>CM051234.1:515316241-516767491 GCA_027917425.1 Gastrophryne carolinensis | reverse complement strand
TATCTGGAGCAGGACGTACTGTATACTAAGAATAGGCTTGTGGGGTATTGTTCTGCTTGTGGGACCTTGCGCTTTCAGATTTTGCTTTTTTTTTCTTGTTTGCATATTGATAATTTAGGAAAACATGTTTTTTATTCAGCTTTTTTTATACATTTTTTTAGGGAAACCCTGTGCAACCTTAGAATTCTTCCAGGAATTAAAAATGAGCCCACTACAACAAGCTGGGTACACTTAAAAAGCTTAACACTTGTACTTTCAGGGTATATATGGTTTATGGGGGATATTCCAAATGTAAAGGGTTGTTTTGGTTGAAAAATTGCAAGGTGCACACTTTGTCTGCAGAGCTGAAATTACCGTTACGCACATGCTTTATTTTGGGGAGTTTGCCAACTCTTCCCTTGACAGTAGCTATGCATGTTGGGTATTGTTCTGTTCTAAGGATGTTGCTTTTTCAGATTTTACTTGTTTTTTTTGTTTGCATATAGTTTTTTTAGGAAAATGTGGCTTTGATTCTTCCTTTTTCTTCTTTTTTAGGGAAACTCTGTGCAACCAAAGAATTGATTGAGGGATTACTTCCAGAAAGCTATGCCCACATCAACAAGCCTGGTACGCCTAGAAAGCTTGAGGTGTGTACTTCCAGAGAATATATAGTTTGTGGGGGGTATTTCAAATGTACAGGGTTGTTTTTCTGGAAAAACTGCAAGGTGCGCATAGCGCATATCACAGTTGTATTTTATCTGAAAATCTCCTAAAGCTCTGTTTCAGTTTGGGGGAGTCTCCTGGGCATGACCTATACATATGTGGTACCACTGTGACCGGGAGAAATTGGGGTTTCACACGCAATAAAATGTTATTGACAAACTTACATTTTTATTACAAAAAAACACTACAAATTGCAAAAAATAGATTTTTTCTTTTTATTTTTTGCACATATTTCACCCAAAAGTATTGAGAATCCACAAAAAAGGCCATACAAGACATTTCATGTTGAAGCCCAGACTCTGCTGAAAAAAACAATATATCATTTTCCTGGGAAATCCGTAGTCTGGCACTTAAAGGGTTAACACTATACTGATATCTCCTGAGGAACCCCTATCTTTTCAAGGCGAAATGCAACATATTCTCACTACCGGGCTGATGCTGTAAAAGTTAGATTTGGTCATTTTAGTTGAATTTCAGTCAATACTGATGTATGTGCCAATATTAGTAGGGTATCTGGCTGCTTGCTTTGAATTTGGCTTTACCCATGCATCCCTTACTAGTTCAGTTTAACAATTTTAGCGATCAATTGGAGGTTGATGGTGCCTTGTGGGTAGTTCCCTAACTAGAGAGCAAAAATACAATTCTGTGAAATACTCACCTGTAGAATTGGTATTATACGCATACAGTACTTCCTGCTCCATATATAATACTTACACGTGGGTAATCCTCCGCCAGATGGCGCTGTGCACTGCAGACATGCAAAAATACAGGCTCCTCCCGGCCCTTCACATACCCAGGGACCTCCCACAAATCCCCAGCATTGAAAAGCAGTGAGAAAAAGAAGCCGGGAGAAACCAACCACCAAACCCACCATACAGGGGATCCAGAATAATGTAAAAACCAGGGTGGGGTGGAGCAGGACGTACTATCCCCTCGATTCAAAGAGCAAAAGTTAATTGATTTCGGATCGAGAATCGTAAGTTTGGGTGGGTGTTAGTCATTTTTTCCTGTTTTTTTGGCCATTTCCGACTCGCACGAGCCTACGTACGATTTCGTATATGCTCTTACGATCATCGGAAGTTCGTTCCTAAATTGTAGGTTCAAAACGTAAAACTTAGGATGAAAACGTAAAACTTAGGATAATCGGATGTGTTTACGTGTAATTCAGAGAGCAGTTTCCCAACCTCTAAATACGTTTTAAAAGAAAGCCACTTCCGACACCTTTTAGCAGTCGGATTGCTGTTCTTGAACGGGTTTTTTGGCTATGTGGAGGAGTCTGCGCGTCTTGAGCTCCAATGAACTGCATGTATCAGCATGGCCGAGACCATAAATTGTATGGCAATGCATACCTGATTCATGTATGCCTTATAAAAGCATTTTAATGTGGACCTTAATTAGTCCTTTGCATGTAAACCTTTATTTTGCAATACATCCATATATTTGCGTTAATTAAAGAAACTTATTTCCTTTGTTATTTATTTTAAAATTGATGTACTAGAATAATATTTTTAGTTTGAATTTATTGGTGTAGTTGTTTACCTTTGCTTTGTTTCATTATTTTAGCTCATCTTTGGTCAGATGCATCACACTTACTGAGGAGAGGAGAGCGGGATAAAGTGCAGGATGTGGGTTACTGCTGTATTTTGCCCAGACACAGCAGAGCTGGGGGCACGGAAAGGTCAGAACTGAAAGAATGCAGAGCAACACAGTCACAAGGCCCTTTCTGTTTGCAGGCTGCCCGATAATACCTGACCCGCCATCTTGGCTGTTTCTAGGCTCATAACATGCAGAAGTTGCTGGGTGTTTTTTAATTTTTGAGAGCAATCTGTATGTAGAGGGTGTGGGTAACCACACAAAAAATGTTAAGTTGTACCATTTGAAGCCAAAATATTAAAATTAAATCCACAAGTAAAAAATGCAAGTTAACTAAAAATTAAACAAAGTAAGATTTACTTATGCAAATGCATTCATTAATGGTTGGTTACTACAAAATGAATGAAATAAAGAAAAAAAAAACATATTTAGAATGCACTTTAATGAGGTAAGTTTGTAGTGCGCAGGCGCAAGATCAGAAGGATTTACGTCCAGACAAAAAAGTAAAAAGGGCAAAACCAATGTTGCAACCTGAGAAATGAAACGGAAAATTCAGGATGGAAACTGACATAGGTCTGATTCGCGAACTGCCATACGAACGGACGTACATTTTAGGATAGAAACGTATTAGCTTATAGAATCACTCGCAAGTTCATACGAGCGCACGAGCGTTCTGGAAAAATAGGATGATCGGCACCAAAATCAAAGCTGTTACATGTTTCTTTGAATCGACCCATACATGCGTATAATAAAAACTCTACAGGTGAGTATTTTACAGAATTGTATTATTCTAAGCATACAGTACGTCCTGCTCCATATATAATACTTACACGTGGAACATCCAATAGCAGTGTCCATAAAGTAGGGTGGGATCCCCAACAAAAAAGGCAACAGCAGGCAGTTTAAACTACTGCCGCCTGCAAAACCTTGCGGCCAAACACAGCATCAGCTGAGGCCCTAACATCAACTTTGTAAAACTTTGAAAACGTATGAACGGAAGAACAAGTAGCGGCCTTGCAAACTTGTTCAACAGAAGTCTGGTGCTGGAAAGCCCAAGAAGCCCCAATAGCACGAGTAGAATGGGCAGTAAGACAGAAAGGGGGACTCTTCCGCTTAGTAGAATAGGCCTGAATCACAGCCTGACGAATCCATTTGCTGATGGTAGACTTGGCAGGAGCCAAACCCTTCCTAGGCCCAGAAGGCACAACGAAGAGAGCATCAGTTTTCCTGAAAGCCGCAGTGACAACCAGGTAATACTTCAAGCACCTGACTACGTCCAAGAAATGCAAAACCCTCTCCTTGTCGTTGCTAGGATTGGGACACAACGAAGGAAGAACAATATCCTGGTTCAAATGAAAGGCAGACACAACCTTAGGCAGAAAATCCGGTTTGAAGCGGAACACCACCTTGTCCTGATGCCTCTCATAGTACGGAGGCTGAATAGATAGAGCAGCCAGCTCAGACACACGCCTAACCGAAGTAATAGCCACCAAGAAAACAACCTTGACAGTGAGAACAACAAGAGCAGCATCCTGGATAGGCTCAAAGGGAGCACCCTGTAAGGCAGACAAAACCAAGTTTAAATCCCAGACGGGGACTATAGGTTTTCGAGGGGGACGCACGAGTGACCCCCTGAAAGAAGGTCTTAATCAGGTGATGCTGGGCAAAGGTCTTCTGAAAGAAGATAGACAGGGCAGAAACCTGACCCTTCAGAGTACTAAGTTTGAGACCTAAGTCCAAACCATGCTGTAAGAACTCCAGAACCCTAGGGACTGAGAATTCCCGGCAGGGAAGAGACCTGGACTCACACCAATCAATGTAGGAACGCCATACTCTATAATAGATAGCAGAGGAAGTCTTCTTCCTGGCCTGCACCATAGTAGCCACCACAAAGGCAGACAAACCCTTCCCCATCAAGATGGAGGTTTCAGCAGCCAAAGTTTGTAAATTGGGATGGCGTAAGGATCCTTGAGTTAGCAGATCTGGCACCCCTGGCAGTTCGTACTGGTCTACTGCCATTTGAACCACGTCTGCGAACCACACTCTTCTTGGCCACCTGGGGCCACTAGAATCACAGGTACCCCTTCCAGAGCAATCTTGCGCAGAACCCTGCCCAGAAGGGGGAATGGTGGAAACACATACAGGAGTCGAAACTCCCTCCAAGACATGGATAGGGCATCCGTGGCCAAGGCCAGAGGATCCTGAGACAGGGATACAAAGGCCGGGAGCTTGTGATTGTGACGGGATGCAAACAGATCCACATCCGGTAGACCCCAACGGTGACACAGGGACTGGAATACCCTGTTGCAGAGGGACCACTCCCCCTGATGGGACGTCCACCTGCTCAGGGCGCCCGCTAGCAGATTCTCTGCCCCCGGAATGTACACAGCCAAAATGCATTGGACATTGGCCTCCGCCCATGTCAGAATCTGAGACACCTCCTGGAGAGCACCCTTGCTCCGCTGTTCTGCTGTCCGAGCGTACCTGGACCGGCAGACCCCTCAGGTGTTGGGTCAACCGCTCCAGTACCAACCTGACTGCCCGCAATTCCAGAATGTTGATGGGTAGATGGGCCTCCTGAGGGCCCCACCTCCCCTGGAAACGCAGGGACTTCCAGAATCCCCCCCAACCTGACAGACTGGCATCCGTTGTGACCGTCTCCCAGGAGGGGGCCAGAAAAGACCTGTCCCCTATCAAGTTCCTGTGGTCCAGCCACCACGCAAGGGATTGGCTGACCGAGGGGGGAAGCACACATACCTGGTCCAAGGACGCTGGGTTCTTGTCCCTCACTGACAGAAGGTGAAGCTGCAGAGGTCTCAAATAGAACTGGGCAAAGGGCACCGCCTCGAAGCTTGCCACCATCAGGCCCACCAACTGCATTCCCTGCCGAAGCAGGAACCTCGCCTGCGTGGTCAGAGCTTCCACCTTCTGTTGAGGAAGGAATATCCTTGACTGAATCGTATCCAGAATCATTCCCAGGAACGGAGTCACCGAGGAGGGGGACAGAGAGGACTTGGGGTAATTGATCACCCAGCCGAAGGACTCCAGGGTGGACACTACCAGCCGAGTGTCCAAGTCTGCCTGCCGCAGAGACCGAGAGGTGATGAGTATATCATCCAGGTAGGGCAGCACACATATGCCCCTTACCCTTAACAGGGACATCACCCCTGCCAGCACCTTGGTAAACACACTGGGAGCCGAAGTGAGGCCGAATGGCAAGGCCACAAATTGGTAATGCTGATCTTTCAGGGCAAATCTGAGAAACCTTTGGTGTCCTGGAAACACCGGGACGTGAAGGTAAGCATCCTTGATGTCTACGGACGTCATAAAGTCCCCTGGGCGCAGAGAGCCGATGGCCAAGCGCAGAGTTTCCATACGAAAGTGTTTGTTCTTGACAAATTTGTTGAGGATTTTTAAATCCAGAATGGGCCTGACTGACCCATCCTTCTTGGGCACTGTGAAAAGGTTGGAATAGAACCCCATGCCCCTGTCTCCTAAGGGAACCTTGCAAATGACCCCTAGGTCCAGGAGACCCTGCACGGCCAGCAACAGGACCTGAGCTGAGGCAGGGTCCTGTGGAATCCGGGACCCAATGAATCTGGTGGGGGGCCATACAGAAAATTCTATCTTGTAGCTGGAGGACACTACCTCCTGAATCCACCGGTCTGAGACGTGGCGCCTCCAGACATGCTCGAAGTGCTGCAGACGTCCCCCCACCCTGACGGGTGAGGGCGCCCCTTCATGCCTGAGGGGTCTTGGGAGGGGCTTTGGGCTTGGGTCCCCAGGAGGAACCAGGACAGCGTCCTCTGTTCCTGTGCCAGGAGTCTGCGCGGGACCCAGTGAAGGACACCCCTCTGCCTTGTTTAGCCCCACGGTAGGGGGTTGATAAGGAGCCCTGGCCACGAAAGGGCCGAATCTGTCGCCTGCGCTGGGGTAACTTGCCTCCCTTGGCGAAGAGGTCTAAACGGTTCCCAAACAGGCGCAGCCCCTTAAATGGGAGCCCCGTAAGGGCTTTCTTGGCGGCATTGTCAGCGGCCCACTGGCGCAACCAAACCACGCGGCGTATAGCTACCACCAGGACAGATGATCTGGCACACATCTTAATAGCATCGTCCGATGCAGACAGAATAAAGTTGACAAACGCATCACAGCTGGACAGTGCATTGACAGTATCAGGAGGCAACTCATCTGTGCCATTGAGAGTATTCCTAACCACGGTCCTGAGCGCTACTGCCGTAATGGCTAAGGCACAAACCGGGCGCAGAATCGCTCCCCCAAATGCAAAGGCATGGCATGCCAATTGGTCAACCTGCTGGTCCTCAGAGTCCCGCAGCGTAGTAGTGTCAGGGGAGTGCATAATAGAGGTGTTGGACAACCCTAGAATAGGAGCATCGACCTCAGGGGCCTTCAAGGTTCGCTTGGCGCCATTTCTTACTCACGCGCACGTGGTGAAGACGGTCCTCCCCCCCCTGTCTGTAAGTGCCCTCACAGGCGACTTTATATTACCTTTTATACTCCCTTGCGCATGGCTCTGACATCCTTGTCTCTCTTTATGTTGCTGCGCTGGTCGGGTGAAGGTAGGCAGCACCATGTGTGCTTATGGAGCCACGCTCCACCGCAGTCCCCCACCATAGGGTAGGCGGTCAAGGCTGGTAAACCAATGCTGGCGACACATGCGCCATTCAGGTTTGAATAGATCGTGAGATGCTGATTGGCTGAGCATGTGCTGTGGAAAAGATAGAAAAATTGGCAGTGCCAAAATGTTGGTGCTATTTATGTGTAAATGCATTGGTGGCTCAGTGTTATATATGCTCACTGCCCGCTGCCCAGCCCCCTGCATTGCAGATGATAATGCATGGTGACTAAACAGAATAATGTTGCCAACCACCACCCCCCATGGTACGGTACTTTAAACAAAACATATTAACATCTCATGGTCGTCTGGGCGTTAGTCACATGCTCTTCATCACCGAGTGCTTCATGCAAGTTACCAAAGGCAGCTTATAGAGAAGCTGAGCCACCAATGGTCTTTCAAATGAATAGTTAACCCCTGAGTCATCTGAAAGCGACATTTACCTGCAATACCTGCACAGGTATCTCTCTGCCTTTCTCTGTCCATCCATCTTTCTCTCTTGTGATTTCTATTAATTCTAGTCAACCTGTCTATTCATATAATGTAGAAAAAGCACAGAGCTCCAAACTCCGTTCTCCCAAAAGGCATGGAGGGCAAAAAACCGACAAAGAAAAAAGCATCAATCCCACGTTCTAATTGTCTGATTCTGATGTCATCCGGGAAACTGCCACAAGCAGCTGCCAGCGCGATTCGTTGGCAATAGCAACTAACGAGAGCCCTTCATGCCTTTTGTCGTGGAGCACTGCTTTTTTTTGCTGTGCCTCGGTGTGAGATGGCGGGCGACCAGTCATTGCATAAGTATGGCAATGACATCATTGCCACACACAACAATGGTAATGAATGGAGGAGGCGGAGCTTTACAGCTAAAACAGACTGCATTATTTGGGATTAGATTGAAACAGGAGCACTGAAAATTACTAAAATGTAATCTTCATGGGGGGGGGGGGGGCAATTCAGGGGATGCAAAATAAAAATACCATTTTGTGAATACTCACCTTGTAAAATGGGTATTATAAGTATGTCACACACCCCGCTTCAAGATATTCATTACCTGTGGGTAGTATGGTCCTGTAGAGGGCTTCTGCAGAGATGATTGGAGGAAAGAAAGCCCCTCCCAGTCCATAAGTACCTGGGACCTCCCACTCATTACCCAGTATAAAGAAAGCAGTAAGGTAAAGGACCAGGAAGAGCCAAATATCAGTCATAACAACGCAAAGTTCACCATATGAAGGATGCAGAATCCAAAGGGCGGGTTGAAGCGGGGTGTGTGACATACTTATAATACCCATTTTACAAGGTGAGTATTCACAAAATGGTATTATTCTAAGTATGTCACACACCCCGCTTCAAGATATTCATTACCTGTGGGACATCCAATAGCAGTGTCCATAAAGGGTGGGGATCCAAAAACAAGGTATAAAGCACAACTCAAACTACTGCAGCCTGCAGAACTTTGCGGCCAAAAACAGCATCCGCTGAGGACCGCACATCAACCTTGTAAAACTTTGAAAAAGTGTGAACAGAAGACCAGGTTGCGGCCTTGCAAACTTGCTCAACAGAGGCCTGGTGCTGAAAAGCCCAGGAAGCCCCAACCGCAGGAGTAGAATGAGCTGTAACACGAAAAGGAGGATCTCTCCCCTTAGCAGAATAGGCCCCTACAATGGCCTGACGGATCCATCTGCTGATGGTAGACTTTGTGGGTGCTAGACCCTTCTTGGGCCCAAAAGGCACCACGAAGAATGCATCAGTCTTGCGAAAGGCAGACGTTACCACCAAATAATACTTCACAACACGAACCACATCCAAAGAATGCAGGACCCTCTCCTTGTCATTGCTGGGGTTAGGACAGAGAGAGGGCAGAACAATATCCTGATTTAAATGAAAGGACGAAACCACCTTAGGAAGAAAGTCCGTCTTAAAACGGAAAACCACTTTATCCTGATGTCTTTCAAAATATGGAGCTTGAATAGACAGAGCCGCCAACTCAGAAACACGTCTAACTGAAGTGATAGCTACCAAAAATGCCACCTTCTGCGTAAGGGAAGACAAAGGACTATCATGCAAGGGCTCAAAGGGGGGACCCTGTAGCGCAGAAAGAACCAAATTCAAATCCCAAACCGGAATCAAAGGCTTCCTAGGAGGCCGCACATGCGTAACCCCTTGGAAAAAGGTCTTAACCAAAGGATGTAGTGCAAAAGACTTTTGGAAAAATACCGCCAGGGCAGACACCTGCCCCTTCAGAGTACTGAGTTGGAGCCCTAAGTCCAGACCATGTTGCAAGAACTCCAAAATTCTAGAAACAGAGAATTCCCTACAAGGGAAGGCCCTAGACTCACACCAATCAATATAAGACCTCCAAGTCCTATAGTACACGGATGAAGAAGACTTCTTTCTAGCACGAATGAGAGTCTGAATAACAGCGTCAGAAAGACCTTCCTCCTTCAAGATGGAGGTTTCAGCAGCCACGCCGTCAAAGCCAGCGTTGGTAAATTGGGGTAACGAAGATGACCCTGTGTGAGCAGATCTGGCAGCAGGGGCAGAACGAACTGATCTTCTGCAACCTTACCACGTCTGCGAACCAGACCTGTCTTGGCCACCTTGGAGCTACCAGAATTGCTGTTGCTCTCTCCAGAGCAAGCTTGCGCACTACTCTGGCCACCATGGGAAACGGAGGGAACAAGTACAGAAACCCCAGATCCCTCCAGTTCAGGGACATGGCGTCCGTCGCGAGAGCCAGTGGGTCCTTCGCCAGAGACACAAAAGCCGGAAGTTTGTGATTGTGACGGGAGGCAAATAGGTCCACCGCCGGTGACCCCCACCTGAGACAAATTGAGTGAAAGACCCTGGGATTGAGAGACCATTCCCCCTTGCGGGCTGACATCCTGCTCAGAGAGTTCGCCTCCGTGTTCTCCACACCTGGGATGTAAACTGCTGAGATACACGGGACATGTCTCTCTGCCCAGTCCAGGATCAGAGACACTTCCTTGAGGGCATTCCTGCTGCGGGTTCCTCCCTGGTGATTGATGTAGGCCACCGCCGTCCGATTGTCCGACCTGACCTGGACCGGCAAGTCTCGCAGTTGATGAGTCAAATGACAAAGAACCAACCTGGTGGCCCTCAATTCCAGAACATTGATAGACTCGTGAGCTTCCAGGGGACTCCACAAACCCTGAACTTGCAGATCCTTCCAAAAGCCCCCCCATCCTGAGAGGCTGGCATCCGTAGTGACTATCTCCCACTGAGGAGTCCGAAAGGATCTGCCCTTCAGTAGGTTGGTTGAGTTCAGCCACCACCGAAGCGAGCGGCGAACCCGGGGAGACATCTGAAAAAGATGATCCAGCGACTGAGGAGACCTGTTCCAGACCGATAACAGATGGAGCTGTAGTGTCCTTGTGTGAAACTGAGCAAAAGGAACCGCCTCGAATGAGGCCACCATCAAACACACCAGTCTCATCCCTAGACGGATGGACGGTCGAGGCATGGACATGAGCGACCGAACCAACTCCTGAATCAGAAGAACCTTGGACTGAGGAAGGAAAACTCTGGCCAGATCTGTATCCAGAGACATTCCCAGAAAGGATACTGTCCTGGACGGGTGTAGGGAGGACTTGGGGTAGTTGATCACCCAGCCGAACCTCTCCAGAGTGGATATTACCGTCCTGGTGTCCAATTCTGCCTGGCTGAATGACGGTGCCATGATGAGGAGATCGTCCAGATATGGCACAATGCGAATCCCCTGCGCTTTGAGGAGAGCCATCACCCCAGCAAGCACCTTGGTGAAAACTCTTGGAGCTGTGGTGAGACCGAAGGGAAGAGCTACAAACTGAAAGTGCCGATCCTCCACCACGAACCTCAGAAACCTCTGGTGTGCCGGAAAAATGGGAACATGGAGGTAAGCGTCCTGAATGTCTATGGACGTCATGAAGTCCCCCTGACGAAGAGAATGAATAGCCGAGCGCAACGTTTCCATGCGAAACCTTCGCAGTCTGACGAACTTGTTGAGAATCTTTAGGTCCAGTATGGGCCGGACGGAGCCATCCTTTTTGGAGACCGTGAACAGATTTGAGTAAAAACCCCGACCCCGGTCTAATGAGGGAACTGGGCAAATGACTGCCATTTCCAGAGGACTCGATACTGCCGCCCGGAGCTGCTGTGCAGCCAGTGCCTCCGGGGACACCCGAGACCTGAGGAAACGCGGGGGAGGGTAGGACTCGAACTCCAGCTTGTAGCCGGAAGGCACCACTTCCCGGATCCACCTGTCCGAGACCTCTCGGTTCCAGACCTGGGAGAAGTGCTGTAGCCGTCCCCCCACCCGCACGGGTGAGGGCGCCCCCTCATTGTTGAGCGGGCTTGGCCACGGGTTTGGGTTTTGAGCCCCAATTGTATCCTGAACGGGCACGTCCTCTGCCCCTATTCCAGGAATTTCCCCTTGTAGAAGGGAAGGTGAAACCTCTTCCTGCTCTAGATCCCCGAAAGGAAGGAGTGAAGGAAGACGCTCCTCGAAAGGGGCGACGTTGCTTCTTGCGTTGAGGTAGTTTGCCCCCCTTGGCCACGGCATCCAGCTTGTCTCCAAAGAGCCGTAACCCAACGAAGGGAAGAGCTGTTAGTGACTTTTTTGACCCAAAGTCAGCCGCCCACTGGCGTAACCAAATTGAACGCCTGATAGTAACCATTAGAGCAGAGGCTCTACTACTCATCATCAAGGAATCATCCAAAGCGGCCACCATGAAGGACAAAAACACCTCACATTGTTTTAGTTCACGAAATTCCTCACTGTCCGGATTCAAACCGGAGGAGGATAACAAGTGCCTGGCCACCTTTCTAGTAGCCACCGCCAACAGCGATGAGGCACAAACAGGCCTTATTGCTGCCCCAATACTGGCAAAACCATGACAAGCCATCTGGTCAATGCGTTTATCCTCACCATCCTTAAGAGAGGAACAATCAGGGTTGTTCAATACGGCTGAGTTGGATAACCCCAAAATAGGGGCGTCCACCTCGGGGGGAGACGCCCAGCGCTTAACCGTATCCACTGGAAAAGGATAACTCTTATCCCAACTTTGGGGAATGCCTGGGAGCCGGGCAGGCCTTTCCCATTCCTTAGAAATAATATTATCAAAATGCTTTTGATTAGGGAATTCCAACCGCGGCTTGGATTCGTCATAAAACTCCCCTTGCTGTTGAGGAACCTCCGCCGGAGGCGAGATAGCAAGCACCTCAAACATCTGAGTCAGAACATTAGGAGTATCCAAGGAAGTCCCTGAGCTCCGATCGGAATCAGCACCAACAAATTGCTGATCATCAGAAATATCTGAATCCTCAAATAATTCCCCTTCTTCTAGAGGGGAATAATCTGACCAATCCAGGCCGTCCTCGTCATCATCATATTCAAAATGATTAACCGGTGATAAATGCTTCCTCTTAGCCGGTGCTTTCTTGGCAACCGTGGAGGAAATTAATTTTTCAATACTGGCCAACCTGGCACATACATCAGATTGTGACTGCCCCCCCGTGGCAATCTCACACGGGGCACGGGTCAAAGTGGGAGGGGGAGAGGATGAAGCCGGCTGCGCAGACCCAGATGCCTGGGGACCGGACTGCCGTGTAATAGTCTGCTGTGCACATGATATACATAGGAAAAAATCATCCCCTGTTAGGGATACCCCACAACCCATACACTTCCGGGATTGTCCCGAGGGGAGCCCGGAATCTTGGGATGCCTCCATAAGGTGAACTTGAATAGTCGCTATGAGTGAGGGAATTACGCTATTAAGCAACCCGGGATGCCCTTATATTGTCCAAGTGGGAGGTTTTGAAATAAATAGCAAAAGTACCCAGGTACTCTAGGACCAGGAGAAACCTAAAAAAAAAAAATCCTGGCAGTTCAGCCTGAAAAACATAGAAAAAGACAGTAAGAGGTTCTCCCTATATAAACCTATATCTATTATACCTATATATATATATACATATATATATGCAAATATGTACAGATAAGCAATGGCCGCAGGGCCACTCACTGAGTCTTTGGGCGCCAATACACTGTGTCCTCTGCCTGAGGTAACACAGATCAGAGCAGGAGACGCAGCAGGGGGGCGTGGCCAGCGTGGATCGCGCGCTGCAAGGCTCCGCCCAGCAGCTCCAAACTCCTAAAGGGCGCGGGCTGCGGCCTCATACCGAAGGCCCGGCCCCGCCCCCTCACTGAAGAGCGTGAGGGGAGAAATCCTCCCCTCAGCTCTGAGGTAAAAATCCAGCACCTGTCTCAGCTCTGAGGTAAAAATCCAGCACAGTGTCTGTCAGACGAGAGGGGAAGCTCCCCTCCATTAACACTCGCGCACCGGTGCCGCAGGCAGCCGCGGCACCGGGCGCATAATAGAGCCGGTAGCAGCCCGCATAACAAGCGGAGCTGCTCCCCGCTCGGTCACGCTACCAGCTCCAAACTCCTAAAGGGCGCGGGCTGCGGCCTCATACCGAAGGCCCGGCCCCACCCCCTCACTGAAGAGCGTGAGGGGAGAAATCCTCCCCTCAGCTCTGAGGTAAAAATCCAGCAAAAAAGATTGCAACAAGTTTACATTATAACTATTCATACCAGAAAAGTAAACATTTTAAACAAACATTTCAAATAAATCTATTTTCCAGGCGCCCCCATAGAAAAACACCAGAAGCTGAATAAGAGGCCTCCACACAACTAAAAAAGGGGAATAGGCTATTTAAGGGGAAAATTAAACTCTTGGACAGGGCATCCCAAACCGGAGTCACCAACCCGGTATAACCGCCTACCCTCTTTATAGGTTCTCGCGGTGGAGCATAGCTCCTGAGCACCTGAGGTGCTGTTATACCCTCGCTCGGACAGCAGTCAAGACTGGGAGGCATTTAAATAGCTATATATCAATAAAGGGAATAAAGAGTCCGAACGGAAATAAAAATATATATAGGCCGGGAGTAGACCCGGCTACCTTAAAGTCCCCCTGTGCAAGGAGGAGATATCATCTGCTGCTTGCTCGCCGTCTGCAGAGATGAAGACTTGGGTAATGAGTGGGAGGTCCCAGGTACTTATGGACTGGGAGGGGCTTTCTTTCCTCCAATCATCTCTGCAGAAGCCCTCTACAGGACCATACTACCCACAGGTAATGAATATCTTGAAGCGGGGTGTGTGACATACTTAGAATAATGTGGATTTTGGTCCACTTTAACCCTTTAAGTGCCAAGCACGTGAATTTTACGTGGTTGCCTCTCTGTCACTTAAGTGCTTAAGTGCCAGCCACGTAAAATTCACGTGCCTGGCATTTTCCTACCTCAGGGCCATGTTGGAGCTCAGCGTCGGTCTTCTTGTGGCCAGCCTTCTCGAAGATTCCCCAGGGGGTCATGTGGAGGTCATTTCTCCCTGACCCCTGTCACCCGATTGCCTGTGGACCAATCAGAAGGCAAGCGCACGGCTGCTGTCATAAGCTGGCGCCGCCTGCTATATAAACCCGGTCCGCGTTCCCACCTCCTTTTTCTCCGTCGATCTGAGGTAGGTAGAGGGGTTCTGCGGGGGTTTTCTGGGTGGGGGGTGGTTCTATCCAGGGTGTGTGGCCGTAGGGGGGCTCTTTCACCTGTTGGATCCCATGTCAGTAGTGAGATCTATTCATAAAAACAGAGATCTGTGCGAGATCTACTACGAGATCTACTGGGATGCTGGGGGGTCTTGGCTGGGTGGATATCTGTTGTCTGGGTGGGTGTGGCCATAGGGTTTGGGGGCATTATGTTCTGATTAGATAGTAATGTGATTCATTCATAAAAACAGTGATCTAAGCTAGATCACTGTTTTTTATTAATGAATCTGATTACTATAAGGTCTATTATTTTCTACTACTCCTTTTTACTAGCCAAGCAACCTGTATTAGGAGCTTACAGTTGCTTGATTGAGGCAGGGGGGCATATTTCTCATACGATCAAGCAACTGAAAGCTCCTAATGCAGGCTGTTAGTGGCTGCAGTACAGCTTTAGTTGTAGTAGTAATAGCAGTAGGAGAAGTAAAAGTGTAGATCTGATCAGAAGTAAAAGTGTAGATCTGATCAGAAATCTGATTCATTCATAAAAAATGATTTACCTACTTTAGATCAAAAGCAGGTAAATCACTGTTTATGAATGGATCTTATTAACACAATGAGATCTAACCAGTGTTTTTATTTCCTTGTTGGCTGATTTATTTTTTTTATTTTATTTATTTCTGTGGGTGGGGTTTGGGGGCATAGATGACCATTGTGTGCTTGCGCACACATAGGAGTTCTTCCTCTGCACTTAGCCCATCTGAGCAGTGAGTGTGCCGCCATTGCTGCCTTTATTCCCACCCCCATGGCACTGTCTGTACTTGGGTGCTGTGCTTGGGCCCAGCATGCGCCTGAAACCCACCCCCACCATTTTTTTTCCCTGCTAGGCCTGGATCACTTAGTAACACCTGGGTGCAGCCAGTGGCATGAGGGGTGGATACGGCGACGGAGGGGGGCAGAAACCGGGTGGTGTTTCCATTACCTGGTTGCTAGCAGATAGGTGCAATGTGATGGGAGATCACAAGTCATCTGATGCCTTCCTCTGCTCTGTCGCCGCCTCCATTCCCTCATGCCGCCTGTAGGTCTTATTTTGGTAACCAGATTCACAGCTGTTTTTATGAATGAATCTGCGATTTAGGATGCCCCTCTATGTGAAATGTAGTAATGCACATGCACCAATGTGAATCCCCCCCTGATCGCCAGTAAAACTTGCCTTACCACTGCCCCGATGGCTCATGCTGGCTAAAGGTATTGCGCAGTGCCGTTGTTGTCTATGCATATGCCGTTATATTGGAGATTAGGTAATTATTACCGGAGATTTGTGGGGTTTCCCTACCCCTTCTTAAACTTTATGTCTTCCTTTAGGCCTCGTTGAGCTTTGGTTTTGGCCGAAGACTTCACTGCTCCAGCCTCGGTTGTAACCGTAATCGTAGCGCCTGCCCTCCCACCTCCCTTGGGACCGTAGCGCCTGCCCTCCCACCTCCCTTGGGACCTCGCGCCTGCCCTCCCACGGGACCATAGCGCCTGCCCTCCCACGGGACTATAGCGCCTGCCCTCCCACCTTCCTTGGTACCGTAGCGTCAGCCCTCCCACCTCCCTTGGGACCATAGCGCCTGTCCTCCCACCTCCCTTGGGACCGTAGCACCTGCCCTCCCACCTTCCTTGGGACCGTAGCGCCTGCCCTCCCACCTTCCTTGAAGCCGTAGCGCC
Source organism: Gastrophryne carolinensis (assembly GCA_027917425.1). NCBI lineage: Eukaryota > Metazoa > Chordata > Amphibia > Anura > Microhylidae > Gastrophryne > Gastrophryne carolinensis. Next base: position 516,751,324 of record CM051234.1, on the reverse strand, counting down.
TGCCCTCCCACCTCCCTTGGGACCGTAGCGCCAGCCCTCCCACCTCCCTTGGGACCGTAGCGCCTGCCCTCCCACCTCACTTGGGACCGTAGCGCCTGCCCTCCCACCTTCCTTGGGACCGTAGCGCCAACCCTCCCACCTCCCTTGGGACCGTAGTGCCTGCCCTCCCACCTCCTTTGGGACCGTAGCGCCTGCCCTCCCACCTTCCTTGAAGCCGTAGCGCCTTCCCTCCCACCTCCCCTGGGACCGTAGCGCCTGCCCTCCCACCTTCTTTGGGACCGTAGCGCCTGCCCTCCCACCTCCCTTGGGACCGTAGCGCCTGCCCTCCCACCTCCCTTGGGACCGTAGCGCATGCCCTCCCACCCCCCTTGGGACCGTAGCGCCAGCCCTCCCACCTCTCTTGGGACCAGAGCGCCTGCCCTCCCACCTCACTTGGGACTGTAGCGCTTGCCTTCCCACCTCCCTGGGGACCGTAGCGCCTGCCCTTCCCCTCCCACCTTCCTTTGGGACCGTAGCACCTGCCCCCCCCCTCCCACGGGACCGTAGCGCCTGCCCACCCCCTCCCACCACCCTTGGGACCGTAGGGCCCCCTTTTTTTTAGGACCCTTGCTTCCAGGAAGTCACCTGCTGCCCCCAGGAAATCTTTTTCATCCATCGGATCTGCTGCAGGGATGGACTGAGTCCGCTGGGATCCTGTGACCTGCTGCTCTTGACTTCACCACTTCCCGTCGGGTAGTAACTAACAATTTATTTCTTTTGATTTTTGACTGTTAATTTGCATTGTTATATTTAGTTTTTCTGTTTACAGTGTAATCTTTTTGTATTTTGCTTTTAGTTCCAGCTTTTTAGTTCTAGCTTTTTAGTTCACGTAGACACTGACTCGGAAGAGCTTAGTCAGTCAGGATCAGAGTATTTTCCATCAGACAGCGAGTCAGACAGTGTCTCCTCTACTGAGGAGACACAACCGTGCAGTGGTAACAGTAGTAGTTACCATAGAAGGGGGGGTACCGCACAAGAGGAGGCCACGCTGGAGGAGAGAGTAGAGCAGGATGAGGCACCGAGTGCTGCAGCTGGTAGAGTGCCTATGAGGCCTCCTAATAACTTTCCCCCCCCAAATTCCCTCTTTTGATTCGGTCCCCGGGGTCAATGTCGACGCAACAAACTTCGGTGTCATTGACTACTTCAGATTGTTTATTTCAGAAGCCATCCTACTGGATATGGTCTTCTATACAAATCGCTATGCCGAGCAGGTCTTAGCTCAAAACCCCCAGCAGAGGCACGCCCGAGCTCAGGCATGGCAACCCACAAATTTGAGTGAGATGAGGAAATTTTGGGGGCTCACTCTAGCAATGGGTATTCTAAAAAAATTTAGTATTGCCTCCTATTGGGATACCCAATCCATATTGGCAACCCCATTATTTCCGGCCATAATGACAAGAAACCGCTACCAAATTTTACCGCGGTTTCTGCATTTTAATGAGAATTCCACTGCTATTCTCCGTGGTGAACCCGGTCACGACAGGCTGCATAAATTAAGACCCCTAATTAATAGCCTGTCGGGGTGCTTTGCAGAAGTGTACACCCCTTCCCAAAAATTAAGTATTGACGAGTCACTTCTGCTTTTTAAAGGGCGCATTGTTTTTCGTCAATATATCCCTAGCAAGCGTGCCAGCTATGGGATAAAATTTGACAAATTATGCGATAGTGTTACCGGGTATATCAAATTTTTTCGAATTTATGAAGGGACACACATCTGGACCCCCCCTGGTTGTCCCCTTGATTTGTCGGTCAGTGGAAAGATCATTTGGGAGCTCATGACTCCTCTACTGGGGAGAGGTTACCACTTATACGTGAATAACTATTATACCAGCATCCCCTTATTTCAAGCCCTTTACTCATTAGATACCTCGCCTGAGGCACCATAAACCGTAATAGAAAAGGCTTGCCCAGGTCAATACTTGAAAAAAAACTCAAACGTGGAGAATCTTACACTCTAAAGAAGCGATGAGCTCCTGGCCGCGAAATATATGGGTAAAAAAATTTATTCCTACTTAACAATCCACAATGAGTCAGTTGTGAATGTACAGCATCGTGGTCCCTGAGCCCCTTCCCAAAAGCCACGATGTATAAAAGATTATAACACATTTATGGGTGGTGTTGATAAAACGGGCCAAATAAAAGTTGCTATCCATTTGGTCCAAATGGCAAATTACAACAGCTTTGTTGTCTTCAAGGCAGCATTACCAGGCTCTAATTTATCGTTTGTAAAGTACCAGCAGCAGTTACTCTCTGCTTTGTTGTTTGGGGATACTGAGGATTTGCCAGAGGTGGCTAGAAATGACAACGAGGCCAGGTTGGTTGGGAAGCACTTTATAAAGTGCCTTCCTGATATGGGTGGTAAGAAGTATCCACAGAAGGCTTGTAGGGTGTGTAGGAAGCGTGGCATCAGAAAGGACATGCGGTACTACTGCCCGAAATGTCCCAGCCAACCCAGTTTGTGCTTTGAAAACTGCTTTGAGGTGTACCACACCCAATTCGATTTTTGAGTTATGCATTGTTTTTTTTTTCTGCATTATTTTTTTCTTTTGTTTTAGACTGTAGGTGAGCCCCTTTTAGTTAAATGGGATGTCTAGTGTCAAGGTAAACCCCCACCATGCAAACCTCCCCTGACACGTAATCAGGTCATATGGGTTACAAAGAAAACACTTATCTTGGCCGCGGGCCGGTGCCACCACCATGGGGAGAAAGTACATAGCGGCCTCCCCACCTATTCACTTGACGGGGTTGTCGCTTTGTGTTTTTCTGTGCGGTGGCTGCACAGACCCTCAAGAATGGCACTGAACAGTGGGCAAGGTAAAGTATTTTTGTTACACTCCCCCTCCTGCTGCAGTCCCAGGGGAGGGTGACAGGGCTTAGCCAGAGACTGGACTTCCACTTTATATGTTTTCTGTTTTGCTGTGTGTTTTTTTTTTTCCCTTTAGTTTCTTTTCGTACTATGCTGATGCGATGGGAAGTGCTGGAGCAGGAGCAGCTGGATACTTGTGGCACGTGATGATAAAAACATGGGCATGGGACCCTTTTCAGGTTCTTCATACCTGATATTGATCACTGATCATATCTGAGGCCACAGCTACAGTATCCTAATTGCACCTTACCAGTCTAAACCTAATTGCACCTCTTAGTACCGTTAAGAAATCTAAAAAGTTGTTCTGTGTTTCTATATATCATGCTTAAGTTTTGGATGTTTGGCAACCCTACTCTTGGAAGTACCTATGTATGTTGGGTATTGTTCTGTTCGGGGGCCTTGCCGTTTCAGATTCATTGTGATGTTGCTTGCTTGCATATTGTGTTTTTTAGGAAAATGTGATTTTGATTCTGCTTTTTTCTCATTGTTTTTAAGAAAACCCTGTGCAACCAGAATATTTTTCAAGAAATTGACACCAAACAAATTTGCTCACCCCAACAAGCCAAGTACACCTACAAATCTCCAGGTGTGTACTTTTAGGTAATATATGGTTTGTGGGGGGTATTTAAAGTGTAAAGGGATGTTCTAGTTGAAAAAGTGCAAAATGCGCACTTTGTCTGCAGAGCAACCCTTGGAGGTAGCTATGCATGTTGGGTATTGTTCTGTTCAGGGGACCTTGCCATTTCAGATTTAGGGTGTTTTTTCTTGTTACGGTAGCTCATTGTTTTTTTAGGAAAATGTGGTTTGCATTTTTGCTATTTTTTTAGGGAAATCCTGTGCAACCAGTGAATTCCTTGAAGGTTTGTGTCCAGAAATTTGGACCCAGGACAAGAAGCCTGGTACGCCTAGAATGCTTGAAGTGTGTACTTTCAGGGAATACATGGTTTGTGGGGGGTATTTCAAGTGTAAAGTGATGGTTGAAAAAGTGCAAGGTGTGCACTTTGTCTGCAGAGCAGAAATTTTCCAGTGGAATGACCGTAATGCGTATGCTTTCCTTTGGGGTGTTTGGCAACCCTACCCTTGGAGGTAGGTATGCATGTTGGGTATTGTTCTGTTCAGGGGACCTTGACATTTCAGATTTAGGGTGTTCTGTCTTGTTAGCTCGTTGTTTTTTTAGGAAAATGTGGTTTGGATTCTGCATTTTTGCTATTTTTTTAGGGAAATCCTGTGCAACCAGTGAATTCATTGAAGGTTTGTGTCCAGAAATTTTTACCCAGGACAAGAAGCCTGGTACACCTAGAATGCTTGAAGTGTGTACTTTCAGGGAATATATGGTTTGTGAGGGGTATTTCAAGTGTAAAGTGATGTTCTGGTTGAAAAAGTGCAAGATGCGCACTTTGTCTGAAGAGCAGAAATTTTCCAGCGAAATGACCATAATACGTATGCTTTCCTTTGGGGTGTTTGGCAACCCTACCCTTGGAGGTAGGTATGCATGTTGGGTATTGTTCTGTTCAGGGGACCTTGACATTTCAGATTTAGGGTGTTCTGTCTCGTTAGCTCATTGTTTTTTTTAGGAAAATGTGGTTTGGATTCTGCATTTTTGCTATTTTTTTAGGGAAATCCTGTGCAACCAGTGAATTCATTGAAGGTTTGTGTCCAGAAATTTTGAACCAGGACAAGAAGCCTGGTACGCCTAGAATGCTTGAAGTGTGTACTTTCAGGGAATATATGGTTTGTGAGGGGTATTTCAAGTGTAAAGTGATGTTCTGGTTGAAAAAGTGCAAGATGCGCACTTTGTCTGCAGAGCAGAAATTTTCCAGCGAAATGACCATAATGCGTATGCTTTCCTTTGGGGTGTTTGGCAACCCTACCCTTGGAGGTAGCTATGCATGTTGGGTATTGTTCTGTTCAGGGGACCTTGTTATTTCAGATTTAGGGTGTTCTGTCTCGTTAGCTCGTTGTTTTTTTTAGGAAAATGTGGTTTGGATTCTGCATTTTTACTATTTTTTTAGGGAAATCCTGTGCAACCAGTGAATTCATTGAAGGTTTGTGTCCAGAAATTTTGACCCAGGACAAGAAGCCTGGTACGCCTAGAATGCTTGAAGTGTGTACTTTCAGGGAATATATGGTTTGTGGGGGGTATTTCAAATGTAAAGTGATGTTCTGGTTGAAAAAGTGCAAGGTGCGCACTTTGTCTGCAGAGCAGAAATTTTTCAGTGGAATGACCGTAATGCGTATGCTTTCCTTTGGGGTGTTTGGCAACCCTACACTTGGAGGTAGCTATGCATTTTGGGTATTGTTCTGTTCAGGGGACCTTGCCATTTCAGATTTAGGGTGTTTTTTCTTGTTAGCTTATTGTTTTTTTAGGAAAATACAATTCTGTGATTACTCACTTGTAGAATTGGTATTATAAGTATGCAGCACGTCCTGCTCCAGATAATGATTCATAACTGATGGGATTACCTCCGCCAGAGGGCGTTTGACTGCAGAGATGGCAAAAAAGAGGCCCCTCCCGGTCCATATATACCCGGGACCTCCCACAGATTCCCCAGTATAGAAAAGTAGTAAGGAGAACCAGGAGAAGCCAATAATAATAAACAACGTTAACAAGGATAACAATCACCATACAGAGGATCCGAGGTAATGCAACAGGGTGGGGTGGAGCAGGATGTGCTGCATACTTATAATACCAATTCTACAAGGTGAGTAATCACAGAATTGTATTATTCTAAGTATGCAGCACATCCTGCTCCAGATAATGATTCATAACAGATGGGACATCCAATAGCAGTGTCCTTTAACAGGGTGGGATCCCAAAAGCAACAACCCGCAGTTCACACCACTGCCGCCTGCAGAACCCTGCGACCAAAAACAGCATCCGCTGAGGCCCGAACATCAACCTTGTAAAACTTGGAAAAGGTATGAACAGAAGACCAAGTAGCAGCCTTACAAACTTGTTCAACAGAAGCCTGGTGCTGGAAGGCCCAGGAGGCCCCAGCAGCATGTGTAGAATGAGCAGTAACACGGAAAGGAGGATCCTTTCCCCTAGCAGAATAGGCCCTAACAATAGCCTGACGAATTCATTTGCTAATAGTAGACTTAGCAGGGGCCAGACCCTTCTTGGGACCCGAAGGGACCACAAACAAGGCATCAGTCTTTCTAAAAGGTGCAGTAGCCACCAAGTAGAACTTCAAAATCCTGACCACAACCAGGATTAGGGCACAAGGAAGGAAGCACAATGTCCTGATTGAGATGGAAGGCAGAGACAACCTTAGGCAAGAAATCAGGTTTAAATCTGAAAACCACCTTGTCCTGGTGTCTCTCAAAGTAGGGGGCCTGAATAGAAAGGGCCGCCAACTTCGAAACACACCTGACCGAGGTGATGGCCACCAGAAAGGCAACTTTAAGAGTAAGAATAGACAGAGCAGCCTCATGCACAGGCTCAAAAGGAGGGCCCTGAAGGGCAGACAAAACCAAATTCAAATCCCAAACTGGCAACAGAGGTTTGCGAGGGGGACGCACATGAGCAACCCCCTGGAAGATAGTCTTGACCAGAGGATGTTGAGCGAACGATCTCTGGAAGAAAACCGCCAAGGCAGAAACGTGACCCTTGAGCATGCTGAGCTGAAGTCCCAGATCCAAACCATGCTGGAGGAACTCCAAAATCCTAGGAATGGAAAACACCCGACAAGGAAGGACCCTAGACTCACACCAGTCAATATAGGCCCGCCAGATCCTATAGTAGATGGTAGAAGAGGATTTCCTCCTTGCCCTGATTAGAGTGTTAACCACAGACTCAGAAAGCTCCTCATCCCTTAAGATGGAGGTTTCATCAGCCAGGCCGTCAAAGCTAGCGTTTGTAAATTGGGATGGCAAAGCTGCCCTTGAGTGAGAAGATCCGAGACCAGGGGCAGAGCGTACTGATCTACTGCCAGTTGAACAATATCTGCGAACCACACCTGTCTTGGCCACCGGGGGGCCACCAGGATTGCTGGCACCCTTTCCTGAGCCAGCTTGCGCAGAACCCTGCCCAGCAAGGGGAATGGAGGAAAAAGATACAGGAGACGGAACCCCTGTCAGGATAGAGTCAGAGCATCCACCGCAAGGGCCAGGGGATCCTGGGACAGAGAGACAAGAAGACAGGAAGCTTGTGATTGTGGCGGGATGCAAACAAATCCACATCCAGTACCCCCCAATGGTCACATCAGGATAGGAAGACCTTGCTGCTGAGAGACCATTCCCCCAGGCGAGAGGTCCCCCTGCTCAGGGAGTCTGCCTCCAAATTTTCCACCGCCCGGAATGTACACTGCTGAGATGCAAGGAACATTGTCTTCCGCCCAGGACAGAATCATGGACACCTCCTTGAGGGCACTCTTGCTCCGAATCCCTCCCTGATGATTGATGTAGGCAACCGCCATCTGGTTGTCTGAGCGAACTTGTACCGGCCGGCCCTGAAGGTGAGGAGTCAACTGGGCCAGTACCAATCGAACCGCCCTCAGTTCCAGGACGTTGATGGGGGCATGGGCCTCCTGAGGGTCCCACAGCCCCTGGAATTGAAGGGTTCTCCAGAAGCCCCCCCAACGTGACAGACTGGCATCTGTGGTGGCCATCTCCCAACAGGGGACCAGAAAGGATCTGCCCCCCAACAGGTTCGTTGAGTCCAGCCACCAGGGACCGCCGGACCAGAGGGGACAGAACGAAAGCCTGATCCAGAGACAGGGGAATCTTGTCCCAGACTGATAGGAGATGAAGTTGAAGAGGTCTTATGTGAAACTGTGCATATGGAACTGCCTCGAAGCAGGACACCATCTGACCCACTAGCTGCATGCCCTGCCGGATGGAGGGATGAGGGCATGACAGCAGCTAGTGAACCACAGCTTGCAGAGAGTCCACCTTCTGTTGAGGAAGAAAGATCCTGGCCTGAACAGTATCCAGATTCATGCCCAGGAAGGAAGTCACCCGAGATGGGGATAGGGAAGATTTGGGGTGATTGATCACCCAGCCGAATGACTCCAGAACCGTCACCACCCGCTGGGTATCCAATACCGCCTGCTGGAAGGACTGAGAAGTGATGAGAAGGTCTTCCAGATAGGGAAGAATGCGAATGCCCTGAGCCCTGAGGAGAGCCATGACACCCGCCAGCACCTTGGTGAAGACCCTGGTGGCTGAAGTGAGACCGAAGGGCAGTGCCACAAATTGGTAGTGCTGGTCCGCCAGGGCGAACCTGAGGAATCTCTGATGCCCTGGGAAGACTGGAACATGAAGGTAAGCATCCTTGATGTCTATGGAGGTCATGAAGTCTCCTGGGCACAACGAACTGATCGCGGAGCGCAGGGTCTCCATGCGAAAGTGCCTGGTCCTGATGAACTTGTTGAGCAGCTTTAAGTCCAGAATGGGTCTGACTGAACCATCCCTCTTGGGAACTGTGAACAGATTGAAAACCCCAACCTCTTTCCACAGGAGGGAACTGACAGATGACCCCAAGCCCAGTAGATTTTGCACTGTCAGGAAAAGTCCATGAGCTGCCAAGGGGTCTAGAGGAATCCGAGAATAGAGAAATCTTGGAGACGGCCATGCAGCGAACTCTAGCTTGTAGCCGGAGGACACAACCTCCAGGATCCACCTGTCTGAGACCTGTTGTCCAGAGACATGAGTGAAGAGCCGCAGCCCCCCCCCCCCCCCAGGATGGGTGAGGGCGCCCCTTTATGGCCGAGGAGGCTTGGCAGCGCCGGTCCTCACTATCCTTAAGAGTAGTGGAATCAGGGGAATGGACCACAGAAGTGTTGGACAACCCTAATACTGGTGCATCCACTTCTGGAGGGGTTGATCAACATTTAACCACATCAGCGGGAAAAGGGTACTTTTTATCCCAGCCCTTGGGGATTACCGGGAGCCGGCCGGGACGCTCCCATTCTTTGAGAGCAAGATTATTGAAATGGGCCTGTTCTGGAAATTCCAGACGTGGTTTAGCAGTACTGAAAAGTTCCCCCTGTAACTTGGGAGCCGCAGCAGGAAGGGAGATAGAAAGCACATCAAACATCTGAGTTAACATTCTATTGGTATCATCAGCATCCAAATGATCAGTGCCATAGACAGCACCACTGAAATGCTGATCATCAGATAACTCAGAGTCAGAGAACAATTCCCCCTCCTCAAGTGGGGTATAGTCAGACAAATCGAGAAAGTTCTCCGTATCCATAGGAAAGGCAGACGCACCCGGCGCCACATGCCGCCTTTAAGCCGGGGCCTTACGGGCCGCTGAGCTAGCAATCAGCCTCTCAATGTTAGCCAACCTGGAAGACACGTCAGGTTGAGACTCCCCACTAGTATTTAGCTCACTGGGAGTCATAATCAGGCGAGGGGGAGTGGGAGAGGGCATAGTGGGCGCAGGCCCAGTCACAGATAGCCCAGAATGCAGCGCAAGCACCTGCTGGGCGCAGGGTACACAGACCCGCACATCATCACTCACAGGGGATGCCCCACACACTACACACAGCTGGGCTTGGGGACCCCAAGCACAATATCCTGTGAAGCCTCCATATGGTGATTAAGGTGGCACAATTGGCCAATTGGAATTACGCCGTAAGAGCAACCCGGGATGCCCCAAATGTTCGCAGGGAAGTGGGAGGATTTAACAATTTAGGCCTCTAATAAAGCAAAAGAAAGCTAATACAGGGGCCAGGACCGGGAGAAGCCTCTTTAATACAGTGTTCTCCCATCTGAAAAACATAATAAAAGGACATCCATAAACACACAACAGTGATAAAGGGATAGAAAAAAATAAAGCCCGCAAGGGCACTCACGGACCACGTTAAGGGGCCAGCAGATACTCCAGGAGGAAGGCAAGATGGCACTGGAGGGACCTCGAGGGGCGGGCCGCATGAGGGGACGACGTGAATCGCGCCCCCGATAGGCCACGCCCCCTCAGCAGAGCACGCAATTGGCCTGCAGTAGAAGCCAGTAGGAAGGCAGGGATTCTTGATAATGATGCCACTGCTGACCGCGGACGCCACAGGACGCGCGTGTCAGCGGCGGCAAATTCAAAATGAAGACAGGGCGCGGAGCCCTGAAAAGAAGAGGTGCAATACAGTAAAAAAAGGCATAAATTAACATGCACCCCCCCCCACGGAACAAGGAGAGAGAGGGAAGAGAGTGGATGACCCTTAAGGGGTCCCACCAAAACCAGGGCATGGGAGGGCAACAGGCGGATGGGGCATCCCGACTCAGGTTCACCATAAACCTGCACTGCCCACCCTTTGGTGGGGGATTGCGGCCGGAGCCAAGCTCTGTAACAGAGCACCAGTGGTAGGTGCTGCCTACCATCACCTGACCAGCGCAGCCAAAGCTGGGAGGCATAAGCAAAAGGTGGAATGGGTGGAAATAGTCCTACAGGGCCAAGGGCTGCTAAGCCCGGCTCACCTGCGAGAAGAGAAGCCATCTTCTGACCTTCGCAGCCTACTGCAGAGAAGGAACTGGGAATTTGTGGGAAGTCCCGGGTATATATGGACCGGGAGGGGCCTCTTTTTTGCCATCTCTGCAGTCAAGCACCCTCTGGCGGAGGTAATCCCATCTGTTATGAATCATTATCTGGAGCAGGACGTGCTGCATACTTAGAATAATGTGGTTTTAATTCTGTGTGTTTATTATTTTTTTAAGAAACCTTGTGAAATGGCTGATTTCGCTGATGGATTCCACCTGGACATCTGTGGCCACAACAGCAAGCCTGGTACGCCTAGAAATCTTGAGGCATGTACTTTCAATGAATATGGTTTGGGGGGGGGGTATTTCAAATGTAAAGGGGTGTTTTTGCTGAAAAACTTCAAGGAGCGCAAAATAGTTTTATTTTCTTTGAAAATCTCTTCAAGCCCTCCTTTCAGTTTGGGGTGTCTCCTGGGCAGGAATACATATGTGGTACCATTGTAATCAGTAGGAATGGGGCTTTTACACACAATATGATTTTCTTGAAAAACTTGCATGTTTTATTAAGAAAAAACACCACAAAATGTAAAGTTTTTTTTTAATTTTTTGGGATATATTTTACACAAAAATATTAAAAAACACTGACAAGCTTACCAAAAAATCATTTCATATTAAAGCCCAGACTGTGCTGAAAAAAAAAATATAATTTTCCTGGGAAATCCCTTCAAAAATCACAGTTAATCATGTGGAGCGCAAAATAGTGCAAAATGGTCTGGCAACCGAGTGTGATAAAATCCCCAGGAAGGCTGGCACGTAAAGGGTTAATAGTTACCACCACCAATTAAATCTCTCAACACTCATTTTTGAGGAGGGTGTGTGTCCAAAAATTATCTAGGGCAACATGAATACAAAATAAAGCACTGCTTATAATCATACATTCACACAGTATCGTTATTATTTCTGCCATTGTCAGGACACTTTTGTATACAATACTGTAGATACAATAGCTCATTTACAATGTATTTCACAGTATTTCAGTCCTATCTTGGGCTTATGAAATTACAATGTTGTAACACAACATTATATACCAGAGACTTAAAGTGGACCTCTGGTCAAGAAAATAAAGTTTAGTAGTTTGTTCCCCTAAAACCTTTGAAGATCAGTGTTGCATGCTGTTTGAGAGGGCTTAACCCCATGTGTTGTGGAGAGCCCTGCTTACATATGAGCATGGGTGGGGAAAAGTCAATTCTGTGATACTCACCTGTAGAATTGCTTTTATTTCCGATCCATTCCAGCCCGTCCAGAAGTTATCACGATTGGGTAGCTCCGCCCCCAAGAGGGCGTTGACTGTAATATCAGAGATGTAGCCCCTCCCGGCTCCCTATAGAGGCAGCTGCCTCTCAACCCAGTCCCAGTAATTTAATAGCAGTACTCAATAGAAGAGGCAGGCCGGGAGGTCCATAAAATAGGAGACCATGTTATCTCACATAGCCTCCGCTTGTACTCTCTCGAAGCAAAAACGTAAATCTAGAAGTTGTATAACTAGTGTCCTATGAACAATAATGGTTCAATCAACATTAACAGGCATGCAGGACAAAATAAACCTCAAGGGCGGGGTGAACGGTCTGGAATGGATCGGAAATAAAAGCAATTCTACAGGTGAGTATCACAGAATTTACCTTTTCTTTCCAATCCATTCCAGCCCGTCCAGAAGTTATCACAAATGGCACATCCAAAAGCAGTGTCCATATGGGTGGGATCCCCAGTGCGGAACAGCAGGTAGTTCATTTCACTACCGCCTGAAGCACCTTTCGGCCAAAAGCAGCGTCAGCTGAGGCCATGACATCCACCTAGTAGAACTTTGTGAAAGTATGAACTGAAGACCAAGTGGCAGCCTTACAACTTGTTCCACCGAGGCCAGGTGCTGAAAAGCTCAAGAGCACCGATGGTTCTAATAGAATGAGCTGTGAACTGAAAAGGGGGTTCTTTCCCCTTGGCATAATAATCCACTTACTGAGTGTGGAATCGACCGGTGGCAATCCCCTTCTAGCACCTTCCGTCAAGACAAAAGACAAATCCGGTTTCCTGAAGGATTCAGACGCAGCCAGGAAAAACCTTATGGCTCTAACCACATCCAAAGCATGGAGAGTCCGTACTTGGGGATTAGCCGGTGCCGGACACAAGGAAGGTAAGATAGCTTTGTCATTAAGGTGATAAAGAGAAATGACCTTAAGCCAAAATTCCGGCTTAAAACGAAAAAAACACCTTATCTCTGTGCATCTCAAAATAGGGTGGATCCATACATAGCGCGGCCAGCTCTGATACGCAACGCATCGAGGTGATCGTCACAGAAAAAACACTTTGAGTGTCAGCATAGTCAATGTAGCGTCATTCAATGGCTCGAAGGGGGCATCCTGGAGAGCAGATAACGCCAGACGTAGGTCCCATACCGTTACGACAGATTTACAAGGTGGACGGACATGGGTGACCCCCTGGAAAAAAGTCTTGATCGATCTATGATTGGCAATAGACCTCTGGAAAACAAATGAATGAGACCGAGACCTGACCATTGAGGGTGCTCAGCTGGAGGCCCAAGTCTAGACCATTTTGTGTAAACACAAGGACTCTAGAAACAGAATATTTCCGACAAGGAAGGTTCCTGGCCTCGCACCAAGTGATATAGGCCTGCCAAACTCTGTAGTATATCATGGAAGAAGACCTCTTCCATGCCTGAATTATTGTGTGAATAACCGTGGCCGATAACCCCTTCTCCGTCAGGAAGGAGGTTCCAACAGGAAGGCCGTCAAAGCCAGCATCCGTAAAATTCGGGTGCCGAGCGACACCTGTGTGAGAAGCTCTGTATCGTCGGGCATGATGTAGTGATCTATTGACATCTATACTATGTCCGCAACCAACTCCTCCTTGGCCTACGAGGAGCCACCAGGATGGTTGATACCCCCTCCAGGACTATCTTGCGTAGCACTCGGTCCAGGAGCGGAAACAGAGGAAAAGCATAGAGAAGATTGAACTACGCCCAAGGAACCGCCAGGGCGTCTGTTGCTATGGCCAGAGGGTCTCTTGAGAGAGACACGAACCTTGGAAGTTAGTGATTGTGTCTGGACGCAAAGGATCCAGGTCCGGTTGACCCAGGCGGAGGCATAGAGCTTGAAAAAAAGGCCTTCCTGCTGAGAGACCATTTCCCCAGACGCAAGGACCTCCTGCCTCTCCACCCCCGGAAAGTAAACCGCCGAGATGCTCCTCGCTGCCCAACATAGAATCCGGCTTAGCTCCTTGAGGGATCTTTTGCTCCGAGTACCGCTTTGGTGGATGATGTAGGTTACAGACGCCGGATTGTCCGAGCGGACCTGAACCGCTTGGCCCCTTAAATGGAGAGCCAGATATAGGAGAACAATCAAATTGCTCTCAGTTCCAAGAGATCTATGGCAACAGGGTCTGCCAATGCTTCCCCAGCCTGTAAGGCTAGTATCCGTGGTAACTATCTCCCGATGGGGAGGCCGAAAGGACCTGCCTACCAGCAGATGCCGAGGAACCAACCACCAAGAGAGGGATTGCCGGGGGAGAGCACAAACCCTTGGTCCAGGGATTCCGGGGACTGATCCCAGCTGGCTAATAGGTACAGCTGAAGAGGCCTCATGTGGAAATGAGCAAAGGGCACTGCTTCGAAGCAAGCCACCATTAGGCCCACCAATCTCAGCCGTAGACGCACCGATGGCTGTTGAGAAGCCAGCAAGCCTGTACCTGCGGCTGGAGACACAAGACCTTCTGCTGTGGCAGAAGACCTTTGCTTGAACAGTGTCTAGAAACATCCCCAGGAAGGATCTCACTGTTGACGGAGTGATATGCAACTAGGAGTAGTTGATCACCAAACCGAAGGCTTCCATAGCTGACAGCACGGTTCGGGTGTCGCTCTCGACCCCCTAAAAGGACTGGAACGAGATCAGAAGTTAGCATATAGGGTAATACCGAATACCCTGCCCCCTCAGGATAGCCATGATGCTCGCCAGCACCTTGGTGAACACCCCGTGAGCTGGGGATATGTCGAGGGGAAGTGCCACAACTGGAACGCTGACCCTCCATGCAAACCTCAAAATCTCTGATGACCCGGAAAACAGGGATGTGTAGATACGCGTCCCTGATGTCCACCATAGTCATAAAGTCGCCTGGCCAAGGCGATCTCACCACCGACCGCAATATTTACATGCGTAATGTCAGAGCCTTATAAAGCAGCTGAGGCTCTTCAGGTCCAGGATCGGCCGCACCGATCAGTCCTGCTTGAACCGTGAACAGGCTGGAGTAAAATCCCTGACTCCGCTCTGTCAGGGCACATGGCAATCACCTGTAGCCGCAGGAGGTGCTGAACAGCGGCTTTCAAGCCTCAACCTCCAGCAGGTTTCGGGATGCCCTTGACCATAGAACCTTTGTGTGCAGTCTGATTGCCAGCTTGACCTTGAAAACTGATGACCCGCCTCCTGAATCCAAAGTTTCGAAACATAACACCTCCAGATTTTAGCAGACAGTAGCCGTCCCCCCACCCTAACGGGTGAGGGTGCCCCTTCATACCTGTGTAGGTTTGGCTGGAGGATTGGGCTTAGCTCCCCAGGCGGGATTGGGCCGACTGCGGGATCTACCTGTGCCCCAAGCATCGCTGCGGGCACTGGAAAGGGAAGAAACTCTTCCCCCCTGAAGAGTTTACCAGCCGTGACCTACAGGTCCAGCTGCCCCAGAACAGCCGACCCCCCACAAGGGTAAATATGTGAGGGACTATTTGGCGGCCACATCGGCCGACCGCTGCTTCAACCAGCGAACGGTGTAATGCTAGAAGCAAACCGAAGACTTGGCACCCAGCCTGACTACATCACCCATGGCAGTAACAACAAAGCTGGTGAAGGCCAAAAACAGGCTCTCAGTTCCCTGTAATCCAGAGGCCGTCCACAAGACTTAGTCTTAGCCACAAGCTGCGTAGCCATCCTTCCTCGAGGTTAGGGAAACAATCGCAGAGGCACACGCAGGGCGTCAGAGGGAACCCACCAGGCCAAGGCATGGCACGCCAACAGATCCATGCGTTTATCCGCAGGGTCTCCTAAGGAAGCATTGTCAGGTGATGCATGATAGAGGTGTTGGACAGAACGGAAAACCGAAGGGTCCACCTCGGGAGGATGCAGCCATAATATAACAACTCGGCAGGGGAAGGATACCGTGTCTCCAAGCCCTACGGAGCTAGTGGGTCTTTCCCACTCCTTACGGCCGAAGGTATTGAAAAATGCGGCTGTTCAGGAGAACCCACCGCTCAGGTCGAAACCAATCATCCTCCTTTCTCTAGGCCATCCTGGGAGGAACAATGTGTCAAAAACAGAGAAAAGCAAGCTTTCTGTATCATCTGGAAGGCAGGAATCCTCCTCCGAGGAATAACCCGAGTTGCTGTCTTCTCCACCGGAGAGCAACTCACCTTCCGAGAGTGGCTCATCCGCCAACTCCCCGTCCTCCGCGGAACCAAAGGAAGCATACAATCTTCGTCTGAGTAAACCGGCTCCAAGCGCCGCTTCATACTCGAGGCCTTTCAGGGGCTGCCAATGAGAGCCGTATCTCGAGGCTAGCCTGCCTGTGCGCAAAATCAATGTGTGTTCCCCTGCTGTCTCCCCCTTCCCCAGGGGCTAACTGCAGCAGCGGAGGATCCGGGGAAGCCGGAGCTGACGCATGACTAGGGGCAGAAGCGACAGCCCTCCCATGGTCCGAGCCAATGTCTAAACATGGCTTCCCACACGCATGTGCGCGTCCTCCTTGCGCAGTGAGACCACTGATCTTGTCCCGTTTCACTCAGGACATGGTGCAATGGAACATATTGTACTAAATCCCCAAAGGGATTCCGTCTGCACAAGGGGCAGAGCCTGTCTTACCCAAGCGGGGTGCCCGGCTCACTATCCCCTGATGCCTCCATTATGGTGATTTGGAATATTAAATATTCGCAGAGGCTAATAAACACTCAATGGCCTAAGCCTAATAGCCGATCCCCCTCTTTAATAATGGGGACCGGGAGAAACCACAACCCTCAACCTTCAGCCCACAGTCAAAAACAAAAGAGAAATACAGTAATTATAATATGGCCCTACTGTCATGTATAACACATAAACACCTTAAGCAAATACATGGAAATAAACAGTTTCCATTACATAAAAAATAAGCATCCATCCCCTTTTCCCCCTTAAAAGAATGACAGTAATAAGAGGGACTCACGACACGACCGCGCTGAGCAGCGCTAAGGTGAAGAGAGGAGCAGCCAAGCAGGAGGGATACGCCACCGAGGCCAGTCAGCTGCAGCCACAGCAAGCCCAGCAGCGCGCGTTTCAGCATCCGGCCGGGGAAGCGTCACTGGAGCGACGGCCATCCTGCGCGCCGCCGCCACGAGTGCCGCCTGCCAACGCGACCCCCCCCCGAACCGCGAGGAACCCGCTCGGCGCGCCTGCCCGCATGCGGCCCGCGCCCCTGCCCGGGACCACCGCACGGCGAGGGAGCGAGGAAGGTAAGATGTGAGAGGAGCGGCAACGGACCGCTCCTCGCTGTAGCATGCTATAGCGATGGAGCTCTCCACCACTCCCCAGTAAGTAGCAGCAAGCATGCAATACACACAACATAATAAAGCATGTGGGAGAAGGGAGGGCATATATAAAATATATGAAAGTGGTTTCCCAGCAGGCTCACCATAAATGCCTGGGGCCGACCTGCTTTTTGCAATAAAGCCTGCGGCCCAGAGCCATGTGCTCTGCCAAAACGCCCCAGACCTCGGCGTTTCACCCTACCGTACACAGATCCTTGGTATCAGCCAAAGCTGGGAGGCGAGGATGGGTCAGAGGAGATCCAAGGAAATAGGGTCCTGCAGCCGGCCGACAGGCTAGGGGGCACCCCTCTCTGCTAAAAGTCCGAGAGCGTGTAAGCGGTCCTGTGCAGTCAACTGCAAGCAAAGAACTGGGGCTGGGTTGAGAAGCAGCTGCCTTTATAGGGGGTCGGGAGGGGCTACATCTCTGATCTTGCAGTCAACACCCAAAGCGGAGCTACCCAATCGTGATAACTTCTGGACGGGCTGGAATGGATTGGAAAGAAAATGGAGGAGAGCATTTGATAGCACACAGACACATTGCAGATGAGCTTCCTTATGATCAGCTCAAGCAGCCAGAAGGAGATTTTACCTGTTTGCACACAGAATGTTAAAAGAAGAAAATCTTTCTCTAGTGGGCTGCATTGAGGTAAAGATCAGCATGACTTCAGTGTGCCTGTGTGATATTGTTTCTCTACACAATGCAAGCTGACAACAGCTTGGGATTTTGATATTAGCAGACCACCCCAGACAGAGATAAATTTGCCTCAGAAAATGGATCAGCATGTTATTCATGATCACACACGAGTCAACAGCTACTGGAGGGGATGAATCGAACTATGTATAACAGTAAGTCAATGGCCTAGGCTGCCACAGAGCATTGCACAGTTGTTAATACAATGCCTTAAAGCAGATCAAAACCCAGGAGTTTGACTACTACTGCTACACCTACTGCTAACTATAGTAGGATAGGATGAGACTAGCTATGCAAATTTGAACATATATCATAAATTATATAAAATAAAAAAAAATACAATTTTGGGATTACTCACCTGTAGAATTGGTATTATGAGTATACAGTACGTCCTGCTCCAAATCTAATACTTACACTTGGGATATACTCCGCCAGATGGCGCTGGACTGCAGAGACATCGAAAAATACAATTCTGTGATTACTCACCTGTAGAATTGGTATTATGAGTATACAGTACGTCCTGCTCCAAATCTAATACTTACAGTTGGGATATACTCCGCCAGATGGCGCTGGACTGCAGAGACATCGAAAATAGGCTCCTCCCGGCCCCTCAAATACCCGGGGACCTCCCACAAATTCCCCAGCATTGAAAAGCAGTTAAGGAGAAGCCGGGAGCATTAAACAATCCAAACTATTAATTATAACAATGATAACAATCACCATACAGGGGATCCAGAAAATGCAAACCAAGGGTGGGTTGGAGCAGGACGTACTGTATACTCATAAAACCCATTTCTACAGGTGAGTAATCACAGAATTGTATTATTCTTAGTATACAGTACGTCTGCTCCAAATCTAATACTTACAGTTGGGACATCCAATAGCAGTGTCCATAAAGTAGGGTGGGAGCCCCAAGAAAATCAGCAGCAGACAGTTTAAACCACTGCCGCCTGCAGAACCTTGCGGCAAAAAACAGCATCAGCTGAGGCCCTAACATCAACCTTGTAAAACTTTGAAAAGGTATGAACAGAAGACCAAGTAGTGGCCTTGCAAACTTGCTCAACAGAAGTCTGGTGCTGAAAAGCCCAAGAGGCACCAATAGCACGAGTGGAATGAGCAGTAAGGCGGAAGGGAAGATTCTTCCCCTTAGCAGAGTAGGCCTGAATCACAGCCTGACGAATCCACTTGCTGATAGTAGACTTGGCAGGAGCCAAACCCTTCCTAGGACCAGAAGGGACCACAAAAAGAGCATCAGTTTTCCTGAAAGGTGCAGTAGCCACCAGATAGTACTTCAGACACCTAACCACATTCAAAGAGTGCAAAACCCTCTCCTTAGCATTGCTAGGATTAGGGAACAAAGAAGGAAGAACAATATCCTGATTTAAATGAAAAGCTGACACTACCTTAGGCAGAAATTCAAGTTTGAAATGAAACACCACCTTGTCCTGGTGTCTCTCATAGTAGGGGGGCTGAATGGACAGCGCCGCCAACTCAGACGCACGCCTGACAGAAGTGATAGCCACCAGAAATACAACCTTGAGCGTAAGAATGGCCAAGGCAGCATCCTGCACAGGTTCAAAGGGAGCACCCTGCAAGGCTGACATAACCAAGTTCAGATCCCAAACAGGCACCATAGGCTTACGTGGGGGGCACACATGAGCGACCCCCTAGAAAAAAGTCCTGATTCGAGGGTGCTGAGCAAAGGAATTCTGGAAAAAAATAGCCAGGGCAGAAACCTGACCCTTCATAGTACTGAGTTGCAGCCCCATCTCCAACCCATGCTGCAGGAACTCCAGAATCCTGGGAATAGAGAACGCACGACAGGGAAGAGCCTTAAAATCACACCAGTCAATGTAGGCACGCCAAACCCTGTAATAAATGGAAGAGGAAGACTTCTTCCTAGCTTTAATCAAAGTATCCACAACCGAGGAAGACAGCCCCTTCTCCATCAAGATGGAGGTTTCAGCAGCCAAGCTGTCAAAGCCAGAATTTGTAAATTGGGATGGCGTAGTGAGCCCTGAGTGATCAGATCTGGCACCAAGGGCAGAGCGTACTGAACTGCCAGCTTTACCACGTCTGCGAACCACACTCTTCTTGGCCACCTGGGGGCCACCAGAATTGGCACCCTTTTCAGAGCAATCTTGCACAGAACCCCGCCCAGCAGGGGGATTGGAGGGAAGACATACAGGAACTGCCATGACATTGCTAGCGCATCCGAGGTCAAGGCCAGAGGATTCTGGGACAGAGAGACAAAAGCTGGGAGCTTGTGATTGTGGCGGGACGCAAACAGATCCACATCTGGTTGGCCCCAACGGTGACAGAGATTGAAACACCCTGCTGCATAGGGGCCATTCTCCCTGGCGAGAGGTCCCCCTGCTCAGAGAGTCCGCCAGGCGATTTTCCACCCCCGGGATGTACACAGCTGATATGCAAGGGACATTGCCCTCCGCCCAAGTCAGGATCATAGACACTTCCTGGAGGGCGCCCTTGCTCCAGGTCCCTCCCTGATGATTGATGTAGGCAACTGCCGTCTAGTTGTCCAAGCGCACCTGAACAGGCAGGCCCCGAAGGTGAGTAGTCAAGTGGGCCAGAACTAGCCTGATCGCCCGCAGTTCCAAGACATTGATAGGTGTGTGGGCCTCCTGAGGGCCCCATCTCCCCTGGAACCGCAGGGACTTCCAGAAACCCCCCCAACTGGCATCGGTGGTGACCGTCTCCCAGGAAGGGGCAAGAAAGGATCTGCCCCCCAACAGGTTCCTTGAGTCCATCCACCACGAGAGGGATCTCCTGACCAGGGGGGAGAGCACACAGACCCTGTCCAGGGACGCTGGGTCCTTGTCCCATACTGAGAATAGGTGAAGTTGCAGGGGCCTCAAGTGGAACTGAGCATAAGGGACCGCTTCGAAGCATGCCACCATCAGGCCCACCAGCTGCATCCCCTGCCTGATGGAGGGATGGGGACAAGCTAGGAGGGACTGAGCCTGTGCAATCAGACTGTCCACCTTCTGTTGAGGAAGGAAGATCCTTGCCTGAACTGTATCCAGATTTATTCCTAGGAATGGAGTTACCAAGGAAGGGGACAGTGAGGACTTGGGGTGGTTGATCACCCATGCAAATGACTCCAGAGTGGACACCACCAGCTGAGTATCCAACTCTGCCTGATGTAGAGACTGGGAAGTGATGAGAATGTCGTCCAGATAGGGAAGCACGCAGACGCCCTGACATCTGAGCAGAGACATCACGCCAGCCAGCACCTTGGTGAACACCCTGAGAGCTGAAGTGAGGCCGAAGGGCAAGGCCACAAACTGGTAGTGTTGATCCATCAGAGCGAACCTAAGGAACCTTTGATGACCTGGGAACACAGGAATATGAAGATAAGCATCTTTGATGTCCACAGAAGTCATGAAATCCCCTTGGCGCAGGGAACTGATGGCAGAGCGCAGTATCCATGTGAAAGCGCCTGCCCCTGACAAACTTGTTGAGGATCTTCAAGTTCAGGATGGCCTGACTGACAACAAAGAAAGTTTTGGGGTTATTGGGTACCCCTAAAGATAAGCACCATAGCTCTGGTATACCTAACCCCGCCATATAAGTAAACTATTATACACTTCAATATACTAAAATCAATATTTTTAATTATTACAACCAATTAGAAAGCATAACTCATAGTGGAGAAATGCAACATACATAGACATGACATATCATAACATTATAACGTACCATGTTACAGAGTTACATGCCTGGCAATTTGCAGCCATATTGATGCCATACATAAAATTCAATACATAGGCAAATACTTTACAATCCTTTCCAAATGCAGGGCGGACTAGTTTCGCCTGTACACCAGGCTTCTTCAGCGCCCGTTACTTCATTATATTGGATTCTTTATTGTTAGTACTATTCATGAAAAATATAAATACAAACAACAGAAAAAACAATAAATAAAATACAGGTAAGTATAACAAGCTCAGGATTTGGTGCCTTACGCCCAAATCCAGAGTGAGTCAATTGCCCGGGTCGATAGTGGGAAACAAACAATGGACCTAATCAACTTGTCAGGAAAAATATTAACGGATGCCCAAAAAGAAGTCCTGTCACTAGGGCTAAATTTCTGCCCTTCTAACCGTACTAACAACTTTGAAATTATTAAGGATTTACATTTGTTTGCGAGAAAGATACTTTGCAAATATCATTTTAATAGAGGTCATGATGATGATCAATCTGCTGCCGCCATGGTTCTCCCTTCGGAAGCAGAATTGGAACAAGACATGTTGAAACTGTGTATGGAAGCTACGGGCACCACCCCTATGATCACTGAAAAACAGATGACTTTCAAAAAGCCATCAAGCCTTTTTCCTCCCTTAAATCTAAATGCCCATGTTGCAACATTTGTTGACTTGGTGACATCAGACCTTGAACGATTACCATCTATTAAAAATTACAACATTTCCCGTGAACTCAAATTAGCCTTAAAGGAACTTGAAAATGATCATGAACTTGTTTTTAAACCTGCTGACAAAGGTGGGAACATTGTGGTCATGGACAAATCTCAATACGAACAGATGTGCCTTCGAATTCTTTCTAATAAGGATTGGTATGCTAGAGCCCCCATGTCCAGGCTCACGTTAGACTCTAAGGTCTACCATCATTTGATTGGGCAGGCCGTTGAGAGGGGGGTGATCAACGTGGCGACTGGCTCTGTCCTTGAGGCCCCATGCCCTGTGACACCTACATTTTATGCTCTACCTAAGGTACATAAATCCATCACTTTACCTCCAGGCAGACCTATAGTGTCGGGCATGGGGTCCCTCACCGATCGGGCCAGTCGCTACGTGGATCACTTTCTTCAGCCTTTAGTCCATCAACTACCCTCGTTCCTGAAGGACACGGGGCATTTGTCTTGGACGGCATGATGGTGGCCCCCGGGTCCTTCTTGGTGGGCCTGGACGTGGAGGCCCTATATTCTAGTATACCCCATAATTTGGGCTTACAGAATATTCGATTATTCCTCGATGAATTACCTTTAGACACACATGACCACAATATGTTTGTCCTTCAATTGTTACATTTCGTCCTCACTCACAACGTTTTCTTGTTTAACAACACCCTATACCACCAGATACAGGGAACGGCGATGGGGACTACCTGTGCCCCATCATATGCCAACCTGTATCTGGGTGGTTGGGAGAGAGGGTTGTGGGCTGATGACGACATGTCTGGATACCTGTGCCATGTGGAAACCTGGCACAGGTATATCGATGATGTCTTCTTTGGACAGACACGGAGCATAAATTGCATCAATTCGTAGAAGTATTAAATAAGAATCAACTCAATTTAAAATTCACATTAGAGTTGAGCCAGACAAATATTAATTTTTTAGATCTAACCATCATGATAAGTCAGGAAGGGCAAATTTCCACAAAATTCTTTCGTAAATTAACGGCAGCAAATACTATGCTTCGGGCCACAAGTGCCCATCCACAACCACTTTTGAAAAGTATTCCTTTTGGTGAATATGTGAGGGCCCGTCAAAACTGTACATCCGATGAGGATTTTCAACAAGCAGCCGATGGCATTTTTGAAAGAATGACTAATAGAGGGTATGACAAGGCTACACTGCGGAAAGCTTACAGTAGAGCTAAGAAAAGCTCCAGAGATCATTTACTATACAAGCCTCGTATCAGTCGAAATGATTCTTTCCCTTCAATGATACTGACTTACTCTGTCCACCATAAATGTATAAGAGATATATTTTATAAACATTGGCATGTACTTCGTAACGATATTAGTCTCAACAAACTCATATCACAAAAACCTAAATTTGTTTTTCGTAGATCAAGAAACTTGCGTGACCAATTAGTACAGAGCCACTATTTTTCGAAAAAAAGATCTCTTTGTTGTAACACAACAGGCATGTATAAATGCCAATCATGTACTATGTGTTCATATGTTCAACAGACAAAAAGCATAACTTTGGGCAAGTTTCCACCGATGAAGTTAAAACACTTCATCAATTGCAAAAGTACGAATATTATCTATGCTCTTATCTGTACTTGTAAGCGCTTTTACATAGGTAAAACCAACAGAGAACTGCGCAAAAGAATCTATGAACACACGTACGATATAAAGACAGGAAACAAGAAAACCCCGGTTATTGGCATTGATAGGATACATACAAACCCATGGGGAGGGGACGTCGAGAAGATGACACTCCAACGAGAAACTCAATGGATTTATCGTTTCGAGGCCCATTGTTTCCCGGGGCTAAATGAGACAATTAGTTACGCACCCTTTTTGGGTTAATATTCAATGAGGGTTCTATATATATATTTTTCTGACTTCCCCTCTTTTTTTTTTTTTTCTTCAGTTTAATTGATTTTATTTTATTTTTATTTTATTTAATTTTGTAATTAATTTTGTAGTTGGCTAATTGCATTACATGATGTTCCTGTGTTGGAGGGTCTATTTATTTATCTATTTATAATTTATTTTGGTCTATTAGGTGAATATTTTCATTATTGTGCTGGCAGTATTGATATAATTTGCGTATTGGTTTGACCAGGTTCAGTTGGGGCGCCTGTGGTCCTGTTTTTGCCTTGCATGAACTCACACCACTGGCTCCAAATTTTTTTTTTTTTATTTATTTTTACCTGTCTGTATAAATTATAATCATGAATCAACATTAAAAACATAATTAATCTAATCAATATGGACCCATCTAATTTTAATTTATTTGCCTTTATTATATTAGATGCATTTAATTAATTATTAATTATTACTTATTTACCTATTTACCTAAGAGATGTACTACATTCATATAGTTCACTGATTTTTTGTATATAAAATAATATGATCATTAATATAAATATACCACGTTAGCAATTTAGTGTTTCTTAATTAATTCTGTAAATTCAATATTTCTATCTTTTAAAACAGGCAAGCTAAGCCAGGGTGTGAGTTCCCATCGCTTTGTTGCGCATTGGCAATTAAGAGGTGCCGGCGGGGGGGGGGGGGGGGGGGGGGGGTTGGCTGGATGCGGGCGTGGGAGACTGGAGCGTGACGCATCCCCTCTCTCCTCCCTCCTTCTGTGTTGGGGAGGGGGAGGTGGGTTTTTGCTGTCAGGCGCCGGCCCCCCACGCTGGTGACGTCCCACTTCCTGTTTTCGGCGGTGATGCCTGGCCCCGCCGGAAGCCGCCGCTTTTATAACGGCGGGACCGGCGGGCATATTCTGACGCACACCACAACCTGCCTACACGTGCTTGCTGTGTCCGGGTGGCACTTTGTCGGTCGGGTTTCCGGCACCTCGCTGGGGCTACCCCATGGGGAAACTGGATTAACCTCTAGTCAAGGTATTTTTAAACATACTCTTTTATTTACTATCAAATTGGTGCTTATTTCCTAATATCTGTGGTTTATTCACTCTGATGTAGATCGACATTCTGATCATAATAAAATATAATTTATCATCTCTATATTATATTGAGAGGCACTTTTAAATGTTTATGCCCCTATTGTTTGTACCACACAATGCCCCAATTTTGTGTCCCTGGTCTTCCCAAATGCACAATAGGCCAGCCAGTAATTTAAAATGTATATTTATCATATTCCATTATTATTTTTAGATTTGCCATTGGGCTTTGCTGTACTGAATGTCCCAGTTATTGGGCAATTGAATTACTAAGCTGACAATTTTCTATGGGCCTTCCAAGCCAGGAGTATCACATACAACTATAGAGCAGGTACTTCATGTCAAAATGACTAACATGCGAGTTAAATGATATACATTGTTATACTTACCTGTATTTTATTTATTGTTTTTTCTGTTGTTTGTATTTATATTTTTCATGAATAGTACTAACAATAAAGAATCCAATATAATGAAGTAACGGGCGCTGAAGAAGCCTGATGTACAGGCGAAACTAGTCCGCCCTGCATTTGGAAAGGATTGTAAAGTATTTGCCTATGTATCGAATTTTATGTATGGCCTCAATATGGCTGCAAATTGCCAGGCATGTAACTCTATAACATGGTACTTTATAATGTTATGATATGTCATGTCTATGTATGTTGCAATTCTCCACTATGAGTTATGCTTTCTAATTGGTTGTAATAATTAAAAATATTGATTTTAGTATATTGAAGTGTATAATAGTTTACTTATACGGCGGGGTTAGCTATGGTGCTTATCTTTAGGGGTACCCAATAACCCCAAAACTTTCTTTGTTGTCCATTTAGTGCACTGAGCCTGGTATCATACCAGCCATTCTGTTTAGGCCACCTAGGATGTCACTGTCTGGGTGACCTTTATCCCCCTTCCCCCTCCCCCCCCTTTTTTTTTTTTTATTTATATTTAAATAACTAATTCAATTTTACTTAGAGTTTAGGTAGGGTCGTATTATTAGGTTCATAGTGAACCTTTTGTTTGTACTTGGGCCTGACTGAACCATCTTTTTGGGTACTGTGTATAGGTTGGAATAAAAGCCCTTGCCTTTTTCTCTTAAGGGGACCTGGCAGATGACCCCCAGCTCCAGGAGGCCTTGCACTAGCTCCTGAGCTGACACAGGGTCCTGAGAAATCCGGGATCTGATGAATCTTGGAGGGGGATCGGCGGCAAACTCCAACTTGTAACCGGAGGACACTACCTCCTGAATCCACCAGTCTGAGACATGAAGACTCCAGATGTGAGCTGCAGCCGTCCCCCCACCCGGATGGGTGAGGGCGCCCCATTATGCCTGAGGGGGCTTGGGAGAGGAGGAGCCAGGACGTCCACGTCCTCTGCCTCTACCCCAGAAATCTCCCCAGGCCCCAGGAAAGGAAACCCCCCTTCCCTGTCTTGCACCACGGTAAGGAGAGGAGAAGGAACCCTGACCCCGCGCTGGGTTAACCTGCCTCCCTTAGCAAAAAGGTCCAGGCAATCCCCAAACAGGCGTAGTCCTTTAAAGGGAAGCCCAGTGAGGGCCTTCTTGGCAGCATTGTCAGCAGCCCACTGGCGCAGCCAAACTGAGCGGCGTATAGCCACCACAAGGGCAGAAGAGAGGACAAAATTTACAAAAACATCACAACTGGAGAGTGCATTAAACACCTCACAAGGCAAATCATCAGGGGTACTATCAAGCATATTTCTGATAAGGGTTCTAGTGTCCACAGCAGTAATGGCAGAGGCACAGACTGGGCGCAGCGCCGTCCCTGCACATGCAAAGGCGTGGGATGCCAGCTGGTCAATGCGCTGGTCCTCAGCATCCCGCAGGGTAGTAGAGTCAGGGGAATGCATGACAGAGGTGTTAGATAGCCCTAGGATCGGGGCATCCACCTCGGGGGGGGGGGGGGGGGGGGATGACCAACATTTAACCACCTCAGCCGGAAAGGGATACTTCCTATCCCAACTTTTTGGAACCCCGGGAAGTTAACTGGGGCGCTCCCATTCCTGGAGCACAAGGTTATAGAAATGTGCCTGCTTGGGAAATTCCAAACGTGATTTTGCTGTATGGAAAAGCTCCCCTCTTTGCCTGGGAGCCGCAACAGGGAGACAGATGGACAGAACCTCAAAAATCTGGGTCAATAATCTGTCTGTGTCAACCGGGGCTCAGGGGTCAGAGCCAGAATCGTCATGACCCCTTGGTCTCTCATCAGATAAGCCTGAATCAGAAAAGAGCTCCCCTTCATCAGACGGGGTATAGCCACAAAGATTCCAAAACTCCTCAGTTCCCATAGGGAAAACAGTGACATTAGGCGTGAAGTGCCGCTTCTTAGCAGGGGCCTTACGCGCTAAGGACTTAGCAATCAACTGCTCAACAGTAGCCAGTCTAGAAGACACATCAGGCTGAGAATCCCCACTAGTATGCAACTTAGCAGGAGTGAGATTTAAGCTTGGGGGAGTAGGTGAAGTGAAACGAGGTGCAGCCACTGGCAGGCCAGATTGCAATGCAAGCACCTGCTCAGCACAGGGTACACAGACCCACGCCTTGTCAGCGTCAGCATGAGGCTGCCCACACGCTACACACAGCCGGTCTTGTCCCGAAGGGACCCCGGTCACATTATCCTGGGATGCCTTCATATGGTGATTATATCGGTGCTATACGCCGATAAGGAATAACGCTATATAGCAACCCCGGATGCCCCAATAACCAGCTAGGGAAGTGGGAGTATAATTTTTACAAAGCCTACAAGTTATATACTAATACAGGGCCGGGAGAAGCCAAAAGGGTTTGCCCCACCTGAAAGACATAAGCAGACAAGACCTGTAAGCACACAGTAACAAAAGTGAAAGATATAAAGCCGCCCGCGAGGGCACTTACGGACCGCGGTAGGTAGGGGTCCGTCGCGCATGGGCCAAAAACAGGATAAAGATGGCGTTGGTATACCTCGAGGGGCGGGCCGATATCAGCGATGACGCGGAGCGCGCCATAGACAGGCCCCGCCCCCCCGAAGAGCGCGAAGCTAGAACGTGCAAGCAGCCAATGATGGCGCACCAGCGCCTAAGGTAATGCCGCCGCCAAGCGTGGAACTAAGCCAGCGCGCGGCGGCAGCAATTTAAAAAAAAGACAGTAAAGACAAGCCAGCGCGGCGGCTGACACAAGACTAAACAGAATGGAAAAAAGGTGTAAAACACAGAATGCATAGCATACATATTTATACCCCCCCCCTCTTTTCCCCCGAAGACTACAAGGAGGATGAGGGAGGACAGCGGCCACTTCAACAGGGCCCACCGATGGGCAGGGGCAAGGGGGCACTAGTGCGGGAGGGGCATCCCATAGAGGCTCACCATAAGCCTGAACTGCCTACCCTTTGGTGGGGGATTGCGGTGGAGCAGCGCTCCTAAGCACCTAACAGCGGTGCTGCCTACCTTCACCTGACCAGCGCAGCCAAGGCTGGGAGGCATATTACTAGTGGAACGGGTGGGAATAGTCCTACAGGGCCGCAAGCTAATAGCCCCGAGTAGAGAGCCATTTCTCGTCCTTCGCAGCCAGACTGCAGAGAAATTCTGATTTGTGGGAGGTCCCCGGGTGTTTGGGGGGCCGGGAGGAGCCTATTTTCGATGTCTCTGCAGTCCAGTGCCATCTGGCGGAGTATATCCTAAGTGTATTAGATTTGGAGCAGGACGTACTGTATACTAAGAATAATTACGATAGCATTAGAAAAAGAGGTGCCGTGATGTGGCTCTGCAGCTTCCCATACATTTGCAAATGTGTGCACTGAAAACCTCTCTGTTTTTAACAAATTTAGTCCGATTTTAGGACTTGTTGCAGACTGGTGGGGATTTGAGTGCCGGGATTTTTGTCCTGTTTGTAACTAATTGCCCAGCCCAGTGTGCACAGTTCAGTCCAGCTATAAATTGATGGCACTGCTTGTCATTTCTTTTTTATCAGTTGTATTCATGAGTGTAAATGTTGTGGGACCTATCCTACTTGTGAATCACCAGAGGTAAAGGGTTATAGCCCTGGGTAGCCTCAGGTAAGTTCATCTCTCAGTTTATCCATTGCTGTGTTCCAAAAATGGGGGAGCGCTTACTGTTTAGAGTCGGACTGCAGAAAAGAGAGGTGCGGTGAAGTGGCCCTGCAGCTTCCCATACATTTGCAAGTTTGAGCAACAAATACCTTTTTGTTTTTAACAAATTTAGAAATATTGTAGGATTTGAGTGCCAGGATTTTCTATTTGTTCTGTCAGCACCAGTCATTCATTTTAGAAAAGGGGCAATGCAATAAGAAAAAAGAATTAAAGGATGGTTGAACTGGCAATGAAAGTACAATGATCTATAATATTGTGAGATACTGTTGGACTGCAACTATAACGTTTTATTAATAACAGCTTTCAGTGGTTATCTCTGTGGAGGTGCGCTCTGGGCTCTATTGGATGGGTATGAACTTAGTCTTGTCTGGAGCCAGGTTATATAATCCTCAAATGGCATCTGCACCAGATATTCCCGCACAAACTGCAAAACAAAAATCACAGGGTCCAAAAAAATATTTGCTGTTAAGGAAATATGAACCTGTTAATTACTAAATTAGATTTTATATGTTAAACAGACTTATGTTAAACATTTAACACAGATAGAAGCATCTATGAATGCAAAAAAAAATACAATTCTGTGAAGTACTCACCTGTAGAATTGGTATTATATGCATACAGCAAGTCCTGCTCCAGATGTAGTAATTACATGTGGGTAATCCTCCGCCTGAGGCGCTGTTCACTGCAGACATGTAGAAAACAGGCTCCTCCCGGCCCTACATATACCGAGGGACCTCCCACAAATCCCCAGCATTGAAAAGCAGTGAAGGAGAAGCCAGGAGAAACCAACCACCCAAAAACTGGCAATAATAGTAATGATAACAATCACCAAACAGGGGATCCAGAACAACGTAAAACCAGGGTGGGTTGGAGCAGGACGTGCTGTATGCATATAATACCAATTCTACAGGTGAGTACTTCACAGAATTGTATTATTCTAAGCATACAGCACATCCTGCTCCAGATGTACTAATTACATGTGGGACATCCAATAGCAGTGTCCGTAAAGTAGGGTGGGATCCTCAACAGAAAAGGCAACAGCAAGCAGTTTAAACGACTGCTGCCTGCAAAACCTTGCAGCCAAAAACAGCATCAGCTGAGGACCTAACATCAGAGTACTAAGCTTAAGGCCTAAGTCTAGACCATGTTGTAAAAACTCCAGCACCCTAGAGACTAAAAATTCTTAGCAGGCAAGAGACCTGGACTCACACCAGTCAATGTAAGAGCGCCAGACTCTATAAAAGATAGCAGAAGTCTTTTTCCTAGCTTGCACCATAGTAGCCACTACAGATGCAAACAAACCCTTTTCCATCAGGATGGAGGTTTCAACAGCCAAGCCGTCAAAGCCAGAGTTTGTAAATTGGGATGGCGTAGAGACCCCTGAGTTAGAAGATCTGGCAACCTTGGCAGATCGTACTGATCTACTGCCATTTGAACCACGTCTGCGAACCACACTCTTCTTGGCCACCTTGGGGCCACCAGAATCGCGGGTACCCCTTTCAGAGCAATCTTGCGCAGAACTCTGCCCAGAAGGGGAATTGGTGGAAACACATACAGGAGCCGAAACTCCCTCCAAGACATGGACAGGGCATCCGTGGCCAGAGCCAGAGGATCCTGAGACAGGGATACAAAGCTCGGGAGCTTGTGATTGTGACAGGACGCAAACAGATCCACATCTGGCACACCCCAACGGTGACACAGGGACTGAAATACCCTGTTGCAGAGGGACCATTCCCCCTGACGGGACGACCCCCTGCTCAGAGCATCTGCCAGCAGGTTCTCCGCCCCCGGAATGTAGACAGCCGAGATGCATTGGACATTGGCCTCCGCCCATGTCAGAATCAGAGAAACTTCCTGAAGAGCCCCCTTGCTCCGGGTCCCTCCCTGATGGTTGATGTAGGCAACCGCCGTTCTGTTATCCGAGCGTACCTGAATGGCCAGACCTCTCAGGAGATGGGTCAATTGTTCCAGCACCAATCTGACCACCCTGAGTTCCAAGACATTGATAGGTAGATGGGCCTCCTGAGGGCCCCACCTTCCCTGGAAGCGCAGGGACTTCCAGAATCCCCCCCAACCCGACAGACTGGCATCCGTTGTGACCATCTCCCAGGAGGGAGCCAGGAAGGATCTGCCCCTTGTAAAGTTCCTGTGGTCCAACCACCACGCAAGGGATTGTCTGACCGAGGGGGAACCACCCATGTCCCTTCCAAGGACGCTGGGTCCTTGTTCCAAACTGACAGAAGGTGAAGCTGTAGGATTCTCAAATGAATCTGCCCACCAACTGCATTCCCTGCCGGATGGAGGGATGAGGGCTCGAAAGCAGGGACATCGCCTGCGTTGTCAGAGCTTCCACCTTCTGCTGAGGAAGGAATATCCTTGACTGAACTGTATCCAGAATCATCCCCAGGAACGGGGTCACTGAGGAGGGGGACAGAGAGGACTTGGGGTAATTGATCACCCAGCCGAATGACTCCAGGGTGGACACTACTAACTGAGTGTCCAGCTCTGCCTGCCGCAGAGACCGAGAGGTGATGAGTATGTCGTCCAGGTAGGGCAAAACGCATATGCCCTTTAGCCTTAACAGGGACATCACCCCTGCCAGCCCCTTGGTGAACACCCTGGGAGCCGACGTGAAGCCGAATGGCAGGGCCACGAACTGGTAATGCTGATCCAGCAGCGCAAATCTGAGAAACCTTTGTCCTGGAAACACCGGAACGTGCAGGTAAGCATCCTTGATGTCCACAGATGACATGAAGTCCCCTGGGCGCAGCGAGGCGATAGCCGAGCGCAAAGTTTCCATACGAAAGTGCTTGTTTCTGACAAATCTGTTGAGGATTTTTAAATCCAGAATGGGTCTGACTGACCCGTCCCTTTTGGGTACCGTGAAAAGGTTGGAATAGAATCCCCTGCCCCTGTCTCTTAAGGGGACCTTGCAAATGACCCCTAGATCCAGAAGGTCCTGCACGGCCAGCATCAAGACCCGTGCTGATACAGGGTCTTGAGGGATCCGAGACCCAACGAACCTGGTAGGGGGCCGTACAGCAAATTCTATCTTGTAACCGGAGGACACTACCTCCTGAATCCACAGGTCTGAGACGTGTCGACTCCAGACATGTTTGAAGTGCTGTAGACAAGGGCGAGGGCACCCCTTCATGCTTGAGGGGTCTTGGGAGGGGCCTTGGGCTTGGGCCCCCAGGAGGCACCAGGACGGCATCCCTTATTCTTGTTCCAGGGCTCTGCCTGAGACCCAGCGAAGGACACTCCTCTGCCTTGCTTAGCCCCCCCGGTAGGGGGTCGATAGGGAGCTTGGGCCACGAAAGGGCCGAATCTGACGCTTGCGCTGGGGTAACTTGCCACCCTTGGCAAAGATATCTAGCCTTTCTCCAAACAGGCGCAATCCCTTAAATGGAAGCCCCGTAAGGGCCTTCTTGGCGGCGTTATCAGCGGCCCACTGGTGCAACCAGACCGCTCGGCGTATAGCTACCACTAGAGCCGAAGCCCTAGCACTCAACTTAATAGCATCGTCCGATGCAGATAGGATATAGTTCACAAAAGTTTCACAGGTGGCCAGAGCATTGGCAGCATCAGAGGGCAAGTCATCCGCCCCTTCAAGAGCAGTCTTAACCACGGTCCTGAGCGCCACCGCCGTGATGGCTAAGGCGCACACTGGGCGGAGCGATGCTCCCCCAAATGCAAAGGCATGACATGCCAGTTGGTCAACACTCCGATCCTCCGAATCCCGCAGTGTAGTAGTGTCGGGGGAGTGCATAATAGAGGTGTTGGACAGGCTTAGGATTGGGGCATCAACCTCTGGTGGTGATGTCCAACACTTGACCAGGTCAGCAGGAAAGGGATATTTCTTATACACACTTTTAGGGACCCCATGAAGTTTGCTGGGGTGTTCCCATTCTTTCAGCGCGAGGCTATTAAAATGGGTTTGTTCGGGAAACTCCAACCGCGCTCTAGCGGTGTGGAACAGATCCCCCCTTTGCCAGGGAGCCGCGGCAGGGGGAGAGAGGGACAATACGTCGAAGATCTGGGTCAACAGTCTATCCATGTCGTCCGAGGACCAATGATCAGAACCAGAATCTTCCTGTCCTCTGGACTCGTCATCGTAGGACCCTGAGTCAGAGATCAGTTCCCCTTCGTCTGAGGGGGAATGAGTGTAGGAAAGAAGTAAATCATCAGATTCTATAGGAAATATAGTAGATTCAGGATTCAAATGTCGCCTCTTGGCGGTGGCCTTGCGCGCCAAGGAGCCAGCAATTAAGTTTTCCACACTAGCCAGCCTAGTGGCCAAATCGGAATGAGAATCCCCACTGGTATTGGGGGTTAGGCTCAGACTTGGGGGAGTAGGTGAAGCGAGGCGAGGTGCAGGCCCAGTCTCAGAAGAGGTGGGGAGACCGGCTAGCGCCTGCTGTGCACAAGGGACGCAGACCCGTGCATTGTCACCGCTGCTAGGTAAGACCCCACAAGCTACACACAGACGGGCTTGTCCCAAAGGAACCCCGTTAACAATATCCTGAGATGCCTCCATATGGTGATTATTATGTGCAAAATGCCAGTAGGGATTGACGCTATAAAGCAACCCTGGATGCCCCAATGACCCGCTGGGAAGTGGGAGAGATGTTTTAGTTAAGGCCGGGCGTTACGTCGGGCCGGGAGAAGCCACCGAAGCTTACAGTCTGAAAGACACAAGGGGAAGAGGGATGTCAGAGCCAAGCGAGGAGAAACGAAAGCTAAAGAAAGGTTGCCCGTGAGAGCATTCAGAGAACAGCGAGGGAGGACAGTCTTCACCACGCGCACCTGAGAGGAATGGCGCCAGCGAACCTCGAAGGGCGGGCCAGAGCTGAACATGACGCGGAACGCGCCACATCAGACCACGCCCCCCCGGAGAGCGCGAAGCTCCGAGCTCGTAACCAATAGAAAAACGAGCAGTTAGAAACTGAGCCCCTAGCGAGTGAATCACCTCAGGGACTGACATGACAGGAAAGAAAAGAGAATAAACCAGTAGCGTCCGAGATCGGAGCCGCCGCACGCGCCGAGTAAACAACATTAAGGCACTTCAACTCACAGTGTAATGGGGCAATGTTAAGCCGTCTGCACACACAACCCCCCCCCCCCCCTTTTCCCCCAATAGCGGGGGAAACAAGGAAGGAAGGTGACCCAATACTCGGGGTTCACCGCTACACGGGGTATGGGGCGCTGATGCGGGAGGGGCATCCTCTGAAGGCTCACCATTAGCCTTAACCGCCTACCCTATGGTGGGGGATTGCGGTGGAGTCTAGCTCCGTAAGCACCTAAGGTGCTGCCTACCTTCACCCGACCGATGCAGCCCAGGCTGGGAGGCATATTGTTTAAAAAAGAGGACGGGTGGGAATAGTCCCGCAGGGCCTCGGGCTGTAAAGCCCCCGCTCGCCTGCGAGAGCGTGATACTTCATGTCTTCGCAGTGAGCACTACAGAGAAATCTGGGGATTTGTGGGAGGTCCCTCGGTATATGTAGGGCCGGGAGGAGCCTGTTTTCTACATGTCTGCAGTGAACAGCGCCTCAGGCGGAGGATTACCCACATGTAATTACTACATCTGGAGCAGGACGTGCTGTATGCTTAGAATAATCCTATTCTTTACCTCCAGTATGTCATATGGTCATATTCATTTTCTTACCTTGTATAAGCCCCATTTTCTCTACTTGTCAACCTTTTAAGAACTGTGGGGTTATGCATGCAACAATTCCACGCTTAATTAGAAACCTAAAACTATGAGCTTTGTAGATATTTTTCTTTATAGTCTTTAACTATATCAATTAATGAAATATTTGATGGTGTATTGTGCTTTCTTTTCAAAAAGTAAAAGTAGGATTTTAGTTTACGAGCCATAAAATCCTTGTCCTGAAGTTCTATAGGAGACACAGGAGCTAATCAGATATAACTAGCTATGTCTGCCCACCAGAAGAACTAGATAATTATTTAAAGTGGACCAACACCCAGGATTTTGACTATCCTGGGTTTTGGTCCACTTCAGGGGGGCACCCCGCTGTGTAAAACCCCCCAGAAAGCCCCCAAAACTCACCTCACCACGCTCCCACGTAGCCACGGACAAGTGGCTGACAGCGGCGGACAAGACAGCGCGTCCGCCACCGCCTCCCGCGCGCCCCTCTGACAGTGCGCGCGCCCGCGCCGGCCATTCACAAACGGCCGGCGCGGGGGCGCACACGCCTAGAGGGGCGCGCGGGAGGCGGTGGCGTTTTTCGGGGGTTTTGGGGGGGTCCCTCACCGCGGGACATCCCGATCTCGGATGTCCCGCGGTGAGGGAGGTTATCGGCCCGGGAATCTTATAGATTCCCGGGCCGATCACCCCTGGGTGACAGTCCACTTTAAGCTGTTCCTGTTCTAGAGTAAATAAACCCACCTCAGTACTGATACCTCAGTTTGTACAGTAGCAAGCTGTGTCACCTTGAAGAACACCTAATAAAACAACTCTACATCAAGGAAGCATTTTGTGTATACAGAGCAAGGTGCATTCACCAAACTGTATGGAAGCTCTGCCTCCCAGACTGAAGGTCATTTAGCACAGTGTGCTGTGATAGTCTTCTTACCTCAATAGCCACACTAATGTCAGGAGAACAGAGTTCCCAATTACGGAGTCCATTCAACACTTTAAGGAATGAGTGGGGGCGTATTCTAATAGATGTTTTTTCTTCTAAGTTTGCAAGCTTTTCTAAGATTTTTTTGATCTTCTGGTTATTCTTCACACTTTCTGGAATCTTAGACAGTAATATCACATACCTGCATTGATAGAAAAAAACTAATTATAACACATATATAAAAAAACAGCAAGGTTAAAGTAGACCTGTGTACAAAAGGAATCCCTCATATTCTCTAAGTATGGGGCTTTTGATCTAGCTTGATGTCCATTAAAGGTCTAACTCTTCTCTAGAACTAATCCTTCTGTAGAAATATGAACCTAGACTTGCTTACACTAATTTACATTGTTTAGATTAGGCTGCCCAAGCTTCACACCTTCCAGAGGTGCAATTTTTTATAGCTATAAGAGTGTTTCAGGGTTGATTGTATCTCTTTAAAGAGCTAAACTGGGTTGCATGAATATAATTAAGGGATGATGCATCATTAGAGTGGAGTTAGGCATTGTGCTCTTCACGCTCCTCATCCAATGTGCTCATGCAGACATTCAAATTAACTGGGCTTGGCAAATGCAATGACTGAATATGGCACAAACTCCAGGTATGTATATAGGGGTATCCTGAACCAGTGAGGCATCCTGAATCAGCCCGGGCCTAGAATCTTTTAAACTTTAGGGCCGGCCTGAATGTGTTCTGGTGTAGTCTTATTAACCATCTGTGCCGTTTATCTGTTTATATTAAGCTCTTTTTTCCAGGTTTGCAAAAACCAAAAATCGGTTTCATGGCATGTGAATCCAACTATGGGGTCGATTCAAAACTCCACTTTTAGGAAAGAAAACTGTCTTTGACCTTCATTGTCCACCCTAGGGGCTGATTCTGAGGCAGGTGAAAATTTACATCCGGTAGACAATGAAAGTGAATGGAAGGTTTCTCTCTACAAAAGGAGTGAGAACTCTCATCTGGCTCTAAATCGACCCCTTTGTGGTCAAGGTAGAAGTCAGTGGCAGTCCATTTGCATCTTTGCTGGTATCAGCTTCCAACTGCCCCGGCATCTTGGGGCTGAGGCGTGCACCGGATGGGAGTGCGCTAAAGACTGCAGAACACCTGGGTATGTGGCTGCTTCCCCTTTCTAGTAGTATCTATGCTAATCTCTGTCTAAACAGAGCTATGTTATGCATTATTATGCACGGCATACGACGCTAATTGGACAAGAGGCATCCACCGTTTTAAAAATTAAAGGGGAATTTGTATTATAGTATTTTCATAGGTGATACTGTAGATTTGATGATTTAGCTAGAAATATTAGACTAGATATGGTATGTATTCCTTTGCATACCCATAGATATATTCAATGAATGGTTACTAGTTTACACTAATTAACACTCTTAAGATTAGGCTGACCAAGCTTCATGCCTACCACAGTTCCAACTTTTTTACCACAATGAAATGAATGTGTTGGCTGTACCTCCTTAAAGAGGAACAACCACCAATTTAGCAGGCCGATCAAGTACCTCTGGGGCATCCCAATTTGTGATGTCCTGCTGTGTGAACCACCTGATTGCCTTGCAAACTCACCATATCGGCACTACAATAAAGAAATCACAGGCCACATCTCCACCATCTCTACAGTTGAGGTGCACCACACGCCAAGCCACTCAGATAGCCTGGGAATGGACAGGGAGTCCAAGCATGCGATCACTCCCATTTCTCTATGCCAGCGCTCTGTTCTAAACAAAGCTGAATGCAGTGCATTAATATGTGCAGTGGGGCAGGTGAAAGGATTTAGGGGGGTTCACAAAGTGGGGCTTACCAAATCGCAATGCCCTGAGATGAAAAGCAGACACAACCTTAGGCAGAAAATCTGGCTTAAAACGAAACACCTCCTTGTCCTGGTGTCTCTCAAAGTAAGGAGGTTTGATGGAAAGCGCCGCCAACTCAGAAACACGCCTAACAGAAGTGATAGCCACCAAAAAGGCTTACTTAAGCGTCAAAATGGACAAAGGGGCCTCACGCAAAGGCTCAACGGGAGACCCGTGCAAGGCAGATAAGACCAAGTTCAAATCCCAGACTGGTAACATAGGCTTACGTGGAGGACGCACGTGAGTAACCCCCTGAAAAGAGGTCTTAACCAGACAATGGTTGGCAAAGGATCTTTAGAAGAAAATGGCCAAAGCTGAAACATGACCTTTGAGGGTACTAAGTTGAAGACCCAAATCCAAAGCATGTTGCAGGAATTTCAGAATCCTGGGGATAGAAAACACCCGACAGGGAAGCGACTTAGACTCACACCTGTCAATGTAAGCATGCCATACCCTATAGTAGATAGATGACGAGGACTTCTTCCTAGCCCCAATCATGGTATTAACAACAGAAGCAGGCAGCCCCTTTTCCATCAAGATGGAGGTTTCAGCAGCCAGGCCGTTAAAGCCAGCGTTTGTAAATTGGGATGGCGTAGCTGCCCCTGAGTGAGCAGATCCGGAACCTTGGGCAGGGTGTACTGATCTACTGCCAACTGCACGATGTTTGTGAACCACACTCTTCTTGGCCAACAGGGGGCCACCAGAATGGTTGGCACACCTTCCTGGGATATCTTGCGCAGCACCCTGCCCAGCAGAGGAAACAGAGGGAACACATAAAGGAGCTGAAAGCTGTTCCAAGACATTGCTAGTGCATCCATGGCCAAGGCCAGAGGGTCCTGTGACAGAGAGACAAAGACTGGAAGCTTGTGATTGTGACGGGACGCAAACAGATCCACATCCGGCTGACCCCAGCGGTGGCACAGAGAGCGAAACACCCTGCTGCTGAGGGATCATTCTCCCAGACGAGAAGTCCCCCTGCTGAGGGAGTTTGCCTCCAGATATTCCACCCCCGGGAGGTACACAGCTGAGATGCAGGGAACATTCTCCTCCGCCCAAGACAGTATCAGGGACACTTCCTTGAGGGCCCTCTTGCTCCGGGTCCCTCCCTGATGACTGATGTAGGTAACTGCCGTTTGGTTGTCCGAGCGGATCTGAACTGCCCGAACCCCGAAGGTGTGGAGTCAACTGGGCGAGAACCAGCCTTATCGCCCTCAGTTCCAGAATGTTGATAGGGGTATGGGCCTCCTGAGGGCCCCACTGACCCTGGAATTTCAAGGATTTCCAAAAGCCCCCCCAAACCTGTCAGACTGGCATCTGTGGTGACTGTCTCCCAGCAAGGGGCCAGAAAGGATCTGCCCATCAACAGGTCCCTTGAATCCAGCCACCACGAAAGAGACTGCCTGGCCGGAGGGGACAGAACCAACACCTGATCCAGGGACACAGGGTCCCGATCCCATACTGACAAGAGGTGAAGTTGAAGAGGTCTCATGTGAAACTGAGCGTATGGAACCGCCTCGAAGCAAGACACCATCAGGCCCACCAGCTGCATCCCCTGCCGGATGGAGGGATGAGGGCAAGACAAAAGAAGCCTGGCTTGAGCTTGAAGACTCTCCACCTTCTGCTGAGGGAGTAGAATCTTGACCTGAGATGTATCCAGAGTCATGCCCAGAAAGGACCTGACCAGTGACGGGGACAGGGAAGACTTGGGGTGGTTGATCACCCAGCCGTAGGACTCCAGTGTGGGCACCACCAGCTGGGTATCCAGCTCGGCCTGCTGGAAGGACTGAGACGTGATGAGAATGTCGTCCAAGTAAGGAAGGATGCGAATGCCCTGAGATCTCAGCAAAGCCATTACGCCCGCCAGCACCTTGGTGAATACCCTGGGAGCCGAGGTGATACCGAAAGGCAAGGCCACAAATTGGTAGTGCGGATCCTCCAGAGCGAACCTGAGGAATCTCTGATGACCTGGAAAGATTGGTACATGAAGGTAAGCGTCCTTAATGTCTACAGAGGTCATGAAGTCGCTCGGGAGCAGTGAATTGACTGCTGAGCGCAGGGTCTCCATGCAAAAATGTTTGAATCTGACAAATTTGTTGAGGTGCTTTAAATCTAGGATGGGTCTGAGGGACCCGTCCTTTTTGGGAACAGTGAAAAGATTGGAATAGAAGCCTCTGCCCCTTTCCCTTAAAGGCACCGGGCAGATGACCCCCAACTGCAGAAGGTTTTGGACAGCAAGGCACAGACCCTGAGCTGACAGGGGGTTTTGAGCCATCCAGGATCTGATGAATCTTGGGGGTGGCCAGGCTGCATCTTGTAACCGGAGGACACTACCTCCTGAATCCACCGGTCTGAGACGTGAAGCCTCCAGTCGTGAGCAAAGAG
Organism: Gastrophryne carolinensis; assembly: GCA_027917425.1. Taxonomy (NCBI): domain Eukaryota; kingdom Metazoa; phylum Chordata; class Amphibia; order Anura; family Microhylidae; genus Gastrophryne; species Gastrophryne carolinensis. The sequence goes on along the minus strand of CM051234.1, from coordinate 516,711,309 downwards.
CCGAAGCTGTCCCCCCACCCGGATGGGTGAGGGCGCCCCTTCATGCCTGAGGGGGCTTGGGGGAGGATTTTGGCTTGGGACCCCAGGAGACGCCGGGGCGGCCACGTCCTCTGCCCCTACCCCAATGGTCTCCACGAGCCCCAGCAAAGGAGACTCCTCGACCAGTTCTGGAATCACAGAAGGATGGGAGAAAGGCACCCATCCCCCGAAAGGAACGGGACGGCCTCCTACGTTGAGGTAACCTACCGCCTCTGGCAAACAAGTACAAGCGTTTACCAAAGAGGCGCAGCCCCTTTGAAGGGGTACCCAGTGAGGGCCTTCTTAGCAGCATTATCAGCTACCCACTGACGTAGCCAGACAGAGCGGCGTATAGCCACCAAAAGGGCAGAAGTCCTACCACACATTCTAATGGCACTTATCAGGTGTGCACCACCTACACAATCCCATAAATAGCAGGTGCCAATTAAAGGGACCTACTAATCACAACCCTCTTTGTCTGGTGCGACCCCAGGGCTGGCCCACCAATCGGTCCACAAATGCTAATTGCACACTGCTAAATCTAATATCCAATTTATTAGAGCATAAGAAATTCATACATAGTACCAAATACACATAACAACATATATACACACAGTTAAAAAACACTTATTAAAACCCAAATAAAGTGGGGAGGAACTCCAGGGCTATATTGCTATCAAAATAGATAATCAATTGATCATATACCCAAACATCAGTAATAATAGCATACATCTCATAGTGCAATGGCGCTTATGGAAGGTGCTGAGTGCATAAAGTGCCTAGTGTCTACTTATAAAGTGCTCTGTCTATTTGTGAAAGGTTGCACTGCTAAGAACTCGCAGTGCTTACAACATCCAAACCCGTGCAACCATGCAATACATATAATACAAAGAAAGTGCCATGTGCAAAAAATCAGTGCATCTACTCTGAAACTAAGCCTAAATAGTGCTACTACAAAATCTAATAAGCGCCACTCACATATGGTGTAAGCAGATAAACATATATATATACACTCGCAGTAAAAAATAGCACTGCGAAGTACCAAAAGGAGCCCCCTGTCCTCCCCACCCGCAGGGTAGTAGTGTCAGGAGAATGCATGACAGATGTAGTGGACAACCCTAGAACGGGCGCATCCACCTCGGGACATGACCAACGCTTAATCACATCAGCGGGAAAGGGATACCTTTCAGCTTGCTAGGCCGTTCCCATTCCTTGAGCACTAGATTATTAAAGTGAGACTGCTCAGGGAACTCCCAGCGTGGCTTAACCGTATGAAAAAGCTCACCCTGCTGCTGTGGAGCCACTGCAGGAGGAGAAATACAAAGCACTTCAAATATGTGACTCAGCAATCTGTCAGTGTCATCAGGGGACCACAGGTCTTCCCCAAAGGGAGACCCGGTACCACCATATATCTTAGGTTGTTCCTCAGAGGATTCTGAATCAGAAAACAATTCCCCCTCCTCAAAGGGGTAAGGGCCTGACAGTGAGTAAGGTCCCTCATCCTCTACAGGGAAGAGGGAAACCGTGGGTGATAAATGCCGCTTCTTAGAAGAAGCCTTACGCGGGGCAGACCCAGCAATATGTTTTTCAATGCTGGCCACCCATGCAGCCAAATCAGGTTGAGACTCCCCACTGGTATGCCCCTCGCTGGGGGTCAGATGTAAGCGTGGGGGGGTAGGCGAAGCCAGAGGGGGCGCAGCACCAGGCCCAGTAACAGACAGCCCAGACTGCAGTGCAAGCCCATGCTGGGCGCAGGGTACACACACCCTGACATCATCACTTTTAGGGGATACCCCACACGCAACACATAGCCGGGCTTGTCGGGGCCGAAGGAACCCCAAGCATATTATCCCCAGAAGCCTTCATATGGTAATTAGAGTGGCACAACAGGCCAATATAGGGTTAACGCTAATGATAGCAACCCGGGATGCCCCAAAAGCCCGCTAGAGAGGTGGGAGATATAATAGCAATAGCCTTAACTAAAAGGGAAACGACCGGAAGAAACCACCAATAAATTCTAACCCGCCTGAAAGACATAAGAAGACATCCCCATAAGAATAAAATATATAAATAAAGCCACCCCGCAGGGGCACTCACGGACCACGGTAGGAGACAGCAGACACACAGCACAAGGAAGGTAAAATGGCGTCCGCATATACCTCGAGGGGCGGGCTGCGGAGAAGTGATGCGGAAAACGTCATCCGCAGAGACCCCCCCCCCGAAGAGCGCGAAACGCGCCCACGTGATCCCGACCGGCCAAAGACGGCGCGACAGCGCCTGAGGTAATGTCGCCGCCGTCCGCGGAGCGCTGTACAAGCGCACGGCAGTGGCTAACAGTAAAGCACATTAAGCAGGCACATTAGCAAAGTAAGCAATTCAGACTGCTTGACATACCGCACCCCCCCCCCCCCCCCCCCGAGATCTCCCCAGGGAGAGCAGGGAGAGCGAGGCAAGGGAGCAGCAGCCACATAACACCCAAAATGAAATAAAAAGGAGAGGAGGGGGCAGACACCTAAGGGGGATAGGGATTAAGGGGAAACCCCGGAAGGGGGCATCCCACAAGGCTCACCACAGGCCTATACCGCCCTCCCATGTCAAAGCAGGGACTGCGGTCGGAGCAGCGCTCCTCAGCACCTGACCCCGGTGCTGCCTACCTTCACCCGAACCAGTCAGCCGAGGCTGGGAGGCAGTGGGTTCGGAACGGGTGGAAATAGTCCGCATGCTGATAAGCCCCGTTCACCTGCGCAGAATAAAGAGCCATCTTCTATCTTCGCAGTCCAGACTGCAGATAAGGACTGGGGAATTTGTGGGAGGTCCCTGACTTATATAGGGCCGGGAGGAGCCACAAGTTGTTTTCTGCAGTCCAGCGCCATCTTGTGGATGTATTACCCAAGTGTAGGGAATATTCTGGAACAGGACGTGCTGTATACTTGGAATAAGAGGAGAATACTTCATTATAACAGAATGGAGCTGGTCACCTATGCTTATGGTTGTTTGTTTATTGTACTGGATAAGTTCGGTAGTTTAATTTCCTTCGAATATATATATAAGCTTGATAGTGTACAGTACATGATCAATGTGTATTGATCGCATTGTCCTAGCTGTGAGAACATCTGTGTTTATTTCACAATCTCTTAAAACCCTTGTATTGCTAATAATGCCTTAAAACACACTCATGGCAAAATGCTCTGTGACACCGAGAACTTTGCTGGTGTGGGTATGCAAATTAAGGTATACAAGTATTTATATGCTACTGACCAGTTTTTAGTATCTGTGTAGTTTTTTTCTTCCTTAACACACTGGTAAGCTTTCCTCATTTTATTCAAATCCTGATAAAAGTTTTGAATGCTTTCCAAAGATTTGTATTTCTGGATGTTATTTTCTTGCCGCCTCCTAGAAAGAAATTCAATACGTCTCCAAAAATGTATCCATTTGGTACAGGTGAAAATACACTACATTTTTAAGATGTTGGGGTATTTACTTACTGTCCCAGTGACACTTACGACTCCTGCTGTCCTTTGGATCCTTTACCAGTTCACAATTAGTGTAAGAAAGAATAAAAGCCACTACCAAATTATTTTTTTATTTCAAATTCAACAATATTTACCTATTCCCAACCTCTGACCCGTGCCAGGTCTGTAAAAATGATGCCAGTGGGGATGCCCTGCCAGCATTTGAAGTGAAGGGGGACACAGATCCCCCCTCAACCTGACTTTGCTTCTAGCAAAGAGTAATGACTGATGATGCCGGGGATTTTATACTAGCGAGGTGGAGCCTCTCCGGAATTTCCCTTACGTGACTTTCATGTCACTGGTTTGGAGGCATATGGAGGGAGATACCACAGAAAACCCCCCTCTCCTCTAATGATGTATTTAGTCAAATGGGGGAATCCTCAGAGCCCTCCTTTACCAGCTGACAGTGGGAGGGTGACCTAATTACCCCCACTTGGGGCATGGAAGCTGCAGAAGGGCCCAAAAAAGAACCTTAAAATAATTTTAAAAAACATGCCAGCATTTGCAGCAAGGATATTTCAGTGAAAAAAGCATGGCAACTGGTGACGCAGACTTTTTATTCCCAGAAATGCCTGCATTTGAGAGATTCTCGCATGAGAGAAATTACATGTGAATAAAGTCTGCATGAAAAAAAAGCTGTTGTCTGATGAATCGGGGGAGAGGGAAAATATTTTATTTTTATCCTAGTACCATGCAAGAATGCATTCTCTTATGCTGCTGAATTCTCTCTAGCATGTTTTGTTTAGACCAAAATTGAGTGAAAAGGTGATATCAAGGAAACAGTTGGAACAAATCTAAAATTCCAAAAGCCAAAATACATTTTTGAAGCAGGCTTACAATGTAAATGTACTTGCGGGATCACCCCTGGATACAAACCTTTGGCAGAATAATTTGATAAAAATAGATTTTCTATAATAATGTATGTGTTACGCACCGGGTGCGAAGAAGTGGACCCGCAGGGTCTGCAGAACTGTTTTGGCAGATACCGCGTCAGGGGAGCGGAGTCTAAGGAGCCACTGGTTTTCACCAGAGCCCACCGCAAGGCGGGATGGTCTTGTGCGGCAGGTGACTCCCAGGTCGCTACCCCCCAACAGCGGCACAGTTCCACAAACTGCTGAAGTGACGTGCAGCAGAGACAAACAGTGGTCGGAGGAGAAGGTCGAGGTCAGGACTGGCAGCGCGGGTTCAGTAGCGGTGAGACAAGCCGAGGTCGGGACTGGCAGCGCGGGTTCAATAGCGGTGAGACAAGCCGAGGTCGGGACGGGCAGCACAGGTTCGAAGGTCAATAGGAGAGCCGAGGTCATACACGAGGAATCAAGCAATACAGCGATAATCATTCAGGGAACAACACCGAAGATCCGGCACAGGAAGTAAGGCAGGGTTTAATTTATAGGAAGCGCAAAAAAGAGATTGGATGGCAGAGACCAATTAACAGGGCCTTGGCCCTTTAAATCTGGGGAGGTTGACGCGCGCGCCCCCTAGTGGCCGGGGACGTGCGCGCAGGGAAGACGGAACAGACACAGAAGGAGGAAGCCGGCGGCCATGCCGGTCAGAGGAGGAAGCGCGGGGACCAGGTAAGGGGGAACCGCAGCCAGGGGGGCCAGCAGCAGACGCCCGGATGGCGGTGAAGCGGGGAGCGCTGCAGGAAGGGGACGCAGCGCTCGCCCGAGGAGAGGCACGGAGGGGGGCGCTGCGCGGGGAAGACGCAGCGCTCGCCCTAACAGTACCCCCCCCCTTAGGTCTCCCCCTCTTTTTGGGACCGAGGAAGTTTGAAATAAGGCTCCGATCGAGGATATTCTCCTCAGGCTCCCAGGACCTCTCTTCAGGACCGCAATTCTCCCAATCCACTAGAAAGTATCGTCTCCCTCTGGATGTTTTGGAAGCCAGAATCTCTCTCACTGAGAAGGCATCTTCGGTACCCGCGACCGGAAGTGGCTCCAACGTTTTAGAAGAGAATCGATTAGTCGTCAGAGGTTTTAATAATGAAACATGAAAAGAGTTGGGAATACGTAAGGAGGCTGGCAAATGAAGTTTGTAACAGACCGGATTAATTTGTTGCTTGATCCTGTACGGCCCTAAATAGCGAGGGCCCAATTTATAACTGGGTATCTTGAAACGAATGTACTTGGCTGAAAGCCAAACTTTATCTCCAGGAGAGAAAACAGGAGCGATTCTCCTTCTTTTATTAGCGCTGCTCTTCATGCGGGTAGAGGCTAGAACAAGAGAATGTCGTGTTTCACGCCAGATAGAGGAAAAAAACTGTGTTAAGTCATCCACGGCGGGTACTCCCGACTGTGTAGGTAAGGGTAGAGGAGGCAAAGGTTGGCGGCCATAAACAATGAAGAATGGAGATTTCTTTGTGGCTTCAGAATCTTTGAAATTATAAGAGAACTCCGCCCATGGCAAGAGATCGACCCAGTCGTCTTGTCGGGCCGAAACAAAGTGACGTAGATATTGTCCTAGAACCTGATTAACCCTCTCCACTTGGGCGTTGGACTGGGGGTGGTAAGCCGAGGAAAAATCTAATTTCACCTTTAACTGAGTACAGAGAGCCCTCCAGAATTTTGAAACAAACTGAACTCCCCTGTCGGAGACAATATGGGAAGGAAGTCCATGGAGCCGAAAAATATGTTTAAAAAAGTTCTTAGCCAACTGAGGAGCGGATGGGAGTCCTGGAAGCGGAACGAAGTGCGCCATTTTTGAAAAACGATCCACAACAACCCAGATCACTGTATTGCCTTGAGATGGAGGAAGATCCGTGATAAAGTCCATAGCGATGTGAGACCAAGGGATTTCAGGAATAGGAAGAGGATGAAGAAGACCCGCCGGTCTTTGGCGAGGCGTTTTATTACGTGCACAGGTGGTACAAGCTTGCACGAATTCTGCCACATCCTTCTCAATGGAGGGCCACCAATAATATCTGGCAATAATTGCGTTAGACTTTTTGATACCAGCATGCCCGGCAATACGGGAAGCATGACCCCATTTTAATATTTGGAGGCGTCGGCGAACCGGGACAAAGGTTTTCCCAGGCGGAGCCTGCACTAGGGAGGCAGGAGCGGAATGAACCAAATGATCAGGAGATATAATGAACTGAGGAGCAGCGTCCACGTCAGTGACGTCCGAGGAGCGAGATAGAGCATCTGCCCTGATGTTCTTAGAGGCAGGTCGAAAATGAATGCGGAAATTAAACCGCGCGAAGAATAGTGACCAACGAGCTTGGCGAGGATTCAAGCGTTGAGCAGTTTGAAGATACAAAAGGTTCTTATGGTCGGTAAAAATAGATATGGGGTGAAGCGACCCTTCTAGAAGATGTCTCCACTCTTCAAGAGCTAATTTGATAGCCAGGAGTTCACGATCCCCAATAGAATAATTTCGCTCCGCGGAAGAAAAAGTCCTAGAAAAGAACCCACAAGTATGATTTTTCCCTGAAGGAGACCTCTGTGTGAGAACAGCTCCTGCTCCGATGGAAGAAGCGTCAACCTCTAGAGAAAAAGGACGAGAAGGGTCTGGTCTGGTGAGCACCGGGGCCATAGAGAAAGTCTTTTTCAAAGTTAAAAAGGCTGCCTCCGCCTGTGGAGGCCATGACTTGGGGTTGGCTCCCTTTTTGGTGAGAGCCACAATGGGGGCCACGATAGTGGAAAAATGGGGTATGAATTGACGGTAATAGTTGGCGAAGCCCAGAAATCGTTGAATGGAACGCAGACCAACAGGCCGAGGCCAATCTAAAACCGCTCTCAATTTGCTAGGGTCCATTTGTAGTCCTTGGGCTGAAACAGTATAACCCAAAAAGGGCAGAGCGGTTTGGTGAAAGAGACACTTTTCTAATTTGGCATAAAGATGATGCTGCCGAAGGCGGGATAGTACCAGACGAACGTGCCGGTGATGCTCTTCGAGGGAAGAAGAGAAGATGAGGATATCATCTAAATAGACCACGACACAGGAGTACAACAAGTCCCGGAAGATGTCATTGACGAACTCTTGAAATACGGCAGGGGCATTACAAAGCCCGAAGGGCATCACCAAATACTCGAAATGACCGTCACGGGTATTAAAGGCAGTCTTCCATTCGTCTCCCTTGCGGATGCGGATCAGATTGTAGGCTCCTCGGAGATCCAGTTTGGAAAAGATCCTGGAGCCACGAAGACGGTCGAAGAGTTCTGGAATTAAGGGTAAGGGGTATCGGTTCTTTACCGTGATCTTGTTAAGACCCCGATAGTCGATACAGGGTCGGAGAGAACCGTCTTTTTTCTGTACAAAAAAAAAGCCAGCCCCAGCGGGAGAAGAGGACTTCCGGATGAAGCCCCTCTGCAGATTTTCTTGTATGTAGGTAGCCATTGCTTGAGTTTCGGGGACGGATAGTGGATAGATACGGCCACGAGGAGGAGTGGTCCCAGGCAGGAGGTCGATCGGGCAGTCATAAGGGCGATGAGGCGGAAGAGTCTCAGCTTGCTTCTTACAGAAGACATCAGCGTAAGCCCGGTAAACTTCGGGTAGGCCCGGTAGAGATGTGGTAGGATGATCGGTTCGAACTGGTAAAGCTTTCAAGCAATTCTTGAAGCAGGTTGTACCCCACGCCTTGATGTCCCCAGTGACCCAGTCTAGGGTAGGATTATGAAGCTGAAGCCAAGGAAGACCCAATAGGATTGGGGAAGTACAATGGGGTAACACAAAGAGTTCCAAGTATTCCTGGTGAAAGAGGCCAATCTTAAGGAGCAAAGGCTTGGTACGGTACTGCACCATACAATTCAGTCTATCTCCATTAACTGAGGCGATGAATAACGGTTTGGCCAAGCGGTTAACTGCTATGTCGTATTTCTTGATCAGGGAGGCCTCTATGAAATTGCCCGCCGAACCAGAATCCAGGAAGACCGGCAAATTAAGCACAGAGGCAGATGAGAGACAAAGCTGTGCAGGTACGGTAAATCTTGGAGAGGAAGCACACACACCCAGAGACGCCTCTCCCACCGAGTCTAGGTGCGCCCGTTTCCCAGTCGAGAAGGACGAATGGGGCAATCTCTTAGAAAATGATCAGGACTGGCGCAATACAGACAGAGATTTTCATTTCTCCTGCGAGACCTCTCCACGGGGGTTAGGCGAGAGCGGCCGACCTGCATGGCTTCCACCTCTGGAGAAGATGGTACAGACAAAGGTTTCTGAAAGGTGGGAGCCAAACGGAACATCCTCCTGTCACGTTGGGAATCTCTCTCCAGGCGAAGTTCCTCACGCCTCTCAGCAAAGCGTATGTCAATGCGAGTGACGAGATGAATGAGTTCAGAAAGGGAGTCAGGTATCTCTCGGGCCGCTAGAACATCTTTGATCTTGCTAGAAAGACCTTTCTTAAAACAAGCGCAGAGGGCCTCATTATTCCATGCTAACTCGGAGGCCAAAGTACGGAATCGAATAGCATATTCACCAACCGAAAGATCGCCTTGCGTTAAATTCAATAGAGCGGACTCGGCAGATGAGGCCCGAGCGGGTTCTTCAAAAACCTGACGGAATTCAGTAACAAAGGCCTGAACGGTGAAGGTGAGAGGATCATTACGGTCCCACAAGGGAGTGGCCCAAGCCAAGGCTTTTCCGGAGAGCAGACTAATGATGAAGGCCACTTTAGAGCGTTCGGTGGGAAATTGATCAAACAATAATTCCAGGTGCATAGAGCACTGGGCTAGAAAGCCTCTGCACAACTTCGCGTCCCCCTCATATTTTGCTGGTAAGGAGAGGCGGATTCTGGATGGGGAAACTGCTGGAGACTGCGGTGGCGGCACCGGTGGCGGTGGAGAAGGCGACAGCTGCTGGGTCAAGAGTTGCTGCATCATAGCGGTAAGCTGATTAATCTGCCGAGACTGCAAAGCCACCAGCGCTGGGAGTTCGGAAGTCTCCGGCAAGGGCACCTCAGCGGGATCCATGGCCGGATCTTACTGTTACGCACCGGGTGCGAAGAAGTGGACCCGCAGGGTCTGCAGAACTGTTTTGGCAGATACCGCGTCAGGGGAGCGGAGTCTAAGGAGCCACTGGTTTTCACCAGAGCCCACCGCAAGGCGGGATGGTCTTGTGCGGCAGGTGACTCCCAGGTCGCTACCCCCCAACAGCGGCACAGTTCCACAAACTGCTGAAGTGACGTGCAGCAGAGACAAACAGTGGTCGGAGGAGAAGGTCGAGGTCAGGACTGGCAGCGCGGGTTCAGTAGCGGTGAGACAAGCCGAGGTCGGGACTGGCAGCGCGGGTTCAATAGCGGTGAGACAAGCCGAGGTCGGGACGGGCAGCACAGGTTCGAAGGTCAATAGGAGAGCCGAGGTCATACACGAGGAATCAAGCAATACAGCGATAATCATTCAGGGAACAACACCGAAGATCCGGCACAGGAAGTAAGGCAGGGTTTAATTTATAGGAAGCGCAAAAAAGAGATTGGATGGCAGAGACCAATTAACAGGGCCTTGGCCCTTTAAATCTGGGGAGGTTGACGCGCGCGCCCCCTAGTGGCCGGGGACGTGCGCGCAGGGAAGACGGAACAGACACAGAAGGAGGAAGCCGGCGGCCATGCCGGTCAGAGGAGGAAGCGCGGGGACCAGGTAAGGGGGAACCGCAGCCAGGGGGGCCAGCAGCAGACGCCCGGATGGCGGTGAAGCGGGGAGCGCTGCAGGAAGGGGACGCAGCGCTCGCCCGAGGAGAGGCACGGAGGGGGGCGCTGCGCGGGGAAGACGCAGCGCTCGCCCTAACAGTATGCTTGGCATTGGTTGGCGTCTGGATGGGTTGAGTATTAGGAACATGGTTATGATGTGGGACTGATCAGCTATAAATAAGGGACCCATATAATCAGAGAGGTAAGCCAATCGGCCTGTGCATTGCTAGCATGTAGCAACTGTTACATATGAATGTAGGGGTGTGGTGCAATGTAGGGGTGTGGTGGAAGGACATATGAGTGGCGTTTGTGGAGACAGTGGGTATCCGAATTGTTGTAGAAAATCTTAATTTTGCTAGTTCAAACCAAAACATTCAGAACCTATTCAACATGGCCCGCAGCCAGGTTCCAAATTATTTAAGTGGCCTAGGGTACCACCAGTACATCTGATGTTTTCGGTTGGCATGTGAGAGCTTCTATTCTGATCTAAGTGCTAGAGATCACATGTGTCATATGGCATAGGTGACAATAATTAGAACACTCGGAAACTGTATAAATAGTATATTAAAGCGATTGGAGTATTGCCTGAAGGTGTTTTGGATGCCCAGAACAAATTTACCATTAGTTTACTAAGCAATAACTTTGAAAATACATTTTTTGTAATAACTCATTTTTACATCCCTTTCAGGTATACACCTTTTTGATGCACTTGTAAATAATGGGCCTTTATGGAAAATTAATATTGTTAAAATATTGTGTAATGTTTTAATCTATTTCTGTATGTATAATCAACTGCAGTTGACCATTCAGGCCTTGGTCCCTCTCAAGCCTAGAGGCTGGTCAGCCCACATTCCTCTGTCCCACCCTAATAAAAAAACAGGCTTCAATTCAGGTTTGAGAGAGCAGACTATGAGAATGTACAAATCCAATTTCATGGGCTGGGAAATGGCAATACTTGCCTACTGGAGTGTCCAGCAAGACAAGTCTGCAGATCAAAGGTTTTTCTGTGTATAAATGGGGGAGCCTTAGGAGAGGCAGGGGGGGAAGAGAAGGGAGCTAGGAGAAAGAAGGCTGCCAGCTTGACGGTTGACTGGTGGGTTCCTAGGTCAGGATGGTAATGGTATGAGTTGCTGGCCAGGTAATTGCCTTAATCATTGGATATATGTATGCCGGTCTCAGAACTCACTGATAATAGCGAGTTGTATTTTGTTGTATGATTTGATTGCTTTTGTGTTATTTTATCAACAATATATCTCTTTATTTACTATCTTTCTCAGTGTCCCTTGTATATACCAGAAGTCCAAGGAATCTACAGTCTTTTGTGTGTATCCATTGTGTTATCATTGGTCAGATATTAATAATATTTATATATTTGTTTGCCTATTTTAGTTGAGCCAGGCAGGATAAATATATATAATATTATTGATATTTTGGTTAGTCAGGAGTAAAATTGGTTACATAATTTAAGAGCCATTCAAGGAGATAGTGTTAAATTGTTTACACATTGACCCTTAATAATTCTACATGTAAAGTCACTGTATATATAATATATGATATATAGAGAAGGGTTACATTTCAATAATAGTTACCTTTGCGTCTAACTACCTAATAATTGAACCTTTGCATCCTAGAATAATTCATTATTTCATAAAAGAATATTTGCATTTTTACTTGCCTCTCCATGGCCTCCACTTTATCATGTAGGTACATATCTGCTTCATCAGCAACCTCGAAGAACATACCCCTCATCTCTGAAAGCATGTTGCTTTTCTTCTTAATGAAAAGGCTTGTAGGTGACGTAACTGATGGAGGAGAACTACAATGATAAAATTATATTATTTTCATGATCATAACTTGGGAGTAGAAGTCAACCATTTCATAGGGGAAATGCACTGTGCACTCCATTCTATTTGCCTTTATGCAACCTACCAGGAATAATGCTGTATAAAAATTCTAAGCAAAGTACTCGGTTACTAACACAGCTACAAACGCAGAGGTAGGTGCTGGCAGGCTAGGTCGAGACACACATAGCTACTTAGACACTGTGCAGATGCATCCCCAGCTCAAAAATTAAAGAGGGCCTCCAAGAATTTAACCCCATATCTACCCAGTGGCAGCAGGACACAGAGAGGAAGGGAGATAACAGAGCCAGAACAAGGGAGACCCACAGCACCCCACGCGCACGAGGCATGCGGGTACAGGAGGGACAAACAGGAGGAAAGGCACAACCAGGAGGCAACATCACAAATATTGAGTTATTCAAAAATGAAGACGGAATCACTAAGAATGTACAATAAAGACTATAATGCAACATTAAGTTGATCACTATTAGTAATTGTTGTATTAATAACCATGAATAACAATTAAAGTGCAAGAAAAGCCAATTCCAATCCAGTGATTATGTAATGGAATGGCAGATATAGAGCATGCTGTGCACAGATCCATATCCCATACGTGATTCATCCCCGATGGATATTTGGTCTCCAGAGTAAATATACAAAATGATTAATTCTGTAACAGTTGTTTAACTCCGTCTCCCCTTATTTGCATTAACCCTTTTTATACCTACACATTTAAAGCTGGACAGATCTTTAAAATATTTAGACACATTGGACATTTTGGTCTAGTTTTCTAAATGAATACCATATATTCATGCTCTGCAATTATCTTTTTGAGCATGTGTGCATGTACCTGAGAGGGAACCGTGGGAAGCCAGGACAATGATTACCTCAGCAAATTAGAGGATCAAAGGGGAACTTGCCATAGAAAAAAAAGCCATTTTAGTATGTACTGTGAAACCCTTTTTTTAAAAAATCCTGCAAGGAGGGCCAACATAGATGTCTTTTACAATTGGGTCTCCCTTCAGAAGAAAGGCACCTTTAAGTAGACCCACCTTCTCAGCTTATGTACCAGATAAAGCAGGTATGCCCTTTGAGAAAATAAAATGTATGAACAAAACCATATACCGTGCCACATGCCTTCCTTAAAGCGGACCAAAACCCACATTTTTAACTAGCATCCCCTGAATTGTTTCCGCCGTGAACAGTAACTTTTGCATATTTTTACTGCTCTTGCATCATTCTAATCTAAGATAATGCTGCCTGTTTTATCTGTAAAGCTCCGCCTCCTTCATTCATTGTGACTGCTTTGTGTGGCAATGATAATTTAATAAGCAAAAATACCCATTTCTAGTTATGCACCCTAATAAGGGAGTATAGTCAGGGGCTTTGGCCAAATGTATTTCACAAGTTCAGTGGGTTGTGGTACACTTTAAAGAGAGAGCCTGTATGAAAAGGGCAAAAAGAAGGCATCTGGCCCTCACCCTGGAAAGGCAGGGAAGTTGATTTAGATGCTACAGAAGGGGAGCCTGGCAGGCCCAAACTAGTTAGTGCACCCTAATAAGGGAGTATCGTCAGGGGCTTTAGCCAAATGTATTTCACAATTTCAGTGGGTTGTGGTACACTTTAAAGAGAGAGCCTGTATGAAAAGGGCAAAAAGAAGGCATCTGGCTCTCACCCTGGAAAGGCAGGGAAGTTGATTTAGATGCTACAGAAGGGGAGCCTGGCAGGCCCAAACTATAATCCCACACAAAATCTCCTGAGAACCACCGGAGACATGAAAGCATCATGCATCCTGAGTCCTAGATATTCAAAAAATGGCAGAGACAGGAATAGACCTCTTCACACAGGAAAATGGCTACAGGAACTAACCCCGTCATGACAGGGCAATAAGCCCTGGAGTATGCACCTTTTAACCCTTTAAGTGCCAGCCTTCCTAGAATTTTTGTCACCCCCTGTTGCCAGACCACGTTTCACTATTTTGCGCTATTCTGTTCGGGGAACCTTGCTTTTTCAGATTTTACTTGATTTTTCTTGTTTGCATATAGTTTTTTTAGTAAAATGTGGCTTTGATTCTTCCTTTTTATTCTTTCTTAGGGAAACTCTGTGCAACCAAAGAATTGATTGAGGGATTACTTTCAGAAAACTACGCCCACCTAAACAAGCCTGGTACGCCTAGAAAGCTTGAGGCGTATAGTTTGTGGGGCGTATTTCAAATGTAAAGGATTGTTTTTCTAGAAAAACTGCAAGGTGTGCATAGCGCAATATCACAGTTGTATTTTATCTGAAAATCTCGTAAAGCACTGTTTCAGTTTGGGGGAGCCTCCTGGGCAGGAAAGGGTGTCTACCTATACATATGTGGTACCGCTGTAACCGGGAGAAATTGGGGTTTCACACGCAATAAGATTTTATTGACAAACTTTTTATTACCTAAAAACACTACAAACTGCAAAAAATAGATTTTTAAACATTTTTTTGCACATATTTCAACCAAAAGTATTCAGAATACACTAAAAAAGGCCATACAAGACATCTCATGTTGAAGCCCAGACTCCGCCTGAAAAACACAATATATAATTTTCCTGGGAAATCCCTTCAAAAATCAAGGTTGAACATGTGTAGCGCAATATAGTGAAATGTGGTCTGGCTCTTAAAGGGTAAAATATTTTTGTGTAAAAACATAAATAAAATAATATTTTTTAGACAACTGTCTCCTTTATTTTCAATAAAACATTTGTTTTATTAAGGAAAACCATATTGCATGTGAAAGCCCCATTTCTCCCGATTACAAACACATATGTATCGGTAGCCCCCCATTCTTGCCCAGGAGACCCCCCAAACTGAAAAGAACACTTTATAACATTTACAAATAAAATACAACTACTATCCACACTATAAACATAAGGGGTTAATTAAAAAAAAATGACATAGGACATAAGGAGACATCGTCCCTCCTATGGGGGGGGGGGGGGGATTTTTGGGGAATTTTAAGGGTTAAAAACCATTAAAAATCCCCTCAAAAATGACATGGGGTCCCCCTTACCCATCATAACCAGCCTGGAACCAGCTATGGGATCTTGTAGGAACAGGGCACATGGGCCAGCTTTGGTGGCCCCTGGCCCTGCCGGCTACAAGCTCCATGGCCCAGGCTCTTCTGCCCCCCCCCCCAGGCTTTGGGGAGGCAGGTAATTGGGCGTGTCGGGTTTTAAAGGCAAGCCACACGCTAGCCCCCAGCCTTGTGAACTGATATAGGGGTCTCATGGATCCCTTACCAGTTCACAAAGGGTTAAGTGTAAAAAAACACACAGAGACAAGGAGAAAAAATAAAGTATTTATTGTTTTTCTTTTAATACTTACCTCCCATGCATCCCTGGGCACTGTGTCCTACGCTGATCACTCTGGCTTCTGCTCTCCTGCTGCTGCTGGAAGCCTTTTATAGCTGCTGGGCGACAGAACATAAGGGTTTAATTTAAAAAAAAAAATGACATACAAAAAAAAACGCTAGCCGCTGGTGACTTGCCAGCCCCCAGCTTTGTGAACTGGTATAGGGGTCTCATGGACCCCTTACCAGTTCACAAGGGGTTAACAGTAAAAATAAACCACACACACAATAAAAAAAATTACATTTATTATTTTTTTTTCTACTCACCCCGATCCTGTCCCACGACGCTCCGATGACAGCTCTCAGGCGACTGGGGGAGGAGGGCTGGGGTGGGCAAAGATCAGAGCCATCTCGCCCCCTCCAACCTTCCTCCTCTGATCCCCCTCAGCGACTGAACTTCCCGGGTTGCCGGCTGCCGAGTGACAGGTGCCGGGTCATCGATGATATCACCCATCCCGGGGCTAGCAGCCGGCGACCCAGGAAATGAGGGAGAGGGCAATTTCTCGCCCTCTCATCACCACGGACGAGCCCGGGGGGGACGGGGGGCCCGGTGAAGAGGAGACTCTGCGGTAGGGATCGCGACATGAGAATGTCATTTTTTTTTACAGTTAATTGTGCCAGCGGTTGAAGCAGGGGGGGCGCTCTTCTGAAAAGAGAAGAGCCCCGGGGGGGGGCGGGGGGGGGGGATCGCATGCCCCCCAGGTGAAGAGAAGACCAGGCCTAATCCAAGGACGGGTCAAGTGAGTTTTTAACTTTTATATTTTTTTTCTGTGGAGGTCTCACGTAGCTGCCACTTAACGGTAGGAGAGGCGACTACGTGAGACTCACGTAGCTGGCACTAGAAGGGTTAATAGAACCACTTGAAACTTCCTTGACAAGGAAGGAATCCTGACCCCCTGAACAGAATGGTCATAGCGGCAGAACACCCCCCCCCCAATCTCCTGAGCAGAAGGTCTGATGAGTCATCACTAAGTCAATGATGGTTTCCCAGCACCTGTGTAGAAGAGCAGAGGTCTCTAGATCTACACAACATCTACAACATCCAATTTCGGGCCTTCATGAGCCTAAAACCAACTCAATGACCCGAGAAAGGTGGTTCTTTCTCAAAGGAATGCGGAAGGGAATATCTTGATTTAGTTTCATTTAATAAAAAAGCAGAAGTATAAGAAGGGTCACTTCTGAAGATATAACAAACAACCTCATAGGCAGCTAGAAATCTCGGTTGTGTAGCATCTCCTTGCTGAATAGAACCCTACCCTTATAAGGAAGGGATGCAACAGCCCTATTCGTGTAGTCACCAAAAGTTGACAGAGAACACATCAGATTTCTACAGTTAGGCCAATGAGCTTGGCTAAGGCTCTTGCCAAATGCAGGGAGGCCTTAAAAAGATCCTAATTGTATGCACAGATGGCTACTGCAGCAGAGCATTATGTTGCAGGGCACATGGAAAGAAAATAACAGGAAAGACTCATTTATGCAGCCTTGATAGGGTAGCCGGCCAGGACTGCCATTAGAATTCCACCACGCCAGTTTGTTTGCACTTTAAGAATGAAGTTCCCAGCATCCCCTTTCTTAGGAAGTTGCTGAGCTGCAGCTTTTGCCATTCTTCCAATTTAGGTAAATCTGAGGTAAGTCGTCAAGAGGCTCCCAGCACCCCGTTTGTAATGGGCCCTGCTCACCCCCCCTCCGAGTCCATCTTTCAGATGTCATGCCAGCGGTGCCAGGTGCAGGAAGGCTGGGTTCCCCTAAACAGGGAATGGAGGTGAGAAAGTTGGGGATATTAGTGTGGTAGGTATGAGTGAGGTGGCAATTGTCGGTGTTTCATCAATCCCCTCGATTCAAAGAGCAAAAGTTAATTGATTTCGGATCGAGAATCGTAAGTTTGGGTGGGTGTTTGTCATTTTTTCTTGTTTTTTTGCCCATTTCGTATTCGCACGATCGTTCGCGCATAGACGTATATGAACATACGCATTTCGTACGGGAATCGTATATTTTGCGTTAGTTCGTGTCTTTTTCCCGTCCAAATTGTATTATTTGCGTCAGATCCTATTTTTTACGTCCTTCACATGGGCTTGCGACCAATTCAGAGAGGTGATTGCTAATTGTTTTGAAGCCCATTAAAGAGCTGCTTTACGAAATGTTTGCCGGCAGCTATTTGGCCTCGGGAGTAGGATGGAGAGGAGCGAGTTTGTGGCACATCAAGGGCTTATGCTTTTTGGCATTGAGTTGATCCAGATGTCTGAGAGCAGATTGCCCCTGCGTCGTCGCATGAACATCGATAGCATGAATGATGTTGAGCTGTTCGAGCTGACCAGGCTTAATCGCGCTTCCCTGCATAAATTATATAGTGAGCTGCGGCCATGGTTAGCCCGCACCACAAGGAAGGGGCATGCAATTTCAGGTATGACCAAGATGCTTGGCTGCCTGCAATTTTTGGCGAACGGCTCGTTCCAGAGGCTGGGTGCCCTCTCCGTGGGGATGTCCCAGCCTACGCTGAGCCGCGCACTATCTAAATTTTTGGAAGGCATGGCTGCCATAACTCCAAAATATATTTTTTTTCCGGATGATATGGCAGCCAGAAACGCCATTAAGCTTGGTTTTTATAATGTGGCCGACATGCCCAACGTTATTGGTGCTGTTGACTGCACACATGTGGCACTTGTACCTAGGGCAGCCGACGAGTATATATATAGGTATTGATATTTTGTTTTAGCTTATTATGTTGCCCAACGTGTAATGTAACCTTTTTTCCTTTGCGGCAGCATATTTTTTTTTGCCTCATTTGTGTACATGCCTTATTTAGGCTTTTCATTAGTAGTTTCCAATAGAGTGCAGACATGTTTTAAATTTTTGATCCTTTTTTCAATTATTAATTACCCTTTTTTTATGCTTTTCCCTTAAGGAATCGAAAAATGGGACACTCCCTTAATGTCCAGGCCGTGGTTGGGCCGGACATGCGTTTTCTGAGTGTCCTTGCCGGCTACCCCGGATCGTCTCACGACTCCTATATACTCAGACGATCTGGGTTGTTTCGGAGATTTGAGTCAGGTGAATTTTCGGGGGCATGGCTGCTTGGTAAGTGTGTCCTATTTATTTGGTATTACATTTCAGACTAATCTGTTATTTGTGGATATTTCTGTTTTGGTATTCTTTACATAAGCCTGAAACTGCCTTTTAGTTGGGTCTTCTTTTCTGAACTCCCAACCAAAATGCTTGCCTCACTTTGTCCTTCAGAATGTTTTCCCTTTAGTTAGGATGTCTGTAAGTTCCATGTCCCAAAATATATTGGTTGTGAGTTGATCCCCAAGTGTCTGTTAGTTTAGGTTCCTTTTGTAGTATTGGTCTTTAAATGTCAAAGTGGACTTAAACTGCATACATTGTATTCTTTACATAAATGTTGAGTGGCCCTAGTTCCATGTCCCAAAATATATTGGTTGTGAGTTGATCCCCAAGTATCTGTTAGTTTAGGTTCCTTTTGTAGTATTGGTCTTTAAATGTCAAAGTGGACTTAAACTGCATACATTGTATTCTTTACATAAATGTTGAGTGGCCCTAGTTCCATGTCCCAAAATATATTGGTTGTGAGTTGATCCCCAAGTGTCTGTTAGTTTAGGTTCCTTTTGTAGTATTGGTCTTTAAATGTCAAAGTGGACTTAAACTGCATACATTGTATTCTTTACATAAATGTTGAGTGGCCCTAGTTCCATGTCCCAAAATATATTGGTTGTGAGTTGATCCCCAAGTATCTGTTAGTTTAGGTTCCTTTTGTAGTATTGGTCTTTAAATGTCAAAGTGGACTTAAACTGCATACATTGTATTCTTTACATAAATGTTGAGTGGCCCTCAGCAGCATCCGAATTGTAACATGTCCGAAAACCCAAAATATCGGTAAATTCTACCTGCCCTTGCCCCTGCAGATGTTTTAGAATTATTTGGTATATTTAAGCGGCATTTTTATTTATGTACTCCATTAGTGGCAATAGTTATTTTGCAAATGTGCCCTGGGTGTATTTTTACGCCCTTTACCTTACATCATTTGGATATATGTCCAATTCTTTGTGTTTGTTCTCTTGCCTTTTTAATGTGTATGAAATTTCATTGTCTTGTTAAGGTGATTCCGGGTACCCACTTCACCCCTGGCTCATGACGCCTGTGCTGCGGCCCCAGGATGCCTCTCAGGAAGCGTACAACCGTGCGCACCGCAAGACCAGGGCTGTTGTGGAGAGGGCCTTTGGGCTGTTGAAGACCCGTTTTCGTTATTTGGACCATACTGGGGGCGCCCTGCAATATGATCCCAAAAAAGTGATCGACATCATCATGGCATGTGCTGTTTTGCACAATTTTGCTATACTCGAACGTGTACCACGTTATGTGGATAGTCTGCCCTCGACAGCCCTAGAGGATGATGTGGAAAATTATGTGGGCCCACCCAGTGAGTCTGGACAATCAGTTCGAGCAAACTTGATATTGCAGCATTTTAGTTAATTTAGTTTCGTTTTGCAACATTCTGTGTGTGTGTCTTAGCCTTTTGGTTCAATATGTTGGTTTGCCGTAATGTGGCATTACCTTAAATAAAAAAAAATTTCCCTTAATTGTTGCCTAATGTATTTCATGTTGTTTATTTAGCTTGATATTTGCATTGTTACACCTCTTAAACCAAAAAGGATCTGGTTTAGCCCAAGCTGATTTAAACTGTGTTTCCAGTAAAAACGCCACAAGTATAGTAAATTTAAATTTTGTTTTACTTTGTCTAATTATAGTTATTTTGCTTAACATAAAACATTCCACATACAACTGTGGTTAAAAAGGCATGAGATAACCAAACAAAAAATAAACACATCTACACCTGGAAGTGAGTGGCACAACCAAACAAGGACACCCAGTCCAAAGGCCAGCCTAGTCCAGTCATTAATATTGCCTGTGCCCAGGGATATTTGGGCATGGCCATAATGTCACACAAACATGTCTGCAAACAGGAGGAGCACAAACCAAATACATATTTAAAGCCATAAGTGGCCAGATACACTCCACATAGACCTATGGCATTGGCTAGTGGCCTTCATCATTACTCTAAGGAGCTATATGGGAGCAAATACAAAACACAACCTGCATGAGCAACACAAAATGGATTGTTTGAAACCTCAAAGGACAAGTAAATACAGTGGGGGGTAAGAGAAAAGATGTCCCACACAATCATGGCTTAATATGGTGGCTGCCCATAATACCCAGGTGGAGGTCCAGGTGGATGGGACCTAGCCTGGGCCATGGCAGCATTGTGAATTTGAAACTGCTCCACAATGTTTCTCTGCATATTGGTCATTTCAGCCATGGCTGACTGGATGCCATTACTTGCAGTTACCATGTTGCTGTTGAGGGTACGCAACTCCGCGAGGATGCCCTGTAAGCTGGTATTGATGGTGACCATGTCGGCATGCCTTTCCTCACGCTCTGTAACGAGCTGTGCCTCATAAGAGTCCCTTTCTTGGGTCCATAATTGAAGCAGGGCACTCTGCCTCCCCTGGGAAATTGTGGGGCGGCGTAATGGAGTCCGCCGCACAATTACCCTGGCTCTTGGGCGTGCCCTGCCGTGTGGTGTCGTCCCCTCAACAGCAACAGGCCTGCTTTGCAAATCCTCAGCAGCAGAGTGAACACTGGGGACTGTTGTGTCAGTCTCCCCATGTGCCAGCACAATGGATGGAGATTCACTCTGCTGCTGAGGATTGGCCAGAGAAACATTAGGGAGCAGTTCCAGATTGGGACCCAGGGGGAGGTCATCGGACGTGCCCTGCAGGGAGACATCAGCTTCCTCCATTTCCATGATATCTTCCATGATTGTGCGGGTCTGTAGGGACATATAAAAAAAAAGGGTAAGTTGGCGTCCAAATTTGGGATTCCATCAGTTTAACACATGCATAAGCACTTGGTAGTATTTATGGTACTAAATTAACTTACCGGAAATCTCGGATCTGGGCTCCTATGCTGTACGGACCTGGTAGGCATAAGCAAACTGGGGGGTGAGTTTACCCTTGCTGAGGGATCATGCTGGGCTGAAGAAGAGAAAACCAAACAAGGTAAACACACACATAAGCATTGTTTTTGAAGTTAATCCAAAAAACCACTATTTGTAATATTAAGCAACTCTACAGCAATGGGGACATTTGTTAAAAGACACGCTATTTTAGATAGGTGCAATGGCTCGAGAAAACTGCTAACTGACCTCAGTTCGAAGTCAGGAAGTGTACCCAGTCAGCATACAACTTGCACCGCCAATATTTGGATTTTGACTACCATTCGCTAGGTCAGGGGTACTCAAACACTTCTTGTAAAGGTCCATTTAAAGGTATGTGGTGAGAGGTGAATGTCTGGCCATGGGGCTGTCGCAGGGGGTGTCTAGTTAGAAATAAACACACTGGGGGAGGGGCTGGAGATTGCCAAGTGCAAACTAATAAAGGCTGCTTGCCCTTGCTGGGCTGGATGGGGCAGAGCTGAGGGGACATGGATTGGATGGCTAAAGGGGGGAGTTCACGAATTGATGGTGATGGGATGGATGGAGCAAATCTGTTACAAATGTATGGGGCTTATGTGGGGGGGGGCACATGGGGGGACTGTGGCAGATGGGGCAGAGCTGGGGCAGCGGGACACGATTGGACCAAGAGAAAGATGCACCAAGTTACTGTGTACCTTGCAATGCCAATTCCTGTGCAGTACTTCATATTGCAATGCTATGTTTCAGGGAGCCATGACATTGGGCAGGAGAAAAACCACTACATCGCCGATCAAGGGGGCAGCTCTGAGCACGTCAACACAGAAGTAACTGAGTGCAGGGCTGTCTGGCCAGGGGTCCTGGAATCTGGTGCCAAGGTCCGCATTGGTACCCCGGGCCGCCAGTTGAGTCTCGCTGCTCTAGGTCCGATATGTTTGGGGGTGGGTAATTAAATTGTTACCTCAAACACAACTCACACAACAAATAGCCAACCCATACATCATGATGTGTGTTTTGTGATTGAGTAAAAATATATCACTTTTCAGGATAAACTTCGTTACTTGACCAATAAATTTGGGAAATTGATCTTTTACATAATGGATGTGGTCCTAAATGTGTGGTTCACAGGGACCAAAACAGGACACAAACAGGCACAGTAGTGCGAGGCCAAGCAAGGCAAACCATAGGGCCATCCCGTCATCTTGGTACTAGTGAACTTTAGATTATTTACCAAACAGGCAAACATGCAGATTTAAGAGTACTCACCGTGGGTACGGGTCGGTGAGTCCGTGTCCCTTAGACCAGCATGTCCACCGACCGCGACCGGATGGAGAAGGCCCAGCACAATCTCCTCAGCAGGGGTAAACTCCAGTTTGGTAGGAAAGCCACCTCCAGTTTGCATGCTGAAAAGAGAAAATCGTTTGGTACTCAGAAAAGGTGCATACAGTACATCCTAATCCTTATATTTGGAGACATCATTTATTTACCTGTAATTATGCCTTTTAATTTCTTTTTGACGTACAGCATATTTCAGATCCGAGATTTTCTTCTGAATTTGGGACACATCTTTCCTCTCTTCCCCCGCTGCATTTACTTGTCGTAGGATGGTTTCAAACAATTCCATCTTGCGCTGCTTTGTGGTGTGTTTTGATTTGCTCCCATAGAGCTCGTCATAGTATAATGTAAGGCCACTAGCCAATGCCATATTTTGGTCATGGGAGAATCTCCCACTCAACTGGCCGCGGCGCAATGTGCGGCCAGATGGTTGGCTTGGCTGCTCCTCCATGTGTGCAGACACATGTGGTGACATTATGGCCTGGGGCTGGGTAGGGGAATGGACGGATTGTTGGCTTCCCAATGACTGGACTGGACTGGCCAAGGGACTGGGTGTTCTTGCGTGGCTGGCCACCGAACTTCCAGGTGTAGATGTGGTCAGGGTGGCCATTCTTTGGCCTCTTGGGGGGCTATGTTCCCGGCTGGTGCCAGGTCGGGGGCTCTGTTCCCGGCTGGTGCCAGGTCGTGGGCTTCTGGCCCTGCTGCGGGGCCTGTCTTGGCTTCTGGCCCTGCTTCTTTCCCTTTCTGGGGTTCGGGCCCTGCTGCGGGGCCTGTAGGGGCTTCTGGCCCTGCTTCGGGGCCTTGCTGGGGTTCTGGGCCTCCGTTCTCGGCTTTCTGGGCTTCTGGCCCTGCTTGTGTGGCTGTAGGGGCTTCTGGGCCTTTCTGGGGTTCGGGCCCGGCTTGTGTGGCTGTAGGGGCTTCTGGCCCTGCTTCGGGGCCTTGCTGGGGTTCGGGCCCGGCTTGTGTGGCTGCAGGGGCTTCTGGCCCTGCTTCGGGGCCTTGCTGGGGTTCGGGCCCGGCTTGTGTGGCTGTAGGGGCTTCTGGGCCTGCTTCTTTGCCTTTCTGGGCTTCTGGCCCGGCTTGTGTGGCTGTAGGGGCTTCTGGCCCTGCTTCTGGGCCTTGCTGGGGTTCTGGGCCTCCGTTCTTGCCTTTCTGGGCTTCTGGCCCTGCTTGTGTGCCTGGACGGACTTCTGGCCCGGGATGGGCTTCTGGCCATGGATGGGGTTCTGGCCCTGCTGCGGGGCCTGGGTTGGCGAACTGCCCTGCTTGAACCCATGGGCGGTGTGTCCTCCCTTGGGCGGCCTCTTCTGGGGGCAGAGGTGGTGGGTGCTGCTGTGGCCTGTTTTTTTGCTGCAGGGGCACGTGCCTTGGGGCCCCTTTTTTGGCTAACGGAGGGTCCAGTGTCCCTTGGTGGGGCAGAGGTAGTACTTGCCGTCTTGGATCTGAGTTTTTTCCTTCCTTGCTGGGACCTGGTGGTTGGGCCCTCCGAGGTCTGGCTTTGCTGGGCGCGTTTGGATGCTGGCTTTTTTGGTGCCATTTTCCACAAAGGCTCAAAGAGAATGAGCTTTGGGTGCAGGGACCTTTAAATAATGAGCCCAGCGTGTGACGCCTATGCGCACGACTACGCGCTCGTACGGACGTACGTTCGAGCGGAACCAGGAAACCGCTGGGGTTTCACTTATCTGCTGCCTTGAAGAAGCATAAAGATGGCGCCCACTATCTTCACCCGTCAACAGGAAGAGATCCTCATGCTGGTAAGTGCCTGCCTCTGCATTTTAATCTAATAGTCAATGATGGCCTAAATGTAAATGATGCGTTTGTAACTAGTTTTGGGTCTCTTAATGTTTAAGAACTGGCTCCTCACACTTCATCCTCAAGGGCCGAGCCTGGTCACGTTTTCACCTGTCTATGCTGATGTCCGAATTAGGGCAATTGCTCAGGCTTAGCACCAGTTAATTAACCTGTGGAGTAGCGGGGCTAGCTGTCAAACCTGGCCTGTCTCGGACCTTGATGCGGATGTTTGAGGAACACTGTTTGCCTAAGCACGCAAAACACAACGGGAAGCCACACACGTGGGCCAAAAGCCTAAGCATAAGCCTACATCTCGGATGTTTAAACCATCCTAACATGCCATAGATGCAGGTGGGCTGATTTTTAATGTTGGCTATTATCTGTATGTACATGGTGTGTGAAACATATAACATAAGACCAGACTCTCATTCACAGTCAACGTCCGCTTTAAGGCACTCCCCAAAAATGGCTGCCACTCTAAATGTGTGTGTTAATGACATGAAATTCTCAACTTGTGATGCAACACATATGGGTCTGTGTGTAAAAGTAAAAGCTCTGTGTCCATTATGTTTTTCAGATCATGCTTCAGCGCCGGTATGACTTCGCGCCCAATGTGTGCGAAAAAAGGGACATCGCCCGGGAGATCATCACGGAAATCCACCGTGTCACCAGCACCACCTTCACTCACACCCAGATAATGCAGCATTGGTCGGACCTGAAACGTCTGCACATGGCCCGGGTGCGGAGGTTTTTTGGGATCCATTTCCCAAGTAAGTACCAAGCGATAGCATGTGATATGTATGAAATGTATAAGCTATACCTTTATTTATAATGACTTTTCTTTGCTAGTGTTGGAAATAGATTTCAGAATTCGCCGCACCCGGAGGCGCACAGGCCGACCAGTGCTGCATGAGTCTGCATCTGTGAGTGAAGGTGGTGGATCTCCCGGGCGACGGACCTACCCCTCCTCTGTGGCCTCCTCAGACCAGCCCCTGGACCTTACCACAGAGGAGGGGCCCAACCGCGTGGGCGTGGAGTCATGCCCGGCCAGGCATGGGGAAGGCTCTGGTATGTCACTCTTCATGTATAGGCACAAAGATATACATGGCAGGCCAAAAACTAAGTTCTCCTTTATTATGTATTTGTAGAATCTTCGGGAGCGGGTGAAATAGTGGAGGAGGAGGCAGCAGAGATGCTGGAAGGAGATCCTGACGAAGGTGAGTGATGTCAGCCAGCCTGGGAGCCAGATCTGTTTGGAATAGTGACTCTATACAACTACTAACCAAATGTCACATGTTTCTCCAGGGACTTCTTCACAGCATAGCCAGGACCAAGGGCAGCCTGTTGGCCCCAACCAGCCATCTGTCGGCCACCAACTCCGTAAGTCTCCATGCCATTATTCCTATTAATGTTTTGTTAGCTAATAACACACACATAACTAAAGGCGTAGCCAATGTGTAGTTAACACTTTCATGTGGCCACTTCGTTAGCTTAAAGCGGACCCTAACTTGTATTAAGAACATAGCTAATAATTAGCCAACACACTGTACCTACAGATTAGAAACATTGAAAAACAGCCTTCAGCCATCTAATGCATGTTAGGAGCCTTAAAACATCCAATATTGCGGAATATGGAATGCGCAATATTTACAGGCAGCATGGGATACAGATTTAAAAAAGTAAGGTGCTGCAATGCATTGTGGGAGTGATGACCTTTCCCTCAACCCAGCTATGCTCTGGCTTCCCAACGCACCACTGTAACCTACTCCCCTGTACTTCATCCAACTCTCCACTCCTCATTAAGTGTTATGCTTCAGAGTCCAGATGGCGGCGCTGTAATCAAAAAACCTCCAAAATGTACTTTGATCTGGTGCAGAATCATTTGGGAATAGTTATTGGTTTTCATTAAATAATGTTGAAGGTCCGGTTTAACCCTTTCGCTGCCAGCCTACCTGCAGCATTTGCCACTCCCTGTTGCCAGACTGAGTTTGACTGTTTCGCGCTACACATGTTCAACTGTCATTTTTGAAAGGATTTCCAGGGATTTCCCAGGATAATTATATATTGTTTTTTTCAACAGAGTCTGGGCTTTAACATGAAATGTCTTGTTTGTATTTTTTAGGTGTATTCTCAACATTTTTGGGTGAAATGTGTGAAAAAAATTAAAAAAAATATATTTTTTTACAATTTGTCGAGTTTTTTGTAATAAAAAATGTAAGTTTGTCAATAAAATCTTATTGCGTGAGAAACCCCAATTTCTCCCGGTTACAGCGATACCACATATGTATAGGTAGACACCCTTTCCTGCCCAGAAGCCTTTTATAGCTGCTGGATGACAAATGGTTAATTCAAAAAAAAAAATGACATAGGGTCCCCCTTCCCGGGGAGGGAGACCCCATTTTTTTTTGGATTTTTAAGGGTTAAAAACCCTTAAAAATCCAAAAAAAAAAATGACGTGGGGTCCCCCTTACCCAAAGTAACCAGCCCGGGACCAGCTATGGGGGCTTGTAGGCACAGAGTGGGGGGGCCAGCTTTGGTGGCCCCCCCACCCTGCAGCCTACGAGCCCACATAGCCTATGTGGGCCCGGGCTCTTCTGCCCCCCCCTGGCCTTTGGGGAGGCAGGTAATGGGGGTGCGGGGGTTAATGGCAAGCCACCCGCTAGGGCAGGTGACTTGCCACCCCCCCAGCCTTGTGAACTGGTATAAGGGGTCTCATGGACCCCTTACCAGCTCACAAAGGGTTAATGTGAAAAAAAAACACCACACAATAATAAAAAGTATTTTATTAGAAAAAAAAAAAATTTTTTTTTACTGTACTTACCTTCGATTGCAAGCTCTTGTCCCTCGCCGCTCAGCTGACAGATGCCGGTGATCGGCATCCAGAGAAGGAGAAGGCAGGAGATCAGAGGATCTCCTGTCACCTCCTTCCAGGGCACCGATCACCGGCATCTGAGAAGCTGAGAAAGCTGAAGCCGGTGATCGGGACCGGGATGACGTCATAAGCCCCGCCCCCAAGGGGGCGGGGCTTAGAGGCAAGATGGCGGCCGCCATCTTGAAGAAGAGAGGAGAGAGCCTCCCAGGCTCTCTCCTGAAGAACGGTAAGTCCTGGGGGGGGATCGGAGGCCCCCCAGGTGAAGAGGAGGGACAGCGGGAGCCAGCGCACACACAGGTAAGTGAATGTCATTTTTATTTTTTTTTTTTTTTTACAGTTAGCAGCTGCTGCTGCAGAAGCGGGGGGGGGGGCGGCCTATTCCGGGGGCTCTCCTGGAGCCATCCGACCCCCCACGGGGGATCGGATGGCACCAAATTAAAGAGGAGACCCGGCCGGATCCAACAAGGGGTCAGGTGAGTATTTTTGATTTTTATTTTTTAAACTAGAAGCGAGGAAAGTCAAGCACGTAACACCTACGGGCTTGGCACTTAAGGCCCAGCCAAGCCAGCACGTAGGTGTTACGTGCTTGGCACCAAAAGGGTTAAGGAGTTTAAATACTTACCTGTGGGAAATGCATTAACTTTATCCCTTGGAAGAATGACATATGTCATGCATTTACATTTATTTCATTAACCCCAAATCGATTTCCAGCATACAAACCGGTCTGGTACTCCTATTTATGTTTATTTCTCTATTGCTTACAGGGATTATCCCAAAAACCGTGGCGGAAAAAAAAAAAGAATCAAGGAGTTGGTGGCCGAGCTGCTGGCCATACAGGCGACGTTGGGGCCAACAGATAAAGAAGAGGAGGATGATTAGTGCCCTTGGTCCTGGCTACTTTTGTTAAATCGTTTAACAATGTTTTTTAGGGTCAAAATGTTTTAAGGTTTTTAAAAACCAAAAAAAAAAAAAAAACATTTTACTATGTTTTAACCAAAAAAAAAAAAATTTTTACTATGTTTTAAACAAAAAAAAAAAAATATTTTACTATGTTTGCCCAAAAAAAATCACAAAAATATTTTACTGTTTGTACAAAAAAAAAAAAAAATATTTTACTATGTTTGGCCAAAAAAAAAAAAAAAAAAATTTTACTGTTTGTACTAAAAAAAAAAAAAAAATTTTACTGTTTGCCAAAAAAAAAAAAAAAAAACCATTTTACTATGTTTTAAACAAAACCAAAAACAAAAATTTACTATGTTTTAACCCTTTTGTTGCCAAGCACGTAACACCTACGTGCTGGCTTGGCTGGGCCTTAAGTGCCAAGCACGTAGGTGTTACGTGCTTGACTTTCCTCGCTTGTAGTTTAAAAAGTAAAAACAACAAATACTCACCTGACCCCTTGTTGGATCCGGCCGGGTCTCCTCTTTAATTTGGTGCCATCCGATCCCCCGTGGGAGGTCGGATGGCTCCAGGAGAGCCCCCGGAATAGGCCGCCCCCCCCCCCGCTTCTGCAGCAGCAGCTTCTAACTGTAAAAAAAATAAAAAATAAAAATGACATTCACTTACCTGTGTGTGCGCTGGCTCCCGCTGTCCCTCCTCTTCACCTGGGGGGCCTCCGATCCCCCCCCAGGACTTACCGATCTTCAGGAGAGAGCCTGGGAGGCTCTCTCCTCTCTTCTGCACGATGGCGGCCGCCATCATGCCTCTAAGCCCCGCCCCCTTGGGGGCGGGGCTTATGAAGTCATCCCGGCCCCGATCTCAGGCTTCAGCCTTGTCAGCTTCTCAGATGCCGGTGATCGGCACAGGGGAAGGAGGTGACAGGAGATCCTCTGATCTCCTGCCTTCTCCTCCTCTGGATGCCGATCACCGGCATCTGTCAGCTGAGCGGCGAGGGACAAGAGCTTGCAATCGAAGGTAAGTACAGTAAAAAAAAATTTTTTTTTTTTCTAATAAAATACTTTTTATTATTGTGTGGTGTTTTTTTTTCACATTAACCCTTTGTGAGCTGGTAAGGGGTCCATGAGACCCCTTATACCAGTTCACAAGGCTGGGGGGGTGGCAAGTCACCTGCCCTAGCGGGTGGCTTGCCATTAACCCCCGCACCCCCATTACCTGCCTCCCCAAAGGCCAGGGGGGGGCAGAAGAGCCCGGGCCCACATAGGCTATGTGGGCTCGTAGGCTGCAGGGTGGGGGGGCCACCAAAGCTGGCCCCCCCACTCTGTGCCTACAAGCCCCCATAGCTGGTCCCGGGCTGGTTACTTTGGGTAAGGGGGACCCCACGTCATTTTTTTTTTTGGATTTTGAAGGGTTTTTAACCCTTCAAAATCCAAAAAAAAATGGGGTCCCCCTCCCCGGGAAGGGGGACCCTATGTCATTTTTTTTTTTAATTAACCATTTGTCATCCAGCAGCTATAAAAGGCTTCTGGGCAGGAAAGGGTGTCTACCTATACATATGTGGTATCGCTGTAACCGGGAGAAATTGGGGTTTCTCACGCAATAAGATTTTATTGACAAACTTACATTTTTTATTACAAAAAAACTCTACAAATTGTAAAAAAATGTTTTTTTTTTGTTTTTTTTCACACATTTCACCCAAAAAAATTGAGAATACACCTAAAAAATACAAACAAGACATTTCATGTTAAAGCCCAGACTCTGTTGAAAAAAACAATATATAATTTTCCTGGGAAATCCCTGGAAATCCCTTCAAAAATGACAGTTGAATATGTGTAGCGCAAAATGGTGAAACATCGTCTGGCAACAGGGAGTGGCAAATGCTGCAGGTAGGCTGGCAGCGAAAGGGTTAAAAAAAAAAAAAAAAAAAAAAAAAAATAATTTAAATAAATTATATTTTAAGCCTTCATAAATGTGTCTTTTCTAATATGCGCACCAAAAAACAATTACACAAACAAGAAAAAACACGCTTAGAAACATATAGACATATGTACATTATGTGGTTTGGGTAAGTTTTAGGGTCGTCAACATGAAGAAGGATGCAAGCGCTAAGGGGTTTAGGTAAGTTTTAGGGACCGAGAAATGAAGAAGGATGCAAGCGCTAAGGGGTTTAGGTAAGTTTTAGAGACCGAGAAATGAAGAAGGATGCAAGCGCTAAGGGGTTTAGGTAAGTTTTAGGGACCGAGAAATGAAGAAGGATGCAAGCGCTAAGGGGTTTAGGTAAGTTTTAGGGACCGAGAAATGAAGAAGGATGCAAGCGCTAAGGGGTTTAGGTAAGTTTTAGGGACCGAGAAATGAAGAAGGATGCAAGCGCTAAGGGGTTTAGGTAAGTTTTAGGGACCGAGAAATGAAGAAGGATGCAAGCGCTAAGGGGTTTAGGTAAGTTTTAGGGACCGAGAAATGAAGAAGGATGCAAGCGCTAAGGGGTTTAGGTAAGTTTTAGGGACCGAGAAATGAAGAAGGATGCAAGCGCTAAGGGGTTTAGGTAAGTTTTAGGGACCGAGAAATGAAGAAGGATGCAAGCGCTAAGGGGTTTAGGTAAGTTTTAGGGACCGAGAAATGAAGAAGGATGCAAGCGCTAAGGGGTTTAGGTAAGTTTTAGGGACCGAGAAATGAAGAAGGATGCAAGCGCTAAGGGGTTTAGGTAAGTTTTAGGGACCGAGAAATGAAGAAGGATGCAAGCGCTAAGGGGTTTAGGTAAGTTTTAGGGACCGAGAAATGAAGAAGGATGCAAGCGCTAAGGGGTTTGGATGGGGTGCGGGATGAGGGTGCGCATGCGCAAGATCTTATATACATACGAACGCACGAATTTAAGAGGCCAAAAACCAATGAAAACCAGAGGCAAACGCAAGTAATTGGAAGAGGTGGACGATGGAAGCAGCAGAAAAAACAGGCTGCCGCCGCAACAAGTGAGCACATGAACGTCATTTTTACGATTGTCAACTGACTGAGGCAAGTTCGGGAGATAACATACGAACGGACGTATATTTTAGGATAGAAACGTATTTGCTTATAGAATCACTCGCAAGTTCATACGAACGCACGAGCGGACGGGAAAAATAGGATGATCGGCACCCAAATCCAAGCTGTTACATGTTTCTTTGAATCGACCCAAATGTGTTTAGTTGGTGTTTCAAGAGCCATGGGAGTGACTGTAATGGAAGTGGAGTGTTCTTCTGTTCTTCATTGCTAGTTCTGTTTGTATCTGCACCAGTCCGCTATTTTGTTCAGGTGGGATGCTACAACATTTAGTGTTGGGTCTGGGGAACCTATCCCTCCAAACTATTTTGTCTTACTAAGGATCATCTGGCTGATTCTAGGGCTCTTCCTGAGCTAACAAATTTGGTGAAAATGGCAGTGATCTATTGTAAGAAAGATCTAGGAATTAATATGGGAAGTGCTTGCAGTAGATACAACAGGCGGAGAGCAATTTCATTTTTAAAACATTGCATCTCCTGAACCATGAGAGTTTTTAAAACACCAAGTAAAGTGTTAAATTCTTATCTAATGATCTGCCATTTTTTGAGCCCAGGTAAGTGATGCAGTATTTCGTCAATTTAACCCTTTTAGTGCCAGCTACGTGAGTCTCACGTAGCTGATTTTAAACCTCCACAGAATAAAAAGTACAAAAGTTAAAAACTCACCTGACCCCTCATTGGATTGGGCCGGGTCTTCTTTTCACCCGGGGGCATTCAATCCCCCCCGGGGCTCTTCTCGCTTCAGGAGGGCGCCCGATATAACGCCCCCCCCCCCCCCCCCCGTTTTGGCCGCTGCCACAGTTAACCGTAAAAAAAAATATACAATTCTGTGATTACTCACCTGTAGAATTGGTATTATAAGTATACAGCACGTCCTGTTCCAGAATATTCCTTACACATGGGTAATACATCCACAAGATGGCGCTGGACTGCAGAAAACAACTTGTGGCTCCTCCCGGCCCTATATAGGTAAGGGACCTCCCACAAGTTCCCCAGTATTGACAAGCAGTTACACAAGAAGCCGGGAGAAACAAAAACAACAAAAAATCCAAAATGAACATTTGAACAATCACCATACAGAGGTAACTAAGAATAATGATAACAAGGGTGGGATGGAACAGGACGTGCTGTATACTTATAATACCAATTCTACAGGTAAATAATCACAGAATTGTATTATTCCAAGTATACAGCACATCCTGTTCCAGAATATTCCTTACACATGGGACATCCAATAGTGTCCGTAAGGTAGGGTGGGATCCCCAAAAGTAACAGCGGGCAGATTAGAACACTGCCACCTGCAGAACTTTGCGACCAAAAGCAGCATCAGCTGAGGCCCTAACATCAACCTTGTAAAACTTAGAAAAAGTATGAACAGAAGACCAAGTAGTGGCCTTGCAAACTTGTTCAACAGAAGCTTGGTGCTGAAAAGCCCAAGAGGCACCAATAGCACGAGTAGAATGAGCAGTAAGGCGGAAGGGAGGTTCCTTCCCCTTAGCAGAATAGGATTGTACCACATCCTGACGGATCAACTTGCTGATAGTGGACTTAGCTGGAGCCAAACCCTTCTTAGGCCCAGAAGGGAGAACAAAAAGAGCATCAGTCTTCTTGAAGGATTCAGTAGCTACCATATAGAACTTCAAGGTCCTGACCACATCCAGAGAATGTAAGACCCGCTCCTTAGGGTTACTAGGATTAGGGCACAAGGAAGGTAAAACAATGTCCTGATTGAGATGAAAAGCAGACACAACCTTAGGCAGAAAATCTGGCTTAAAACGAAACACCACCTTGTCCTGGTGTCTCTCAAAGTAAGGAGGTTTGATGGAAAGCGCCGCCAACTCAGAAACACGCCTAACAGAAGTGATAGCCACCAAAAAAAAGGCTACCTTAAGCGTCAAAATGGACAAAGGGGCCTCACGCAAAGGCTCAAAGGGAGACCTCTGCAAGGCAGATAAGACCAAGTTCAAATCCCAGACTGGTAACATAGGCTTACGTGGAGGACGCACGTGAGTAACCCCATGAAAAAAGGTCTTAACCAGACGATGGTTGGCAAAGGATCTTTGGAAGAAAATGGCCAAAGCTGAAACATGACCTTTGAGGGTACTAAGTTGAAGACCCAAATCCAAACCATGTTGCAGGAATTCCAGAATCCTGGGGATAGAAAACACCCGACAGGGAAGCGACTTAGACTCACACCAGTCAATGTAAGTATGCCATACCCTATAGTAGATAGATGACGAGGACTTCTTCCTAGCCCTAATCATGGTATTAACAACAGAAGCAGGCAGCCCCTTTTCCATCAAGATGGAGGTTTCAGCAGCCAGGCCATTAAAGCCAGCGTTTGTAAATTGGGATGGCGTAGCTGCCCCTGAGTGAGCAGATCTGGAACCTTGGGCAGGGCGTACTGATCTACTGCCAACTGCACGATGTCTGCGAACCACACTCTTCTTGGCCAACAGGGGGCCACCAGAATGGTTGGCACCCCTTCCTGGGATATCTTGCGCAGCATCCTGCCCAGCAGAGGAAACGGAGGGAACACATAAAGGAGCTGAAAGCTCTTCCAAGACATTGCTAGTGCATCCATGGCCAAGGCCAGAGGGTCCTGGGACAGAGAGACAAAGACTGGAAGCTTGTGATTGTGACGGGACGCAAACAGATCCACATCCGGCTGCCCCCAGCGGTGACACAGGGAGCGAAACACCCTGCTGCTGAGGGACCATTCTTCCAGACGAGAAGCCCCCCTGCTGAGGGAGTCTGCCTCCAGATTTTCCACTCCCGGGAGGTACACAGCTGAGATGCAGGGAACATTCTCCTCCGCCCAAGACACTTCCTTGAGGGCCCTCTTGCTCCGGGTCCCTCCCTGATGACTGTTGTAGGCAACCGCCGTCTGGTTGTCCGAGCGGATCTGAACCGCCCGACCCCAAAGGTGTGGAGTCAACTGGGCGAGAACCAGCCTTATCGCCCTCAGTTGCAGAATGTTGATAGGGGTATGGGCCTCCTGAGCCTCTGACCCTGGAATTTCAAGGATTTCCAAAAGCCTCCCCAACCTGTCAGACTGGCATCTGTAGTGACTGTTTCCCAGCAAGGGGCCAGAAAGGATCTGCCCACCAACAGGTTCCTTGAGTCCAGCCACCACGAAAGAGACCGCCTGGCCAGAGGGGACAGAACAAACACCTGATCCAGGGACACGGGGTCCTGATCCCATACTGACAAGAGGTGAAGTTGAAGAGGTCTCATGTGAAACTGAGCGTATGGAACCGCCTCGAAGCAAGACACCATCAGGCCCACCAGCTGCATCCCCTGCCGGATGGAGGGATGAGAGGGCAAGACAGAAGAAGCTGGGCTTGAGCTTGAAGACTCTCCACCTTCTGCTGAGGGAGAAGAATCTTGATCTGAAATGTATCCAGAGTCATGCCCAGAAAGGACCTCACCAGTGACAGGGACCGAGAAGACTTGGGGTGGTTGATCACCCAGCCGAAGGACTCCAGTGTGGACACCACCAGCTGGGTATCCAGCTCGGCCTGCTGGAAGGACTAAGACGTGATGAGAATGTCGTCCAAGTAAGGAAGGATGCGAATGTCCTGAGATCTCAGCAGAGCCATTACGCCCGCCAGCACCTTGGTGAATACCCTGGGAGCCAAGGTGATACCGAAAGGCAAGGCCACAAATTGGTAGTGCTGATCCTCCAGAGCGAACCTGAGGAAGATTGGTACATGAAGGTAAGCGTCTTTGATGTCTACAGAGGTCATGAAGTCGCCAGGGCGCAGTGAATTAACTGATGAGCGCAGGGTCTCCATGCGAATATGTTTGAATCTGACAAATTTGTTGAGACGCTTTAAATCCAGGATGGGTCTGAGGGACCCGTCCTTTTTGGGAACAGTGAAAAGATTGGAATAGAAGCCTCTGCCCCTTTCCCTGAAAGGCACCGGGAAGATGACTCCCAACTCCAGAAGGTTTTGGACAGCAAGGCACAGACCCTGAGCTGACAGGGGGTTTTGAGCCATCCAGGATCTGATGAATCTTGGGAGTGGCCAGGCTGCAAACTCTATCTTGTAACCGGAGGACACTACCTCCTGAATCCACCGGTCTGAGACGTGAACCCTCCAGACGTGAGCAAAAAGCCGAAGCCGTCCCCCCACCCAGATGGGTGAGGGCGCCCCTTCACGCCTGAGGGGGCTTGGGGGAGGATTTTGGCTTGGGACCCCAGGAGAGTCCGGGGCGGCCACGTCCTCTGCCCCTACCCCAATGGTCTCCGCGAGCCCCAGCAAAGGAGACTCCTCGACCAGTTCTGGAACCACGGAAGGATGGGAGAAAGGCACCCATCCCCCGAAAGGACCGGGGCGGCTTCCTACGTTGAGGTAACCTGGCAAACAAGTCCAAGCGTTCACCAAAGATGCGCAGCCCCTTGAAGGGGAACCCAGCGAGAGCCTTCTTAGCAGCTTTATCAGCTACCCACTGACGTAGCCAGACAGAGCGGCGTATAGCCACCAAAAGGGCAGAAGTCCTACCACACATTCTAATGGCCTCATCCATGGCAGAGAGAATATATGCAATAGATTCCTCGCAAAGCAGGAGAGATCTATACTCTTCTCTTCCCGCATCCTCAGATGTCCCATCCAAGAGACACTTAAGCACCCCTTTAATAGCAATAGCCGTAATAGCAGAGGCACAAACCGGGCGCAGCGGCGTCCCCACACAGGCAAAGGCATGACAGGCCAGTTGGTCCAAGCGCCGGTCCTCACCATCCCGCAGGGTAGTAGTGTCAGGAGAATGCATAACAGATGAATTGGACAACCCTAGAACGGGCGCCTCCACCTCGGGAGGATATGACCAACGCTTAATCACATCAGCGGGAAAGGGATACCTCTTGACCCAACTCTTGGGCACCCTGGGCAGCTTGCTAGGCCGATCCTATTCCTTGAGCACTAGATTATTAAAGTGAGACTGCTCAGGGAACTCCCAGCATGGCTTAACCGTATGAAAAAGCTCACCCTGCTGCAGCGGAGCCACTGCAGGAGGAGAAATACAAAGCACTTCAAATATGTGACTCAGCAATCAGTCAGTGTCATCAGGAGACCACGGGTCTTCCCCAAAGGGAGATCCGGTACCACTATATATCTTAGGTTGTTCCTCAGAGAATTCTGAATCAGAAAACAATTCCCCCTCCTCATGGGGGTAAGGGCTTGACAGTGAGTAAGGTCCCTCATCCTCTACAGGGAAGAGGGAAACCATGGGTGATAAATGCCGCTTCTTAGCAGAAGCAGATATGTTTTCCAATGCTGGCCACCCGTGCAGCCAAATCAGGTTGAGACTCCCCGCTAGTATGCACCTCGCTGGAGGTCAGATGTAAGCGTGGGGGGGTAGGCGAAGCCAGAGGGGGCGCAGCACCAGGCCCAGTAACAGACAACCCAGACTGCAGCGCAAGCACCTGCTGGGCGCAGGGTACACACACCCTGACATCATCATTTATACGGGATACCCCACACGCAACACATAGCCGAGCTTGTCCCGAAGGAACCCCAAGCACATTATCCCCAGAAGCCTCCATATGGTGATTTGAGTGGCACAACAGGCCAATATAGGGTTAACACTAATGATAGCAACCCGGGATGCCCCAAAAGCCCGCTAGGGAGGTGGGAGATATAATAGTAATAGCCTTAACTAAAAGGGAGAGGACCGGGAGAAACCACAATGAAGTCTAACCCACCTGAAAGACATAAGAAGACATCCCCATAAGAATGTAACAATAAAATATGTAAGGAGGAGGCAGCAGACACACAGCGCGAGGAAGGTAATATGGAGTCGGCATATACCTCGAGGGGCGGGCCGCGGAGAAGTGATGCGGAAAACGTCATCCGCAGAGCCGGCCCCCCCCCCCGAAGAGCGTGAATCGTGCCCACGTTATCCCGCCGGCCAATGACGGCGCGGCAGCACCTGAGGTAATGTCGCCGCCATCTGGCGGCTAACAGTAAAACACATTAAGCAGGCACATTAGCAAAGTAAGCAATTCAGGCTGCTTGACATACCGCACCCCCCCCGAGATCTCCCCAGGGAGAGGGAGCAGCAGCCAAGTGAAATAAAAAGGAGAGGAGGGGGCAGACACCTAAGAGGGATAAGGATTAAGGGGAAACCCCGGAAAGCGGGAGGGGGCATCCCACAAGGCTCACCACCGCCTACCCATGTCAAAGCAGGGACTGCGGTCGGAGCAGTGCTCCTCAGAACCTGACCTCGGTGCTGCCTACCTTCACCCGAACCAGTCAGCCAAGGCTGGGAGGCAGTGGGTTCGGAACGGGTGGGAATAGTCCTACAGGGCCGCAGGCTGATAAGCCCCGCTCACCTGCGCAGAATAAAGAGTCATCTTCTATCTTCGCAGTCCAGACTACAGATAAGAACTTGGGAATTTGTGGGAGGTCCCTGACTTATATAGGGCCGGGAGGAGCCACAAGTTGTTTTCTGCAGTCCAGCGCCATCTTGTGGATGTATTACCCATGTGTAAGGAATATTCTGGAACAGGACATGCTGTATACTTAATAAATTACATTTACTCACCTGCGGCCGCGATCCCTCCCGCAGGGGCTCCTCTTCCGTGGTGAGGAGAGGGCGAGAAATCGCCCTCTCCCTCACTTCCTGGTTTGCGGCTGCTAGCCAGGTGACATCATAGTGACGTCACCTGACAGCCGGCTTCTCTGACCCTCACCCGAGACGATCAGTCTTGCCGGGTGCTTGGAGAAGAGAGGTCCGGAGGGGGAGAGGGCTGTGATCCCTCGCCCCCCTCCACCAAGCCCTCGGCAGCTGTCATCGGGGATCGCCAGGGGACAGCTGAGGATCGGAGGTGAGTAAAGAAAAAAAAATAATAATAAATGTCATTTTTTTTTATTATGTGTCTGTGTGTTTATTTTTACATTTAACCCTTTGTGAACAGGTAAGGGATCCATGAGATCCCTATAGCAGTTCACAAGGATGGGGGCTGGCAAGTCACCTGCAGCTAACAGGTGACTTGCCATTAACCCCCGGCACCCCCAATTACCTGCCTCTCCAAAGCCCAGGGGGGGCTTGTAGCCTGCAGGGCAGGGAAGCCACCAAAGCTGGCACCTGCGCCCTGTTCCTACAAGCCCCCATAGCTATGGGTTTTTAACCCTTAAAAATGTGAGCAGGTGCAATATGTGGCTGTAGAGGCTTGTGCAATAACAGACAGACATATTATGCTTTTGCTTGGAGCTTTTGTATGGAACTGACTTGTCTAATAGGTTTATTGCACAATGCACTTTGGGACCCATATTGAGTATTTTGACTTATGCAATTTTGCACTGTTTTGAAAGCATTTATTAATTGAATTCTTGCTTGAATTATCCTTTGTACCCTGTATTTTGCACATTGTATATAATAAGTATAAGGTGTGTTTGTTGAACATTCTGATGTTGTGATTTATCTAAAGGAAGTCTAAATAAATGAATATATACTTTTCCAACAAATGAACTGTTTGTGATTAACTTTGAGTGCGCTCCTTAAAATACTTTTTTTTAAATAGGTATAGTGGATAAGGGTAGTATTATGGACAACCCTCTATTTAAGGAAGCAGCACCTGGTTCTATATTCTGAAATAGGATCTGAATCTTATTTTAATAAGGTGTGCTGAACCATTGTATAATAATTTCATGTGGGATATTCCAAATGTAAAAGGTTCGTTTTGGTTGAAAAATTGCAAGGTGCGCACTTTGCCTGATTTGAGTGGCACAACAGGCCAATATAGGGTTAACACTAATGATAGCAACCCGGGATGCCCCAAAAGCCCGCTAGGGAGGTGGGAGATATAATAGTAATAGCCTTAACTAAAAGGGAGAGGACCGGGAGAAACCACAATGAAGTCTAACCCACCTGAAAGACATAAGAAGACATCCCCATAAGAATGTAACAATAAAATATGTAAGGAGGAGGCAGCAGACACACAGCGCGAGGAAGGTAATATGGAGTCG
Organism: Gastrophryne carolinensis; assembly: GCA_027917425.1. NCBI lineage: Eukaryota > Metazoa > Chordata > Amphibia > Anura > Microhylidae > Gastrophryne > Gastrophryne carolinensis. The sequence goes on along the minus strand of CM051234.1, from coordinate 516,672,051 downwards.
GCATATACCTCGAGGGGCGGGCCGCGGAGAAGTGATGCGGAAAACGTCATCCGCAGAGCCGGCCCCCCCCCCCGAAGAGCGTGAATCGTGCCCACGTTATCCCGCCGGCCAATGACGGCGCGGCAGCACCTGAGGTAATGTCAAATCAAGTAAAATTACCGTTATGTGCATGCTTTACTTTGGGGTGTTTGCCAACTCTTCCCTTGACAGTAGCTATGCATGTTAGGAATTGTTCTGTTCGGGGGATGTTGCTTATTCAGATTTTACTTGTTTTTTCTTGTTTGCATATAGTTTTTTTTTTTAGGAAAATATGGCTTTGATTCTTCCTTTTTATTCTTTTTTAGGGAAACTCTGTGCAACCAAAGAACTGATTGAGGGATTACTTCCAGAAAACTACGCCCACATAAACAAGCCTGGTACACCTAGAAAGCTTGAGGTATGTACTTCCAGAGAATATATAGTTTGTGGGGGGTCTTTCAAATGTAAAGGGTTGTTTTTCTGGAAAAACTGTAAGGTGCGCATAGCACATATCACAGTTGTATTTTATCTGAAAATCTCCTAAAGCTCTGTTTCAGTTTGGTGGAGTCTCCTGGGCAGGAAAGGGTGTCTACCTATACATATATGGTACCGCTGTGACCGGGAGAAATTGGGGTTTCACATGCAATAACATTCTACAAATTGCAAAAAAATGATTTTTTTTAAATTTTTTGCACATATTTCACCCAAAAGTATTGAGAATCCACTAAAAAAGGCCATACAAGACATTTCATGTTGAAGCCCAGACTCTGCTGAAAAAAACAATATATAATTTTCCTGGGAAATCCCTGTGTAGCGCAAAATAGTGAAACGTAGTCTGGCACTTAAAGGGTTAAAGGTAACGGACTTCTGGAGATTGTTCTCCTATCCGGCGTGAGGTTGGTGTTGAGGGCTTCTGTAGGTTGGGAAGTGAAACCTCCAGAAAATTAGACTATCTGCATATGATACAGTTTTGTAAAAGCCTGAGGGGAGAGAGATCCCTTGAATGTTAGCGTTAGCTCTTTCCCTGCATAGGAATGGTTCGAGTGTCAGTATAAATATTGGTGGGTAGAGTGCACACCCTTGTATTGTCCCGTTTCCAATACTGAAAGGCTCTGAGACTCAGAGTTGTCTCAGAGCCTTTCAGTATTCAGTACTTCAGTATGTGTTGTAGCCAGTTCCCAGTGCATTGGCGTCGTTGGCGAGCAGGATTGTGGGGAAATTCATTGTATGGGCTGTGCGCAAAAGGCTGCGAACCTTTGCAGTGTTATTGCGTGCCTTTCTATGTGGCATGAACCCTACTTCGTCCAGGTGGATAATGTGGTGTGAATGTGGGGACAGATGTAAAGCAAGTATTTTGGCAAATAACTTCATATCTGAATTGAGAAGAAAGATTGGTCTAAAACTGGAACTAAGAGTGGGATTCTTCCCCTCTTGGAAGTCTACTGGGAGGGTGTCTGTCATTAAGGAGTTAAAAACACCTGTAGGAGTTTGGGGGATAGGACATCTGTAAATATTTTATAATATAGGAGGGGGGCCATCAGGACCCGGAGTCTTCCAGTTAGCAGACTCTGAGATAGCCTAAGCAAGCTCTCCCGGTGTGATCGGGTCTTCCAGACTTTCTGGAATTGTGGCTATTTAGGGAGACCAGATTGCTGAATATATTCATTTATTTCAGTCAGGCTAGAGCCCGGAGAGTGGGATGTTAAGTTGTACAGTTTCTCGTAATATTCTCGAAGACCCTAGCAATGTCCCAATCTGCATGTACCAAACTGCCTCTGTGGTCTAGGAATTTTGGGATATACATTTTAGCCCATTCTCCTCTCAGAGCCGAAGCCAAGAGTCATCTGCATTTATCTCCTGATTCATAGAAAATCTTACGAATTTTAAGAAGTTGTAGTTTAATTCTATCAGTGCAAATCCTCCTGAGTGAGTTTCTAAGAGAGGTCAGGGCCACTAGGTGCGATGCAGAAAGTAATTGCTTGTAGACAGCTTCAAGCTTTTGAATTCTCTCAAGTGGTTCAGTGATTTGTTTACTTTTTAGACCCTGGTCCCGTGTTGTATTAGTGAGCATTTGTGGGCTTCCCACAAAGTGGCTGGGCTAATTTCTGGGCAGATGTTGTGTAGGAAATAATTCTGAAGATTTTGTTGCACATAGTCCTTGATTGCTGGGTCTAGTATCAGAGAATCGTTTACTGTCCAAGACCAGGGGAGAGATGCGGGAGTGTGTGTTGTGACATAAGGGTGGACGGAAACTGTGATGTTACGTATTGAAGAGTAAGCTGCTTATGGGAGTAGTTAGTGTCGTACTAGGAACAGGTCTATTCTTGAGTACACATTGTGCGGTGCAGAAAAGTAGGTGGGTGACATTGGTCAATTAGCTGGTGGAGGTGTAGAGTTTTTTTTATTCATTTCAGTTTTGTATGAGATGTACGTGTGACCTTTAGACGTGTCTACCAGTGGTTCCAGATAGTGGATAGCGTGAAGTCGCCCCCGATAATTAGTCTGCCCTCTGAGACGTTGGCTATCTTGCCTAACACTTCTTCCAGAAAGGTGACCTGTCCCACATTTGGCAAATATAGGTTTACAAAAGTATGTTCAGAGCTAATCCTACCTTTGACAAAAAGCCATCTCCCCTCTCCACCACCCAGAGAGTCCATCTCTTCCCATGGAACAGATTTAGAAAACAGAATACTCACTCCTTTGAGCGTGAGTCCTGGGAATAGCTGTGGTAGTCTATTTTTGAGAGAAAGGGAATTAGTGGATCCGAAGTGCATCTCCTGTAGAAAAGCGACTTAAGCCTTCAGTCCCTTGAGATTGCTCAGGATCACAGACCTTTTTTGGGGGGTGTTAATAACTTAAAATTTAGAGAAACTAGGATAGTCTCACACATGATTGTGGGGGGAGGCAGAGGGAAAAGGGTAAGTCAGGGAAGTGGGGGTCAGGAAAGTGCAAACGAAGAATGGAATAGAAAGAGAGAAGATAGCGAGAATTTAAGAACAGCAACTAGCAAATAATAACTGCTTAAGAACCAACCGAAGGATGGACTCAATTGACATCAAGTAAACTATTTTTAAAACGTGCAAGATGTAAGATTCTCCTACTACAGGGGGAGTCAAGGACTGGCTTAAGTGAGGGTCTGTGTCCAACAACTGAACTAAGAGGACTTCAGTGCCCTAATCCTATTGGGCCTCTTGCATTTATTGAGCAACTAGTACAGGTGCGTAATATAAGGTAATACAGAACTCTATTTGCGGGAAGGGAGATCCCACTTAGCTAAGACGACATTCACAGGAGCAAAATGCAGAGCCAGGCAGGCCATCACACGCCAAGGAGCAAGGGGGTATAAGGAAAAGAACAGGAGGTTGTTAATATAGGATCTCAGAGTTCACTGTCTGTTGGTCTAGGGCATCTCTCGCTCCCAGCTCTAGGTCTGAGAGATCTTGAGTGTCTCTGACAGAAGGTAAAAGCCAGTTTAGGACCGGGACTGGGCCACCGACCAGGAAGAAGAAGAGGCCATCTAAGTCCTGGTGCAATCTGAGGGTGTAAAAGTTCTGACCTTTCGTGACTATCAAATCTGCAGCGGTATATGGCTCCTGCATTTCTAATCATGTCAAGGACTTATCTGCATGGTCCAGGCATGAGGCCTGGCCCCTCCTGCCCCCCCCCCCCTATTTTCTGCCGTGTCCACTGTATTGTATATGTTTGTTGCAATGTACTTATAAAAATGCTTAAATAAAGAATATTTTAAAAAAAGGACTGGTTTCAGCAGTTTTATCAGCATCTGGAGTATGTGTCTAGAGAGATCAGGGAGAATCTGGATGCTTGCTCTGTCGTAGTCCACCAGCCCGTGTCTCCAGTCTCTACAGGCTATTTTCTCCTTCTTATTGTAAAAGTATATATTGCAGATAACGTCCCAGGGATGTGCTGGATCAGGGTTGTGTGGGCCAGGGCCCTCTGTGCCCTGTCAATCTCAATAGGAGTGAGGCTACTTCTCTGCAGTAGAGTGTTGAAGATAGTGGTGATTACATGTTTCACTCTAGTAATATTTGAAAAAAATGCACACCTTACTACTGCGGGTTGTAGATTGCAAAACAGGCGTATTCAAGTAGTGCACAATCAATACAAATATATACAATAATTTCTCCTATCGGTTTTTCAAAGATCTAATACTCGCCAGCATTAATCAGATAAAGACAGGCCACATTTACCATAAGCCATATACTAGTATTACAATAAGAGGAAACCGCCACCAGTATTCGATTCTCATTCGTTTTCATAGTATTCCATAGACAGATACTGCAAACAGCGTAGTAGACAGCCAGAAAAGTAGTAGTAGCAATACACCAAGATCGCCACCAGGTGGCTCCAATATGCAGTTTACATTAGATCACAACAGAATGCAAGTATGACTTTATGGAAGATGGCACAAATAAGCATGTACTAGCATATATGCATAGTGCAATCAAAGCACAACCCAACAGTCCGTTTGGGAAAAGTTTCTGAGAGTAATACGTTACAGCATAAGCAGATGCTCGGTATCCGATGTTTCAGACCAATAAGGTCGCCGCTTTCACCCCCTCTGAGGAAGGACACCTCGTGAGGTGTAGTCTTTTGTAGCCTAATCCAGCACTTTTCTATTCAGAAAGTACTTAAAGAATGCAGTAAAGAAAAAAAAAGAGATTTTTACGCCTTCTGGCAGACAACCTACACTCTCTCTCTCTCTCTCTCTCTCTCTCTCTATATATATATATATATATATATATATATATATATAGAAATTGCCAATAGGAGTTCTTCAAAATTGTTCACACAAAAAATGTGTCATGAGTCATACTAGATTTATTCAACCAGTGAAGACATAAAATCTAGATGTAAATGGCCGGGAAGAAATTACAAAGCCCCTGTTTGCAAATATTGTTCATAAAGGTTATAAGAAAACAATCTGTGTAATGGGATTACTCAAGTCACCTCTAATATTACAACTTCAGTAAGACAAGAAAACCGTTATTACAGGGCTGATACTCTACGCTGCATGAATGTGAATATTTCTGGTGAAATTTCCATAGCTTAATTCCATTCTCAAGGTTATGCTATGCAGAATTTGGTAGAATCTTTAAATAGAATTTAAAATGTTGCCTGTCAATGTCTGAAGTTTAAATTAAATAGCAGGATATACAAAAAATATTGCAATCCAAAGAGGGAAAGGGGGAGGAGTGTGGACCAGTTTGTGGCTCAGAAGTGCCTTGGAAAAGAGTCATTTTTCTGGCTTACAAGGCCAGTGGCTCCATAGAAGTCCTATTTGAAGGATGACTGAAGAAAAAATTATAATTCCTAAAATCTAATAAGTGCCTTTAAAACATTCCATTCTGTGTTAATAGTAGCATGTAATTCCTTTTATTTTAGTTTCTTTGATTTTTGCTAATAATCTCAGCTAGTGCTTCCACAGTATGCATAATTAGGCCACACTTAAACCGGACCTTCACCATGATTTAATGAAAAGCCCAAACTCTTAAAAAACAATTCCTCAGCATCTAAAATTAATATATTTTACATGTTTAGTCACTAATTTATTATACTTTCCCCCACTGGGCTGCAACTCTGTTCGGAAATTTAGGATACGGGCGCCGCCATCTTGACTCAGAAGCATCACACTTACTGAGGAGAGGAGAGTGGGATAAGGTACAGGGGGGCGGGTTATAGCTGTGCTTTGCTCAGACAGAGCAGAGCTGGGGTCAGGGAAAGGTCAGCAGTCCCAGAATGCAGAGCAGCACAGTCACTTCCTGTTTGCAGGCACTTCCTGTTTGCAGGCTGCCTGCAAAAATGGCAGCTTCCATAAGCCGCCATCTTGGATGTTTAAAGGCTTATAAAATGCAGTAGATGCAGGTAGGATGATTTTTAATGTGAGCAATCTGTATGTACAGGGTGTGGGAAACATATAAGATAGACTCTTATTTAGAGTGAAGGTCCGCTTTAACAGCTTTCTGCTGCAGTGTAGCCTAGTTTTGGCCCAATGGTTCAGAAGTGTGTATGTTCAATCCATACTGCACAGCATCTCGGGTATTATGTACCTATTACGTTTTTTATGTTGAGTGATACACATTTTGTAAACACTGATTTACGTCTCACCTTTTTGGTCTTTGTATGGTGCTTCTGGTAGTAGCTCTATAATTTTTAATTGGTGTTTCTTTGGTTTCATCTGAAAACATGTCGCTGTGTAAACAATATGTATTATCAAGTCATAAGTAAGCATGCTTATGTTAAACACAGTTAAAGATAATCACAAAACATGCAGCTGTTACTAATAGATATTCAAAATTATAATTCTATATACTTTTAGATCAGCATCTATATTATATAGTACCATATTTTTCGTCATATAAGGAGGATTTAGAGGAGATAAATTTGTAAAAAAAATATTCGGAAACAAATTGTGTGCTAAAATACCCCCTCCCAATCCCCCAATTATAGACAATAGGCTCGATTCAGAGAGACAAAAAAAACTTCCATTTTAGTTCCGATCCGTTTTTTTTTTAAATGTTTCCGTTCTTGTATGAGCGTACGAGCGATTCTATGCATGCATTGAAAACCTTCTGTAAAATTTCCGTCCGTTCGTACGGCAGATTACGAATACGAGAATGTCATTTTCCATCCAGACTTTTCCGTTTCATTTTCACATGTTACAACGTAGGCTTTCGTTTTTGCCCTTTTCCCATCGTATCCTCCAATGAATCCTTTACGTTTCCCGTTAGTTTCTGTTTCCCTTTTTCAATAAATAATCGTCCAGACGGAAATCCTTACGATCTTGCGCCTGCGCACTACAAACTTAACTCATTAAAGTGCTCGCCTACATATTTGTCACCCTTACTTCTACTACAATGTTTAGCTAAATCATTTAGCACTGTCCTCCATCTTCCCTTTTGGACCCTTAAAGCTCACCCAAACCACTTAGCACTATCCTCCATCTTCCCTTTTGGACCCTAAAACTTACTCAAATCACTTCTCGGTCATGTGAATATTCATCTTTAAATATTTCTGGGCCCATTAGTTTTGTGTTAATGTATTTTGTAAATGAAATGACAATGTAACATTTTTTTTTATTCCATCATAAAATATAAAATTGTTAAAAATAAGGTTTATGCATAGAATAAAATAAATAAATTATGCATAGATTGCATAGATCGCCATTGTATGATTGCACACACATAGGAATTCATCTTCCGCATTTAACCCATCCGTGCAGTGAGTGTACACGTGCCCAGAGCGGTGGGCTGCCCTAATTATGGCGCCCGGGGAGCAGTTGCAGGGTTAGGTGCCTTGCTCAAGAGCACTTCAGTCATGTCCCAGGACCAGTATTTGAACCTGCCACCCTCTGGTCACAAGTCCGCTCCCTTACCTCTAGGCCACAACTGCCCCCCATGCCCCCCTTTACATGCTAAGGACTAATTTAGGTCAGCATTAAAATACATCTATAAGGCATACATGAAATGTATTGATTCAGGTATGCATTGCTATACAATTTATGGTCTCGCCATGCTGATACATGCAATGCCTTGGTGCTAAAGCCGCGCAGACTCCTCCACATAGCCGCAAAACATGTTCAACAATAGCAATCCGAGTCCTCAAAGGTCCCGTAAGTGGATCGGAAATGAAACGGATTTATAGGGTGGTGATCCGTCGGAAATCAGCTCTCTGAATCAGACAGAAACCCATCCCAACAACGGAAGTTATCTGAACAAACTGAAAATTTCCGATTTTGTTTGGAAAATGATCCGAACTAAAGGAAATGTTCCGATTTGCTTCCGTTCATCGAAAGCGAATTCCCGAACGTTCGTACGAATGAAAAATGAACGAAAAAACGCAAAAAAATGACAAACACCCACCAAAACTTTCACAGAAAGCTACGGAAGTCCGGACGAATGTGTCTCTGACTCGAGGCTAATATGCATAAATCCCCCAATCACTCCATTACAAATCCCACATTAAAGGCAGTGAGGGGCTTCCCACATTACAGGCAGGGAGCGGTATCCCACATTACAGGCAGTGTGCAGGCATCCCAAATGCGGGCAGTGTGTGGGCATCCCAAATGCAGGCAGTGTGTGGGCATCCCAAATATGGGCAGTGTGTGGGTATCCCAAATGCAGGCAGTGTGCGGGCATCCCAAATATAGATAGTGTGTGGGCATTCCAAATACTGACAGTGTGCATCATGCCCCCTAAGAAAACAAACACACTCCCCAGCTCCCTTTAGGGAGTAAATCAGTTATTTTATTTTGTACGTTTGGAAACTATAGCAGCCAATGGAAAATCAAAACACATTAAAATAGTAGGAAAAATACAATTCTGTGATTACTCACCTGTAGAATTGCTTTGATTGGTATCCTGATCGGGTCGCTTCATTCTTGACAGTTGCAGTTGACTGCAAGACGAAACTTGTGGCTCCTCCCGGCTCATATAAAGGCAGCTATTTCCCTAATGATTCCCAGTGTTGAAAAGCAGCAAATACAAAATAAGCCGGGAGGCGAGAGACCATGTTACTTCACACAGCCCCAATATAAATGCATACAGTGCTATATATAAAGTGCTGAACGGGGGCGGGGGTCGTCATACTGTGTGACAGGCTACTTAGTGGGTAACTATATATTATGATTTATTGGCACATTTGACTATGTCTTTGATGTTTTTTCTTTCATTCCTCACTTGGCGGTCCTCATAGAAGGTCATAGTACGTTCAGCACTTTATATATAGCACTGTATGCACTTTAATACATTAATAGAATTAGGGAAGGGTTGATTACATGAGGGATTTAGTGAGATTATAATTGGTGTATTTTGGATGTTGATTAATAGGATTGGCCTGCACAACAGTGCAGTTCTTAATTGTGTTTTAAATGTTTGTAATTATGTGTATTTTATGTAACAATAAATTGGATCTTTATATCTTGTGAAGACTATTGGGTGGTGCTATTTATATCCTGGTTTATAGGGGGTTGTGGGTACCCCCACTTTGTGTAACTGTGTGCATATAACCAGGTGAGCACGCCCCATTTACGGGCTGGTGCGGTCAGTTGTTTGTGTTAATTGTAGTGGAACCCAACTCTTAGGTACACCGTGAAGCCTGCTGGGGCGCTCCCATTCCCTGAGCACAAGATTATTAAAATGGGCTTGCTCAGGAAATTCCAAACGTGGCTTAGCAGTATGAAACAATTCCCCCTGTTGCCTGGGAGCCGCAACTGGGGGAGAGATAGACAGAGCCTCAAAAATCTGAGCCAACAGCCTATCAGTATCATCTGGGGCCCAGGGGTCAGAGCCAGAATCATCATGAACCCTGGGCCTCTCATCAGATGACTCTTAGTCAGAGAATAACTCCCCTTCTTCCAAAGGGGTATAGCCAGACAGTTCCAAAAACTCATCAGCTTCCATAGGGAAAAGAGTGACATCAGGCGTTAAGTGCCACTTTTTTGCAGAGGCCTTACGCGCCAAGGTATTAGCAAGCAACTTCTCAACACTAGCCAGTGTGGAAGACACATCAGGCTGAGAATCCCCACTTGTATGCAACTCAATGGGAGTCAGATTTAAGCTTGGGGGAGTAGGTGAAGCCATACGAGGCGCAGGCCCAGCCATTGGTAATCCAGGCTGCAGCGCAAGCACCTGCTGGGCACAATGTACACAGACCCGCACATTGTCAGCACTAGTAGGGACCACACCCCACAAGCTACACACAGCCGGGCTTGTCCCGAAGGAACCCCGAGCACATTATCCTGAGACGCCTCCATATGGTGATTATAGCGGCACAATAGGCCAATAGGGATTCACGCTATAAAAGCAACCCGGGATGCCCCAATAGCCCGCTAGGGAAGTGGGAGTAAATTACACACTAGGCCTCACAAGTTAAATAACTAAATAGAGGGAGTAGGGCCGGGAGAAGCCAATAGGGGTCGGCCCGTCTGAAAGACATTAGCAAAGGGGAACCGTGACATGTGAATGACAAATGGTAAATAAAGCCGCCCGCGAGGGCACTCACGGACCGCGGTAGGTAGATGCCAGTCACGCAGCAGCCGGATCAAAGAGAAAATGGCGCCGGGTATACCTCAAGGGGCGGGCCGCGGGGACAGTCACGCGGAATGCGCCAACCACGGGCCCCACCCCCCCGAAGAGTGCGAAGCCGTACACGAGACAAGCAGCCAATAACAGCGCACCAGCGCCTGAGATAATGCCGCCGCCAAGCGCGGAACACAGTGTAAGCGCGCGCGCGGCGGCAAATTTAAAAAGGCAACCAGTGCAACCAAGTCAGTGCGGCGACTGACACCAACCATAAGTACATAATACAGTGAAGCACCAAGGCAAATTCACATACACCCCCCCCCCCCCCGAGAGCTACAAGGGAGAGCGAGGGAGGACAGCGGCCACTTAACAGGACCCACCGATAGACAGGGGCAAGGGGCAATAGGTCGGGAGGGGCATACCATAGAGGCTCACCATAAGCCTATACCGCCTACCCTTTGGTGGGGGATTGCGGTGGAGCAGCGCTCCTAAGCACATGAAAGCGGTGCTGCTTACCATCACCCGACCAGCGCAGCCAAGGCTGGGAGGCACATTAATAATGGAATGGGTTAGAATAGTCCTACAGGGCCGCAGGCTAATAGCCCCGCTCACCTGCGAGAAGAGAGAGCCATCTTCTTGTCCTTCGCAGTCCAGACTGCAGAGAATATCTGGAGATTTTGTGGGAGGTCCCTGGTATTTGAGGGGCCGGGAGGAGCCGATTTCGATGTCTCTGCAGTCCAGCGCCATCTGGCGGAGTAATACCCAAGTGTAAGTAATCTAATCTGGAGCAGGACGTACTGTATACTAAGAATAACCACCTTATCCTGATGTTGCTCAAAGTAAGGAGGCTTCATACAAAGCGCCGCCAACTCCGAAACGCGACGCACCGACGTGATAGCTACCAAAAAGACCACCTTCAGAGTCAAAATGGACAAAGCAGCATCACACAAGGGCTCAAAGGGGGGACCCTGGAGAGCAGAAAGCACCAAATTCAAATCCCACACCGGTAGCAAGGGCTTACACGGCGGACGAACATGGGTAACTCCTTGGAAAAAGGTCCTGATAAGTCTATGATTGGCGAAGGATCTTTGGAAGAAAATAGCCAAAGCCGAAACCTGTCCCTTGAGGGTACTCAACTGGAGACCCAAATCTAAACCATGTTGGAGGAACTCCAAAACCCTGGAAAGGGAAAAGATGTGCCAAGGGAAACTCTTAGACTCACACCAGGTAATGTAAGTGTGCCAGACCCTGTAATAAATCATGGAAGAAAATTCCTTCCAAGCCTGAATCATGGTACTTACGACCGAGGCAGGCAGCCCCTTTTCGTCAGGATAGAGGTTTCAGCAGCTAAGCCGTCAAAGCCAGCGTTTGTAAATTGGGGTAGCGTAGCAGTCCCTGAGTGAGAAGCCCTGGATCATCGGGCATGACGTAATGATCCACTGACATCTGGACTACGTCCGCGAACCAACACCGTCTCGGCCATCGAGGGACCACCAGTATGGTCGGGACCCCTTTCTGGGCTATCTTGCGCAACACGCGACCCAGGAGAGGAAAGACATACAGAAGTCAGAACGTCGTCCAAGATATTGCCAGCGCGTCCGTGGCAAAGGCCAGAGGATCTCTTGATAGGGAAACGAACCTTGGAAGCTTGTGATTGTGTCGGGACGCAAACAGGTCCACATCCGGTAGACCCCAGCGGCGACACAGGGCGTGAAAGATCTTGTTGCTGAGAGACCATTTGCCCAGATGAGCAGTCCCCCTGCTCAGGGACCGCCTCCCGGTTCTCCACCCCCGGGATGAACACCGCCGAGATGCAGGGAACATTCTCCTCCACCCAAGACAGAATCAGGGACACTTTCTTGAGGGCTCGCTTGCTTCGAGTCCTGCCCTGATTGATGTAGGCGACCGCCGTCTGATTGTCCAAGCGGACCTGGACCGCGCAACCCCGTAGATGAGGAGTCAACTGAAAAAGGACCAACCGGATCGCTCTCGGCTCCAGGAGATTGATAGGCACATGGGCCTCCTGAGGGCCCCACTGGCCCTGGAACATCAGCGATTGCCAAACCCCCCCCCCAACCAGTCAGACTGGTGTCCGTGGTGACAATCTCTCAGCGCGGGGGCAGAAAAGACCTGCCTATTAGAAGATTCCTTGAGTCCAACCACCAGGAGAGGGATCGCCTGGCCAGAGGGGACAGAGAGAACTCCTGCTCCAGGGACTCCTGTTTCCGATCCCAAACAGACAAGAGATTCAACTGAAGAGGTCTCATGTGGAACTGGGCGAAGGGCACAGCTTTGAAGCACGACACCATGAGGCCCACCAACTGCATCCCCAGATGGATGGACGGGTGTGGACACGACAGCAAGGCCTGCTCCTGTGTCTGAAGACCCTCCACCTTCTGCTGAGGGAGAAACACCTTAACCTGAGAAGTGTCCAACGTCATGCCCAGGAAGGACCTCACCAATGACGGAGTGATCGAAGATTTGGGATAATTGATCACCCAGCCGAATTCCTCGAGAGTGGACAATACTTTCTGAGTGTCGCTCTCGGCCTGCTGAAGAGATTGAGCAGCAATCAACAAGTCGTCCAGGTAAGGAAGAACATGAATGCCCTGGCTCCTCAGCAGAGCCATGACACCTGCCAGTACCTTGGTGAACACCCGAGGGGCAGAGGAGATTCCAAACAGCAGAGCCACAAACTGGTAGTGCTGATCCTCCAAAGCGAACCTCAGGAATTTCTGGTGTCCCCGGAAAATAGGGACGTGTAAGTAGGCATCCCTGATGTCCACCGTGGTCATGAAGTCGCCGGGCCGAAGCGAACTTACCGCTGACCGTAAGGTCTCCATGCGGAAGTGTTTGAATCTGACAAACCTGTTGAGGCCCTTCAGGTCCAGGATAGCTCTCAGAGAGCCGTCCTTCTTGGGTACCGTGAAAAGATCTGAATAAAACCCTCGACCCCGTTCCTGATGAGTCACATGGCAAATCACTCCGGACGACAGAAGTTGTTGGACAGCCAATCTTAGACCCTGTGCCGTCAAGGGGTTCTGGGACAAACGTGACTGAAGAAATCTTGGGGGCGGCCAAGCTGCTAGCTCTATCTTGTACCTGGAGGACACCACCTCCTGAATCCACCGGTCCGAGACGTGCTGTCTCCAGACATGAGCAAAGAGCAGAAGCCGTCCCCCCAACCGGATGGGTGAGGGCGCCTCCTCATGCCTGAGGGGCTTTGGCAGGGGGCTTGGATTTGGACCCCCAGGAGGAGCTGGGACGCCCGCGGGACTTACCTCGCTCCCAGGAGCCTCTGTGTCCACCAGAGAAGGAAGAGCCTCATCCTTCACGAAAGGGACGAAAGGAAGAAGAGCCCCGAAAGTGCCACACAGGCTTCCGTAGCTGAGGAAGCCTTCCATCCTTCCCCAGGAGATCCAGGCGCTCCCCGAATAGACGGAGTCCCAGGAAAGGAATACTAGTGAGAGCCTTCTTGGCGGCAGCATCCGCTGCCCACTGTAGCAGCCAAATAGAACGGCGAAGAGCGACCAGCAGGGCCAAAGCCCTGCCGCCAAGCCGGACGGAATCATCCATGGCTGAAATCACAAAAGAAATAAACTCTGTGCAAGCCAGGAGATCCTTATACTCCTCTGCTCGCTTGCGAGATATGACAGCATCCAAAAGACGTTTGACCTTCTTTTTAATGGCAAGAGAAACAATGGCAGTGGCACAGACAGGGCGAAGACCAGCACCCACAAAGGCGAAGGCGTGACAAGCCAGCTGATCCATGCGCCTGTCAGCATGATCGCTCAGGGAAGAAGTGTCAGGAGACGGCATAAGCGTGGAATTAGAGAGCCCCAAGATGGGGGCATCTACCTCAGGGGAATGGGACCAAAGGTGAATCAAGTTCTCTGCAAAAGGATACCGTCTGTCCAGTGCCCTAGGAACCGAAGGCAGTTTATTTGGTTTCTCCCATTCCTTAAAAATCATCTTTGAGAAATGACCCTGTTCAGGAAAAACCAGACGCTGCCTCTCAGGCCGAAAAAGGTCCCCCTGCTTCTTTTTCGTCATCATCGTGTCTTGTCATCAGGAAGCCAACCATCCTCATCAGAGGATGAACGGGGGTTACTGCCAAAACCCCCCTGTCGGTCCACAGAGGAGTCAGAATCATGAAACAACTCCCCCTCCTCCATGGAGTCTCTGCCACCAAAAAACCTCATAGTCATCATCAGCAAAAAGTCTATAAGCCGACTCCAAATGTCGTCTCTTACGTGTGGCCTTGCCGGGGGCCAGACGCGACAGCTGACGCTCAATACTGGTAAATGCTAAATGCAGACGAGGGGGGGGGGGGGTCGGCGAGGCCGTCGGTAAAATGGGACTGGGGCCGGCAACGCTCGCCCCATCCTGTTCCGAAATGACGCTTTGAGCGCAGGGTACACAAATAGTGCTGCGACCGCTCAGGGGACAGGCACCACACAGGAGACAAAGCTTAACAAGTCCCGAGGGGGCCCAAAGCACGCTATCCCCAGAAGCCTCCATTATGGTGATTAAAATGCAAGCAATCGGGTCACAAGCCAAAACAGCCCCGAACCGCGCAATCTCCAATTTGGACCCTCTGAACCCTTAAGCACAGGGTAGAATGGGGTGGGGAGAGGGCTAGCAGAGCCGGGAGGAGCCACCTAATGGACCGTGACCCGTCTGGAGGACATAGACTGTAAAAAAATAAGCATCCCACAGCACATGCACATGAAAAACATAGCAAAAAAGGGACAATATGCATATCAAGAAAAGACTCATGGACCACAGCAGATCAATCCTGTTGTACCGCGGAGCAGGCCACAATTAGCCACTGTACAGGAGCCAGAACACAGCCGAGGGCGAGAAAGAAAAGGACGGGGACTGCCACAGCAGGAAGAAAAGGGACCAGCCAGGCAAGGAAGCATGCACCGCACAATGGCGCCAAAGAGCTCCTCGAGGGGCAGGCCGCGCGACGATGCATCGCGCCCCCCCTCTCAGCAGCGAGGAGAAGACAGCCTCCGGGCGCCGAAACAAAATGGCGCCTGGGACATCAAACAAGGAGCATTCAAGATGTATAGTGTGACCCCAAAAGATCAGGATTTTCCTAGTACAAACCTTACAACGAACTGTGCAGAAGCACATAATGATGATGAGTAGGTTGATTCCTAAAGAACATCCCAAGGTGATGAAGAGAGAATGAAAGGGCAAAAACAAGGAAGATGGCCAGGCCCCTTCCTGAGAATAAAAGGTCACCTTCCCTAGCTGCTCGGAAATAGTAGGACTGCCTGAGCTTCATTGATAAAACTTCACATGGTTCTACCGGCATATTTTTTTTTTTAAATCATTTTTTTGGTGCAGAAAATAGGAGGATTCGGAAACAGTGTGGCTGAAAGTGTTTGCAGATGTAAAATGAGTGTATGATTTTGACACCTGTTTTTATAACTTACTTTCACTAGGTCAGCCTCAGAAAGTAGAAAGCATAGTCCTGAACTGCAATGCAATATATTAAAACATCCTGAAGCACCAAGTATACATGCTGAGCTGTGCCTTGTGCTTTACTCCCTTTCCTCGGCCACAGTGCTTGTGTATGCTTAGCTGCCATTGTCCTCCATCTTGGAGTAGCCCCTGCTGCTAATCTTGAAGATTAACTCAGATTTGATCACAGTGCCCCCTGTGGACACCAGTGGTACTGTTCTTCATGCAGTTGCCCTGTTCGCCAAAGGCTAGAAATGGCCTTGGTCATGCTATGCTACAGAACAATATTAGGGCATAAATGAGGACTGGTATGCCCTTACACAAAAGTTTACAGGCCTTAAACAAATGTGCACACAGTAAGCTTTTTACAGTTTTTGTCTACCAAACGCCTTGATATCCATTTAAAGTGGACCAAAACCCAGGATTTTGACTATCCTGGGTTTTGGTCCTTGCCCTTGGGCCCCTCCGATCAGGGAAGCCCTGCTGTGTGAAACCCCCCAGGTTGCCCGATCTGACTCACTTTTCCCCAGTCCTATGTGCGGCCAATCACCTAAGAGCTTGTCTAAGGCGAGTGGATCTGAGCATGCAGGTGGCTGCATCCCCTACTACCCTCAAACAGGGAGCGTGCCCACGTCACCTATTCACAAATGCCTGGCGCGGGCAAGCTAAAGGGATAGCGAGGATCCGGCCACTGCTCGCGCATGCGCCGTTGGACCAGGAAAGAAGATGAATTTCCAGGTGACCTGGGGGGTTTTTGGATGCCTCAGGGGAAGTGAATCTAGCAGGCCAGGAAACCTTTAGATTCAAGGGCCGTCAAGGCATAGGTTTTGGTCCACTTTAATAATAAACCCATATAAGGGTTTTACTGTCTATCAGGCTAAATAGAGAATACATATAATGTGGCTGATCTCTAAATTGTGTATTAGGGCCATGTATAACATCTGGTTGCGATGGCTAACTACTAGCAACAGCTTAAAAATCTGTTTGAACTTGCAGACAACAACTGAGACATGCAAATGGTCTGCACTTACCTTTTTATTTTGTACTTTCCTAGACTTTCTTCTTCATCTAATTCCTTTGTTACACTCTCTGCAATCAATCGCAACAAGCTCTGCAAATCTTAGAAAACGAAACAGTGATATTTTAGAGTCAGGTCCATCCATCAAAAGTAAAACAGGGAATTGACCTTGAATTTTTTTGGAAAGCACTTACATGCAAAACAAATTTAAATTTTACATTGTATGGATTTAACAAAGAAAGCTCTTTATAAATCATATAGGTAATTTTTAGTTTGGATGCGACTTGCTGATTGCTGAGTAAAAGTTGTGCCTTCTGCAAGCTGTGTCTAAATGCCTACAATGGTTAATCATTTACATAACATAGATACATGTAACTGCTCTTATGTAGGAAAGTTTTGAAAATGTGTGAATTCGTCATATGAAAAACTCTCAAAATTTAAACTTGTGTGATTTTTCCTATATGAGTATAAAGTCAGCTTCACCAACTGGTTTGCTTTCACTGAAAAAAGCATTGCTGCAAATACCAGCATGTTTTCCTTGGCATGTGGTAACGTTTTTTTGTTTCAAATGTAGCAATAAAAAAAAAGTGCCCCCCTCCCATAGCCAACCTGCACGGGCACTGGCATGGGGCTGGTTACCCAGATGTCAAGGACCGAGCCCCTGACCTTGCTGGTTTACAAGCCTCTATGCCCTTTGGTATGGGTCCTTTGCTCTTCCAGGAGGGACGGGGTCACCACTGGAAGCACATCAGGCCCATACTGAGGTGCTCCGGATTCTTTTGCAAAAGATGATGCGGGTAATCGAGCAGGGGTACTGGAATGAAACCCACAAGCCTTGGTATTACCAGCACCTATGCTTGGTGTCCCAAGCTGGTACATTTTAGAGGGGCGTCCCCCAACCTCAAAAGCTTACTGGCCCGGCACACCAAGCATAAGGGCTGGTAATCCCAAGGCTCAAGGGCCGAACTGTCGTCCTGACCCGAGCTACTATCAGCCCTTATGCCCCCTGCATATTGAGGGTGCAAGTAATGTGGTGGGAGGGTCAAGCAAGCCACCTGACGCTATGTGTCAGGGGGGCATCAAGCAAGCCACCCGCTGCTATGTCTTTAAACTGGTACAGGGGGCCAAGTGACCCCTGTCCAGTTTAAAAGTAGTGTAAGAAGTAGCATAATACCACCAACATTATTGTGTTAGTCTTAAGCACCTGGGCTCAAGGGTGACACAGGACAGAACTTTAGTCACAAGGGGGGAATCCTCAAAGGCTCTGCCTTTGAGTTGTAACATTTATAAACGAAATTACATAAAAGCGTGAGCCTGAAGATCACTGTTTTTACAGTCAAGCACAACTAGTAGATAGTATCAATAGGGATAACTTTGTATTTAATGTAATTATAATATTCTATGTATGACACATTTAAATCTTATGTCAACTGTGTTATACATATATATCAAAAACCACACAAGGTATGGGACAGTAGCGTAAAGGGGGACAAAGACATAGTGCAAAGGGAGTATGGGTGTTTCTTTAACCTCCGTTAAGACTTTTTGCCCTAATGCGTTTGACCAGTTTGGATTCATCAGAGGGGCTGGTTCAGTCTATACATCTTGTGGTCCATTAATTATTGGTCTAATAGTAGGTTTAACATGAGTGGGGTTACTGAAGTTGTGCCCTATAAGTCCTTGATGCTGCTGTCCCAGAAGCTGATGCTTGGTGAGGCACCGTTGACATAAGATTTAAACTGGACCTTCACCATGATTTAATGAAAAGCCCAAACTCTTAAAAAAACGGTTCCCCAGCATCTAAAATTAATATATTTTACGTTTTTAGTCACTAACTTATTATCCTTTCCCCCACTGGGCTGCAACTCTGTTCAGGAATTTAGGATACGGGCGCCGCCATCTTGACTCAGAAGCATCACACTTACTGAGGAGAGGAGAGTGGGATAAGGTACAGAGGGGCGGGTTATAGCTGTGCTTTGCAAAGACAGAGCAGAGCTGGGGTCAGGTAAAGGTCAGCAGTCCCAGAATGCAGAGCAGCACAGTCAGGAGGCACTTCCTGTTTGCAGGCTGCCTGATAAGATGGCGGCTTCCATAAGCCGCCATCTTGGATTTTTAAAGGCTCATAACATGCAGTAGAGGCAGGTAGGATGATTTTTAATGTGAGCAATCTGTATGTACAGGGTGTGGTAAACATATAAGATAGACTCTTATTCAGAGTGAAGGTCCGCTTTAAATGTAACTATAATATGCTATGTATAACTTTTTTTAAATACAAAGCTATCTTATTGATGCTATCTACTAGTTGTGCTTGACTGGTATACACATTCCTATCAGGCCCTTGCTTTTATATATTAATGTTTATAAGTATCATTTTTGGTAGGAGCATAATTGATAATGTGACATTCTAAACTTTAGATCTGAGTTATATAAGCCTCTCTCGTTGGCTCCAAGCCTGGATAAAAGATGCAAGGGGGACCTGTATCCCCCTTTAAACAAACTGTGGAAGGGGAGTCTACTTTTGATGCTGCTATCAGCTTCAGAAGACCACAGAGATTCCCAGCAAAGGAACCTTGATGACCCACCTAGGACCAGTCCAGAAGACCCAAATAGCGGAATTTAGAATATTGAAAGTTTATTTTTTGTGTTATTTTTACTACTGTTGGTGAACTAATAAGGGGTCCATGGAAGCTTTTGTAAATAAAGTTGATTTAAATCTGGGTATACCCCAGTTTAACAATTAGCTAGGAAGCTTGCTACTTTATGATTGAGGGCAGGACCTACTGTAGTGCTGGAGGTAACCAGAGAAGCATGTGCTTGCGAGACTGAACCTTTAAAAGAATATGCTTCCTGCAGACAGTGCTACGCTGGATTAGAATTTTGTTCCCTTTGTGCTAGACTTTAGACTTTACATGCAGTCATTACAAGTCTGCACAGAGTAGTGCACTGGAGATGCAGTTAGACTATTGGAAAGAAACAGTAGTGAATTTGCATCGAAAAGTATATAAAGACCTAATAATGCAGACCAACACTAGCCTCCCCTCTTTCGGCCCATTTGGCAGCCGAAACCAAGGGCATAAGCCCAACCCAATGGAACGACGGCATACTATCATAGGGCTGCATTCCTGGCTGAGGATCAAGGATAAGGTTAGAACTGCAATGTCCGTTTTTGGGGAAATGGGTGTTGGTCTACTTTAAATTCTTAATAGGACAAGGAGGATACATCATGAAAGCGATAACAGTCATTATATACCATAAAGAGTCTAAACAAAAACCCAAAAGAATAACATTTATTAACATTGAGTTTTCAGTTTTGGAGTTGCAGCATCAAGTTAAATGGGTTACATATGTTACATGGAAGAATGTGTAGATAATAGGGTTTGGAAAGCAAGAGTAAGCTAGTAATTTGTGGAGACAACTAGTGTAATGCTGTCAAATCTTCTTTTCACATAAGGCACGTTAAACTATCCCAAGACTGGATTATTTTGGACAGTTGATTGCACTGGTTTGTGTCACTGCCACACTTTGACAGGACAATATGAGCCCACCAGCATCTGGATGACAATCTGCCACAATGAAAACAGGTCAAGTTTGGCAACTGAATAGCTCATTTTGTTCACCTGAAAGTTTTGTGCTAATAGAAGGCAGTCCTTTCAGGCTACAGTATCTGTTTGTCCTGTACCAGAAACAAAGATATATAATGGGGATGCACCAGCTTCAAGATACTAATGGTGTGTGCGCTGGGGGACACAAAACCAAACTGTAAACAAACATATCCCACACCCCCCTCAATAGTATCCCCACATAAGCGACACCACTCTGTTCATACATAAAAAAATGACAATTTTTATTCAAAATAAGCCAAAAAATACACAAAAGACTGACAAGTTTAAAAACACAGAATCACACACAGACACCAGGGGGCGCTGCTGCAGAACCACCTATTCTCATAATGAATTGATGCTAAGAGGGCAAAAATAAATAACGTCCCACAAAAAAAGTCCCTATGGATTGTTGCCACAGATATTATCGGTGCAAAAGATGTGCAAATAGCAATGATATTAATGGTGCAATTATATAAAGTGCTATGTGCTCAAAGTGCAAGCTATGAGGACAAGCCGGATAAAGGGTACAAATAAATACAGTGGAAAATATAGCCCAACAATGCATCTCACATGTCCCTAATTGGAAGGTAAGCAGACACCCCCAACTCCATGCCGAAGCGTTCCGTGACGTCACACGTCACCTCTTCAGGGCTTGCACTTTAAATAATTGCACCATTATTATTAATATCATTGCTATTTGCACATTTTTTGCACCGATATTATCTGTGGCAACAATCCATAGGGACTTTTTTGTGGGACATTATTTATTTTTGCCCTCTTAGTATCAATTCATTATGAGAATAGGTGGTTTTGCAGCAGTGCCCCCCCTGGTGTCTGTGTGTAATTCTGTGTTTTTAAACTTGTCAGTCTTTGGCTTATTTTGAATAAAAATTCAAATTTTTATGTATGAATAGAGTGGTGCCGCTTATGTGGGGATACTATGTTTGTTTACAGTTTGTCCTGTACCAGTACATTCAGTATCACACTAGGGTTAAGCGTTGATTTAGCCCCTGGGGGCTCGGATGGCTCCAGGAGAACCCCCGGAATAGCACCTCCGCTTTGGGCATGGCCACTGCTAAGTGTAAAACAAAAATCGCCCTCTCCCTCACTTCCTGGGTCATGGCTGCTAGCCCTTCCCCAGCCTCCCTCCACCGATAACCGGCAGCTGTCATCGGGGTTCGCCAGGGGAAAGAGGAGGGTCGGAGATAAGTAAAGAAAAAAAATAAATGTCATTTTTTTTCTTATGTGTGTGTGTTTAATTTTACATTTAATCCTTTGTGAACTGGCAAGAGATCCATGAGATCCCTATAGCAGTTCACAAGACTGGGGGCTGGCAAGTCTCCTGCGGCTAGCGGGGGACTTGCCATTAACCCCCGGGCTCCCCAATTATCTGCCTCCCCAAAGTCCAGGGGGGGCAGAAGGGCCCAGCCCGTAGCTATGTGGGCTTGTAGCCGGCAGGGTGGGGGGCCACCAAAGCTGGCTCCTGCGTCCTGTTCTACAAGCCCTGCATAGCTGGTCCTGGCCGGTTATCCTGGGTAGGGGGGGCATTTTTGGGGGGGGGGGGTTAATTAACCCCTTAAGTTCTGTCACCCAGCAGCTATAAAATGCTTCCAGCAGCAGCTGGAGAGCAGAAGCCAGAGTGATTGGTGAGGGAAGGAGAGGAATGGGAAGTAAGTATTAAAAAAAAAAAAAAAATACAATTCTGTGATTACTCACCTGTAGAATTGCTATTATAAGTATACAGCACGTCCTGTTCCAGAATATTCCTTACACATGGGTAATACATCCACAAGATGGCGCTGGACTGCAGAAAAATTGTGACTCCTCCCGGCCCCATATAAGTCAGGGACCTCCCACAAATTTCCCAGTATTGACAAGCAGTTAACAAGGAGATGGGAGAAACAATAATAACAAAAATCCAAAATGAACAATCACCATACAGAGGTAACTAGAAAAATGATAACAAGGGTGGGATGAAACAGGACGTGCTGTATACTTATAATACTAATTCTACAAGTGAGTAATCACAGAATTGTATTATTCCAAGCATACAGCACGTCCTGTTCCAGAATATTTTCCTTACACATGGAACATCCAATAGTGTCCGTAAGGTAGGGTGGGATCCCCAAAATTAACAGCGGGCAGATTAGACCACTGCCGCCTGCAGAACTTTGCGACCAAAAGCAGCATCACCTGAGGCCCTAACATCAACCTTGTAAAACTTAGAAAAAGTAAGAAGACCAAGTAGCGGCCTTGCAAACTTGTTCAACAGAAGTTTGGTGCTGAAAAGCCCAAGAGGCACTAATAGCTCAAGTAGAATGAGCAGTAAGTCGGAAGGGAGGTACCTTCCCCTTAGCAGAATAGGCTTGAACCACAGCCTGAGGGATCCACTTGCTGATAGTGAACTTAGCCGGAGCCAAACCCTTCTTAGGCCCAGAAGGGAGAACAAAAAGAGCATCAGTCTTCATGAAGGATTCAGTAGCCATCAAATAGAACTTCAAGGTCCTGACCACATCCAGAAAATGTAAGACCCGCTCCTTAGGGTTACTAGGATTAGGGCACAGAGAAGGCAAAACAATGTCCTGATTGAGATGAAAAGCAGACACAACCTTGGGCAGAAAATCTGCCTTAAAACGAAACACCACCTTGTCCTGGTGTCTCTCAAAGTAAGGAGGTTTGATGGAAAGCGCCGCCAACTCAGAAACACGCCTAACAGAAGTGATAGCAACCAAAAAGTCTACCTTAAGCGTCAAAATGGACAAAGGGGCCTCACGCAAGGGCTCAAAGGGAGACACCTGCAAGGCAGATAAGACCAAGTTCAAATCCCAGACTGGTAACATAGGCTTACGTGGAGGACGCACGTGAGTAACCCCCTGAAAAAATGTCTTAACCAGACGAAGGTTGGCAAAGGATCTTTGGAAGAAAATGGCCAAAGCTTAAACATGACCTTTGAGGGTACTAAGTTGAAAAACCAGAAATTCCAGAATCCTGGGGATAGAAAACATCCTACAGGGAAGCGACTTAGACTCACACCAGTCAATGTAAGCATGCCATACCCTATAGTAGATAGATGACGAGGACTTCTTCCTAGAATCATGGTATTAACAACAGAAGCAGGCAGCCCCTTTTCCATCAAGATGGAGGATTCAGCAGCCAGTCCGTTAAAGCCAGTGTTTGTAAATTGGGATGGCGTAGCTGCCCCTGAGTGAGCAGATCTGGAAATTTGGGCAGGGCGTACTGATCTACTGCCAACTGCACGACCACACTCTTCTTGGCCAACAGGGGGCCACCAGAATGGTTGGCACCCCTTCCTGGGCTACCTTGCGCAGCACCCTGCCCAGCAGAGGAAACGGAGGGAGCACATAGAGGAGCTGAAAGGTCCTGGGACAGAGAGACAAAAGCTGGAAGCTTGTGATTGTGACGGGACGCAAACAGATCCACATCCGGCTGACCCCAGCGGTGGTACAGAGAGCGAAACACCCTGCTGCTGAGTGACCATTCTCCCAGACGAGAAGTCCCCCTGCTCAGGGAGTCTGCTTCCAGATTTTCCACCCCCGGGATGTACACTGCCGAGATGCAGGGAACATTCTCCTCAGCCCAGGACACTTCCTTGAGGGCCCTCCTGCTCCGGGTCCCTCCCTGATGATTGATGTAGACAACCGCCGTCTGGTTGTCCGAGCGGATCTGAACAGCCCGACCCCGAAGGTGCGGAGTCAATTGTGTGAGAACTAACCTCACCGCCCTCAGTTCCAGAATAATGATAGGGGTATGGGCCTCCCGGGGGCCCCACCGACCCTGGAATTTCAAGGACTTCCAGAAGCCCCCCCAACCTGTCAGACTGGCATCGGTGGTGACTGTCTCCCTGCAAGGGGCCAGAAAGGATCTGCCCACCAACAGGTTAGTAACATAGTATGTAAGGCTGAATAAAGACTTTAGTCCATCCAGTTCAGCCTGTCTAACTCCTTCCAGTGGTCTAGTAGCCATAGCTGGAAATGTTATTACATGCCAGGAAGGCATCAAGGCCACTTTTGAACGTTTTTACTGTATCCATCATTACTACCTCCTCTGGCAGCGAGTTCCATAGTCTCACTGCTCTTACAGAGAAGAATCCCCTCCTATGTCGGTGGAGAAAGCACCTTTCCTCTAACCTTAGTGGATGCCCCCGGTTATGGTTACACTCCGGGGTATAAATAGATAAATAGCCTAACTTGGACAATCTTTCCGGGTACTCTAGCCCCCGCACACCTTTTATTAACTTTGTTGCCCTTCTTTGAACGGCTCCAGTTCTGATATGTCCTTTTTAAGCACAGGTCCCCAGAACTGTACACAGTATTCCATATGGGGTCTGACCAGTGATTTGTACAGGGGTAAAATGATGTTCTGGTCATGAGCACCTATGCCCCTCCTGATGCACCCCATGATCCTATTTGCCTTGGCAGCAGCTGCCTGGCATTGATTACTACAGTTGAGCTTATTGTCAACTAAAACCCCTAAGTCCTTTTCCATTGTTGTTTTACCAAGTGTTTCTTTATTTAGTGTGTAATCATGACACAGATTTCTCCTTCCCATGTGCATAACCTTACATTTATCTGTGTTAAACTTCATTTGCCATTTAACTGCCCATGCTTCCAATTTATCTAAATCTGTTTGTAGCTGCCTGTTGTCCTCCTTTGTTTTAATTACTTTACTCAGCTTAGTATCATCTGCAAAGATTGAGACTTTACTGTTTAATCCATACCCAATGTCATTTATATATATATTGAAGAGAATTGGTCCCAGAACTGACCCTTGTGGTACTCCACTAGTAACAGTGACCCAATCTGAGTGTGTACCATTGATAACCACCCTCTTCTTCCGATCATTAAGCCAATTTCCCACCCATCTGCACACGTTCTCCCCCAGTCCAAGCATTCTCATCTTTTGTACCAGCCTTTTATGTGGCACAGTATCAAATGCTTTAGAAAAGTCAAGATATATGATATCCAATGACTCCCCCTGATCCAATCTTGAACTTACCTCCTCATAAAAGCTGATCAGGTTTGTCTGGCAGGAGCGATTCCTCATAAATCCATGCTGATATGGAGTAATAAGGTCATTTTCCCCAAGGTGCTCCAGGATAGTATCCCTTAAGAAACCTTCAAACAACTTGCCCACCACAGATGTTAAGCTTACCGGTCTGTAGTTCCCAGGTTCCCCCCTAGATCCCTTTTTGAATATTGGCACCACATTTGCCAATCCACAAATATTGGAATCCACAAATATTAGAAATAACGGCTTGTCTATTACTGTACATAACTCCCTTAAAACACGAGGATGTATGTCATCTGGTCCCGGTGATTTATCGATTTTCATCTGCTTGAGACGGTGCTGGACTTCTTCCTTGGTTAGACCAGTGACATTTAATGGAGGGTTTCGGTTATTCCCCTGCATTTCACTCGGCATGTCAAATTCTTTTGTGAATATAGAAGCAAAGAAGTTGTTAAGCAAATTTGCTTTCTCCTCATTTCCCTCTATAGGGGTCCCCTCCTTGCTTTTCAGGGGGCCCA
The DNA here is from genome assembly GCA_027917425.1 of Gastrophryne carolinensis. NCBI lineage: Eukaryota > Metazoa > Chordata > Amphibia > Anura > Microhylidae > Gastrophryne > Gastrophryne carolinensis. The sequence goes on along the minus strand of CM051234.1, from coordinate 516,646,352 downwards.
CACCCTCAGGTTTGTACCTTTTACGATTTATGTAGCTAAAGAATAATTTGGGGTTAGTTTTACTCTCTTTCGCGACCAGTCTTTCTGTCTCCAGCTTAGCTGCCCTTATTTGTTGTTTACATTGTTTATTTTCTTCTTTATAGTTTCTTAACGCTTCTGCTGTTCCTTCCTGCTTTAAACGTTTAAATGCCTTTTTTTTGTTGTTTATTGCCCCCTTAACCTTTTTATTAAGCCACATCGGTTTACATGTGTGTCTAATAGTTTTATTCCTGTAAGGTATATATCTGTCACACTGAAAATTAAGTATTCCTTTGAAAGTATCCCATTTAGCATCCATGTTTTTGTTTTTAAGGACATTTTCCCAGTCAATGCAGTGTAGAGCATCTCTAAGTTGGTCAGACTTTGCCTTTTTGAAGTCCCGCGTTTTTGTGGCTCCTTGATAAGGCACCCTAGTGACTGCTAATTGGAAATTAATGATATTATGATCACTGCTTCCAAGGTGTCCCCCAACCTGTACCTTTATTACTTTGTCTGGTACATTGGTTAGTATTAGGTCCAAGGTTCCTTGAATCCAGCCACCACGAGAGAGACCGCCTGGCCAGAGGGGACAGAACAAACACCTGATCCAGGGACAGAGGGTCCCAATCCCATACTGACAAGAGGTGAAGTTGAAAAGGTCTCATGTGAAACTGAGCGTATGGAACCGCCTCGAAGCAAGACACCATCAGGCCCACCAGCTGCATCCCCTGCCGGATGGAGGGATGAGGGCAAGACAGAAGAAGCTGGGCTTGAGCTTGAAGACTCTCCACCTTCTGCTAAGGGAGAAGAATCTTGACCTGAGATGTATCAAGTGTCATGCCCAGAAAGGACCTCACCAGTGGCGGGTACAGGGAAGACTTGGGGTGATTGATCACCCAGCCGAAGGACTCCAGTGTGGACACCACCAGCTGGGTATCCAACTCGGCCTGCTGGAAGGACTGAGACGTGATGGGAATGTCGTCCAAGTAAGGAAGGATGCGAATGCCCTGAGTTCTCAGCAGAGCCATTACGCCCACCAGAACCTTGGTGAATACCCTAGGAGCCGAGGTGATACCGAAAGGCAAGGCCACAAATTGGTAGTGCTGATCCTCCAGAGCGAACCTGAGGAATCTCTGATGACCTGGAAAGATTGGTACATGAAGGTAATCGTCCTTGATGTCTACAGAGGTCATGAAGTCGCCCGGGCGCAGAGAATTGACTGCCGAGCGCAGGGTTTCCATGCGAAAATGCTTGAATCTGACAAACCTGTTGAGACGCTTTAAATCCAGGATGGGTCTGAGGGACCTGTCCTTTTTGGGGACAGTGAAAAGATTGGAATAGAAGCCTCTGCCCCTTTCCCTGAAAGGCACTGGGCAGATGACCCCCAACTCCAGAAGGTTTTGGACAGCAAGGTACAGCCCCTGAGCTGACAGGGGGTTTTGAGCCATCTGGATTTTATGAATCTTGGGGGTGGCCAGGCTGCAAACTCTTGTAACCGGAGGACACTACCACCTGAACCCACCGGTCTGAGACGTGAAGCCTCCAGACGTGAGCAAAGAGCCGAAGCTGTCCCCCCACCCGGATGGGTGAAGGCGCCCCTTCATGCCTGAGGGGGCTTGGAGGAGGACTTTGGCTTGGGACCCCAGGAGGGGCCCCTGCCCCAACGGTCTCCGCGAGCCCCAGCAAAGGAGACTCCCAGACCAGTTCTGGAACCATGGAAGGAAGGGAGAAATGCACCCATCCCCCGAAAGGACAGGGGCGGCCTCCTACGTTGAGGTAACCTACCGCCCCTGGCAAACAAGTCCAAGCGTTCCCCAAAGAGGCGCAGCCCCTTAAAGGCAAAACCAGTGAGAGCCTTCTTAGCAGCATTATCAGCTGCCCACTGACGCAGCCAAACAGAGCAGCGTATAGCCACCAAAAGGGCAGATGTCCTTCCACACATTCTAATGGTACCATCCATGGCAGAAAGAGCATATACAACAAATTCATAGCAAAGCAGGAGAGATCTATACTCTTCTCCTCCTGCGTCATCAGAGGCCCCATCTAAGAGACTCTTAAGCAGCCCTTTAATAGCAATAGCTGTAATGGCAGAGGCACAAACCGGGCGCAGCGCGGTCCCCACACAGGCAAAAGCATGACAAGCCAGCTGGTCCATGCGCAGGTCCTCACCATCCCTTAGAGTAGTAGTGTCAGGAGAATGCATGACAGATGCATTTGACAGCCCCAGAACGGGCGCGTCCACCTCGGGAGGACATGACCAACGCCTAATCACATCAGCAGTAAAGGGATACCTCTTGTCCCAACTCTTGGGCACCCCAGGGAGCTTGCTAGGCCGTTCCCATTCTTTGAGCACCAGATTATTAAAGTGAGTCTGCTCCGGGAACTCCAAGCGTGGTTTAACTATATGAAAAAGCTCGCCCTGCTGCTGCGGAGCCGCTGCAGGAGGGGAAATACAAAGCACTTCAAAAATGTGAGACAAAAGCCTGTCAGCGTCATCTGAGGACCACGGGTCTTCTCCAAAGGGAGTCCCGGTACTGCCATAAATCTTAGGCTGTTCCTCAGATGATTCTGAATCAGAAAATAATTCCCCCTCCTCAAGGGGACAATAACCAGGAACGTTAGGAAATTCCTCAGCCTCAACAGGGAAGAGGGAAACAGCGGGAGATAAATGCCGCTTCTTAGCAGAAGCCTTACGGGGGGCAAACCCAGGCAATATGTTTCTCAATGCAGGCCACCCATGCAGCCAAATCAGGTTGAGACTCTACTAGTATGCCCCTCGCTGGGGCCCAGTAACAGACAACCCAGACTGCAGCGCGAGCACCTGCTGGGCGCAGGGTACACACACCCTGACATCATCACTTATAGGGGATAACCCCACACGCAACACATAGCCGGGCTTGTCCCGAAGGAACCCCAAGCACATTATCCCCAGAAGCCTCCATATGGTGATTTGAGTGGCACAACAGGCCAGTAAGGGTTAATGCTAAAAAGCTACCCGGGATGCCCCAAGGACCCGCTAGGGAAGTGGGAGACAGCGAGGGGAGAAGGCCGGGAGAAACCACAGATGTTGAAGTTTTAACCCGCCTGAAAGACATAAAAAACATTTCCATAAGAATATACACTAAGGGAAAAACCCTCACGGGCCGCAGGGAGCCAGCAGCGCACGCAGCACAAGGAGAGGGTAAAATATCGCCTGCAGAGACCTCGAGGGGCGGGCCGTGGAGACGTGATGCGAAAAACGTCATCTGCAGAGCCCGTCCCCCCTGAAGAGCGCGAATCGTGCCCCACGTGGTGCGGCCAGCCAATAGCGGCGCTGCAGCCTCAGAAGCAATGCCGCCGCCGTCCGCGGTACAAGCGCGCGGCGGCGGCGTACACGGTGAAAAACACACTGACAATCGTGCAGACCACCAGCCACCCCCCCCCGGAGATCTCCTCGAGGGAGAGCGAGGCAAGGAGTTTAAGGGATTATCAGCCCTAGAGAAAAGGGGGGGAGGGTAGGGTGGGAAGGGGCACCTAGGGGGGGTAAGGGTTAAACAGCACAGGAGCCTGGCAAAACCCATAGTGCAGGGGGGGCATCCCAAAAGGCTCACCATCAGCCTAAACCGCCTACCCTGTCAGAGCAGGGACTGCACTAGGAGCAGTGCTCCTCAGCACCTACCCTGGTGCTTACTGACCTACCTTCACCCGAACCTTGTCAGCCGAGGCTGGGAGGCATTGGTATGGTTCGGAACGGGTGGGAATAGTCCTGCAGGGCAGCATGCAGATAAGCCCCGCTCACCTGCGCAATATAGAGAGCCATCTTCTATCTTCGCAGCCCAGACTGCAGATAAGAACTGGGGAATTTTTGGGAGGTCCCTGACTTATATGGGGCCGGGAAGAGCCACAAGTTGTTTTCGCAGTCCAGCGCCATGGACCTTGTGGATGTATTACCCATGTGTAAAGAATATTCTGTAACAGGACGTGCTGTATACTTGGAATAAAGAGATTAAAATATTTTTTTCTCGGTGTGTATACTAGTTTACAAGGCTTAGGTGCTGGCAAGTCACCTGCGGATAGCAGGTGACTTTCCTAAAGAGCTGTTTCAGTTTGGGGGAGTCTCCTGGGCAGGAAAGGGTGTCTACCAATACATATGTGGTACCGTTGTAACCGGGAGAAATTGTGATTTCACATGCAAGATTTTATTTACAAAAAAGTACATTTTTTATTACAAAAAACTACAGGAGAGAAATTGGGATTTCACACGCAAGATTTTATTCACAAACTTACATTTTTTACATCAAAAAAACACTACAAATTTTAAAAAAGACATTTAAAAAATAGACTCTGCTGAAAAATACAATTTTGTGATTACTCACCTGTAAAATGGGTATTATAAGTATGTCTCACACCCTGCTTCGGAAATATTAATTACACGTGGGTTATAGTCCACAAGAGGGCGCTTTACTGCAGAGATGGCAAAAAAAGAATATAAATACCTGGGACCTCCCACACATTCCCCAGTATATGAAAGCAGTAAGGGGACCAGGAGAAGCCAATAATAAAATTAACAACATGAACAAGGAAAATAATTCACCATATAGAGGATCCAAGATACAACTCAGGGTGGGACGAAGCAGGGTGTCAGACATATATAATACCCATTTTACAGGTGAGTAATCACAAAATGGTATTATTCCAAGTATGTCTCACACCCTGCTTCGGAAATATTAATTACACGTGGGACATCCAATAGCAGTGTCCAAAAAGGGTGGGGATCCCAACAGGCAATAGTGCACAAATTAAACCACTGCAGCTTGCAGAACTTTGCGGCCAAAAACAGCATCCGCTGAGGCCCGCACATCAACCTTATAAAACTTTGAAAAAGACCAAGTAGCAGCCTTACAAACTTGTTCAACAGAGGCCTGGTGCTGAAACGCCCAGGAAGCCCCAACAGCACGAGTAGAATGAGCAGTGATCTGGAAAGGGGGATCCCTCCCCTTGGTAGAGTAGGCCCTAATAACGGCCTGACGAATCCATTTACTAATGGTAGACTTAACGGGCGCCAAACCCTTCTTGGGCCCGGAGGGCACCACAAAAAAGGCGTCCGTCTTCCGGAATGGTGAAGTAGCCACCAGATAGTACTTTACATCCAGAGAGTGCAAAGCCCTCTCCTTGTCATTGCTAGGTTTAGGACACAATGAAGGAATCACAATGTCCTGATTGAGGTGAAAAGCAGAGACAACCTTTGGCAGGAAGTCTGGCTTAAAGCGGAAAACCACCTTGTCCTGATGTCTCTCAAAGTAGGGGGCCTGAATAGACAGAGCCGCCAACTCAGAAACCCGTCAAACAGAGGTGATAGCCACCAAAAAGGCAACTTTAAAGGTGAAAATGGATATTGCAGCATCCTGCACTGGTTCAAAAGGAGGACCCTGAAGGGCAGACAACACCAAATTGAAATCCCAAACAGGCAACAAGGGTTTGCAAGGAGGGCGCACATGAGTGACCCCCTGAAAAAAGGTCTTAACCAAAGGATGAAGAGCGAAAGATCTCTGAAAGAAAACCGCCAGAGCGGACACATGCCCCTTAGATGGTGCTAAGTTGAAAACCCATATCCAGACGATGCTGAAGAAACTCCAAAATCTGAGTAATGGAAAACACCCGACAAGGAAAGGCCCTAGCCTCACACCAATCAATGTAGGTCCGCCAGGTCCTGTAATAGACATTAGAGGAAGATTTCTTCCTAGCCCTGACGAGAGTCTGGACAACGGCCTCAGACAAACCCTTTTCCTTTAAGATGAAGGTTTCAGCAGCCACGCCGTCAAAGCCAGCGTTTGTAAATTGGGGTAACAAAGCTGACCTTGTGTGATCAGATCCGGAACCAGAGGCAGCCTGAATTGATCGACCGCCAGCCGGACGATGTCTACGAACCACACCTGTCTTGGCCACCTTGGGGCCACCAGGATTGCTGGCACACCCTCTTGAGCCAGCTTGCGTACCACCTTGCCCACCATGGGAAAGGGAGGAAACAGATACAGGAGACCGAGCTCCCGCCAGGACAGAGACATGGCAACCACTGCCATAGCCAGAGGGTCCTGGGACAGAGACACAAATGCCAGAATCTTGTGATTGTGACGAGAGGCAAACAGATCCACCTCCGGCCTCTCCCACCTGCGACAGAGGGAGAGAAATAACTTGTTGCTGAGGGACCATTCCCCCCGGCGAGAGGTCCCCCTGCTCAGGGAGTCCGCTTCCAGGTTCTCCACCCCTGGAATGTAGACTGCCGAGATGCACGGAACAATGCTCTCGGCCCAAGCAAGAATCAGAGACACTTCCCGGAGGGCACTCCTGCTGCGAGTCCCTCCTTGGTGATTGATGTAAGCGACAGCTGTCCGATTGTCGGAGCGAACCTGAACTAGTAAGCCCTGAGGGTGATGTGTCAGGTGCGACAGCACCAACCGAACCGCCCTCAGCTCCAGAATGCTGATGGGGGCATGTGGCTCCTGAGGGCCCCACAGCCCCAGGAATTGGAGGGCTCTCCAGTAGCCCCCCCAGAACAAAGGACTGATCCAAAGACAGGGAACACTTGTCCCAGGCCGATAGGAGATGGAGCTGAAGAAGCCCCATGTGAAATTGAGCCAAAAGGCACTGCCTAGAAACAGGCCATCATCAGTCCCACCAGTCTCATCCCCTGCCGAATGGACACATGAGGAATCATCAGGACCATACGAATCAGCGCTAGGAGAACATCCACCATCTGCTGAGGCAAGAAAATGGCCTGAATGGTATCCAGCGTCATGCGCAGGAAGGAAGCCACCCGTGACGGGGAGGGTGAGGACTTGGGGTAATTGATCACCCACCCGAACCTCTCAGTGTTGCCACCACCGTCCGAGTGTCCAGTTCCACCTGATGGAGCGAGGGAGACGTAACGAGCAGGTCGTTGATCACCCACCCCAGATAAGGGAGAATGCGATAGCCCTGGGTTCTGAGAAGAGTCATTACACCCGCCAACACCTTGGTGAACATCCTGTGTGCACAGGTGAGTCCAAACGAGAGAGTCACGAATTGGTAGTGCTGCTCCCCTACCGCAAGTCTGAGGAACCGCTAGTGCCCTGGAATGACTGGCACATGAAGGTAAGCGTCTTCGATATCTATAGGTGTCATGGAGTTCCCCGGGTGTAGGGAACTGACAGCGGAGCGCAGCGTCTCCATGCAAAACCGTTTAGTGCAGATGAACCGGTTGAGGAACTTCAAACCAGAAGGGCCTTTGATGGAGCCCTCTCTTTTGGGGAACTGTAAAGAGACTGGAATAGCAGACACTGACCTCTCTCCCTGGTGGGAACCTGACAAACAACCCCCATGGCCAGCCGTCAACAGGCCCTAAACTGCCCAGGGAGCCGAAGGAGCCCATGATGAGAATCTGGGAGGAGGAGTGAAGAGCAGCAGCCGTCCCCCACCAGAGGGGAGAAGGCACCCCCTCAATGCTGAGCGGGCTAGCAGAGGATTTAGTCTTGGCACCCCAGAAAGATCCAAGTCGGGCCCGGGATCTCCCCTTGTCCCGCGAGGGTACCCCCCTGCCTGACCCAGGCTCATGAAAGAGGTAGTGAAGGACCCTGACCACCGAAAGGGTCGTGGCTGCTATGTGATGTCGTAACTTACCACCTTTAGCCAAAGCTCCACCATCACCAACAGGCTCAACCCAACATGGGGAAGCCCCTAGACCGCCTTCCTGACAGCCTTGTCAGCCGCTGACCGGCGCCACAAGACCGGGCGACTGGATTAGACTATCCAGCCGAGGTCAACAATACCTCTTAGGAGATAAATAGCTCACATAGCGACAAGCTCTAAAACCAGCACCAGAAGGATCCAAGGAGAGCCTAAAGCCGACCCCTAAATAAGGTCCTAAAAGCCGCGGCCGTAATAGCGGAGACCACCACCGGGCCACACAGACAAGGGCATGGGAGGCCCGTTAGTCGATACGTCAGTTCTCACTATCCATCAAGCAATGGAATGAGGGAACGCACCACAGACGCAATACACGGCCCCCGGATGGGGGCATCCACCTAGTGGGATAATTGACGAATACGCGCGGAAGGGTATACCTCCTATCCCACCCCTTAGGTCAAGCGTCGGTTCTGGTAATGCCAACAGTGGATTTGCAGTACCAAAAAATTATTTCCCCTGCTGCATAGGAGTCACCACGAGGAGAAAAAAGGGGCCCGTACTACTAAAGTAAAGGGTATACGGAGACGTCAGCATCCCACTGCTCTGAGGCGGCATCAGTGCCATGGCAGGCTGATCATCAGAGGGACATAATCTGAATAATATCCCTTTACACAAGGGGTGTACAGTAATAGAATAATACTAATCATGATGTTAATGCATAGGCCAGCGCAAAGAGCGCCATGTGCCGACATTCAGCTGGAGCCTTCCGGCTGCAAGGCTAGCAATCAAAATCAGTGTTGTCTAGTCTTGCACAACCATCAAACACGACTCCCCGCTAGTGTTAAGGACACTAGGGGTCATACCCAGGTGCGGGGGTGTGGGTGGTGAGACCAGCCAAACTGATCCGGGGGCACGGGCCCAGATTGACGCGCCAGCACCTGCTGCGCACAAGATACACAATCTAGCACATTAATGCCCACAAGGGATGCCCCACATACCACACACAGCCGGGGATGCCCCGAGGGGACCCCAAGCACAGCATCCTGGGAAGCCTCCATAAGGTGATTTTTGGTACCCGCAATGACCGATGGGAATTATGCTGTTGAGCTACCCGGGATGCCCCTTAAATGTCCGTCAGTGGGAGGATTTTTATATATATATAGGTAATTTATGAGAAGGCAATATGCCCCCTTAAAATGAGGGAAAAGGCCACAGGACCCGGGGAAGCGCTAAATTGGAAGTCCCCCGGAAGACACAATAACCATCACCCGCATAACATATAAAAATAATTATATACATAAAATACAATGCAGCCCCCAATCCACAGAGGATGCACATGACACAAAAGAAAATGTACCCATAAAATACATGCACATGAAGACAATAAACAGCCCGGCAGGGGGCACTCACCCACGCTATGGGTGACAAGATGGCGACCAGAGGGGGTAGATGAAGTGAGAGAGCGAAGGGGGCGGACCGTCTGCACAGCACGCCAAGCGCTAGGCCCCCGCCCCCTCCAAGCGCGGGGAAACTTACAAGCGGCCAGCTCCCCATCCAATGCGGGAGCCTGCCTTGTCTACAATACTAAGCCAAAGGGGCGGGCCGCCAGAGTAGCGCGCAAAGCGCTAGGCCACGTCCCCTATCAACGCCGGGATTAATAGATGCTGCTCCCTGGCGCCATTACACTTCTTCTCATCCCATAGTTAATGTGCCTGTGAAAGCAGGATCGCCGTGACAGGCAGGTAATTGATTGCTGTTCATATATAACAGTTAATAATAATAATAGAGACAGGAACACCTCTGAGGGAAGAAACATGGCGCTGCACGGCAGCTCTAAGGACCGCAAACAGGCCGCACACTAGCGCAACACACACAGCGCAGCTATGAGGGCAGGAGCACGCACATCACCCTAATACAGACAGGGTACAACGGACCACGGGATCCTCCACTCTAATGTAAGATACAACTGAATACCTTCTACACCCTAAGAAAACAGCAGCCTGCAAATCTCAGGTAAAGCTGCATACAGCGTTTCTCCCCCACTCTCTCCTCAAATAAAAGAGGTTTACATCTCCGAAGGCAACTGGAAAAGTAAAAGCGCACTGAGGAAGCTGCAAGTCAGCGAAACGTCTGCACAGCTTTTATCCTTTTCACCTGTTCCATGATGGTTATAAATGAAACCCTAAAGCGTGACTAAACCAGACACAAAACCACATTACTGGTATATCTGGGAAAGAATGTTGTGAGTTACGCTTTACAAAGCCACCAAGGCAATATATGTGAAAAAATGTAACATAAGTGTTTTTTGTATAATATGTGCCCAAAATTTGTAACATAAGTGTTTAGAATGTAGCATATGTGAAAAAAATTTAAGTGTACAGTTTGTCTATTGATGTATTCACATTATCTTCAATCACTTTGAAATAAACCTATTGTACCACACACAGCCAAAAGGTTTTAACTCGGTGATCCAATAGCCCTGCTAAATACTCCCAAAACGGAGGCTTGGGGCGTTTCCCGCCTGGCTGATACCTAAGGGAGAACCCCCCATACTAACCTCCTCTTTTTTTTCTCTAAACCTAACTTATACAATAGGGAGTAGGGGCAAATGGTTTGGGGCAACAAAGGACACTAGAGAAGAAGGGTGCTCCAGAACCCCCCGTTCTCTCTTCTCTCTCCCCCCTTTTACCGCAAACAGGCCCCCAACGAGACAGCCGCGTTTCCCTGTCAAGCGGGAGTCGGCCTCAGTGAACAAAGACAAGAGAGAGCGAAGGGGTCGGGCAGCGCGCCGAGCGCTAGGCCACACCCCCTCCCCTCCCTCAGAGCATACAACCAGCCAAGCTCCCTGCCATGCAGGAGCCGGCTGCGAGGTGACCAGCCCGCCGCCGCTGCTGCAATGGAAGGCACGCGGGCTGAAGAGAAAAAACAATGAGCAGCACTGAATGGCGCCAGCGCATAGTGAAAACACATACAATCCTTGTAAAAAAAAAAACACAATAAAAATTATATATATATATATCTAGTATACATACCGCCCCCCCCCCCCCCCACTAACCGGGAACAGGGAGAATGGGGGGGAAAGCCGATAGCTACATTTAGGTTATGTAGTGTGGGCTTTAAAACGGACAGGGCATCCCAAATCAGGATCACCAACCTGACAACCGCCTACCCCTTGGTGGGGGATTTGCGGTGGAGCATGGCTCCATGGTCAAACACCTCTAATAGGTGTTACCTACCCTCACCTGGACCTGCAGCCGTAGCTGGGAGGCTTAATGTAATTTAAAAGAGGGTCCAGGTGGAAATAGGACAAAATGGGGGCCGGGTGTTCCCCGGCTTACCTGTAAGGAGAGAAGAGCCATCATCTTGACTGTCGTCTCCTTCACTGCAGAGACTATACTGGGGAATGTGTGGGAGGTCCCAGGTATTTATGGACTGGGAGGGGCTTCTTTTTTTGCCATCTCTGCAGTAAAGCGCCTTCTTGTGGACTATAACCCACGTGTAATTAATATTTCTGAAGCAGGGTGTGAGACATACTTGGAATAAAACAATATATAATTTCCTGGGAAATCCCTGGAAATCCCTTCAAAAATCACAGTTATGCATGTGTAGGGCAAAATAGTGAAACATGATCTGGAACATAGGGTGACAAAATCTCCAGGTAGGCTGGCACTTGAAGTGTTAAAGGTGAAAAACACTTGCCGGGTCCTGAGCTCGAGCGCCATTGCTTGCAGGCTTGTCCTTCGCCAATGAACTCCAGGACGGATGTATGCCCCTCTACATCAGTCACAATAAATCACTGCAATTAATGGGGTGGGTGTGTCCCGGACACTGTGGGAGACACAGGGGGGTTAGGGGGTGGATTTCAGATGTCCATCCAGGTTGCCATTAAATGTTGGGCTCGATCTAGGGACCTTACACTGTCACAATGTCCAGGAGGTTGTGGCTGATGGGCTTAAATGCCGAGGGACTCTATCCCAGGACCCAGTATGTTTTACATATTGCCAGACTAGTATGGAGCGATTGTATAAGGTACGCTGGTACAGGCACACGAACAAGACAAGGCATCAAACAGGCAGGGTCAGCAACAGAGTCTTTGCACTGTACCTGGACAGGCAGGCAAGATCAAAAACAGGTGCTTGGAACTGTACATGGTCAGACTTTAACGGCTTGGCTAGTTTGCTGCATTGTGAATAATTTTAAACTTAATTACTAAATGGATAAAACTACAGTACAATTTGTTCATCATTCTTAAGTCATAATAAGTCATGTCCTCTTTGATTGGTGACAAAACATAATTGGCCCTTTTTATCGAGTCATAGCACAGCCAAGGCTACAACTAAGCAAGAGTGTGAGGAAGCTAGGAAAGAGGTCTCCAGAAAATTAGCATTCGGTTACTCCTCCCTGAGGATGCTTCCATACATGCTGAGATGACACACATGGCTGTCTCACTTGAGCCTTTAAGCAGGTTCTGATAAGAGCGCAAAGGAGTTCTATACACCATCAAACAAAAGTAATCAAATTAATGGAAAATTAGAATCTGGTAGATAAGCTGTAGCGTTCATTCTTTATTTACAGGACACTAGTGTGTGAGGTATGTCCAGGCATGAATAGCTCTGAATTGTTGGCCTATTTCTTGCAGGCAGCATTTAAATGAAAACGAGTGTAAGGGGAAGATAGGACACAGCTGAAATAAATGGGAGAGCACTGGTAACTAAAGAGCAGATACCGGTTCTTTATATACACAGACATTAGTCCCACTGACTCATAACAGACTAGACAAATTAAAAATACAATTCTGTGAAGTACTCACCTGTAGAATTGGTATTATACGCATACAGCACGTCCTGCTCCAGATATAGTAATAACATGTGGGTAATCCTCCGCCTGAGGCGCCGTGCACTGCAGACATGTAGAAAACAAGCTCCTCCTGGCCCTACATATACCGAGGGACCTCCCACAAATCCCCAGCATTGAAAAGCAGTGAGAAAGAGAAGCCGGGAGAAACCAACCACCCAGAAAATGGCAATAATATCAATGATAACAATCACCATACAGGGGATCCAGAACAACGTGAAACCAGGGTGGGGTGGAGCAGGACGTGCTGTATGCGTATAATACCAATTCTACAGGTGAGTACTTCACAGAATTGTATTATTCTAAGCATACAGCACGTCCTGCTCCGGATATAGTAATAACATGTGGGACATCCGATAGCAGTGTCCATAAAGTAGGGTGGGATCCCCATGAGAAAAGGCACAGCCAACAGTAACAGCGCTGTCACCCACAACCTTGCTACCAGGAGCAACGTGAGCAAATGCTGTAACTCAAACATATGAAACCTTACAAAGGCTGAGTGAAACACAAGCAGCGAACTAGTCAGCTTGCTCAACAGAACCGAGTGCCGAAAGGCCCAAGCCAAGCACAAGTATAAAGAGAACAAAAACCAAGAGAGCAGAATGAATCTCCCCTACACGAGTAGGCCAGATTAACGCCTAACCATGCTACTGCAAAGAAAGAGTAGCCATGGCAACCTTAGAACCCTCCCCGTCGGGGAATATGAACCCTGGTCTCAGGCGAGACCAGCGGGAATACTGAAAACAACGCTAACAAAACGCAGAAGGACAAACCAACCGAGCAAGACCAATCCAAAGGGCTCCTACACCCATGGAAGCAATCAAATCCTGTTACATAAGGACGGAGGCGCCTATAAGCCCCAAGGGGCATAATCCCAACCAGGGACAGGGAACGGTCCAGGAATCTCCAACGCCTGTTGAGGGATACAGATCCCTTAAGCTCAGAGTAAGCAAGACACTAGCCCAGAGGCCGGATGGTCTGTAATAAAGGAGAATAAAAACTCTGCCTGGATCCAAACTCGGTGTAAGGCGAAACACCCTCACCTAATGGTGTACAGATATATAAACATAAATATATATATATATATATATATATATATATATATATATATAATGACTAGGACCGCTAACAGAGCCATCCCCTATGCCACTCTTCTGACTGAAGCAACCGCCCCAGAAGAGGGATGTGAGGGAAGGAACAGTTTAGACAAGAACCTGAATGAGACCCAAGGGAACCCTTAGCAGGGCATCAGGATAAGTAACCCCCCAAAAGGGAGCTTAGAAAGTCCCTGGGGAATGCACCTGAGCAACCCTTGAGGAATGCTCAACACAGAAGATTGAACTAGACTTCTACAGTAGGCGAACAGGGCGAGCCCTGACAACACTCAGAGAACTGAGTTGGGGAGCCAACTTAAACCGTGCTGTAATAACTCTAGGACCCAGGGATCAGGCAACATCCCGCAGGAGAGAGAGCCAGACCCAGCAAGGCAAACTAGAACGACATCTCCCAACATAGCCGGCAGAGAAGGGAGAAGAAGAAGAGGAGGGAGCTAGGCCTAGTCCTCCGATAGAGAAAAGACACCCAGAGAGAACCATCTCCAATAGGGTGAAGAGCAAACCATCCGATCGCCTAAAAAGGCCTGTAGATAGGGGCGACGTGGTAAGGAGCCTGAGTAGGCAGAACAGCCCTCGTGAGAGGGCATACAGTACGACTGTCTTCAGCAGAATCAGCGAACCATGCCCCACTGGGCCACCCAGGGCCCCCAGCGTAACGGTTCACCCTTGCTACAGCAAACTTATGCAGAACCCCACCTAGCAGGGTGAAAAAAGTTAAGACATATAGAGTAAAATGTCCTGACAGAAAGCAATACTAGGCCCCCATGACCAAGGCCAGCGAATTCTGGGACAAGAACCCAGGACAATAACCCAGGACAGAGTCCCTGTAATAGCAACGGGGCCCCACAGGGCGACACCAGTAGGGGCTCAGTGAGACACTAGAATAGACCCTCCTAGCACAGTAGGACAGCCAACAAGCCCATACCAATGAAGTGCAAGGAATGTAAACCCCCACTTAGATCAGAACCAGACCCCTCCTGAAGGGTCAACCTGTTCCGAGACCTTCACAGATAAAAAAGGACAGGCCACTGTCGTCAGACTGACCGAGAGTCCCCAAACAAGACAAGTCCTGAAGAGGAGTAGTCCAGCAATTTAGAGCCCGCAAAATGCTCAATGTGATAACCGAAAAACAGTATGAAAACGGACCCCCTAAAGGGGACCCCCTTAGGAACCACGGGGGATTTCAGAAGAACTAAAAACCCCCTAGACAACCTGCCAGACTTGGTCCCCATGGTGACCATCTACAGGGAGAAGCAAGAAGGAAGGGAAGGTCCCTGACACCTTCCTTGAATTTACAAACTCAAAAGGAACCCCCGTAACAAGGGGGAGCGTACTGACCTAGTTCCAGGGGTGTTGGAACCCCGTCCAGGATAAGTAACCTAAGGTGTCGCAGGCCCCAAGGGCATCTGAGAATAAAGGACAGCATCTGGGCCGCCCCAACAGGCCCACCAGCTGCAAGGTGAAGGTAGCGTGACAAAAAAGAGGGCAAGACCCCTACCATACTAAGGCCACACATAGCAGAAGGAAAGGTTTAAACATGAACCCATCTAAATGCCACCCCGTAGGGAGGTACCGAACCGGGGTACACTTAAGTAAGAGATGTGCCTGAGCACCAATCCAAAGGACTCCCAAGGAGCCCCAAGTCAATAGCCAACACGGCCTGATGCGAAAATTTGAAAAGAATGACAATCAAGTAGAACCTAGCGCGGACGTCACAGGGGCACGTCCAAGACAACACTCCCATACTCGCCTTGGTGAGCCGTCTGGGAGCAGGAGAGGGACCCAAGACAAGACCCCAATCCGCACAGTTGGTCTTGCAACATTGTCTGGAAATGGCCTAGGTGTCCTGAAGGCACAGGGGACTAAAAAGGAATATAGATCATCACAGGCATCAAGAGGTCCACTAGACAAGAGCTCCTGCGGCCCAACAGTTAGATACCATGTAGGAGCTGCCTGTGAAAATGTAAATGCTAGGTCCACAATGCCAGCCCGGGTCAGACTGCTTCATCCCAGAGGGAAAAGATAATGTGGATACAATCACAAGTCAAGGGCCAACCTGTAAGAGAGCCCAGACCCTGCACGCCGAACTCCAGGGAGGCTATCTCCTATAACAGCCTGAACGAAGCATGGCGCCCTGCGATAGGAGCCAAGTGCTGCGGCAGCCCCCTCGCCCAATAGGGCGAGGGCGTCCTTTCATGCTTGTGTGGTTTTGGCAGATTTGGACTTCGCCCTGCCGGAGGTCCCAGGGCGTTGCCTGCCCCCCCTGGGGCGGGCCTCCACTCCAAAAAGTTGGAAGCACACTTCTGGTTCTCGCTTGACACTAATGTAGGGAGGGGGAGGGGTATCCCTGCCCCTGGGTGGCCGGGACGGCCTTCTGCGCGAGGGTGCCTTACCCTTTCTTCCAAAAAGGTCCAACCGGGCCCCGAATAAGCGTCGTCCTCTAAAAGGAAGACCAGTAAGAGCCTTTTGAGTATCATTGTCAGCCCCCCAAAGCAGGCGGCGAATAGCCACCATAAGAACCGAGGTTCTAGCACACATTTTAATAGTGTCATCCATCGCTGAGAGAATCAACCTCACAAAAACATCACAATCAGACAGTGCATTAAAGACCTCCCAAGGGAGATCCTCCGGCTGTTGGTCAAGTATCTTCCTAAGAAGGGTCCTGGCGGCCACTGCGGTGACGGCCGCAGCCCAGACCGGGCACAGAGCCGTCCCTGCACACGAAAAGGCGTGGGAAGCCTGTCAATGCGCCGGTCCTCAGCATCCCGAAGGGTACGATGAGTAGAAGCTGCCATGAAGGGAGGGTTAGCAACCCCAATAATAGGTGCATCCACCTCGGGAGGGACTGACCATCGATCAACCACATCAAGGGGGAAAAGGGTACTTCCAGTCCCAGACCCCCGGAACCCCTGTAAGTTTACAAGGTGATTCCCATTCCTTAGATATAAGAGTCTGGAAATGATCCTGTTCCAGAAATTCCAGGCGCGGCGTCGCCGTGTGGAAACTCTCCCTCTTGGGCTTGGGAGACTCTCCCGGAGGAGAGATGGACAGTACTTCAAAGATCTTTATAAGTATCTCATCAGTGTCACACAGGCCCCAAGAACCAGGGCCAGAACTGTCACGGCTCCAAGACATCTCATCTAAGGAACTGGAACCTGAGAACAGTTCACCTTCATCAGAAGGATCAAGGTCCTGCATAGCAGCAGACTCCTCAGTTCCAGTGGGAAACCTAGAACCAGGGGGCATCAGGGACCGTTTCTTACCTGCACCCAAGCGCTCCGCCAAACCAGACATCACCTGCTCAGCCGTGGGTAACCTGCGCGGCACCATCTGCTCGTCATCCCCGCTCGAGTGCGACTCATCTGGAGTGAGATTTAAACATGGGGAGACAGGTGTATTGAAGCGAGGTGCAGCTACTGGTAAACCTGATTGCAGGGCCAGCACTTGTTCAGCACACGGTCCGCAGACCCGTGCTCTGTCAGCATCAGCGTGGGGTTGTCCACACGCAGTACACAGCCGGTCTTGTCCCCGCGGGACCACGGACACATAATTCTGAGATGCCTCCATATGGTGATTAATCTAAGTAATATGCCAGTAGGGATTTATGCTGTAAGCAACCCTGGATGCTCCAAGACCCGCTAGGAATGTGGGAGAAATTAGATATAAACCCGTTAAGATATATATATATATCAGGCCGGGAGAAGCCACTGGAATCTTGGCGTCTGAAGACATAAGGAGAAGAGAGGGTGTCAGAGCCATGCGCTACAGGAAGGAAAAAATAACCGAAAACGCCCGTGAGGGCACTTACAGTAACCAAGGAAGAGGAGGATCGTGACCACGCGCGCGCTGGAAGACCGACAAAATGGCGCCAAGCGAACCTCGAAGGGCGGGCCAGAGCTGCAGATGACGCGGAACGCGCCAAACCAGACCATGCCCCCCCGGAGAGCGCAAAGCTCTAAGCGCGTAACAAGACAGAAAAAGGACACAGTAATAAACGCATAGCGTCGCGAAACAGAGCCGACGTACGCGCCGAGTCAAAGTACATTAAAGGCGCTGCGGCCAACGTTAACATATGTTTGAAGTGCGGCTCTGACCCCCGGTAACCATTAAAGGCTATAAGCATACAGTGTAATAGGGCAAGGTTAGGCCAACGTACATACAACCCCCCCCCTCTTTTTCCCCCCACTAACGGGGGGAACTGGGGAAAAAGGTGACCCAGCACTTGGGGTTCACCGCTACACGGGGCGTGGGGCAATGATGCGGGAGGGGCATCCACTGAAGGCTCACCATTAGCCTTGACCGCCTACCCTAGGGATTGCAGGGGAGCCTAGCTCCGTAAGCACACTAGGTGCTGCCTACCTTCACCCGACCAACGCAGCCCAGGCTGGGAGGCAAATTCTTCACACGAGGACGGGTGGAAATAGTCCCGCAGGGCCTTGGGCTGTAAAGCCCCGCTCGCCTGCAAGAGCGTGATACTTCATGTCTTCGCAGTTCCAGCACTGCAGAGAAATCTGGGGATTTGTGGGAGGTCCCTCGGTATATGTAGGGCCGGGAGGAGCTTGTTTTCTACATGTCTGCAGTGCACGGCTTCTCAGGCGGAGGATTACCCACATGTTATTACTATATCCGGAGCAGGACGTGCTGTATGCTTAGAATATGGAGTTTAGCAATAGTCTTTTTAAAAGAAAAAAGTGTTATCTATAGTTTAGCTTTTAGTTACATTAAGTCAAACATTTATTGGCAATCTGTGAATTAATTTGCATCTGTTTTATACATCAACTGTGACACTTACAGTCAGACAAAGGTTCTTCATCTTCCTCCTTACTAAGTCTTCCTGGAGTGTGAAATGAACTATTGATAGTAGATTCTATATCCTCTCCACTATCTTGAGGACCATCTAAGGATGCTGGTATCTCATCTGAGCTTTGAAGGAGGGATGAGACACTTCCAATGGTTGGTGTAACAGTTGATGAAAGCCCACTGTATCGAGAGATGCTGAGAAATGATAACTTGCGTGCTCGTGGAAAAAGGCCACGATGCAAAATCGGACCCTGTCTCTTACCCTGAAAATGGTGAACAGAATGTTACAAAATTAAAAAAGATCACATTCTGTATGGTGCATGACAACATGGTTTGCATCTAAAGTAAAAATCATTACTGTGGCCCAAGGTTAAAGTGTCTGAGAACCCACATAAAAAACAAAACAAAACATTACTCCATTTTTCTTCCTTGCCCCCTATTACCAGTCTGAAGCTCAGAAACCTACCAGTTTCCAAGAAGGGGGTTCCTGGCATCCTCACACGCAGTAAATGGTAGGGGCACCAACACAGTGACTGGCATGGGGTGGGGGGAGGAGGACAGAGCCAGTGGTCATTGTTAGGAAAATTCATTGCAGGTTTATAACCTCTTGATATACTGCACCTGTGGGGTTCCCATGCATCCCAGGGGTCACTTTTACTAATAAGGTCTAGGACAGCCATTAGTTAATCCTTCTCGTGGCATCGTTGTTAATTAGACAGAATTTACAGTCAAGATTAAAAGGGGACAAATTTCAATCATCTTAAAAACCCAGTTCGATCCATTTCCTCCCCGCGGGGCATCCAAAATCGCATTGGATGCTCCGACCCCCCAGGTCGCCTGCTACACTAGCCTTAATCCCGGTCCAACGGCGCAAGAGCGGGCCGCATCCCCGCTATCCCTCTAGCAGGGCGGGTGCGCTCCCTGTTAGAGGGAAGCACGAGATGCGGCCGCCAGCGGGCTTGGAGCCACTGAGCTAAGACGTTGGTTAGATGTGCATAGCTCAGCGGCTCCGAGCGCGCTGTTTGGACAAGCGCCCGTGCATGCGCCGTAGGACCGCAGTCAGGTGAGTTGATGCGAGAGATCTGGTGGGTTTCACATAGCGGAGCACCCCCCAATCGGGGTGCCCCGTGGGAGTGGACCAAAACCCAGGATAGTCAAAATCCTGGGTTTTGGTCCACTTTAACTAGTATAAGTTCATGTACAGTTCAAAGGACTAGAGAGTTCAAATAAAGAAGAACTCTGCCTCAAAGCTAGGTCTCGTCCACATTTTATACATTTTAATACCATTCTTTTAAATTTATCAGACATGTCCCTCCTTTTATTATTAAAATGTATTAAAATAACACAGGCACATTTCCCCTGAAAGATATTTACTAGTATTTGTCATCATCCTGATAATCTTACAAAGACATATGAAAAAATTATGACTTATGGCTACACACTGCACAACCTGGACATACATAAGTCTCTTATTGTGACTTGATTATGTTGCAATAGGGCTTTATTAAATCCACTGGAAACACTGACATGGCTTCTTAGTCTCTGTTAAGTAGTAGTTAACAGAACAGAAAAGCATAGCTCACTCGATCAGCACCTCATGTTGTCCAGCTGGGGATGATAACTCCAGTGGGAGTTATTGTTACCCACATGGGTTCTCCACTTGAGAATTTGTGTTGGCTGGGGTGCTTTCTCATAACAGGAAGGATCAACGTCAAGCTTTTGTTGTCCTCTGTCCTGCAGGACGCCATATGGACTTTTGACATAGCCTCCCTCTTTGAAGTTCATTGGGCTTGAACATTCATCACGGTTGAGAGGAATGTAGATCCACTGGGCCCAGACCAAATGGCAGTCTGGGACATAATGACCAAGCAAAGGATCATAACATCACGATTTTGCAGGAATGAAAGGAAAGCATCCCTTTTTCCAACAGGTTAGAGAGATAGATGCCTGATAAGTCTCTGGATTTCCACACTTGACGCAGTAGCAGAGCCAACAGATAAGTGGAGCATAGCACAGGATGCGTAGCACCAGCTTTGTATCAGAAGCAGATATACACTTTTTGAACATAGCAGGGATGCTAAAGCAGAATGTTTGGCATTTCAATGATAATAGTTTTCAACATTTGCACCCACTCTCCAGCTATTAGGAACAAAAGCATATTGAAGTTCATCAGCACACAGTATTCCGCTTAAAACCCATTTGAGGCTAAAGAAAAGGAATGTGGGGGTTGATGAATCCACTTAAATCAAAATAGTCAATGATGATTGAAAGTTCAAGGTCAAAGAGATGAATTTGACCATTTCAAGTCCTTGGAATTATCATCTTAAGCGTGTGACCAATCAAATATAACCATATTGTCACTTTAATTACAAAGGTAAACCTGTACAGCTCAAAATCAAATCAATTGAAACACATATAAATAGAAACAATACCAGTTAACGTATAGGCAAAAGAATCACTTGAATCAGTTAAACCGGACCTTCAGCATGATTTAATAAAAAGCCCAAACTCTTAAAAAACTATTCTAAAAATACAATTCTGTATTTACTTACCTGTAGAATTGTTATTATGAGTATACAGTATGTCCTGCTCCAGATTCATTACTCTTGGGCATTACTTCGCCAGATGGCGCTGAACTGCAGAGACCGCGAAATTGGCTCCCCCCGGCCCCTCAAATACCCGGGACCTCCCACAAATCCCCAGCATTGAAAAGCAGTTAACGAGAAGCCAGGAGAATGATAACAGAACCAACTAGTAACTATAAAACAATGATGACAATCACCATACAGGGGATCCAAGGATAATGCAAACCAAGGTTGGGGTGGAGCAGGACGTACTGTATACTCATAATAACAATTCTACAGGTGAGTAATCACAGAATTGTATAATTCTTAGTATACAGTACGTCCTGCTCCAGATAAGATTCATTACTCTTGGGACATCCAATAGCAGTGTCCATAAAGTAGGGTGGGATCCCCAAAGGTAACAACAGACAGGTCAGACCACTGCCGCCTGCAGAACCTTGCGTCCAAAAGCAGCATCAGCCGAGGCCCTAACATCAACCTTGTAAAACTTTGAAAAAGTATGAACAGAAGACCAAGTAGCGGCCTTGTAAACTTGTTCAGTGGAAGCCTGGTGCTGAAAGCCCAAGAGGCACCAATAGCACGAGTGGAATGAGCAGTAAGGCCGAAGGGAGGATTTTTCCCCTTAGCAGAGTAGGCCTGAATCACAGCCTGAAGGATCCATTTGCTGATAGTAGATTAAGCAGGAGCCAAACCCTTCCTAGGACCAGAAGGGACCACAAAAAGAGCATCAGTTTTTCTGAAAGGTGCAGTAGCCATCAGATAGTACTTCAGACACCTAACCACATCCAAGGAATGCAAAACCCTCTCCTTAGCGTTACTAGGATTAGGGCACAAGGAAGGAAGAACAATGTCCTGATTCAGATGAAAGGCAGACACGACCTTAGGCAGAAAATCTGTCTTGAAGTGAAAAACCACCTTGTCCTGGTGCCTCTCAAAGTAGGGGGGCTGGATGGAAAGCGCCACCAACTCAGAAACACGCCTAACAGAAGTGATAGCCACCAAAAAGACAACCTTGAGAGTAAGAATGGCCAGGGCAGCCTCCTGCACAGGTTTAAAGGGAGCACCCTGCAAGGCAGACAAGACCAAGTTCAAATCCCAGACAGGCAACATAGGCTTACGTGGGGGACGCACATGAGTAACCCCCTGGAAAAAAGTCCTGATCAGAGAATGCTCTGGAAGAAAACAGCTAGGGCAGAGACATGACCCTTCAGAGTACTGAGTTGAAGCCCCAGCTCCAACCCATGCTGTAGGAACTCCAGGATCCTGGGAACAGAGAACACGCGACAGGGAAAAGACCTAGACTCACACCAGTCAATGTAGGCACGCCAAACCCTACAGTAAATAGAAGAAGAAGACTTCTTCCTAGCCTTTATCATGGTATCAACAACAGAGGCAGACAGCCCCTTCTCCATTAAGATGGAGGTTTCAGCAGCCAGGCCGTCAAAGCCAGAGTTTGTAAATTGGGATGGCGTAAATGACCCTGAGTGAGCAGGTCTGGAACCCTGGGCAGAGCGTACTGATCTACTGCCAGCTGCACCACGTCTGCGAACCACATTCTTCTTGGCCACCTGGGATCCACCAGGATAGCTGGCACCCCCTCCTGAGCTATCTTGCGCAGAACCCTGCCCAACAGGGGGAATGGGGGGAAAGACATACAGGAGCTGAAAGTCCTGCCATGACATTGCTAGAGCATCTGTGGCCAAGGCCAGAGGGTCCTGGGATAGGGAGACAAAGGCCGGGAGCTTGTGACGGGACGCAAACAGATCCACATCTGGTTGGCCCCAACGGTGACATAGAGAGTAAAACACCCTGTCGCAGAGGGACCATTCTCCCAGGTGAGAGGTCCCCCTGCTCAGAGAGTCTGCCTGCAGATTCTCCACCCCCAGAATGTACACAGCTGATATGCAGGGAACATTGTCCTCCGCCCAGGACAGGATCAGAGACACTTCCTTGAGGTCCCCCTTGCTCCAGGTCCCTCCCTGATGATTGATGTAGGCAACAGCCGTCTGGTTGTCCGAGCGTACCTGGACAGGCCGGCCCAGAAGGTGTTGGGTCAAGTGAGCCAGAACCAACCTGATCGCCCTCACTTCCAGAATGTTGATAGGTGTGTGGGCCTCCTGAGGGCTCCACCGCCCTTGGAACTGTAGGGACCTCCAGAAGCCTCCCCAACCTGTCAGACTGGCATCCGTGGTGACAGTCTCCCAGCAGGGGGCCAGAAAGGATCTGCCCACCAACAGGTTCCTGGAGTCCAGCCACCATGAGAGGGACCGCCTGGCTAGGGGGGACAGAACAAGGACCTGGTCCAGGGACGCAGGATCCTTGTCCCATACTGACAAGAGGTGGAGTTGCAGAGGCCTCATGTGAAACTGGGCATAAGGAACCATCTCGAAGCACGACACCATCAGGCCCACCAGCTGCATTCCCTGCCTGATGGAGGGATGAGGGCAAGAGAGCAGGGACTGAACCTGCACCAGCAGACTGTCCACCTTCTGCTGAGGAAGAAAAATCCTTGCCTGAACTGTATCCAGATTCATTCCCAGGAAGGGCGTCACCAAGGAGGGAGACAGGAAAGACTTGGGATGGTTGATCACCCAACCAAATGACTCCAGAGTGGACACTACTCGCTGGGTATCCAGCTCTGCCTGATGGAGGGACTGAGAAGTGATGAGAATGTTATCCAAATATGGCAGCACGCGAATGCCCTGAGCCCTGAGCAGAGCCAGCACCTTGGTGAACACTCTGGTAGCTGAAGTGAGACCGAAGGGAAATGCCACAAATTGGTAGTGCTGATCCTCCAGAGCAAACCTGAGGAATCTTTGATGACCTGGAAAAACAGGAATATGAAGGTAAGCATCCTTGATCACAGAGGTCATGAAGTCCCCTGGACGCAGGGAACTGATAGCAGAGCGCAAAGTTTCCATGCGAAAGCGCCTGCACCTGCCAAAATTGTTGAGGATCTTCAAGTCCAGGATGGGCCTGACTGACCCATCTCTTTTGGGCACGGTGAAAAGGTTGGAATAGAACCCCTTGCCCCTTTCTTGTAAGGGGACCTGACAGATGACCCCCAGCTCCAGAAGGCTTTGCACCGCCAGAATTAGAGCCTGAGCTGACATGGGGTCCTGAGACATCCGGGATCTGATGAATCTTGGGGGGGGGGGGGGGGGGGGGGGGCAGGCAGCAAACTCTATCTTGTAACCGGAGGACACTACCTCCTGAATCCACCGGTCTGAGATATGAAGCCTCCAGACGTGAGCAAAGATGTGAAGCCGTCCCCCCACCCGGATGGGTGAGGGCGCCCCTTCATGCCTGAGGGGGCTTGGGGGAAGGCTTAGGTTTGGAGCCCCAGGATGGGCCAGGGCGTCCACGTCCTCTGCCCCTACCCCAGAAATCTCCTTGGGCCCCAGCAAAGGAGGCCCCTCCCCCCGTTCTGGATCCACGGTAGGGGGAAGGAAAGGAGCCCAGGCCCGAAAGGGCCGAGACTGTCTTCTGCGCTGGGGTAACCTGCCTCCCTTAGCAAACAGGTCCAGGCGGTCCCCAAATAGGCGTAGTCCTTTGAAGGGAAACCCAGTGAGAGCCTTCTTGGCAGCGTTGTCAGCTGCCCACTGGCGCAGCCAAACCGAGCGGCGTATAGCCACCACTAGGGCAGAGGCTCTGCTACACATCCTAATGGTATCATCCAAGGCAGAGAGGACATAAGTCACAAAAACCTCACAACGAGAGAAAGCATTAAACTCTTCACTAGACACATCATCAGGAGCACCATCTAGGACGCTTCTAAGCAGGGTGCTAATAGCCACAGCTGTAATGGCAGAGGCACAAACTGAGTGCAGCGCCGTACCCACACAGGCAAAGGCATAATACGCCGATCCCCACATTCGGCAGCGTAGTAGAGTCAGGGGAATGCATGACAGAAGTGTTAGATAATCCTAGGACGGGGGCATCCACCTCTGGAGGGGATGACCAACGCTTCACCACATCAGCAGGAAAGGGATACCTCTTATCCCAACTCTTAGGGACTCCGGGGAGCCTGCTAGGACGCTCCCATTCCTTGAGCACGAGATTATTAAAATGTGCTTGCTCCGGAAACTCTAAACGTGGCTTAGCAGTATGAAACAATTCCCCCTGCTGCCTAGGGGCCGCAACCGGGGGAGAGATAGACAGTACCTCAAAAATCTGAGCCAACAGCCTATCAGTATCATCTGGGGCCCAGGGGTCAGAGCCAGAATCATCATGACCCCTGGGCCTCTCATCAGATGGCTCCGAGTCAGAGAACAACTCTCCTTCTTCCAAGGGGGTATAACCGGACAGTTCAAAGAACTCTTCAGCCTCCATAGGGAAAAGAGTGACATCAAGCGTCAAGTGCCGTTTCTAAGCAGAGGCCTTATGCGCCATGGTATTAGCAAGCAACTTCTCAACACTAGCCAGACACATCAGGCTGAGAATCCCCACTGGTATGCAACTCAATGGGAGTCAAATTCAAGCTTGGGGGAGTTGGTGAAGCCATATGTGGCGCAGGTCCAGCCGCTGATAAACCAGGCTGCAGCGCAAGCACCTGCTGGGCACAAGGTATACAGACCCGCACATTGTCAGCACTAGTAGAGGACACCCCACACAAAGCCGGGCTTGCTCCGAAGGAGCCCCGAGCACATCCTGAGACGCCTCCATATGGTGATTATAGCGGCACAATAGGCCGATAGGGATTCACGCTATAACAGCAACCCAGGATGCCCCAACAGCCTGCTAGGGAAGTGGGAATAATTAGCACACTAGGCCTCACAAGTTTAATAACTAAAAAGAGGGGTAGGGCCGGGAGAAACCAATGGAGTTCGACCTGCCTGAAAGACATAAGTGAAGAGAACCCCATAAGCGACATGTATAATGACATAGGGTAAATAAACTGCCCGCAAGGGCACTCACGGACCGTGGTAGGTAGATGGCAGCCGCACAGCAGACAGAATCCAGAGACAAAATGGCGCCGAGTATACCTCGAGGGGCGGGCCGCGGAGATAGTGACGGAGAACGCGCCATCCGCAGGCCCCGCCCCCCCGAAGAGCGCGAAGCAGCACATGTGACAAGCAGCCAATGAAGGCGCATCAGTGTCTGAGGTAATGCCGCCACCGACCGCAGAACGCAGTGGAAGCGCGCACGGCGGCGGCGGCATATTCAAACCGCAACCAGTGCAGCCAAGTCAGCACTGAGACTGAAAAAAGTCAACAAGCACACCAACCAAGTGAAGCACCAACGCATAACACCCCCCCCCTGAGAGCTACAAGGGAGAGCGAGGGAAGGCAGCGGCCACTTAACGTAGGGCCTATCGATAGACAGGGGCAAGGGGCAATAGCGCAGGAGTGGCATCCCATAGAGGCTCACCATGCCTATACCGCCTACCCTTTGCTGGGGGATTGCGGTGGAGCAGCGCTCCTAAGCACCTGACAGCGGTGCTGCCTACCATCACCCGGACCAGCGCAGCCAAGGCTGGGAGGCAATTACTGATGGAACGGGTGGGAATAGTCCTACAGGGCCGCAGGCTAATAGCTCCGCTCACCTGCGAGAAGAGAGAGCCATCTTCTTGTCCTTCGCAGTCCAGACTGCAGAGAAATTCTGGGGATTTGTGGGAGGTCCCGGGTATTTGAGGGGCCGGGAGGAGCCAATTGTGCAGTCTCTGCAGTCCAGCGCCATCTGGCGAAGTAATACCCAAGAGTAATGAATCTTATCTGGAGCAGGACGTACTGTATACTAAGAATATTAATATATTTTAAGTTTTTAGTCACTTACTTATTATTCTTTCCCCCACTGGGCTGCAACTCTGTTCTGGATACAGGCGCTGCCATCTTGACTCAGAAGCATCACATACTGAGCAGAGGAGAGCGGGATAAAGTACAGGGGACGGGTTATAGCTGTGCTTTGCACAGACAGAGCAGAGCTGGGGTCAGAGAAAGGACAACAATCCCAGAATGCAGAGCGACAGAGTCAGAAGAGGCTTCCTGTTTGCAGGCTGCCTGATGATGAAGATTAACCACTCTGTCAGAACAGCTGACAGAAAACTCCAGTATTAAAGAGGAACATCACAGACCCCCCCCCCACACTTCCGCTGCTGACATCTAGAAAAAAACACACTCGCTTGCAGCAGCGTCCCCACCCTCCGCATCCCCTCTTTACCCGGGGGGCTTCCAATCCCCCACAGGCTCTTCCATGGTGAGGAGAAGGCACGAAATAGGCCCTCTCCCCCACTTCCTCCGTTGTCACCGCTAGCCCCCATCTTTTGTGGGCGTGGTGGATGACGCCATCTGTGACATCATCCTGCACCCTCCCGAGGAATCCCAGTAGTGATCTCCTGCTTCCCTAGTCCCCGATCTATTAATCACCCAGCATCTGTCATCGGATTATTGTGGGACAGGATCACCGAGGTACATTGGAAGGAAGGAAGTAATAATAAATAAATGACATTTTTCTGCGTGTGGTGTCTCTTTTTACCCCTTTGTAAATTGGTAAGGGATACATGAGCCCCCTATACCAGTACACAAGGCTCGGGGCTGGCAAGTCAACTGTGGCTAGTGTGTGACTTGCCATTAAACCCAAGCCCCCCCATTACCTGCCTCCCCAGAGCTGATGGCTTTAGGCTGTGGGGGATTGTAGCCTGCAGGCCCTGTGCCCTGTTCAACAAGCCCTGCATAGCTGGCTACTGATACATATGTGGTACCGTTGTAATCGGGAGAAATAGGGCTTCCACGTGCAATATTTAAAATGAAAAAATACAGTTCTGTGAGTATTCACCTGTAGAATTGTTTTTACTATGCATGGCACGGCCTGCTTCAAGAAGCCCTTACGTATGGGATATTCCGCCACAAGGTGGCGTAGTGTACTGCAGAAGAGTTGTGGCTCCTCCCGGCACCATATAAAAACAGAATCACCAATAGACCTCCCCAGTGTTGACAAGCAGTTATACAAGAAGCCGGGAGATAATAAAGGTAAAAAAGGTAACAACCCCAACTAACTTGGAACAATCAACATAAAGAGGCAACCAAGAATAACGATAACAAGGGTGGGGTGAAGCAGGCCGTTCCATGCATAGTAAAAACAAATCTACAGGTGAGTACTCACAGAATTGTATTTTTCCTATTGCATGGCACGGCCTGCTTCAAGAAGTCCTTACGTCTGGGACATCCAATAGCAGTGTCCGTAAGGTAGGGTTGGATCCCCAAAAATACCGTTTTGTGAGTACT
This sequence comes from Gastrophryne carolinensis, assembly GCA_027917425.1. Taxonomy (NCBI): domain Eukaryota; kingdom Metazoa; phylum Chordata; class Amphibia; order Anura; family Microhylidae; genus Gastrophryne; species Gastrophryne carolinensis. The sequence goes on along the minus strand of CM051234.1, from coordinate 516,618,116 downwards.
CACCTGTAAAACGGGTATTATGAGTGTGCCATACACTCCACTTCGATCTTCATGACATGTGGGTAATCTCCAGTAGAGGGCGAATTTGTGCAGAGATGAATATGCAAAAAAAGAAAGCCCCTCCCAGTCCATATATACCTGGGACCTCCCACCAATTTCCCAGTGTAAAAAAGCAGTAAGGGGACCAGGAAGAACCAATTATAACTTTAACAATCAAAACCAATGGTTCACCATATAAAAGCTCCAGAATACTTGAAAAAAGGGGTGGGGCAAAGTGGAGTGTATGGCACACTCATAATACCTGTTTTACAGGTGAGTACTCACAAAACGGTATTATTCTAAGTGTGCCATACACTCCACTTCGATCTTCATGACGTGGGACATCCAATAGCAGTGTCCGTCATGGGTGGGAACCAGAAACAGTAAAGAATGTACCAACTCAAACCACTGCAGCTTGCAGAACCTTGCGGCCAAAAACAGCATCCGCTGAAGCCCGCACATCAACCTTGTAAAACTTGGAAAAAGTATGAACGAAAGACCAAGTAGCAGCCTTACAAACTTGTTCAACAGAAGCCTGGTGCTGAAAAGCCCAGGATGCACCAACAGCACGAGTAGAGTGCACAGTGACCCTAAAAGGGGGAGTCCTCCCCTTAGCAGAATAGGCCCCAACAATGGCCTGACGAATCCATTTGCTAATCGTAGACTTAGCAGGCGCCAAACCTTTCCTGGGCCCGCAGGGCACCACGAAAAAAGCGTCCGTCTTGCGGAAGGAAGAAGTAGTCACCAAATAGTACTTCACACAGCAAACAACATCCAAATTGTGCAGAACCCTCTCCTTGTCATTGTTAGGCTTAGGGCACAAGGAAGGGAGAACAATATCCTGATTGAGGTGGAAAGCAGACACCACCTTAGGAAGGAAATCTGGCTTAAAACGAAAAACCACCTTATCCTGGTGTCTCTCAAAGTAAGGGGCCTGAATCGACAGAGCCGCCAACTCAGAGACATGCCGAACAGAGCTAATAGCCACCAAGAAAGCAACCTTCTGAGTGAGAACCGAAAGAGCAATATCCTGTAGTGGCTCAAAAGGAGGACCCTGGAGAGCCGAAAGAACCAAATTCAAATCCTAAACAGGAACCACAGCCTTCCGAGGGGGCCGCACATACGCGACCCCTTGGAAAAAGTCTTAACCAGCGGGTGTAAGGCAAAAGACCTCTGGAAGAAAACCGACAGAGCAGAAACCTGTCCTTTCAAAGTACTAAGCTGGAACCCAAGATCCAGATTATGCTGAAGTAACTCCAAAATCCTAGGAATCGAAAACACCCTACAAGGCAAGGCCCTAGCCTCACACCAATCAATATAGGACCTCCAAGTCCTATAGTAAATGCCAGAAGAGGACCGCTTCCTAGCTCTAATCAAGGTCTGAACAATGGACGCAGATAAACCTTCCTCCTTCAGAATGAAGGTTTCAGCAGCCAAGCCGTCGCAGCCAGCATTTGTAAATTGGGTTAAAGTAGTAGACCCTGAGATAACAGATCCGGCAACATGGGAAGCCGGTACTGATCTACGGCCAGCCTTACAACGTTTGTGTACCAAACCCTTCTTGGCCACCTTGAAGCCACAAGAATTGCTGGCGCCCCTTCTAGAACCAGTTTGCGAACTACCTTGCCCAGCATGGAGACGGGCGGAAACAGGTAAAGAAAACCCAGATCCTTCCAAGCAAGGGACAAGGCATCCACTGCCAGAGATAGAGGATCCTGAGAAAGAGACACAAAGGTCGGAAGTTTGTGATTGTGCCTCGAGGCAAAGAGATCCACCTCCGGAGTCCCCCACTTGCGGCAAAGATCCAGAAAAACCTCGGGTTGAGAGACCACTCTCCTTGGTGAGAGGATCCCCTGCTCAGGGAATCCGCCTCCGTGTTCTCCACTCCCGGAATGTAGACTGCCGAAATGCAAGGAACATTGCTCTCCGCCCAGTGCAGGATCCCTCCTTGGTGATTGATGTAAGCTACCGCCGTTCGGTTGTCTGAACGAACCTGAACCGGTAGACCCTGTAAATGTGAGTTCAGCCGTGCCAGAACCAGTCGGATGGCTCGGAGCTCCAAGACATTGATGGGGGTGTGAGCCTCCTGAGGACCCCACACCCCGCTGAACCGATGACTTTTCCAATAACCTCCCCAGCCCGACAGGCTGGCATCCGTGGTAACCGTCTCCCAACAAGGGACCAGAAAGGATCTGCCCTTCAACAGGTTGCTCGACTCCAGCCACCACCAAAGGGACTGCCGAACCCTGGGAGACATCCTGAAAGGTTGATCCAATGACTGCGGACACCTGTCCCAATGCGTCAATAGGTGAAGTTGAAGAGATCTCATGTGAAACTGTGCAAACGGTACCGCCTCGAAGGAGGACACCATCAAGCCCACCAGTTTCATCCCCTGCTGGATAGAGGGACAAGGACTGGCCCAAAGAAGGCTGATCAGATCCTGAATCCCCTGCACCTTGGTCTGGGGCAAAAACACTCTGCCCTGAATGGTATCCAGATTCATGCCCAGAAATAAAATCACTCGTGACAGAGAGAGAGAAGATATGGGGTGGTTGATCACCCACCCGAACCTCTCCAGAGTTGACACCACCTGGTGGGTGTCCAGCTCCGCCTGACGGAGGGAAGAAGCTGAGATCAACAGGTCGTCCAGATAAGGCACAACGCGAATGCCCTAAGCTCTGAGCAGAGCCATGATTCCCGCCAAGACCTTGGTGAAGACCCTCGGCGCTGAGGTCAGTCCGAAGGGAAGGGCTACAAACTGAAAATGTTGATCCTCAACCGCAAACCGGAGGAATCTCTGATGCGCCTAAAAAATCGGAACATGCAGATACGCATCCTTGATGTCTATGGATGTCACCGAACCCTCCTTTTTGGGAACCGTGAAAAGGTTGGAGTAGTAACCCCTGCCTCTCTCCAACTGAGGCACCGGGCAAATAACTCCCATGTCCAGAAGGTTTTTTACTGCTAACAGGAGCCCCTGTGCAGCCTGAGGGTCCGAGGGCACCCGAGACCTTAGAAATCTTGGAGGCGGCCAGTACTCGAACTCCAGTTTGTACCCGGAGGAGACCACTTCCAAAATCCAATTGTCTGTGCCCTCCCGGGCCCAGACCTGGAAGAAGAGCCGCAGCCGCCCCCCCACCCGTGCGGGTGAGGGCGCCCCTTCATTGCTGAGCCGGTTTAATGGCGGCTTGGACTTGGAACCCCAGGCAGCCGCGGCACGTGCCCGACCTCTGCCCCTGTTTCAGGACGAGCCCCTGCCACCCGAGAAGGCCAAACCTCTAGCCTCTCTGGCCCCTCGAAAGGAAGGAGTGAACGAGCCAGCCCCCCGAAAGGGACGGCGCTGTTTCTTCCGCTGAGGTAACTTACCTCCCTTAGCAACAGCATCCAATTTATCTCCAAACAGCCGCGCACCCAGGAAGGGAAGAGCTGCAAGCGACTTCTTGGCCCCAAAATCCGCCGTCCACTGTCGGAGCCAGACCAATCTGCGCATAGCCACCAATAGGGCTGAAGTCCTGCTACACATGACAATAGAATCTTCCATAGCAGCCAAGACAAAACCCATGAACAATTCACATCTCTTAAGGGTAGCAAACTCATCGCTAGCCGGATCAAACTGAGCGTCATTCAGCCAGTCCCTGATAAGAGACCTGGTAGCAAGCGACACTAGGGCAGATGCACAAATAGGCCGCAGGGCCGAGCCCACGCTGGCAAATGCGTGACACGCCATCTGATCAAGGTGCTTGTCCTCGCCATCCTTAAGGGAAGCGGCGTCAGGGCCGTTCAGCACAGAAGAGTTAGTCAAACCCAAAACTGGCGCATCGACCTCGGGAGGAGAAGACCATCGCTTAGCCGCCTCCACTGGGAAAGGATACTTCTTATCCCATCCCTGAGGAGCACCAAGAAGCCGACTGGGCCTTTCCCATTCTTTCAGGATCAGCGCATCAAAATGACCCTGGGTAGGGAATTCCAGACGGGGCTTGCGGGCCCCAAAAAATTCCCCCTTCTTGAGAGGAGGCGCCTCAGGCGGGTCAATATCCAACACCTCCAATAGATGTGACAAAACAGTGGCCGTATCAACGGCATCCCCCAGCGCCTGCCCGACATCAGCATCACCAGACTGTACATAGTCAGTCTCCATTTCCTCATACAATTCCCCCTCCTGTAAAGGGGAATAATCCGACAAATCAATGGAATCATCGTCAACATCCCAACCTAGCACAAACCTGCGACTCCCCGCTGGCACCAATGTCACTTGGGGTACGGATAAGGCGGGGAGGGGAAGGCGATGAAGCGGGAGGAGCCGACCCAGAAGGCTGGGTACCAGACTGCCGCGTTATGGCCTTTTGTGCGCATGGTATAGAGATCAGCACATTCTACCCCCGTAAGGGATACCCCACACCCCACACACGGCCCGGATTGCCCCAGAGGGAGCCCGAGCCCAGTATCCTGCGGAGCCTCCATATGGTGATTTTTTGGGTAATCGCAATGACCGGAGGGATTTACGCTGGTAAGCAACCCGGGATGCCCCTTTGAGTCCCTGGTGGGAGGAATTATTAGGTGCCCAAAATTACTGCTAGGGACCCTAGGACCGGGAGAACCCCCCCTTTTTTCTTTGTGTGGTCACAGGGAGTTCTCCTGTAAAACACAAGCAGACAAGAGCATAAGCACATGCACACACCTTATGTATATATATACACACATATATATAAATATAATTATGCAACATATATATATGGGCCCACAAAATACATAACTGAGGCAACAGGAGACCTGAGCGATCCCCCAACAACGAGGGCACATAATGACAAATGAAAAGAAAGAAAGGGGCCCCGGAGGGCACTCACGTGCAGGCAGAATATCACCAGAACCAAAACAAGAGAGCGAAAAGAAGGGCGGGTCACCGCGGATCGTGCGCCGCGCTGGCCCCGCCCCCCCTCCCTCATACAGCAGCGCGGTGCCCAGCCAGGAGGCTGGGCACCTCAGAAGAACCGGCGCCAAGCAGAAAAGGGGGTGGGCCGCGTGCGAGCGGCCGGCCTCGCCCCCTCACACGCCAAGGCCTGAGGGGAAGAAGTTCCCCTCAGGAAACACAGACTCAGATAGAGGCCAGCCAAGTGAACATCAAGCAGCACATACACATATCCACGCACACACACACACACACATTCATATGAATAAGGCTAAAGTGATAAGAGCGTGAAGAGAGATTGACCCCCCCCCCCTGGAGGGATTGCGGAGGGACCCGGAAGGGGGGAGATCCCGCACCATACGGTGCCAAGGGAAAGAAGGGACAGGGCATCCCAAACCGGGATCACCAACCCGGAAAATCGCCTACCCCATAATGAGGTCTCACGGGGGAGCATGGCTCTCTATCACACCTAAAAGAGGTGTAGCCTACCTTCACCAGGACCTGCAGCCAAGGCTGGGAGGCTCGTATAGTACTTAGGAAACAAAGGTCCGGCAGAAATAGGTATAAAATGGGGCCGGGCGCGAGCCCGGCTTACCTGCAAGGAACAGAAGTCTTCATCTTCTGTCTTGCTCGCCTTCCTGCAGAGAAGGAACTGAGGAATTGGTGGGAGGTCCCAGGTATATATGGACTGGGAGGGGCTTTCCTTTTTGCATATTCATCTCTGCAGAAGTTCGCCTTCTACTGGAGATTACCCACATGTCATGAAGATCGAAGTGGAGTGTATGGCACACTTAGAATAAAGTCTTAACCCGCCGGTGATTGGCAAAGGATCTTGGAAAAAAATTGCCAGAGCTGACACCTGTCCCTTGAGGGTACTAAGTTGAAGGCCCGAATCCAAACCATGTTGTAAAAATTCCAGAATCCTGGGGATAAAAAACACCCGACAAGGAAGAGACTTGGACTCACACCAGGCAATGTAAGCATGCCAGACCCTGTAGTAGATAAAGGATGAGGACTTCTTCTTAGCCCGAATCATAGTATCAAAAACAGAGGCCGGCAACCCCTTATCCGTCAAGATGGAGGTTTCAGCCGCCAAGCCGTCAAAGCCAGTGTTTGTAAATTGGGATGGCGCAGCTGTCCCTGAGTAAGAAGATCTGGATCCTTGGGCAAAACTTACCGATCTACTGCTAACTGCACTACGTCTGCGAACCACACCCTCCTTGGCCAACAGGGGGCCACCAGAATGGCTGGTACCCCTTTCTGGGCTATCTTGCGCAGCACCCTGCCCAGCAGAGGAAAGGGAGGGAACACATAGAGGAGCCGAAACTCCGTTCAAGGAATCGCTAGCGCATCCATGGCGAAGGCCAGAGGATCCTGCGACAGGGAGACAAATCTAGGAAGCTTTTGATTGTGGCGGGACGCAAACAGGTCGTCATCCGGCTGACCCCAGCGGTGACACAGGGAGTGAAACACCTTGTTGCTGAGGGACCATTCCCCCAGCCGAGACGTCCCCCTGCTCAGGGAGTCTGCCTCCTGGTTCTCCACCCCCAGAATGTAGACTGCCGAGATGCAAGGGACATTCTCTTCCACCCAAGACAGTATCAGGGACACTTCCTTGAGGGCTCGCTTGCTCCGAGTCCCTCCCTGATGATCAATGTAGGCAACTGCCGTCTGGTTGTCCGAGCGGATCTGAACAGTCCGACCCTGAAGGTGCGTGGTCAGCTGAGAAAGCACCAACCTGATCGCCCTCAGTTCCAGGACATTGATGGGAGCATGGGCCTCCTGGGGGCCCCACTGACCCTGGAACTTCAGAGACTTCCAAAAGCCCCCTCAACCAATCGGACTGGCATCTGTGGTGACAGTTTCCCAGCACGCAGGCAGAAAGGTCCTGCCCACTAGAAGGTTCCTTGAGTCCAGCCACCACGAGAGGGACTGTCTGGCCAGGGGGAACAGAGCAAAATCCTGATCCAGGGACACAGGGTCCCGATCCCAAACTGACAAGAGGTGCAACTGAAGAGGTCTCATGTGAAACTGAGCAAAGGGGACCGCCTCTAAACAGGACACCATCAGGCCCACTAACTGCATCCCTTGCCGGATGGAGGGATGGGGACACAAGAGCAGAGCCCGTGCCTGCTTCTGAAGACCCTCCACTTTCTGCTGAGGTAAGAATACCTTGACCTGAGAGGTATCCAGAGTCATGCCCAGAAGGGACCTCAACAAAGATGGAGACAGTGAAGACTTGGGAAAGCTGATCACCCAGCCAAAGGACTCGAGAGTGGAGGTCACTACCTGAGTATCCTTCTCAGCCTGATGAAGAGACTGAGCCGCAATCAGAATGTCGTCCAGGTAAGGGAGTGTCACGCTCGGGGTAACTCCAGCCCTCCAGGTAAGCCCTCAACCCCCAATCTCCGCAGCCAGCTTCACCTGTAGGAGCCCCCGCTTGCCGGGACGCAGTATACGCCTGCCCGGGATCGGTTGCCGGGAACTGAGGGGGAGGAGTTCCCCCCTGAGTCCGTAGGCTCTATAACCCCTTCCTCCGGCGGACGCGCTGGCAACAGCGCCGCCGGAGGGCATAAGAAGAACGTGCTCGTGCGCGTGCTTGCGCGCGTGCACGAGCACGAACAGAGGAGCCGCAGGGAGGAGGAAGGAGGGCGGCCGTGCGTGAGGCCGCCTTCGCCGCCTTCGCTCGCCGCGGCCGCCGTGCGGAAGTGGAGACGCCGCTGGAACGGGGACCCGGTAAGTGTTTTCTGACACTACACCCCCCTTCACGAGGGGCCTCCGGACCCTCACCAGGTTTCGCTGGATTGTCACGATGGAATTCTTTTACAAGAGTCCTGGCGTGAATATCTCTAGCTGCAACCCAGCACCTCTCCTCTGGACCGTAACCAACCCAGTCAACCAAATACTGTAGCGAATTACGGACTTTACGTGAATCTAGAATTTTATTAACTTCGTATTCTGGCTCGTTACCTACTAAGATCGGTGATGGGACTGGAAGCGGAGTATTCTTAGCTGGTTTTAGCAGTGACACATGAAAAGAGTTAGGGATTTTCATAGTCGGAGGAAGTTGGACCTTAAAGGCTACATTGTTCAACTTCCGAATAATGGGAAAAGGTCCAATAAACTTGGGACCCAACTTACTAGAAGGTTGCCGGAGAGCAATGTTCTTAGTGGAAACCCAAACGAGGTCCCCAACCTGAAGGGTAGGTTCCTGAGATCTGCGGCGGTCGGCGAACTTTTTATATCTTAACCCAGTAGTTTTCAAAGTCTCTTGGATGCGTGCCCAGATGTCTTTCGTTTTTGGAGCCATCTTCCAATGCAGGTAAATCGGAAGGTGACCCTGAGAGGGAAGAACCTCTGGGATTTTTCCCCAAGTTACAGAAGAATGGGGACATCTTGGTACTTTCACTCTGCGCATTATTGTACGCGAATTCAGCAAAATCAATTAACTCTGACCATTGTTCTTGTGCGTCAGAAATGTAACACCTTATGTACTGTTCCAGACTTTGATTGGTTCTTTCAGTCTGCCCATTGGTCTGGGGATGGTACGCCGACGACAAAGATATTTGAATCCCCAACCGTGAACAGAAATTCTTCCAGAAACGCGAAGTAAATTGAACACCACGATCGGAAATTATATTAGAAGGTATGCCATGGATACGAAAAATATGCGAGATAAATAATCGCGAAAGCTCAGGAGCCGACGGTAGTTTGGGCAAAGGAATAAAATGAGCCATCTTACTAAAACGGTCAACGACCACCCAAATCACAGTGTTTCCATGTGATGGTGGCAAATCAACTATGAAGTCCATAGAGATATGAGTCCATGGTTCTTTAGGAATCTCTAATGGAACCAAACACCCACTAGGGGCCTTGTGTACCCCTTTACTTCGCACGCAAACAGTACATACATCGATAAAGGTAGATATATCACGCCGCATAGTAGGCCACCATACATGGCGTCGGGCTAAAATGAACGTCTTACGATTTCCCAGATGACCAGCAGTTTTTGCATCATGAAATTCGCGGATTACATCAGGACGCAGGTGCGCGGAACAAACTGACACCCCAAAGGTACATCTATAGGAGATTAATTCTGAAATGGCGCCAGGGTATTAGAAAGATCAGGAAGCAATGCCCCCACCACACAGCCCAAAGGCAAAATTGGTTCACCCATATCACCCTTGTCTTTGCATTCCCCGAACATGCGAGATAGGGCATCGGCCTTAGTATTCTTAACTCCTGGCTTAAATGTAATTATGAAATTAAACCGCGAGAAAAACAATGCCCAACGTGCCTGGCAAGAGTTTAGTCTTTTAGCAGAACTGATGTACTCAAGGTTTTTGTGATCAGTATAGACCGTGATTGGATGTAATGAACCCTCCAGCCAGTGACGACATTCGTCAAAGGCCAGTTTCACTGCCAATAATTCTCGGTTTCCTACATCGTATTTTTGCTCCGCAGCGCTAAATTTCCGCGAAAAGTAAGCGCAAGGATGTAGACGCTCAGGACGACCCGAGTACTGAGACAAAACTGCCCCTACACCCAATTCAGAAGCATCAAGTTCAATGATCAAAGGCTTACTAACATCAGGATGTACTAAAACAGGCGCCGAAGTAAAGGCCCGTTTTAACGACAGGAAGGCCTCGCAGACAGACGGGGACCAGTTTTTAGTAAAAGCGCCCTTATGGGTAAGGTTTGTAAGAGGGGCTACAACATGGGAAAAGCCCTTGATAAAACGTTGGTAAAAATTCGCGAATCCCAAAAAACGTTGTAATTCTTTCAAAGTCTTGGGTTGAACTCAATCCTGTACCGCCGAAAACTTCGCCGTATCCATTTCTAAACCCTGGTTGGAAATTACATACCCCAAGAAGGGGACAGTGGCAACCTCGAACATGCACTGAAATTTTAGCGTATAAATTGTTCTCTCTTAGTTTTTGAAGTACCAACCTTACATGACGTCTATGTTCCAACAGAGAATCAGAAAAAATGAGAATTTCATCTAAGTAGACGACTACAAATCTACCCAGATAATCTCGGAATACATCATTCACAAAGTCTTGGAAGACGGCTGGTGCATTACAAAGGCCAAAGGGCATGACCAGATACTCGTAATGGCCTTCTTTCACATTAAATGCCGTCTTCCAATCATCCCCCTGCCGGATACGAATCAAATTGTAAGCCCCTCTTAAATCCAACTTGGAAAAGATTCGTGCACCTACAATTTGATTAAACAAATCCCCAATCAACGGTAAGGGATACCTGTTTTTAATCGTGATCTTATTCAAGGCCCTGTAGTCTATACAAGGTCTCAGGCCGCCATCCTTTTTTTCTACAAAAAAGAATCCGGCCCCCGCAGGTGAAGAAGAGGGGCGGATAAACCCCTTACTCAAATTCTCGGCGATGTACTCCCTCATTGCTTGCTCCTCAGGCCTGATAAGATTGTAGATCCTCCCTCTAGGGGGAATGGTTCCAGGGAGCAAGTCAATGGGGCCCGATGTGGGGGAAGAGTATCTGCCGATCGTTCCGAGAAAACATCAGCCCAATCTGCGTACGGCTGAGGTAACCCCTGGGGCAGCATCTGGAAACTTCTGAGGGCTGTAGAGAAACAATGGCTCTTACAGTGGTTACTCCACTTAATCAATTCCCTGGCCTGCCAGTCAAGAATGGGGTTGTGAAGTTGCAACCAGGGGTATCCCAAAACCACTGGAGTTTCTGGGCAATCAAAAACAAAAAATTCTATAACCTCAGAGTGGGAGGAGCCAACCATAAGTTTAAGAGGCGGGGTCTTAGTGTTGACCGGTCCCCCCTGAATGGCCTTCCCTTTAATGGCCAGAACCCGCAATGATCTCCCAAGGGGTACCAGAGGGATTCCCAAAATTGAGACCATGCTCCTATCCAGAAAGTTACCCGCAGCTCTACTGTCGATAAAGGCGGAAACTGTCTGCTTGGAGGGGCCCCAGGAAAGGTCTACAGGGACTAGCATCTTATTCAGGCGAGAGTAGCAAACTGACTCACCTAGATCAGCACTCTCCCCCTGATCTAGGTGTGGGAGTTTTCCTGCCGGTTTCCCCTTGTTAGGGCAGGACCTAGCGAAATGTCCCGGGTTCCCACAGTAAAGGCATAACCCCATGGAACGCCTACGCTGCTTTTCATCCACGGGAAACCGGTGAATTAGGGTTCAGAAAGGACCTGAGAGACGTGGGAGCCCTGGCCCTCTCCCTAGCCCTCTCTCTAATACGTTGGTCAATCTTAATGGTGACCTGCATCAATTGGTCCAGGTCTGACGGTGGGGTAAAATTCACCAACGCATCCTTGATGCCTTCTGATAGACCCACTCGATATTGGCTGCACAGGGCTGGGTCATTCCACCTGGACTCTACTGCCCACCGGCGGAACTCAGCGCAATAATCCTCCGCCGTGTTCCACCCTTGCTTCAAGGCCCGAAGCCTGTTCTCGGCCGTAGATTGCTGGTCTGGGTCTGCATACAATACACCCATTGCCATGAAGGAGGCTGTAACTGAATGTAATGCGGCATTATTGGGAGGCAGACTAAAGGCCCAAGACTGAGGGTCTCCTTGAAGTAATGAAATTACCAAACCCACTTGCTGGGTCTCGGTGCCCGAGGAAACAGGCCTCAACTTGAAATAAAGTTCACAAGCATTCTTAAAATTAGAAAACTTGGCACGGTCTCCCAAAAATTTTTCTGGATGCGGAATCTTCGGCTCTGAAACGTGAGGTGGTACAGAGGATGCAGGAGCTTGCCTGGATTCTTGAGTGGCCACTCTTTGAGCAAGTTGGTTAATTGCAGTGGCCATAGCCTGCACCTGCTGTACCAGGTCATCCATATTGTTTTTGGGCCTGTGATAATGTCACGCTCGGGGTAACTCCAGCCCTCCAGGTAAGCCCTCAACCCCCAATCTCCGCAGCCAGCTTCACCTGTAGGAGCCCCCGCTTGCCGGGACGCAGTATACGCCTGCCCGGGATCGGTTGCCCCCAGGACTTCAATGGCTCAAAGGATGGGGGCTTACTAGTTGGAGGTCTGAAGAACCAATAGCAGAGAGCGAGTAAATCGGAAGTCCAGAGACAGGCCAAAGGTCGACACCGGGAAGTCAGAGATCAAAGCGGTACAGAGGGATGAGGCAGCTCGAGGTCAGGGTACAAAGCAGAGGTCAGCAACAAGGATCAGGCAGAGAGTAGTCGATACAGGCAGGGGTCGGCAACAGGGTTCAGACGAGAGATTGGTCAATTCAGGCAGAGGTCGGCAACGGAGATCAGACAAGGATGGTCGGTTCAGGCAGGGGTCGGCAACGAGGATCAATCACGCAAACTAGCTCAAGACAAACAAGGTTCAAGGCGCTATCACAGGCACTGAGTGACTGACAAGGCGAACCCTATATAGGAACCAGATCTAAAGGGGAGGTGAGTGTGTGTAGTGCGTGATTGGTGCATACTAAAACCCTCACAGCAATTGGAACAGGGTGAAAGGTACAACCTCTCCCCATGGGCTCATTGCCCCAGACATAAAAAAGGGGCATAAAGCCCACACAGTAGGTTGGGCTCATTGGCCCTTTAACTGAGGGGGAGGAGTTCCCCCCTAACTGAGCCCGTAGGCTCTATAACCCCTTCCTCCGGCGGACGCGCTGGCAACAGCGCCGCCGGAGGGCATAAGAAGAACGTGCTCGCGCGAGCGAGCACGTACAGAGGAGCCGCAGGGATGAGGAAGGAGGGCAGCCGTGCGCGAGCCTGGAGACGCCGCTGGAACGGGGACCCGGTAAGTGTTTTCTGACAGGGAGGATGCGAATGCCCTGGTTCCACAACAGAGCAATCATGCCCGCCAGCACCTTGGTGAACGCCCGAGGCGCCGATGTGATACCGAACGGTAAAGCCACAAACTGGTAATGCTGATCCTCTAGAGTAAACCTCAGGAATCTCTGATGACCTGGAAAAATTGGCACGTGAAGATAGGCATCCTTGATGTCCACGGTGGTCATAAAGTCTCCATGCGAAAGTGCTTGAACCTGACAAACTTGTTGAGACCCTTCAAGTCCAGGATGGGCCTCAAAGACCCGTCCTTTTTGGGGACCGTGAAAAGATTGGAGTAGTACCCCTGACCCTGTTCTTGGGAAGGCACCAGGCAAATGACTCCTGACTCCAACAGGCGCTAAACGGCAAGGCGCAAACCCTGAGCTGACAGAGGGTTTTGAGACATCCGGGATCTGAGGAATCTTGGGAGTGGCCAGGCTGCAAACTCTATCTTGTAACCGAAGGACACCACCTCCTGAATCCACCGGTCTGACACGTGGAGCCTCCAGACGTGAGCAAAAGCCGAAGCCGTCCCCCCACCCAGATGGGTGAGGGCGCCTCCTCATACCTGAGGGGCCTTGGGAGGGGGTTTGGGCTTGGGACCTCAGGAGAGCCCGGGGCGACCACGGGATCTGCCACGGCCCCAAGAATCTCTGCGGCTTCCCGAGAAGAGGGAGCCACGACCTCCTCTGGAAGCACAAAAGGAGGGGAAGGAAGCGGAGGGCCCCCGAAAGGGCTGAGTCTGCTTCCTATGCTGAGGTAATCTCCCGTCCTCTTGGCTAGAACATCCAGACGCTCACCAAAGAGCCGTAGCCCTGCATAAGGGAGCCCAGTGAGAGCCTTTTTAGCTGCAGTGTCAGCTGCCCACTGACGCAACCAAACAGAGCGGCGCATAGCCACCAAGAGGGCAGAGGCCCTACCACCCAGCCGGACCGCATTATCCATGGCAGTAAGGACAAAGGCAACAAAATCAGAGCAAAGCAAGAGGGCCCTATAATCCTCCCTCCTCCTACCAGCCATAGCGCCATCATTGAGACGCTTGAGCTTTTTCTTAAAGTGGACCAACACCCAGGATTTTGACTATCCTGGGTCTTGGTCCACTTCGGTGGGGCACCCCCGATCGGGGTGCCCCGCTGTGTGAAACCCCCCTGAACCCCCCGAACAACTCACCTCTCCCCGCTCCCAGCGCCGACGGACAAGCCGCGGACAAGCGTCTAGAGGGGCGCGAGGGAGGCGGCGGCCGGCGTTTGGGGGGGTTTCACCCCGCGGGACATCCCGATCTCGGATGTCCCGCGGGGAGGGAGGTGATCGGCCCGGGAATCTTATAGATTCCCGGGCCGATCGCCCGTGGGTGTTGGTCCACTTTAAGGGCAATAGCTGTAATGGCAGCGGCGCAGACCGGACGCAGCCCAGCCCCTACAAATGTAAAAGCATGGCAGGCCAGCTGATCCATACACCGGTCTGCGCTGTCCCGCAGTGTAGTAGTGTCAGGGGAACGCATGACCGAGGTGTTGGACAGCCCTAGAACGGGAGCGTCCAGCTCAGGGGGACACGACCATCGCTTGACCAGGTCAGCAGGAAAGGGATACCTCTTATCCAAACCTTTGGGCACCGCGGGCAATCTATTAGGACGTTCCCACTCCTTGAGCACCATATTAGAGAAATAGCCCTGCTCAGGGAACTCCAGACGTTGTTTATCAGGACGAAAGAGCTCACCCTGCTTCCTCTTAGCCACCTCAGGGGGGGCAATGTGCAAGGTTTCAAAAATGTCAGACAACAGTCTATCAGTGTCATCGGGGAGCCATGAATCCTGCCCGGACGCAGACCCAGGGTCACTGTCATAACCCTCCTGCAGGTCCCCAGAGGAGTCAGAGTCCTGGAAAAGCTCCCCCTCCTCTAGGCCACCAAGGACATCAATTCCCTCATCCTCCTCAGCAAAGAGGGAGGGCGTGGGAGCCAGGTGCCGCTTCTTGCCAGAGGCCTTACCTGGAACAGGCCTGGCAAGCTGCCTTTCAATGCTGGCCACACGAAGTGCCAGATCAGATTGTGACCCCCTGCTAGTATGCCCCTCACTGGGGGCTAAATGCAGGCACGGGGGGGGGGGGGGTAGGCGATGCCGAAGGGAGGGCAAAACTGGGCAGGGAAGCGCTCAGCCTGGGCGCAATGATACCTTGGGCGCACGGCACGCACACCCCGACACTATCACTCAAAGGGGGTGCCCTGCACATGGCACACAGCCGGGATTGCCCCAAAGGACCTCCGAGCACGCTATCCCCAGAAGCCTCCATATGGTGATTAACACAGGCGCAATAAGCCAGCACAGGGTAAAGGCTAATAAAAAGCCACCCGGGATGCCCCCCCAATGGATGCCCCCAGAAGGGCCAGTAGAGGGGAGATGAGGGGGGGTAAGGAGCAGAACCGGGAGAAACCACAACCCACAGTTGTCCCGCCTGAAAGACATAAGTAAAATGCACATAAGCATCCCGCAGCCCATGCCCCAAAGAAACAAAACTCCCAAAGGGGACTCACGGGCCAAGGAGACCGAAGGATCACCAAGCAGCTAGAACACGGGAGGAAATGACACAGGAAATGATCACCGCCGCAGCCCAGGAAGGAAGAGGGGCCCAGACGCGCAGCAGGCTCAAAATGGCGCCGGCAGAAGAACCTCGAGGGGCAGGCCGCGGGGGGGGGGGGGGGCGGGGTTTGGGGCGACGCGATACGTGTCATCCCTCAGCCCCCCCCCCCCGAAGAGCGCAAAAGCGGCGCTCACGTGACCGCGCCGGCGCCATCGCAATCCAAATACGCCTCACAGCCATAGTGCTGTCCGCCGCGGAGCGGAGTACAAAGCAGCGACGGCGGCGAAAAACAGAGAGCGAGCAGGCAGCGGCCGGAGCCGGGCCAGGGTAGGGGGGGGGCCCAGAAACCAAACAAGGCAAAACAAAGGAATGACCAGAACACAGTCCCAAAAACACTCACCCCCTCAGAAGTTAGGACAGGAACTCCGCATCCCTCAGTAGGCACACCATAAAGCCTATGGCCAGCTACCCTTTGTGGTACAGGGTCTGCGGCTTGGAGCAGCGCTCCTTGAGCACTTGACCCTAGTGCTCCTCTACCCTCACCCGATCCGTCAGGCGAGGCTGGGAGGCACAGAGGGTCCGGAAGCGGGTGAAAATAGACTTGCAGGGCCGCATGCTTGGTTGCCCCGCTCACCTGCGCAATATAGAGAGCCATCTTCTATCCTCTATCTTCGCAGTATCACTGCAGAGGAAACACTGGGGAGGTCTATTGGTGATCCTGTTTTTATATGGTGCCGGGAGGAGCCACAACTCTTCTGCAGTACACTGCGCCACCTTGTGGTGGAATATCCCATAAGTAAGGACTTCTTGAAGCAGGCCGTGCCATGCAATAGGAAAAAAACACAAAAAAAATTACAAACAAGACATTTCAAGTTAAAGCCTAAATTCTGCCACAAAAAAATATAATTTTCCTGGAAATTCCTGCAAAAATCGCAGTCAAACATAGCAAAATGGTGAAGATTGCCCTGTCAACAGAGGATGACAAAATCTCAAGCAGGTGTTAGACACTTACCTGCTCGCCGTTCCGGGTCCCGCGGCGCGCTGGTGAAGGGGCCCCGGCGGCCCTCTGCTCAGCCATCCCCAGGTCATCCATCCCCTCGGCGCCCCTGTGAGGGTCAGGGGCGGTCGGCGCTGCTTGCAGCTGATGGCCGCGTCGCGGCCCGCTCCGCACGGCCGCATCAGCCAGCCTGGCTTCCGGACAGCGTGACGCTGCCTCCTCCGGGCGGAGGCGCGTCTGGCTCTCCTCGTGCTCGCGCGCGCGCGCGAGCACGTCTTTCTTATGCCTCCCGGCGGCGCTTCCTCCAGCGCGCGCGCCGGGGGCGAGTGTTAAAGTAACCTATTATCTGCGGGTTCCCAGGGTCGGGCTCAGGGACTGGTCGGCCGTCTGGCCTGGGCCGTCCAGCTCCTGGGACCGAGCCCAGTTTGCATTGTGCGCACCAATCATTGTTGTTCCCTCCGTTTCCCCTTTTCCCCACTGGCCAGTTCTCCCTATAAAGCTGCATTGCCCCAGTATCCCAGTGCCCGTTATAGCTTCTGGGTTCTGGATGTGTGTTGCTGTGTCTTTGGTGAACATTTGGATTTGGACTTCGACTATTCTCGCTTGCTGCCTGCCCTGACCTTCTGCCTTGCCTGACCACTCTTTGCCTGACCCTCCTGTACCTCGCCTGTGACCTCCTGGACTTGACCTCGGCTAGCCTCGACCACCCCTTCGTTATCTCCCTTGGATACCTCGCCTGTGACCTCCTGGTTTGACCTCGGCCTGAAATTCGGACTTTCGCACCCCGGCATCCTCATTCGGGATTCCCTGCCAAACATCATTCTGCACCTTAAGCTGTTATCCTTTGCGCCTTTTAAGTCCTGGGGGCAACCGACTGGGAGAGGCATTACCCGTGTCTCCTACAAGCGGGGGCTTGTCTATAGGCGGAAGTGGCGGCGGAGATTGGGGGATACCAGCTTAAGACAGACGGGTGTTTGGTATAGTCCTGACATTATAACGGGCCAGAAGAATGGACCAAATCCTGGAGCAGGTGCAAGCCTTGACAGCGGCTGTGGAGCACCTGGCTCATCGGGTTGCGGCTCAGGAGAACCGTCCTACTCCCATTGTCCCCACTTCTCAGGGGACTCCGGCCGCAATGTTTGTGGAACCCAAGATCCCACTTCCTGAAAAGTTCTATGGCGACAGGGCAAAATTTGCCAATTTCCGGGACTCTTGTAAATTGTACTTTCAGCTCCGTCCTGTTTCCTCAGGGTCACAAGAGCAAAGGGTCGGCTTGATTATTTCCCTTCTGCATGGAGATCCTCAGTCCTGGGCCTTTAGCTTATCAGCTCAGGACCCAATCCGCCTATCTGTGGATAGTTTTTTCGCTGCAATGGAGGTCCTCTATGATGATCCCGACAAAGGGGCCTCAGCTGATGCCAAATTACGTACCCTCCGCCAGGGACGCCGTCCAGCCGAAGACTACTGTTCTGAATTCCGGCGTTGGGCGGTTGACTCTCGTTGGAACAATCCTGCCCTCTGCGGCCAATTCCGACTAGGTTTGGCTGACACTATCAAGGACACCTTGGTGAATTACCCAGAACCTCAGACTCTGGACGAATTGATGCATTTGGCCATCCGCATTGATCGTCGACTTCGGGAGAGGCGCCTAGAAAAAGGATCGCATCTCGAATCTGCTTCAAAGTCTGAGGCTCTAGTCGTTCAACCTTCAGAAGAGCCCATGCAGTTAGGTGCCACAAGGCTCACTGAAGGCGAGAGGCGGCGACGTTTATCCGAGGGGCTTTGTCTATATTGTGGAGGAACCGGCCACATGGTCAGACTTTGCCCAAAGAAACCGTCGGGAAACTTCAGAGCCTAGGGGGTTTCGAGGGGGCCCTCCTAGGCTGTAAGGTATCTCCTCAAGTATCATCTCCAGTTTTCATCCCAGTCCAGTTTAAAAGTGGTGTTAAATGTATGAATCTAAAGGCTCTTCTAGATTCTGGAGCAGCTGGGAATTTCCTAGACTCTGAACTAGCACAGACTTTAGGAATTGTGGTACAGGCCTTGCCGACTCCTATCCGGGTTTCAGCCATTGATGGCACTCCAGTGGCCGGGGGGTTAGTTCGGTTCCAAACCCCTCCTATGCAAATCAAAGTGGGAGCCAGTCATTCTGAGGTTATCAGGTTCTTGATATTGAGTATGCCTGGTACCCCTTTGATTTTGGGTTTGCCATGGCTGCAGGAGCACAATCCCCAAATTGATTGGGTTTCGGGGCAAATCACCAAGTGGGGACACCAGTGTTTTCAGAACTGCCTAGAATTCCCACTCAGGGTTGCGCACTTAGCACCGATTGGGGTTCCCACTCCATATTTGGAGTTTGCTGATGTCTTTTCAGAAAAGGCGGCAGACAAACTTCCTCCCCATAGACCTTGGGACTGCCCTATTGAACTGCTTCCCGGTACTATGCCTCCCAGAGGGAGAATATTTAATTTGACCCGAACAGAAACCCTCGCCATGCGGGAATATATCGCCGAGAACTTAGAAAAGGGGTTCATTCGGCCTTCATCTTCCCCAGCAGGGGCGGGGTTTTTTTTCGTGGAGAAAAAGGATGGGGGGCTTCGCCCCTGTATTGATTACCGGGGCTTAAATAACATCACGGTAAAAAATAAGTATCCCCTACCGCTTATTGAGGGACTCTTTACACAGGTGGTTGGGGCGCAGGTCTTCTCTAAACTCGATCTCCGGGGGGCCTATAACCTCATAAGAATCAGGCAGGGGGACGAGTGGAAGACGGCTTTCAATACCCTTGAAGGGCATTATGAGTATTTAGTAATGCCTTTCGGCCTGTGTAATGCCCCTGCGGTCTTTCAAAGTTTTGTCAACGAAATCTTTAGGGACTATCTTGGCCGTTTTATGGTTGTTTATTTAGACGACATTTTAATTTTTTCTTCGTCCATTGATGAACATCGTAAACACGTGTGTTTGGTCTTGCAGAAACTTAGGGAGAACAGTTTATATGCCAAGTTAAAGAAATGTCAATTTGAAGTATCTGAGGTTCCGTTTCTCGGTTACATTATCTCCAAATCTGGTCTGTCTATGGACCAATCTAAGGTGAAGGCCGTTTTAGAATGGGAGCAGCCCAGAGATTTGAAGGGCCTGCAAAGGTTTTTGGGTTTTGCCAATTTCTATAGGAGGTTCATTAAGAATTTTTCTGCCCTGGTTACACCACTAACTAACCTAACCAAGAAAAGCGGGTACCCCCCGGTTTGGCCGGTTCAAGCTGTCCAGGCCTTCGGGAATCTTAAGAGGGTATTTAGTGCTGCTCCCGTCCTAGTCCACCCTGATGAGCAACGACCTTTCCTTGTGGAGGTGGATGCTTCTGAAGTCGCGGTCGGGGCAGTCTTGTCACAGTATCACGGTTCACCTGCACGCCTCCATCCATGTGCCTTCTTTTCCAAGAAATTCTCAGCGGCCGAAAGAAATTATGATATCGGCAATAGAGAATTATTGGCCATCAAGCTTGCCTTCCAGGAATGGAGACACTGGCTGGAGGGGGCCCAGTATCCAGTTACGGTCTTTACGGACCATAAAAATCTAGAATACATCCAGTCCGCCAAGAGATTAACTCCTAGACAGGCTCGCTGGTCCTTATTCTTTTCTCGGTTTAATTTTTCTATAACCTATAAGCCCGGGTCCAAAAATATAAAAGCGGATGCCCTGTCTCGGAGTTTCTCTCCTCCTGACTTACCGGAAAGGGTGGTTTCTCCCATCTTACCTCGCTCCCTAGTGGTGGCCGCCATCCAACCCCAACTTCCTGATCTTACTCAGTTCCAGGCCCAAGCTCCTCCTGGGAAACCCGCTTCAGCCCTGTTTGTGCCCTCTACTTACCGGTCTGACTTTTTGTCCCATTTTCATGATACCAAAACAACAGGTCATCCAGGGGTTAAGAAAACCATAGCTTTATTATCACGCCAAGTTTGGTGGCCTTCTCTCAGGAAGGACGCTCAAAGATTCGTCTCCGCTTGCAAAGTCTGTGCCTGAAGTAAGTCCTTGAGGCGTTCGCCTGAAGGCCCACTCCTTCCATTATCCATTCCTGCCTCCCCGTGGACCCATCTGGCCATGGATTTTGTTACTGACCTTCCCCCTTCTCAGGGACATACTGTTATTTGGGTAATTGTGGACCGCTTTAGCAAGATGGCCCATTTCGTCCCTTTAAAGAAACTCCCCTCAGCTCAAACACTTGCTCAACTCTTCATTTCTCATGTTTTTAGGATTCATGGTATTCCCATGGATATTGTATCGGATAGGGGGGTCCAGTTTGTCTCCCGGTTTTGGAGGGCTTTCTGTGCCAAGTTGGGTTTCACTGTCTCCCTTTCCTCGGCTTTCCATCCGCAGTCGAATGGACAAACCGAGAGAACGAACCAGTCCCTGGAACAATATTTGCGCTGTTTTACGGCTGATACTCAAACTGATTGGGCCTTCTTCTTACCATTTGCGGAATTTGCATTTAACAACGCTGCACATTCTTCCACGGGGGTTTCTCCTTTCCATTGTGTTTATGGCAAGGACCTGAAGTTTTCTGCCCTTCCGGACCAACCCTCTAGAGTTCCCTCCGTGGATGAATGGGTTTCCAAATGGCCAGGGGAATGGAATAAAATCCAACAACATCTAGCTAAGGCCGCTCTTCAGCAGAAAAAATTTTCTGATCGCAAACGTTCTTCTAACCCTAGCTATAAGGTGGGTGACTGGGTTTGGCTTTCAACCAAGAATTTGGCGCTACGCCAGCCCTCCGCTAAGTTAGGACCTAAATTTATTGGTCCCTTCCCCATAGTAAAGAAAATTAATCAGGTCACGTTTCAGTTGGCCCTCCCTTCGTCCATGAAGATTTGCAGGTCTTTTCATGTTTCTCTTCTTAAATCTGCTAGAAACCATGAACCCGATAAGCTCCCCGGTCCTGAATTAGTCGATGGGCATCTGGAATTCGAAGTCGCCCGAGTTCTTGACTCCCGTCTTTTTAGGAATTCTCTTCAGTACTTAATTGACTGGAAGGGGTATGGTCCGGAAGAACGGTCTTGGGTCCCAGCCAGAGAGGTTCATGCGCAGAATCTGGTGAAGAGATTTCATAAGGAGAATCCATTGAAACCCAGTTTGGAGGGTCCAGTGGCCCCTCCTCAGGGGGGGGGTAATGTTAGACACTTACCTGCTCGCCGTTCCGGGTCCCGCGGCGCGCTGGTGAAGGGGCCCCGGCGGCCCTCTGCTCAGCCATCCCCAGGTCATCCATCCCCTCGGCGCCCCTGTGAGGGTCAGGGGCGGTCGGCGCTGCTTGCAGCTGATGGCCGCGTCGCGGCCCGCTCCGCACGGCCGCATCAGCCAGCCTGGCTTCCGGGCAGCGTGACGCTGCCTCCTCCGGGCGGAGGCGCGTCTGGCTCTCCTCGTGCTCGCGCGCGCGCGCGAGCACGTCTTTCTTATGCCTCCCGGCGGCGCTTCCTCCAGCGCGCGCGCCGGGGGCGAGTGTTAAAGTAACCTATTATCTGCGGGTTCCCAGGGTCGGGCTCAGGGACTGGTCGGCCGTCTGGCCTGGGCCGTCCAGCTCCTGGGACCGAGCCCAGTTTGCATTGTGCGCACCAATCATTGTTGTTCCCTCCGTTTCCCCTTTTCCCCACTGGCCAGTTCTCCCTATAAAGCTGCATTGCCCCAGTATCCCAGTGCCCGTTATAGCTTCTGGGTTCTGGATGTGTGTTGCTGTGTCTTTGGTGAACATTTGGATTTGGACTTCGACTATTCTCGCTTGCTGCCTGCCCTGACCTTCTGCCTTGCCTGACCACTCTTTGCCTGACCCTCCTGTACCTCGCCTGTGACCTCCTGGACTTGACCTCGGCTAGCCTCGACCACCCCTTCGTTATCTCCCTTGGATACCTCGCCTGTGACCTCCTGGTTTGACCTCGGCCTGAAATTCGGACTTTCGCACCCCGGCATCCTCATTCGGGATTCCCTGCCAAACATCATTCTGCACCTTAAGCTGTTATCCTTTGCGCCTTTTAAGTCCTGGGGGCAACCGACTGGGTGAGGCATTACCCGTGTCTCCTACAAGCGGGGGCTTGTCTATAGGCGGAAGTGGCGGCGGAGATTGGGGGATACCAGCTTAAGACAGACGGGTGTTTGGTATAGTCCTGACAGCAGGCTGGTGGTTAAAAGGGTTAAAAGTAGCTAGGCAATGGCTAGGTTGGGTATTGTTCTGTTCAGGGGACCTTTGCGCTTTCTGCTTTAACGTGTTTTTTCTTCTTTGCATATTGATATTTTAGGAAAATGTATACATTTTTTAGGGAAACCCTGGGCAACCAACAAATTATTCAAAGGATTACCTCCACAAAGATGAAGCATCTACAACAAGCTGAGTACGCCTAGAAAACTTAAAATATGTAATATCAGAGAATTTATGCTTCATGGGGGTATTTCAAATGTAAAGGGTCATTTTGGTTGCAAAAGCGCAAGATGCGCACTTTGTCTGCAGAGCTGTAAAATTACCCCTACGCACATGTATTACTTTGGGGGGAGGAGGAGGAGGGCAGTGTACATAGATGCATATACACGCTAATTGGTTAACCCTTTAAATGCCAAGCACTTCGTTTCTACATGGTTGCTTCTCCGACCGTTAAGTGGCAAGCACGTAGAATCTACTGTATCTACTGCTACTGTAACAATAGAAAAAAAAAACTCACCTCTGGTATGGATGTAAAGCTGGGGGTCTCCTCTTCCTCTGGGGGGCATCTGATCCCTCCCCCGGGGTCTCCTGGCTTCAGGCGGGGGCCCGAAATTGCCCCCCCCCTGCTTTCGCCGCTGACACATGCGGCTCTAAAAAAAAAAAAAAAAAAAAAAACATTCACTCACCTCCTCCCCTTATACCTCCGTCAGGGTCTTCTCTTCACCAAAGGGGGTTCCTATCCCCCCCCTGGGCTTCGCAGGCTTTAGGTGAGGACCCAGGAGAGGGCCCTCCCCACCTGTTCTGATGGCGCTGACGGTCGTACATAGCCCCGCCGTTTTGTGGGAGGAGCGGGATGACGTCATCTCGCTGCTCGTAGTCTGTCACCCCGCTCCGGCTCTGACAGATGCCGGTAGTAACGGTGCAGAGCGGGTGAGAGACGAGAAGGCTCAGATTTTCTGCCCCTCACCCGCCCTGCTCCGATCACTACCGGCATCTGTCATCGCCAGCTGTCATCAGCGTGGGACAGCAGGGGGGGACACAGGATTGGAGGTGAGTAGAGGAAAAAAAAATTTAATAAATGTCATTTTTTCTATCTGTGTCTGTGTTTATTTTTACATTTAACCCCTTGTGAACTGGTAAGGGGTCCATGAGAGGATATTTGCCAAAAAGGATATTTGCCTTAGATACCGAAACCAACCATAGAGGGTTGTCAATTTATTTCAGGAAACTGTGCTGAAAGATAGTTTTTAGTTCCTTTACCAAGTCAAAAGAGTGTAAAGCTCTCTCCTTAGGGTGAAAAAGATTGGGACACAAGGATTGGACAACAATGACCTTGTTGCTGTAAAACGATGGAAGATAATGTACCAGAAGCCGAAAAATCATGTTCCCTTTTAATACTTACGATCGGGACATCCAAAAGCAGTGTCCACAAGGGATGGGTATCCAAAGGCAAGGTGAAGCATAACTTAAATGACTGCAGTCTGCAGAACTTTGCGGCCAAAAACAGCATCCGCTGAGGCCCGCACATCAACCTTGTAAAACTTAGAAAAAGTATGAACAGAAGACCAAGTAGCGGCCTTACAAACTTGTTCAACAGAAGCTTGGTGCTGAAAAGCCCAAGACGCTCCAACGGCGCAAGTAGAATGAGCAGTGATACGAAAAGGAGGAACTTTCCCCTTAGCAGAATAGGCCGCAATAATGGCCTGACGTATCCATTTGCTAATGGAAGATTTGGCCGGCGCCAAACCCTTCCTAGGCCCACAGGGCATAACAAAAAAGGCATCAGTCTTACGAAAAGGAGAAGTAATAATCAAATAGTACTTAACACAGCGTACTACATCCAAACAATGCAAAACCCTCTCCTTGTCATTCTTAGGCTTAGGACACAGGGAGGGAAGAACAATATCCTGATTCAAATGAAAAGCAGAAACAACCTTAGGAAGAAAGTCTGGTTTGAACCGAAAGAGCACTTTGTCCTGATGCCTCTCAAAGTAGGGCGCCTGAATAGACAAGGCCGCCAACTCCGAGACACGCCGAACCGAAGTGATAGCTACCAAGAAGACAATCTTCTGAGTCAGGGTAGACAAAGCAATATCTTGCAAAGGCTCAAAGGGAGGAGCCTGAAGAGCAGAAAGAACCAAATTCAAGTCCCAAACAGGGAGTAATGGTTTCCTGGGAGGCCGCACATGCGTAACCCCCTGGAAAAACTAAAGGAAGAAGCGCGAAACACTTCTGAAAAAAGATAGATAAGGCAGAAACCTGCCCTTTCAAAGTACTCAGCTGAAGACCAGAGTCCAGCCCAGATTGTAAAAACTCCAGAATCCTGGAGACCGAAAAGACCCTACAAGGCAAAGACCTAACCTCACACCAAGCGATATAGGCTTTCCAAGTCCTAAAGTAGGTGATAGAAGAAGACCTCTTTCGGGCAGCGATCAGAGTCTTAATAACCGAGTCAGAAAGACCCTCCTCCTTCAAGATGGAGGTCTCAGCAGCCAAGCCATCAAAACCAGCGTTGGTAAACTGGGGTAAGACAGCCGACCCTGAGTGAGCAGATCGGGAGGCAGAACGAGCTGATTCGCTGTCAGCCAAACGATGTCTGCGCACCACACTCGTCTTGGTCCTCTTGGGGCCACGAGAATGGCGGACACCCTTTCCAGAACCAGCTTCCGTACCACTCAGCCTAGCATGAGTATCGGAGGAAACAGGTACAGAAAACCCGGGTTCAGGGATATGGCTTCCGCCGCCCGAGCCAGAGGATCCTGGGAGGGTGACACAAAGATCGGGAGCCTGCAATTGTGGCGAAAGGAAAACAGGACCACCTCCGGTGTCCCCCACCGGAGTGGGCTGCAGACTGCCGAGAGACAAGGAACATGTGTCTTCGCCCAGATCAGGATCAGGGACTCCACTCTGAGAGCACCCAGACTGGAAGTCCCTCCCTGATGATTGAAGTAAGCAACCGCTGCTTGACTGTCCAAGCGTAGCTGAACCAGAAGGCCCAGACCATGATGGGACAAAAGAGCAAGAACTAGACGGAAGGCTCTCAGCTCCAGAACAGACGGCCGAGGATTGGAAAGAAGGATCCAAACCAACTCCTGAATCAGACAGACCTTGGACTGAGTGAGCAACACCCTGTGTTGACCGAAATCCGACCGTATTCCCCGAAAGGACACCACCCTGGCTAGAGCAAGGGGGAACCTGGGAAGTTTGAAAAACTTCAGATGCAGGACGGGGGAAGCTGACCCGTCCTTCTAGGGGACTGCGAAGAGAATGGTGTAAAAATCGAGGCCCACCTCTAAGTGCGGCACCGGCCGGATGACCGCCATTTCCAGGAAAACCCGTGAGGGAGGGCGAGACTCGAACTCCGGTCTGTAACCGGGCAACACTACCTCCCAGATCTATGTGTCCGGAGACTCCCGGCCTTAAACCAGGGAGGAGTGTCGCAATTGTCCCCCCACCCGCACGGGTGAGGGCAGCCCCTCATTGCTGAGCGGGCTTAGCAGTAGGTTTGGTCTTGGCGCCCCAGGACTGACCGGGACGGCCACGACCTCTTCCCCGGGACCAACCTACAGCCCCGGTAACGGGAAGGGAAGCCCCTCTTTCTTGAATTGAGGCAACTTACCATCCTTGGTAACAGCATCCAATTTCTCGCCAAAAAGGCGTAAACCTACGAAGGGTAGCGCTGTAAGCGCCTTTTTAGAATTAAAGTCCGCCGTCCACTGGCGCAGCCATATAGACCGACGAATAGCCACCAGCAATGCCGCTGTCCTGCTACTCGTCGCAAGAGCATCGTCCTGAGCAGTCAGGGCAAAAGAAACAAACGACTCACACTGCTTGAGAGAGCTAATCATATCACAAGCGGGATCAAGATCTGCAAGCAGATCCCTAATCATGGATCTAACAGCCAGCAACAGAAGCGCCGAAGCACAAATTGGCCGTAGTGTCGAGCCGGCACTGATAAAACCATGGCGAGCCAATTGATCAATCCGACGATCCTCACCATCCTTAATGGTAGTGGTGCCAGAAAGGTGCAACGCAGCCGGGCCAGTCAACCCCAACACCGGGGTGTCGACTTCGGGGGGCACTGACCAAAGCTTCACCAAGTCCTCTGGAAAGGGATAACGCTTATCCCAATTAGGAGGAGTTCCAGCCAGGCGCGTGGGTTGTTCCCATTCCTTAAGGACAAGCTTCTCAAAGTGCTGTTGCCTGGGAAACACCAAACGCAGCTGGAGTACATCAAACAACTCACCTTTTGGCAGAGGGACCACCGCAGGCGGATCCAAGGCCAATACTTTAAACATTTGAGCCAAAATAGAAGGAGTGTCAAGGGACACCCCCACAGCCTGATCACCAGCAGTATCAAACAATAGCTGGTCTGCAGGCTCATCCGATTCCTCAAAAAGTTCCCCCTCCTCATCAGGGGGACAATCGGATTAATCCAAAAATTCAGATACCTCATCCTCCGGGGCAGGTACTGCCGGAGCAAGGTGCTTCCGCTTTGCAGTAGCCTTCTGAGCCACTGAAGCGGAGATAATTTTCTCAAGGTTGGCCAACCGCGCATGCACCTCGGAATGCGAATCCCCATTTTTGACAGTGTCACACGGGGTCTGGACTAGGTTGGGGGGGATAGGAGATGACGGAAATTGTGAGGAGCCAGAAGCCGGAGCAGCGGACTGGCGCGCAATGTTCTGCTGAGCACATGGCACATAATATGACATCATCGCCTGGGAGCGGAACCCCACAGCCCCCACACAACCTGGATGGCCCAGAGGAGCCATTTCCGGTAACATTGGAAGCCTCCATATGGTGAATTTATGGTATTCGCAACAACCCAGGGTTTTACGCAATAAGCAACCCGGGATGCCCCTTAATAATTAAAGTCCCGGAAGTGGGAGGATTTTTTTTTTTTTTTTTAATATATAGTTTTTTTTTTAAACCTAGGAAAATCCCAATTTAGAGACTAAGACTAGCCAGGTATAACAGACCAGGAGAGCCACTGCAGTGAGGGGATCCCAGAATCTGTGGGGGAAAAGAGACCACAGTCAGTCCCCCCGCTACAATCATACATAACCAATAAGGCAAACATATATGGCTAGCTTAAACATCTTGAATAAATATACATGACACATGTAATTTCAAGGCAAAGCAGAGTGCCAAAAATCAGAGCACATACTGTGTATAAATACATGCCCATACACATACATATATATAAACATACCTGTACATACATACACATACATATATAAATATAAATACATATATATAAATATACATATATATATATAGGAAGCTCTTCCCCCACCGGCTGCAGCGTCCAGGTCTCTAATGAGACCAGGGAAGCGAGGGGCGGGCCCGGAGACAGCGCGTCCCGGCCAGCAAAGGGAGGGAACAAACAGTGAAAAACAGGCCCCAGCAGCCCTGTCCATGCGCTGCCACTAAGACCTTTTCACAGTAAAGTAAAGCACTCATGCACATTACACACCCCCCCCCCCCCCAACCTTAGTGAAGGGAGAAGGCCAAGCAGGAGAAGGTGACCTAAAGGGACATCGGGACAGGGGCATCCCAAATCCGGATCACCAGCCGGATAGCCGCATTGCCCCACAAGTGGGGTCGAGCGGAGGAGATAAGCTCCTAGGCACCTAAAGTGCCATCTACCTTTGCCCAGCCCGCAGCCTAGGCTGGGAGGCTTCCATTTACCTAAGCATAATAAACACACAAGAACTGGGCAGAAATAGACCAAAAGGGGATGCCGGATTTTACCCCGGCTACCTGCAAGCAGGAGACTTCATTCTTCTGTCTTGTCGCTTCATGCAGAGAGAAAAAACTGGTGATTCAGTGGGAGGTCCCAGGTATATATAGGCCGGAAGGGGCTCGTTTTCAAGACTTCTCCCTGCACGTCGCCACCTGCTGGTGGAGTAACCCGATCGTAAGTATTAAAAGGGAAGCGGGGTGTGTGGCACACCGAGAATATATTGTTTTTTTCAAGAGAGTCTGGGCTTCAACATGAAATCTCTTGTTTGGCCTTTTTTTAGTGTATTCTCAATACTTTTTGGTGAAATATGTGCAAAAAAAATAAAAAAAATAATTATTTTGCAATTTGTAGTGTTTTTTTGTAATAAAACATGTAAGCTTGTCAATAAAATTTTATTGCGTGCGAAACCCCAATTTCTCCCAGTCACAGCGGTACCACATATGTATTGATAGACACCCTTTCCTGCCCAGGAGACTCTCCCAAACTGAAACAGAGCGTTAGGAGATTTTCAGATAAAATACAACTATGCTATGCGCTATGCGCATCTTGCAGTTTTTCCAGAAAAACAACCATTTACATTTAAAATACCCCCCACAAACGATATATTCTCTGGAAGTACACACCTCAAGCTTTCTAGGCATACCAAGCTTGTTTACGTGGGCTTAGTTTTCTGGAAGTAATCCCTCAATGTATTCTTTGGTTGCACAGTTTCCCTAAAAAAGAATAAAAAGGAAGAATCAAGCCACATTTTCCTAAAAAAACTATATGCAAACAAGAAAAAACAAGTAAAATCTCAAAAAGCAACATGCCCCGAACAGAACGATACCCAACATGCATAGGTACTGTCAAGGGAAGAGTTGGCAAACACCCCAAAGTAAAGCATGCGCATAACAGTAATTTTACTTGAAAATTTCAGCTCTGCGCACCTTGCAATTTTTCAACCAAAACAACCCTTTACATTTGGAATATCCCCTATAAACTTTCCCTGAAAGTACACATTAAGCTTTCTAAGAGTACCCAGCTTGTTGTAGTAGGCTCACCTTTCTGGAAGTAATCCCTCAAAGAATTCTTAGGTTGCACAGGGTTTTCCTAAAAAAATGAATAAAAAAACAGAATAAATAAATGTTTTCCTAAAATATAAATATGCAAACAAGAAAAAACAAGCTAAATCTGAAAGAGCAAGGTCTTCCGAGCAGAACAATACCCAACATGCATAGGTACTATTAACCCTTTTAATTGCCAACCTACTTGAAGTTTTGTCACCCTCTGTTGACAGGTAATTTTTCCCCATTCTGCGCTATGTTTAACCGTGATTTTTGCCGGAATTTCCAGGAAAATTACAGATATATAATTTGCAGCAGAGTTTAGGCTTGAACATGAAATGTCTTGTTTGTACATTTTTTACTGTTTTTTTTATATTTTTGTGTAAAAATAAATAAATAAATATTTTTTAGACAATTGTCTCCTTTATTTTAAATAAAACATTTACTTTATTAGAGAAAACCATAGAGAAAGCCCAATTTCTCCCGATTACAACGGTACCACATATGTATCAGTAGCCCTCATTCTTGCCCAGGAGACCCCCAAAACTGAAAATAGCACTTTATAACATTTACAAATAAAATACTACTATCTACACTATAAACATAAGGGGTTAATTTAAAAAAAAATGACATAGGCTCCCCTTAAAAATCCCCCCAAAATTTAAATGGGGTCCCCCTTACCCAGCATTATCAGCCCTGGCACCAGCTATGGGGGCTTTTAGGAACAGAGTGGAGGGGCCAGCTTTTGTGGCCCCCCACCCTGCAGCCTACAAGCCCACATAGCCTATGTGGGCCCGGGCTCTTCTGCCCCCCCCCCCCGGGCTTTGGGGAGGCAGGAAATGGGGGTGCCGGGGGTTAATGGCAAGTTACCTGCGGCTAGCCCCCAGCCTTGTGAACTGGTATAAGGGGTCTCATGGACCCCTTACCAGTTCACAAGGGGTTAAGTGTAAAAAAACACAGAAACAAGCAGAAAAAAATATTTTATTATTTTTTACATTTTTAATACTTACCTCCCATCCATCCCTGTGTCCCACGCTGATCAATCTGGCTTCTGTTCTCCTGCTGCAGCTGGAAGCCTTTCTTAGCTGCTGGGCAACAAAACATAAGGGGTTAATTTAAAAAAAAAATGACATAGGGTCCCCCCTCGGGGGGGGGGGGGGGGGGGTTGGAATTTTAAGGGTTAAAAACAAAATGAAATGGGGTCCCCCATACCCAGCATTACCACCCTGCAGCCTACGAGCCCCCATAGCCTGTGTGGACCCGGGCTCTTCTGCCCCCCCCCCTGGGCTTTGGAGAGGCAGGTAATGGGGATGCCAGGGGTTAATGGCAAGTCACCCGCTGCGGCTAGCGAGTGACTTGCCATCCCCCAGCCTTGTGAACTGGTATAAGGGGTCTCATGGACCCCTTACCGGTTCACAAGGGGTTAAATGTTAAATAAAAAAGACACAGACACATAAGAAAAAAAAATGATCTTTATTTTTTTTTTTTTTTACTTTACTCACCTCTGATCCTCTGTCGCTCGGGTGTTTGGAAGAGAGAGCCTGGGGAGGGGGGGGCAGCAGACCTGTTCCAGGAAGTGGGGGGCAATTTCTGCCCTCTCCTCGCCACGGAAGAGGCTGGGGGGGGGGGCGATCAGAGGCCCCCCCAGTGAAGAGGACACCCGTCGGGAGGCAGCGCGGCCTCAGGTAAGCAAATGTCATTTTACTTTTTTTTTTTTTTTACAGTTAGCAGCTGCTGCTGCCGAAGCGGGGGGGGGGGGGGGGAGTGGGCCTATTCCGGGGGCTCTCCTGGAGCCATCCGACCCCCCACGGGGGATCGGATGGCACCAAATTAAAGAGACCCGGCCGGATCCAACGAGGGGTCAGGTGAGAATTTTTAGGTAAAGTCAAGCACATAACACCTACGTGCTTGGCACTTAAGGCATGGACATGCGAGCACGTAGGTGTTACATGCTTGGCACTGAAAGGGTTAAACGGACCTTTACAAGAAATGGTTGAGTACCCCTGGCCTAAAATAATTCCTTGTGCACTCTGTTGTCCTTGGCAAATAAAGCTCTATTTTATTCAATTCTATTTGCATTTCATCAGAAATGAAAAATAAATCTTCAAGTGTTTACTGTTCAGCCACTTTCCCCTGTCTTTCCTGATGTTTGCTCACAGAATAAAGCTACAACCTAAAAAATTGGGTATTCTGGATATTTTTACTAGGACTTTAGCCAACCTCTGCCCATCAGCCACCATAAATCCAATATAGCGGTGCCCAAAGTTAATAACAGTTTCATAATGACAATCAGGAAGCAATAATAGGGACTAAATAGTAATGCGCAGTAACTGGTCTCTTTAAATATAGTTTTATTTTTTAAATATCTGAAGACGTACCTAGCGTAGCTTGCATTGTATATTATACATAGTGAAACCATACTGCCCTCTAGTGTAAACTTTAAAGAGTAGACAGTCAAAGCATAATAAAATACCATTATTGTATAGTACAATACTGAAACTACCAGATTGACTTTAAAGCTCACATGAAAGTTATAATCAAGAAAATTATGAATAGTATAGGAAATTGATTTGTCTTTGATATCTTAGATATCAACTGAACATTTTTAAGAAGATGAGCACACAACAAACAATAATATTAGTAAGCAAAGGAAGTCACTAGAAATACTTAGAAAGTTAAACTGGACCAACACCCATTTTACAAAACATGGCTGTTGGTCTGCTGCAGGGTTGGGGGGAGGATGGGGCACCCCAATTGCCAGGGTCCCCCCCCCCCCCGCTCGATCGAAGCCCTGTAAAATTCACAAACATTACCTGACAACTCGCTCCCTTGGAGAAATGCAACCCCGTGATTGTCCGGCGGCTGACAAAACGGAAGCCTGAGCAAGGGAGATGTGACAACCGTCGGCCAATCGCAGGGCTGCATTTCCCCAAGGGAACGAGCTGTCAGGTAAGGTTTCGGGCTTTACAGTGCTCGGTTGAGGGGGGACCATAGCAATTGGGGTGCCCCTCGCAGCTATGTTTTGTAAACTGGGTGTTTAAGAAAAAAACACCTTAAAATAACCATAAACTCTAGTTTAAAAAAAAATATATATTACATCATCTATATTAAGCCCTAGAATCTTTAACCCTTTTTTTATTTACATATAATTATGAGTCTGAAAAAAACTATTCTGTGAAATACTCACCTGTAGAATTGGTATTATACATATACAGTACGTCCTGCTCCAGATATAATATTTACACTTGGGTAATCCTCCGCCAGATGGCGCTGCACTGCAGAGACATGCAAAACAGGCTCCTCCCGTCCCTCAAATACCCGGGGACCTCCCACAAATCCCCAGCATTGAAAAGCAGTGAACAAGAAGCCGGGAGAATTAACCACCAAAACTGGTAATAACAACAATGATAACATGATAACAATCACCATACAGGGGATCCAGAACAATGCAAAAACCAGGGTGGGGTGGAGCAGGACGTACTATATACGTATAATACTACAGGTGAGTATTTCACAGAATTGTATTATTCTAAGTATACAGTACGTCCTGCTCCAGATATAATACTTACACTTGGGACATCCAATAGCAGTGTCCATAAAGTAGGGTGGATCCCCAACAAAAAAGGTAACAGCAGGCAGATTAAACCACTGCCGCCTGTAAAACCTTGCGGCCAAACACAGCATCAGCTGAGGCCCTAACATCCACCTTGTAAAACCTTGAAAAGGTATGAACAGAAGACCAAGTAGCAGCCTTGCAAACTTGCTCAACAGAAGCCTGGTGCTGGAAGGCCCAAGAGGCACCAATAGCACGAGTAGAATGAGCAGTAAGGCGGAAGGGAGGTACCTTTCCCTTGGCAGAATAGGCCTGAATCACAGCCTGATGAATCCATTTGCTAATAGTAGACTTGGCAGGAGCCAAACCCTTCCTAGGCCCGGAAGGCACAACGAAGAGAGCATCAGTCTTCCTGAAAGCCGCAGTGACTACCAGGTAATACTTCAAACACCTGACCACGTCCAAGGAATGCAGAACCCTTTCCTTATCGTTGCCAGGATTGGGACACAATGAAGGAAGAACGATATCCTGATTTAAATGAAAGGCAGACACAACCTTAGGCAGAAAATCCGGCTTGAAGCGGAACACCACCTTGTCCTGGTGCCTCTCATAGTACGGAGGCTGAATAGATAGAGCAGCAAGCTCAGACACACGCCTAACCGAAGTAATAGCCACCAAAAAGACAACCTTGAGAGTAATAACAGCGAGAGCAGCATCATGAATAGGCTCAAAGGGAACACCTTGCAAGGCAGATAAAACCAAGTTTAAATCCCAAACAGGGACCATAGGTTTACGAGGGGGACGCACATGAGTGACCCCCTGAAAGAAGGTCTTAACCAAATGATGCTGAGCAAAGGACTTCTGAAAGAAGACGGACAGGGCAGAAACCTGACCCTTCAGAGTACTGAGTTTTAGACCTAACTCCAAACCATGCTGTAAGAACTCCAGAACCCTAGGAACTGCAAACTCCCTACAGGGAAGAGACCTAGATTCACACCAGTCAATGTAGGTATGCCATACTCTATAATATATGGCAGAAGAAGTCTTCTTCCTACCCTGCACCATAGTACCCACCACCGAGGTAGACAAACCTTTTTCCATCAAGATGGAGGTCTCAGCAGCCAGGCCGTCAAAGCCAGAGTTTGTAAATTGGGATGGCGTAAGGAGCCCTGAGTGAGCAGATCTGGTGCCTCTGGCAGATCGTACTGATCTACTGCCATTTGTACCACGTCTGCGAACCACACCCTTCTTGGCCACCTGGGGGCCACTAGAATCACAGGTACCCCTTCCAGAGCAATCCAGAGCCGCCAAAAAGACAACCTTGAGAGTAATAACAGCGAGAGCAGCATCATGAATAGGCTCAAAGGGAGCACCTTGCAAGGCAGATAAAACCAAGTTTAAATCCCAAACAGGGACCATAGGTTTACGAGGGGGACGCACATGAGTGACCCCCTGAAAGAAGGTCTTAACCAAATGATGCTGAGCAAAGGACTTCTGAAAGAAGACGGACAGGGCAGAAACCTGACCCTTCAGAGTACTGAGTTTTAGACCTAACTCCAAACCATGCTGTAAGAACTCCAGAACCCTAGGAACTGCAAACTCCCTACAGGGAAGAGACCTAGATTCACACCAGTCAATGTAGGTACGCCATACTCTATAATATATGGCAGAAGAAGTCTTCTTCCTACCCTGCACCATAGTACCCACCACTGAGGTAGACAAACCTTTTTCCATCAAGATGGAGGTCTCAGCAGCCAGGCCGTCAAAGCCAGAGTTTGTAAATTGGGATGGCGTAAGGAGCCCTGAGTGAGCAGATCTGGTGCCCCTGGCAGATCGTACTGATCTACTGCCATTTGTACCACGTCTGCGAACCACACCCTTCTTGGCCACCTGGGGGCCACTAGAATCACAGGTACCCCTTCCAGAGCAATCTTGTGCAAAGCCCTGCCCAGCAGGGGGAATGGTGGAAATACATACGGGAGCCGAAACTCCTTCCATGACATGGACAGAGCATCCGTGGCCAAGGCCAGAGGATCCTGAGACAGGGATACGAAGACCGGGAGCTTGTGATTGTGATGGGATCCACATCCAGTAGACCCCAACGGTGGCACAGGGACTGGAATACCCTGTTGCAGAGGGACCACTCCCCCTGACGGGACGTCCCCTTGCTCAGAGCGTCTGCTAACAGATTCTCTGCCCCCGGAATGTACACAGCCGAAATGCATTGGACATTGACCTCCGCCCATGTCAGGATCCGAGACACCTCCTGGAGGGCACCCCTGCTCCGGGTCCCTCCCTAATGGTTGATGTAGGCAACCGCCGTCCTGTTGTCTGAGCGCACCTGCACCGATAGACCCTTCAGGTGGTGGGTCAACCGCTCCAGTACCAACCTGACTGCCCGCAATTCCAGAATGTTGATGGGTAGAAGGGCCTCCTGAGGGCCCCACCTCCCCTGGAAGTGCAGGGACTTCCAGAATCCCCCCCAACCTGACAGACTGGCATCCGTTGTGACCGTCTCCCAGGAGGGGGCCAGAAAGGACCTGCCCCTGATCAAGTTCCTGTGGTCCAGCCACCACGCAAGGGACTGTCTGACCAAGGGGGGAAGCACACACAGACCCTGTCCAAGGACGCTGGGTTCTTGTCCCACACTGACAGAAGGTGAAGCTGCAGAGGCCTCAAATGGAACTGAGCAAAGGGCACCGCCTCGAAGCACGCCACCATCAGGCCCACCAGCTGCATTCCCTGCCTGATGGAGGGCTGGGGGCACGAGAGCAGGAACCTCGCCTGCGCAGTCAGAGCTTCCACCTTCTGTTGAGGAAGGAATATCCTTGACTGAACCGTATCCAGAATCATTCCCAGGAACGGAGTCACCGAGGAGGGGGACAGCGAGGACTTGTGGTAATTGATCACCCAGCCGAAGGACTCCAGGGTGGACACTACCAGCTGAGTGTCCAACTCTGCCTGCCGCAGAGACCGAGAGGTGATGAGTATATCATCCAGGTAGGGTAGCAAGCGTATGCCCCTTGACCTTATCAGGGACATCACCCCTGCCAGCACCTTGGTGAACACCCTGGGAGCCGACGTGAGGCCGAATGGCAAGGCCACAAATTGGTAATGCTGATCTTTCAGTGCAAATCTGAGAAACCTTTGGTGTCCTGGAAACACCGGGACGTGAAGGTAAGCATCTTTTATGTCTACGGACGTCATAAAGTCCCCTGGGTGCAGAGAGCCGATGGCCGAGCGCAGAGTTTCCATGCGAAAGTGCCTGTTCTTGACAATCTTGTTGAGGATTTTTAAATCCAGAATGGGCCTGACTGACCCATCCTTCTTGGGTACTGTGAAAAGGTTGGAATAGAACCCCTTGCCCCTGTCTCTTAGGGGGACCTTGCAAATGACCCCTAGATCCAGGAGACCCTGCACGGCCAGCATCAAGACCTGAGCTGAAGCAGGGTCCTGTGGGATCCGGGACCCCGTGCATCTGGTGGGGGGCCGCACAGCAAATTCTATCTTGTTGCCGGAGGACACTACCTCCTGAATCCACCGGTCTGAGACGTGGCGCCTCCAGACATGCTCAAAGTGCTGAACACGTCCCCCCACCCTGACGGGCGAGGGCGCCCCATCATGCCTGAGGGGTCTTAGGAGGGGCTTTGGGCTTGGACCCCCAGGAGGAACCAGGACAGCGTCCCCTGTTCCTGTGCCAGGAATCTGCGTGGGACCCAGCGAAGGACACCCCTTTTTCCTGTTTCGCCCCACGGTAGGGGATTGAAAGGGTGCCCTGGCCCCGAAAGGGCAGAGACTGTCGTCTGCTCTGGGGTAACTTACCTCCTTTAGCGAAGAGGTTTAGACGGTCCCCAAACAGGTGCAGGCCCTTAAATGGAAGCCCAGTAAGGGCTTTCCTGGCAGCATTGTCAGCAGCCCACTGGCGCAACCAAACCGCGCGGCGTATAGCTACCGCCAGGGCAGAAGATCTGGCAAACATTCTAATAGCATCATCCGATGCAGACAGGATAAAGTTCACAAACACATCACAGTTAGACAGTGCATTGATAGTATCAGGTGGCAACTCATCTGGGCCATCGAGTGCATTCCTGACCATGGCCCTGAGTGCCACCGCCGAAATGGCGCACACCGGGCGCAGAGCCGCCACCCCAAATGCAAAGGCATGGCATGCCAATTGGTCAATACGCCGGTCCTCAGAATCCCGCAGCGTAGTAGTGTCAGGGGAGTGCATAATAGAGGTGTTGGATAACCCTAGAATAGGAGCATCGACCTCGGGGGGCGATGACCAGCACTTAACCATGTCAGCAGGGAAGGGATACTTCCTGTCCAAACTCAGTGATGGTGCACTGGCACTCGTAGTCACTTTCTGGCCAGTCCAATGCCTTTGGGAGGGTGGGGGACCATGCTGCAAGGTGGAAAGGGTTTTACACAGCTTTTAATACAATGCATCTGGTGGGGGGCCGCACAGCAAATTCTATCTTGTTGCCGGAGGACACTACCTCCTGAATCCACCGGTCTGAGACGTGGCGCCTCCAGACATGCTCAAAGTGCTGAACACGTCCCCCCACCCTGACGGGCGAGGGCGCCCCATCATGCCTGAGGGGTCTTAGGAGGGGCTTTGGGCTTGGACTCCCAGGAGGAACCAGGACAGCGTCCCCTGTTCCTGTGCCAGGAATCTGCGTGGGACCCAGCGAAGGACACCCCTTTTTCCTGTTTCGCCCCACGGTAGGGGATTGAAAGGGTGCCCTGGCCCCGAAAGGGCAGAGACTGTCGTCTGCGCTGGGGTAACTTACCTCCTTTAGCGAAGAGGTTTAGACGGTCCCCAAACAGGTGCAGGCCCTTAAATGGAAGCCCAGTAAGGGCTTTCCTGGCAGCATTGTCAGCAGCCCACTGGCGCAACCAAACCGCGCGGCGTATAGCTACCGCCAGGGCAGAAGATCTGGCAAACATTCTAATAGCATCATCCGATGCAGACAGGATAAAGTTCACAAACACATCACAGTTAGACAG
This sequence comes from Gastrophryne carolinensis, assembly GCA_027917425.1. NCBI lineage: Eukaryota > Metazoa > Chordata > Amphibia > Anura > Microhylidae > Gastrophryne > Gastrophryne carolinensis. The sequence goes on along the minus strand of CM051234.1, from coordinate 516,580,256 downwards.
TGCATTGATAGTATCAGGTGGCAACTCATCTGGGCCATCGAGTGCATTCCTGACCATGGCCCTGAGTGCCACCGCCGAAATGGCGCACACCGGGCGCAGAGCCGCCACCCCAAATGCAAAGGCATGGCATGCCAATTGGTCAATACGCCGGTCCTCAGAATCCCGCAGCGTAGTAGTGTCAGGGGAGTGCATAATAGAGGTGTTGGATAACCCTAGAATAGGAGCATCGACCTCGGGGGGCGATGACCAGCACTTAACCATGTCAGCAGGGAAGGGATACTTCCTGTCCAAACTCTTAGGGATCCCGGGAAGTCTACTGGGATGTTCCCATTCTTTAAGCACGAGGTTATTGAAATGGGTTTGCTTGGGGAATTCCAGGCGAGCCTTAGCAGTATGAAATAGCTCACCCCTTTGCCTGGGTGCCGCAACAGGGGGAGAAATGGACAAAACCTCAAAAATCTGAACCAGCAGCCTGTCAGTATCATCCGGGGTCCAGTGCTCGGAACCAGACTCGTCATGACCCCTTGACTTCTCGTCGGATGACCCTGAGTCAGAGAACAGCTAACCTTCGTCCGGGGGGTATGGCCATAAGTATGCAAAAACTCATCAGATTCCATAGGGAAGAGAGCAGAGTCAGAGGTTAAATGCTGCTTCTTTGCGGTGGCCTTACGTGCTAAAGAATTAGCAAGCAACTTTTCAACACTGGCCAGTCTAGTAGCCATACCAGGATGAGAATCCCCGCTTGTATTGGGGGTTAGACTCAGGCTTGGGGGAGTAGGTGAAGTGAGGCGAGGTGCAGGCCCAGCCACAGAAGAGGCGGGAAGAACCGATAGTGCCTGCTGTGCACAAGGAACACAGACCCGTGCATTGTCACCGCTGCTAGGTAAGACCCCACAAGCTACACACAGCCGGGCTTGTCCCGAAGGAACCCCGTTCACAATATCCTGGGATGCCTCCATATGGTGATTAATCGGCACAATAGGCCAGTAGGGATTGACGCTGTACGCTACCCTGGATGCCCCAATAACCCGCGGGGAAGTGGGAGTAAATTTAATAGGCCCAACTGGGAGCTACACCGGGCCGGGAGAAGCCACCGGATTCCACGGTCTGAAAGACATAAGGGGAACAAAAGATGTCAGAGCCATGCGCAAGAAAAGGAAATCATGAAAATCGCCCGCAAGGGCACTTACAGACCGAGGGGGGAGGATGGTCTTCACCATGCGCGCGCGACTAGCAGTAAAATGACGCCAAGTGAACCTCGAAGGGCAGGCCAGAGCTGGCCGTGATGCGGAGCGCGCCAAGCCAGGGCCCCGCCTCCCCGGAGAGCGCGAAGCTCCAAATCCGTAGTCAGTATAGACAGAGTATAGATAGAGGGGAAATGACACTTGAAAGGAATTTATCGAGTGGATTACTTCAGAAGAGCCACTATGACACTAAAGGAGACGCTGCAGCGTCTGCAGCGCCATCGCCACCCGTGCAGTACAGCCAGTACAGTAAAAAACGCGCCGGCGACAGTTACAAAATAAAAGGCAAACAGCACGGTTCTGACACCCATTCCCAGTCAAGGGCAATACTAAGGCCATGAGCGTGTAATAGGGTACACTGAGGCCGCCATACGCACACACCCCTCCCCCCCTTTCTTTCCCCCCGGGCTAAGGGGGGAATGAGGGAGGATGGCGACCCTTTGGACAGGGCCCACCGCTACACGGGGCGTGGGGCAATGATGCAGGAGGAGCATCCCCTGAAGGCTCACCATCAGCCTAAACCGCCTACCCTTTGGTGGGGGACTGCGGTGGAGTGTGGCTCCATAAGCACACATGGTGCTGCCTACCTTCACCCGACCAGCGCAGCCCAGACTGGGAGGCACATCACAAAGAGGAAGGGTGGGAGTAGTCCAACAGGGCCGCAGGCTGTAATAGCCCCGCTCACCTGCGAGAGAGTGATACTTCATGTCTTCGCAGTCGGCACTGCAGAGAAATCTGGGGATTTGTGGGAGGTCCCCGGGTATTTGAGGGCTGGGTGGAGCCTGTTTTGCATGTCTCTGCAGTGCAACGCCATCTGGCGGAGGATTACCCAAGTGTAAGTATTATATCTGGAGCAGGACGTACTGTATACTTAGAATAAGAGCATATACTCATTTTTTAAGCACCCGTATCAGAAGATGGTTGTTTCTTTCTTATTATGAGCTGACTTTATAAGCACTCATTACTTGGACTGGTGATGTTCTCTTCTGCCGACAGTAACAAGGAAAGATGTTCCTTTACTTACTGTGGGCAGGGAAGTGTGCTCTGACCAGCCACAATGAGTCCACTTATCTCCAGTTTGCCTATCTGGAGCCCGCTGTAGAAGGGGGGGGGGGGGAGGACTCTCCCCAAGACAGCTGATAACAGAAGAAAGAATGTGCTTAGTAAAACTGTTCTTGAATTGCCTTCATGCAAAACATGATCTAGGACTACAGATAGAAGTGCAAATTACCAGCAAAAAACATAATTCTGTGATGATAATCAGGCCAAAGAATCAGCCAACGGTCCCTGAACAAAAATTGCAGAGCTGAAACACGCCCTTTGAGTGTACTTTCTGTATCCCTAAAGGGATTGTCCATGCAAGAGGTTAATGAAACCTACAGCCTCCTCACCTCTTAAATGTATGTTGTTTAGCTGCCCTTGGTCCTTATGTGCAGCTTGGAGCAACATTTACATTATGTCTAATACAGACTTGAGCATTGCAAGGCACCAGGGCCACATACGGCCCTTTGATTGGCTCTGACCGGCCCGGCAACGCTGCCGACGCCCCTGCCGCTCAGTCCCACCCACTGTCCGCGCAGTCTTGCCAGAAAAGATAGTGCCAGGTTTGAGCAGAACTTTTGCACCTCTGTAGTGAGTCTAATGTAGCGGGGCCGTGTGTGGATTAGAGCCTGTTGTCCTATTGGATAGCTCCCTCCTGCAGGTTTGGCTGTGGGCGGAGTTTCTCTTTCCGCCCTTGGCCTGCACATGTGTCAGTCGCTGCGGAGCTGACGCCGGAGATCAAGGTACTCCAGCCACTTGTCTGTGCCTGACGTCACAGGCTGCTGGTACTTGTAGGCCACACCAAATGTGTTACATACCCTACGCAGTGCCTGATGGTGCACTGGCACTCGTAGTCACTTTCTGGCCAGTCCAATGCCTTTGGGAGGGTGGGGGACCATGCTGCAAGGTGGAAAGGGTTTTACACAGCTTTTAATACAAGGCCGGCCACTGGTCTCCCCCCCCCCCGGGCATCCCAAATCGGGATGCTCCACCTTTTGAAACCCTTTTACTCAGTAGCAACATGAAAAAAGGTGGCCTCCTTCTCTGAAAGTAGAACAAAACCCAGAGCGGCCCCTGGTCTCCCCCCTGGGTATCCCAGATCAGGATGCCCCACTATGTGAAACCCTTGTTACTAAGTAGCAACTTGAAAAATGGTGGACTCCCCCTTAAAGTGGAAATGAACCTAGAGCGGCCACTGGTCTTCCACCTGGGCATCCCAGATCAGGGCTTTGTTCTTCTTTAAAGTGGACCAACACCGAGAGGTGATCGGCCCGGAAATCTATAAGATTCCCGGGCCGATCACCTCCCACCCCGCGGGACATCCGAGATCGGGATGTCCCGCGGGGTGAAACCCCCCCAGACACCCCAAATCGCTTACCTGATCTTCGGCGGCGGCCGGCCGCCGCCGCCTCCCTCGCGCCCCTGTAGACGTGCGCGCGCCCGCGCCGGCTGTCTGTGAATGGCCGGCGGGGGCGCGCGCGCGCCGAAAGTGACGCGAGGGAGGCGGCGGCGGCGGCAGCCACTTGGACGTTCCTGATCCCCGCCTGGACATTGGCGGGGATTGGACCGTCCAGTCACGTGGCAGCGGGGACAGGTAAGATTTTGGGGCTTTCTGGGGGGTTTCACACAGCGGGGCACCCCCGATCGGGGTGCCCCGCCGAAGTGGACCAAAACCCAGGATAGTCAAAATCCTGGGTGTTGGTCCACTTTAAGGGAGGGAGTCTGCCATTTTTCATGTTGCTACTGAGTGGGGCATCCCGATCTGGGATTTCCAGGGGGAAGACCAGTGGCCACTCTGGGTTTTGTTCTGCTTTATGTGAGGGAATCCACAATTTTTCACATTGCTCCTGAGTAAAAAGTGTGAGCAGCGCTGCGTTACTGATTTGGTCACGATGTTTTAACCCTTTGAGTGCCAGCCTACCTAGATTTTTTGTCACACTCTGTTGCCAGACTACTTTTCACGTTTTTGCGCTACACGTGTTCAACCTGGATTTTTGAAGGGATTTCCAGGGATTTTCCAGTAAAATTATATACTGTTTTTTTCAGCAGAGCCTGGGCTTCAACATGAAATGTTGCCTTTTTTTAGTGTATTCTCAATACTTTTGGGTGAAATATGTGCAAAAAAATTAAAAAAATCTATTTTTTACAATTTGTAGTGTTTTTTTTATTAAAAATTGTAAGTTTGTTAATAAAATATTATTGCGTGTGAAAGCCCTATTTCTCCCGGTTACAACGGTACCACATATGTGTTGGTAGACACCATTTCCTGCCCAGGAGACTCCCCTAAACTGAAACAGCAGTTTAGGAGATTTCAGATAGGATACAACTATGCAATATGATTGCATAGTTGTTAGGGGTTAATTTAAAAAAAAAATGACATAGGGTCCCCCCTCCCAGGGAGGGGGACGTCATTTTTTGGGGGGAATTTTAAGGGTTAAAAACCCTTAAAATCCCCCCCAAAAAAGGACATAGGGTCCCCCTTACCCAGCATTACCGACCCGGACCAGCTATGGGGGCTTGTAGAACAGGGCGCAGGGGCCAGCGTTGGTGGCCCCTGGCCCTGCAGGCTACTAGCCCACATAGCCACGTGGCCCGGGCCCTTCTGCCCCCCCCCCTGGCCGTTGGGGAGGCAGGTAATGGGGGGCTGGGGGTTTTGGCAAGTCACCCGCTTGCCGCAGGTGACTTGCCATACCCAGAGCCTTGTGAACTGGTATAAGGGGTCTCATGGACCCCTTACCAGTTCACAAAGGGTTAAGTAAAAAAAAAGACACAGACACAAAATTCTTTATTATTCTATTTTCACTTATACTTACCTCTGATCCAGTGTCCCGCGCGGCTGCAGATGACATCTGTCAGTAGTGATCCCTCACCCGAAGCGTGGAAAGCCCAGGAGGGGGGGGGGGCTATTACGGGCCCCCTCCTGAAGATCAGAGGCCCGGGGGCGAAAATCTAATACTTGATTCTTGTACAGAATCGCTGGCAATTTCGAGGGGTCATGTAAGTCTGTATCTTTTTTTCTTATGGGGCTCTAAAGTCAGCTACGTGACTCTCACGTAGCTGGCACTTAACGGTTGGAGAGGCAGCTACGTGAGAGTCACGTAGCTGCCACTAGAAGGGTTAAAGCAGACCAAAACCCATGTAACCCAGCCCTTTGGCGTGTGAACAAATCCAGGGCTGGGTTACAGGCATCATGTCTCTGGGGCATCCCAATTTGTGATGCCCTGCTGTTTGAGACCTCACTGGACACACAAAATGTGGTTTATTTAATAAATTAAATTTTTTTGTAAGGCAACCTCACTTATTAATTGTTTAACAATAACATATACTCGTAGCAGCTTGTCAAAACAATGCTATTTACTGCTTTTTATAAAGAAATACAATTATATTATGCAGAATTGAGTTCAGCCTTTTGGCCCGGCCCTCAACAATATTTTTAGTTTCTCATGTGGCCCCATGGAAAAAGTAATTGCCCAACCCTGATCTAGAGTGTAATTTACACATAATTATTATTTTTCCCTACAATTTCCTGCCCAATTAATTTGTGTTGCTGTCATTTGTGGCCAGTAGAATATATATATTGCTGTACTTTTTACAATGATTCACAAGTAATTCACAACTTAACTATTTCTGTAAGGATAAAATATAGTCATTGATGATAGGGCCAAGACACCCATATATTTTCCCCAATAAAGGAAGATTAACTGGTTAAAATATTTAGCACTCTACATTTATTTACACCCATAAAACATGGCAAAATATCAGTTATGGGAAGATGCAGTAAATAATTTACCTTCCCGGGCAAGATGAATTGTTCCCACTTCATTTCAACATCCTTTTCTCTATTGATTTTTTTAAATGTAGTTTTACAGCCACCAGGATCTCTGGTTTAAGGAAATACAATGTAGTTAAGAGAACCATCTTACATAAATTGTTTTTAAACAATTGATTACTGTTGCTACAGTGTTGTTTCCCTTGTGCATCACCTTTTGAAATAAAAATGTTTGTAGTGGGTGAGAGATGTGAGGCACAGGAGTGGATGGGTAATCTAAGTGAAGCGTCATGCCCGAGGGCTCCCCTGATATGGGGTCTGATGGAAAGTCCAAGTGGACTCTGGACCAACAGCCTGGCACAGTTGGAAAAGAAAGCTAGCGGCCATTTTGGAACTTCCTTTCCCAGCACCTCAGCCATGCTGCTGTCTGGATTAAACTGACATAATTGACAATGCAAAGTAACAGGAAGCCCAGCAGCACCTCCTGTTTGCAGGTGGCCTGCAACTACATGAGCCGCCATTTTGTTTTTAAAATTTACCACAGCAAGAGTTAGAAAAAGGTAAATCAATTTTTATGTGCAGCTATCTAGATTTCCCTGGGGAGGGATGCATATGAACACTGTTGTGTTGGTCTGGTTTGAGTCATTTTTGGCTGTCCCCTTTAAGTGCATTAATGCTGACCAAATTTGTTTCCAGTTTTGGAAAGCACTGGGAAGGGTTAAACTGGCTGTTTTTTACTGCTATAAAAAACAATGCAGAAGATTTTCCTGCACCCCTTGTTCTGATGACACAACAGTAAGATTATGTCATAGACCAGACCTGGGCATTGTAAGGCCCCAGGGCCACAAACGGCCCTTTGACTAGCTCTGACGGCCTGTGACCAGAATGTCCTGTAAGGTGTGTGGCCGCACACTGCCGATGCCCCCGCCGCTCACTCCCGCCCACTGTCCGCGCAGTCTTGCCAGAAAAGATAGTGCCAGGTTTGAACAGCACTTTTGCCCCTCTGTAGTGAGTCTAATGTAGCGGGGGCGTGTGTGGATTAGAGCCTGCTGTCCTATTGGACAGCTTCCTCCTGCAGGCTTGGCTGTGGGAGGAGTTTCTCTTCCCGTCCTTGCCCTGTACCGTGTGGCATGTGTCAGTTGCTGCGGAGCTGACACCGGAGATCGGGGTACTCCAGCCAATTGTCTGTGCCTCACGTCGTAGGCTGCTGACACTTGTAGTGCACAACAAATGTGTTACATGCCGTACACAGCGCCTGGTGGTGCATTGGCTCTCGTAGTCCATTTCTGGCCAGACCAATGCCTTTGGGAGGGCGGGGGGACCATGCTGCAAGGTGGGAAGGGTTTCACAAAGCCTTTTATCCAAGGCCGGCCACTGGTCTCTCCCCCCCGGCATCCCAAATTGGGATGCTCCACTTTCTGAAACCCTTTTTACTCAGTTGCAACGTGAAAAAAGGCATACTCCTTCTCTGAAAGCAGAGCAAAACCCAGAGTGGCCACTGGTCTTCCCCTGGGTATCCTAGATCAGGATGTGTGAAACCCTTGTTACTTAGTAGCAACTTGACAAATGGTGGACTCCCCCTTAAAGTGGAAATTAACCCAGAGCGGCCACTGGTCTTCCACCTGGGCATCCCAGATCGGGCTTTGTTCCGCTTTAGGGAGGGAGTCTGCAATTTTTCATGTTGCTGCTGAGTAAAAAGGGTTTCACACAGTGGGGCATCCCGATCTGGGATTTCCAAGGGGAAGACCAGTGGCCGATCTGGGTTTTGTTCTGCTTTATGTGAGGGAATCCGCAATTTTTCACATTGCTACTGAGCAAAAACGTGTGAGCAGCGCTGTGTTACTTTAATAATGATGTAAAGGAGGGGGGTTATTCCATCCTAACCTGATTTGGTCATGATGTTTTAAAGCAGACCAAAACCAATGTAACCCCGCCCTTCGGAATGTGAAGGAATCCAGGGCTGAGTTACAGGCATCAATTACAGGCCAATTTGGGATGCCCTGCTGTGTGAGACCTCACTGGACACACAAAATGTGGTTTATTTAATAAATTACATTTTTTTGTAAGGCAACCTCACTTTTCATTGTTTAACTATAACATATACTCGTACCAGCTTGTCAAAACAATGCTATTTACTGCTTTTTATAAAGAAATACAATTAATATTATGCAGAACGGAGTTCAGCCTTTTGGCCCGGCCCTCCACAATATTTTTAGTTTCTCATGTGGCCCCATGGAAAAAATAATTGCCCAACCCTGTCATAGACCAAACCTGATCTCATGCCACTGACTTTTCCCCTGCTTTACTGAAGGCTACACCAAAGGTTTACCCTGATGTCCACTAAAATAAAAAAGGGCCATACCGTGTTTCCCCGAAAATAAGACCAGGGCTTGATACTGCAGACAAAAGTAATTTTTACACCATTTTGTCAGGCTACATTTGGCCTTAAACCGGACCAACAACCTGGCACAGTTGGAAAAGAAAGGTAGCGGCCATTTTGGAGTTTCCCAGCATCTCAGCCATGCTGCTGCCTGGATTCAACTGACATAACTGACAATGCACAGTAACAGGAAGCCCAGCAGCACTTCCTATTTGCAGGTAGCCTGCAAATGCATTAGCTGTCATTTTGTTTCTAAAATTTACTACAGCAGGAGTTAGAAAAATACAATTCTGTGATTACTCACCTGTAGAATTGGTATTATGAGTATACAGTACATCTTGCTCCAAATCTAATACTTACATTTGGGATATACTCCGCCAGATGGCGCTGGACTGCAGAGACATAGAAAATAGGCTCCTCCCGGCCCCTCAAATACCCGGGGACCTCCCACAAATTCCCCAGCATTGAAAAGCAATTAAGGAGAAGCCGGGAGCATTAAACAATCCAAACTATTAATTATAACAATGATAACAATCACCATACAGGGGATCCAGAAAAATGCAAACCAAGGGTGGGTTGGAGCAGGACGTACTGTATACTCATAATACCAATTCTACAGGTGAGTAATCACAGAATTGTATTATTCTTAGTATACAGTACGTCCTGCTCCAAATCTAATACTTACAGTTGGGACATCCAATAGCAGTGTCCATAAAGTAGGGTGGGATCCCCAAGAAAATTAGCAGCAGGCAGTTTAAACCACTGCCGCCTGCAGAACCTTTCGGCCAAAAACAGCATCAGCTGAGGCCCTAGCATCAACCTTGTAAAACTTTGAAGAGGTATGAACAGAAGACCAAGTAGCGGCCTTGCAAACTTGTTCAACAGAAGCCTGGTGCTGAAAAGCCCAAGAGGCACCAATAGCACGAGTGGAATGAGCAGTAAGGCGGAAGAGAGGATTCTTCCCCTTAGCAGAGTAGGCCTGAATCACAGCCTGACGAATCCACTTGCTGATCGTAGACTTGGCAGGAGCCAAACCCTTCCTAGGACCAGAAGGGACCACAAAAAGAGCAACAGTTTTCCTGAAAGGTGCAGTAGCCACCAGAAAGTACTTCAGCCACCTAACCACATCCAAAGAGTGCAAAAACCCTCTCCTCAGCATTGCTAGGATTAGGGCACAAAGAAGGAAGAACAATATCCTGATTCAAATGAAAGGCAGACACTACCTTAGGCAGAAAATCAGGTTTGAAACGAAACACCACTTTGTCCTGGTGCCTCTCCTAGTAGGGGGGGCTGAATGGACAGCGCCGCCAACTCAGACACACGCCTGACAGAAGTGATAGCCACCAGAAACACAATCTTGAGCATAAGAATGGCCAAGGCAGCATCCTGCACAGGTTCAAAGGGAGCACCCTGCAAGGCTGACAGAACCAAGTTCAAATCCCAAACAGGCACCATAGGTTTACGAGGGGGACGCACACGAGTGACCCCCTGGAAAAAAGTCCTGATCAGCGGTTGCTGAGCAAAGGACTTCTGGAAAAAAATAGCCAGGGCAGAAACCTGACCCTTCAGAGTACTGAGTTGGAACCCCATCTCCAACCCAAGCTGCAGGAACTCCAGAATCCTGGGAATAGAGAGGACACGACAGGGAAGAGACTTAGACTCACACCAGTCAGTGTAGGCACGCCAAACCCTGTAATAAATGGAAGAGGAAGACTACTTTCTAGCTTTAATCAAAGTATCCACAACTGAGGAAGACAGCCCCTTCTCCATCAAGATGAAGGTTTCAGCAGCCAAGCCCTCAAAGCCAGCGTTTGTAAATTGGGATGGCGTAGTGAGCCCTGTGTGATCAGATCTGGCACCAAGGGCAGAGCGTACTGATCTACTGCCAGCTGTACCACGTCTGCGAACCACACTCTTCTTGGCCACCTGGGGGCCACCAGAATTGCTGGCACCCCTTCCAGAGCAATCTTGCGCAGAACCCTGCCCAGCAGGGGAATTGGGGGGAAGACATACAGGAACTGAAAGACCTTCCATGACATTGCTAGCGCATCCGAGGTCAGGGCCAGAGGATCCCTGGACAGAGAGACAAAAGCTGGAAGCTTGTGATTGTGGCGGGACGCAAACAGATCCACATCTGGTTGGCCCCAACGGTGACACAGAGATTGAAACACCCTGCTGCATGGGGACCATTCCCCCTGGCGAGAGGTCCCCCTGCTCAGAGAGTCCGCCAGGTGATTTTCCACCCCCGGGATGTACACAGCTGAAATGCAGGGGACATTGGCCTCCACCCAAGTCAGGATCAGAGACACTTCCTGGAGGGCCCCCTTGCTCCGGGTCCCTCCCTGATGATTGATGTAGGCCACTGCCGTCTGGTTGTCCGAACGCACCTGCACAGGCAGGCCCTAAAGATGAGTAGTCAAGCGAGCCAGAACTAACCTGATCGCTCGCAGCTCCAAGACATTGATAGGTGTGTGGGCCTCCTGAGGACCCCACCTCCCCTGGAACCGCAGGGACTTCCAGAAACCCCTCCAACCTGATAGACTGGCATCTGTGGTGACCGTCTCCCAGGAAGGGGCAAGAAAGGATCTGCCCCCCAACAGGTTCCTTGAGTCCATCCACCACAAGAGGGACCTCCTGACCAGGGGGGAGAGCACACAGACCCTGTCCAGGGACGCTGGGTCCTTGTCCCATACAGACAATAGGTGAAGTTGCAGAGGCCTCAAGTAGAATTGAACATAAGGGACCGCTTCAAAGCACGCCACCACCAGGCCCACCAGCTGCATCCCCTGCCTGATGGAGGGATGGGGACAAGCTAGGAGGGACTGGACCTGTGCAATCAGACTGTCCACCTTCTGCTGAGGAAGGAAGATTCTTGACTGAACTGTATCCAGATTCATTCCTAGGAATGGAGTTACCAAGGAAGGGGACAGTGAGGACTTGGGGTGGTTGATCACCCATCCAAATGACTCCAGAGTGGACACCACCAGCTGAGTATCCAACTCTGCCTGATGTAGAGACTGGGAAGTGATGAGTATGTCGTCCAGATAGGGAAGCACGCGGACGTCCTGACATCTGAGCAGAGACATCACGCCAGTCAGCATCTTGGTGAACACCCTGGGAGCTGAAGTGAGGCCGAAGGGCAAGGCCACAAATTGGTAGTGTTGATCCAACAGAGCGAACCTGAGGAACCTTTGATGACCTGGGAACACAGGAATATGAAGGTAAGCATCTTTGATGTCCACAGAAGTCATGAAATCCCCTTGGCGCAGGGAAATTATGGCAGAGCGCAGAGTCTCCATGCTAAAGCGCCTGCCCCTGACAAATTTGTTGAGAATCTTTAAGTCCAGGATGGGCCTGACAGAACCATCCTTTTTGGGTACTGTGAATAGGTTGGAATAAAAGCCCTTGCCTTTTTCTCTTAAGGGGACCTGGCAGATGACCCCCAGCTCCAGGAGGCCTTGCACTGCTTGCACTGACACAGGGTCCTGAGGAATCCGGGATCTGATGAATCTTGGAGGGGGATCAGCAGCAAACTCCAACTTGTAACCGGAGGACACTACCTCCTGAATCCACCGGTCTGAGACATGAAGCCTCCAGACGTGAGCGAAGTGCTGCAGCCGTCCCCCCACCCGGATGGGTGAGGGCGGCCCATCATGCCTGAGGGGGCTTGGGAGAGGATTTTGCTTTGGGACCCCAGGAGGAGCCAGGACGTCCACGTCCTCTGCCTCTACCCCAGAAATCTCCCCGGGCCCCAGGAAAGGAAACCCCCCTTCCCTGTCTTGCACCACGGTAAGGGGAGGAGAAGGAACCCTGACCCCGAAAGGGCTGAGACTGCCGCCTGCGCTGGGGTAACCTGCCTCCCTTAGCAAAAAGGTCCAGGCGGTCTCCAAACAGACGCAGTCCTTTAAAGGGAAACCCAGTGAGGGCCTTCTTGGCAGCATTGTCAGCAGCCCCCTGGTGCAGCCAAACCGAGCGGCGTATAGCCACCACGAGGGCAGAAGTTCTGGCACACACTCTGATGGTGTCATCCAATGCTGGTAGGACAAAATTTACAAAAACATCACAACTGGAGAGTGCATTAAACACCTCACAAGGCAAATCATCAGGGGCACTATCAAGCATATTTCTGATAAGGGTTCTAGTGGCCACAGCAGTAATGGCAGAAGCATAGACCGGGCGCAGCGCCGTCCCCGCACATGCAAAGGAGTGGGATGCCAGCTGATCAATACGCTGGTCTTCGGCATCCCGCAGGGTAGTAGAATCAGGGGAATGCATGACAGAGGTGTTAGATAGCCCTAGGATCGGGCATCCACCTCGGGGAGGGGGGGGGGATGACCAACATTTAACCACCTCAGTAGAAAAGGGATACTTCCTATCCCAACTCTTTGAAACCCCGGGAAGTTTACTGGAGCGCTCCCATTCCTTGAGTACAAGGTTATGGAAATGTGCCTGCTCTGGAAATTCCAAACGTGGTTTTGCTGTATGGAAAAACTCCCCTTTTTGCCTGGGAGCCTCAACAGGGAGAGAGATAGACAGAACCTCAAAAATCTGGGTCGATAATCTGTCAGTGTCATCCGGGGCCCAGGGGTCAGAGCCAGAATCGTCATGACCCCTTGGTCTGTCATTAGATGAGCCTGAATCAGAAAAGAGCTCTTCTTCATCAGACGGGGTATAGCCACACAGATTCATAAACTCCTCAGTTCCCATAGGGAAAACAGTAACATTAGGTGTCAAGTGCCGCTTCTTAGCAGGGGCCTTACGCGCTAAAGACTTCGCAAAAATCTGTTCAACAGTAGCCAGTCTAGAAGACACATCAGGCTGAGAATCCCCACTAGTATGCAACTCAACAGGAGTGAGATTTAAGCTTGGGAGAGTATGTGAAGAGAAACGAGGTGCATCCACATGCCGGCTAGATTGCAATGCAAGCACCTGCTCAGCAAAGGGTACACAGACCCGTGCCTTGTCAGCGTCAGCATGAGGCTGCCCACACGCTACACACAGACGGTATTGTCCCAACGGGACCCCGGTAACATTATCCTGAGATACCTCCATATGGCGATTATAGCGGCGCAATACGCCGATAGGGAATAACGCTATATAGCAACCCTGGATGCCCCAATAACCCGCTAGGGACGTGGGAGTATAATTTTTACAAGGCCTACAAGTAAAATACTAAAAACAGGGCCGGGAGAAGCCAAGCAGGGTTCGCCCAGCCTGAAAGACATAAGCAAACAAGACCTTAAGTACATCATAACAAAGTGAAGTCCGTCGGTAGGTAGGTAGGAGTCCGTCGCGCATAGGCCAACCAAGTCAGAAAAGATGGCGTCGGTATACCTCGAGGGGAGGGCCAGTAACAGCGATGACGCGGAAGGCGCCAAAGACGGGCCCCGCCCCCCCCCCGAAGAGCGCGAAGCCAGAAGGCTAACAGCCAATGATGGCACACCAGTGCCTGAGGTAATGCCGCCGCGAAGCGCGGAACTAAGTCAGCGTGCGGCGGCGGCAAATTTAAAGGCAAGTCAGCGCGGTGGCTGACATAAGAATAAAGACGTGAAAGTTGAAAGCACAGACTTCATAACCTACATATCTATACACATACACACCCCCCCCCCCCTCTTTTCCCCGAAGACTATAAGGAGGATGAGGGAGGACGGCGGCCACTTAAATGGGGCCCACCGACAGACAGTGGGAAGGGGCAATAGTGCGGGAGGGGCATCCCATAGAGGCTCACCATAAGCCTGAACCACCTACCCTTTGGTGAGGGATTGCGGTGGAGCAGCGCTCCTAAGCACCTAACAGCGGTGCTGCCTACCATCACCCGACCAGTGCAGCCAAGGCTGGGAGGCATATTATTAGTGGAACGGGTGGGAATAGTCCTACAGGGCCCCAGGTTAATAACCCCGCTCACCTGTGAGTAGAGAGCCAATTTCTCGTCCTTCGCAGCCAGACTGCAGAGAAATTCTGGGGAATTTGTGGGAGGTCCCCGGGTATTTGAGGGGCTGGGAGGAGCCTATTTTCGATGTCTCTGTAGTCCAGCGCCATCTGGCGGAGTATATCCCAACTGTAAGTATTAGATTTGGAGCAGGACGTACTGTATACTAAGAATATAGTAAATTAATTTTTATGTGCAGCAATCTAAATTTCCCTGGGGAGGGATGCATATGAGCGCTGCTTGTTTTGTTGGTCTGGTTTAAGTAATTTTTGACTGTTGGTCCGCTTTAACAGTTTTCCATTTTCAAATTGTATAAGAAATGGCCGAGATATGGAGGCTTACAGGTTCAGTTTATGATTTCTCTTCTGAAAAATAGAGAGACCACACCTCAACTAACTGAGATATATAAAGTTACCCAGTCAGCTGGTATAGTCTCAAGGTGTTATGATAGTGAAAAAGTTTAGTTGGGGGCTAGGCTCACCCCCATATAGGAGAAAAAACACCTTTGAGACTAACCACGCCTGTTTTATCCAGCATTACAAATGTTCATTAAGTGTTAATCGTTCATAACTAGTTTTATTAAACAGATATAACACACATTTGCTGAAATGCCTTTAGGTGTGGCCACCTGCCACAGGCACCAGCCACAAGTTTACAATCAATTGTTATTTTATAAAAGACTTGATACACATTTGTACAACAATAATCACATATAAAACACTTATACAAAGTTAAAAACCAATAACAATATGCAGCATAGGCAGTTCATAGTGGCACCCATATCGGGGACCAAGACTATTTTTAGGGCTATAGATGAACTAGTTTCGCCCACTTCAGGGCTTTTTCAACATCAGATGCCCATTTGGTTCCTTAGTCACAGCGTGCAATTTGCCTATAAAGACTTTTAAAACGTTTTCTGTTCAGAAAAAAAAAAAAACCATGCCAATCACCAAGAGAAAAAACATCCATTATATATATTATATAAAAGTAATTAAACATTTTGTGTATATATCCTACTTCTACATAAATCAAAAAATGGTTTACCTGGAGATCTTATACAGAAAGGAACACCAGAAGAGACAATCTTATAGACTACTATTTACATCCTCCTTCTCAGTGCAAAATCAGGCAACATGTGCTGAATGGCTGCATAACCCACGTATCTGTTATGTGAATAATTATAAAGCTATAATACAGCTGACTCCCTCTTAGGGTCACCTACAATCCTATACATTGGGCCTAAGATAAGCCTGTTAAAAACACATATTACTCACAGGTTCTGCTGGCAGGACCTCTTGTGATAGATAGCTGCTCCCTCCTTGTGGGTCACTGGTTGTAACTATGAAGGATCCTAATGAAACACAGACACATGGAGCTAGGGGGGACTGTCTAAAATAGACGTCCCCCCGCCCACCACACCTGTGATCTAATAAACCATCTCATTATAGGGATATGCCTCTCACTTCCGGCGACAAGACGTGAGATCCCGCCCCTCCTTCCTGTGGGGGGGAGAGGGAAGAGCACAAGGGAGGAAGGGGAGGGACAAACACCCCGCCGACGCAGGAGGCGGGGAAAGCGTCCCAACATGGACGCGAGCCCATCCCTCACGACGTGCGCGCGCCACAAACGTCCCCGGCCAAACTATGGGCAGGGTCCCTGCCCAAAAGCTTGGAAGGCATGTGCGCATATGCGCACAACAAAGGAGAAAGGCGTCTCCTTGCGGGACACGCCTCCCCGCTCTGTCCGAGGGCGGGAGCCATCCGCTGTAAACAAACTGGTGGCTCCGCCCCTCGACCCTGCAAACCGGCGAGGCACATCGCCCCCCCACACTCACCCCATGTCCCCAAATACGGGGACGGGCACGGTACCCACAGTGGTACCCTAGGGGCAGAAATATCCCCCGCTCAGCCACCCAGCGCCCTTAATAATGTCCCATGTCATCCCTATATTTTAACATGTTGGTCCTAAAAATCATGACCAATGAGTCAACCATTAGTCTGATCCCCACCTATTGGGACCCAATATTGCACATAAAAGATCAGAAGCTCATCCATGATCCCTATCGGGCTTATTGTTACCCCACACCAGAATTTGAGGGAGATAATGTACATAGTATATACTACAAAAATGCATACAAATATTTGAACGTACCTTTAGTTAAACTACAACTCCATATTATGGATCAATAGCTATTCTACATACTGGGTACACTTAATTCCATTAAGTTACCATAGATAGCCAATCAGTATTTTTATTTTTTATACTGTACTCATAAGGAAAAAAACAAAAAAAAAACCCTATAGAAAAGAAAGAAAATGTATGGACTCATTAAGGCCTGGGGCCGTATCAGCTTTTAGTTGGGAAATCCAACGGGTTTCTCGTTGTAAAGTGATTTTCTCAATATTTCCCCCTCTGGGCGATGGGTGGACACGGTCCAATACCTGAAACATCAGGCCCTTCAGATCCTGATTATGGCACTGAGAAAAATGGCGGCCAATCGGCGTTTTGTGATTGCCTGTCCTAATATCGTATTGATGTTCATAGATCCTCTTTTTACAAGGTCTATTGGTTTTGCCAATGTAAAATCGTCCACATGGGCAGGTAAGAATATAAACCACATGTGGAGTTTCACAATTGGCATAATGTTTCAACGAGATGATCTTCCTTCCCTCTAATTCCACACTCTTACCCACCTTAATTAATCTGCATGCACTGCATGGCTTTTGGCATTGGTAGGTCCCCCTGGCTTTACAACATAGGCCTTGCTTTTTCCCCACAAAGTGGCTATGTACCAGTTTGTCCTGCAGGTTCCTTGCCCGTCTAAAAATAAACTTAGGTTTGTGAGGTAATATTTCGCTTAGGTGATGATCAGCTAATAAGATGTTCCAATTCCGTTTAACTATCTTTTTAAGAGTCTGCTGATGTGCTGAATATGTCAATGTAAGTGCTAGATGGGATTGATCCTGGGGGGGGGGGGGCTTGGTTTATATAGTAATTAATTGCGGGGTCTACGTTTAGCTTTTTTATATGCTAAGACCAACGTCTTGGGGCTGTAGCCCCTCCTCGATAATCTTAGTCTGATGCCACCAGAAGCTTGTTGGAAATCAGTCTCAGTGGTACAGTTACGTCGTGCCCGGACGTACTGCCCATAGGGGATACTGTTCAAGAGGTGGCCGGGGTGGGAACTGGTAGCTTGTAATATTGGGTTGGCCGCCGATCTTTTTCTAAAAAAGTCGGTGTAGATGTGTCCATCCTTGTCCACCCGAATAGTCAAATCAAGGAAGTTAAGTTGTGTATCACTCCATTCATAAGTGAATTTAAGATTCTTATTGTTACAGTTTAGAATGGATATAAATTCATTTAGGGTGCTGAGAGGACCCGTCCATAGCAGGAAAATATCGTCGATATACCTGTGCCACGTGGGTACGTGGCACAGGTAATCAGCAAATTCGTCCCCACTCCACACCTCTCTCTCCCAACGGCCAAGATACAGTTTGGCATAAGAGGGGGCACACGTGGTCCCCATTGCCGTGCCCTGTATCTGATGGTATAATTGACCGTTGAAGAGAAAGAAGTTGTGGGTGAGGACGAATTGAAGTAATTTGAGAATGAAAAGGTTAAAATTGTGTTGGTCCAGATCTAGCTCATTAAGGAAATATCGGATGGCCTGTAGGCCCAGATCATGGGGGATACTGGAATAGAGGGACTCCACGTCCAGACCCACCAGGAGCATGCCCGGGAACACTGTCAGTCCATCAAGGATGCGAAGAAGACGTCCCGTGTCCTTTAAATATGATGGAAGTTGGTGGACCAAGGGTTACAGGTGATGGTCGATGAACCTACTGGCGCCATCTGTAAGAGACCCAATTCCCGACACTATAGGTCTACCTGGTGGACAGATGGCAGACTTGTGCACCTTCGGTAAAGCATAGAAGGTGGGGGTTGTCGGGAATGGGGCCTCCAAGTAGGCCCCAGTCTGCCCATCAACCACCCCCCGCATCACCGCATCGTCAATGAGCGAGTGGTATTCCCCGGACGCCTCAGAGAGTCTGGACGCGGGGGCCCTCACATACCAGTCCTTGTTATCCAAAATCTTCATACATATCGAGATGTATTGGGCATTACTCATAATTACAATGTTACCCCCTTATCGGCGGGTTTAATTGTTATTTCATGATTTTGTTCCAGTTCTTTAATAGCCTTTAGGTATATTTGAGATAAGTTGGATTGAGAGGTTCTGCCCAACTTCTCAATGTCGGCAGTAACGACATCAATGAATGTCATTACATGCGGATTGGAGCTGAGAGGTGGGTAAAAAGTGGAAGGTTTTTTGAAAACCATCTTTTTAGGAATTATCATGAGGGAAATTCCTGTGGCTTCCTCACTTAGGTCTAACAGATCCCTCTCCAATTGGGAATCCAACGGATTTGGTTCATTTGATGTCTCTTTATATGAAAACATAGCCTTATAGAGCACCTTTCTCGCAAAGAGGTGAAGGTCTTTCACCGTCTCAAAAATATCTGTTTGTTGTGTAGGACAAAAGTTAAGGCCAAGTGTCAAGACTTGTTTTTGTGTGGGAGTTAAAACATATTCAGAAAGATTGATAATGTTAATTTGATCTTCCTTAAGTAGTTCTCGATTCTCCCCATCAATGGACTGTAAGGGCCCTGTTTGGATCGCTCGGGACTTCAGGTTCATTTTAATGTTATGTCTTCTCGTATTCCTCGTATTGCAATAAGCGGAGGAATACGAGAAGACACAACATTAAAAGGAACCTGAAGTCCCGAGAGATCCAAACAGGGCCCTTACAGTCCATTGATGGGGAGAATCGAGAACGGGAACTACTTAAGGAAGATCAAATTAACATTATCAATCTTTCTGAATATGTTTTAACTCCCACACAAAAACAAGTCTTGACACTTGGCCTTAACTTTTGTCCTACACAACAAACAGATATTTTTGAGACAGTGAAAGACCTTCACCTTTTTGAGAGAAAGGTGCTCTGTAAGGCTATGTTTTCATATAAAGAGACATGAAATTAACCAAATCCGTCGGATTCCCAATTGGAGAGGGATCTGTTAGACCTAAATGAGGAAGCCACAGGAATTTCCCCCATGATAATTCCAAAAAAGATGGTTTTCAAAAAACCTTCTACTTTTTACCCACCTCTCAGCTCCAATCCCCATGTAATGACATTCATTGATGTCGTTACAGCCGACATTGAGAAGTTGGGCAGAACCTCTCAATCCAACTTTTCTCAAATATACCTAGAGGCTATTAAAGAACTGGAACAAAATCATGAAATAACAATTAAACCCGCCGATGGGGGGGTAACATTGTAATTATGAGTAATGCTCAATACATCTCGATGTGTATGAAGAGGACTGGTATGTGAGGGCAAGGACTGGTATGTGAGGGCCCCCGCGTCCAGACTCTCTGCGGGGTCCGGGGAATACCACTCGCTCACTGAGGATGCAGTGATGCGGGGGGTGGTTGATGGGCAGACTGGGGCCTACTTGGAGGCCCCATTCCCGACAACCCCCACCTTCTATGCTTTACCGAAGGTGCACAAGTCTGCCATCTGTCCACCAGGTAGACCTATAGTGTCGGGAATGGGGTCTTTAACAGATGGCGCCAGTAGGTTCATCGACCATCACCTGCAACCCTTGGTCCACCAACTTCCATCATATTTAAAAGACACGGGACATCTTCTTCACATCCTTGATGGACTGACAGTGTCCCCGGGCACGCTCCTGGTGGGTCTGGACATGGAGGCCCTCTATTCCAGTATCCCCCATGATCTGGGCCTACAGGCCATCCGATATTTCCTTAATGAGCTAGATCTGGACCAACACAATTTTAACCTTTTCATTCTCAAATTACTTCAATTCGTCCTCACCCACAACTTATTTCTCTTCAACGGCCAATTATACCATCAGATACAGGGCACGGCAATGGGGACCACGTGTGCCCCCTCTTATGCCAAACTGTATCTTGGCCGTTGGGAGAGAGAGGTGTGGAGTGGGGACGAATTTGCTGATTACCTGTGCCACGTACCCACGTGGCACAGGTATATCGACGATATTTTCCTGCTATGGACGGGTCCTCTCAGCACCCTAAAGGAATTTATATCCATTCTAAACTGTAACAATAAGAATCTTAAATTCACTTATGAATGGAGTGATACACAACTTAACTTCCTTGATTTGACTATTTGGGTGGGCAAGGATGGACACATCTACACCGACTTTTTTAGAAAAAGATCGGCGGCCAACACAATATTACAAGCTACCAGTTCCCACCGCGGCCACCTCTTGAACAGTATCCCCTATGGGGAGTACGTCCGGGCACGACGTAACTGTACCACTGAGACTGATTTCCAACAAGCTGCTGATGGCATCAGACTAAGATTATCGAGGAGGGGCTACAGCCCCAAAACGTTGGTCTCAGCATATAAAAAAGCTAAACGTAGACCCCGCAATTAATTACTATATAAACCAAGGCCCCCCTCCCAGGATCAATCCCATCTAGCACTTACATCGACATATTCAGCACATCAGCAGACTCTTAAAAAGATAGTTAAACGGAATTGGAACATCTTATTAGCTGATCATCACCTAAGCGAAATATTACCTCACAAACCTAAGTTTATTTTTAGACGGGCAAGGAACCTGCGGGACAAACTGGTACATAGCCACTTTGTGGGGAAAAAGCAAGGCCTATGTTGTAAAGCCAGGGGGACCTACCAATGGCAAAAGCCATGCAGTGCATGCAGATTCATTAAGGTGGGTAAGAGTGTGGAATTAGAGGGAAGGAAGATCATCTCGTTGAAACATTATGCCAATTGTGAAACTCCACATGTGGTTTATATTCTTACCTGCCCATGTGGACGATTTTACATTGGCAAAACCAATAGACCTCTTAAAAAGAGGATCTATGAACATCAATACGATATTAGGACAGGCAATCACAAAACGCCGATTGGCCGCCATTTTTCTCAGTGCCGTAATCAGGATCCGAAGGGCCTGATGTTTCAGGTATTGGACCGTATCCACCCATCGCCCAGAGGGGGAAATATTGAGAAAATCACTTTACAACGAGATACCCGTTGGATTTCCCGACTAAAAGCTGATACGGCCCCAGGCCTTAATGAGTCCATACGTTTTCTTTCTTTTCTATAGGGGTTTTTTTTTTTCCTTATGAGTACAGTATAAAAAATAAAAATACTGATTGGCTATCTATGGTAACTTAATGGAATTAAGTGTACCCAGTATGTAGAATAGCTATTGATCCATAATATGGAGTTGTAGTTTAACTAAAGGTACGTTCAAATATTTGTATGCATTTTTGTAGTATATACTATGTACATTCTTTATCTCCCTTAAATTCTGGTGTGGGGTAACAATAAGCCCGATAGGGATCATGGATGCGCTTCTGATCTTTTATGTGCAATATTGGGTCCCAATAGGTGGGGATCAGACTAATGGTTGACTCATTGGTCATGATTTTTAGGACCAACATGTTAAATATAGGGATGACATGGGACATTATTAAGGGCGCTGGGCGGCTGAGCGGGGGATATTTCTGCCCCTAGGGTACCACTGTGGGTACCGTGCCCGTCCCCGTATTTTGGGGACATGGGGTGAGTGTGGGGGGGGGGGGGGCGAGCGCAGGGACGGGGGAGCGATGTGCCTCGCCGGTTTGGCGAGGGGCGGAGCCACCGGTTTGTTTACAGCGGATGGCTCCCGCCCTCGGACAGAGCGGGGAGGCGTGTCCCGCAAGGAGAGGCCTTTCTCCTTTGTTGTGCGCATATGCGCACATGCCTCCCAAGCTTTTGGGCAGGGACCCTGCCCATAGTTTGGCCGGGGACACTTTCCCTGTCCCTCCCCTTCCTCCCTTGTGCTCTCCCCGCCCACAGGAAGGAGGGGCGGGATCTCACGTCTTGTCGCCGGAAGTGAGAGGCATATCCCTATAATGAGATGGTTTATTATATCACAGGTGTGGTGGGCGGGGGGACGTCTATTTTAGGCAGTCCCCCCTAGCTCCATGTGTCTGTGTTTCATTAGGATCCTTTAAAGTTACAACCAGTGACCCACAAGGAGGGAGCAGCTATCTATCACAAGAGCCCCTGTCAGCAGAACCTGTGAGTAATATGTGTTTTTAACAGGCTTATCTTAGGCCCAATGTATAGGATTGTAGGTGACCCTAAGAGGGAGTCAGCTGTATTATAGCTTTATAATTACTCACATTACAGATACATGGGTTATGCAGCCATTCAGCACATGTTGCCTGATTTTGCACTGAGAAGGAGGATGAAAATAGTAGTCTATAAGATTGTCTCTTCTGGTGTTCCTTTCTGTATAAGATCTCCAGGTAAACCATTTTTTGATTTATGTAGAAGTAGGATATATACACAAAATGTTTAATTACTTTTATATAATATATATAATGGATGTTTTTTCTCTTGGTGATGGGCACATGGGTTTTTTTTTTTTCTGAACAGAAAACAGTCTTTATAGGCAAATTGCACGCTGTGACTAAGGAACCAAATGGGCATCTGATGTTGAAAAAGCCCTGAAGTGGGTGAAACTAGTTCATCTATAGCCCTATGGTCCCCTATATGGGTGTCACTATGAACTGCCTATGCTGCATATTGTTATTGGTTTTTAACTTTGTATAAGTGTTTTATATGTGATTATTGTTGTACAAATGTGTCTTTTATAAAATAACAATTGATTGTAAACTTGTGGCTCGTGCCTGTGGCAGGTGGCCACACCTAAAGGCATTTCAGCAAATGTGTGTTATATCTGTTTAATAAAACTAGTTATGAACGATTAACACTTAATGAACATTTGTAATACTGGATAAAACAGGCGTGGTTAGTCTCAAAGGTGTTTCTTCTCCTATATGGGGGTGAGCCTAGCCCCCAACTAAACTTTTCCACAAAGAAGGCAACATAATGTCCTGATTGAGATGAAAAGCAGACACAACCTTAGGCAGAAAGTCAGTTTTAAAGCGAAACACCACCTTGTCCTGGTGTCTTTCAAAATAAGGAGGCTTGATGGAAAGCGCAGCCAATTCAGAAACACGCCTGACTGAGGTAATAGCCACCAAAAAAGCTACCTTGACAGTGAGAGTGGACAAAGCCGCCTCCTGCAAGGGTTCAAAGGGAGACCCTTGCATGGCAGACAAAACCAGGTTCAAATCCCAAACAGGTAACATGGGCTTGCGCGGAGTAACACCTTGAAAGAAAGTCTTAACCAGATGATGCAGAGCAAAAGATCTATGGAGGAAACCAGCCAGAGCACAAACATGACATTTCAAGCTGAAAACCCATGTCCAAGCCATTTTGTAAGAATTCCAATATCCTGGGAATAGAGAACACTCGACATGGAAGTGACCTAGACTCACACCAGTCAATGTAAGCACACCAAACCCTGTAGTAAATGGTAGAGGAAGACTTCTTCCTAGATCTGATCATGGTATTAACTACAGAGGCCGGCAATCCCTTTTCCATCAAGATGGAGGTTTCAGCAGCCAAGCCGTCAAAACAAGCGTTTGTAAATTGGGGTGACGGAGCCGCCCCTGAGTGAGCAGGTCTGGCACCAGGGGCAGGAGGAACTGATCTACTGCCAACTGTACGATATCTGCGAACCAAATTCTTCTTGGCCAACACGGGGCCACCAGAATGGCTGGCACTCCCTCCTGGGCTATTTTGCACAACACCTTGCCCAGCAAAGGAAACGGAGGAAAAACATAACATAACATTGCCAGAGCATCCACTGCCAGGGCCAGTGGATCCTGTGACAGGGATACGAAGGTTGGAAGCTTGTGATTGTGGTGTGACGCAAAGAGATCCACATCCGGCTGGCCCCAACGGAGACACAGAGAGTGAAACACCCTGTTGCTGAGGGACCCCTCGCCCATGCGAGAGGCCCCCCTGCTCAGAGAGTCTGCTTCCAGATTCTCCACTCCTGGAATGTACACCGCTGATATGCAGGGAACATAATCCTCTGCCCAGGACAGAATCAGGGATACTTCCTTGAGAGCCCTCTTGCTCCTGGTTCCTCCCTGATGATTGATGTAAGCAACCACTGTCTTGCTGTCTGAGCGGATCTGAACCGCCAGACCCTGAAGGTGCATGGTCAGCTGGTAAAGCACTAACCACACCTTCCTTGGCAAACAAATCCAGACATTCTCCAAAAAGGCATAGACCTTTAAAAGGGGCCCCCGTAAGAGCCTTCTTAGCAGCAATATCAGCCATCCATTGGCGCAGCCAAACAGAGCGTCGTAAGGCAACCAGCAGGGGAGAGGTTCTGGCACACATTCAAATGGCATCTGAGGTAAGCCAGTTAAAAACATCTCTGCCCAAAGCCGCAGAACCACCTTCTAAGGCACTCCTGATCAATCTTCTGATAGCCACAGTAGTAATAGCAGATGCACACACCGGACGCAGCGCAGTCCCCGCACAGGCAAAACCATGTGTAGCCAGCTGATCAATGCGCCAGTCTTCCACATCTTTTAAGGTGGTAGTATCAGGTGAGTGCAGCACAGAGGTATGAGATAGTCCCAGAATTGGTGCCTCGACCTCAGGTGGGGTACACCATAATTTAGCGGTATCCATGGGAAAGGGATACCTCTTGTACCAGCTTTTAGGTACACCTGGAAGCCTACTGGGTTTTTCCCATTCATGTAAAATTAGATTATTAAAATGAGCCTGAGCCGGGAATTCCCAGCGTGGTTTAGCAGCACAAAATAACTCTCCCTGCTGCTGTGGGGGAGCAAACAGGGGAGATATTTCAAACACCTCAAACAAATCGGCAAGTAGCCTGTCACTATCAGCTGCATCCCAAGGCCTGGACCCAGACCTTGGCTCATCAAAAGACCTATTCTGATCCTCAGATTCAGACTCAGAAAATAATTCCCCCTCCGGGGAATAACCAACAATGTCTTCCAGCGCTTCAGAAGTCATGGGGCAAACATCCAGGGACCCAGGGTCCCGATCCCATACTGACAAGAGATGAACCTGGAGAGGCATGTGAAACTGAGCGTAAGGGACAGCCTCGAAGCTGGACACCATCAGACCCACCAACTGCATTGCCTGTCTGATGGACGGATGAGAGCAAGACAGAAGGAGCTGTGTTTGTGCCTGAAGACCCTCTATCTTCAGCTGAGGGAGAAAGACCTTAACCTGAGAGGTATCCAGAGTCATGCCCAGAAAAAGCTGTACTCTGGAAGGAGACAGGGACGATTTGGGAAGATTGATCACCCAACCAAACATTTCCAGAGTGGATACCACCTTCTGAACATCCAACTCTGCTTGTTGCAAAGTTTGGGAAACTACAAGAAAGTCGTCCAGATAAGGAAGAATGCGAATACCCTGAGATCTCAATAGAGCCATAACTCCTGCCAGCACCTTGGTAAACACCCTGGGAGCCGAGGTAAGACCGAATGGCAGAGCCACAAACTGGTAATGCTGGTCTTCCACTGCGAACCTGAGAAATTTTTGATGCGCTGCAAAAATGGGCACATGAAGGTAAGCATCTTTGATGTCTATAGAGGCCAGGAAGTCCCCTGGACGAAGGGAAGGAAGAATGCAGAGTCTCCATGCGAAAGTGCCTGAATCTGACAAATTTGTTGAGGAGCTTTAAATCCAGGATAGGCCTGACTGATCCATCCTTTTTTGGATCAGTGAAAAGATTGGAATAAGAGCCCCTGCCCCTTTCCCACGGAGGGACCGGACAAATTACCCCCAATTCCAGTAGATTTTGGACAGCCAAGCACAGACACTGAGCTGACAGAGGGTTCTGAGCCATCCATGAATAAGTGAATCTTGGGGGCGGCCAGGCTATAAAATCTATCTTGTAACCAGAGGAGACTACCTCCTGAATCCACTGGTCTGAGACAAGATGTCTCCAGATGTGAGCAAAAAACCGAAGTCGTCCCCCCACCCGTATGGGTGAGGGCATCCCTGCATGCCTGCGGAGGTTTGGGAGAGGATTTTGGCTTAGCACCCCAGGAAGGACCGGGTCTACCACGTCCTCTGCCTCTGCCCCAGGACTCACCACGGCCTCTCGCGAAAATGAAAGGGGGAAAGTGCAACCCTGGACCCCCGAAAGGGCCTGAGTGGCTTCTTGCGCTGAGGCAGCTTACCTTCCTTGGCAAACAAATCCAGACATTCTCCAAAAAGGCGTAGACCTTTAAAAGGGGCCCCCGTAAGAGCCTTCTTAGCAGCAATATCAGCCATCCATTGGCGCAGCCAAACAGAGCGTCGTAAGGCAACCAGCAGGGGAGAGGTTCTGGCACACATTCAAATGGCATCTGAGGTAAGCCAGTTAAAAACATCTCTGCCCAAAGCCGCAGAACCACCTTCTAAGGCAGGAGGGATACCTCTTGTCCCAGGGATACCTCTTGTCCCAGCTTTTAGGTACACCTGGAAGCCTACTGGGTTTTTCCCATTCATGTAAAATTAGATTATTAAAATGAGCCTGAGCCGGGAATTCCCAGCGTGGTTTAGCAGCACAAAATAACTCTCCCTGCTGCTGTGGGGGAGCAAACAGGGGAGATATTTCAAGCACCTCAAACAAATCGGCAAGTAGCCTGTCACTATCAGCTGCATCCCAAGGCCTGGACCCAGACCTTGGCTCATCAAAAGACCTATTCTGATCCTCAGATTCAGACTCCCCTCCGGGAAATAACCAACAATGTCTTCCAGCACTTCAGAAGTCATGGGGCAAACATAGGAATTATCAATCAAATGCTGTGTCTTTCCAATAGCCTTGCGCGGCTCATAACCACCCATCCGCCTCTCCAGATCGGCCAATCTAGAAGCAAAATCAGGTTGGGCATCCCCAGAAGCATGTGCCACCACCTGAGCTGAATGTGAGAGAGAGGGAGTAGGCAAGGTCACAGGGGAAGAGGCCCTCAGCAGGGGCATCCCAGATAACCGCACAACAGTCTTCTGGGCGCAGAAGAGACAGACCTTGAAGTCGCCAGGTACAGGGGAAACCCCACAATCAGTACAGAACCGGCCTTGTCCCGAAGGAACCCCGGACTCAATGTCTTGAGAAGCATCCATATTGTGATTATTGTGGCTCGCAAGGCCAAATGGGAATAATGCCGAAGCAAACCCGGGATGCCCCCAATGCACCGCAAGGGAAGTGGGAGGATTTTAAATATTAAACAATATCCCTTTAATGAATGTAAAGGCCGGGAGAAACCACTGATTCTATAGGCCTAAAACACAGAAAAAGATCCCGTAAGCACCAGCATAATATAGTAAAAGATAAAAAATTGCCCGCGAGGGCACTTACAGACCGCACACGGAACGACCGCCACACCGCACCGCCGAGACGAGATGGCGCCCGGAAATATACCTCGAGGGACGTGCCGCGGGCGAGTGACGCAAAATGCGTCGCCCACCCCGCCCATCACCCTCTGAAGAGCCCGAAAAATACAATTCTGTGAAATACTCACCTGTAGAATTGGTATTATACGCATACAGTATGTCCTGCTCCATATATAATACTTACACGTGGGTAATCCTCCACCAGATGGCGCTGTGCACTGCAGACATGCAAAAACAGGCTCCTCCCAGCCCTTCATATACCCAAGGACCTCCCACAAATCCCCAGCATTGAAAACAGTGAGAAAAAGAAGCCGGGAGAAACCAACCACAAAAAAACTGTAATAATAACCATGATAACAATCACCATACAGGGGATCCAGAATAATGTAAAACCAGGGTGGGGTGGAGCAGGACGTACTGTATGCGTATAATACCAATTCTACAGGTGAGTATTTCACAGAATTGTATTATTCTAAGCATACAGTACGTCCTGCTCCATATATAATACTTACACGTGGGAAATCCAATAGCAGTGTCCATAAAGTAGGGTGGGATCCCCAACAAAAAAGGCACAGCAGACAGTTAAAAGCACTGTCACCTGCAACTTTGCTACCAAGAGCTACGTGAGCAAAGGCTCCAACGTCAACCTCATAAAAACCTTGGAGAAGATATAAACAGAAAACAAGTAGCGGTCCAGCAACCCGTTCAACCAAAGCCTGGCGCTGAAAGGCCCAAAGAACCAAGACACCAATAGAATCAGAATAAAGAAAGGAGAAGATTTTTCCCCGTAAAAGAACAGGCCTGAGAAACAGCCCGACCAGTCCAAACACTAACAGTAGTTTTGGCAGAAGCCGAAACCTTTCTTAGGACCAGAAGGGAAACCCAACCAAGTAAAGACCAGGCCCAATGGCCGCGTAACCCCTGAAAGCAGATGAGATCAGGCACATACGGATGGAAACGCCCGCAAACCCCAAAGGGCATCAGTCCCCCTAAAGGACAAGAGACCATCCAGGAAAAGCTTCCAACACCTGTTGAGGGAATGTAAACCCCTTTTCTTGCAGCGTTACAAGGGATAATGCCCGGAAGAAAGACAATGTCCTGAATACATAAGCCCAAGACACCACCTTAGGCAGAAGGACCGGCGTAAAGCGGAACACCACCTCATCATGGTGTATATATCAATAAACGAGGGCTAGCTAAACAGAGCCGCCCGCTCAGGCACACGACTGACTGAAGTAACAGCCCCCAGAAGGACAACTGGAAGGTAAGAACAGACAGACAGCATCCGGAATAGGTCCAAAGAGAACGCCCCACAAGGCAAGCAGAATAAAAAGCAATCCCAAAGAGGATCATAGAATTACGTGGGGAATGCACATGAGTAATCCCCAAAAGAAAGCTCAACCAAGGAAAAAAGTGAGCAAAAGACTTCTATAGGAAGGCGGACAGGGCAGAACCTGAACCTTCAGGGATATCGAGATGGAAAGCCAACTCCAACCCATGCAGCAACAAAGCTATAACCCTGAGAACAGAGAGCGCCCAACAGGGAAGCCCTAGACTCACACCAATCAATATAGTATGCCATACTCTGTAATAGAGAAGAAAAGGCTTGGTCCTAGACTTCCCATAGTCACAGTCACCGAGAAGGTAAGCCAGTCTCCATCAAGCTGGAGGAATCATCCGTCAGGTCGTCTAGACCAGAACCTGTAGATTGGGGAGACATAAAAAGTCCCTGAATGAGCAGATCAGCACACCTGAAAGCACGTACAGGTCCGCAGTCCTCAGCACCACGACTGCAGACCACACTCCCATAGGTCACCCAGGGTCCACCAGAATCACTGGTCCCCCCTTCCAGTAAGATCCCCGCCTAGCAGGGTGAATGAAGATAAGACATAAGCATAGCATGTCCAGGCCCAACTCAAGTAAGCCTCACGACCCCAGTCAGGAATACTTGGACAGAGAAAAGAAGGTCGAGAACTAGTGATAGTGACGGGCCCCCAACAGAACCACACAAGTTGGATCTCAAAGAGACAAAAGGATTAGCACATCCTGTCTCAGAAGGACATCCATAGGAGCGAATACCACCGACGGGCAGGGAACGTAGTCCTTCGCCCAGATCAGGAATAGATACCTTCCAGGAGAATCAACCTGCTCCGAGTCCCACACAGATAATCAATACAGTGCACCGTCAGCAGACAGACCAAGAGCCCTCAAGGAGGAGGTCCAGAAGAGGGATAGGCCAAGCATATAGAGCCACCCCGAAAGTTCACTGTTTCAAAATCCAATAGCTGTATGGGCCCCCCAAGGGCCCTACCTCGGAACCACAGGGGGTTTTAGAAGGAAACTCCTCTCCCTGTCAACCTGATAGATATGGCATCCATCTACAGGAAAAAACGCAGGGGTGCCCCCTGACTGGTTCCTTGAGTACAACAGTCTCAGAAGAAACCACCTTACCAAGGGGGAAGGTACACAGACCCAGATCCAGTGAAGCTGGAATCTGACCAGCATTAACAAAATAAGTAGCAGTAGAGCCCAAGGGCACTGAGTAAAGGTCTGGGCAGCCACCAATGGGCCCACCAGCTGCAATCCTGCCTGGCGCAGAATGGGGACAGCAATGAGGGACAGAGCCCATATAACCAGATTGTCCCCTCGAATGTCAATGAAGACGGTTCTAGCCTGAACCAAATCTAAATTCAACCCCCGAAATGGAAATACCAAATAAGGGAACAAAGGGAAATTGAGGTGATAGAGCACCCAACCGAGGACTCCCAAAGGACACCACCAGCCGAGTAACCAACTCGGCCTGATGTAGAGATTGGGAAGCAAGGAAGGGCGACTGGGTAGTTCATCGCCCCTGGGTATCAGCAGAGACATCACCCCCGTCAGTGCCTTGGCGAGCACTCTGGGAGCAGAAGAGAGGCCAGGTAACAAGGCCACAATCAACAGTGTTGGACCTCCAACATAATCTGTAAGAGCCTCAGTGTCCACAATGCACAGTGAAACATAGAAACATAGAAGGTTGACGGCAGAAGGAGACCATACGGTCCATCTAGTCTGCCCTTATGTGTATACTGTATGTACTCTTTATCTTAGGATAGATGTGTGCTTATCCCAGGCATGTTTAAATTCAGTGACTGTTGATTTCTCAACTACCTCTGCTGGAAGTTTGTTCCAAGCATCTACTACTCTTTCTGTAAAATAATATTTTCTAACATTGCTCCTGATCTTCCCCCCGACTAGCTTCAGGTTGTGCCCCCTTGTTCTATCATTAAGTTTCTTCTTAAAAACACTTCCCTCCTGAACCTTATTCAATCCCTTCACATATTTAAAGGTCTCAATCATGTCCCCCCTCTCCCTTCTTTCCTCCAGCCCTTCCACCATTTTCGTTGCCTGCCTTTGGACACGTTCTATTTGAATAATGTCTTTTTGCAGGTAAGGTCTCCAGAACTGCACACAGTATTCTAGCTGTGGCCTCACCAGGGCTCTATACAACGGCATCACAACCTCCCTCTTCCTACTGGTGATGCCTCGAGCTATGCAGCCGAGCATCCTGCTTGCTTTTCCCACTGCCTGGCTACACTGTCCACTCATCTTGCAGCTATCAGTAATCAGTACCCCTAAATCTCTCTCCTCCGAGGTCCTGGCTAACACAGTGCTGCCCATACGGTACTCAGAGCAGGGATTCCTTCTACCCAAGTGCATAATTTTACATTTAGAGACATTAAACTCTAGTTTCCACAGTTTTGACCATCTATCCAGTAAAGCTAAATCATTTTCCATGTTGCAGACACCTCCCGGAATATCCACCCTATTACTAACCTTTGTATCATCAGCAAACAGACAAACTTTTCCTACCAAGCCTTCTCCTATGTCACTTACAAATATATTAAAAAGAATGGGGCCCAGGACAGAGCCCTGCGGCACACCACTTGTAACTCGCCTTTGTTCAGATTGCACACCATTTACAACAACACTCTGATACCGATCCCTCAGCCAACTGGAAATCCACTGAACTATCCAGGGATTGAGTCCTACCTTCAATAACTTATCTATGAGCTCCTTATGTGGTACAGTGTCAAAGGCTTTGCTAAAATCCAGATAGGCGATATCCACAGCACCACCTTCATCTAACACTTTAGTGACATTGGTCTGACATGATCTGCCCTCAGTAAAGCCGTGCTGTTTTGGGTCCAATAGGTCATTAATTTTTAGATGGGAAATTATCTGTTTTTTTAAGAGTGTTTCCATTAATTTGACCACTATAGATGTTAAACTAACTGGCCTGTAATTACTGGCTTCTTCTCTACTCCCCTTTTTATGGATTGGTACGACATTGGCCATTCTCCAATCATCTGGAACCTCACCAGTTGAAAGGGAATGGTTAAGTAAATCAGTCAGAGGGGCTGCAATCACAAACCTAAGTTCCGTTAGAACTCTGGGGTGGATTCCATCTGGCCCCTTCGCCTTACTTACCTTTAGCTGTGCCAGGTCGGCTAAGACATCAGCCTCCAGAAACTCTGGAGCTGTGCCCTCCCAGCTGGATGCTGTGTTATGGCAATGCCTGCTACTATCTGAAAATACCGAACAAAAGTAGCTATTCAGATGGTCAGCCACAGCCTTATCTCCGTCATTATATTTATTTTCCCTATTTCTAATTTTTGAGACTGCATTGTTTTTCTTCTTTCTGTCACCAATATATCGAAAAAAGGTTTTATCTCCCCTCTTCATAGATTTGGCCATTTCTTCCTCCTTTTGCCCTCTAGCAGTCTTTATAATTAGTTTTGCTTCCCTCTGTTTAATTTTATATGCCTCTCTGTCAGCTACACTTCCACTTACTTTATACTTCTTATAGGCAGACTTCTTATCTTTTATGATAGTGCTGACTTCCCTAGTAAACCATAATGGTTTCTTCTTCCTTTTATTCTTGCTAGTTTGTTTCACATATTGCTTAGTTGCCTTTAAGATGGCCATTTTTAATTTAGTCCTGCTCTTGCATGTCGATGCACTTGGGATATTCCAGTCCACATCAGGCATGTTGAAGTCACCTGTAATGACAATGTCCCCCTTCTCTGCCATTCCACTGATTTCATCTATTAACAGGTTATCTAGATCCTCAGATTGTCCAGGGGGCCTATATATCAC
Organism: Gastrophryne carolinensis; assembly: GCA_027917425.1. Lineage (NCBI taxonomy): Eukaryota > Metazoa > Chordata > Amphibia > Anura > Microhylidae > Gastrophryne > Gastrophryne carolinensis. The sequence goes on along the minus strand of CM051234.1, from coordinate 516,547,406 downwards.
ACCAATTCTGACCACAGCCCCCTCCTTAGTCTGCATGGTAACCCAGAGAGTTTCTAGTTATACACATTATGTGTATGCTGAATTATTGTTGATTGAAGTGTAGTCTTGACATAAATGGCTACTCCACCGCCCTTTCTATCCAATCTGTCTTTTCTGTACAATGTGTAACCAGGTATGGCTATCTCCCAGTCATTTTGATCCTTGAACCAAGTCTCTGTTATTGCAACACGATCCAATTCATCCCTGTATATGATAGCCATTAATTCACAGAGCTTGTTGCCCAAGCTGCGAGCATTGGTACACATCATGTGGATGTTGTTGGTATTGTATTTTAGTGTGTCCTTGATCTTTTCCACCTCTAGCCTACCACTGACCGGGCTTCCTGCTTCAATGTCCTGCTTCATCCTAAATGGTAGGGGACAGAAATCACCCTTACAAGTTACATCTCTGCCCCCTTCCTCTAGTTTAAATCAAAAAATGCTCTGAGTTCCACTCCAAGTTCTTCTGTGCCTTTCTGTGAAGGATGCAAGCCATCCCTCTTAAACAACTCACTGTTCGACCACCTTCTAACATCATGACTAATACATCCAAAGCCTTTGTCTTCACACCACTGACGTAACCACAAATTGAACTTGGCGATGTTGAGTGCCTTTTTTCCCTGATTACATACTGGCAAAACTTCAGAAAAGGTGATGGAACCTGTTATTTTGCTAAGTTCCTGACTAAAATTTTGGAAGTCCCTCTGTACAACAAACAAATCTTTTTGGGATAAGTCATTTGTGCCAAGATGTAGCACAATGTCCACTCGGTTATGTTTGCTTGCAGACTTCACAATATTTAGAATACGTTTCTTATCCCTATTAACCGTGGGAGACACCTAACTTCCTTTAGCTCATCTTTATCCTGTCCAAAGTCCACATCTCTAATTGTTGAGTCACCAACCAGAATATGCCTTTTCCTATTGGTTGGCTTGGTAACTGTTCCTTGCTGCCCTTTTGTACTCATTTTATATGGTCCCTTATTTAAGTCCACTTCCTTTGATCTTACCAAATCCTGCCCAGACTGGGCATTAGCAGATACATCCACATCAAGCTCAGAAAGAACAGCAAATGGGTTATATTGGCTTAGTCCAAAATGTTGATGTTTTTGTTCTACATTGCGCAATCTTCCTGAGCCAACAGTCTTCCACTCTGCCCCTCTCTTGTGAAGTCTTTGTGGGAGTGGTGGCTGTATACCAAGCTGCTTTACTGGCTGGGATAGCTTCATAACTTCAGACTGAAGAGTAGAAACTAAAGACTGTAATTTTGAAATCTTGTCATACAACCCCTTCATTTGCATACAAAGTGGAAATGAAATAAGCATCTTAGATCTCCACAAACGGCAAGAGGCCCCTGGGCCTAAGGCGCAGGCGGCCCAACACAGAGAAACCATGCAGAAACTGCCAGTGAATGTAAAATTGTCGAACCTATGGAAGTCCAGAATGGACCAGACTGCCTCATCCTTTTGGAGGAAATGTGGAAAAAGGTAGAAGTAAAAGCCCCTGCCTCTGCCTGTTAAGGGCAACCTGCAAGTGGCCCCAGACCCTGCAGGCCGAGCAAGGCCTGCACAAACACCTGAAGAGAGACAGGGACCAAAGGCACCCTGAAAATCACGGAAAGGGACCGCCCAGCAACTCTATCCTGCATCCAGAGGAAACTACCTCCTGAATCCACCAGCAAGAGGCATGGCGCCTCCTGATAGGAGCAAGGTGCTGCGGCCATCCCCTCACCCAGAAGGGTGAGGGTGTCCCATCATGCTTGGGGAGTTTTGGTGAAAGATTTGGACTTAGTCCTGCCGGAGGGGCCAGGGCGTTGTCTGCCAATCCTGGGACAGGAATCTACACCAAATAGTTGGAAGCACACCCATGGATCCTGTTTGACACTAACATAGGGGGGAGGATGGGTGCCCCTGCCCCGAGGAGGCCGAGACAGCCTTCTGCGTAGGGGTGTTTTGCCCTTTTTACAAAAAGGTCTAGACGGGCCCCAAATAGGCGTCGCCCTTTAAAGGGGAGCCCAGTAAGAGTCTTTTTTTGTAGCATCGTCAACACCCCACTGTCGCAGCCAGAGCAAGCGACGTATAGCTACCACAAGGAGAGAAGTTCTTGCACACATCCTAATGGTGTCATCCAGCGCTAAAAGGATAAACCTTACAAATACATTGCAACTGGAGAGTACGTTAAACACCTCCCAGGGAAGATCCTCAGGTTGATGGTCAATCATCTTTCTGATGAGGGTTCTAGCGGCCACTGCAGTGATGGCCGCAGCACAGACCGGGCGCAGCGCCGTCCCTGCACAAGAAAAGGCATGGGAAGCCAGCCTATCAATGCGTCGGTCCTCAGCATCCCGAAGAGTACGATAAGAAGGAGCTGTAATGAAGGGGGGGTTAAGAACCCCTATGATCGGTGCATCCACCACGGGAGGTGATGACCAACTGTTAACCACATCAGGGGGAAAAGGGTATTTCCAATCCCAGTCCCCTGGAACCCCTGGAAGTTTACTAGGGGATTCCCATTCTTTGAGTACGAGAGCCTGGAAATGATCCAGAAATTCCAAGCGCGGTGTCGCTGTATGGAACCTCTCTCCTCGAGGCCTGGGAACCTCATCAGAGGGAGAGATAGACAATACCTCAAAAATTTTTATCAGCAATTCATCAGTGTCACACAGGCCCCAGGAACCAGGACCAGTATCATCATGACTCCTCGGCCCTTCGTCAGGGGAGTCCGAGTCGGAGAACAGCTCACCTTCATCAGAAGGAGCAAAACCCTGCGGAGCAGAAAATTCCTCAGTTTCAGTAGGAAGGGGTGAAACCGGAGGCGTCAGGGACCGCTTCTTTCCAGAGCCCAAGCGCTCTGCCAACCTCGAGATAACCTGATCAACCGTAGGCAGAATGTGCGGCACGACTTGCTGGTCATCCCCGCTCGAGTGCGACTCATCAGGCGTGAGATTTAAGCATGGGGAGACAGGTGTATTAAACCGAGGTGCAGCCACTGGCAACCCTGATTGCAGGGCCAGTACTTGTTCAGCACAGGGTCCGCAGACCCGTGCTCTGTCAGCATCAGCATGGGGTTGTCCACACGCTGAACACAGCCGGTCTTGTCCCCAAGGGACCCCGGTCACATAATTCTGAGATGCCTCCATATGGTGATTATCTAGACACAATATGTCCGTAGGGATTTACGCAATAGGCAACCCTGGATGCCCCAAGACCCGCTGATCAATGTGGGAGAATAGTAGGGAAGCCCGCTAAATATATAAATATATATATATGAGGCCGGGAGAAGCCACCGGAGACTTGACGTCTGAAAGACATAAAGGGAATAAGAGGTGTCAGGGCCAAGCGCAGCTGGTAAAATATTTAATAAAGAATCGCCCGCGAGGGCACTTACAGACCAAGGAGGAGGGGAACCGCCACCACGCGCACGCGCGAAGATCATCAAAATGGCGCCCAGTGAACCTTGAAGGGCGGGCCCAATCTTTGGCCGTGACGCGGAGCGCGCCAAGCCAGGTCCCCGCCCACCCCGAAGAGCGCGAAGCTCTGAGGTAGTCGTCAAACACGCAAGGATAAAATCACTTAATATAAGCCTTGCAAAAGGAAGACGCCGCAGCGTCTATACGAAGCCGCCGCCCGCGCGGCACACTATTCAGAAAGGCAGGGACACACGTACAGGGGCAGCCAAATAATAATAAGGAGCAAGAAGCGTGGCTCTGACACCCAGATGTAAATCAAGGGCAATACTATGGCCATAAGCGTGACATTAGAGTACACTGGGACCGCCACACACATGCCCCCCCCCTTTCTTTTCCCCCTAACTACTGGGGGAAACTAGGGAGGATGTCGACCCTTTACGCAGGGTCCACCGCTACATGGGGCATGGGGCAATAATGCGGGAGGGGCATCCACTAGAGGCTCACCATCAGCCTAACCGCCTACCCTATGGTGGGGGACTGCGGTGGAGCATGGCTCCATAAGCACACATGGTGCTGCCTACCTTCACCCGACCAGCGCAGCCCAGGCTGGGAGGCACATCACAAGGAGGACGGGTGGAAATAGTCCCACAGGGCCGCAGGCTGTAATAGCCCCGCTCACCTGCGAGAGAGTGATACTTCATGTCTTCGCAGTCAGCACTGCAGAGAAATCTGGGGATTTGTGGGAGGTCCCTGGGTATATGAAGGGCCGGGAGGAGCCTGTTTTTGCATGTCTGCAGTGCACAGCGCCATCTGACGGAGGATTACCCACGTGTAAGTATTATATATGGAGCAGGACGTACTGTATGCTTAGAATAGACGTGCCCATGTGAGCAGGACCGCCAATGGCTGCTCCGACACTTCTGAGGTAAATGTCGCCGCCTCAAGCCAAGCGGTGTACAGCAGCGCGAAGTAACAAAAAAGAAAACCAGTGCAACCAATCAGACAGGGATCATTTCTAAAGCGCTCCGCATAAGCCAGAGCCTAGAATTAAATGTGCCACACAATACAGGATACCTCAGATACAATGAACACCCCCCCCCCCCTTTCCCTGAGAGACACAGAAGAACGAAGGGAGACAGCGGTCCGGGAACCACTATAGAGGGAAGGGAATGACAGGCACAAATGCGGGCAGGGCATCCCATAAGGCTCACCATGGCCTAAACCGTCTACCCTTTGGTGGGGGAGTTGTGGCGGAGCCTAGCTCCTTGGCACCTAAATATGGTGCTGTCTACCATCACCCGAACGCTACAGCCGAGGCTGGGAGGCAGTAATACAAGAAGAGAATCGGGTGGGGAATAGCTCAACAGGTCCACAGGGTCAAAGACCCCGCTCACCTGCCTGAAAAGAGAGAGCCACTTTCTCATCCTGGCAGTCCGCGACTGCAGAGAAAATCTAGGGGTTCTGTGGGAGAAGCCTCGGTATATATAGGCCGGGAGGGGCCACTTTTTCTGCTCTGCAGTCACGTGACATCTGAAGATGAATAACCCATGTGTAAGGATATCTTTCGTAACAGGACGGGATGTACACTAAGAATAAAGTGTACGTGGTCCTTGGATCTGTGGTGCTGTATAATCTGTAACAAATCTGGAGGAGGAGTCGGAGGGAGGGGCAGGAGAAGGGAGGGACCAGCAATCCGGTCCCACTCTGCTGAGCTGTTTGGGGGACGGGAGGTAAAGATCTGATATCTTGGTAATTTCTGCTTCACTTTAAAAGTGGGAAAACAGTTTAGGACAGTGCCAAATGTAGTGCGACGCAATGGTGTAACATTACCTTTGCCTGCAGTGTCACTTTAAATTATTTTTTGTTCCAAAAGATGTACTAGGACTTATTTTCTCACAATCTACTTTTGTTGTTCATTTACATTCCCAAATTGATAAAGCCATCTTATTATGGCAGCCCAACTCCCCCATGTTCCTGGTAGGTGGGCACTACTAGGCATGGGGGGCGGGCAGGCACAACTTCAGAATGTGTCTATTTGTATACTTAAAAGTCCTGGCTCCTGCAATGCAGCTCCCCAGCATCTACTCGGCTAATATCAAACACACATGACACCTGCGGCATATTGTGGTTGTTAGCACACAGTGGCACTTGGTGACCCAGGCAAGAAATGGCCCTGACCGTGATGGGGGCCTTCTGGTCCAGTATAGCGTTAAGTGTGCAGCTATACAGTTAATGGGAAACAATAGTTTGCAGTGAATCTAATGTTGTGGGACCAAGGGATTCAAGTTTTAAAAAGGATTATCTAAACATTCTTATCAATACATTTATGTGCATGAGCAGTAAGGATAAAATTAACTTCTAGCTCAGTATTTGGTCACATTTTGCATATTAAATAAATGAATTAAGCAGATAACGTTGCCTGTGCTATACGGATAATGAATATATATTATAAAAACGACTGTGACATCTGTATGTACCTTATGTTCCAGCAAGCAGATACAGGTCGCATAGGGCCACACTGCTCTGTTAACGACTCTAAGAGCCAATGGAGAGCACAGAGTTGTCGAAAGATTGATTCCCTGAAAAGGAAAACATACAATTTATATATATTTATTTATTCTTGGATTTGTTGAACAGCATAAAAACGCTTTACCAAAGCAAACCTGGATGCTAGATGCCACTTGACCTCCATTCAAGTTTGAAAATTGTCAATTCTGTTGCTTCCTTGCATCATCTAGTTACCTGTTTCTAGAAGCTGATAAGAGATGTAAACCAATCAGTCACACATAATACCCTATACTTAACAAAAACCTGCAATCTGTCCTGACCTGACCCATGATCTTACCCAAAACTCATCTTCCTCCCGCATGTCACTTTAAAGTAAACCTGTCACCAGAAAGGCTTAGGATAAGGGGGTTTATATACATGTTTTTAAGAGGGACAAAAATGGTGATATATAATGACACATAAACTATTGTCATGCTAACAAAAACCAAACACCTAATCCAAAACCTTTTTTGCAGCTGTACTGGACCTGAAACTGAACTGGCAACTTGAAAGGAACCACTACCCCACCTAAACCCTACCTACTTGAACCGTAGTGTTTGGCCCAAATTATATCCAAACCAAAGTGTGTGTAAACCGCAGGTCTCCATGCTATGGATACCAAAAGTATCGCAGAACTTAAGTCTACAAAGGCAGCAAGTGAGGGCCAGGAAGCTATATGCATGAGAACTACATATTAAACATTACAATCATTTTAGAAGGAAATGCAGTAAAGTAAGCTTAAAACTATTTAAGCTGATACAGATGGCTGAGTTAATAAACTTCCCACTGGGAGCCATAAAATAACAGAAAACCACTGCCCAAAACATTTTGCTGTTTTTGAATTGCAGAACAAATGTCAGAGATATCCAGGTTCACAGTTTCATCTCATGATGTATCTATTGAAATATGTGGGCATGGCCCAAGGCTCTGCAAGACAGGCCACCTGCTTAGCCCTATTATTGATGGTCTATAGCAAAGGAGTTCAGGCCTTGTTTCTATTTTCAGAAGCAGCTGTGTTCTGAGGGAAAGGGCAGCCATGATGACGTAAGCTGTTGAAAGACAATTTATGCACTATGCCTACAGTCCCTACAGAGCCCCTTTAATGTAAAAATAAGAAAACCAGGATCCATTACTAAAACGGAGGCACAGGTTAATATGAGCAACAATAATAAAGATTATTTCTAAGAAAAACACTTTCATCTCATGTGGTGCATGTCAAAAAGATAAGTTATGGCTCCCACTGTGTATGAATTTCTTATATATTGCAAATAACCACATAAAACTTCATACTTCAATGAAGATATAAACCAGCTGACACATTCTGATTAGTGATGCAATACAAATAAAGCAGGGTAAAGTCACAATCTAGATTTGAGTATTAAGGAAATAATAAAAATATTCAATGCCCCGTTCATAAGTTACAATAGTTTACCCATAAATAAAGTATAATAAAGTCCAGGCTTCTCTTTACAGAGGCATAATCCTGTTTACTACAATGTACTTATCTGAGAAGCTTTCAGGGCAATTTCCCTCTTCCCAGATTGATTAATAATAGGGTGATACCGGTTTAAAGTGGACCAACACCCAGGATTTTCACTATCCTGGGTTTTGGTCCACTTCGATGGGGCACCGAGATCGGGGGTGCCCCGCTGTGTGAAACCCCCCAGAACGCCCGGAAACACTCACCTAACCACGCTCCTACGCGGGCGCTCGTCCAATCAGAGCGCTCAGAGCCGCTGTGGTATGCACGAACAAGCGGCATCCAACCACAGCGTCTCTGAGCGCTGGAGGCCGCGTCTGGCGCTTCCCTCTAACAGGGAGGACGCCCGCTCCGGCCATTCACAAACGACCGGCGCGTGTGCGCGCCCTGCTAGAGGGAAGCGCGAGACGCGGCCGCGGCTTGTGCATGCGCTGTTGGAACGGGGTTAAGGTACGGTTTCTGGGCTTCCTGGGGGGTTACACCCCGCGGGACATCCCGATTTCGGATGCCCCGCGGGGAGGGATCTGATCGGCCCGGGAATCTTATAGATTCCCGGGCCGATCCCCCCTGGGTGTTGGTCCACTTTAAAGAGACGCATTGATCCCTGGTACATTATTTATTTACTGGTCTGTTGGGCATTTTGAAAGAGAAAGTCGGACATTGACTAGGAACTTTGATTCTTTAGTTCTCAACTACACAAAAAGCATTTAAAACAATGTTCACTTGTTTTTGCTACTTTTGCTAGCTACCATTAGTGTGCCGCAACTTGTGAACACAGCAGTGAACAGAGCTATAATTCTAGCAGAGCTATAATTCTGAATAATAATGATAATTTTGTATAAATAATAGTGATTGAGCTACTCCCACCCCCCTTTATTTATTTGAATTGCCATGAGCACAAGCAAGGAGGAATTCAGTCAATATGGATTTCTCCCTCTGAAGTGTTCTAAAGGGAGGCTGGCAGCTTCCCAGGTGAGTAGGGACCACACTAAATACAGAGTGCCTTGTCGGGGCAGTGTGGCTTCCACATGTATCTGCAGATATATGCAACCAAATATCTGTCTTTCCACACAGCTAGACATGTTTGTTGCTTGATATTTAGATGATGAGAGGGTTAAACTGGGTGGTAAATTAGTTCCCAGGCCCTGAATAATAATAATAATTTTGTATAAATAATAGCGATTGAGCTACTCCCACCCCCCTTTATTCACTAAAATTCTAGCAAACAGAGATGCTGTTAGTTTTGTAGCAATTTTTATGGGCAGGAATTACCAAGAAAATGGTGTGCCACAAGTGGGCGAACTGCTACGACCAATTTGGTCATGGAATTTTTATTGCATATAATCAGAGCCCTGTAACTTGGCCCCTCTACAGGCTTGATAAAGCACAGTGTGAGAACACATTCTCACATGGTTTTATGTGTAAAAATCTCAATTTGGTATCTAGCGGGATTTAGCAGGCACCATTTTTGTCTTCTCCTGTGCGAAAAATTCTCACAAATGCATATTTGCTTGCGCCTGGTTTGGTGCCCAAAATTAGCCTTTGAGACAGGATATTAGGGATAGAAATTGGTGGGAGAATTCCCAATTGTTTTGCTACTGAGATTTTTTGGGTAGTTTTGTTGTGTTTTAGTAGCTTTTGTTCTCAGATGGAATCTTTTGATGAATACCTTGTTGAGTATATTCGTTTGCAAGAGGAAAAATTTAATCTTGCACATTCTGATTCTAGCTCTTTGAAAAAAATAGTTTTCGCATAGTTGTCCATCCAGGGACACTGGTCCATAACGATTGGGGATTGTGTACTGGAGCTAAAAAGCAGTGATTCCTCCCATCAGCTGGTCAAGATTACTCCCCAGTACAAAGCAATCAATCAGTCTCTGGAATGAACAATAAAAAATAACAAAAGTAAGGCGGGAAAACCCCAAAGGCCAATCAAAATCAACTTTGTCAAAGTCAACGGAAATGAGTAAAAAATATTACTTTCCCTGTCAAGCAGTCCATCCAGCGACACTGGTCCAAATGATTAGGACATTCAAAGCAGTCCACAAGGGTGGGAAACAAAAGTGAAGCCCATTAACTATTAGAAGATGTAAAAATGGGTTTAATTCACCAGCACAGTAAAAAATACAATTCTGTGATTACTCACCTGTAGAATTGGTATTATAAGTATACAGCACGTCCTGCTCCAGAAGATTCCTTACACATGGGTAATACATCCACAAGATGGCGCTGGACTGCAGAAAACAGCTTGTGGCTCCTCCCGGCCCTATATAAGCCAGGGACCTCCCACAAATTCCCCAGTATTAACAAGCAGTTAACAAGAAGCCGGGAGAACTATAATAACCATAATTCAAATGAACATCTGAACAATCAACATAAAGAGGTAACTAAGAATAATGATGGGTGGGATGTAGCAGGAAGTGCTGTATACTTATAATACCAATTCTACAGGTGAGTAATCACAGAATTGCATTATTCCAAGTATACAGCACGTCCTGCTCCAGAAGATTCCTTACACATGGGACATCCAATAGCAGTGTCCGTAAGGTAGGGTGGAATCCCCAAAAGCAACAGCGGGCAGTTTAAACCACTGCCGCCTGCAAAACTTTGCGGCCAAAAGCAGCATCAGCTGAGGCCCTAACATCAACCTTGTAAAACTTAGAAAAAGTATGAACAGAAGACCAAGTAGCGGCCTTGCAAACTTGTTCAACAGAAGCATGGTGCTGAAAAGCCCAAGAGGCACCAATAGCACCAGTAGAATGAGCACTAAGGTGGAAAGGAAGTTCCTTCCCCTTAGCAGAATAGGCTTGAATCACAGCCTGACGGATCCACTTGCTGATGGTGGACTTAGCAGGAGCTAAACCCTTCTTAGGCCCAGAAGGGAGAACAAACAGAGCATCAGTCTTCCTGAAAGGTTCAGTAGCCACCAAATAGAACTTCAGGGTTCTAACCACATCGAAAGAATGTAAAACTCGCTCTTTAGAATTACTAGGATTAGGGCACAGAGAAGGCAAGACAATGTCCTGATTGAGATGAAAAGCAGACACAACCTTAGGCAGAAAATCTGGCTTAAAACAAAACACCACCTTTTCCTGGTGTCTCTCAAAGTAAGGAGGTTAGATAGAAAGCGCCGCCAACTCAGAAACACGCCTAACAGAAGTGATAGCCACCAAAAAGGCTACCTTAAGCATCAAAATAGACAAAGGGGCCGCACGCAAGGGCTCAAAGGGAGACCCCTGCAAGGCAGATAAGACCAAGTTCAAATCCCAGACTGGTAACATAGGCTTACGAGGACGACGCACGTGAGTAACCCCTGAAAAAAGGTCGATGGTTGGCAAAAGATCTTTGGAAGAAAATAGCCAAGGCTGAGACATGGCCTTTGAGGGTATTAAGTTGAAGACCCAAATCCAAACCATGTTGCAGGAATTCCAGAATCCTGGGGATAAAAAACACCCTACAGGGAAGCGACCTAGATTCACACCAGGCAATGTAAGTATGCCATACCCTATAGTAGATAGATGACGAGGACTTCTTCCTAGCCTGAATCATAGTACTAGCAACAAAGGCAGGCAGCCCCTTTTCCATCAAGATGGAGGTTTCAGCAGCCAGGCTGTTAAAGCCAGCATTTGTAAATTGGGATGGCGTAGCTGTCCTTGAGTCAGCAGATCTGGAACCTTGGGCAGGACATACTGATCTACTGCCAACTGCACAATGTCTGCGAACTACACTCTTCTTGGCCAACGGGGGGCCACCAGAATGGTTGGCACCTCTTCCTAGGAGATCTTGCGCAGCACCCTGCCCAGCAGAGGGAATGGAGGAAACACATAAAGGAGCTGAAAGCTCTTCCAAGACATTGCTAGCACATCCACGGCCAAAGCCGGAGGGTCCTGGGACAGAGAAACAAAGACTGGAAGCTTGTGATTGTGATGGGATGCAAATAGATCCACATCCAGCCAACCCCAACGGTGGCACATGGAGTTGAAACACCCTGCTGCTGAGGGACCACTCCACCAGACGAGACATCCCCCTGCTGAGGGAATCTGCCTCCAGATTCTCCATCCCCGGGATGTACACAGCTGAGAGACAGGGGACATTCTCCTCCGCCCAGGACAGAATCAGGGACACTTCCTTGAGGGCCCTCTTGCTCCGGGTCCCTCCCTGATGATTGATGTAGGCAACCGCTGTCTGGTTGTCCGAGCGGACCTGAACAGCCCGACCCCGAAGGTGTGGAGTCGAGAACCAACCGTATTGCCCTCAATTCCAGAATGTTGATAGGAGTGTGGGCCTCCTGAGGACCCCACTGACCCTGGAATTGCAGAGACTTCCAGAAGCCCCCCCAACCGGTCAGACTGGCATCCGTGGTGACTGTCTCCCAGCAAGGAGTCAGAAAGGATCTGCCCACCAACAGGTTCCTTGAGTCCAGTCACCACGAGAGAGACCACCTGGCCAGAGAGGGCAGAACAAACACCTGATCCAGGGACACAGGGTCCCGATCCCATATTGACAAGAGGTGAAGTTGAAGAGGTCTCATATGAAACTGAGCGTATGGAACCGCCTCGAAGCAAGACACCATCAGGCCCACCAGCTGCATCCCCTGCCATCTGGAGGGATGAGGACAATACAGAAGAAGCTGGGCCTGAGCTTGAAGACACTCCACCTTCTGCTGAGGGAGAAGGATCTTGACCTGAGACGTACCCAGAGTCATGCCCAGAAAGGACCTCACCAAGGACGGGGACAGGGGAGACTTGGGGTAGTTGATCACCCAGCCGAAAGACTCCAGTGTGGACACCACCCTCTGGGTATCCAGCTCTGCCTGCTGAAAAGACTGAGAAGTGATGAGAATGTCGTCCAAGTAAGGAAGGATGCGAATGCCCTGAGATTTCAGCATTACTCCCGCCAGTACCTTGGTGAAAACCCTGGGAGCCGAGGTGAGACCGAAAGGCTAGGCTACAAACTGATAGTGCTGATCTCCGAGAGCGAACCTGAGAAATTTTTGATGACCTGGAAAAATTGGTACATGAAGGTAAGCATCCTTGATGTCTACAGATGTCATGAAGTCGCCCGCAGGGCTTCCATGCGAAAATGCTTGAATCTGACAAACTTGTTGAGACGCTTTAAATCCAGGATGGGTCTAAGGGACCCGTCCTTTTTGGAGACAGTGAAAAGATTGGAATAGAAGCCTCTGGCCCTTTCCCTGAAAGGGACGGGCAGATGACCCCCAACTCCAAAAGGTTTTGAACAGCAAGGCACAGACCCTGAGCAGACAGGGGGTTTTGAGCCATCCGGGATTTGATAAATCTTGGGGGTGGCCAGGCTGCAAACTCTATCTTGTAACCGGAGGACACTACCTCCTGAATCCACCGGTCTGAGACGTGAAGCCTCCAGACGTGAGCAAAGAGCCGAAGCCGTCCCCCCACCCGGATGGGTGAGGGCGCCCCTTCATGCCTGAGGGGGCTTGGGGGAGGACTTAGGCTTGGGACCCCAGGAGGGGCCAGGGCAGCCACGTCCCCAAAAATCTCCGCGGGCCCCAGCAAAGGAGGCTCCTCGCCCAATTCTGGAACCACGGAAGGAAGGAAGAAAGGCACCTGTACCCCGAAAGGACCAGGACTGCCTCCTATGTTGAGGCAACCTGCCACCCTTAGCAAACAAGTCCAAGTGTTCACCAAAGAGGCACAGCCCCTTAAAGGGAAAGCCAGTTAGCAGCCTTATCAGCTACCCACTAACGCAGCCAGACAGAGTGGCGTATAGCCACCAGCAGAGCAAATGTCCTCCCACACATTCTGATGGTATCATCCATAGCAGACAGAACATATGCAACAAATTCATAGCAAAGCAGGAGTAAACCGTACACTTCCCCTCTTGCGTCATCAGAGGCCCCATCTAAGAGACTCTTGAGCAAGCCTTTAATAGCAACAGCTATAATGGCAGAAGCACAAACCGGGCGCAGCGCGGTCCCCACACAGGCAAAAGCATGGCAAGCCAGCTGGTCCATGCGCCGGTCCTCACCATCCTTCAGAGTAGTAGTGTCAGGGGAATGCATGACGGAAGTACTGGACAGCCCCGGAACAGGTGCATCCACTTCGGGAGGACATGACCAACACTTAACCACATCAGCAGGAAAGGGATACCTCTTATCCCAACTCTTTGGCACCCCAGGAAGCTTGCTAGGCCGTTCCCATTCTTTGAGCACCAAATTAATAAAGTGAGTTTGTTCTGGAAACTCCAAGCATGGTCTAGCCGTATAAAAAAGCTCACCCTGCTGCTGCGGAGCCACGGCAGGAGGGGAAATATAGAGCACCTCAAAAATATGAGGCAACAGCCTGTCAGTGTCATCTGAGGACCATAGCTCAGCCCCAGACCCAGTATCACCATAAACCTTAGGCTGTTCCTGAGATGATTCTGAATTAGAAAATAATTCCCCCTCCTCCAGGGGAGTATAACCAGGAAAGAGAGAAACAGCGGGTGATAAATGCCGCTTCTTAGCAGAAGCCTTACGCAGGGGCAGACCCAGCAATATGCTTTTCAATGCTGGCTACCCGTGCAGCCAAATCAGGTTGAGACTCCCCGCTGGTATGCACCTCACTAGGAGTCAGATGTAAGCGTGGGGGGTTAGGCGAAGCCAGAGGGGGTGCAGGCCCAGCCACAGGTAACCCAGACTGCAGCGCAAGCACCTGCTGGGCGCAGGGTACGCACACCCTAACGTCATCACATATAGGGGATACCCCACACGCAACACATAGCCAGGCTTGTCCTGAAGAAACCCCAAGCACATTATCCTGAGAAGCCTCCATATGGTGATTAATGTGGCACCACAGGCCAATATGGGATTAACGCTAACTATAGCTACCCGGGATTCCCCAAGAGCCCGCTAGGGAAGTGGGAGATATATAAATACAATAGCCCTCCAATATAGGATTAACGCTAAACCAAGGGGAGAGGACCTGCAGAAACCTGAAAGACATAAGCAGAAAACCCCATAAGCAAACACTGACAATAAATCAGACATAAAAAAGGCCACCCCACAGGGGCACTTACGGACCGCGTTAGGAAGAGAGCAGCCACGCAGCACAAGAGTCAAAATGGCGCCCGCATATACCTCGCCCCCCCCAAAGAGCGTGAAAATACGCCCACGTGACTGAGCCACACGCGGCGGCGGCAACAAGACAAAACACATGAAGCGGATCTAAGAGAAAGCAATTCTGCAACCCTGCATTGGCTGCCGCAGCACACATACACCCCCCTCCCAGAGATGTCCCCAGGGAGAGCGAGGCGGGGGAGCAGCAGCCAACCTAAGAAAGAGGCCGAACTAAGGGAGTAAGGGGGGACCTCAGACAGCGGGAGGGGCATCCCATAAGGCTCACCACGGGCCTATACCACCTACCCTTTAAGACAGGGACTGCGGTTGGAGCAGCGCTCCTTAGCACCTGACCCCGGTGCTGCCTACCTTCACCAGAACCAGTGCAGCCAAAGCTGGGAGGCAGTGGGTTCGGAACGGGTGAGAAAAGTCCTACAGGGCTGCAGGCTAATAGCCCCGCTCACCTGCGCAGCATAAAGAGCCATCTTCAATTCTTCGCAGCCCAGACTGCAGATAAGAACTGGGGAATTTGTGGGAGGTCCCTGGCTTATATAGGGCCGGGAGGAGCCATAAGCTGTTTTCTGCAGTCCAGCGCCATTATTACCCATGTGTAAGGAATCTTCTGGAGCAGGACGTGCTGTATACTTGGAATAATCTTCCCTAACCCAATATGTTCCCCAAGTTTCCCCATTGATGACATCTTTTAGACTCCAGGGCCTAGAGTTCTAGTCTTGGGACATCACGAATTGGGATGCCCTGCTGTGTGAAATCTCCAGGAAACCCCCCCCCCCCGGAACACTCAACCCCTCCTGGAGCCCTCGACTCATCTGTGCGCTCCGGTCGCATCCCTGCTCACCTCTAGCCATGAGCGCACCCGGCCTTCCAGAATGGGTAGTGCAGACACGCAATGGCGCTGCAAGCTGGGCAGGGGACGCGGCACCGAAAGGAGCAAAGTGACAGCGAGTGCGCTGATTGGCTGAGCGTTTTGCTCAGCCAATCAGCACACTCACTCTCACCCGAGTGTGCACCATGGGACTGGAAGGAAGGTGAGTGAAACGGGGCAACCTGGGGGGTACACACAGCGGAGCATCCCAATTTGGGATGCCGCCGCAGAGAGGAACACACAGGAAAGTGAAATTCATGCATGTTGTTCCTCAGTTAAAATACATTAGTTAAAGTACAATAAATGTTATAATGGAGAGAGAGAGATACTTAGACCATTATGGTTCAGGTAGGGGAGGCCTGTCTATGGACTCAATGCCACTGCAACCAGCCTCCTAATATACTAAAACTAGGGGGTGTGGCCAACATCTGCATTGTACTGCCTGCAACCCAACTATGTGAGATTAGATAAATATTCTATAAAGTTATATTGTAACTAAGAAATTCATGATCCCCATTAATTTCTTAGTTAAAGGAGCAGTATCGCGAAATTTGCATTAAAAAAGATAAATAATTAAATAGCCACACAATAGCTTATAACATGTGTATAAATAATCTGACGATAGAAAAAAGAAAAAAATATATGCCTCTCTTTTAAATTGTATAATTACAATGGCTCAGTCCATTTGCTGAATAGGGGGATCTGCTGGGTTGTATTTAGTGAGCTGCTTCATTTAGCCCACTGGTCTCCTAGCAACACTTTACCTCAGAGGCTGACACTGTAATCAGTGGTAACGGCTGTGTGTGTGTGAGGTGCTGCTTTTGTTATGAGACCAGGTGACTCAAATGTGTAAAATCTATACAAAATAAACTAAACTGACTGAAAATGACTGAAATTCTTCTTTGAATAACTGTGCAGGAAAATCTAAAGGTAATAAAGTGGAACAAAACCCTGAGTTGCCAACCCTGAAGTCTATAAGACATTGACCTTCCCCCTTGGGCATTCTAAATCAGGATGGCCACTGTGTGAAACGACCCCTGGATAACCACAGATCCCCCCATTTTTCTGGCGCGCTCACGCAGATAGTCATTTAGACAGGCCGGGCGGCCAGGAAGGTTACTGCTCAGGCTCCCCATCTGCGTGCAAACAGAGCTGATTGGATGAGAGCCCGCGCATGCGCTGTGGGACAAGGAAAGGTACGTTTTCAAAGGCGAACTTGGGGATTTCGCATATCAGGGCATCCCAAGTCGGGATGCCCCTAGGGGCACAAAACAAAACTCCAGATAGTGAAAATCCTGGGTTGGGCTTTGCTCAAAACACACAAAGCTGAAAGAAAGAGCATATGGAAAAATGAAAAATAAGAATATGAAAGAGAAAATGGTAAACTGAAAGATTCTGCAGCAGAGCCAACATGAAGGGAAAACTGTCAAAATCAGCTAAATGACTTCTAGAGCTTTTCTCTCTGTTTTAGATATATAAGTTCTGGACAGGCAATGTTGCAATGTTGTTATCTTATGCTGGACGGCTGCCAGCACTGAACAGCTGATACATTGTTTACCCCTCTCCTCAGCGTGGAACAGGCCAGAGTGTCGGGTCCCGACACTCACAAGACATAAACATGAGCTATTAGTCTCCAGCTGCTCAACACACACATAATTTTTTTCTACATTTGTAATTCTTACTCCAACACTTACCGTATATACTCGAGTATAAGCCGAGTTTTTCAGCCCACTTTTTGGGCTGAAAAAAGCCGCCTCGGCTTATACTCGAGTCCAGGGGCGGACTGCCAGGGAAGGCCGCAACCCTGAACCCAATAGATGCTGGAGGGTGAGGGGCGGCCGCTGCGGGTCCCTGCTGTACCCGCTGCTTCCGCCGCCGCTCTCATTCACACAAACACGCACACACATTCACACACTGACCGGCACTTCAGGCTGCTGCGCGCTGGTCGTCAATGGGCGGCGTCCAATGTTTTCATTGGACGCCTGCCATACCGACGACGAGCGCGCAACAGCCAGGAAGTGCTGGTGTGTGTGTGAGAACGGTGGCGACGGGCGACGGCGGCTGGCGGCTGCGGAGGAGCGGAGGAACGGAGGAGGGTAACCTCGGCCAAACCCTGACCCCCGACACCTGCGCGTCTGAGAGCGGCGGCGGCGGCAGCAGCAGCAGGTACCCACAGTGTGTGCATACCTTCCAACATTTCAGGGTGGGAAAGAGGGACAATTTTTAACTGAGGGAACTAAGGAATGTATAGGAGATAGGGTGTAATACTTACAACAATAGAAACACTTTGAATAGGGGAATGAATCATTTATTAATGCAGATCTGCATGTTACACCTCAAAGAGGGACAAAGGAGAACAACGAGGGACATGGGGGCATGAGCTTCAAAGAGGGACAGTCCCTCCAAATCAGGGACACTTGGGTGGTATGGTGTGTGTGTGTGTGTGTGTGTCTCTCTTTCTGTGTGTGTGTGTGTCTGTTTCTTTTTCTGTGTGTGTGTCTCTGTGTGTGTGTCTCTTTCTGTGTGTGTGTCCCTGTGTGTGTGTCTCTCTCTTTCTGTGTGTGTGTCTCTTTCTGTGTGTGTGTCCCTTTCTGTGTGTGTGTGTGTGTGTGTGTGTGTGTGTGTGTCTCTCTTTCTGTGTGTCAACTCCAATTCCAATTGAAAAAAGCCGCCTGGCTTATACTCGAGTCAATAACTTGTTTCATTTTTTTGTGGTAAAATTAGGTGCCTCGGCTTATATTCGGGTCGGCCTATACTCGAGTATATACGGTACCTACATTCAAAGTACCATTTAAATATAAGTCACCAAGAAAAATTCGCGATACTGCTCCTTTAACTGAACCCATACACTAAATACATATCAGTCTGATGCGATGCAGATTATCAGTCTCTGGTCAGTACATATATGCCTTGTTTAATATCAAATGAAAGGTCGTATATCCTAAATAAGACTCTCTCATTAATATAGTCATAACTGTCATATTTCATGAGTTACATAGCTCTTTACAAATATCATCCAATGCCCGTGTCTAATGTGTATTTGAATCCAACCTAATTAGGAAATGACCTGCAGCTCAGAACACACCTCATATATTAAGATACCTTGTTGGCAGATAGGTGTGAATATAGTCTATTGTATTCACGGGGCATGGTCTGTTTACTGTAGCAAAATGGTTCATAGCTCACATCCTATTTTAGTGTTACTAAGAAATGGGGGATATCTGTAATCATATAGTATAATAAATATACCTATAATTATTACACCTCATTTTCTCTCTAATAGAGACTATCTTTGTCTGTCTCACGAAGATCTAAACATTTGAAAAGATTCTACTTAAAGCGGACCTTCACCCTGAATAAGAGCATATCTTATATGTTTCCTATACCCTGTACATACAGATTGCTCACATTAAAAATCATCCTCCCTGCATCTACTGCATGTTATGAGCCTTTAAACATCCAAGATGGCGGGTCATGGGACATCAGGCAGCCTGCAAACAGGAAGTGTCTTCTAACTATGCTGTTCTGCATTCTGGGATTGCTGATCTTTTCCTGACCCCAGCTCTGCTCTGTCTGAGCAAAGCACAGCTATAACCCGCCCCCTGTACTTTATCCCGCTCTCCTCTCCTCAGTAAGTGTGATGCTTCTGAGTCAAGATGGCGGCACCCGTATCCTAAAGTCCTGAACAGAGTTGCAGCCCAGTGGGAGAAAGAATAATAATAAGTGACTAAAAACGTAAAATATATTAATTTTAGATGCTGGGAAATCATTTTATAAGGGTTTGGGCTTTTCAATAAATCATGGTGAAGGTCCTGTTTAAGATTCTAGTATATTGGATATTAAAACAATGTTCTGGGGGTCAATTAAGGCTCCCATAGACTTACCAGGGATAAGTTTGGGTTCTCATTAAGGGGGCCAGATAGTGGCAGATGTAATTACAGGATTACATCATAGGACAGAGACTCTGTCAGCTTGAAAAGCTTGTCGGTTGTGCCACTAAACCGGGCGGGAATGGTGCCATAGATCTGCAGGCTGTCTTCCTGCGTTCCAAAGACACTGTGCCCTGGAGCGCAGGAGCATGTGACGTATAAGGTACCTTGCACACCCACGCTGTGGGCGCGATGACGTCATGCTCTCACTGTGCAGCAATGCCCAGCCCCTCCTTTGCTCACCATCTTAGCTGAGGATTGGAGAGCTCAGGTGTGGGCGGGGAAAAGTTGTAAAAATGTGCAGCATACATTATATTTCAGTAAATCGTAATGGACATGATCCCAGCCAAAGAATGGGTCAACTGAAAAATAACTTGAGGAAATAATGTATTAATAATAAAACCACAAATGCTGCAAATAATTAGGAATTACAGTTCCAAGGAAGAAATGCAACTACTTGCATTATGTAGAAGACAACTTGCGATACTTGAAATATATTTGATAATTCAGAACAAAAGAAATGCAATTAATGTTTTAGCACTAAGTCACTTGTAAGAGGATTAGAGGCTGACTGACATGATAGAAGTATGATGAATCATTGTTCATTACATCTGAAAATCTCATTTAAAATCTCATAACCGCCAGAAGAGTGCTGTATGAACCATATCATACTAAATGTGACAGATCCTTTCTAATTACAGGGATACCTGATAAGGGCAGCTAGAAAATTTTGCAGGAAGGAGGAGAAGCAGAATGAATAGAAATAATATTCCCACAGCGAGTTTCTAGTTCAAAAATATGTATCCTTACAAAGAACAGTGTGGCAGTGATTATGTTGGGTGGTGATTTATACTAAAATGAGATTTTAGTACTCACCATAAAATTCCTTTCCTATTCCACAAGGAGCATAGTAAATACATCATCATTATAATTGGAAGTACTTGGCAAAGACCCTCAGTGCACTGGGCAAATCAAATGACTGGTAATAACAATCCCTCACCACAAACTTTATGCATCTTTGAACTAAAGAGAGTCTCTAACTGCTTGAGCACTCCTAGTGGGTGTATTTTATTGGCTGCTGCATCGCCCATGAGGGAAATAAAAAAAATTGGATATTAGTACTAACCATGAAATAATTTTCATGAATTCACAGGGAGAACACAACTTATTCTCATACAATGATGTTATATTCTGTCAATCAGCAGGTGGTAGACACTAATAGCAAAGCTGCACCTTTTCAGCATATAGCCTGTAGTCTGGCGGAGGAGAAGCAGTGTTGTGTCAAGTCGTACTATCCCACAGCAGCTCAGCAGGGAAACAGTCTAAACTCTGACACTTGCCCAATTCCAACAAGAGCCTGCAAAATGCTATCCTCCATGAAATTTCATGATGAATATAATAGATCCTAAAATATTTCAGATTGTTTTTCAATTCAGTTGTTCAGATTAGAGGGTTGAATGTGTAAAAAAATACAATTCTGTGATTACTCACCTGTAGAATTGTTATTATGAGTATACAGTATGTTCTGCTCCAGATAAGAATCATTACATTTGGGTATTACTGCACCAGAGGGCGCTGGACTGCAGAGACCGCGAAAATTGGCTCCCCCCAGCCCCTCAAATCCCCAGGACCTCCCACAAATCCCCAGCATTGAAAAACAGTTAACGAGAAGCCAGGAGAAATAAAACAGAACCCACTGGTAACTATAACAATGATAACAATCACCATACAGGGGATTCTAGGATAATGCAAAACCAAGGGTGGGGTGGAGCAGGACGTACTGTATACTCATAATAACAATTCTACAGGTGAGTAATCACAGAATTGTATTATTCTTAGTATACAGTACGTCCTGCTCCAGATAAGAATCATTACACTTGGGACATCCAATAGCAGTGTCCATAAGGTAGGGTGCGATCCCCAAAGGTAACAACAGGCAGGTCAGACCACTGCCGCCTGCAGAACCTTGCGGCCAAAAGCAGCATCAGCTGAGGCCCTAACATCAACCTTGTAAAACTTTGAAAAGGTATGAACAGAAGACCAAGTAGCGGCCTTGCAAATTGTTCAACAGAAGCCTGGTGCTGAAAAGCCCAAGAGGCACCAATTGCATAAGTGGAATGAGCAGTAAGGCGGAAGGGAGGATTCTTCCCCTTAGCAGAGTAGGCCTGAATCACAGCCTGACCGATCCATTTGTTCATAGCAGACTTAGCAGGAGCCAGACCCTTCCTAGGACCAGAAGGGACCACAAAAAAGGCAGCAGTTTTTCTGAATGGTGCAGTAGCCACCAGATAGTACTTCAGACACCTAACCACATCCAAGGAATTCAAGACCCTCTCCTTAGCGTTACTAGGATTAGGGCACAAGGAAGGAACAAAAATGTCCTGATTCAGATGAAAGGCAGACACGACCTTAGGCAGAAAATCTGGCTTGAAGCGAAACACCATCTTGTCCTGGTGTCAAAGTAGGGGGGCTGGATGGAAAGTGCCACCAACTCAGACACACGCCTAACAGAGGTGATAGCCACCAAAAAGACAACCTTGAAAGTAAGAATGGCCAGGGCAGCCTCCTGCACAGGTTCAAAGGGAGCACCCTGCAAGGCAGACAAGACCAAGTTCCAATCCCAAACAGGCAACATAGGCTTACGTGGGGGACGCACATGAGTAACCCCCTGGAAAAAAGTCCCTGATCAGAGAATGCTGGGCAAAGGACCTCTGGAAGAAAACAGCTAGGGCAGAAACATGACCTTTCAGAGTACTGAGTTGGAGCCCCATCTCCAACCCATGCTGCAGGAACTCCAGGATCCTGGGAATAGAGAACACACGACAGGGAAGAGACTTAGACTCACACCAGTCAATGTAGGCATGCTAAACCCTATAGTAAATGGAAGAAGAAGACTTCTTTCTAGCCTTTATCATGGCATCAACAACAGAGGCAGACAGCCCCTTCTCCATCAAGAGTTCTCAAGCCAGAGTTTGTAAATTGGGATGGCATAAGTGACCCTGAGTGAGCAGGTCTGGCACCCTGGGCAGAGCGTATTGATCTACTGCCAGCTGCACCACGTCTGCGAACCACACTCTTTTTGGCCACCTGGGGGCCACCAGGATTGCTGGCACCCCCTCCTGAGCTATCTTGCGCAGAACCCTGCCCAACAGGGGGAAAGACATACAGGAGCTGAAAGTCCTGCCATGACATTGCTAGGGCATCTGTGGCCAAGGCTAGAGGATCCTGGGACAGGGAGACAAAGGCCAGGAGCTTGTGATTGTGACGGGGCGCAAACAGATCCACATCTGGTTGGCCCCAACGGAGACACAGAGATTGAAACACCCTGTCGCAGAGGGACCATTCTCCCAGGTGAGAGGTCCCCCTGCTCAGAGAGTCTGCCTGCAGATTCTCCACCCCCGGAATGTACACAGCTGATATGCAGGGAACATTGTCCTCTGCCCAGGCCAGGATCAGAGACACTTCCTTGAGGGCCCCCTTGCTCCGGGTCCGTCCCTGATGATTGATGTAGGCAACCCCTGTCTGGTTGTCCAAGCGTACCTGAACAGGCCGGCCCCGAAGGTGTGGGGTCAAGTGAGCCAGAACCAACCTGATCGCCCTCAGTTCCAGAATGTTGATAGGTGTGTGGGCCTCCTGAGGGCCCCACCGCCCTTGGAACTGCAGGGACTTCCAGAAGCCCCCCCAACCTGTCAGACTGGCATCCGTGGTGACCGTCTCCCAGCAGGGGGGCAGAAAGGATCTGCCCACCAACAGGTTCCTGGAGTCCAGCCACCACGAGAGGGACCTGGTCCAGGGATGCAGGATCCTTGTCCCATACTGACAAGAGGTTGAGTTGCAGAGGTCTCATGTGAAACTGGGCATAAGAGACCGCCTCGAAGCACGACACCATCAGGCCCACCCGCTGCATTCCCTGCCTGATGGAGGGATGAGGGCCAGATAGCAGGAACTGAACCTGCGCTAGCAGACTGTCCACCTTCTGCTGAGGAAGAAAAATCCTTGCCTGAACTATATCCAGATTCATTCCCAGGAAGGGTGTCACCAAGGAGGGAGACAGGGAAGACTTGGGATGGTTGATCACCCAGCTAAATGACTCCAGAGTGGACACTACTAGCTGAGTATACAGCTCTGCCTGTTGGAGGGACTGAGAAGTGATGAGAATGTCGTCCAAATAGGGCAGCACGCGAATGCCCTAAGACCTGAGCAGAGACACTCCTGCCAGCACCTTGGTGAACACTCTGGGAGCTGAAGTGAGAACGAAGGGCAATGCCACAAATTGGTAGTGTTGATCCTCCAGAGCGAACCTGAGGAATCTTTGATGACCTGGAAAAACAGGAATATGAAGGTAAGCATCCTGGATGTCCACAGAGGTCATGAAGTCCCCTGGACGCAGGGAAGTGATGGCAGAGCGCAAGGTTTCCATGCAAAAGCACCTGCACCTGACAAATTTGTTGAGGATCTTCAAGTCCAGGATGGGCCTGACTGACCCATGTCTTTTGGGCACAGTGAAAAGGTTGGAATAGAAACCCCTGCCCCTTTCTTGTAAGGGGACCTGACAGATGACCCCCAGCTCCAGAAGGCTTTGCACTGCCAGAATTAGAGCCTGAGCTGACATAGGGTCCTGAGACATCCGGGATCTGATGAATCTGGGGGGGGCCAGGCAGCAAACTCTATCTTGTAACCGGAGGACACTACCTCCTGAATCCACCGGTCTGAGACATGAAGCCTCCAGACGTGAGCAAAATGCTGAAGCCGTCCCCCCACCCGGATGGGTGAGGGCGCCCTTCATGCCTGAGGGGGCTTGGGAGAAGACTTAGGTTTGGAGCCCCAGGATGAGCCAGGGCGTCCACGTCCTCTGCCCCTACCCCAGAAATCTCCTCGGGCCCCGGTAAGGGAGACCCCCCTCCCCTGTCTGGCTCCACGGTAGGGGGAAGAAAAGGAGCCCTGGCCCCGAAAGGGCTGAGACTGCCGCCTGCATTGGGGTAACCTGCCTCCCTTAGCAAACAGGTCCAGGCGGTCCCCAAACAGGCGTAGTCCTTTGAAGGGAAACCCAGTGAGAGCTTTCTTGGCAGCGTTGTCAGCAGCCCACTGGCGCAGCCAAAACGAGTGGCGTATAGCCACCACTAGGGCAGAGGCTCTGCCACACATCCTAATGGTATCATCCAAGGCAGAGAGGACATCTGTCGCAAAAACCTGAGCATGAAACTCCTCACTAGACACATCAGCAGGAGCACCCACTAAGACACTTCTAAGCAGGGTCCTAATAGCCACAGCTGTAATGGCAGAGGCACAGACATGGGCATGGGACACCAGCTGATCAATACGCCGGTCCTCACTATCCCGCAGCGTAGTAGAGTCAGGGGAATGCATGACAGAGGTGTTAGATAACCCTAGGACTGGGGCATCCACCTCTGGAGGGGATGACCAATGCTTCACCACATCAGCAGGAAAAGAATACCTCTTATCCCAACTCTTAGGGACTCCGGGGAGCCTGCTGGGACGCTCCCATTCCTTGAGCACGAGATTATTAAAATGGGCTTGCTCCAGAAACTCTAAACGTGGCTTAGCAGTATGAAACAATTCCCCCTGCTGCCTGGGGGCGCAACCGGGAGAGAGATAGACAGCACCTCAAAAATCTGAGCCAACAGCCTATCAGTATCATCTGGGGCCCAGGGGTCAGAGCCAGAATCATCATGACCCCTGGGCCTCTCATCAGATGACTCCGAGTCAGAGAATAACTCCCCTTCTTCCAAGGGGGTATAACCAGACAGTTCCAAGAACTCATCAGCCTCCATAGGGAAAAGAGTGACATCAGGCGTCAAGTGCCGCTTCTTAGCAGAGGCCTTATGCGCCAAGGTATTAGCAAGCAACTTCTCAACACTAGCCAGTCTGGAAGACACATCAGGCTGAGAATCCCCACTGGTATGCAACTCAATGGGAGTAAAATTTAAGCTTGGGGCAGTAGGTGAAGCCATACGAGGCGCAGGCCCAGCTACTAGTAAACCAGGCTGCAGCGCAAACACCTGCTGGGCACAAGGTATACAAACCTGCACATTGTCAGCACTAGCAGGGGACACCTCACAAGCTACACACAGCCGGGCTTGTCCCGAAGGAACCCCGAGCACATTATCCTGAGACACCTCCATATGGTGATTATAGCGGCACAATAGGTCGATAGGGATTCACTTTATAAAAGCAACCCGGGATGCCCCAATAGCCCGCTAGGGAAGTGGGAGTAATTTACACACTAGGCCTCACAAGTTTAATAACTAAATAGAGAGTAGGGCCGAGAGAAAGCAATAGAGTTCGCCCCGCCTGAAAGACATAAGCAAAGAAAACCCCATAAGTGACATGTATAATGACACAGGGTAAATAAAGCCACCCGCGAGGGCACTCACGGACCGTGGTAGGTAGATGCCAGCCACGCAGCAGCCGAATACAGAGAAAAATGGCGCCGGGTATACATCGAGGGGCGGGCGCCGCGGAGACAGTGACGTGGAACGCGCCATCCGCGTGCCCCCCCCCCCCCCGAGAGCTACAAGGGAGAGCGAGGAAGGGCAGCGGCAGCTTAACATAGGGCCCACCGATAGACAGGGGGAATAGGGCAGGAGGGGCATCCCATAGAGGCTCATCATATGCCTATACCGCCTACCCTTTTGTGGGGGACTGCGGTGGAGCAGCGCTCCTAAGCACCTGACAGCGGTGCTGCCTACCATCACCCGGACCAGCGCAGCCAAGGCTGGGAGGCACATTAAAAATGGAACAGGTGGGAATAGTCCTACAGGGCCGCAGGCTAATAGCCCCGCTCACCTGCGAAAAGAGAGAGCCATCTTCTTGTCCTTCGCAGTCCAGCCTGCAGAGAAATTCTGGGGATTTGTGGGAGGTCCCGGGTATTAGAGGGGCCGGGAGGAGCCAATTTCGTGGTCTCTGCAGTCCAGCGCCATCTGCCGGAGTAATACTCAAGTGTAATGAATCTTATCTGGAGCAGGACGTACTGTATACTAAGAATAGTGATTCTTCTTGGGATGATTTATTTAGTACTTATGATCATACATGTTTACATTTTGTGACCAAGATTGTATTACAGGTGCAAGCAGCCTACTTTTCAGAGAGGATTTTTTTCTCCAGCTTAAAACTAATGATGGACATAGATTTCATATTTGAAACAGTGTGAATAAAATAGTTTACATTTAATCTTGTCTCTTATTTTCTCTTTTTCTGTTAAACAGTGACCAGGAACTATTTACAATTTGGTGCAGTAGATAATATATAGCCTGCCCCCATGTTCACTCTTAGTAGGTAATTTGTCAGGTCTATTGTTTCAAGCAGTTATGCAGGATGTATATACTGTATAAATAGGGGCCTTATATGGTAGTAAAAAAGGTAAAAGGGCTGTAAACCAAGCAGAAATAATAAGGCAGCAAGCAGTTCCTGTCCCATGATACCTGTCCCATGTACCTGCAACACAGGGTAGAATCCGTATCAGATCTCCAAAGTTTGGACTCCTTTCAATTTTATTCCTTCAGAACAGCCATCTGTCTCATGGAGCTCTCTCCGTGAGCAAGCAAGCAAGCCATAGTGGTCCCAAAGCTGCCTCAAAACGCAGCATGCTCATGACTCATAAGGCAGCACCATGACATACCCTTCCCAGCTCAGCATAACCCAATAACTGAAGCAAAGAAAGTAGCTATAAGATATAGATAACATAAGCTAATTTACATATCATTAAGAGATTTTGAGATGCTTTTAAACACGTCATTTTCACTGCTCCCAATGGGGATAAGGTGGGAAAAGTTAGTTTGTGCATGGACAGGGACCTAAACTATATGAGGATAACAAAAAGAAATTCTGATTGAGTTATATTTACCATGCTACATGCATATATGATGGCTGGCTTTCTAAAAAGCATCTTCCTGTTGGATCTGTCTGCCCAAAAACTGACATACAGGGATGCCGGCCATATCTGCTACCTCATGCTAAAGAAAAAGAACTAGTGACAACTGAGGAACTTTGTGTAAAGCCAACTAAAGAGGGAAGCAAACTCAGTATTCTAAGGAAATATCACTGCAATGGATCAGACATCCGGGGGGGGGGGGGGGGGGGGGGGCAGGAGAAAGAAAAATGCAGAGGCTGTCCTTGGTAATCATCTTCCAAATATCAGAGTGGCCTCGCTGATCATCTTTCTGCATACATCATGAATGCTTGGAAAGGTCTCCCTCCTGATGGTGACACCTGTGCATGGAGGCTTCCTAACACATTCAAAAGAAGATCAGCAATGTCAGAAGCTGTGCATGTGTAATGACAGGTGACAAGTGAATGTCTACCTGGGTACATTTAGCAAGGGGAATATAGCAGGTAATTCTGCCCTCTGCTTATGCCTGGTCTCCCGTGCCAGGAGAAATCTTCATACGACCTTCAGCCCACGAAACTATCTGTGATCTTCCTAGACCTAGAATAATGGTGCCCTCTGCTGGCACTTAACACCATTGACTTCACATATGATGCTTGCTGCTAAATCTTGCATAAGTTAGCAAGGGATATGCGAATGTGCTCTGCTGCGTGGTCGTCAAAGTTAATTTTATCATTTCTTTGCAAATCCAGCACAGGAATATGTGGAAGACAGGGACATCAGCAAATTACTAGCCCCCATACTATATTAATTTTGGTGGTCTATCCAGTTTGTCGCTTACTGGTTTTTAGTTTTGGATGTTGGTTTGGAAGTATTGGTTCCACAATCAAATAAACCGTGAACCTCTAACACTACTGTAAAACATAAACCCTGCTGTGCTGGGGAATACAGCATACTTGAATTTGTGGAAGTTTTTTGAAGGATAACAGTTAATGAGTAGTTGCCCTATTCAATAACAAAACAGTGTATGTGCTTCTGCAGAAAAAAATATGGCGGTAATAATAAAGTATGATGAACTCTTACGGGTCTACTTCAGCCGCTTGACTGGAAAGCAGACTGCTGTGTATGGGAGTGAATGGACGGCTCATTGATCCCTTTTCTATTTTATGATGTTCTTCGGGTTCTGTGAGAAAGAACCTGGAGGGAGAAATAAATTCATCCAAATTAGTAGAATACACAAGACTTATAAATAAAATACTATCATGCTCAATGGTCCCATGCAAACGAGAACAAATCACGCATAGATGCATATTAATTCAGCTATATGCATTCTACATCAGGGGGCCACAAAGTTTTGCAATGCTCTTTTATTGCCATAGTTTAAGGCAAGTCTTGCAAACCAAAAGACCAATTAAACAAATACCCTCAAGAAGAAACTGTAACATGAAGATATCAGTGGAGGACAAGGAAGACATAACACATTCATAGTGTTAGCAATTCCCTGCAGCCCAGAAAACTTCCTAACAGCTTGCCTTCCCATCTGTTTACACAGCCCAGTGCATAAAGGTGATAAAAGCAGCTGAACACAACCTGCTAAATTAGGAGCATTAGCAGAAAATGAACTATGCGAGGTACATGGGGATTCACACTTAGCCCATAAATAAACTACTCTAGAGACTTTATGGTGGAATTTCTGTTTTTCCTCTTGTGTAATGCATGGCTCATTAGTTCCAATATAGCAATGTCTTTTACTTCTGATCCAACATGGCTGACATAATGTATCTTTATTTTAAAACATCAGAACAGTATTTACCATAAAGAACTCACACAGGAGTCCCCAGGTAAGTGGAAATTATACCCACAATAATAAGGAATTTAATAGATGTTTAATTTTGTGGCACTCCACATCTGCTTCACCTTCATGTATTTGTCACTGAAGAAAAATGCAGGCACACTATTCATTATCTACTATATAAACAAATAATTATCTGTTGCACTGCAGTGTGTTAGAACAGCTTAAGGGGTTACTAACCTTCCCCCCCCCAAAAAAAACAGGCACTCATCTTCACTCCCACACAGCAGCTGCAGGGCTGGGGGCAACGGTGGGGCGGCTCTCCTGGCCCCTCAACCAACAGCAAGCAGCACTGTTGGTCTGAGCCCTGCAGCTTCCGTTGGATCGATCATTGCAATGAATGGATGATGCTGTGTGACTGGTGCAAGTGACGGGCCCCTTCTGCACAGTGGTGTCGAGTCAGGGAGCAGCGCCCAGTTGGGCGATCCGGTAAGTTTTTACCCCACACCAGCCTGAACTGGGCGAAAAGTGAGTATAATGTTTTTAATTTTTTTCTAACTAAAAGTATGACTGAATCAAGGCCAAAATCATTTAAAATAATGCCATGGAACTTCTCAGAAACATGTGACACTCTTTGCAAGAAAATACTACCAGGACAGGGTGATTAACCTCTTCCAACCACAGCTAGTTTTGCGTTTCTGACTGTACCAAATACTGTAAACCTGACATGTGTAAACAGATGTGGTAAGTTTGGGATGCCGCCACATGTACCAATCTACATTATAAAGCAAAAGGTAAAAACTTGCTCCTTCCCTCCCTGTGAGGCTGGGTCTATCCTTCTGAAGTTCCTTGCTTTTCTTTCAATGTTGCAGTTAAGGGTCGTCGTCCTGCTTCGTTCTGGCAGCCCAGACCATGCTCCAAATTTGGTTGCATGGCCCCCCCGTCTGTCTACTCTCGATCCCCAGCCCGGTAATATAGCAGGGCTGGAATGTGCCTGGGACATTTAGTGTTTTTTTTTCTCTCTCTTGTCCCTATCTGTCATGTGATCTTCCAGCCTCTGTTTACAGAGCTGGATGAATCCTTGTTCATTGTATTACTCTTATTGCCTGTCATATCATAGGAGCTGACTCATTTCTAACCTAAGCTGCCCTCATTTCACATCAGAGCAGAGGCTCACTCCCAAGTTTCCCTCCCACTTCTCTAGTCTGTTTGGTAGTGAGTGCTGGTGTTTTCTGTTGCCAAAAAACCACACGCAGCATGTCGGGAGAAGCAGAGCGAGAACAGGCTTTATGTGAACACACTCTCTAGGACAGAGAAGGGCTGCCAATTGGACGTCATCACGTACAGTCCAGCCCTCGTCCCTAAGCCACACTCTCGGATCAGAGGAAATCTGTTACATTTTTGGTGACATTTACACTTGTGGCTTGTGAAGTGCCATAGTGGCAGAGAGGGACTTTAATGGTAAATACAGGTTGATAGGATTTGCATATATATATATATATATATATATATATATATATATATATATATATATAATTTGACTGAAAAATTACCCATTTTATTTTTTTTTTACATTTTTGCCTTTTAAAACCAATAGTCATACCACACAGAAAAGTTAATGAATATCATTCCTCATATGTCTAGTTTACAGCAGCATCAATTTTAAAAAGTATGTTTATTTAGTTAGGCTTAAAAGGCTTAAATGTTTAGCAGTTTTTTTATTTTGTCAACCCAATGTACAAAATCAATATTTTAGGGACTTGATATTGGAAGTGACTTTAATTGGCCTATACACATATGCAAATCTTACCACTCAGCCAACCCAGCAAGAATAGCCACAGCAGCAGTCACGATGATGGCTCCAAAGAGGCCCCTGGCAGCAATAACGGGGGTGCTGTTGAAGCTATGCAGCAGAGCAGCGGCGGCGGCGTGGCCTCGCTATCAAGACAGCTGGGAGGCAGGCGAAGACACACAACACCATACGAAACCAACAACCATAAGCCGCTACCAAGACACACCGGTGGTGCAAACAACCTCACTACCCGGCCACAGTGCTCTGGGGCAGTGGACCAGGCAGCGATCATTCCTCGCTGTATAGACGGAATTAAGTGTCTGTCTTTTCCTACCGCCTAGCTCCGACCCTCACGCAGATGACCCCACCCCAAAAAAAGGGCGCAATATTAAAAAATTTAAAGTAACACTCCATACCGCCACCAAGACCCTGGCGCTTAGACCTACCACCCTGTTCCATATCATAGCATAGCTGAGGAGGCAGATGGGTCCATCAGAGCAGTGGAATAATACCATTTTGTGATTACTCACCTGTAAAATGGGTATTATAAGTATGTCTCACACCCTGCTTTGGAAATATTCATTACACGTGGGTTATGTCCAGTAGTGGGCGAACTTCTGCAGAGATGAATAGAAAAAAAGAAGCCCCTCTAGGCCCATAAATACCTGGGACCTCCCACACATTCCCCAGTATAAGAAAGCAGTAAGGGGACCAGGAAGAGCCAATAAAATCTATGAGAAAAACAGTATCACCAAACAGAGGATCCAAGATACAACTCAGGGTGGGGCGAAGCAGGGTGTGAGACATACTTATAATACCCATTTTACAGGTGAGTAATCACAAAATGGTATTATTCTAAGTATGTCTCACACCCTGCTTCGGAAATATCCATTACACGTGGGACATCCAATAGCAGTGTCCAATAAGGGTGGGGATCCCAACAGGCAAAAGTGCACAAATTAAACCACTGCCGCTTGTAGAACTTTGCGGCCAAAAACAGCATCCGCTAAGGCCCGCAAATCAACCTTATAAAAACTTGGAAAATGTATGAACAAAAGACCAAGTAGCAGCCGTACAAACTTGTTCAACAGAAGCCTGGTGCTAAAAAGCCCAGGAAGCCCCAACAGTACGAGTAGAAAGAGCAGTAATCTGAAAGGGGAACCCTCCCCTTGGCAATATAGGCCCCAACAATGACCAGACATATCCATTCACCAATGGTAGACTTGACGGCGCCAAACCCTTCTTGGGCCCAGAGGGCACCACAAACAAGGCGTCCGTCCTACAGAAAAAAGAAGTAGCCACCAAATAGTACTTCACACAACAAACAATCATCCAAAAAGAGTGCAGGGCCCTCTCCTTGTCATTGCTAGGCTTAGGACACAAGGAAGAGAGAACCACATCCTGAATGAGATGGAAAGCAGAGACCACTTTAGGTAGGAAATCCGGCTTAAAGCGGAAGAGAGGCTTTCGAGGGGCCGCACACGAGTGACCCCCTGGAAAAAAGCTTTAACCAAAGGACGAAGAACAAAGGACCTTAGAAGAAGACCACCAGGGCAGACCTGCCCTTTCAATGTACTAAGCTGGAGCCCCAGGCCCAGATCGTGTTGAAGAAAGTCCAAAATTCTAGGGATCGAAAACACCCCGCAAGGCCCTAGCCTCACACCAATCAATATAAGACCTCCACATCCTGTAGAAGATGTTAGAGGAAGATCACTTCCAAGCCCTAACAAGTGTCTGAATCACAGCATCAGACAAACCTTCTTCTATTATGATGGAGGAGGTTTCAACAGCCACGCCGTCAAAGCCAGCGTTTGTAAATTGTGGTACGACCCAAACCTGTCTTGGCCACCCTGGGGCCACCAGAATTGCTGGCGCACCCTCTTGAGCCAGCTTGCGCTCCACCTTGCCCACCATGGGGAAGGGGGGAAAACGGGTACAGAAACCCCCAATCCCTCCAGGCAAGAGACATGGCATGCACTGCCAGGACCAGAGGATCCTGAGACAGAGACACAAACGTTGGGAGCTTGTGATTGCGACGTGAGGCAAAGAGATGCACCTCCAGAGTCCCCCACTTGCGACAGAGGGACCGGAATACCTTGTGGTTGAGATATCATTCCCCTCGGCGAGAGGATCCCCTGCTCAGGGAGTCCGCCTCCGTGTTTTCCACTCCCGGAATGAATACCGCTGAGATGCATGGAATATTGCTCTCTGCCCATGCAAGAATCAGAGAAACTTCCCTGAGGGCACTCCTGCTGCGAGTCCCTCCTTGGCGATTGATGTAAGCGACCGCAGTTCGATTGTCTGATCGAACCTGAACCGGTAAGCCCTGTAAGTGATGCGTCAAGCATGACAGAACCAACCGAACAGCTCTGAGCTCCAAGACATTGATGGGGGTGTGAACCTCCTGAGGACCCCACAGCCCCTGGAACTGAAAATCCGTCCAGAGACCTCCCCAGCCCGACAGGCTGGCATCCGTGGTAACCGTCTCCCAACAAGGGGCCAGAAAGGATCTGCCCCGCATCAGATTGCTTGGTTCCAGCCACCACTGAAGGGACTGCCGAACCCTGGGAGCCAACAGAAAGGACTGATCCAAGGACCGGGGACATCTGTCCCAGTTCAGCAATAGATGGAGTTGGAACGACCTCATGTGGAACTGAGCAAAGGGGACTGCCTCGAAGGAAGCCACCATCAATCCTACCAGTTTCATCCCTAGCCGGATAGAGGAGCGAGGATTGGCCAGGAGAACACGTATCAGATCTTGAACCCTCTGCACCTTTGGGTGAGGTAGGAACACTCTGGCCTGACTGGTATAGAGATTCATGCCCAGGAATGAGATCTCCCTTGATGGGAAGAGAGAAGACTTGGGGTGGTTGATCACCCATCCGAACCTTACCAGCGTCGTCACCACCCTGGAGTCCAGCTCCGCCTGACATAGTGAAGAAGCTGTAATAAGCAGGTCGTCCAGATACAGCACAATGCGAATGCCCTGGGCTCTGAGAAGGGCCATTATGCCCGCCAGCACCTTGGTGAACACCCTTGGTACCAAAGTCAACTCGAAAGGGAGGGCCACAACTGAAAAATACAATTCTGTGAAATACTCACCTGTAGAATTGACATTATAAGTATACAGTACGTCCTGCTCCAGATAGATTACTTACACTTGGGTTATCCTCCGCCAGATGGAGCTGCACTGCAGAGACATGCAAAACAGACTCCTCCCGGCCCCTCAAATACCCAGGGACCTCCCACAAATCCCCAGCATTGAAAAGCAGTGAACAAGATGCCGGGAGAATTTAACCACCAAAAACTGGTAACTATAACAATGATAACAATCACCATACAGGGGATCCAGAATAATGCAAAAACCAGGGTGGGGTGGAGCAGGACGTACTGTATACTTATAATATCAATTCTACAGGTGAGTATTTCACAGAATTGTATTATTCTTAGCATACAGTACGTCCTGCTCCAGATAGATTACTTACACTTGGGATATCCAATAGCAGTGTCCATAAGCAGGGTGGGATCCCCAACAAAAGGTAACAGCAGACAGTTTAAACCACTGCTGCCTGCAGAACCTTGCGTCCAAAAACAGCATCAGCTGAGGCCCTAACATCAACCTTGTAAAACTTTGAAAAGATATGAACAGAAGACCAAGTAGCGGCCTTGCAAACTTGTTCAACAGAAGCCTGGTGCTGGAAGGCCCAAGAGGCAACAATAGCACGAGTAGAATGAGCAGTAAGGCAGAAGGGAGGACTCTTCCCCTTAGCAAAATAGGCCTGAATCACAGCCTGACGAATCCATTTGCTAATAGTAGACTTGGCAGGAGCCAAACCCTTCCTAGGCCCAGAAGGGACCACAAAAAGAGCATCAGTCTTCCTGAAGGCCGCAGTGACTACCAGGTAATACTTCAGACACCTGACCACATCCAAGGAATGCAGAACCCTTCCTTAGCGTTGCTAGGATTAGGACACAATGAAGGAAGAACAATATCTTGATTCAAATGAAAAGCAGACACCACCTTAGGCAGAAAATCTGGCTTAAAGCGGAACACCACCTTGTCCTGGTGTCTCTCATAGTATGGGGGCTGAATAGACAGAGCCGCCAGCTCAGACACACGCCTGACCGAAGTAATAGCCACCAGAAAGACAAACTTGAGGGTAAGTACAGCCAGAGCAGCATCCTGAATAGGCTCAAAAGGAGCACCCTGCAAGGCAGACAAAACCAAGTTCAAATCCCAAACAGGGACCATAGGTTTACGTGGGGGACGCACATGAGTGACCCCCTGAAAGAAGGTCTTAACCAAGGAATGCTGAGCAAAAGACTTCTGAAAGAAGACAGACAGGGCAGAAACCTGACCCTTCAGAGTACTGAGTTGGAGACCCGACTCCAACCCATGCTGTAAAAACTCCAGAACCCTGGGGACTGAGAACACCCGACAGGGAAGAGACCTAGACTCACACCAATCAATGTAGGTACGCCATACCCTATAATAGATGGAAGAAGAAGTTTTCTTCCTAGCCTTCACCATGGTCTCAACCACCGAGGCAGACAAGCCTTTCTCCATCAAGATGGAGGTTTCAGCAGCCAGGCCGTCAAAGCCAGAGTTTGTAAATTGGGATGGCGTAAGGGGCCCTGAGTGAGCAGATCTGGCACTCCTGGCTGAACGTACTGGTCTACTGCCATCTGCACCACGTCTGCGAACCACACTCTTCTTGGCCACCTGGGGGCCACCAAAATCACTGGCACCCCTTCCAGAGCAATCTTGCGCAGGACCCTGCCCAGCAGGGGGAATGGAGGAAAGACATACAGGAGCCGAAACTCCTGCCATGACATGGACAGAGCATCTGTGGCCAAGGCCAGAGGATCCTGAGACAGGGAGACAAAGGCCGGGAGCTTGTGATTGTGACGGGATGCAAACAGATCCACATCCGGTAGACCCCAACGGTGACACAGGGACTGGAACACCCTGTTGCAGAGGGACCACTCTCCCTGACGAGAGGTCCCCCTGCTCAGAGAGTCTGCCAGTAGATTCTCCACCCCCGGGATGTACACAGCCGAAATGCATTGGACATTGGCCTCCGCCCATGTCAGAATCCGCGACACCTCCTGGAGGGCCCCCCTGCTCCGGGTCCCTCCCTGATGGTTGATGTAGGCTACCGCCGTCCTGTTGTCTGAGCGCACCTGCACAGACAGACCTCTCAGGTGGTTGGTCAACTGCTCCAGTACCAACCTGATCGCCCGTAGTTCCAGAATGTCGATAGGCAAGTGGGCCTCCTGAGGGCCCCACCTCCCCTGGAAGCGCAGGGACTTCCAGAATCCCCCCCCAACCTGACAGACTGGCATCCGTGGTGACCGTCTCCCAGGAGGGGGCCAGAAAGGACCTCCCCCCCGGCAAGTTCCTGGGATCCATCCACCATGAAAGGGACCGCCTGACCAAGGGCAGGAGCACACAGACCCCGTCCAAGGACGTTGGGTCCTTGTCCCATACTGACAGAAGGTGAAGTTGTAGAGGCCTCAAATGGAACTGAGCAAAAGGCACCGCCTCGAAGCCTGCCACCATCAGGCCCACCAACTGCATTCCCTGCCTGAGGGAGAGCTGGGGACACGACAGCAGGAACCTCACCTGCACAGTTAGAGCTTCCACCTTCTGTTGAGGAAGGAATATCCTTGACTGAACCGTATCCAGAATCATTCCCAGGAACGGGATCACCGAGGAAGGGGACAGAGAGGACTTGGGGTGATTGATCACCCAGTCGAAGGACTCCAGGGTGGACACCACCAGCTGAGTGTCCAACTCTGCCTGCTGTAGAGACCGAGAGGTGATGAGTATGTCATCCAGGTAGGGCAGCACGCGTATGCCCCTTGACCTCAACAGAGACATCGCTCCCGCCAGCACCTTGGTGAACACTCTGGGAGCTGAAGTGAGGCCAAATGGCAAGGCCACAAATTGGTAATGTTGATCTTCCAACGCGAATCTGAGAAACCTTTGGTGTCCTGAGAACACAGGGATGTGAAGGTAAGCGTCTTTGATGTCCAAAGACGTCATGAAATCCCCTGGGCACAGGGAACTGATGGCCGAGTGCAGAGTTTCCATGCGAAAGCGCCTGTTCTTGACAAATTTGTTGAGGATCTTTAAATCCAGAATGGGCCTGACTGACCCATCTTTTTTGGGAACTGTGAAAAGGTTGGAATAGAACCCCTTGCCTCTTTCTCTTAAGGGGACCCTGCAAATGACCCCCAGACCCAGAAGGTCTTGCACGGCCTGCATTAAAACCTGAACTGAGCCAGGGTCCTGGGGGATCCGGGACCTGATGAATCTGGGGGGGGGGGGGGGCACACAGCAAACTCTATCTTGTAACCAGAGGACACTACCTCCTGAATCCACCGGTCTGAGACGTGGTGCCTCCAGACGTGAGCAAAGTGCTGTAGACGTCCCCCCACCCTGACAGGCGAGGGCGCCCCATCATGCCTGAGGAGACTTGGGAGAGGATTTGGACTTAGCCCCCCAGGAGGAGCCAGGACGTCGTCCTCTGCTCCTATGCCTGGAATCAACACGAGCCCCCGCGAAGGACACCCCTTTTCCCTGCTTAGCACCACGGTAGGGGAGTGCGAGGGAGCCCTGGCCCCGAAATGGCCGAGACTGCCGCCTGCGCTGGGGTAACTTACCTCCTTTAGCAAAAAGGTCTAGGCAGTCCCCAAACAGGCGTAGTCCCTTAAATGGAAGCCCAGTAAGTGCCTTCTTTGCAGCATTGTCAGCAGCCCACTGGCGCAGCCAAACGGCGCGGCGTATAGCTACCACCAAGGCAGAAGTTCTCGCACACATCCTAATGGCATCATCCAAGGCAGATAGGATAAAGTTTACAAACACATCACAGTTAGACAGAGCATTAAATGTTTCAGGTGGCAAATCATCAGAAGCAACGTCAAGTACACTTCTGATCCGGGCCCTGAGTGCCACAGATGTAATGGCCGAGGCGCAAACCGGGCGCAGCATGGCATGGCACGCCAATTGGTCAATGCGCCGGTCCTCGGCATCCCGCAGAGTAGTAGAGTCAGGGGAGTGCATAATAGAGGTGTTAGACAGCCCTAGAATAGGAGCATCCACCTTGGGGGGCGAAGACCAGCACTTGACCATATCAGCAGGAAAGGGATACTTTCTGTCCCAACTCTTATGTATGCCGGGAAGTCTACTGGGACATTCACACTCCTTAAGCACAAGGGTATTGAAATGGGTTTGCTCTGGAAATTCCAAATGAGCCTTAGCAGTATGAAAAAGCTCACCCCTTTGTCTGGGTGCCACAACAGGGGGAGAGATGGACAGAACCTCGAAAATCTGAACCAGCAGCCTGTCAGTATCATCCGGGGCCCAGGGGTCAGAGCCAGAATCGTCATGACCCCTGGGTCTCTCGTCAGATGACCCTGAATCAGAGAACAGCTCCCCTTCGTCCGAGGGGGTGTAGCCACATAGATGCAAAAACTCATCAGACTCCATAGGGAAAAGAGTGGCATCAGGGGTTAAGTGACGCTTTTTTGCGGTGGCCTTACGCGCTAAAGTATTAGCAATCAATTTTTCAACACTGGCCAGTCTAGAAGCCACATCAGGTTGAGAATCCCCGCTTGTATGCGATGCAATGGGGGTGAAACTCAAGCTTGGGGGAGTAGATGAAGTGAGATGAGGTGCAGGCCCAGCCACAGGAGGGGCGGGTTGCAACGTTAGCGCCTGCTGTGCGCAAGGAACACAGACCCGTGCACTGTCACCGCTGATAGGTGAGACCCCACAAGCTACACACAGCCGGGCTTGTCCCGAAGGAACCCCGGTCACATTATCCTGAGATGCCTCCATATGGTGATTATTAGGCACAATATGCCAGTAGGGATTGATGCTATAAAGCAACCCTGGATGCCCCAAAGACCCGCTAGGGAAGTGGGAGTAATTATACTAGGCCCAACTATCAATTACACCGGGCCGGGAGAAGCCATTGGATTCACCCGTCTGAAAGACACAATGAAAAGAAGGGGCGTCAAAATCATACACAGTAAGGAATGAGCATAAAGCTGCCTGCGGGGGCACATACGGACCGCGGTAGGTAGAAGCGTCACACACGCGCGCGCGCGACCTGACAAAATGGTGCAGAGCGAACCTCGAAGGGCGGGCCAGAGCGGGCCGTGACGCAAAGTGCGCCAAGCCAGGCCCCGCCCCCCCGAAGAGCGCGAAGCCCACAGACAAGCAGCCAATGAGAGCGCATAAGCGTCTGAGGTAACGCCGCCGCCCGGCACGGAACATTCAAACAAGGAAAAGACGCGTGCGGCGGCGGCAATTGTAATAGTAAAAAAGACAACACATATACTAGTCTAAACAGACCAAAAGCCAAATGCACCAAACACTAACACACTCACCCACACCCCCCCTTTCTTTCCCCCCCGAAGGCTACATGGAGAATGAGGGAGGATGGCGGCCCTCTGTACAGGACCCACCGCTACACGGGGCATGGGGCAATAATGCAGGAGGGGCATCCCATAAAGGCTCACCATCAGCCTATACCGTCTACCCTTTGGTGGGGGATTGCGGCGGAGCAGCGCTCCTTAAGCACACATGGTGCTGCCTACCTTCACCCGACCAGCGCAGCCCAGGCTGGGAGGCACATCACACGAGGAACGGGTGGGAATAGTCCAACAGGGCCGCAGGCTAATAGCCCCGCTCACCTGCGAGAGAGTGATAATTTCATGTCTTCGCAGTAAGCACTGCAGAGAAGTCTGGGGATTTGTGGGAGGTCCCTGGGTATTTGAGGGGCCGGGAGAAGCCTGCTTTACATGTCTCTGCAGTGCAGCGCCATCTGGCGGAGGATAACCAAAGTGTAAGTAATCTATCTGGAGCAGGACGTACTGTATACTAAGAATAGTGCCGCAGCCGTCCCCCCACCCGCAAAGGTGAGGGCGCCCCCTCATTGCTGAGCTGGCTCTGCAGCGGGCTTGGAACCCCAGACAGGTCCTGGACGGGCCCGTCCTCCGCCTCTGTTCCAGGAATCACCCCTGAAGATACAGGCAACACCTCTGCCTGCTCTGGCACCGTGAAAAAAAGGATTAACCCTTTAACCGCCAGCCTACCTGGAGTTTTTGTCACCCTTTGTTGCCAGACCATTTTGCACAATTTTGTGCTCCCCATGTTCAACTGTGATTTTTGAAGGGATTTCCAGGGATTTCCCAGGAAAGTGATATATTTTTTTTTTCAGCAGAGCCTGGGCGTTAACATGAAAGGTCTTGTTTGTCATTTTCTAAGTGTATTCTCGATATTTTTGGGTGAAAATTGTACAAAAAAAAAAAAAACTATTTTTTACAATTTGTAGCGTTTTTTTGTAACAAAAAATTTAAGTTTGTCAATAAAATCTTGTTGCGTGTGAAACCCCAATTTCTTCCGGTTACAGCGGTACCACATATGTATAGGTAGACACCCTTTCCTGCCCAGGAGACTCCCCCAAACTGAAACAACGCTTTAGGAGATTTTGAGATAAAAATACAACTATGCTATGCAATATGCGCACCTTGCAGTTTTTCAAGAAAAACAACCCTTTACATTTGAAACCCCCCACAAACTATATATTCCCTAGAAGTACACACCTCAGGCTTTCTAGGCGTACCAGGCTTGTTGACATGGGTGCATTTTTCTGGAAGTAATTCATCAACGAATTCTTTGGTTGCAAAGAAATGAATAAAAAAGCAGAATCAAAACCACATTTTCCTAAAAAAAACTATATGCAAACCAGAAAATCTGAAAAAGCAACATGCCCCGAACAGAACAATACCCAACATGCATAGCTTCTGTCAAGGAAAGAGTTGCCAAACACACTAAAGTAAAGCATGCGCATAGCGGTAGTTTTACTTCAAAATTTCAGCTCTGCAGACAAAGTGCGCACCTTGTGCTTTTTTCTAGCAAAACAACCCTTTACATTTGGAATATCCCCGATAAACCATATATTCCCTGAAAGTACACATGTTAATCTTTCTAAGCATACCCAGCTTGTTGTAGTGGGCTTATCTTTCTGGAAGTAATATCTCGAAGAATTCTTAGGTTGCACAGGGTTTCACAAAAAATGTATAAAAAAGCAGAATAAAAAACACCTTTTCCTAAAATATCAATATGCAAATAAGAAAAAACAAGGTAAATCTGAAAGCGCAAGGTCCCCCGAGCAGAACAATACCCAACATGCATAGGTACCTGTAACCTTTTAACTGCCAGCCTACTTGAGATTTTGTCACCCTCTGCTGACAGGATATTTTTCACCATTTTGCGTGATGTTTAACTGTGATTTTTGCTGAAATTTCCAAGAAAATGGCATATTTTCTTTTTGTGGCAGAGTTTAGGCTTCAGCATGAAATGTCTTGTTTGTATTTTTTCTACTTTTTTAATATATTGTTAAGTAAATACGGTAAGTAAAAAAAAAATAAAAAAATATATATATTTTTTAAATTGTCTCCTATATTTTAACAAAAACATTTATTTTATTAAAGAAAACCATATTGTATGTGAAAGCCCCATTTCTCACGATTACAATGATACCACATATGTATCGGTAGCCCCCCGTTCCTGTCCAGGTGATCCCCTAAACTGAAAAGAGCACTTCATAATATTTACAAGTAAAATACAACTACTATCCACATAATAAAGGGCTCAATAAAAAAAATTGGTGTGGGGTCCCCCTGCACGGGGGGGGGGGGGGGGGGGACACCATTTCTTGGGGGAATTTTAAGGTTTTTTGGGGGAGGCAGGTAATGGGGGGTCTCGGAGTTAATGACAAGTCACCCACTAGCCGCAGGTGACTTGTCAGACCCAGAGCCTTGTGAACTGGTATAGGGGTCTCGTAGATCCTTTACCAGTTCACAAAGGGTTAAAAGTAAAAAAAAAACATACACACACATACATAAACACACTTTAAAAATAACTTTATTAAAAAATAATACATTTTTTTAATTATTTTTTTTTAATACTTACCTCCCATCCATCCCTGTGTCCCACGCTAATCACTTAGGCGTCTGCTCTCCTGTTGCTGCTGGAAGCCTTTTATACCTACTGGGTTACAGGTAACATAGGGTTAATTTAAAAAAAAAATGACATAGGGTCCCCCCTCCCAGGGAGGGGGACCCCATTTTTTGGGGGATTTTTAAGGGTTAAAACCCTTAAAAATCCCCCCCAAAAATGGCGTGAGGTCCCCCCTACCCAGCGTAACCAGCCTGTGACCAGCTATGGGGGCTTGTAGAACAGGGCGTAGGGGCCAGCTTGTGGCCCCTGGCCCTGCAGGCTACAAGCCGGCATAGCCTAGGGCCACGGCTCTTCTGCCTCCCCCTGGGCTTTGGGGAGGCAGGTAATTTGGGGGGCTCAGGGGTTAATGGCAAGTCACCCGCTAGCCGCAGGTGACTTGCCAGACCCACCGAGCCTTGTGAACTGGCATAGGGGTCACATGGACCCCTTACCAGTTCACAAAGGGTTAAAAGTAAAAAAAAAGACAAAGAGACACTTTTTAAAAATATCTTTATAAAAAAAAAATGTTTTTTAATATTTTTTTAATACTTACCTCCGATCCATCCCTGTGTCCCACGCTGATCACTTAGGCTTCTGCTTTCCTGCTGCTGCTGGAAGCCTTTTATACCTACTGGGTTACAGGTAACAAAGGGTTAATTAAAAATAAATGACATAGGGTCCCCCCTCCCAGGGAGGAGGACCCCATTTTTTTGGATTTTTAAGGGTTAAAACCCTTAAAAAAAAAAAAAATGGCGTGAGGTCCCCCCCTA
Organism: Gastrophryne carolinensis; assembly: GCA_027917425.1. Lineage (NCBI taxonomy): Eukaryota > Metazoa > Chordata > Amphibia > Anura > Microhylidae > Gastrophryne > Gastrophryne carolinensis. The sequence goes on along the minus strand of CM051234.1, from coordinate 516,504,830 downwards.
CCCAGCGTAACCAGCCTGTGACCAGCTATGGGGGCTTGTAGAACAGGGCGCAGGGGCCCCTGGCCCTGCGGCTACAAGCCGTCATAGCCTAGGGCCACGGCTCTTCTGCCCCCCCCCCCCCCTGGGCTTTGGGGAGGCAGGTAATTTGGGGGGCCAGGGGTTAATGGCAAGTCACCCGCTAGTTGCAGGTGACTTGCCAGACCCCCGAGCCCTGTGAACTGGTACCCCTTACCAGTTCACAAAGGGTTAAAATTAAAAAAAAAGACAAAGACACTTTTTTCAAAACATTTTATTAAAAAAAAAAAAAAAAACTTACTTTACTCACCTCCGGTCTTCATCTCCTGTGTCCCGCGGCGATCATATGTCAGTGACGGCTGGGCAGAGGAGGGGGGAGGCAGGTGATCGGAGGATCGCATACCTCCCTCCTTCCCTGTCCAGCCGTCACCGGCATCTGAGAGCTGAACTGCCGGGTGCCCCGATGACACTCGGCGGTGACCCCATGAAGAGGAGAGGCGGCGGGAGCCGGCGGAAGCGGAGGTGAGTAACTGTTTTTTTTTTTGCAGGCAAATCCCAGCGGCTGCTGAAACGGGGGGGGGGCCCTATTCCAGGCCCTCCTCTGCAGCCGGAGGAGCCCCAATCAGCGATCGGAGCCCCTCTGGCTGAAGAGGAGGCCCGGCCGGATCAAACAAGGGGTCAGGTAAGTGATTTGTTTTTATACTTTTTATTTTATTAATGGGGAAAGTCAGGCACATAAATTTTACGTGGCTGGCGTTTAACGTTTGGAGAGGCAGCCACGTAAAATTTACGTGGCTGGCAATAGAAGGGTTAAAGGAACCTGCCCCCCGAAAGGAGCGACACTGCTTCTTGCGTAGCGGTAGCTTTCCTCCTTCCGCTACTGAAACCAATTTATCTCCAAACAGCCACCTACCCAGAAAGGGAAGCCCTGTAAGTGACTATTTAGCCGCAATGTTAGCCGCCCACTGGCGCAACCAGACAGAGCGTCGTATAGCCACAAGCAACGCTGAGGTTCTGCTATACATACATATTGTGTCATCCAAGGCAGACAAGACAAATGGTCATGAACGATTCACACCGCATAAGAGCTGCAACTTCATCACTGGCTGGGTCCAGCTGGGAACCCCTCAACAGGCCCCTAACCACAGACCTGATAGCCACAACCGTAAGTACAGAAGCACAAACAGGCCGCAAGGCTGAACCCACGCTAGCAAAGTCATGGCAAGCCATCTAATCAATACGTCGGTCCTCACCATCCTTAATCGTGGCGGCGTCTGGAGAGTGCACCACAGATGTGTTGGACAATCCCAGTACGGGCGCATCGACCTCGGGAGGGGACAACCAGCGCTTCACCGCGTCCACCGGAAAGGGATACTTCCTATCCCACCCCTGTGGAAAACCGGGAAGACGGCTAGGTCCTTCCCATTCCTTAAGAATCAAATATTCGAAATGTATCTGATTTGGGAACTCCAGATGAGGCCTAGAGGTCCAAAAAAATTCCCCCTTCTGCGGAAGAGAAATAGCCAACACCTCAAATAAATGGGCAAGGATCTTGGGGGTATCCACGGCATCCCCAAGCCCCTGCCCAGCATCAGCATCCAAAACTGCTGATCCTCTGAGCCATCAGATTCCGTAAACAGTTCCCCTTCCGCAAGCGGGGAATAAACAGACCAGTCAAGGGAATCATGATCATCAAGAACCGGCGCGGCCGGTGACAATCAAATATCCAACAAGGGGTACTAGAAAATAATAGACCCCAAAATGTGTTCTCCTGCAATTTCCCCTGAACAGAAACCAATGGATTTTATATTAGCGCATAAAGTACAAAAAATACAATTCTGTGAGTACTCACCTGTAGAATTGGTATACAGCACGTTCCAGAACATTCCTTACACATGGGTAATACATCCACAAGATGGCCCTGGACTGCAGAAAAAGACTTGTGGCCACTCCCGGCACCTTAACCCTTCTAGTGCCAGCTACGTGACTCTCACGTAGCTGCCTCTCCAACCGTTAAGTGCCAGCTACGTGAGAGTCACGTAGCTGACTTTAGAGCCCCATAAAAAAAAAGTAAAAAAGATACAGACTTACCTGACCCCTCATTTGAAAGTGCCAGCGATTCTGTAGATTTTCGCCCCCGGGCTTCTGATCTTCGGGGGGGGGGGGGGGGGGGGGGCAGAAGGGCCCGGGCCACGTGGCTATGAGGGCTAGTAGCCTGCAGGGCCAGGGGCCACCAACGCTGGCCCCTGCGCCCTGTTCTACAAGCCCCCATAGCTGGTCTGGGTCGGTAATGCTGGGTAAGGGGGACCCTACGTCATTTTTTGGGGGGATTTTAACGGTTTTTAACCCTTAAAATTCCCCCCAAAAAATGAGGTCCCCCTCCCTGGGAGGAGGGACTCTACGTCATTTTTTTTTTAAGTTAACCCCTTACAACTATGCAATCATATTGAATAGTTGTATTCTATCTGAAATCTCCCAAACTGCTGTTTCAGTTTGGGGAGTTTCCTGGGCAGGAAATGGTGTCTACCAATACATATGTGGTACCGTTGTAACCGGGAGAAATATGGCTTTCACACGCAATAATATTTTATTAACAAACTTACATTTTTTATTAGAAAAAAACACTACAAATTGTAAAAAATAGTTTTTTTTTCATTTTTTTGCACATATTTCACTCAAAAGTATTGAGAATACACTAAAAAAAGGCCAAACAAGACATTTCATGTTGAAGCCCAGACTCTGCTGAAAAAAACAATATATAATTTTCCTGGAAAATCCCTGGAAATCCCTTCAAAAATCCAGGTTGAACACGTGTAGCGCAAAAACGTGAAAAGTAGTCCGGCAACAGAGTGTGACAAAAAATCTCGGTAGGCTGGCACTCGAAGGGTTAAATAGCCAGGAACCTCCCACTAATTCCCAGTGTTGACAAGCAGTTAGACAAGAAGCCGGGAGAATCAATAACATAAACTGAACAATCACCATACAGAGGTAACCAAGAATAATGATAACAAGGGCGGGATGGAACAGGACGTGCTGTATACTTATAGAACCAATTCTACAGGTGAGTACTCACAGAATTGTATTATTCCAAGTATACAGCACGTCCTGTTCCAGAATATTCCTTACACATGGGACATCCAATAGCAGTGTCCGTAAGGTAGGGTGGGATCCCCAAAGAGCAACGGCAAGCAGTTCAAACCTGTAGAACTTTGCGGCCAAAAGCAGCATCAGCTGAGGCCCTAACATCAACTTTGTAAAACTTTGAAAAAGTATGAACAAAAGACCAGGTAGCGGCCTTGCAAACTTGTTCAACAGAAGCTTGGTGCTGAAAAGCCCAAGAGGCACCAATAGCACGAGTGGAATGAGCAGTAAGGCGGAAGGGAGGCTCCTTCCCCTTAGCAGAATAGGCTCGTTCCACTTACTGATAGTGGACTTAGCCGGAGGCAGACCCCTCCTAGGTCCAGAAGGGATAACAAAAAGAGCATCAGTCTTCCTAAGAGACTCAGTAGCTACCAAATAGAACTTCAAGGTCCTGACAACATCCAAAGAGTGGAAGACCCGCTCCTTAGAGTTACTAGGATTAGGACACAGAGAAGGCAAAACAATGTCTTGATTGAGATGAAAGGCAGACACAACCTTAGGCAGAAATCTGGCTTGAACCGAAACACCACCTTGTCCTGGTGTCTCTCAAAGTAAGGAGGTTTAATGGAAAGCGCCGCCAACTCAGAAACGCACCTAACAGAAGTGATAGCCACCAAAAAGGCTACCTTAAGAGTCAAAATAGGCAAAGCAGCCTCACGATTAGGCTCAAAAGGGAACTCTGCATGGCAGATAAAACCAAATTCAAATCCCAGATTGGTAACAAAGGCTTACGTGGCGGGTGCACGTGAGTAACCCTCTGGAAAAAAAGTCTTAACTAAACGGTGGTTGGCAAAAGACCTTTGGAAGAAAATAGCCAAGGCTGAAACATGGCCCTTGAGGGTACTAAGTTGAAGGCCCAAATCCAAACCATGCTGCAAGAATTCCGGAATCCTGGGAATAGAAAACACCCAACAGGGAAAAGACTTAGACTCACACCAGGCAATGTAAGCATGCCAGACCCTGTAATAGATAAAGGACGAGGACTTCTTAGCCCTAATCATGGTATCAACAACAGAGGCAGGCAACCCATTTTCCATCAAGATGGAGGTTTCAACAGCCAAGCCGTCAAAGCCAGCGTTTGTAAATTGGGATGGCACAGCTGCCCCTGAGTGAGCAGATCTGGGTCCTTGGGCAGGGCGTAATGATCTACTGCCAACTGCACGATGTCTGCGAACCACACCCTTCTTGGCCAACAGGGGGCCACCAGGATGGCTGGCATCCCCTCCTGGGCTATCTTGCGCAGCACCCTGCCCAGCAGAGGAAACGGAGGGAACACATAGAGGAGCTGAAAGCTCTTCCAAGACTCTAGTGCATCCATCGCCAAGGCCAGAGGATCCTGGGACAGAGAGGCAAAGAAGCTTGTGATTGTGACGGGACGCAAACAGATCCACATCGGGCTGACCCCAGCGGTGACACAGAGAGTGAAACACCCTGCTGCTGAGGGACCATTCTCCCAGACGAGAAGTCCCCCTGCTCAGGGAGTCGCCTCCAGATATTCCACCCCCGGGATGTACACCGCCGAGATGCAGGGAACATTCTCCTCCACCCAGGACAGAATCAGAGACACTTCCTTGAGGGCCCTCTTGCTCCGGGTCCCTCCCTGATGATTGATGTAGACAACCGGCCTTTTGGTTGTCTGAACGGATCTGAACAGTCCGACCACGAAGGTGTAGGGTCAATTGTGTGAGAACCAACCTCACCGCCCTTAGTTCCAGAATGTTGATAGGGGCCTCCTGAGGGCCCCACTGACCCTGGAATTTCAAGGACTTCCCGAAGCCCCCCCAACCTGTCAGACTGGCATCTGTGGTGACAGTCTCCCAGCAAGGTGACAGAAAGGTCCTGCCCACCAAGAGATTCCTTGAGTCCAGCCACCACAAGAGGGACCGCCTGGTCAGGGGGGACAGAACAAACTCCTGATCCAGGGACACAGGGTCCCGATCCCATACTGACAGTAGGTGACGTTGAAGAGGTCTTATGTGAAACTGAGCATAGGGAACCGCTTCGAAATTGGACACCATCAGGCCCACCAGCTGCATCCCCTGCCGAATGGAGGGATGCGGACAAGACAGTAGTAATTGGGCCTGAGCTTGAAGATTCTCCACCTTCTGCTGAGGGAGAAACACCTTGACCTGAGATGTATCCAGAGTCATGCCCAGAAAGGACCTCACCAGAGATGGGAACAGAGAAGACTTGGGATGGTTGATCACCCAGCCGAATGACTCTAGTGTGGTCACCACCAACTGGGTATCCAGCCTGGCCTGATGGAAGGACTGGGACAAGATCAGAATGTCGTCCAAATAAGGGAGAACTAAAGAACAAAAGAGACCGCACAAACTATTTTATGCACAAAACAGTGTGCTGGCTGCACAGGGTTAAGGCAACTAGCCTATTATAACTATAGCAAGACAAACGGGGGGTCCCACATAACCCCCCAAAAACCCTTTCTAAGGCAGTAGCACCACTATAAATTTATTAGTACATATATCTACATTTCTTTACAAAAAATGCTGTAAGACAAATTTAAAACCATTTAAAAGACATATATACACAACACTAACACCAAAGAGGGGAGGGGGGAGAGGGCAAGCCCACCACTGCTCTCAATAATGTCAATATATGAATAGCAACCTGTTCTGCAATTACACTATTGCTAGTGCTGCAACAATTAATAAAAAAGTAAAAAACAAACAGAACACTAATACAGTGTTTATCTAAGTGCAAACCACACAACTATTAAATTAAATCCTCTCCTGAAATGTGCAAACAACGCAAATATATATATAAATATGAGGTATATAAAGAATATTGTGCAAAAAAACCCTACAACCTGAAATGGCTGAAACGCAACTCTAACTATGAGAACAATGAGGACTCACCAGGTGAAGATGAGCAGACAATAGATAATATAATGCAAAAACATAGAAAAAGGCACTCACATATAAAGAGCAGACTCACATAGGCGTCCCCCCCCCAAGCATCCCCCACTCCTCACCACCAATGCGTTTCGTGACGTCACAGCGTCACTTTCTCAAGGCGTATGAGGAGCCCCCAGTTCCGGACCCATATTTAAACTCACCCCGCCATTGCTCCCACGCACCGCAGACCAATCAAACACGGCCGCCGCCGACGCACTTCGGCCGGAACTGCGTCAGCGGACATGACGTGGAGCACATGATAACGAGGTCTGCAACGAAAATGAGGCCTGGCCCGCAGAGCGCATGAACAGATGGAGGCGCGTCGCACGCGCCCATATGGGCACGCGCGCGCATGTGCAAAAGGAGGCTCGCGGCGAGATGGAGCGAGGAGAGGTGAGTGGGCTAACGGAACGGGGGATGGGCTGTACAATCTTGGGCAAATCATAAACAAAAAAAACAGCATATGTATGTATATTCTATCCAACAATAAGCATTACATATTGTTACAATAAAAATGGTTTAATCCGATAATCATAATAACTCTACCACATAACCAAATATTACGACTATGAATCAATCATACATACATATGCTGTTTTTTTTTTGTTTATGATTTGCCCAAGATTGTACAGCCCATCCCCAGTTCCGTTAGCCCACTCACCTCTCCTCGCTCCATCTCGCCACGAGCCTCCTTTTGCGCATGCGTGCCCATATGGGCGCGCTCGGCATGCCTCCATCTGTTCATGAGCTCTGCGGGCCAGGCCTCATTTTCGTTGGGGACCTCGTTATCATATGCACCACGTCATGTCCGCTGACGCACTTCCGGCCGGAGTGCGTCGGCGGCGGCCGTGTTTGATTGGTCCGCGGTGCGTGGGAGCGATGGCGGGGTGAGTTTAAATATGGGTCCGGAACTGGGGGCTCCTCATACGCCTTAAGAAAGTGACGCTGTGACGTCACGAAACACGTTGGTGGTGAGGAGTGGGGGTTGCTTGGGGGGGGACGCCTACGTGAGTTTGCTCTTTATATGTGAGTGCCTTTTTCTATGTGTTTGCATTATATTATCTATTGTCTGCTCATCTTCACCTGGTGGGTCCTCATTGTTCTCATAGTTAGGGTTGCGTTTCAGCCATTTCATTTGCCATCTCTACCTCTCTCCGTTTATTTTTATTTTTTTATTTTGATCAACTTTTTACATTTATACATATATACAACACTCCACTAAGAATTAGGCATCCAAGGAATGGATATAATAACCTAGCAACAGGGAGGGTCTGATGTCCTGAAGTAATAGAAGAGAAATCAATTCTACAGGTGAGTATCACAGAATTTTCTTTTGTCTTCCATTTTTCTTCAGGCCATCAGAGGAATTCAATAACTATTGGGACCTTGAAAAGCAGTACCCTTACTTCAGGGCGAGATCCCAGGTATTGATAGTGATAATACTCGCCCCAAAACTCTAAGTAAATCATTGATGAAACTGCCCCCCCCCTCCCCCAAGGTGAGAACGTCACCCCATACCTCAGAGGGCTTTGAAGAGGATTTTTCCTTGTTTCCCCTAGATACATTTCTCGAGGGGTGTAGTATCCAAGATGAAGTCACTCGTGTGCTGTTTTGGTACATCTAAGGCTCTGCAAATGCAACATGGCATCCACAATGTATTCCAGCCATAGGTGTACTCCAAAAGCAGACTACCTCTCCTTCTTTCTGAGCCCACTCATGTACCACATTCAGGAGAACACGGCTTAAACCAGATCAACAGTCTGGCACAGTTGGAAAAGAAAACTCCCCAAAACTCACTTGCCCCATCTGACTGATGGGGCAACTGAAGCATTGTCAGCATTTGCTCCATCTGCATCCATTCAAAGCTGAAACGCCTCCTCACCAATTTTCTAGTGGTAGCGGCATTTTGGGGCGTCCTCTCCCAGCCATGTTGCTGCCTGGATTAAACAGACATAACTGAAAACGATCAGTAACAAGAAACCCAGCAGCACTTCCTGCTTGCAAGCAGCCTGCAGATACATGAGCCGCCATTTTGTTTTTAAAATTTACCACAGCAGGAGTTACAAAAAGGTAAATTTTTATGTGCAGCAATCTGAATTGCCCTGGGGAGGGATGCATATGAACACTGTTGTGTTGGTCTGGTTTAAGTCATTTTTGACTGTTCATCCACTTAAAGGCTAAAGCAACAGTGATTAGTGAAAACTAATATATTTTGTCCTTTAAAATGTTGTAACATTTTTCACAAGGGGTAAAAGGAGAAAATGGATCCCACAACAAGGAGGCTGGGGGCATCAGGTGGTGGTGGGACTTTATAACCAGGCCTCTGGTCAAAAGTGACTGGAGGTCTGATCACCCCCACAGGTAGCATTCCAATTTTGGTTGCCCTGCTGCACTGGCAGTGCTTCTCACGAGTTTCTATGTTCCCTCACTGTCAGTCGCCCCACATGACCAGTGGTAGTCACTCAGGTGCAAGTCCTTCTTGCAAACCCCAATGGTGGCAACCACAACTTAGTCCCAGGGATAATTCTATCATCCCAAATCAGGTGTCACCTCTCTGTGGTTGCAATCAGACCTCCAGTCATGGGAGTTCTGTTTTACAGATGAATTGAAATCTGGCAAGTTGAGGAAATGGAAATAGGGAGGGGTGCTGCAAGAGCTAATATTAGGGGGCCTAGTATGTTGAGAACGAGAGGCGCTGAAGGTGGGGAGGGATGAGAATGGTAAGTACTCAGCAGGTGGGGTAAGTGGGGGCTCAGAAGTTCAGATGGGGAGAGGCTGCAGGGAGCACCCCAGCATGTGAGAGGGAATGGGAAGAATGGTACCTTAGGGGTTATAAAGGCAGCACCCAATGGACCAGAGTGGGGCCAAGATGATGGGATGGAGGAGGCTGCAGTGAGCACCCCAGCAGGCAGGAAAAAGTGGGTAGGAAGGGACATTAGGTGGAGCACACAGCATGTAAAGGCGGAGTGGGGTCAGGGATATTAGGCGTTGGAGGACAAGGCTAAAAGTTTACAGGAGACGGAGGGAGCACCCAGCAAGTGGGGGTAGTGGGTCTGGAACACTTATAGGAGATGGAGTGAGCAATCAGCAGGTGAGGGTGGCAGGGGTAGTTGTGGGGGCTGGGACATTTGAAGAGAAACAACTGGGATTTTCACACTTCCATGTGTTGTTTTTCACTGGCAGGGCATCCCAAAGCTTTGTGTATACCTGTGGATCGTCCCATTAACTTACCTTGCTGGTCATCCCACAATGCATGTACGTAGGGGAAGCCAACCAGTGTGTTCCACTTTATTCAGCTTCTGCTAGATGCTCAAATGTCAGAGTTACGAGCAAGCTGAATGGAGCGAGCACAATGTTGGCGTTGCTGCCCACGCATGCATTGTGGGATGACTGGCAAGGTGAGTAAATGTAAAGGGACCAGCCATTATCTGTGGGCTGGGCTGTTTAGGGGAGAAGGAAGGAACTCTCCTCCACCCAGCCCACACATCACACAGTAGCGGCAACCCCCTCTTCCCAGCTCACACATCACAAGGGAGCCATCCTCGTGCTGACCGGGATCCACCACCTCTACCATCAGCCCTCCTGCTGACCTGGTCCTGTAGCCTCCCCCTCCTGCTGCCGCCGTCATCGTTTTAGTCTGGGTGGGGTCAACTGCATCGTCAATGCCCAACTATGCTATTTTTTCTGCTGTGAATGCTGATCGCTGATGCAGGGGGTTTAAAAGTAGCCATCTTCTCCCAATCACAGTGTCATTTAACGCAGTAATCGACTCCCCGCATGAATTAAGCGTATGTCAACTTGAGGAAAGTTATTGCTAAAATTGGCTTAACTCTGGGTCATGTGATAAATCTATAGGCCTAGCATCTTCACACAGCTAATTCGTATAAGGTAACTGGCTTCTCCCACCAAATCTAACTCTCTAAAGAAAAAAATCAGCTTGACTTCACCTGAAAAAACTTTAGACCAACCTATGCATTCCAACCTGATTCTATTAGTAAAAAGTAGCCCCACTAGATAGAAAGCTGGGGAGAAAGGAAGATCAGCAGTTTGGTAGGTAATTCCTCTTTGATTTTACACCTGAAGTTGTTGTCACCTGCTTTTAGTGTGTACGAGAATACGACCGAGCCAGCACCAAATATGTAAAATAATCATTTTATAGAGGACACAATGTAAAATCCACACACAAACAGCTTCAAGGTTCAATGGAAAATGAAAAAAAATGCTGCATTTGAAAATACTTAAACCTGACCAACAGCCTGGCACAGTTGGAATAGAAAGGTAGCGGCCATTTTGGAGCTCTCTCTCCCAACTGACATAACTGAAATGCACAGTAACAGGAAACCCAGTAGGACTTTCTGTTTGAAGGTGGCCTGCAAGGCCATGAGCGGCCATCTTGTTCTTAAAATTCATCCCAGTAGGCGTTAGAAAAAGGTAAATTATTTTTTATGTGCAGCAATCTACATTGCCCTGAGGAGGGATGCATAGGAGCACTGTTTATTGTGTTGGTCTGATTTAATTCATTTTTGACTGTTGGTCCACTTTGAAGCAACGAAGTGCCATGCTAGGTGCCAAGGTTTAATTAACATAAACCTTATGGGTCAAAACTCATAACAGGTGTAAGGCTTAAAGCTAGATGTTTGGACTAATAAGCTTTTTAGGTTCCAAAATCCATGCACTGAAAACTACCTATGCCAGGCATCAAATGCAGAACCTTCACCTTGGTAAGCAGCCTGACAAACTATAAAACCCTAGGGAAGCTCTCACAGGTGTCAGCCTGACCCACTCAGCGTTTTCCTCTACTCCTGCTGCAAGCACTAACTTTGAAACCTTGTTTAATATTTGGTTCTTCATCAATGATGTCCAAAAGGGGGTGTGGGTAATTGAGCGCCCCCCCCCCCCCCCCCGGCAATTTTTAACCCACCTGTGCAGGAAAAATCAGTCTCAACAACCAACAATCATTATTGGCCACAGATACCCTAACTTACCCTAACCTACCCTGTACCCTAACTCTGTTGTGGCTCGTTTGTAAATCAAGGCCTTACTGGTTTCTAAATGTCTGAGATAAACATTAAAAAAACACTAAAAATTGACACCTTCCAACATGAAATAAAAAAAATGAAGGGGATCCTCATAGTCATTCTTACCTTGACTTATCAGCTGATGTATTGAATTCTTCATCATCTTTTGATCTATCCTCATCAGACTTTCTATAGGGCAGCCGCTCTGTTCTTTTCTGCTCCTGGCGCAGTTTTTTATGTACATTTACTTTTTTTGCTTCTTCTTCTTGATGTAGCATGTTGAAGTATCCTCGGCCCTGCTTTACACTGTTAATCAGCCTCCTGTCAATCAAAACACAATGGACGCTCAATTGAAAATAGCATGTGCAAGTTTACCAGTAAGTACTATAATTATCCAGGCAAAGCACAAAACAGGCAAGTGATTAGAATATATTCCAACCTATGTCCACATTTATTTTTTATGTGCACTACCAATAAAAGCCTATGTTCACACCTTTGAACTTTAAAATGCTGTGTATAGCAAATGTGTTTTTTACATGTATTTTCCTAGTATCATGCTATTAATCAATCTAGTGCATTTTACAAAAAGTAAACGTGTGCAAAGGGCATAAGCTGTAACCTGTGCAAAACATCAAGCGGTTTTAGCTTTAATTCCCCGTCCAGGAATGCACTAACTTCATCCACCTATGCCCAGTGAAGATGAAATGAGCCATTTTAAAGCATCTCAAAATCTCGGATGATAGGTACGTGCTAAAGTTTAGCCGTGGGCTTCACCTCTATTCCTGGATGTCGCTGAGCCATGTGCATGATCTGGTTGGAGCCAGCTGTGTGACCACCGTGGCATAACAGACTTGCAAGTGCTGAGAGTGCCGAAGGAACGCGGCAGATGCATGGCCACTTTAGAGTGTGGTTGTGGAAGAGCGGAATAGAAAGCAGTGAACTCATCCCCTTAAAGTGGGTTTTGGTCCTTCCCCCTGAGGCACCCCAGAACGCCACAGTGCGGCTAGACGCACTTGCAAGCGGCGCACAGCATTACCTCCGCCCCTTCAGTTTTGGTGGGCGGGGGAGAGTGATGCCAGCCCGCATGCGCCATGGGTTCAGAGAAAAGGTGAGTTTACTGGGTGCCCTGGGGGGTTCACACAGCGGGATGCCCCAGGGGAGGGGGTAAACCAGGGTAGGTTTTGGTCCACTTTAGATGCTGTGATATCCACGATGAGCTTAGGAACTGAAATTTTACACTCAAAACAAATAAAATGAAATAAAGTTTAATCTAAAATCTAGATAGTATAGATAGTAAAAGCATAAAATCTTATTAATGGTACAGCAACCATTATCACAATAATATAATACAATATATTATCGTAAAAATATAATATGAAATAATATTAAAAAAAAACAAAAAAACACAAGCCTAATCTGGAATTAGGAAACTTAACCCTTCCTAACCCCCCCCCCCCCCCCCCCGCTTATACAAACCTATACAAACAGCGCTCCCCTTACACTGGACCATAATTCTGGATTTTTACCATTCTAGTTTTGGTCCAGGATGTCCCTGGGGCATCCCAAATCGGGATGCCCCGCTATAAGTAACCCCCAGGATCACCCACAATACTTACCTTTCCCAAGTTTTCACAACAAATGTGTGGGCTCTCATCCAATCAGCGCTGTAGGTTAATGCACATCATACAGCTGTGTTTGGAAGTATAATGAAAGAGGAGTGCCTGCACCCGTAATCCCCCTGCAGTCTGTGGCAAGTTACCACTCTCCAGCCTATCTAAATGGCTTGGCGCCACAGCATGCCTCAGCAGTGAGAAGGGGAAGCGGCTGCAGCATACATTGTGAGACCACCGCAAAAAAACGCAATTCTGTGAGACTCACCTGTAGAATTGGTTTTGCTTCTGATCCATTCCAGGCCGTCTATTCTTTACATCTGGGACTTCTCCACCCGGAGGGGCGTGGACTGCAAGATCAAAGGCGTGGCTCCTCCCGGCCCCCTATAAATACCAGCTGCCTCTTAACCAAGCCTAGTAATTAAAAAGCAGTAACTCAAATAGCAAGAGGCAAGGCCGGGAGGCCCCGAACATAGGAGACCATGTTACTTCACATAGCCTCTGCTTGAATTCTCTTGAAAAGCTATAAGTTAAATTTGTATAACAAGTGTCCTATAAACAAGTAATGGTTCAATCACCATAAAAAAGGCATCCAGGACAATAATAAACATCAAAGAGGGCGTGTTTGACAGCCTGGAATGGATCGGAAGCAAAACCAATTCTACAGGTGAGTCTCACAGAATTGCGTTTTTTCTTCCAATCCATTCCAGGCCGTCCTTTATTCTTTACATCTGGGACATCCAAAAGCAGTGCCTAATATGGGCGGGATCCCCAACGCAGAACAGCAGGTAGTTCATTTTACTACCGCCTGAAGCACTTTTCGGCTAAAAACAGTGTCAGCTGAGGCCCTCACATCCACCTTGTGAAACTTGGTAAAAGTATGGACTGAAGAGCAAGCGGCAACTTTACAAACTGGCTCCACCAAGGCCTGATGCTGAAAGGCCCAGGAAGCACCAGTGGCTCTAGTAGAATAAGCTGTGATCTGAAAAGGTGGTTCTTTCCCCTTGGCAGAATAGGCGCTTACCACCACCTGTCTAATCCACTTACTGAGTGTGGACTTGACTGGTGGAAATCCCTTTCTAGAGCCTTCCGCTAAGACAAAAAGCAAATCCGATTTCTGGAAAGATTCAGTAGCAGCCAGGTAATATCGTATGGCTCTAACCACATCCAAAACATGGAGAGTCCTCTCTTTAGGATTAGCAGGTGCTGGACACAAGGAAGGTAAGACAACTTCCTCATTAAAGTGGACCAACACCCAGGATTTTGACTATCCTGGGTATTGGTCCACTTCCACGGGGCACCCCGATCATGGGTGCCTCGCTGTGTGAAACCCCCCAGAAAGCCCCGAACACTCACCTGACCCCGCTCCCACGTGACTCGCTCGTCCAATCGCCGCACCCGGACAAGGAGAGGCAGCGGCGGACAAGCTGAGCACGGGCCGCCGCTGCCTCCTGTGCGTCCCTCTTACAGGGAGTGCGCCCGCCATTCACAAACGGCCGGCGCGGGTGCGCGCCCTGCTAGAGGGACGCGCGGGAGGCGGTGGAGGCCCGCGCATGCGCCGCTGGAACGAGGTTCAGGTAGGATTTTCAGGGATCTGGGGGGTTCACACATCAGGGCACCCCCGATCGGGGTGCCCCGCAGTCAGGGAGCTGATCGGTCCGGGAATCTTATAGATTCCTGGGCCGATCAGGGGAGGGTGTTGGTCCACTTTAAGGTGAAAAGGAGAAACAAGCTTAGGCAAAAAAAAAAACACCTTGTCTCTGTGCAATTCAAAATAAGGTGGTTTCATACATAACGTGGCCAATTCCGCTACTCGACGCTACCAAAAAAATTACCTTGAGCGTCAACACAGTCAATGTAGCATCATACAAAGGCTCGAAAGGTGCACCCTGGAGAGCAGATAACACCAGATTTAGGTCCCACACTGAGTGACCCCCTGAAAAAAGGTTCTGATCAATCTATGATTAGCAATAGACTTCTGGAAAAAATGGATAGGGCTGAGACCTAACCCTTGAGGGTGCTCGACTGGAGGCCCAATGCTAGACCATATTGCAGAAACACTAGAAACAGAATATCTCTGGCAAGGAAAAATCCTGGCCTCACACCAAACAATATAGGCCTGCCAAACTCTGTAGTATATCATGGAAGAAGTCTTCTTCCGTGCCTCAATCATGGTGTGAATAACCGTGGCCGATAAACCCTTCTCCGTCAGGATGGAGGTTTCAACAGCCAGCCCGTCAAAGCTAGCCTCTGTAAATTCGGGTGCCGAAGCGCCCCCTGTGTGAGAAGCTCCGGATCGTCGGACATGAGGCAGTGATCTGTTGACATCCTTACTATGTCTGCAAACCAACTCCTCCAGGGCCAACAAGGAGCCCCCAGGTTGGTTGGTACCCCTTCCTGGACTATCTTGCGTAGGACTCGGTCCAGGAGCGGAAACGGAGGAAAAGCATACAGAAGATTGAACCCTGTCCAGGGAATTGCCAGGGCACCTGTTGCTATGGCCAGAGGGTATCTTGAGAGAGATACAAACCTTGGAAGTTTGTAATTGTGTCTGGATGCAAAAAGATCCATGTCCGGCCGACCCCAGCGGAGGCACAGAGCTTGAAAGGCCTTCCTGCTGAGAGACCATTCCCCCAGACTCAAGGACATCCTGCTCAGGGAGTCTGCCTCCTGGTTCTCTACCCCCGGGATGTAAACCGCCGATATGCAGGGAACATTCTCCTCTGCCCAACTCAGAATCCGGCTTACTTCCTTGATGGATCTCTTGCTCCGAGTACCCCCCTGGTGGTTGATGTAGACTACCGCCGTCTGATTGTCCGAGCGGACCTGAACCGCATGGCCCCTTAAATAGGGGGTCAGATGTAGGAGAACAAGCCAAACTGCCCTCAGTTCCAAGAGATTGATGGGCAATCGGTTCTCTCTCAGACCCCACTGACCCTGGATCTTCTGGGTCTGACAGATGCCTCCCCAGCCTGTAAGACTGGCATCCGTGGTAACTATCTTCCAACGAGGAGTCTGAAAGGACTTGCCTACCAGCAGATGTCGAGGATCCAACCACCACAAGAGGGATTGCCTGGCCGGGAGGGGGGGGGGGGGGGCAGAAAAAACCCTTGGTCCAGAGATGCCGGGGACCGATCCCAGATGGTTAGCAGGTTCAGCTGCAGAGACCTCACGTGGAATTGGGCAAAGAGCACTGCTTCGAAGCAAGCCACCATTAGGCCCACCAGTCTCATCCCTAGGCGCACCGATGGCTGTTGACAAGCCAGCAAGGACTGTACCTGCCTCCGGAGACACAAGACCTTCTGCTGTGGCAGAAAGACCTTGACTTGAACGGTGTCTAGGGTCATCCCCAGGAAGGATCTCACAGTTGATGGAGTGATATGCGTTAAGGGACGGGGCGGAGATCAGAAGGTCATCTAAATAGGGTAATACACGAATACCCTGACCCCTCAGGATAGCCATGAGGCCCACCAGCACCTTGGTGAACACCCTGGGAGATGAGGATATGCCGAAGGGGAGTGCCACAAACTGGAAATGCTGACCCTCCAATGCAAACCTTAAAAACCTCTGATGCCCAGGAAAAATAGGGATGTGTAGATACGCGTCCCTGATGTCAACCATAGTCATAAAGTCGCCGGGCCAAAGCGACCTCACCGCCGACCGCAATGTTTCCATGCGGAAATGCCTGACCCTTATAAACTTATTGAGGCCCTTTAGGTCCAAGATCGGCTGCACCGATCCGACCTTCTTGGGAACCATGAATAGGTTGGAGTAGAATCTTTGACCCTCCTCCTGCCGGGGCACATGACAAATCACCCCTGTCCGCAGGAGGTGCCGAACAGCGGCTCTCACCATAGCCCCTTGACCATAGAAATCTTGTGGGTGGTCTGGCTGCCAGCTCTATTTTGAAACCTGACGACACCACCTCCTGAATCCAAAGATCCGAGACGTGATGCCTCCAGATTGGAGCAAACAGCAGTAGCCATCCCCCCACCCATACAGGTGAGGGCGCCCCCTCATGCCTGTGTAGATTTGGCTGGAGGTTTGGGCTTAGATCCCCAAGCGGGATTGGGCCGACTGCTGGGTCTACCTCTGCCCCAAGAATCCTTGCGGGCACTGGAAAAGGAAGATCCTCTTACCCCCCTAAAGGACCGGTAAGAAGAAGAGTGCCGAAAGGGCCGAGTAAGTTTCTTTCTCTGAGGGAGCTTACCATCCTTGACCAAGAGGTCCAGCCGCTCCCCGAACAGCCGACCCCCCACAAAGGGTAAATTTGTGAGGGACTTTTTGCGGCCGCATCGGCCGACCACTGCTTTAACTATAGCGAACGCCGTAATGCTACGAGCAAAGCCGAAGACTTGGCACCTAGCCTGACTACATCATCCATGGCAGTAACAACAAAGCTGATGAAATCCAAACAGGCTCTGAGTTCCTTGGAGTCCTGTGCCCATTTGCGAGACTTAGCCTTAGCCACAAGCTGCTTAACCTTTTTCCTCTTGGCTAGGGAAACAATTGCAGTGGCACACGCAGGGCGTAGAAGCGAACCCACCAAGGCAAAAGCATGGCAAGCCAACTGATCCATGCGTTTGTCCGCATTATCAGGTGACGGCATAATAGCGGTGTTGCAGACAGACCTGAAACCGGAGGGTCCACAGGAGGATGTGACCATAGTTTAATCAACTCAGCAGGGAAAGCATACCGTCTCTCTAGGCTCTTAGGAACCGATGGCAGCTTGTTAGGCCTTTCCCACTCTTTAAGCGCCATCTTAGAAAAATGCGGCTGTTCAGGAAAAACCCACCACTGTCTCTCAGGCCGAAACAAAAATCATCCTTCCTTCTCTTGGCCACTTTTGGAGGAACAATGTGTAAAGTGTCAAAAACAGAGGAAAGCAAGCTTTCCGTATCATCTGGGAGTAGGGAAATCCTCATCCGAGGAATAACCAGAGTTGCTGTCTTCTCCACCGGAAAGCAATCACCTTCCGAGAGTGGCTCATCCGCCAACTCCTCTTCCTCTGCGGAACCAAAAGAAGCATACAAATCTTCGTCTGAGTAAGCAGGCTCCAAGTGCCGCTTCTTACTTGAGGCCTTTTTAGGGGCTACCAATGAGAGCTGTTTCTCGAGGCTAGCCAGCCTATGCGCCAAATCTAAATGTCCCCCCTCGGCCGTCTCCCCCTTCTCTAGGGGCCAACTGCAGCAGCAGGGGATCCGGAGAGGCTGGAGCTGACGCAGGACTAGGGGCGGAGGTAACAGCCCTCTGATGGTCTGAAACAATGCCTCTGGCTCAAGTGGAACAAAATGCGCTGAACCCGCCCAGGGGATTCCGTCTGCACAAGGGGCAGAGCCTGTCTTGCCCAAGTGGGGTGCCCGGCTCACTATCCCCTGATGCCTCCATCATGATGATTTTTGAAATATTAAATATTTCAGAAAAGGCAAAATAGACTGTAATGTCCTAAGCCTATAGCCGATCCCCTACAACGGGGACCAGGAGAAACCACAACCCTACAAACTTCTTCCCACAATCTAAAATCAAAAAGAGAAAAGACAGTAATCAAAACATGGCCTACACTGCCATAATATATATACAGACACATATATTTAGATATATTAAAGTTAATCATCTTTTTTTTTTTTTTTTTTTATTAAAACAACATGAAGCCATAAATAACAAGAGAATGCATAACTCACGGTTACCCCGCGATAGCCGTCCCT
Source organism: Gastrophryne carolinensis (assembly GCA_027917425.1). Lineage (NCBI taxonomy): Eukaryota > Metazoa > Chordata > Amphibia > Anura > Microhylidae > Gastrophryne > Gastrophryne carolinensis. The sequence goes on along the minus strand of CM051234.1, from coordinate 516,486,426 downwards.
GTGTGCTCCACAGTCTGGGCCCGGACGCAGCACAGGTCCAGATCTAGAAGTTTCTGGCCGGGGTAGCATCGCAAGAGCTAACAGCCAGGCCGCATAGCCAGGCCGCATGCGCTGCTCATCGCGACTCTGCCCCCCCGGTCAGCACTGATGTTGCGGCCTAGCAGCGCCAGGCCTGTCAGCAATCCGCCACTCGCCCCACCTCGCCCGCGGGCGCATCGGCTCGCGTGTGGCCCGCGCCCCCGAGCAAAAAAGCCTCCCATCGGCAAGGGAACGGGGGTGGTAAGTAAAGAGGAGGAAGAGGCAGCAGACTGCTCCTAGCTGCAGACCTCTATGGCGACGGAGTGCTCTATGCCGCTCCCCCACGCCAGCAAGTAAAGTAGCACAAGCACATTACATAACAAGAAAAATAAAAATACATGTGGGAAGAAGCGAGGGTGATATATAAAAATATATATGATTTCTCTGCAGGTTTACCATATAAACCTGCGGCTGACTTGCTTGTTCTAGAGAAGCCTGCAGCCTAGAGCATAGAGGCCCTGCCAAAACGCCCCAGACCCCGGCGTTTCACCCTACCGTCACGGATCCCTGAAGCAGCCAAAGCTGGGCAGGCATCAGATGGGTCAGAGGAATCCGTGGGAATAGAGTCATGCAGCAAGCCGACAGGTTAGAGGCCCCGCTTTGCTGCTAAAATCCCTGAGAATTAGCGATCTTCACAGTTGCTAGAAGTAGACTGGGCTTGGTTAAGAGGCAGCTGGTATTTATAGGGGGCCGGGATGAGCCACACCTTTGATCTTGCAGTCCACGCCCCTCCGGGCGGAGAAGTCCCAGGTGTAAAGAATAAAGGACGGCCTGGAATGGATTGGAAGAAAAAAGACAATTCTGTAGGTACTCACCAGCAGAATTGCTTTTACTATGCATGGCACGGCCTGCTTCAAGAAGTCCTTATGTATGGGTTATTCCTCCACAAGGTGGCACAGTGTACTGCAGAAGAGTTGTGGCTCCTCCCGGTACCATATAAAAACAGGATCACCAGTAGGCCAATCCAGCGTTGACAAGCAGTTATTCAAGAAGCCGGGAGATAGTAAAAAAGGTAACAAAACCCCAACTAACGTGGAAAAATCACCATAAAGAGGCAACCAAGAATAACAATAACAAGGGTGGGGTGAAGCAGGCCGTGCCATGCATAGTAAAAGCAATTTTACAGGTGAGTACTCACAGAATTGTCTTTTTCCTACTGCATGGCACGGCCTGCTTCAAGAAGTCCTTACGTATGGGGCGTCCAACAGCAGTGTCCGTAAGGTAGGGTGGGATCCCCAAAGAGTAACAACAGGCAGTTCAACCACTACCGCCTGAAGTACCTTGTGGCCAAAAGCAGCATCAGCTGAGGCCTTAACCTTGTAAAACTTGGAAAAAGTATGAACAGAAGACCAAGTTGCGGCCTTACAAACTTGTTCAACAGAAGCTTGGTGCTGAAAAGCCCAAGACGCACCAATAGCACGAGTGGAATGAGGAGTGGAGTGGAATGGAACCCTAAAAGGAGGAACCTTCCCCCTGGCAGAGTAGGCCTGCTCCACCGCCTGACGGATCCATTTGCTGATAGTGGATTTAGCCGGAGGCAAACCCTTACTAGGTCCAGCAGGAAGAACAAAAAGAGCGTCAGATTTCCTGAAAGACTCAGTAGCAACCAAATAAAACTTTAGAGCCCTGACAACATCCAAAGAATGAAGGGTCCGCTCCTTGGAATTAGCAGGGTTAGGACACAAAGAAGGCAAAACAATGCCCTGATTGAGATGAAAAGCAGACACAACCTTGGGCAAGAAATCCAGCTAAAGCGAAACACCACCTTATCCTGATGCCGCTCAAAATAAGGAGGTTTGATGGAGAGCGCCGCCAGCTCAGAAACTCGTCTGACCGAAGTAATGGCCACCAATAAGGCCACCTTAAGAATCAGAATGGGCAAAGCAGCCCCACGGATAGGCTCAAAGGGAGGACCCTGCAGAGCAGACAACACCGAATTCAGGTCCCAAACCGGTAGCATAGGCTTAGGTGGCGGACGCACATGAGTAACTCCCTGGAAAAAAGTCTTAACAAACCGGTGATTGGCAAAGAAACTTTGGAAAAAATATAAAAAATTGCCAGAGCTGACACCGGTCCCTTGAGGGTACTAAGTTGAAGGCCCGAATCCAAACCATGTTGCAAAAATTCCAGAATCCTAGGGATAGAAAACACCCGACAAGGAAGAATCTTGGACTCACACCAGGCAATGTAAGCATGCCAAATCCTGTAGTAGATAAAGGACGAGGACTTCTTCCTAGCCCTAATCATGGTATCAACAACAGAAGCCGGCAACCCCTTATCCCTCAAGATGGAGGTTTCAGCAGCCAAGCCATTAAAGCCAGCGTTTGTAAATTGGGATGGCACAGTTGTCCCTGAGTGAGCAGATCTGGATCCTTGGGCAAGACATACTGATCTACTGCCAACTGCACAACGTCTGCGAACCACACCCTCCTTGGCCAACAGGGGGCCACCAGAATGGCTGGTACCCGTTTCTGGGCTATCTTGCGCAGCACCCTGCCCAGCAGAGGAAAGGGAGGGAACACATAGAGAAGCCGAAACTCCGTCCAAGGGATTGCTGGTGCATCCGTGGCGAAGGCCAGAGGGTCCTGTGGCAGGGAGACAAACCTGAGAAGCTTGTGATTGTGGCAGGACACAAACAGGTCCACATCCGGATGAGACCAGCGGTGACACAGGGAGTGAAATTCCTTGTTGCTGAGGGACCATTCCCCCAGCCGAGACGTCCCCCTGCTCAGGGAGTCTGCCTCCTGGTTCTCCACCCCCGGAATGTAAACCACCGAGATGCAAGGGACATTCTCTTCCGCCCAAGACAGTATCAGGGACACTTCCTTGAGGGCTCGCTTGCTCCGAGTCCCTCCCTGATGATTGATGTGGCAGCCGCCATCTGGTTGTCCGAGCGGATCTGAACAGCCCGACCCCGAAGGTGTGAGGTCAGCTGAGAAAGAACCAACCTGATCGCCCTCAGTTCCAGGACATTGATGGGAGCATGGGCCTCCTGGGGGCCCCACTGACCCTGGAACTGCAGAGACTTCCAAAAGCCGCCCCAACCGGTCAGACTGGCATCTGTGGTGACAGTCTCCCAGGACTGGGGCAGAAAGGTCCTGCCCACTAGAAGGTTCCTTGAGTCCAGCCACCAGGAGAGGGACTGTCTGGCCAAGGGGGACAGAGCAAATTCCTGATCCAGGAACACAGGGTCCTGATCCCAAACAGACAAGAGGTGCAACTGAAGAGGTCTCATGTGAAACTGAGCAAAGGGGACCGCCTCGAAGCAGGACACCATCAAGCCCACTAACTGCATCCCTTGCCGGATGGAGGGATGGGGACACAAGAGCAGAGTCCGTGCCTGCTTCTGAAGGCCCTCTACTTTCAGCTGAGACAGGAATACCTTTACCTGAGAGGTATCCAGAGTCATGCCCAGAAGGGACCTCACCAAAGACGGAGACAGTGAAGACTTGGGGTAGTTGATCACCCAGCCAAAGGACTCGAGAGTGGAGGTCACCACCTGAGAATCCTTCTGGGCCTGATGAAGAGACTGAGCCGCAATCAGAATGTCGTCAAGGTAAGGAAGGATGCGAACGCCCTGATTCCGCAGCAGAGCCATCACGCCCGCCAGCACCTTGGTGAACACCCGAGGCGGCGAGGTGATACCGAATGGTAAAGCCACAAACTGGTAATGCTGATCCTCTAGAGCAAACCTGAGAAATCTATGATGACCTGGAAAAATTGGCACGTGAAGATAAGCATCCTTGATGTCCACGGAGGTCATGAAGTCGTCCGGCGAAGGGTACTGACAGCCGAGCGTAGCGTTTTCAATGCGAAAGTGCTTGAACCTGACAAACTTGTTGAGACCATTCAAGTCCAGGATGGACCTCAAGAACCTGTCTTTTTTGGGGACCGTGAAAAGATTGGAGTAGAACCCCTGACCCAGTTCCTGGGGAGGCACCAGGCAAATGACTCCTGACTCCAACAGACGCTGAACCGCAAGGTGCAAACCCTGAGCTGACAGAGGGTTTTGAGACATCCGGGATCTCATGAATCTTGGGGGCGGCCAGGCTGAAAACTCTATCTTGTAACCGGAGGACACCACCTCCTGAATCCACCGGTCTGAGACGCGGAGCCTCCAGACGTGAGCAAAGAGCCGAAGCCGTCCCCCCACCCGGATGGGTGAGGGCGTCTCCTCATGCCTAAGGGGGCTTGGGAGGAGGTTTGGGCTTCGGACCCCATGAGAGACCGGGACGACCACGGGATCTGCCACGGCCCAAAGAGCCGCAGCCCCTCAAAGGGGAGCCCAGTGAGAGCCTTTTTAGCAGCAGCATCAGCTGCCCACTGACGCAACCAAACAGAGCGGCGCATAGCCACCAAAAGGGCAGAGGCCCTACCACTCAGCCGTACCACATCATCCATGGCAGTAAGGATAAAGGCAACAAAATCAGAGCAAAGCAAGAGGGCCCTATAATCCTCCCCCCTCCTACCAGCTGTAGCGCCATCAATGAGACGTTTGAGCTGTTTCTTAAGGGCAATAGCTGTTATGGCAGCGGCGCAGGCCGGACGCAGCCCAGCCCCCACAAATGTAAAAGCATGGCAGGCCAGCTGATCCATATGCCGGTCCTCGCTGTCCCGCAGTGTAGTAGTGTCAGGGAAAGGCATGACCGAGGTGTTGGACAACCCTAGAAAGGGAGCGTCCACCTCAGGGGGACAAGACCATCGCTTGACCAGGTCAGCAGGAAAGGGATACTTCTTATCCAACCCTTTGGGCACCGCGGGCAATCTACTAGGACGTTCCCACTCCTTGAGCATCATATTAGTGAAATGGCTCTGCTCAGGGAACTCCAGACGCTGTTTATCAGGATGAAAGAGCTCACCCTGCTTTCTCTTAGTCACCTCAGGGGGGACAATGAGCAAGATTTAAAAAATGTGAGACAACAGACTATCAGTGTCATAGGGGAACCATCAATCCTCCCCAGACTCAGACCCAGGGTCACTGTCGCAGCCCACCTGCTGGTCCCCAGAGGAGTCAGAGCCCGGGAAAAGCTCCCCATCCTCTAGGGAGTAACGGTCACCAAAGACATCAATTTCCTCATACTCCTCAGTAAAGAGGGAGGGCGTGGGAGGCAGGTGCCGCTTCTTGCTAGAGGCCTTACATGGAACAGGCCTGGCAAGCTGCCTTTCAATGCTGGCCACACAAAGTGCCAGATCAGATTGTGACCCCCTGCTAGTATCCCCCTCACTGGGGGCTAAATGCAGGCGCAGAGGGGTAGGCGATGCCGAAGGGGGCGCAGAACTGGGGAGAGAAGCCGGCAGCCCAGCCTGGGCCGCAATGATACCTTGGGTGCACGGCACGCACACCGTGACACTGTTACTCACAGGGGATACCCCGCACATGGCACACAGCCGGGGTTGCCCTGAAGGACCCCCGAGCACACTATTCTCAGAAGCCTCCATATGGTGATTAAGACAGGCGCAATAGGCCAGCACAGGGTAAGGGCTAATAAAAAGCCACCCGGGATGCCCCCCCAAGGGATGCCCCCAGAAGCCAGTAAGGGGAGATGAGGGAGGGTAAGGAGCGGGACCGGGAGAAACCACAACTCACAGTTGTCCCGCCCGGAAGACATTAGTAAAAACACATAAGCATCACGTAGCCCATGCCCCAAGGAAACCAAAAACCCCCAAAGGGGACTCACGGACCAAGGAAACCGAAGGATCACCAAGCTGCCAGACCACGGGAGGAAGCGACACAGGCAGAGATCACCGCCGCAGCTCAGGGAGGAAGAGGGTCCCCAGACGCGCAGCAGCAGCAAGATGGCGCCGGCAGAGGAACCTTGAGGGGTGGGCCGCGGGAGGACGACGCGATACGGGTCATCCCCCCCCCCGAAGAGCGCGAAAACGGCGCTCACGTGACCGTGTTTTGGGATACCCCGCAGTTCATCCGTCTTTATCGTAAGCCAGCAATTTCGCGCCAGTAAGTCCTGGGGGCAACCGAGTCTGGAGAGGCAGAACCCGTGTCTCCAGCAAGCGGGAGCTTGTCTATAGGCACAAGAGACGCTGGAGATTGGGGATTGTTGGCTCACGAGAGACGGGTGTCCAGCGGTCCCTGACACAAGGACTGGAACTCCGCATCCCTAGTAGGCTTACCATAAAGCCTATAGCCGGCTACCTTTTGTGGTACAGGGTCTGCGGCTTGGAGCAGCTCCTTGAGCACTTGACCCAAGTGCTCCTCTACCTTCACCCGATCCATCAGCCGAGGCTGGGAGGCACAGAGGGTCCAGAAACGGGTGGAAATAGACATGCAGGGGCGCAGGCTTGGTTGCCCCGCTTACCTGTGCAATAGCAAGAGCCATCTTCTATCTTCGCAGAATCACTGTAGAGGAAACACTGGATTGGTCTATTGGTGATCCTGTTTTTATATGGTACCGGGAGGAGGCACAACTCTTCTGCAGTACACTGCGCCACCTTGTGGCGGAATAACCCATACGTAATGACTTCTTGAAGCAGGCAGTGCCATGCAATAGGAAAAAGTTTTAGTACTTAGCGTAAAGGTCTTTTCTTCTGAACCTGTAGAGTACACGGCCTTAGATTATTGTTGACTTGACTGGGTTGTTGGGGTACCCATAGGAGATGGACAGTACTGGTCAGTTAGTAAAAAGCAGTAACTGAAGGATTAAAAAATTGTGGCAAAAGCGAGAAAATGTTTACCCGGATAACACAAGAAGGGAGGGTGCAGCATACTCCACAGGTTCAGAAGAAAAAAGACCTTTACTGTTCTAAAACTATTAGATTATTCCCGACTTCTGGGATGTCCCAAGCAGTAATAGTTAAGGAGGGAGAAGCAGCAACACAATGTACCCCTGACTGCCCATGAAAACTATAACAGGTCAGATAACCATGGACCTAATGCCAAAGAACTTATTTAGAAAGTACTCTGAATTTTTCTGTCCATGGCAGCGTCAGCCGAAGCAACAATGTAAATTTTGTAAGGAACAAGTGTCTGCCTTACACATCTGTTCCGCAGAGGCCCTATGAGGAAAAGCAGAGGAAGAACCAACAGATCAATTAGAATGAGCCGTGATCTTTAGCGGCGGAATCTTTCCTTTTGCCTTGTAAAACTCCACAGTGGTCATCCTGATCCATTTACTGATCTTCTAGGATGGAATCGGTTCCTCTTTCTCAGGTCCTTCCAGATTGATGAAAAGGAAATTGGATTTATGTATATACTTAGTTCTATGAATATAGAACTTTAACCCTTTGAGTGCCAGCCTACCTAGATTTTTTGTCACACTCTGTTGCCCGACGACTTTTCAAGTTTTTGCGCTACACGTGTTCAACCTTGATTTTTGAAGGGATTTCCATGAAAATTATATATTTGTTTTTTTCAGCAGAGTCTGGGCTTCAACATGAAATGTCTTGTTTGGCCTTTTTTAGTGTATTCTCAATACTTTTGGGTGAAATATGTGCAAAAAAATGAAAAAAACCTATTGTTTACAATTTGTAGTGTTTTTTTTGTAATAAATAGCCCACATAGCCACGTGGCCCGGGCCCTTCGGCCCCACCCCTAGCCGTTGGGGAGGCAGGTAATGGGGGGCTGGGGGTTAAGGCAAGTCACCTGCTTGCCGCAGGTGACCTGCCATACCCAGAGCCTTGTGAACTGGTATAAGGGGTCTATAAGGGGTATAAGTTCACAAAGGGTTAAGTTAAAAAAAAAGACACCAGACAAATATTTTATTATTCTTTTTTTGACTTATACTTACCTCCCATCCAGTGTCACACGCTGCTGCAGATGACAGTTGTCGGTAGTGATCGGAGCAGGGAGGGTGGGAGGCAGGGAGATCAGAGCCTCCCTGCCTGCCACCCTCCCTGCACCGATCGCTGCTGACAACTGACAGATCGGAGCCCGGGTGCCGGTAACCCGAGGAGCGGGATGACGTCATCAAGTGGGCGGGGCTAGGGGCGGGGCTAGGGGTGGGTCTAGGGGCGGGGCCAGTGTCGGCCGAAGAGGATGGTGAGGGCCCGTTTCTGGGCCCTCACAAGCAGCGTGGAAAGCCCAGGGGGGGATCGGAGCCCCCCCTGGTGAAGAGAAGACCCGGGGAGAGCCATCGCGCTGCGAGGTGAGTAAATGTCATTTACTGTTTTTTTTTTTTTTTTACAGATGTCGGCGCCGGCGGGGGGGGGGGGGGGGTCTATTCTGGGCCCCCTCCTGAAGATCAGAGGCCTGGGGGCGGAAATCTAACATCTTGTACAGAATCGCTGGTCCTTTCAAATGAGGGGTAAGGTAAGTCTGTATGTTTTTTACTTTTTTTTTATGGGCCTCTAAAGTCAGCTACGTGACTCTCACGTAGCTGGCACTTAACGGTTGGAGAGGCAGCTACGTGAGAGTCACGTAGCTGGCACTAGAAGGGTTAAAGCATTTACCACATGCAGACAATGCCATAATATCTCACCTGGTTGAGAAGGATTAGGAGAGAGATAAGGCAAAACTATCTCCTCAATAATGTGAAAAGGAGTAACAACCTTAGGTAAAAAATTCCCACGGACAAATAGAAAAATCACTACCTTGTCTTTGTGAAAGATGAGCAAATCATGTTTGATGGATATGGTTGCTAATTCCAAAACCCTTCTTATGGATGCAATGGCAATTAAAAATACAGTGTAAGAAGTGGTATTGAATCCAGTGGTTGGAAGGGCTGATGCATGCATACACTAGGCTGATGTCTATAGTGGCTAATAAATGCCACTATATAGAAAAAGTATATATAGAAAAAGTATAGCCTCTCTTAAGCCAGGACTCACCATCGTGTAGACCAATGACAGTGCTATAAGCCAACATAGAAGTGAAGCAATCTATATAAAAACAGATGACACAAATTAAGAAGTGGCAGAAGTTGCAGAAGCCACCTCTAGGGAGAGAAACTGAGCATGGGGAAAAAAATGGCCACATACTGCTGTAATAGAGGGAGCGAAGCCCAGAGAAACAGCCCGAGACAATACAATTCTGTGAGTACTCACCTGTAGAATTGATTTTATAGTATACAGCACGTCCTGTTCCACTTTATTCCTTACTCTTGGGTAATCCGCCACAAGGTGGCGCAGTGGACTGCAAAAAGACTTGTGGCCACTCCCGGCCCCATAAATAGCCAGGAACCTCCCACAAATTCCCAGTGTTGAAAAGCAGTTATACAAGAAGCCGGGAGAATCAATAATGGATATAATTCCCCCCCAAAAAAACATTTGAACAATCACCATACAGAGTGTCAGCAATTGGCACTTACCTGGGCCCCGGTCCAGCGTTGGCGGCCGGCCGGCCCCAGCAGCTCCGGCCCGGCGGCCGCGCCGTGCGGCGTCTGCTCGGGCGGCGCCGAGCACGGCCTCTCTCCCTCCTCGCGCGCGCGTCATCTGTTCCCGGGCGCGCGCGCGTGCCCGAGGTCTGTTTTCCCTCGCTGTGCTCAGCGCGCCCGCCGGAGGCTGTAGATTAGCCAGGGGGCACTGGCACGCCCCCTGGTTCGGTTTGAAGGGCCTATGAGCCCTCCTTGTTTGGGCCAATGAGCCCAAGCGAGAGGTTCTGGGCTACACGCCCTTTTCAGGTTCTGGCCCAATGTGTATTTAGATCCCAGTTGCACCAATCATACACTCACCTCCCATCATGTCTGTCCCTATATAAGGTTCGCTCAGTCAGTTGCTCAGCGCCTGTGATAGTGCCTTGTACCCTGTTAGCAGCTTGTCTCTAGTGTTTATTCTGAACTCCCGTTGCCGACCACCGCCTGTCTTGACTATCCTCGATCCGTGTTCCTGTTGCCAACCTTCGCCTGTGTTTGACCATCCCCGATCTGATCTCCTGTTGCCGACCTCTGCTTGATCCTCGACCATGTCTTGTCCAATCCTTTGTACCGCTGCCATTTCTGAACCTCCGTTGCTGACCCTTAGCCTGTTGGACTTCCGTTATACGCTCAGCGATCGGGCTGCTCGGCACCACTTCCAGCCGCGGGTTCTCCAGGCCTCTGAACAGTAAGACTCCAATCTTTGAGCCATTGAAGTCCTGGGGGCAACCGATCCCGGGCAGGCGTGCTCTGCGTCCCGGCAAGCGGGGGCTCCTAAAGGTGAAGCTGGCTGCGGAGATTGGGGGTTGAGGTCTTACTGAGAGGACTGGAGTTATCTAAGTGGATAGCTGTAGTACCCGGAGCGTGACATTATCACAGGCCAGAAGATGGATGACCTGGTACAGCAGGTACAAGCTATGGCTACGGCGATAAACCAGCTCGCTCAAAGAGTGGCCACTCAAGAGCTAAATTCTCCAATTTTAAGAATGCCTGCGAACTGTATTTCAAGCTGAGACCCATCTCCTCAGGCACAGAGTCCCAACGAGTAGGCCTAGTCATTTCTTTGCTTCAAGGAGACCCGCAGTCCTGGGCGTTCAGTTTGCCATCTCATGATTCTGCCCTACAATCCGTTACAGCATTCTTTACTGCTGTGGGCGATCGCAGGGGGTTGGAAATCGGGATGCCCCAGTAGTTGAAACCCCCAGGGATGCTGATAAACTTATCTTCCTGATGCTCCCACGGTGCATGTGCAGGCTCTCATCCAATCAAAGCTTTATGTGGTGTATATTAATGATCGGCATAAAGCGCCGTTTTGGAGAGAGCCCGCAGAGGAAGGGCAGTGGCCACATCCCCAGTCTTCAGGGAGCCCCCCACTGCCAGGCTAAGGGAGAACGAGCCAGCAAGGAGAGTACTGATCTGGGTGAGTCCGTTTGCAACTCTCGCCAAAATAAAATGTTAGTACCCATTGACCTATCTTGGGGTTCTTCCAAGCAAACAGTTTCCGCCTTTATCGACAGCGGTGCGGCGGGAAACTTTCTGGATAGGAGCATGATCTCCCTTTTAGGTATTCCGTTAGTTCCTCTTGAAAGATCCCTACAAGTATTGGCCATCAATGGGAAGGCCATCCAGGGGGGACCTATAAACACCAAGACCCCACCTCTTCGGTTAATTGTTGGCTCTTCTCACTCTGAGTTCTTAGAATTTTTCATCTTCGACTGTCCAGAGACTCCGGTGGTTTTGGGATACCCCTGGTTACAACTCCACAACTCGGTGATAGATTGGCGGGTTGGAGAATTGATCAAGTGGAGTGACCATTGTAAAAGTCACTGCTTTACTACAGGCCTTAGAAGTATGCAAGTTTTACCTCAGGGATTACCTCAACCATACGCAGACTGGGTTGATGTCTTTTCTGAACGTTCCGCGGATACCCTTCCTCCACATCGGTCTTATGACTGCCCTATTGACTTGCTACCTGGCACGATTCCCCCGAGGGGAAAAATTTATAATCTTACCCTGCCTGAAGAGCAAGCAATGAGGGAGTACATCACCGAAAATTTAAAGAAGGGATTTATTCGCCCCTCTGCCTCACCTGCCGGGGCTGGATTCTTTTTTGTAGAGAAAAAAGATGGCGGCTTGAGACCATGCATAGATTATCGAGCCTTGAATAAAATCACTGTAAAGAACCGATACCCCTTGCCCTTGATCGGGGATCTGTTCAATCAAGTAACTGGGTCCCAAATTTTTTCCAAGTTGGATTTAAGAGGGGCTTACAATCTTATTCGCATCCGACAGGGGGACGAGTGGAAAACCGCATTTAATGTGAAAGACGGCCATTACGAGTACCTGGTCATGCCTTTTGGTCTTTGTAACGCGCCAGCCGTTTTTCAAGATTTTGTTAACGATATTTTCAGAGAGTATCTTGGTAGATTTGTGGTCATATACTTAGACGATATTCTCATTTTTTCTAATTCCTTGTTGGAGCACAGACGCCATGTTAAGTTGGTACTACAAAAATTAAGAGAGAACAATTTATTTGCTAAACTTTCTAAATGCGTGTTTGAAGTCACCACAGTTCCTTTCTTAGGGTACATTATTACCAACCAGGGTCTAGAGATGGATGCGGGGAAAGTTTCAGCGGTTCAGGATTGGGTCCAACCCAAGACCTTAAAAGAATTGCAGCGTTTTCTAGGTTTTGCTAATTTTTATCAGCGGTTCATCAAAGGCTTCTCTCATGTTGTTGCACCTCTTACCAATCTTACCCGCAAGGGGGCCTTTACTGCCAACTGGTCTCCCTCTGTCTGTGAGGCCTTCCTGACCTTGAAACGGGCCTTCACTTCGGCACCAGTGTTAATTCACCCAGATATTCGTAAGGCCTTCATTGTAGAAGTGGACGCTTCTGAGCTGGGAGTGGGTGCAGTTTTGTCGCAATATTCTGGTAACCCTGAGCGTCTTCATCCATGCGCGTATTTTTCACGTAAATTCAGTACCGCGGAGCAAAATTATGATGTCGGTAATAGGGAACTATTAGCTATTAAACTGGCTTTTGATGAATGGCGACACTGGCTGGAGGGTTCATTACATCCTATAACTGTGTATACCGATCACAAAAATCTTGAATACATTGGGTCTGCCAAGAGATTGAACTCTCGTCAAGCACGTTGGGCATTATTCTTCTCGCGTTTTAATTTTATTATTACGTTCAAGCCGGGTGTAAAAAATACTAAAGCGGATGCTCTATCTCGCATGTTCGGTGAATGTAAGGATCGGGGTGATACTGGTGACCCGATTCTACCCATGGGTTGTGTGGTCGGGGCATTACTTCCTGATCTCTCTAACACCTTGGCGCCGTTTCAAGACCAGTCTCCTAGTGATGTTCCCTTGGGATGCCAGTTTGTACCGCCACATTTGCGTTCAGATGTAATTCGCGAGTTTCACGATGCTAAAACTGCTGGTCATGTGGGTAACCGAAAAACCTTTATGCTTGCCCGTCGCCATGTATGGTGGCCAACCATGAGACGCGATATTACTGCCTTTATCGACGCTTGTGCTGTTTGCGCTCGAAGTAAAGGGGTTCATAAGGCTCCCAGTGGCGGTTTGGTTCCTCTTGAAATCCCTGCCGAACCTTGGACTCATATTTCTATGGATTTTATTGTAGATTTGCCTTTATCACACGGGAATACTGTTATTTGGGTGGTCGTAGATCGCTTCAGTAAAATGGCACACTTCATTCCTTTGGCTAAGCTTCCTTCTGCACCAGAGCTTTCTCGACTATTTACTTCACACATTTTTCGTATTCATGGTATTCCGTCCAATATAGTCTCCGATCGGGGCGTCCAATTTACTTCCCGTTTTTGGAAATGTTTCTGTTCGCGGCTGGGTATACAGATCTCTCTTTCGTCTGCCTACCATCCCCAGTCCAATGGGCAGACGGAAAGAACTAATCAAACTCTGGAACAGTACTTTGTTATGTCTCTGATGCCCAAGAACAATGGGCAGAATTTATTGATTTCGCCGAATTTGCTTACAATAATGCGCCTAGTGAGAGTACCAAGATATCGCCTTTTTATTGTAACCTAGGGAAAAATCCTAGAGCCTCTTCCCTTTCAGGGTCACCCTCCAACTTGCCGGCGTTGGAGGAGTGGCTTCAAGAACGGAAGAATATCTGGACACATGTTCAGGAAACTCTTAAAACCACTAGTTTAAGATATAAGAAATTTGCTGATCGCCGTAGATCACGGGAACCTACTCTTCAAGTAGGCGATCTAGTTTGGGTCTCCACTAAAAATATTGCGCTCCGTCAACCTTCTTGCAAGTTGGGTCCAAAATTCATTGGCCCCTTTCCTATAATTAAAAGGTTGAATAATGTGTCTTTTAAAGTTCAACTCCCGCCAACTATGAAAATACCCAACTCTTTTCACGTTTCACTGTTAAAACCGGCGAAGAATACGCCTCTTGCTGGTCCTGCACCTATTCTTGTGGATAATGAGCCCGAGTACGAAGTAAATAAGATCTTGGATTCTCGTAGGATGCGCAATTCTTTACAATACTTGGTGGACTGGGTTGGCTATGGTCCAGAAGAAAGATGTTGGGTGGCTGCGAGGGATGTTCATGCCAAAGCTCTTGTACGGAAATTCCACCGTGATAATCCGGAAAAACCGGGTGAGGGTCCGGAGGCCCCTCGTGAAGGGGGGGGGTAGTGTCAGCAATTGGCACTTACCTGGGCCCCGGTCCAGCGTTGGCGGCCGGCCGGCCCCAGCAGCTCCGGCCCGGCGGCCGCGCCGTGCGGCGTCTGCTCGGGCGGCGCCGAGCACGGCCTCTCTCCCTCCTCGCGCGCGCGTCATCTGTTCCCGGGCGCGCGCGCGTGCCCGAGGTCTGTTTTCCCTCCGGCGGCGCTGTGCTCAGCGCGCCCGCCGGAGGCTGTAGATTAGCCAGGGGGCACTGGCACGCCCCCTGGTTCGGTTTGAAGGGCCTATGAGCCCTCCTTGTTTGGGCCAATGAGCCCAAGCGAGAGGTTCTGGGCTACACGCCCTTTTCAGGTTCTGGCCCAATGTGTATTTAGATCCCAGTTGCACCAATCATACACTCACCTCCCATCATGTCTGTCCCTATATAAGGTTCGCTCAGTCAGTTGCTCAGCGCCTGTGATAGTGCCTTGTACCCTGTTAGCAGCTTGTCTCTAGTGTTTATTCTGAACTCCCGTTGCCGACCACCGCCTGTCTTGACTATCCTCGATCCGTGTTCCTGTTGCCGACCTTCGCCTGTGTTTGACCATCCCCGATCTGATCTCCTGTTGCCGACCTCTGCTTGATCCTCGACCACGTCTTGTCCAATCCTTTGTACCGCTGCCATTTCTGAACTTCCGTTGCTGACCCTTAGCCTGTTGGACTTCCGTTATACGCTCAGCGATCGGGCTGCTCGGCACCACTTCCAGCCGCGGGTTCTCCAGGCCTCTGAACAGTAAGACTCCAATCTTTGAGCCATTGAAGTCCTGGGGGCAACCGATCCCGGGCAGGCGTGCTCTGCGTCCCGGCAAGCGGGGGCTCCTAAAGGTGAAGCTGGCTGCGGAGATTGGGGGTTGAGGTCTTACTGAGAGGACTGGAGTTATCTAAGTGGATAGCTGTAGTACCCGGAGCGTGACACAGAGATAACCAAGAACAATGATAACAAGGGAGGGATGGAACAATCTAAAAAATCAATTCTACAGGTGAGTACTCACAGAATTGTATTTTTCCAATACAGCATGTTTATTCCTTACTCCTGGGACATCCAAAAGCAGTGTCCGTAATGTAGGGTGGGATCCCCAAAAAGCAACAGCAGGCAGTTTAAACCACTGCCGCCTGCAGAACTTTGTGGCCAAAAGCAGCGCCAGCTGAGGCCCTAACATCAACCTTGTAAAAGTATGAACAGAAGACCAAGTAGCAGCCTTGCAAACTTGTTCAACAGAAGCTTGATGCTGAAAAGCCCAAGAAGCACCAATAGCATGAGTGGAATGAGCAGTAAGGCGGAGAGGAGGATCCTTCCCCTTAGCAGAATAGGCTTGCACCACCGCCTGACGGATCCACTTACTGATGGTGGATTTAGCCGGAGGCAAACCCTTCCTAGGTCCAGAAGGGAGAACAAAAAGAGCATCAGTCTTCCTGAAAGACTCAGTAGCTACCAAATAGAACTTCAAGGTCCTGACCACATCAAGAAAATGTAAGACCCGCTCCTTAGGGTTACTAGGATTAGGACACAGAGAAGGCAAAACAATGTCCTGGTTGAGATGAAAGGCAGACACAACCTTAGGCAGAAAATCTGGTTTAAACCGAAAGACCACCTTGTCCTGATGTCGCTCAAAGTAAGGAGGTTTAAAGGAAAGCACCGCCAACTCAGAAACAGAAGTGATAGCTACCAAAAAGGCTACCTTCAGAGTCAAAATAGGCAAGGCAGCCTCACGTAGAGGCTCAAAAGGAGGACCCTGCATGGCAGATAAAACCAAATTCAAATCCCAGACCAGTAACATAGGCTTACGTGGAGGGCGCACGTGAGTAACCCCCTGGAAAAAAGTTTTAACGAAACGGTGGTTGGCAAAGGATCTTTGGAAGAAAATTGCCAGAGCTGAAACATGTCCTTTGAGGGTACTAAGTTGAAGGCCCAAAACCAAACCATGTTGCAAGAATACCAGAATCCTGGGAATAGAAAACACCCGACAGGGAAGAGACTTAGACTCATACCAGGCAATGTAAGCATGCCATACCCTATAGTAGATAAAGGACGAGGACTTCTTCCTAGCCCGAATCATGGTATCAACAACAGAGTCAGGCAGGCAGCCACTTTTCCATCAAGATGGAGGTTTCAGCAGCCAGGCCGTTAAAGCCAGCCTTTGTAAATTGGGATGGTGTAGCTGTCCCTGAGTGAGCAGGTCTGGATCCTTGGGTAGAGTGCATTGATCTACTGCCAACTGCACGATGTCTGCGAACCACACCCTTCTTGGCCAGCAGGTTTCCACCAGAATGGTTGGCACCCCTACCTGGGTTATCTTGCGCAGCACCCTGCCCAGCAGAGGAAATGGAGGGAAGACAAAGAGGAGCCGAAAACTCTCCCAAGACATTGCTAGTGCATCCATGGCGAAAGCCAGAGGGTCCTGGGACAGAGAGACAAAGACTGGAAGCTTGTGATTGTGACGGGATGCAAACAGATCCCCTTCCGGCTGACCCCAGCGATGGCACAGGGAGTGAAACACCCTGATGCTGAGGGACCATTCTTCCAGATGAGAAATCCCCCTGCTCAAGGAGTCCGCCTCCTGGTTTTCCGCCCCCGGGATATACACTGCCGAGATGCAGGGAACATTCTCCTCCGCCCAGGACAGTATCAGAGACACTTCCTTGAGGGCCCTCTTGCTCCGGGTCCCTCCCTGATGATTGATGTAGGCAACCGCCGTCTGGTTGTCCGATCGGATCTGAACAGCCCGACCCCGAAGGTGTGGGATCAATTGGGCGAGAACCAACCTTACCACCCTCAGTTCCAGAATGTTGATAGGAGTATGGGCCTCCTGGGGGCCCCACTGACCCTGAAATTTCAATGACTTCCAGAAGCCCCCCCCCAACCTGTCAGACTGGCATCTGTGGTGACAGTCTCCCAGCAAGGGGACAGAAAGGTTCTGCCCACCAAGAGGTTCCTGGAGTCCAGCCACCACGAGAGGGACCATCTGGCCAGGGGGGACAGAGCAAACTCCTGATTCAGGGACACAGGGTCCCGATCCCACACTGATAAGAGGTGTAGCTGAAGGGGTCTCATGTGAAACTGAGCATAGGGTACTGCTTCGAAGCAAGACACCATCAGACCCACCAGCTGCATCCCCTGCCGGATGGAGGGATGAGGACATAAAAGAAGAAGCTGGGCCTTGTCTTGAAGACTCTCCACCTTCTGCTGAGGGAGAAAAACCCTGACTTGAGATGTATCAGAGATGAGTCATGCCCAGAAAGGACCTCACCAGTGACTGGGACAGAGAAGACTTGGGATGGTTGATCACCCATCCGAAGGACTCGAGTGTGGACACCACCATCTGGGTATCCAGCTCGGCCTGTTGGAAGGACTGTGACGTGATCAGAATGTCGTTCAGATAAGGAAGGATGAGTATGCCCTGAGATCTCAACAGAGCCATCACTCCCGCCAGCACCTTGGTGAAAACCCTGGGAGCCGAGGTGGAAGATTGGAACATGAAGGTAAGCATCCTTGATGTCTACAAGTCATGAAGTCGCCCTGGTGCAGGGTACTGACCGCCGAGCGTAGGGTCTCCATGCGAAAATGCTTGAATTTGACAAACTTGTTGAGGCACTTAAAATCCAGGATGGGCCTGAGGGACCCATCATTTTTGGGGACCGTGAATATATTGGAGTAGAAACCTCTGCCCCTTTCCCTGAAAGGCACCGGGCAGATGACACCCAACTCCAGAAGATTTTGGACCGCAAGACGCAAACCATGAGCTGACGGGGTTTTGAGCCATCCGGGATCTGATGAATCTTGGGGGCGGCCAGGCTGCAAACTCTATCTTGTAACCGGAAGAAACCACCTCCTGTATCCACCTGTCTGCTACACATAGCCTCCAGACATGAGGCAAACAGGACCAAGCGCTCACCAAAGAGCCGCAGCCCCTTAAAAGGAAATCCAGTGAGGGCCTTCTTAGCAGCATTATCAGCCACCCACTGACGCAGCCAGAGAGCGTCGTATAGCCACCAAAAGGGCAGAAGTCCTACCACACATCCTTATGGCATCATCCATAGCAGAAAGAATATATGCAACAAATTCATAGCAAAGCAGGAGAGATCTTTAATCCTCTCCTCCCGCATCATCCGAGGCCCCATCCAAGAGACACTTGAGCAGCCCTTTAATAACAATAGCCGTAATGGCAGAGGCACAAACCGGGCGCAGCGCAGTCCCCCCACAGGCAAAGGCATGACAGGACAATTGGGTAGTAGTGTCAGGTGAGTGCATAACTGATGTATTAGACAACCTCGGGAGGACATGACCAACGCTTAATCACATCAGCAGGAAAGGGATACCTCCTGTCCCAACTCTTGGGCTCCCCAGGCAGCTTACTAGGCCGTTCCCACTCCTTGAGCACCAGATTATTAAAGTGATTCTGCTCAGGGAACTCCAAGCCTGGTTTAACAGTATGGAAAAGCTCACCCTGCTGCTGCGGAGCCACTGCAGGAGGGGAAATACAGAGCACTTCAAAAATGTGAGTCAATAACCTGTCAGTGTCCTCTGAAGACCATGGATCTTCTCCAAAGGGAGACTCAGTACCACCATATAACTTAGCCTGCTCCTCAGAGGATTCTGAATCAGAAAACAATTCCCCCTCAATGGGGTAAAGGCCAGAAAAAGAGTAAAGTCCCTCATCTTCTACAGGAAAAAGGGAAGCAGCGGGAGATAAATGCCGCTTCTTGGCAGAAGCCTTACGCAGGGCCGACCCAGCAATATGCTTTTCGATGCTGGCCACCCGTGAAGCCAAGTCATATTGTGACTCCCCGCTAGTGTGCCCCTCACTAGGGGTCAGATGCAAGCGTGGGGGGGTAGGCGATGCTGAAGGGAGCGCAGCGCCGGGAACCGTAGCAGACGACCCGGGCTGCAGCGCAAGTACATGCTGGGCGCAGGGCACACATACCCTGACACCGTCACTAACTGGGGATACCCCACACACAACACACAGCTGGGCTTGTCCCGAAGGAACCCCAAGCACATTATCCCCGGAAGCCTCCATATGGTGATTGATACAGGCGCAACGGCCAGTACAGGGACACGGCTAGTAATAGCCACCCGGGATGCCCCCTCGAAGCCCGCTAGGGAAGGTGGGAGATTGGTAAAAAGCAGGGCCGGGAAAACCACAGTCAGAGGTTACCCGCCTGCAAGACACAATAAGGCACAAATAAGCATCCCCAGCGCATACATATAACAGCAAGAGAAACCCCGTAAGGGACTCACAGACCAAGTGGACAGATTGCACAGGAAAGCAGACCACAGCGGGACCGCGTCTCAGCACCGCAAGAACGAGGGCCACAAAATGGCGCGGGCAGCAATACCTAGAGGGGCGGACCGCGGCCACATGACGCAGAGCGCGTCAACCGCGGTTCCCGCCCCCCCGAGGAAAACGAAACAGCGACCACGTGACGCGCAAGCGCCATGACAGAAAGCAAAAAACACCTAATACAAAGCACACATAGAAAGGACTCCCCGGGCGCCCCCTGCCATCAGCGCGGGCAAAGCAGGGAAAACTTACGTAAACCTAGGAGGAGAGGGGGGTAGAGGGGAGGGAGGGGGAGGCATTAAATCACCACAACAATTTTGGGCTAGGGCATCCCGTCGAGGCTCACCATACAAGCCTGTAGCCGGCTACCCTTTGGTACAGGGTCTTGCGGCTTGGAGCAACGCTCCTCCAGCACCTGACCCCAGTGCTGTCCTACCTTCACCCGAACCGTCAGCCGGGGCTGGGAGGCAGTGGGTTCAGAACGGGTGGGAATAGGTCTGCAGGGCCGACTTGAAAAGCCCTGCTCCCTGCGCAGTAGAGACCATCTTCTATCTTCGCAGTCCAGACTGCAGAGAAACACTGGGAATTTGTGGGAGGTTCCTGGCTATTTATGGGGCCGGGAGTGGCCACAAGTCTTTCTGCAGTCCACGGCGCCACCTTGTGGCGGATAACTCAGGAGTAAGGAATAAAGTGGAACAGGACGTGCTGTATACTTGGAAAATATCAGCGCCACGGCTTCTCCAGAGGTAAATGAGAGAGCCATCTCCTATGGATACTCCAACAACCGAGAAGTCAGGAAAAATCTAAGGCAGTGTACTCCACAGGTTCCAGAAAAAAAGGTATGTTTTGTTGGTGATCCACACACACCCTACACCCTACAAGATGAAAAAAGGCGGTACCAAAACTCATAAAAAAATGAAATGGGTCCACGCAGCAATCATAGATTGTGTAAAAAGATTCAAAAAGGGCTAATACATTTATTTTTGTCCCTGAAGGATGTTTATTATGCAACAGGGGCCACAATCCTAAAAACAGGATACTCAGCGCCGGAAGCCAGCTCAGACAGTGAACTGCCGATGAGTGGGCTGCTCTAGGCAGCTCTCATCCCAACCTCTACTGGCTGGTGATGGAACCAATATAGGAAGGGGACACAACTGTCCAAACCACCACAGGGCAGGTGGCTCTAGGACTGGATGTCACCACATGAGTGACAGCAGTCACTGCCATCATATCCAGCTGCCAATGGTAATACTTCAGAGGGCTCTATGAGGTCTGGCTATTTCTGTCTTCAGAGGCTGTAGCAAATGCCCACAAAGGGAATCTCATTGCCTGGAGACCACCAGTCTGGTGCGCTGCATATCCAGGTGAGATGGCAGTTGCGCCAGCTGACACCAGTGAATTTTGCTATGCTCAATGGAGATTCGTCAGGCTCTGAAGCTTTGCTATGGCTTCTACCTGTTGCTGTAGGAAATAGAGGCGAGACACATAGGACAGGCGTCAGGCAAGTTGCTTGTTGCCTTATTATTGCTGGTGCCTGAACTGTCTCTTTAAAATGAAAAAGCTAAAAAGGGAAATAGGTTCTTGTTTGAATGAATAGGCTTCTTTGTTGAAGTCTATCTGTATTTCTGCAAGCAGAACTTGCAGCCGGTGAAAAATATTATGTGATTATAACACACACACTATATATATATATATATATATATATATATATATATATATATATATATATATATATATACACAAAAATACTAAATTTTGCAGGTTACCCATTATACGAAAATACAATTCTATGCAACTCACCTGTAGAATTGTTTTTGAGTATATCCAGTCCAGGTCATCCCAAAGTGATGACATGTGGGTATTCCGCCCCCAGGGGGCGCTCGACTGCAAAATTAAAAGCTGTCAAGCCCCCTATAAAGGCAGTGTCTCTCTATCATTTCCCAGTGGTTAAAAAGCAGTAAAGAGGAGACAGGCCGGGAGCCCAAGAAACCATGTTACTTCACATAGCTTCAGCATGTACTCTCTCCAACAAAAAAACTTAAGGACAACAAGTCCAAGAATAATCACCATAACAGGCAAACAAGAGATAATGAACAAGGGCGGGGTGGGAGGACCTGGATTGGATATACTCAAAAACAATTCTACAGGTGAGTTTCACAGTATTGTATTTGTCCCTATATCCAGTCCAGGTCGTCCCAAAGTGATGACATGTGGGACATCCAAAAGCAGTGTGCATTAGGGCGGGATCCCCAGTGCGGAACAGCATGTAGTTCATTTCACTACCACCTGAAGCACCTTTCAGCCAAAGACAGCATCAGCTGATGCCCTAACATCAACCTTGTAAAACTTTGTAAAAGTATGAACTGAAGACCAAGTGGCGGCCTTACAAACCTGTTCAACAGATGCCTGGTGCTGAAAAGCCCAGGAGGCACCGATAGCTCTAGTAGAATGAGCTGCAATAAGAAAAGGGGGTTCCTTCCCCTTGGCAGAATATGCTTGCACCACCGCCTGTCTGATCCACTTACTGAGAGTGGACTTGGCTGGTGGCAAACCTTTCCTAGAACCCTCAGTTAGGACAAAGAGCAAATCCGATTTCCTGAAGGATTCAGTCGCCACCAGGTAATACTTAATGGCTCTGACCACATCCAAGGCATGGAGGGTCCTTTCCTTAGAATTAGTCGGTGCTGAACACAAGGAAGGTAAGACAACTTCCTCATTAAGGTGAAAGGGAGAAACGACCTTAGGCAAAAAATTAGGTTTAAAGCGAAAAACCACCTTATCCCTATGCCGCTCAAAGCAACGCGCGGCCATCTCTGACATGCGATGCACCGAGGTGATCGCTACCAAAAAGACCACTTTGAGAGTCAAAATAGAATGCAGCATCGCACAATGGCTCAAAGGGAGGACCCTGAAGAGCAGAAAGTACCAAATTCAAGTCCCACACCGGTATTACTGACTTACGCGGTGGACGGACATGGGTGACTCCCTGGAAAAAAAGTCTTGATCAACCTACGATTGGCAATGGATCTTTGGAAGAAGATGGCTAAGGCCAAGACCTGGCCCTTGAGGGTGCTCAGCTGGAGACCCAAGTATAAGCCGTGTTGTAAAAACTCCGGGATGTACACAGCTGATATGCAGGGGACATTGGCCTCCGCCCAAGTCAGGATCAGAGACGCTTCCTGGAGGGCCCCCTTGCTCCGGGTCCCTCCCTGATGATTGATGTAGGCAACTGCCGTCTGGTTGTCCGAGCGCACCTGAACAGGCAGGCCCCGAAGGTGAGTAATCAAGTGAGCCAGAACTAACCTGATCGCCCGTAGTTCCAAGACATTGATAGGTATGTGGGCCTCCTGAGGATCCCCCCTCCCCTGGAACGGCACGGACTTCCAGAAACCCCCCCCAACCTGACAGACTGGCATCCGTAATGACCGTCTCCCAGGGAGGAGTAAGAAAGTAAGAAAGGATCTGCCCCCAACAGGTTCCTTGAGTCCATCCACCACAAGAGGGACCTCCTGAACCGAGGGGAGAGCACACAGACCCCATCCAGGGACGCTGGGTCCTTGTCCCATACTGACAATAGGTGAAGTTGCAGAGGCCTCAAGTGGAACTGAGCATAAGGTACCGCTTCGAAGCATGCCACCATCAGGCCCACTAGCTGCATCCCCTGCCTGATGGAGGGATGAGGACAAGCTAGGAGGGACTGAGCCTGTGCAATCAGACTGTCCAGCTTCTGCTGAGGAAGGAAAATCCTTGCCTGAACTGTATCCAGATTTATTCCTAGGAATGTAGTTACCAAGGAAGGGGACAGTGAGGACTTGGGGTGGTTGATCACCCATCCAAATGACTCCAGAGTGGACACCACCAGCTGAGTATCCAACTCTGCCTGATGTAGAGACTGGGAAGTGATGAGAATGTCGTCCGGATACGGAAGCACGCGTACGCCCTGACATCTGAGCAGAGACATCACGCCAGCCAGCACCTTGGTGAACACCCTGGGGGCTGAAGTGAGGCAAAATGGCAAGGCCACAAACTGGTAGTGTTGATCCATCAGGGTCCTAATAGCCACAGCAGTAATAGCAGAGGCACAGACTGGCCGCAGCGCCGTCCACACACATGCAAAGGCATGGGACGCCAGCTGGTCAATGCGCCAGTCCTCAGCATCCCGCAGGGTAGTAGAGTCAGGGGAGTGCATGACAGAGTTGTTAGATAACCCTAGAACCGGGGCATCCACTTCGGGAGGGGATGACCAACACTTCACCACATCAGCAGGAAAGGGATACTTCCTATCCCAACTCTTAGGTACACCGGGAAGTCTACTGGGATGTTCCCATTCCTTGAGCACAAGGTTATTGAAATGTGCTTGCTCAGGATATTCCAAGCGTGACTTAGCAGTATGAAAAAGTTTCCCCCTTTGCCTGGGAGCCGCAACAGGGGGAGAGATAGACAGAACCTAAAAAATCTGAGCCAACAGTCTATCAGTATCATCCGGGGCCAAGGGGTCAGAGCCAAAATCGTCATGACCCCTGGGCCTCTCATCAGATGACCCTGAGTCAGAGAATAGCTCCCCTTCCTCCAAAGGGGTATAGCCAGACAGTTGCAAAAACTCATCAGCTTCCATAGAAAAGAGTGACATCAGGCATTAAGTGCCGCTTTTTTGCAGAGGCCTTACGAGGTATTAGCAATTAACTTCTCAACACTAACCAGTCTAGAAGACACATCAGGCTGAGAATCCCCACTTGTATGCAACTTAATGGGAGTGAGATTTAAGCTTGGGGGAGTAGGTGAGGCGAAACGAATACTAGACTCAGCCACTGGAAGGCCGGATTGCAGTTCAAGCAACTGTTTGGCACTGGGTACACAGACCCGCGCCTTGTCCACGTCAACATGGGACTCCCCACAAGCTACACACAGCCGGGCTTGTCCCGAAGGAACCCCGGTCACATTATCCTGAGACGCCTCCATATGGTGATTAGAGCGGCACAATAGGGCGATAGGGATTAACGCTATACAGCAACCCGGGATGCCCCAATAACCCGCTAGGGAAGTGGGAGTAATTAACACTAGGCCTCACAAGTTAACCAACTAAATAGAGGGAGTAAGGCCGGGAGAAGCCAAAGGGGTTCGCCCGTCTGAAAGACATAATCAAAGGGTAGCCGTAAGTATACAGTAATTAACAGCAGTAATAAAGCTGCCCGCAAGGGCACTCATGGACCGCGGTAGGTAGAAGCCCGTCACACAGCAGCCGGAACCATGCAAAAAATGGCGTTGGTATACCTCGAGGGGTGGGCCCGCATGAGCAATGACGTGGAATGCGCCAAAGACAGGCCCCACCCTCCCCGAAGAGCACAAAGCCAACACGTGACAAGCAGCCAATGATGGCGCACCGGCGCCTGAGGTAACGCTGCCGCCAAGCGCGGAACACAGGAAAAAAATGCATGGCGGCGGCAATTTCAAGCACAATAAATGTAAAACAAGTCAGTGCGGCGGCTGACACCAAGCATAATGTAGTGAAGCATAAAAGCCAATACACATATATACATACACACACACACCCGCTTTCCCCCGAAGGCTACAAGGAGAGTGAGGGAGGACAGCGGCCACTTAACATAGGGCCCACCGATAGACAGGGGCAATAGTGCGGGAGGGGCATCCCATAGAGGCTCACCATATGCCTGTACCGCCTACCCTTTGGTGGGGGATTGCGGTGCAGCAGCGCTCCTAAGCACCTAACAGCGGTGCTGCCTACCATCACCCGACCAGCGCAGCCAAGGCTGGGAGGCAATTACTGATGGAACGGGTGGGAATAGTCCTACAGGGCGGCAGGCTAATAGACCCACTCACCTGGGGGTAGAGAGAGCCATCTACTTGTCCTTCGCAGTCCAGACTGCAGAGAAAATCTGGGGATTGTGGGAGGTCCCTGGGTATTTGAGGGGCCGGGAGGAGCCTATTTTCGATGTCTCTGCAGTCCAGCGCGATCTGGCGGAGTAGTACCCGAATGTAAGTATTCTATCTGGAGCAGGACGTACTGATTACTAAGAATAAAGAGCCAGCCCACCAGGAAGACAGATCATCGGCGAGAAAACAACGGCCACCATAGCCTCAGGGCGGCCCACCGCAGGCCCACACACACAGACCGTGCACCATGCCCCCGAACACCTCCACCGCCTGTCCAGACCAAAAACCACGCGAGCGGCGCCCCCCCCCCCCTCACAGCGTATGTGCCTGTCAAGATGGAGGGAGAGAGGGTGGTAAGTATAAGTGCAACGCACACAGCAAAAAGTAAGTGGCATAAAAACACAGCAGCAAAATAAAGCTTGTGGGATAGGGAGGGATATAAGACCTCTAGTCAGTAATGTGGTCACCCCCCCAGTAGGCTTACTATCAGCCTATGGCCGGCTACCCATTAATCAGGGTCTGCGGCCCAGAGCCTAGCTCTGCCAAAAATACAATTCTGTGATTACTCACCTGTAAAATTGGCATTATGAGTATACAGTACGTCCTGCTCCAGATTAGATTACTTACACTTGGGGTATTACTCCGCCAAATGGCGCTGGACTGCAGGGACATCAAAATAGGCTCCTCCCGGCCCCTTAAATACCAGGGACCTCCCACAAAATCCCCAGCATTGAAAAGCAGTTAAAGAGAAGCCGGGAGAATTAAACAAAACCAAACTGGTAACTAAAACAATGAAAACAATCACCATACAGGGGATCCAGGATAATGCAAAACCAAGGGTGGGGTGGAGCAGGACGTACTGTATAATCATAATACCAATTCTACAGGTGAGTAATCACAGAATTGCATTATTCTTAGTATACAGTACGTCCTGCTCCAGATTAGATTACTTACACTTGGGACATCCAATAGCAATGTCCATAAAGTAGGGTGGGATTCCCAAAGGAAACAGCAGACAGGTCATACCACTGCCGCCTGCAGGACCTTACGGCCAAAAGCAGCATCAGCTGAGGCCCTAACATCAACCTTGTAAAACTTGGAAAAGGTATGAACAGAAGATCAAGTGGCGGCCTTGCAAACTTGTTCGACAGAAGCCTGGTGCTGAAAAGCCCAAGAGGCACCAATAGCACGAGTGGAATGAGCAGTAAGGTGGAAAGGAGGATTCTTCCCCTTAGCAGAATAGGCCTGAATCACAGCCTGACGGATCCATTTGCTGATAGTAGACTTGGCCGGAGCTAAACCCTTCCTAGGACCAGAAGGGACCACAAAAAAGGGCATCAATTTTTCTGAAAGATGCAGAAGCCACCTGATAGTATTTCAGACACCTAACCACATCCAAAGAATGCAAGACCCTCTCCTTAGCATTACTAGGATTAGGGCACAATGAAACGCAGACACCACCTTAGGCAGAAAATCGAAACACCACCTTGTCCTGGTGTCTCTCAAAGTAGGGGGGCTGGATGAACAGCACCGCCAACTCAGAAACATGCCTAACAGAGGTGATAGCCACCAAAAAGACAACCTTGAGAGTAAGAATTGCCAGGGCAGCCTCCTGCACAGGTTCAAAGGGAGCACCCTGCAAGGCAGACAAGACCAAGTTTAAATCCCAAACAGGCAACATGGGCTTACGTGGGGGACGCACATGAGTAACCCCCTGGAAAAAAGTCCTGATCAGAGAATGCTGGGCAAAGGACTTCTGAAAGAAAACAGCCAGCCAGAAGCATGACCCTTCAGAGTACTGAGTTGGAGCCCCATCTCCAACCCATGATGCAGGCACTCCAGGATCCTGGGAATAGAGAACACATGACAGGGAAGAGACTTAGACTCACACCAGTCAATGTAGGCACGCCAAACCCTATAATAAATCGAAGAAGAAGACTTCTTCCTAGCCTTTATCATGGTATCAACAACAGAGGCAGACAGCCCCTTCTCCATCAAGATGGAGGTTTCAGCAGCCAGACCGTCAAAGCCAGAGTTTGTAAATTGGGATGGTGTAAGTGACCCTGAGTGAGCAGGTCTGGCACCCTGGGCAGAGCGTACTGATCTACTGCCAGCTGCACGACGTCTGCGAACCACACTCTTCTTGGCCACCTGGGGGCCACCAGTATTGCTGGCACCCCCTCCAGAGCTATCTTGCGCAGAACCCTGCCCAACAGGGGGAATGGAGGAAAGACATACAGGAGCTGAAAGTCCTGCCATGACATTGCTAGAGCATCCGTGGCCAGGGCCAGAGGATCCTGGGACAGGGAGACAAAGGCCGGGAGCTTGTGATCGTGACAGGACGCAAACAGATCCACATCTGGTTGGCCCCAACGGTGACACAGAGATTGAAACACCCTGTTGCAAAGGGACCATTTTCCCAGGCGAGAGGTCCCCCCTGCTCGGAGAGTCTGCCTGCAGATTCTCCACCCACGGGATGTACACAGCTGATATGCAGGGAACATTGGCCTCCGCCCAGGCCAGGATCAGAGACACTTCCTGGAGGGCCCCCTTGCTCCGGGTCCCTCCCTGATGATTGATGTAGGCAACTGCCGTCTGGTTGTCCGAGCGTACCTGAACAGGCAGGCCCCGAAGGTGATGAGTCAACTGAGTCAGAACCAACCTGATCGCCCTCAGTTCCAGAATGTTGATAGGTGTGTGGGCCTCCTGAGGGCCCCACCTCCCTTGGAACTGCAGGGACTTCCAGAAACCCCCCCCCCCCCAACCTGTCAGACTGGCATCCGTGGTGACCGTCTCCCAGTAGGGGGCCAGAAAAGATCTGCCCCCCAAATGGTTCCTGGAGTCCAGCCACCACGAGAGGGACCGCCCGACTAGGGGAGAAAGCACAAAGTCCTGGTCCAGGGACGCAGGATCCTTGTCCCATACTGACAAGAGGTGGAGTTGCAGAGGCCTCAAGTGGAACTGAGCATAAGGGACCGCCTCGAAGCAGGCCACCATCAGGCCCACCAGCTGCATTCCCTGCATGATGGAGGGATGATGACAAGATAGCAGGAACTGAACCTGCGCAATCAGACTGTCCACCTTCTGCTGAGGAAAAAAAATCATTGCCTGAACTGTATCCAGATTCATTCCCAGGAAGGGAGTCACCAAGGAGGGAGACAGAGAAGACTTGGGATGGTTGATCACCCAGCCAAATGACTCCAGAGTGGACACTACCAGCTGAGTATCCAACTCTGCCTGATGTAGGGACTGGGAAGTGATGAGAATGTCGTCCAGGAAGGGCAGCACGCGGATGCCCTAAGCAGAGACATCACTCCTGCCAGCACCTTGGTGAACACTCTGGGAGCTGAAGTGAGACCAACGGGCAATGCCACAAATTGGTAGTGCTGATCCTCCAGAGCGAACCTGAGGAACCTTTGATGACCTGGAAACACAGGACTATGAAGGTAAGCAGGGAACTGATGGCAGAGCGCAGAGTTTCCATGCGAAAGCACCTGCACCTGACAAATTTGTTGAGGATCTTAAGTCCAGGATGGGCCTGACTGACCCATCTCTTTTGGGCACGGTGAAGAGGTTGGAATAGAAGCCCTTGCCCCTTTCTCGTAAAGGGACCTGGCAGATGACCCCCAGCTCCAGAAGGCTTTGCACCGCCAGTACTAGAGCCTGAGCTGACACAGGGTCCTGAGAAATTCGGGATCTGATGAATCTTGGGGGGGGGGGGGGGGCAGGCAGCAAACTCTATCTTGTAACCGGAGGACACTACCTCCTGAATCCACCGGTCTGAGACATGAAGCCTCCAGAGCAAAGTGAGCAAAGTGCTGAAGCTGTCCCCCCACCCGTATGGGTGAGGGCGCCCCTTCATGCCTAAGGGGGCTTGGGAGAGGACTTAAGCTTGGAGCCCCAGGAGGAGCCAGGGCGTCGTCTGCCCCTACCCCAGAAGTCTCCTCGGGCCCCAGTAAGGGAAACCCCCCTCCCTTGTCTAGCACCACGGTAGGGGGAGGAAAAGGAGCCCTGACCCCAAAAGGGCCGAGACTGCCGCCTGCGCTGGGGTAACCTGCCTCCCTTAGCAAACAGGTCCAGGTGGTCCCCAAACAGGCGTAGTCCTTTGAAGGGAAAACCAGTGAGGGCTTTCTTGGAAGCATGATCAGCAGCCCACTGGCGCAGCCAAACCGAGCGGCGTATAGCCACCACAAGGGCAGAGGTTCTGCCACACATTCTAATGGTATCATCCAAGGCAGAGAGGACATAAGTCACAAAAACATCACAAAGAGAGAGTGCATTAAACTCCTCACTAGACACATCATCAGGGGCACCATCAAGGATACTTCTGAGCAGGGTCCTGATAGCCACAGCCGTAATGGCAGAGGCACAGACCGGGCGCAGTGCCGTCCCCACACATGCAAAGGCATGGGATGCCAGCTGATCAATGCGCCGGTCCTCAGCATCCTGCAGCGTAGTAGAGTCAGGGGAGTGCATGACAGAGGTGTTAGATAACCCTAGGACCGGGGCATCCACTTCAGGAGGGGATGACCAGCACTTCACCACATCAGCAGGAAAGGGATACCTCTTATCCCAACTCCCATTCCCTGAGCACAAGATTATTAAAATGGGCTCAGCAGTATGAAACAATTCCCCCTGTTGCCTGGGAGCCGCAACCGGGGGAGAGATAGAAAGAACCTCAAAAATCTGAGCCAACAGCCTATCAGTATCATCTGGGGCCCAGGGGTCAGAGCCAGAATCATCATGAACCCTGGGCCTCTCATCAGAGAATAACTCCCCTTCTTCCAAAGGGGTATAGCCAGACAGTTTCAAAAACTCATCAGCTTCCATAGGGAAAAGAGTGACATCAGGCGTTAAGTGTCGCTTTTTAGCAGAGGCCTTACGCGCCAAGGTATTAGCAAGCAACTTCTCAACACTAGCCAGTCTGAAAGACACATCAGGCTGAGAATCCCCACTTGTATGCAACTCAATGGGAGTCAGATTTAAGCTTGGGGGAGTAGGTGAAGCCATACGAGGCGCAGGCCCAGCTACTGGTAAACCAGGCTGCAGCGCAAGCACCTGCTGGGCACAAGGTACACAGACCCGCACATTGTCAGCACTAGTAGGGGACACCCCACAAGCTACACACAGCCGGGCTTGTCCCGAAGGAACCCTGAGCACATTATCCTGAGACGCCTCCATATGGTGATTATAGCGGCACAATAGGCGATAGGGATTCACGCTGCATAGAGGGAGTAGGGCCGGGAGAAGCCAATAGGGGTCGGCCCGTCTGAAAGACATAAGCAAAGGGGAACCGTAAGTGACATGTGAATAAAAAATGGTAAATAAAGCCGCCCGTGAGGGCACTCACGGACCGCGGTAGGTAGATGCCAGTCACACAGCAGCCGGATCCAAGAGAAAATGGAGCCGGGTATACCTCGAGGGGCGGGCCGCGGGGACAGTGACGCAGAACGCGCCAACCAGGGGCCCCGCCCCCCCGAAGAGCACAAAGCCGCGCACGTGACAAGCAGCCAATAACGGCGCACCAGCGCCTGAGGTAACGCCGCCGCTAAGCGCGGAACACAGTGGAAGCGTGCGGCGGCAAATTTAAAAAGGCAACCAGTGCAACCAAGTCAGCGCGACGGAAGGAAAATTCACATACAACCCCCCCCCCCGTGAGCTACAAGGGAGAGCGAGGGAGGACAGCGGCCACTTAACAGGACCCACCGATAGACAGGGGCAAGGGACAATAGGGCGGGAGGGGCATCCCATAGAGGCTCACCATAAGCCTATACCGCCTACCCTTTGGTAGGGGATTTCGGTGGAGCAGCGCTCCTAAGCACCTGACAGCGGTGCTGCCTACCATCACCCGACCAGCGCAGCCAAGGCTGGGAGGCACATTAATAATGGAACGGGTGGGAATAGTCCTACAGGGCTGCAGGCTAATAGCCCCGCTCACCTGCGAGAAGAGAGAGACATCTTCTTGTCCTTCGCAGTCCAGACTGCAGAGAAGATCTGGGGATTTTGTGGGAGGTCCCTGGTATTTGAGGGGCCGGGCGAAGTAATACCCCAAGTGTAATTAATCTAATCTGGAGCAGGACGTACTGTATACTAAGAATAACCCTGACCCCGGCGTTCTCTCCCTACTGTCACAATCCCGAGTCAGCTGCGGCTGGGAGGCAAGAGTGGGTCTCACAGGATCATGGTAATAGGGTCCGCAGTGGCCGACGGGCTAGGAGGCCCCGCTCAGCTGCCAAAATTCCAGGAGAGAGTATCCAACGATCTTCAGCAGCCAGACTGCAAGATGAACACTGGGAAATGATAGAGAGACACGTGCCTTTATAGGGGGCCGGGAGGAGCTACAGCTTTTGATCTTGCAGTCGAGCACCCCCTGGGGGCGGAATACCCACATGTCATCACTTTGGGACGACCTGGACTGGATATAGGGAAAACTGTTTTTTTTCAACATTATGATGTGTTAAATTTAGAGTGATAACATTAACGTGTTGTGACAGACGGGATAATGCCTGCTACATCCAAATGAATCAAAGACCAAACCTATTGGTGGAAAGCATCAACTAGTAAGCATCAACAGGTATCAACAATCGTCCCTGTCCCTAAGTACCAAGCAGTGATGTTTAATGGAAAAGGCCAGTTGCAAAAGCTGTTACAGATGTCAGAAAGTCCATCTTCTGCAAAAGTAAACAGATCAAGGGGCTTGACAAAACAATCACTCCCAAAGGACTAAATCAAGGATGTCATGTGTGATGTGTGGCATCAAGGCCCTAATTAAGGCAAAGCTTAAAGTAACTGTAAACCCAGCAGCACAAATAAGACAGCAAACATAATGCCTGTCTCGTGTGCCTCTCTTCCATTTCCTGCAGGGTAGAAGCACACACACACACACACACACACACACACACACACACACACACACATACACACACACACACACACACAAAAGTGGTCTAACAACCACTCTGTTCCTTGGATCTCTCAGTGTGAACAAGCATGAAAAGCCACAGTGGTCCTGTGGCTGTCTCTGACAACAGAAAAGCATGCTCAAGACTCACAAAAATACCTGCTTTCTACTCTTTCTATAGTACGGGGCTTAGCCCCCACAGATAACGAGCTGTACCCTTTTCCTCTGCTTGCTTCTGCTTAGGCAGAAGGCAGGAGAAGAGCTTGGAGGACCTTCGACAAGACTTTTAACATTCTCCCAGAAGACGACCAAGGAAATTTGCATACCAGCAAGATGAGCTTCAGAACTGCCCAATCAGGTGCTGCAAAGCACCAAGGAACCTCCCCTTTCAGCCAACGCTGCTCCCAAGGCCTTGGCCAGAGCCACGCAAGTCTCCCCTGGGGCACCACCCCTAGAACCCTGGATGAGACAGACTGTGGTCCTGAAACTGAAGAAGGATGGGGAAGGAAAAACCCCAGAAATGGCCCACTGAATCTTTTGCGATACCATGTTGACTGGATTGGATTTTCATAAACCAGAAGTCCTGTCAGTCCATTCCTTCCTGCACAGCATTTTTTTACATCACCTTCAAACTTTGAAGCTTACAGACCAATACAGAGTGATGAAAGACGGGTAACGGTTTCCATGCACAGCCCACACATCCCAGATGAGGATATTGTCACCTTCTTCAAGAGATACTGCCCAGTCCTAGCAGATCTTGGATGATGGGAAAGTGGTTCACGATGTGCAAGCTGAGGAATAATGGGCAAACTCTCCTCCACCTGCCACAGTTTTTTGCCCTGGGGAACTCCCCCAGTATGCGTGTATACAAAGTCCAGCCAGCCTTCGTGGTTCGAATAAAATGTCCAGTTTTAATAGAGAATATTAAAATGCTTCCTTGGGCACATCATATACATGAAAGGCAAACAATCTTCCCTAGATGCGTCGACGCGTTTCGGGCTTCCTGCCCTTAATCATGACAAAATAAGACTGGCAGAGGTGCACATTTATATACATATGGCGCGTTAATCAATAGAAACACCTGACAAGCATTTAATTAAATTAAATTAAGTAAGTACTTACACTCCCGTAACGGCGCAGCATCAGCGGCGTCTGTCCGCTGCACCCAGTCCCCGCCGTCCTCCCGGAAACACTGGAGGCCGGTTAGCCAATCACCTAGCCCGATGACGTACTTCACTCTGACTGGCAAACCGGATTGTCACGTCAGAGTGAGGGCACGTCCGGTCTCCGTGTACTCCGGGAGGAAGGGCGGAAGTACTGCACAGCAGGCAGAGGTCGCCGGCATGCAGCCGCACGGGAGCGCTGTCATCAGAAACCTTGATCCATGTGGTCAACAGCAATACATGTAAATGGAAACAAAAGCAAAAAACAAAACAAACAACACAGCAGTGGTATCATAAATGTCACACATTCAAGAGAGGTTCATAGCAATGCATATAAAAACTATTGTTACTCAAAACCTTGAATATTAATTATGTGTGTATACATATCCTCATTTTCTATATGCTAATTACTCCTGCGTTGCCTATGGTTGTTAATTAATTACATGGGAACATAAGTGCATACATAGGGACATCAATAAATAATATTTAGGAGCCAGAGGCTACTACAGCATCCAATCCCATTGTTATGCTCCCTAATTATACATCTATCTTTGATTAAAAAGGGACAAAAATATATCCCACTAAACCTGTAGTTCTATACATTATCAAGGATAGGGTAAGGGCATATCTGCTCTGTAAATAAAGGTCATAAATCTGTAGAATAATTTTTATCTTGTATCTCTTATCTAAGACTGAAGGAGGAGAGAAAGGAGGAGACAAACTCATCTCTGGTGCAAAAAAGAAATAAGCACTATTTAAATAAAAGATATATATAAAGATAAAACATATGAGATGAAATGAGATGAGATAAGGAATGATATAAGACATATGAGATAAGGAATGACAATGAATGATAAGGGGAAGAGCAAATTACATCGACCTCCCCTTACACTCATTTTACTCCAAAAAGAGGTCAACGTCCCATCTAGAATTTAGACCTAGGGGGGTACGGGTCTGTAACTTAAAAATCCAGAACACCTCCCTCTGTAAAATCTTCTGTCGTAGGTCTCCTCCCCTAGGACCCATTGTCACCTTCTCTATCCCCATACATGTAATCCCTGAAGGGTCTCCGGAATGTACACTAACAATATGCCGGCCCACGTTGGATAGCCTGGAGAAGTCCCCTTGGTGTGTAGCCAGATGTTCTGCCACCCTCTTCTTCAAAGGTCTTGTGGTACATCCCACATATTGGACTTCGCATTCAGCACATGTGACTAAGTATATCAGATTTTTGGTATTACAATTAATAAATTGTTTAACCTCAAATCTTTCCTTGGTAACTGTAGATTCAAACACATCCTTCTGACATGCTAATTTACACATGTTGCATCTTCTACCTCCACATTTAAAGAAACCTTTGCAGGTCAACCATGTCCCTGAGGGTTTCCCTTGTCCTCTATATAAACTTGGGGACAATTTTTGGCCAATAGTGGGGGACCTCCTACTCACAATTTGTACCCCCTGTGCTACAATCGATTTTAAATCTGGATCACAGTATAAGATCGGGAGATGTTTAAGGACTATCTTTTTAATCTCCAAAAACTCTTGACTGTAGGTGGTAACCATCGTGACCTTATTTTCTTTTCTCTCTTGTCTGGCAGATCCATCCCCAGGTTCAATTGGTACATTACTCCGTCCCCTATTGTTGGGCCCCATAAGTGAGATTCTTGACCTGCCCTGTGCTATGCATTTCGCTCTAAGCAACAAATGATCCGGGTATCCCCGTTCTGTCATTCTGGAGTGGATTAATTTAGCCTCTCTATCGAAAATTACATCTTCAGAGCAGTTCCGGCGGGCTCTAATCATTTCGCCCACCGGTATCGATCTGATTGTGTGTGGCGGGTGACAGCTTTCCGCCCTTAATATAGTATTACCCGCCGTGGGCTTTCTAAAGGTGGCTGTTTCAATTTTGCTCCCCGATACATAAAGAGAAAGATCTAAGAAAGGAATCTGATTTACATTCCACTCCGAGGTAAATTTTAAATTTAACTGATTATCATTTAAATAGGAGACAAAACTTTGCATCACGTCTGGGGACCCATGCCAAATTATAAGCAGGTCATCTATATATCTCCCATAGAATTTAATATTGTGAAGGAAAGGGTTGGTCTGAGTAAAAATGTGAGCCTCCTCCCACCATCCCATATATAAATTGGCAAGCGAGGGGGAAAATGGAGCCCCCATCGATGCCCCACACTTCTGAAGATAGTACCGATCCGAGAATAAGAAATAATTATGCTTCAAAAGGTATTCTAATGATAGAATTAAAAACTCTATCAATGTCTGTGAATAAGCAGAATAATTTCTGAGATGAAAAAAGATAGCCTGAAGGGCAAGGTCATGGGGAATAGATGAATAGAGCGAGGTCACATCACATGTAAGCCAGCAGTCTTCCCTTTCCCATACAAAATCCTGCAGATGACTAATCACGTCCCTGGAGTCTTGTAAGAACCCTGGGAGTCTGCGGACTAAGGGAAGAAGGTGTTGGTCCACCCATTGCCCCAGTCTCTCATTCAATCCACCTATCCCTGCCACAATAGGTCTGCCCAAAGGTGGGCGTTGTGGTTTGTGAATTTTAGGGAGGTGGTGGAAGACTGGGGCAACGGGTGATTCCACATCCAATGCTTCTATATCCGTATCTGTCAATACCCCAAGCGCCTTACCTTCTATGAGGAGACCCCTGAGTGCTTCCTTGAACCGTGGTGTTGGATTCCCATCTAATTCCAAATAGGTGCATCGGTCCCCCAACTGTCTCAGGGCCTCCTTTTCATACTCAGTGCTGTCCAAAACCACTACACTGCCTCCCTTATCTGCTGAACGAATGACAATTGAATTATTATTACTAAGATTACTAAGGGCAATCTTCTCTGATTTAGACAAATTGGACCTGTGTTTAGTCAAGCTTACCTGGGAGGCCAGTTTGGTTAAATCACACTCTACCATTTCTTGAAATACGTCTAGGCTAGAGGTTCTGGAATGGACAGGATAAAATTTACTATTAGTTGGTTTGGGTATCCTGGGAGGTGGAATTCTATGCTGTCCCTGATCAGACAAATCCTCCAACATGATTTTAGCTGTAATATCTTGAGCCGAATAAAATCGAATGCTTTGGTCTAAACTTGACCCTGATTGAATACATTGGTCTAAGTCTAACTCTGGTTGTGTATCTCTCCCCTCATCCATGACCATATTACTGGCCTCCTGAGCCAGCGGCAAAAAATGTTTTCTGAGGGTTAAATTGCGTATAAATTTATTAACGTCCATAAGAGTATTAAACAAGTTAAAGTGATAAGTCGGCGCAAATGAAAGTCCTTTTGACAATAAACAGATCTCCTCCTTAGATAGAACTCCCCCAGTATGCTCCACTATGCTGACCTCCTGCAAATTTGCAAGAGGTGAAGAAAAACAGGCCATATGGGAAAGGTATGTAAGGAGGATGTGTGCAAACGCTGCTCACCACGAGAACCTGAGGCCAACGACTGTTCCCAGGTCATGTTGTGCAACCTCTGCGGAGCTGCCACCCACATGTACAGAGACTGCACAGAGCATGTAAGGACCTAAGCTGCCGCAGTCCAAAGGGGCAAACCAAGCAGCTGCTGCCACTACAAAAGATGCAGATGAAAACAGAGGGAATCAGAAGACTGGTAAAGAATCTGCCTTCCACAAAGCAGTCACAAACACACAAACCAATACACAGACACAAGCTTTCACCTCCACCCACACAGCAGCCCCTACAGAACAAGCACTTCACACCTCCACCCACACAGCAGACCCTACAAAAGAGTCATTTCCCACTTCACGCCCCTCAAGCAGACAAAAGGGGCACTAAAGAAACCAAAAAACCCTCTACTCAATGGGTTTTAGGAAAGCGCCCGTTTTCTTTTATCTTTGAGTAGAAGTTTTTTTGGTCTCTTTAGACCCCCTATATTAAGCCTAACATGGGTCTCTCCACACAGTGACTTGCAACTCTGGAACTCACCAAGTCCCACGCCCCATACAGCCACAAACAACCGTGCTGATGAAAACCTAAAGCTTGAAACACATGTCCACTAGTTGGATGTCTTTGGCTGTGTAAATTTAAAGCTAGACATTAATAAATGATTTGCATAGCTCCTCCTGCTGCAATAACTGATGGGTATTTTTTCTTGGGTTGGGTACTATGCAAACACTTTACCTTTGTGTAGAAGTTTTTTTTGGTCTTTTTAGCCTCGATATATTAAACCTAACATGGGTCTTTCCATATACTGACTTGCGACTATATTTTATTTTTAAATCTGGAGAGAAGCAAATATTGATTTTACCTTTTTTGTACCAGTTAATATGACCTAATTTTGAGACCTGATAATTTCTTTACAAGCTAGGTCTAGATCTGTGATCCTGTCTGTGATTATAAACAGCAGCACCAGCCTGAAGCCAGTGGGGACTACTGCCCAGGATGCTGGCAACCTCCTTTAAAAAAAGTGAGCAATTGTACAGGTACCCTGTAATACCTGGGCTATGCAAAATTCC
Source organism: Gastrophryne carolinensis (assembly GCA_027917425.1). NCBI lineage: Eukaryota > Metazoa > Chordata > Amphibia > Anura > Microhylidae > Gastrophryne > Gastrophryne carolinensis. The sequence goes on along the minus strand of CM051234.1, from coordinate 516,448,572 downwards.
TCAAACTAAACAATATATATATTAATTAATTTCTTACTTATCCACCTTGTTTTTCTGACACATTATAAATAAGCTAGGAAACACACTAGGTTTTCAGCAGATTTATTTTTTTAATGTACTATTCTGCCACAAATTCTTTACCTTTAAAATAATATAAATTTTTTTGTTTTCACTGGGTTTCTTATCTTCTTATGGTAGTATCTGAAAATTCAAATGACTTTTATTGCCTTAGGGCAAACTGTATGTTGTTTGCATTTCTTTAAATCTCTTGTATTTGTCGATAAAAAAGTAACATAGCAAATATTTGCATACAAATGACTTCAGAAAGAGACTTACTTAGAACTGACTGAACTAAAAAGGAAACAAAATGGGGTTGATTCAGAGCTAGGTGAGAATTCTCATTCTCTTTTTAGGAGAGAAAACTGCCAATTACTTTCATTGTCTACCTTGGGGTGGATTCAGAGCCAGGTGAAAATGTACACCCAGTAGACAATGAAACTCAAAGCCAGTTTTCTCTCCTAATAATAGTAAGAATTCTCACCTGGCTCTGAATCAACTCCAATGTGTCAAACTTGCGCAGATTCATTTTGTCTGAAGTAGTAACATAGTATGTAAGGCTGAATAAAGACTTTAGTCCATCCAGTTCAGCCTGTTTAACTCCTTCCAGTGGTCTAGTAGCCATAGCTGGAAATGTTATTACATGCCAGGAAGGCATCAAGGCCACTTTTGAACGTTTTTACTGTATCCATCATTACTACCTCCTCTGGCAGCGAGTTCCATAGTCTCACTGCTCTTACAGAGAAGAATCCCCTCCTATGTCGGTGGAGAAAGCACCTTTCCTCTAACCTTAGTGGATGCCCCCGGGTTATGGTTACACTCCGGGGTATAAATAGATTGTGGGACAGATCCTTGTATTGACCCCGAATATATTTATACATAGTTATTAGATCACCCCTCAATCGTCTTTTTTCTAGACTAAATAAGCCTAACTTGGACAATCTTTCAGGGTACTCTAGCCCCCGCACTCCTTTTATTAACTTTGTTGCCCTTCTTTGAACGCGCTCCAGTTCTGATATGTCCTTCTTAAGCACAGGTGCCCAGAACTGTACACAGTATTCCATATGGGGTCTGACCAGTGACTTGTACAGGGGTAAAATGATGCTCTGGTCATGAGCACCTATGCCCCTCCTGATGCACCCCATGATCCTGTTTGTCTTGGCAGCAGCTGCCTGCCATTGATTACTACAGTTGAGCTTATTGTCAACTAAAACCCCTAGGTCCTTTTCCATTGTTGTTTTACCAAGTGTTTATTTAGTGTGTAATCATGACATAGATTTCTCCTTCCCATGTGCATAGTATATTACTAAATTGAGCAAAAGCTTGCATTTTAAATAAGCTAAAGTGCATCTGTGGGCAAATAAAAAATACATTACCCACAGAAGGATTGAGCCAGTATATCCTAAGCTCTTTTAATATTGTCAGTCATCTGTCCTCTTCACTTGGTATGCTTGTGTGCTCCTGGATTTGGCTTTGGGATGTGCTAGGGTAGTGTAGAGGGAATACACCTACAACCTAAGTAATGAGAGCAGAAGATGTGCAGCATTTCAGGAGTACATTATCTGGTTAGCTGTGGCTGTGGAGGGAGTGGGTAATAATACATGTCATACCCCATTGTGCAGAGTTAGACTCACTGCTTGACTGTGAAAACCAAATTGAATGTAACACAACAGTCAGGGATGGCATGGTAATCCAATATCCTATGCAGTTCCCATTTCAGGCAATAAAACCAACAACTAATGTTTTATATTAATTGTACTTAATGTCCCCAGCAATCAAACATGAAGTGACACTGACCCCCCCCCCCCCCCCCCCCAAGTTGACCAAAAGCCAAAAAATACACTGGTTTGGGTTAGGACTTGTGAAATACGCTTGGCCATAGCCCCTGTCGATATTCCCTCCTTAGGGTTAAGAACTAGAAATGGATATTTTAGTTTTTTAAATTGTCCTGGAACACTGTTTTTTGTTGTTCCACTCTGTAAGATGGCAGGCAATCAGTCATTGCAATTACATCATTGCCACACACAACAATGGCAATGAATGGAGGAGCCGGGGCTTTACAGCTAAAACAAGGGCCATTATCTGGGATTAGAGTGAAGCAGAAGCACTATAAATTGGCAACAGGTACTCTTCTATGGGGGAGCAATTCAAGGGATGCTAGTTAAAAATGTGGGTTTTGGTCCGCTTAAAAAAATACAATTCTGTGATTACTCACCTGTAGAAATGGTATTATACGTATACAGCACGTCCTGCTCCAGAAGATTTATTACACATGGGTTATACATACACAAGATGGCGCTGAACTGCAGAAAACAGCTTGTGGCTCCTCCCGGCCCTATATAAGTCAGGGACCTCCCACAAATTCCCCAGTATTGACAAGCAGTTACACAAGAAGCCGGGAGAATGATAATAACAAAAGTCCCAAAGGAACAATGAACAAACACCATACAGAGGTAACTAGAATAATGATAACAAAGGGTGGGGTGGAGCAGGACGTGCTGTATACTTATAATACCAATTCTACAGGTGAGTAATCACAGAATTGTATTATTCCAAGTATACAGCACGTCCTGCTCCAGAAGATTCCTTACACATGGGACATCCAATAGCGGTGTCCGTAAGGTAGGGTGGGATCCCCAAAAGTAGCAGCAGGCAGTTTAAACCACTGCCGCCTGCAGAACTTTGCGGCCAAAAGCAGCATCAGCTGAGACCCTAACATCAACCTTGTAAAACTTGGAAAAAGTATGAACAGAAGACCAAGTAGCGGCCTTGCAAACTTGTTCAACAGAAGCCTGGTGCTGAAAAGCATGAGTACAATATGCAGTAAGGCGGAAGGGATGTTCCTTCCCCTTAGCAGAATAGGCTTGTATCACAGCCTGACGGATCCACTTGCTGAGAGTGGACTTAGCTGGAGCTAAACCCTTCTTAGGCCCAGAAGGGAGAACAAAAAGTCTTCCTGAAGGATTCAGTAGCCACCAAATAGAACTTCGAGTTCCTGACCACATCCAGAGAATGTAAGGCAATACAATGTCCTGATTGAGATGAAAGGCAGACACAACCTTAGGGAGAAAATCTGGCTTAAAACGAAACACCACCTTGTCCTGGTGTCTCTCAAAGTAAGGAGGTTTGATGGAAAGCGCCGCCAACTCAGAAACACGCCTAACAGAAGTGATAGCCACCAAAAAGGCTACCTTAAGCGTCAAAATGGACAAAGGGGCCACACACAAGGGCTCAAAAGAAGAACCCTGCAGGGCAGATAAGACCAAGTTCCAATCCCAGACTGGTAACATAGGCTTACGTGGAGGGAACACGTGAGTAATCCCCTGAAAAAGGGTCTTAACCAGACGATGGTTGGCAAAGGATCTTTGGAAGAAAATAGCCAAGGCTGAAACATGGCCCTTGAGGGTATTAAGTTGAAGACCCAGATCCAAACCATGTTGCAGGAATTCCAGAATCCTAGGGATAGAAAATACTCGACATGGAAGTGACCTAGACTCACACCAAGCAATGTAAGCATGCCATACCCTATAGTAGATGGATGACGAGGACTTCTTCCTAGCCTGAATCATAGTACTAACAACAGAGGCAGGTAGCCCCATTTTCCATCAAGATGGAGGTTTCAGCAGCCAGGCCGTTAAAGCCAGCGTTTGTAAATTGGGATGGCGTAGCTGCCCCTGAGTGAGCAGGTCTGGAACCTTGGGCAGGATGTATTGATCTACTGCCAATTGCACAATGTCTGCGAACCACACTCTTCTTGGCCAACAGGATGGTTGGCACCCCTTCCTGGGATATCTTGCGCAGCACCCTGCCCAGCAAGGGAAACGGAAGGAACTCATTAAGGAGCTGAAAGCAAGACATTGCTAGTGCATCCATGCCCAAGGCCAGAGGGTCCTGGGATAGAGAAACAAAGGCTGGAAGCTTGTGATTGTGGCGGGACGCAAACAGATCCACATCCGGCTGACCCCAACGGTGGCACAGGGATCGAAACACCCTGCTGCTGAGGGAGCATTCTCCCAGGCGAGAACTCCCCCTGCTGAGGGAGTCTGCCTCCAGATTCTCCACTCCCGGGATGTACACTGCCGAGATGCAGGGGACGTTCTCCTCCGCTCAGGACAGTATCAGAGACACTTCCTTGAGGGCCCTCCTGCACCGGGTCCCTCCCTGATGATTGATGTAGGTAACCGCTGTCTGGTTGTCTGAGCGGACCTGAACAGCCCGACCCCGAAGGTGTGGAGTCAGTTGGGCGAGAACCAACCGTTTCGCCCCTCAGTTCCAGAATGTTGATAGGGGTATGGGCCTCCTGAGGGCCCCACTGACCCTAGAACTTCAGGGACTTCCAGAAGCCCCCCCAACCTGACAGACTGGCATCCGTGGTGACTGACTCCCAGCAAGGGCCCAGAAAGGATCTGCCCATTAACAGGTTCCTTGACAGTTTTAACCCGCTAAACAACCCCCCCCCCAGATCTCCCAAGGGGAGAGTGAGGGAGGATACAGCAGAATTCCCAGGGAGAATGGTGCCCAGGGAACCAACTAAGGAGTGAGGGAGAGGGGGAAAGGAAATAAGGTTTAACTGCACTGGATAACCTGGCAAAACCCATGAGGCAGTGGGGGCATCCCAAAAGGCTCACCATTAGCCTAACCCGCCTACCGCCTACCTTCTGTACTGGCGCTTACTAACCTACCTTCACCCGAACCTTGTCAGCCGAGGCTGGAAGGCAGTATATAGTATGGAACGGGTGGGAATAGTTCTGCAGGGCCGCAGGCAATAAGCCCCACTCACCTGCGCTACAAGAGATCTATCTTCTATCTTCTCAGTGCAGACTGCAGAAAAAAACTGGGGAATTTGTGGGAGGTCCCTGACTTATATAGGGCCGGGAGGAGCCACAAGCTGTTTTCTGCAGTCCAGTGCCATCTTGTGGATGTATAACCCATGTGTAAGGAATCTTCTGGAGCAGGACGTGCTGTATACTTGGAATAGTGAACATTAAGGTCAAATGCTGTGGTTCGATTAAAGTGCTCCAGTTTTATCATAGGTTTCCCTTCACCAGTCGCAATATACTTATTTAGACTGGTGAAGGCAAACCTATGTTTAGACTGGAGCACTTTCATCAAACCACAGCATATATATAAGTCATGATTAAAAACTGCTTGGTTCCTAATTATAAATTTTTCCAAAAAATAGTGCCTCAGCCTTGAAAATAATTTAGTACCTTTATCCGCATAGGCCCTCCAGCTGAGCTAATGCACCAACATGTATGCCAAGGTTGGCAATTTGTCCCACTCTCTGACAACTGTTACATTAGCTAAAGATCGAAAGGATCTGTAAGGCACTAAAGTGTTGCTATTTTACTTGACTTTATTTTCTGTTTGAATTAGGAACCTTTTATAGCTTTAAAAAAGGAAAAGGGAAATTTGTCTGCTCATCTGTAAATTTTCTTTCTCAACCTCTTCCATTCTGGGGCACCACCAGTAGAAATGTGTGGGTAATCTCAGCTGTAGGCGGCGACTGCTAGAAAAAACTAGCTTCTCCCAGCCTATATAGAGCAGGCCGTGACAGGCTATCCTCAGTTAATTATAAAGTAGTTCAGCTACCGCCCTGAGAGGGCAACTAGAAAACAGTGCAACAAAACTAAAACTGTGTAAAAGGCATCAACCGCCACTGACGCCAACAGAAGAGTGAGTGTGTTGCCCCGGAATGGAAGGGGACGAGTAAGGAAATTTACCTGTGAGTAAACAAATTTCCCTATTCTCATCTCTTCCATTACGGGGCACTGCCAGTAGCAATGTGTGGGACATCCCAAAGCAGTAGCCTCAATAAGGGTTGGCTAAAAGCCAACTGTGTCAACCTAACCAAGCACAATGGCACTTACACCTCAAGCTTAGACCCCCGGAGAGGGGTTCACCACCGTCTGCAACACCTTACACCCCAGAGCAGCATAAACTGTCAAATCTGTAAAACTGCATTTGAACTAGTATATGTACCGTATGTTTCTACCCAGTCTGTAATTACTACTTTGTAAAGCACTACGGAAGATGATGGCGCTATATAAGAAAACAATAATAATAATAATGCAGCACCAAAAAGGGTGATCTGATCAAAATGGGTTTTGATGGGCTCAAAGGGGGGGGGGGGGGGCCTTGAAGGACTGATTGGACCAGATTGAGGTCCCAGAGCGGGACTATCGACCGCCACAGAGGCAAAACATGCGCAGCACTCTGCATGAGTGCAAATTAACCTATGTTCCGCGATCGTCTGTTGGAAAATAAAGCACAGACCTGGCCCTTAAAGGTGTTGGGCTGTAGGCAAGTGTGCAGGTCTCGCAGGAGGAACTCCAAAATGTTGGGCACCTCCTGCAGGAGTGGTTCTTAGGTTCACACCAACACACGAACTAGCTCCAAGTCCTGTAGTAAATTCTAGCAGATTACTGTTTCCGTGCGCCAATCAAGGTCTGAATTACCGCAGCGGACAAACCCCTTTCCCCCAAGCTGCTAAAGCCAACACGGAGAATTGGGGTGATGCAGAGGACCCTGTTGCAGAAAATATGGGCGTTTGGGGAGTCACCACAGGGGGCTCCACTGCCAGGCTGACCAGATCCACGAACCACATCATTCTGGGCCAGTGTGGGGCTTCGATGGTAGACACCATCAGGCTAAGGAGATACATGCCCTTGTCTGATCGTGGAATGTTCATCTTTCAGCAGTGACCTCACCGCTTACTGAAGAGCCGTGCCCCTCTGCACCGGCAGAAGGACCCGTGCCAATGTCATACCTAGGATAGGTCGCCACCACAGAGGGAACCACCTGGAGCTTGGGGTAGATCATCCACACAAACGTTCCAGTCTGGATAGGACCATCCTAACATCCAGCAGTGCCTCCCAGAGATGTGCACATCCTAACTCCGCAGGAGTGCCATCTCCTCCGCCAAGACATTCGTGGACACTCGCAGGGCATTGGACAGTCCGAACGGCAGTACCACAAATTGGAGATGGCGGGTGTCCACCATGGGCAGAAAATCCCCCTGTTGCAGCAATGTCACGACCACCATTAAAAATTCCATACAGTACTTCCGTACCCGTCATACCTTGGGGATGATGAATAATAATTGAGTATAAGCCACAACCCTGCTCTGAGGGGGGCACAGACACTACAACTCCTCGGTCCAGCAAGAGGCCTAATCGCGAGCAGCTGCCCTTTACACAAGGCGGGAAGGCTTGGACACCACAAACCTGCGTGGAGGCCTGGCCCAGAACTTGATCTTGTATCCGGACCCAGACCCAGGTGTCGGATATCCGTTCCCTTCACACCGGTGCGTAGTGCAAAAGCTGTTCCCCCACCCGATCGAGTGATGGCGCCCTGTCAACCCTGAGAGGGCTTGGCTGGTGACTTGGGCCGGCTGGCCCCTTGTGGGTCTAGGTTTCCTCCATGGCTTTCACTTAACAAAAAAATCTTTGCCATGCTTGAGGTCTGTAGAACCTCCGATCTTCCATAAGGGCCGGAAATTCGGCGACCTGCAAAACATGGTCCTCAGTTTCCGTGGATGCCTATAGTCGGCTTCCTACCCATGGCCTTCTGGACCAGGTCATCCAGAGGCTCATCAAAAAGACAACCACTCGAAAAGGGGAGAGCAGTAAGCGTCTTCTTAGAAGCAGTGTTGGTCAACCACTGTTTCAGCCTGACCGTGCATTGCAAGGTAATCAGCAAGGACAGTCCCTAGCCACCAGAAGCACCAAGCCGTCCATAGCCGGCACCATGTATCTGAAGACCTCCAAAGCAAAGGAGTTCCACCCTGGAGAATGCATGCCTGACCAGCTGGTCCAACCTCCTATCCGCCGGTTCTCTCAAGGCCACACTATCCGAAGTAGGGATAATGGTGTGCCGAACCAGACCCAACATCGATTCGTCTCCCTCAGGTGGCGAAGACCAAACCCTGACTGTCTCATCCGGAAAGGGGTACTTGGCATCCAAGACCTTAGGAAGAGAAACCTTATCCAGTTTCTCCCACTCCTTTGCCACCAGCTTGTTGAAAAACTTGCCTGACCTTCTGGTGCTTGTAGAAACCCCTTCTCCATCTGCCGCTTTGGCCGAGGAGTAGAGAGGTGCAGATTCTCCAATACTGCCTCAATAAACAGCTCGCTCCAATCTGTCGGGTGATCCAGCATAAGCATGGCTTCCTCTCTGCTGCTGCTGCTGTCCACCCCCTCCTCCTATCCTCCACTTTAAGGCTCGAGCAAGCCAAAGCCATGCCCCCCTGCCGGTGTAGCAGGTGCAGCTGGCCCGCCCCCATCCCAAGTTAGTCAATAGGCCATGTCTAATTGCGGAAAGGCCACCTCTCCCTCCAAACACTGGCAGTCGAGCTCTGAATGAGCTCTGACCAGCATGGCTGCTAGCAGTAGTAATCACAAAGGCACTGACAACAGGCAGCCCGGCCACCTAGCTCAGGCCCCACCCAGCAGCCATGGGGAAGGCAGACTACATTTATCACAGGGTGTCATGAAGTCATAGGGGAAGATGACCCAGGGGGTAGAGGGAATGGTGGCTCAGTTGGAGGCACAAAGGAGGACCACCATGGGCCACCATGCAAGGTCCAGAAATCAGGTACCCTGCTGCAGCAAGGTCCTGATCCTTGGGACAAATCGGATGAGCCTTGGCGTGATTAACTGGACCCATGCATGCTCCCCTCACTCTGTACGATCCTGTGCTATCGGCTTCAGGCATCTAACAGGGGTCCCCAGGAATGCTGTAGCTGGTGAGAGGCTGGGAGACAGATGCAGTCGAAGCCCCCGCTCCCGGTCAGCACAGTAACTAAAAAATTAAAAAGAGAATTTCTGACTCACCTGTAAAATTAATTTCTCTTCCATTATTACTTCAGGACATCAAAGTAATTCAGAGACGATTGGGTTAACCTCTACCAAAGGGCGTGCTCCTCCTCCCGGGCCTATATCCTCCTGGCAGACTTCCTCCACTCCAATTTAATTAAAAAGCGGTAGAACCAGCCACCTGGGAGGCATACTTATATCTCCTGTTGGAAACAGTCTGGAGACCAAATACAAGATTCCTCACTACGATTTTTTTTTTCCATGCTGATCAAACTATTTACCACTCCACCAAGACTAGGCATCCAAGACATGGACATAGTAACCTAGCAGATAGGGAGGGTCTGATGTCCAGAAGTAATAATGGAAGATAAATTAATTCTACAGGTGAGTACTCACAGAATTCTCTTTTTGGAGGCGATTGGGACCTCCAAAAGCAGTACCCCTATTTCGGGTGGGATCCCCAAAAATCTGTATTCCTTTCAGGAATAACACATTCCAAAAACCATCTAATTACTACTGTATGTAATTCCTTCCTTACCAAAGGCTCTACCTTAAATAATTGGGTAAATATATGAACTGAAGACCAAGTAGCGGCTTTGCATACTTGTTCTACTGAAGCTTGATGCTGAAAAGCCCAAGATGCTCCAATAGCTCTTGTCAAATGAGCAGTAGTCCTAAAGGGAGGATCCTTCCCTTTGGAGACATGGGCCTTGATTCACTAAGAGTTGAAAAAAAAAAATCATGGTAGTAAAAAGATCAATTCATGAGAAAAAAGCCTGAGAATGTCACTGTTGAATCACCAGATAGGAATACAATGAAAGTCAATGGCACTTTTTACTACAGGTAAAAAGTTTAATACTTTTCTCAGGAGTAAAAAAGTGTCATTGACTTTCATTGTTTACTACCATGAATTGTTTTTTTAACTCTTAGTGAATCAAGGCCATAGGCTCTTACCACTGCCTGTCTAATCCATCGGCTGATGGTAGACTAAGATGGTGGAAGACCTTTTCCGTGGACCCTCAGGTATGACAAATAAGGAGTCCGACCTGCGGAAAGATTGTGTAGCAGTAAGATAGTATCTTAGTGCTTTCACTACATCCAGCAAATGAAGAATCATTTCTTTATAGGACACTGGAGTAGGACATAAAAAAATCAAATTCACCTCTTCATTAAGATAAAAAACACTTTAGGAAGAACATCCCGTTTAAAGCAGAAGACAGCCTTGTCCTTATGTAACACTAAATAAGGAGACTTAACTGATAAAGCTGCTAATTCAGAGACCCTCCTTACTGAGGTTATTGCCACTAAAAAAGATAACCTTAAGAGTCAATAAACGTAATGACGCATCTGCCAATAGTTCAAAAGAAGGACCCTGAAGAGCTGATACAACTAAGTTTAGGTCCCAAACCGGCAGAAGTGGCTAACGAGGAGGCCGCACATGAGCGACTCCCTATACAAAGCTTTGATACATTTAATCTCAGCAATGGGTTTCTGAAAGTTTGGGTGGGTGTTAGTCTTTTTTTTGCTTCATTTTTCATTCGTACGAACGTTCGGGAAAATGTGTATATGCGCTTTCGATGAACGGAAGCAAATCGGAAAATTTCCGTTAGTTCGGATCATTTTCCAAACAAAATCGGAAATTTTTCGTTCGTTCAGATAACTTCCGTTGTTGGGATGGGTTTCCGTCTGATTCAGAGAGCTGATTTCCGATGGACCACCACCCTATAAATCCGTTTCATTTCCGATCCACTTACGGGACCTTCGAGGGCTCGGATTGCTATTATTGAACATGTTTTGCAGCTATGTGGAGGAGTCTGCGCGCCTTTAGCACCAAGGCATTGCATGTATCAGCATGGCCGAGGCCATAAATTGTATAGCAATGCATACCTGAACCAATACATTTCATGTATGCCTTATAGATGCATTTTAATGCTGACCTTAATTAGTCCTTAGCATGTAAACATTTATTTTCCCACACATCCATATAATTGCTATATTTTTTTAGACTTATGTCCTTTGTGAATTATATTTGGATTGTTGAACTTGAATCTTAATTTGTTGCAGGAGTTATTGTTTTAGTCGGTTACCTTTGCTTTGTGTAATTATTTTATATTTGGTAGCAGGAACCGCAATATGTGCCACTCACACAACATACAAGCAGTCTTTGGTCCAGCTATGCGATTCCTCAGTGTTCTTGCAGGGCATCCAGGGTCGTCCCATGATGCTTATATATTGCAGAGCTCCGGCTTATTTCGTCAGTTTGAGTCAGGAGAATTATCTGGTGGATGGCTCCTGGGTAAGTTTGCTCACATTCCATCAATCCATTTTCACTGTATGGCAATGAATATAGTTGATGACTCATGGCTTAACGTATTGCTGTTTTTAGCCCTTGATGACATGTTAAACAATATTGTAGCTTAGAATGTGTATTTTATGTTATTATTTTTAAATTATTTCCGGGGACTCTGGATATCCACTCCTGCCCTTGCTCCTGATGCCCGTTCTTTGCCTGCATAATGCGGGCCAGGGGTTCTCTAATCGGGCACTGTGCAAAACCCGTCCCATGGTGGCGAGGGCCCTCTGGCTTTTGAAGTCCAGATTTAGGTGTTTTGACCATACGGGGGGGGGGGGGGGGGCACTGCAGTATGACCCCAACAAGGTTATACCAATATTTTAATTTACGTTTTTTAACAGGGACCACACGTGCCAGAGTGCCACAACTGAGTGTCAGGGTCCTTCAGTTGGTGGGCGAGATGCAGGAGCTGCGCAACTCGTTGGGGACCACAGATGAAGAATAATGTTCTGTGGCCTGCCATTGTTTTTTATAGTTGTTAAAATTAGAAATTTTCAAAATTGTTAAACATTTTATATTTTATGATGGAACCAAAAAAAAAAGTTACAGTGTCATTTCATTTACAAAATACATTAACACAAAACTAATGGGCCCAGAAATATTTAAAGATGAATATTCACATGACCGAGAAGTGATTTGGGTGAGCTTTAAGGGTCCAAAAGGGAAGATGGAGGATAGTGCTAAGTGGTTTGGGTGAGCTTTAAGGGTCCAAAAGGTAAGATGGAGGATAGTGCTAAGTGATTTAACTAAACATTGTAGTAGAAGTGAGGGTGGGAAATATGTAGGCGAGCACTTTAATGACCAAGTTGTATACATCTAAATATATATATCTCCGCGACTTATAATATTATAATTTTCACCACGTGGATCTGTTGAAAGCTATCAGTGTATTATCCACCACCTGTAGTTCATAAACCGTACCAGATATCAGTGTTCATTAGGCTTTATAAAATTCCAATCTCAATTCGTTATTATTCTGTTTTCATAAACCCATTAGGATTACACTTCCTTATTTTTCAATTTCCATAAATCTCACTGGGGTTGCCGTTTCTTATATGAGGCTTCCTCTAGTTAGTAACTGACCAGTGTATGGTTTAAAAATACAATTCTGTGAAATACTCACCTGTAGAATTGGTATTATACGCATACAGCACGTCCTGCTCCATCTATAATACTTACACATGGGTAATCCTCCGCCAGATGGCGCTGTTCACTGCAGACATGCAAAAACAGGCTCCTCCCGGCCCTTCATATACCCAGGGACCTCCCACAAATCCCCAGCATTGAAAAGCAGTGAGAAAAAGAAGCCGGGAGAAACCAACCACCAAACTGGTAATAATAACAATGATAACAATGGTAACAATCACCATACAGGGGATCCAGAACAAGGTGAAACCAGGGTGGGGTGGAGCAGGACGTGCTGTATGCGTATAATACCAATTCTACAGGTGAGTATTTCACAGAATTGTATTATTCTAAGCATACAGTATATATTAGAAATGATGCACCACTAATAACCAAAAAGTAACGGTGTGCTCTCTAATGCATATCACAATGTAGAGAAAAATGAACCCAGGGATCAACCAGACCCAAGGGTCACACTAAGGAGCACAACCAATGAAAATTCATAAAGTTTTTATTATAATGCAAAAGACACACGTTTAAGAAACAACAACAAGACAATTTAAAAACAGCCTCCTAAACCTGCCCTGAATAAATGTATACACACCTGTCCTAATTAATCACCCCTATAGTATAACAAATGTATATATACTCGTATCCAATTCTCTTTGAGCTTAAAATAATTTTATATAACAACTAACACCCCTTTTTTTTGTCACAAAATGAAAAAATACATAATCCACAATAAATAAATACCCTTCAAAACATATTGGTCCTTGTTTAATCCAAAACAGCTACCCTAAAGTGAAGCGTGCATTGTGCAAAAAATTCATGCCCTAATTAATAATTATTAATATACTATAGACACCATGACAAAAACATACGCCAAATGAATTAGCAATTACATCAGTGCAAAAAATAACATAAGGACACAATCAGAAACAAATACGTGCAATAGCATAAAAGAGAGATACTCAGCTGTGTGGAAACTTAGTCAACAATCATCAGAGAGGACAGTCAGGGCGGGGGCTGCTCCACCTGCGCTTCGCGGTGTATGGAACCGCTTCTTACTTGAGTGCGGGGGATATTGTCCCTCTCCCGCTCCTATATTCACCTGGGAGGAGGGGGGGGAAGGGAGGTGGACTTGGCTGAGTGGCATCCTAGGTGACACTTGCCTGGCCCAAGAAAAGACTATGTGTTTTTTGAACGGATATGCTGATTTTGTGTGTTTTCACAGGTTAGGGGCACTGGTTGAGTCTATCCCTGAATGTGGCAAATGGGTGGTCAGAGAGGATGGAAGGACCGAAGAAGGAAAAGATGGAAACTTTGAAGACACAGCTTCCCCTGGGAAAAGAGAAATGAATACCACCTATTCATTGACTATAGAAACATGCAACAAATGTATTTTCATTAATTGATGTTATGTAGACATAGTTGAGTATTATGACACATTAGGCTGACCCCACATTAACATTCAGGAAGGGGGGCCAAAGTAGGGGTGGGAACACTTACCTCTGGGCATAACTGCCTTTCTACTCAATAACTAATATGAATGGTTTTGGATAAAGATTCCGGCAGTTTTGCAGGTATTTGATTTGTTACATGTCCTCTCTGCTCTAATTACATAATTGATTCACTGTTATCTTATCTCTACAACATTAAATAGTGGTCAAGTAGTTATATATGTTTTTAATTTTTTGTTCCTGTCTTGCTCCTGTGAGACCCTGGGACAGCGCAGCACTCAGTTGTCACCTAGTGTTGACACATGTGCTGCTGCTGTATTGTGTGTGGGGGCGCGCCCTGCCTATGTGGGCTGGGCGCATGCATTGGGCTCAGCATGATGCGTGCAGCCCTGCCTGCTGCTGGACGCATCATTGGTTGGTGGGGACGGTGGGTGTGCCTGCCAGCCGCGGCCGACTGGTTGCTGCGAGCGGTGGCGTCCGTTTTTACGGGCGCCCCGCTCGCTGCGTCATATCCGGCGGCGGTGGGCGGGAGAGTGCGCGCGCCCGCGACCTTTCCGGCACCGGAGGCTTTCCTCTTCTCACCTCCCTTGCCCTCCCCCCTCCTCCCAGGTGAATATAGGAGCGGGAGAGGGACAATATCCCCCGCACCCAAGTAAGAAGCGGTTCCATACACCGCAAAGCGCAGGTGGAGCAGCCCCCTGCCCTGACTGTCCTCCCTGATGATTGTTCACTAAGTTTCCACACAGCTGAGTATATCTCTTTTATGCTATTGCACGTATTTGTTTCTGATTGTGTCCTTATGTTATTTTTTGCACTGATGTAATTGCTAATTCATTTGGCTTATGTTTTTGTCATGGTGTCTATAGTATATTAATAATTATTAATTAGGGCATTAATTTTTTGCACAATGCACGCTTCACTTTAGGGTAGCTGTTTTGGATTAAACAAGGACCAATATGTTTTGAAGGGTATTTATTTATTGTGGATTATGTATTTTTTCATTTTGTGCCGGCACAAAAAAAGGGGTGTTAGTCATTATATAAAATTATTTTAAGCTCAAAGAGAATTGGATACGAGTATATATACATTTGTTATACTATAGGGGTGATTAATTAGGACAGGTGTGTATACATTCATTCAGGGCAGGTTTAGGAGGCTGTTTTTAAATTGTCTTGTTGTTGTTTTTTAAACGTGTGTCTTTTGCATCATAATAAAAACTTTATGAATTTTCATTGGTTGTGCTCCTTAGTGTGACCCTTGGGTCTGGTTGATCCCTGGGTTAATTTTTCTCTACATTCTAAGCATACAGCACGTCCTGCTCCATCTATAACACTTACACATGGGACATCCAATAGCAGTGTCCATAAAGTAGGATGAGATCCCCAACAACAAAGGCAACGGCACGTAGTTCAAACTACAACCGCCTGTAAAACCTTAAGGCCAAAGGAAGCATCAGCTGAGGCCCGAACATCAACTTTGAAAAGGTGTGAACAGAAGACCAAGTAGCGGCCTTGCAAACTTGCTCAACAGAGGCCTGTTGCTGAAAAGCCCAAGAGGCACCAATAGCACGAGTGGAGTGAGCCGTAAGACGGAATGGGGGAGGCCTCCCCTTAGTAGAATAGGCCTGAATCACAGCCTGACGAATCCATTTACTGATGATAGACTTGGCGGGAGCCAAACCTTTCCTAGGCCCCGAAGGCACAACGAAGAGAGCATCAGTCTTCCTGAAGGCCTTAGTGACAACCAGGTAATACTTCAAGCACCTGACTACGTCCAAGGAATGCAGAACCCTCTCCTTGTCGTTGCGAGGATTGGGACACAGAGAGGGAAGAACAATATCCTGGTTCAAATGAAATGCCGAAACCACTTTTGGCAGAAAGTCCGGTTTGAAGCAGAACACCACCTTGTCCTGGTGTCGCTCATAGTATGGAGGCTGAATAGATAGAGCAGCCAGCTCTGACACACGTCTAACCGAAGTAATAGCCACCAAGAAGACAACCTTGAGAGTGAGAACGACCAGAGCAGCCTCTTGAATAGGCTCAAAGGGAGCCCCCTGCAAGGCAGACAAAACCAAATTCAAATCCCAAACAGGGACTGTAGGCTTTCGGGGGGGGGGGGGGGGGGGGCATGTGAGTGTCCCCCTGGAAAAAGGTCTTAATCAGGTGATGCTGACCAAAGGTCTTCTGAAAGAAGATAGATAGGGCAGAAACCTGACCCTTCAGAGTACTAAGTTTGAGACCTAACTCCAAACCATGCTGCAAAAACTCCAGGACCCTAGGGACCGAGAATTCTCGGCAGGGAAGAGACCTGGACTCACACCAGTCAATGTAGGAATGCCATACTCTATAATAAATAGCAGAAGTCTTTTTTCTGGCCTGCACCATAGTAGCCACCACAGAGGCAGACAACCCTTTCTCCATCAAGATGGAGGTTTCAGCAGCCAGGCCGTCAAAGCCAGCGTTTGTAAATTGGGATGGCGTAATGATCCTTGGGTTAGCAGATCCGGTACGCTTGGTAGATCGTACTGATCTACTGCCATTTGAACCACGTCTGCGAACCACACTCTTCTTGGCCACCTGGGGGCCACCAGGATCACAGGTACCCCTTCCAGAGCAATCTTGCGTAGAACCCTCACCAGAAGGGGAAACGGTGGAAATGCATACGGGAGTCGAAACTCCCTCCAAGACATGGACAGGGCATCTGTGGCCATGGCCAGAGGATCCTGAGACAGGGAGACAAAGGCCAGGAGCTTGTGATTGTGACGGGAAGCAAACAGATCCACATCCGGTAGACCCCAACGGTGGCACAGGGACTGGAATACCGTGTTGCAGAGGGACCACTCCCCCTGACGGGACATTCCCCTGCTCAGGGCGTCCGCCAGCAGGTTCTCCGCCCCCGGAATGTAAACAGCCGTAATGCATTGAACATTGGCCTCCGGCCATGTCAGAATCTCATACACTTCTTGCAGAGCACCCTTGCTCCGGGTCCCTCCCTGATGATTGATGTAGGCAACCGCCGTTCTGTTGTCTGAGCGAACTTGGACCGACAGACTCCTCAGGTGTTGGGTCAATCGCTCCAGTACCAACCTGACTGCCCGTAATTCCAGAATGTCGATGGGCAAATGGGCCTCCTGAGGGCCCCACGTCCACTGGAAGCGCAGAGACTTCCAGAATCCTCCCCAACCTGACAGACTGGCATCCGTTGTGACCGTCTCCCAGGATGGGGTCAGAAAGGATCTGCCCCTTGTCAAGTTCCCGTGGTCCAGCCACCACGCAAGGGACTGTCTGACCAAGGGGGGAAGCACACAGAACCCGTCCAAGGACGCAGGGTTCTTGTCCCAAACTGACAGAAGGTGAAGCTGCAGAGGTCTCAAGTGGAACTGGGCAAAGGGCACCGCCTCGAAGCTCGCCACCATCAGGCCCACCAACTGCATTCCCTGCCGGATGGAGAACTGTGGGTGCGAGAGCAGGAACCTCGCCTGCGCTGTCAGAGCCTCCACCTTCTGTTGAGGAAGGAATATCCTTGACTGAACCGTATCCAGAACCATTCCCAGGAACGGAGTCACCGAGGAGGGGGACAGGGATGACTTGGGGTAATTGATCACCCAGCCGAAGGGCTCCAGGGTGGACACTACCAGCCGAGTGTCCAACTCTGCCTGTCGCAGAGACCGAGAGGTGATGAGAATATCGTCCAGGTAGGGCAGCATGCGTATGCCCCTTAGCCTTATCAGGGACATCACCCCTGCCAGCACCTTGGTGAACACCCTGGGAGCCGACATTAGGCCGAATGGCAGGGCCACAAATTGATAATGCTGATCTTTTAGTGCAAATCTGAGAAACCTTTGGTGTCCCGGAAACACCGGGAC
Organism: Gastrophryne carolinensis; assembly: GCA_027917425.1. NCBI lineage: Eukaryota > Metazoa > Chordata > Amphibia > Anura > Microhylidae > Gastrophryne > Gastrophryne carolinensis. Next base: position 516,430,896 of record CM051234.1, on the reverse strand, counting down.
GTGCAAGTAAGCATCCTTGATGTCTACGGACGTCATGAAGTCCCCTGGGTGCAGTGAGCCAATGGCCGAGCGCGGAGTTTCCATGCAAAAGTGCTTGTTCTTGACAAATTTGTTGAGGATTTTTAAATCCAGAATGGGCCTGACTGACCCATCCTTCTTGGGTACTGTGAAAAGGTTTGAGTAGAACCCCGTGCCCCTGTCTCCAGGGGGGACCTTGCAAATGACCCCTAGGTCCATTGTACGGCCCCTGTACGGCCAGGAACCAGACCTGAGCTGAGGCAGGGTCTTGAGGGATTCGAGACCCAATGAACCTGGTGGGGGGCCGTACAGCAAATTCTATCTTGTAGCCGGAGGACACTACCTCCTGAATCCACCGGTCTGAGACGTGGCGCCGCCAGACGTGCTCGAAGTGCTGTAGACGTCCCCCCACCCTGACGGGTGAGGGCGCCCCCTCATGCCTGGGGGGCCTTGGGAGGGGCTTTGGGTTTGGTTCCCCAGGAGGAACCTGAACGGCGTCCTCTGTTCCTGTTCCAGGAATCAGCGCGGGCCCCTGCGAAGGACGCCCCTCTACCCTGCTTGGCCCCCCGATAGGGGGTTGATAGGGAGCCTTGGCCACGAAAGGGCCGAATCTGTCGCCTGCGCTGGGGTAACTTGCCTCCCTTGGCAAAGAGGTCTAATCGATCCCCAAACAAGCGCAGGCCTTTAAATGGCAGCCCCGTGAGGGCTTTCTTGGTGGCATTGTCTGCAGCCCACTGGCGCAACCAGACCGCGTGGCGTATAGCAACCACCAGGGCAGATGACCTGGCACACATCTTAATGGCATCGTCCGATGCAGACAGGATAAAGTTCACAAACGCATCACAGCTGGACAGAGCATTGACAGTATCAGGAGGCAACTCATCTGTACCATCAAGAGCACTCCTAACCAAGGCCCTGAACGCTACCGCCGTAATGGCTAAGGCGCAAACCGGGCGCAGAGTCGCTCCCCCAAATGCAAAGGCATGACATGCCAGTTGGTCAACACCCCGGTCCTCAGAGTCCCGTAGCGTAGTAGTGTCAGGGGAGTGCATAATAGAGGTGTTGGACAACCCTAGAATAGGAGCATCGACCTCGGGTGGCGATGACCAGCACTTAACCAAGTCAGCAGGGAAGGGATATTTCCTATCCACGCTCTTAGGGACCCAGTGAAGTCTGCTGGGATGTTCCCATTCTTTAAGCACGAGGCTATTGAAATGGGTCTGCTCGGGGAACTCCAAGTGAGCTTTAGCAGTATGGAAAAGATCACCCCTTTGGCGGGGAGCCGCAGCAGGGGGAGAGAGGGACAGAACCTCAAAGATCTGAACCAGCAGTCTATCGACATCATCCGAGGACCAATGCTCGGAGCCAGACTCTTCCTGACCCCTGGACTCATCGTCATATGACCCTGAGTCAGAGAACAGTTCCCCTTCGTCCGAGGGGATATGGGCATAGGAATGCAACAAATCATCAGGTTCTACAGGGAAGAGGGTTGATTCAGGGTTCAAGTGCCGCCTCTTGGCGGTGGCTTTACGCGCTAGGGAATTAGCAAGTAAGTTTTCAACACTAGCCAGCCTCGTGGCCAGATCAGGATGAGAATCCCCACTGGTATTGGGGGTTAGACTCAGGCTTGGGGGAGTAGGTGAAGTGCGGCGGGGTGCAGGCCCTGCCTCAGATGAGACGGGAAGCACCGATAGCGCCTGCTGTGCACAAGGAACGCAGACCCGTGCATTGTCACCACTGCTAGGTAAAACCCCACAAGCTACACACAGCCGGGCTTGTCCCGAAGGAACCCCGTTCACAATATCCTGAGATGCCTCCATATGGTGATTTAATCGGCACAATTTGACAGTAGGGATTGACGCTGTAAGCTACCCTGGATGCCCCAATAAACCGCTGGGAAGTGGGAGTAAGTTTATATGGTCGCTACCGGGAGCTATGCTGGGCCGGGAGAAGCCACTTAAATCTGCGGTCTGAAAGACATAAGGGGAAACGGGATGTCAGAGCCATGCGCAATGGTGGATGAGAGTAAAGAAAAAATCACCCGCGAGGGCACTTACATACAGAGAGGAGGGAACGATCTTCACCACGCGCGCGGGAGAAGAAAATGGCGCCGAAGAACCTCAGGCGGCGGGCCTGAACCGATCGCGACGCGTAGCGCGCCAAGCCGAAACCACGCCCCTCTTCGAGCGAGCGCAAAGCTCGTAAGGCAACCAGCCAATGGTGTACAGACAGGAGATGTAAAAGACAGATGTCTATTAAAGAATGGTGTGTGGCTCCCCGTCGGGGAAGAATCCCGGTCTGTGACAGAGAAACTGTTATTAAGACAGGCGCTCAAGCCGACGCAGCCTATGAAGAGCCGATAAGGCTAAGAAGGGAAGGAGGAAGAAGGAGACGCCCGGGCGTCCGCGAGCCGCCGCTGTACTTGCAGCAGAAGGCTGAATACTAGTGTGCTTAAGCAGTAAGGTAAGAGCGCGGCTCTGATCCCCAGTCCCAGTAAAACACAGTTAAGCCATAAGCGTGTAGGTATACACTAAGGCCGCTATACGCACAACCCCCCCCTTTCTTTTCCCCCTGACTAAGGAGGGAACGAGGGAGGAAGGCGACCCGTTAACATAGGGTCCACCGCTACATGGGACGTGAGGCAATGTACGGGAGGGGCATCCCCTGAAGGCTCACCATCAGCCTTGACCGCCTACCCTATGGTGGGGGATTGCGGTGGAGCGCTGCTCCGTAAGCACACATGGTGCTACCTACCTTCACCCGACCAGCGCAGCCCAGGCTGGGAGGCACATCTTGTCGAAGAGGACGGGTGGGAATAGTCTCACAGGGACGCAGGCTGCAATAGCCCCGCTCACCTGCGAGAGAGTGATACTTAATGTCTTCGCAGTCAGCACTGCAGAGAAATCTGGGGATTTGTGGGAGGTCCCTGGGTATATGAAGGGCCGGGAGGAGTCTGTTTTTGCATGTCTGCAGTGAACAGCGCCATATGGCGGAGGATTACCCATGTGTAAGTATTATAGATGGAGCAGGACATGCTGTATGCTTAGAATAGAGGTGCTCCTCATTTATTCATTAATCATGTAAAAGAGAATCAAATTGCCACACATAGCGTAAATCAGGATAACTTATCTGTGCGCAAGATTAAAAAGGTTCTTACCAAATAAAAAACTTTATCAGACGTAATCTTAAGACACTTTAACTGTGGGGTGGAAGCTTCCCTCCCCTCCGAGTCCCTCAAACCCGTCTTGTGTCTCTCACAGCTGTCTACGTTTAACTTCGAGCCCCAGGCCTCTGAGCTCGGCAGCCGTCGGCTTTTTTCGTGGTCACGTGATCGGCAATCGGCTCCGCCCAACGTGTTTCGTCATAGGACTTAATCATAGGCTCCTATGATTAAGTCCTATGACGAAACACGTTGGGCGGAGCCTATTGCCGATCACGTGACCATGAAAAAAGCCGCATGAGCGCGGATTTGTAACATTGTAATATTTGTATTGAGCATTTTAATGAGTTAAGTTTGTAGTGTGCAGGCGCAAGATCGTAAGGATTTCCGTCTGGACGAATATTTATTGAAAAAGGGAAACAGAATCGAACGGGAAACGTAAAGGATTAGTTGGCGGATACGATGGGAAAAGGGCAAAAACGAAAGCCTACATTGTAACATGTAACATGTCAAAATGAAACGGAAAAGTCACGCTGGAAAAATGACATCCTCGTATTAGTAATCTGCTGTACGAACGGCCGGAAACTTTACAGTCGGTTTTCAATGCATGCATAGAATCGCTCGTACACTCATACGAGAACGGAAACATTTCACAAAAAAAAACAGATCGGCACTAAAATGGAAGTTTTTTTTGTCTCTCTGAATCAAGCATTATGTCTTAGAACCAGCTTCTCCTTGGCCACCAAGGAGCTGCCAGAGTGGTTGGGAATCCCATGTGAGCTAAATCTTTAAGTACTCGACCTGGAGGGAATGAATAAAGAATCCTCTGAATGCTGCCCACTAAAGAATCAGAGCATCTGGTGCTCTTGCTAGAGGATCCCTGGACCGGAACACAAACTTCATAACCTTCCGATTGTGCCATGATGCGAAGAGATCTACGTCCGGAATCCACCAGCGCATGCATAGGGATTGAAAAACCCTCTGACTGAGAGACCATTCCCTCTGATGCAGGACCACTCTCTGAGGTGATCGGCCTGCAAGTTGCCACTCCAGGTATGTGTACAGCAGAAATACATGAAACCTGTTTCTCGGCCCAAAGTAAAATCCATCTCACTTCCATGAGGGCTTTACTGCTTCTGGTGCCCCCATAGTGGTTGATATATACCACCGCTGTCGGATTGTCGGTTTGAATCCAGATGGGATGCCCCCTCAGATGGGATGTCCAATGTCTGACACACAATAGAATTGCCCTCTGTTCCAGGATATTTATGGAGAGTCTGCTCTCCTTCGGACTCCACTGTCCCTGGATTGTTTGTGATTCTATGACTACCCCCCAACCAGATTGGCATCAGTGGTGATGATCATCCACTGTACTGGAAGGAAGAATTTGCCAATCTGAAGAGGCTGAGGACTAGGTCACCAGGCTAGAGACTGCCTTTTTTACTGTGTCATGCAAAAAAGAGTGATCCGGAGTCTGTGGGTCTTGATCCCAGATTGTGAGCAATTCCATCTGCAGGGGTCTTGTGTGAAACTGTGCAAAAGGTACTGCCTCAAGCAAGATACCATCAGGCCCAACAGACATATTCCTTGATGAATCATCGGGTGAGGGCAAGACAAGAGACCCTGTACCCTGGCCTGGAGTAAAAGTCATTTCTGTGTGGGAAGAACACTTTTGCTTGAGACGTATCTAATGACATTCCCAGAAAACAAATAAATCTTATAGGTATGATATGATATTTGCTGGATAGTCTGTTATCCATTGTCGATCAGACAGTCTGTATACTTCTGGGCCCCCTGACATGATGGGCCCATATCAACAGATCGTCTAAGTAAGGGATTTTATGTATACCCTGACTTCTTAAGAGAAAACATGAGACCTGCCAACACCTTGGTAAACACCCTTGGTGCTGATGATAGACCGAAGGGTAGCGCCACAAACTGAAGATGTAGGCCACCTACTGCAATGTAGGTATGCATCCTTATATATACACTGTGGTTATAAAATCTTCCGGCTGGAGTAACATCACTGTGGATCAACAACTGCAATCTCTAAAAGGCGAGATACGGCAGATCTCTATGCTTCTGCTTTCTGTGGAATTCGGGATACCCCTGACCAAGAGAATCTCCGAGGAGGTCTGGCTCCTAATTCGATCTAGTAACCTGGAGGATACAACTTGCTGTATCCAAAAATCTGTTACATGAAGCCTCCAAATATGAGCAAAATGCAGAAGCTTTCCCCCAACCTGCAAAAGTGGGGGCGTCCCTTCATACCTGAGCAGGCTTTGAAGGGGTTTTTTTTTTTTATTCTTCCAGACACCTGTTGCCTTAATTTGGGAATTTGTCCAATTCCAAAATCTCTTTAGTATCCTGGAGAGGCCGAACCTCTAGCCAGAACCCCGGAGGATTAAAGGGCCCTGCGGAAGGCAGTTTCAGACGTCCGCTTCTATGGCAGATTAGTTGATTTATCACCAGTAGCTTGCTTTTCCATGTCAACCAAGCACTCCCCAGAAGCCCCACCTTAAAGGGGAGTCCCGTAAGATTCTTTTTAGAGGCAATGTCAGCTGGCCATTGTTAAAGCCATAAAGTATGCCTTAAAGCGGACCTTCACTCTAAATAAGAGTCTATCTTATATGTTTCCCACACCCTGTACATACAGATTGCTCACATTAAAAATCATCCTACCTGCATCTACTGCATTTTATAAGCCTTTAAACATCCAAGATGGCGGCTTATGGAAGCTGCCATTTTTGCAGGCAGCCTGCAAACAGGAAGTGCCTGCAAACAGGAAGTGACTGTGCTGCTCTGCATTCTGGGACTGCTGACCTTTCCCTGACCCCAGCTCTGCTCTGTCTGAGCAAAGCACAGCTATAACCCGCCCCCCTGTACCTTATCCCACTCTCCTCTCCTCAGTAAGTGTGATGCTTCTGAGTCAAGATGGCGGCGCCCGTATCCTAAATTCCCGAACAGAGTTGCAGCCCAGTGGGGGAAAGTATAATAAATTAGTGACTAAACATGTAAAATATATTAATTTTAGATGCTGAGGAATTGTTTTTTAAGAGTTTGGGCTTTTCATTAAATCATGGTGAAGGTCCGGTTTAAGGCTACCACCAGAGCTAAGCCTCTGGCACTTAACCAGATCAAATCCTCCATAGCCAATATCACATACCTGCTGTATCCAAACTGGTTCTGATCAACTGGGAGCATGACTGAACAACCCAAACAAGTCTTAGAGTCCAGTTGTTTTAACAACCTCCTGCTCGCCAAAGATGCTATGGATGTAGCACAGGCCGGCCGTAAGGTCGACCCCATAAAAGAATAAGTATGACGTGCCATGCCCTGATCCATGCACTTATCAGCTGGTTCCTTTGGAGAAGCACTATCAGAGGATGGCATAACCATTCTTAAAAAGACCTGGCACCAGAGTGTCCACCACAGGAGGGTAAGACCATAATTCAATCTGATCTGGAGGAAAGGGATACATAGTATCTAGTACTTTAGGAACGGTCGGAAGACTATCTGACTTCTGACACTTCCTATTGATCAGATTAGAATAATGCGTATAAACCGCAACATCCTCCAGAATGGAGGAAACCAAACCACCATGCATACTGGACATGGGGTAAATCTTTTAAGACCAGACCCGATTACCCCAGATGCCTCCGTCATGTTAAAAATAATACTAGTCTACGTCCATGGGGATCTGAGACCAAGTATATAACAGTTCTCAACAGTCACAAGTGAATACCTCTGAGGGGTAACCACCATATATTTTATATATATGGTATATATATGGTGCACTGCATAAAGCGCAGTGGAAGGAGAACACGTGCATGCTACGTGGGAAGTTATGTGGGTAATCTGGGCATTCCATATCAGCTTCAGTGGGCATCTTTCGTACACAACATCCATGTGCACTTATCTTACCCTTATTCCCTTTTTTGGGATAAAGTAGCATCTACATGCACTAGGCATATTATACTGGTGCTGGGGAGGGATCAATGCTAACCCTGCTGAGAATAACGTGATGTAATTTATGTCTGATGAACATTGTATTCCAGTCACAAATTATTTGTAGTAAATGTGGCTCACAAGGCAGGGAAAGTTGGGGATTCCTGTGCTAAGCATGCATGGGAACTATGGCATCCAAAATTGGGATGCCCCCCCCCCCCCCCCCCCCCCCACTGGCTTTGCTTTGAGTGGAACAATTTTGACAGTTTTACTGATTTAAGTGCCAGCCATGTGAAATTTACGTGGCTACATCGGCAACCGTAAAGTGCTAGCCACATAAAAATCATGTGGAAAGGTCACCTTTATTTAGATTCCAGCGCCAGGGGTGTCCTTGTTCCCCAGGGGGCCTCCGATTCCCTGCCCCTACTTGGCTGCTAGCAGCTGGCACCCCATCTTAGGGTGGGGCTTTATATATAATTATGTGTGGAAACACAACCTAACTACAGGGACATAAGGGTCGATTCAAAGAAACATGTAACAGCTTTGATTTTGGTGCCGATCATCCTATTTTTCCCGAACGCTCGTGCGTTCGTATGAACTTGCGAGTGATTCTATAAGCAAATACGTTTCTATCCTAAAATGTACGTCCGTTCGTATGGCAGTTCGGGAATCAGACCTATGTCAGTTTCCATCCTGAATTTTCCGTTTCATTTCTCATGTTGCAACATTGGTTTTGCCCTTTTTCCTTTTTTGTCTGGACGTAAATCCTTCTGATCTTGTGGCTGCGCACTACAAACTTACCTCATTAAAGTGCATTCTAAATATTTGGTCTTTTATTTTTCTTTATTTCATTCATTTTGTAGTAACCAACCATTAATGAATGCATTTGCATAAGTAAATCTTACTTTGTTTAATTTTTAGTTAACTTGCATTTTTTACTTGTGGATTTAATTTTAATATTTTGGCTTCAAATGGTACAACTTAAAATTTTGGGTGTGGTTATACAGATTTGCTCTCAAAAATTAAAAAACACCCAGCAACTTCTGCATGTTATGAGTCTAGAAACAGCCAAGATGGCGGCTCAGGTATTCTCGGGCAGCCTGCAAACAGAAAGGGCCTTGTGACTGTGTTGCTCTGCATTCTTTGATTTCTGACCTTTCCGTGCCCCCAGCTCTGCTGTGTCTGTGCAAAATACAGCAGTAACCCACATCCTGCACTTTATCCCGCTCTCCTCTCCTCAGTAAGTGTGATGCATCTGACCAAAGATGTGCTTAAATAATTAAACAAAGCAAAGGTAAACAACTACACCAATAAATTCAATCTAAAAATATTATTCTAGTACATCAATTTAAAAATAAATGACAAAGGACATAAGTTTCTTTAATTAACGCAAATATATTGCAAAATAAAGGTTTACATGCAAAGGACTAATTAAGGTCTACATTAAAATGCTTTTATAAGGCATACATGAATCAGGTATGCATTGCCATACAATTTATGGCCTCGGCCATGCTGATACATGCAGTTCATTGGAGCTCAAGACGCGCAGACTCCTCCACATAGCCAAAAAACCTGTTCAAGAACAGCAATCCGACTGCTAAAAGGTGTCGGCAGTGGCTTTCTTTTAAAACGTATTTAGAGGTTGGAAAACTGTTCTCTGAATCACACGTAAACACATCCGATTATCCTAAGTTTTATGTTTTGATCCTAAGTTTTAGGATTTGATCCTAAGTTTTACGTTTTGATCCTAAAATTTAGGAACGAACTTCCGATGATCGTAAGAGCATATACGCATTCGTACGTAGGCTCGTGCGAGTCGGAAATGGCCAAAAAAACAGGAAAAATTGACTAACACCCACCCAAACTTACGATTCTCGATCCGAAATCAATTAACTTTTGCTCTTTGAATCGAGGGGATAGTATTGGAATAGTGAATAGTGTTTGGGAAGTATTGGACCAAACATGGAGAGGATTACCCAGAGTGCAGGTGCCAAGAATTGTCCGAAGTAAAAAAAAAAAAAGAAGGGTGGGTTTCTGAATCAACCTCCAACCACAGGCAGATGACAATGATGTTAGTGAAACTAGGCTGAAGGTCAGCTTCATCAAGTCTAAGTGCTGGCTAACTGCACTAGAGAACCAAACCAAGCAGAGACATCTGCTGGTGACCAGGTATAACACATTGGGAATCCTGGAGGTGAACCAGAAGAGCTGCAGGTTTTGGGTTATGGCAGACTCCTAGACATCACATTAAAGCAGAACAAAACCTGGGATTCTGACCCGGGTTTTGTTCCTTGCCCCGCTGGCTTTGCCTCAGCACAGAGATGCTGGAGATGAGGCTGGTGTTGTTTAAATTGCCATTCTGTGGATGTGGAGGATGCAGGACTTCTTAATTCTAAAAGATTGGGTTTTGAAGAGGTGCTCAGAGGAGAATGCGGACACTACAAATAAAGTTGTCTTTCTCCCAGGCACATCTAACCCTCCTCTGGCAACTGTTGTCAGTGTACAGTATGCACAAAAAACTATTTTTCCTCTGTTGCAGGTGGAAGACAAAGAAACTGGACTTTATTCTGAACGATGGGATGTCCCAAAGCAGAAAGAAGTAGAAGTATGGGAAAATATATACAAATATAAATCAGTATGTAAATGGTTGCAAAAGCACCAGTACTAAGATACACCAGCTTGCAAGATCTTGCTACTCAATTCTGCCTCAGCAAACATCAGTGTGTCCATTTTACAAAAGCCGTTGAGGACCCCAGAGATTTTGTATAATAAGCAGTGATCTTTACAGGAATGTCGTTCCGTTTAGCCATGAAAGAACCCACAATAGCCATTCTACTACATCTGCTAATAGACCTTATTGCTGCTGACTCAAATATTTTATGTTCATCAATAGGCACAAAGAGAATCTTTCGTTTTGCACACCATACTTTTTGTTCTTATAAGGTAACATTTTAAAGCACAAACTACAGTACATCTAAAAAATACAATTCTGTGAAATACCCCCCTGTAGAATTGGTATTATACGCATACAGCACGTCCTGCTCCATCTATAATAATTACACATGGATAATACTCCGCCAGAGGGCGCTGTTCACTGCAGACATGCAAAAACAGGCTCCTCCCGGCCCTCCACATACCCAGGGACCTCCCACAAATCCCCAGTATTGAAAAGCAGTGAGAAAAGAAGCCGGGAGAAACCAACCACCAACTGGTAACAATAGTAATGATAACAATCACCATACAGGGGATCTAGAAAAATGTAAAACCAGGGTGGGGTGGAGCAGGACGTGCTGTATGCGTATAATACCAATTCTACAGGTGAGTATTTCACAGAATTGTATTATTCTAAGCATACAGCATGTCATGCTCCATCTATAATAATTACACATGGGACATCCAATAGCAGTGTCCATAAAGTAGGGTGGGATCCCCAAAAACAAGGCACAGCGGACAGTAAAGGTGCTGTCACCTGCAAAACTTTGCACCCAGGTATGACATGAGCAGAGGCTCTAACGTCAATCTCATAACAAGACCTTTGAAAGGTATGAACAGAGACAAGCAACAGTCTAGTAACTTATTCAACAGAAAAAACCTGGTGCTGAAGGGCAAATGGTACCCAAACACCAATATAACGGAATAAAATGAAAAAGGGAGATTCTTCCCCCTTAAAGGAATAGGCCAGCGTAACGGCCCAACCATCCCACAGGCAACAGAAGCCTCGTGGAAAACTTAGAACTCTCCCAAGGGGAATGAGAACTGGTTACCCGTCAACAGGCGGGAATACTGACCCCTTCATTAGCAAGAAGCCGAAAGCTTTACTCAGGACCAGAAGGTATCCAAGTAAGATCAATCCAAAGGGCGCAGTGGCCCTGGAAGCAAGCGATATCAGGCGCATACATAAGGAGGCGCCCGCAGACCCCAAGGGCATCAGTCCCCCTAAGGGACAAGAAACCATCAGGAAAAATTGCAACACCTGTTGAGGAAATGTAAACCCTTAACATTAGCATTATTAAGAATAAGGTCTGTAGTTAGACTAAAAGGACTTAACAATGATCATAAAACACCACTTGGGCACAGAGGTCCGGCATAAGACGGAATACCACCACGGCATGGTGTGCATATAGATATATATATATATATTGAGCCGGATCCACCTTCTCAGGCACACGTCTGACTGAGACAGGAGCCCCCAGAGAAGCGACTTGGACTACAAAGCAGCTCAGACAGCATCCAGCAGAAGTCCCAAGGGAAAATCCGCAGGGCAAACAGAATGAAAAATGGATCCCAACAGGAACCACAGAAACTACTTGGGAGATGCCCATGAGCAAACCCCAAGAGAATTCCTCACAAGGAAGACAGAACCAGACTCCTACAGGAAGACAGCCAGGACAGAACCTGGACCTTCAGAGTACCTAGATGGGGAGCCAACCCCAACCTATGCTGTAAAGACTCTAGAACCCTGGGAACCAAGAACGTCCAACAGGTAAGAGACCAAAACTCATGCCAATCAGAATGGGTACACCCTGAACCACAATAGACGGAGGAAGAGGAAGCCAAGGAAGCTTGCTCCTAGCCCCCCATATACCAAGTCACCCAGAAGATAAGCCCGTCTCCAAGGGGTGAATGAATCAGCTGTCAAGCCCCAGACAAGAGTCTGTAGATTGAGACGACAAAAGAAGGGGCCTGACAAGGGCAGAACCACACTCCTGAGAGAGCGTACAGGTCAGCAGGCCTCAGCAGAAGCATCTGTGAACCACAGTTCACAAGGCCACCCAGGCCATCAATCTCACGGGTCTCTATCAGCACAACCGTGCGCAGAATCCCACATAGTAGTGAACGAAGAGAAGGCATATAAAATATAGAAAGTCTATGCATGATTTTACTAAGCCCCCATGACCAGAGTCAGAATATTCTGGGACAGTAAAAAACAAGGGCGGAGCCCCTGTGGTATAAGCGAGACCCCACAGAGCCACCCTAGTTGGCTCTCAGAGCGCCACAGGATAGCATAACCTGCCACTGAAAGGCACCTATCGGAGCGAATACCGCTGAGGAGCAGGGGGTGTAGACCCCCACCCAGAACCGGATCAGTAACCCTCCAGAGGGATCATCCTGCTTCAAGCCCCTCTAAGGAACCCTACCTAGGAACCACGGGGGGCTTTGGAAGAAAGTCCCCCCCCCCGCCTACCTGCAAGACTTGGTACCCAAGGTGACCATTCACAGGAAGATGGAAGCAAAGAAGGGGGTGCCCCCTGACAGGGTCCTTGAATATGATCAGCTCAGGAGGAACCTCCTTACCAAGGGGGAATGAGCACAGATCAAGCCCCAGGGGTGCAGGAACCCCATGTAGGATCAATAACCTACTGTGCCGAAGAGACCAAGGGCTCGGTATATAAGGGACATCATCTGATACGCCACCAACGGGCCCACCAGCTGCAATCCTGCCTGGTGAAAGTAAGAAGTCAGCAAAGGGGGGGCAGAGCCCCTGTAACCAGGAGTCCACTTGTTGCCAAGGAAGAAGGCTCAAGGCTGAACCGAATCCAAGGAATGGAGATAGCAGATAAGGGACCAAGAGGGATTGAGGTGACAGAGCACCCATCCAGTAACTCCCAGGGGACACCGCCGGGCGACCAATCCACTGGGCCTGACGTAGAGACTGGGGAGTAAGGAAAGACGACCCGGTAGGTCCTAATGGCCCCCCAGGCATGTCCGAGACATCACCCCCATTCGCGCCATGGCGAGTAGCCTGGGAGCGAAAGAGAGGCCACCAACAATGCCTCAAGCCGCAGGGTTGGTCCTGCCACACCGCCTAGTAACGGTCTTAGTGTCCAGCAGACACAGGGGGAACTAAGAAGATCTAGAACTCCACAGGAGGTCGGAAGCCCCCCTTGCACAGGGCGCCTGTGTCCCAAGACAGAGATGTTATATAGGGACTACCTGCGAGAGTAGAATTGCCAGGCCTACCATAGGCCAGCGTGCCCCAGACTGCCTCATACTGTTGAGGGAAGGAGGAAGGTTAATATAGAGGCCATAGCCCCATACTGTTAAGGGCAACCTGTAAGTAAGCCCAAACTCTGTAAGCCCAGTATGGCCTGCATCAATTCCTGAGGGAGAAACAGGGGCTAGAAGCACCCTGACAACCACTGAGAGGGACCGCCCAGCAAAAGCTATCCTGTGTCCAGGGGAACTACCTCCTGGAACCACCAGAAGGAGATGGTACATTCCTAGATGGGAGACTGCTGCAGCAGTACCAGAAGGGCGAGGGCGTCCCTTCATGCTTGGGAGGTCTTGGCAGATTTGGACTTAGTCCTGCCAGAGGGCCCCGGGCGTTGCCTGCCCACCCCATGGTGGAAATCCACACCGAACAGTTGGAAGCACACCTCAGGTTCGCGTTTGACACTAACGTAGGGAGGTGGAGGGGTGACCCTGCCCCGCGGAGGCCGGAGCGGCCTTCTGCGCAAGGGTGCCTTACCCTTTTTACCAAAAAGGTCCAAACGGGCCCCAAATAGTCGCCGTCCTCTGAATGGAAGGCAAGTGAGAGCCTTTTTCGTAGCATCGTCAGCACCCCACTGTCGCAGCCAGACCAGGCGGCGAATAGCTACCACAAGGGCAGAGGTTCTAGCACACATCTTAATGGTGTCATCCAGCGCTGAGAGGATAAACTTCACAAACGCATCACAGTCTGAAATTAACCACATCAGAAAGGAAAGGGTACTTCCAATCCCAGACCCCTGGGACCCCTTTAAGTTTACAAGGCGATTCCCATTCTTGGGATATAAGATTCTGGAAATGATCCTGTTCCAGGAACTCCAAGCGCGGCGGCGCTGTGTGGAAACTCTCCTTGTTAGGCTTGGGAGTCTCTCCAGGAGGGGAGATTGACAAAACTTCAAAGATCTTAATAAGAATGTCATCTGTGTCACACAGGCCCCAAGAATCGGGCCCAGAATCATCACAGCTCCCGAGCATCTCATCCAAGGAGCCCGAATCTGAGAATAGCTCACCTTCCTCAGAAGGATCAAGGTCCTGCATATCAGCAGAGTCATCGGTATCGTTAGGAACCGGAGAGCCAGAAGGCGTCAGGGACCGCTTCTTACCAGGGCCCATACGCTCCGCCAATCCAGACAGCACCTGCTCCGCCGTAGGCAGCACGCGCGGCACGGCTTGCAGGTCATCCCCGCTCGAGTGGGACTCATCAGGAGTGAGGTTTAGGTCCGGGGAGATGGGTGTATTGAAGGGAGGTGCAGCCACTGGCAGACCTGCCTATTCAGCACACGGTCCGCAGACCGAGAATTTGTTATGTGGACCTGCTTGTAATATATATTAGGCCGGGAGAAGCCACCGAAGTCCTGGCGTCTGAAAGACATAATGGGACAAGAGGGGTGGTGTCAGTGCCATGCGCAGCCGAATAAACACATAGAATAATGCTGCCCCGGAGGGCACTTACATGACCAAGGGAGGAGGCGGACCGCACCACGCGCGCGCACGAAGATTGTCAAAATGGCGCCAAGCTAACCTCGAGGGGCGGGCCAGACCAGGCTGTGACGCGGAGCGTGTCATGCCGAGTTCCCGCCTTCCCAAAGAGCGCGAAGCTCTAACCAACAGAAATAAGAAGGACAGTATTGGATAGAAGGCGCAAGCATAAAGATGCTGTCACACTGGAAATGATGCTGCCGTCTGGGCAGTTGTTAATGAAAGGACAAACGGCTCGCAACTGTACAGCAAGGAGCGTGACACTGACACCCGATTATAATAAAAACCAAAGGCCTTAACGTGAAATATTGCACTAGGACTGCCACACATACCCTCCCCCCCCTTTCTTTTCCCCCGAGTTACGGGAGGAAGCGAGGGAGAAGCGGACCAGCGTCCAGTGGACTAAATCTGTGAGGGGCACGGGCAACAATGCGGGAGGGGCATCTACTAGAGGCTCACCATCGGCCTAACCGCCTACCCTAAGGTGGGGGATTGCGGTGGAGCATGGCTGGAGCATGGTGCTGCCTACCTTCACCCGACCCACGCAGCCCAGGCTGGGAGGCATATTCTTCCAAAGAGGATGGGTGGAAATAGTTCCGCAGGGCCTCAGGCTGTAAAGCCCCGCTCGCCTGCGAGAGCGTGATATCTTCATGTCTTCGCAGTTCAGCACTGCAGAGAAATCTGGGGATTTGTGGGAGGTGGGTATGTGGAGGGCCGGGAGGAGCCTGTTTTTGCATGTCTGCAGTGAACAGCGCCCTCTGGCGGAGTATTACCCATGTGTAATTATTATAGATGGAGCAGGACGTGTTGTATGCTTAGAATAATGAAACATCCTTTTCTTGGACTGTGTTGGACTATATTTGAACGAAAAAGGGAAACTACATTTAGTAGAAAAGTTTGTGCTTGTGAAATAGAAAAAACTGAAAAGAGCACAGCAAACACAGTAAGAAAGGCCTTTTTCTTGGCAGTGCACCAGTCCGTAGCAGTGCAGCAGGGCAGAAAAATACAACTCTGTGAAGTACTCACCTGTAGAGTTGATATTATATGCATACAGCACGTCCTGCTCCAGATATAGTAATAACGTGGGTAATCCTCCGCCACCGGCGCCATGCACTGCAGACATGTAGAAAACAAGCTCCTCCCGGCCCTACATATACTGAGTGACCTCCCACAAATCCCCAGCATTGAAAAGCAGTGAGAAAGAGAGGCCAGGAGAAAACAACCACCCAAAACTGGCAATAATACCAAAGATAACAATCACCTCAAGGGAAGAGTTGCCAAACACCCCAAAGTAAAGCATGCGCATAACGGTAATTTTACTTAAAAATTTCAGCTCTGCAGACAAAGTGCGCACCTTGCGATTTTTCAACCAAAACAACCCTTTAAATTTAGAATATCCCCATAAACCATTTATTCCCTGAAAGTACACGTGTTAAGCTTTCTAAGAGTACTGGGCTTGTTGTAGTGGGCTCATCTTTCTGGAAGTAATCCATTGAAGAATTTTTAGGTTGCACAGGGTTTCCCTAAAAACAATTATAAAAAAAGCAGAATAAAGACCATGTTTTCCTAAAATATCAATATGCAAACAAGAAAAAACAAGCTAAATCTGAAAGCGCAAGGTCCCCCGAGCAGAACAATACCCAACATGCATAGTTACTATTAACCCTTTTAATTGTCAGCCTACTTGAAGTTTTGTCACCCTCTGTTGACAGGTCATTTTTCCCCATTTTGCGGCATGATTAACCATGATTTTTGCTGGAATTTCCAGAAAAATTATATACATTACATATAAATTTTTTGCAGCAGAGTTTAGGCTTTAACATGAAATGTCTTGTTTGTAATTTTTCTACTGTTTTTTGAATATTTCTGCTTAAAAAAAAAAAAATATATATATATATATATATTTTTTAGACAATTGTCTCCTTTATTTTAAATAAATAAATGAGTGACAACCAGCTTGGTTTTACTAAGGGAAAAAGCTCTCAGACTAACCTGATTGGCTTCTTTGAGGAAGCAACTGTTCTACAATATATGTTAATCTTACAGGTCTGTATTTGCCTGGAGAAGCCCTATTTAAAAAAGTCATGGCAGGCAGAATCATAGGCTGGGAAGAGTTGAGCAGTGACACAGACCAGGAACAAGGGCATGGACCACGAAAAGAGGTGGAGACTGGATTATGTGGCATAGACCATAAACTGTGTAGTTGGAGTCACAGGCAAAGAACAGGTGAGCAGAGACTCTGGATTGGGAGAAGGCAGGCAGATCACTGACTAGGAAGATATACACAGACATCAGAAAGAACATAGAAAAACAAGTGGTTAAGTGTGGGGCTGGAACTAAAGGACAGGCAGCTACCATGGATACCAGCGAAAACAAGTAATTTATTTATACATATTGCACATGGCTGCTGGCACAACAATAGAAAGTATACATAAAGGAATTTCATTTCTGTCTTTATTGTAACAAAGAGGTGGGTGTGTGGTTGGGTGAGCAAAGGTGAGTATGGATGGATAGGTTAACTGTATTGTGATTTAGGTATGTACTGGTATCCACAATTTGTTTCCTCAATATGTATCTTTAAAGAGGAACGTCGGGGGAGGTTAAAACCTCCCCCAAACCTTACCACTGCTCCCCCTCCAGTCTGCAACCCCCAATCTCCGCTGCTAGCTTCACCTATAGTCAAGCCCCCGTCTGCCGGGACGCTTTATACGCCTCACGGGGCACAGTTGCCCCCAGCACTTGGTAGCACAAAGGATGCGGACTTACGGGGAGGAATGCAGATGAACCAGGAACGAGACTGGGCGAGGTCGGGCAAGCAGGGGTCATACACGGGAGATCAGTCCAGACAAGCGCGGCACAAAAGGATGAGATGGAAGAGTAGTCAAAGTCGAGCCAAGGGTCAAGCCGGGAGGTCACGGGAACGCAGTACAAGGGAGCAGGCAAAATCGTAGTCAGAAACAGGCAATGGTCGGTCCAGGCGGCAATCACGGGATGGTCAATACACAGCAAGATCAAACGGGAAGCATCAATACGGATAATCACACCCAGCAGCACGCTATCACAGGCAAGGAGTAAGTGTGGGAAAACACCTTTATCTGATGGGGGCTAAAAGGATTGGCTGGGAAGGGGGAATGTGGTGATTGGTGCAACAGGGGAACCTTGGGATGATTGCCCTGTTTGGACTCTAAAGGGCGTTTAGCCCAGTGTACTCTGGGCTCATTGGCCCACCTTAACTTAGGGCTCATTGGCCCACCTTAACTTAGGGCTCATTGGCCCTTCACACCCAGCCAGGTCGTAAGACAGCGCGCGCGAGCACGGGCTGTCAGTGAGGAGAGAGAGTGACGCGGTGAGGGGGCGTGTCCGCTCGGCCCTGCTCGCTCTGAGGCCGCCTGACTGAGACGCGGCCCCCGAGTGGGGAGGGAGCCTGACAGGCGCCGTAGCCCGTACCACCTGCAGATGCCGCGGGACTGGCGAGCAGGTGAGTTGTTCATGACAGTGCCATCTTGCATCCTATAAGATACTGCACTGTCCCCAATCTTGTGCCTGCGCAGTGCAATGGGATGCAATGGGGCCACCCAAAAACCCATGAGACTTCGCTGAGCGGCGCTAGACTTTGAAGAGCATGGCTACAACCGTGCTGTGACCAACATACAACTAAGCCGGCACAGGGTGCAGCAATCGCGTCCAAAACATCCACATCCAAAAGGTAAGTAGGGGTTGATGGGGGGGGGGGGGAATCGGCCCCTTTATATTTTTGGTCCGATGTTCCTCTTTAACCTGAACCATTAGGGTTTATTCAGAGCCTTCTATAATAGTTTTTGTGTGTAAGAGCGTTCATTACACATATTTCTCAGAAGCCTTTCGTTCTGTCCTCGTTGTTGTGTAAGACATCAAAAACGCTGAGCAGACGGCTTTCGAGGCTTATGTGATGGACAACAGTTTACTTTGAAGCGAACAACCCGTCTTCCAGCATTTTTAGGGCGTTTTTCAAAGTACCTTGCTGTGTAAAGTTTTAGTGTCCAATGAGGTCCTACTAGTTCCCTTTGAAAAAGACCTGCTATTTCCCTTAATTTAGCAGCAAAATTCCATTTTTGTAATTTTTTCTGGACTGTATACGCCTACACAGGCTTGTATGGATATGCGAGCCTCTCTTTTTTAGTGTTTGCCATTCTTCCTTCCCTGGTCCTGGTATTCCATTACTTACTTATTGCTGTGCCATGTCTCTTCTACTCAAAAGTGCTTAGCATGCTATGTCATGTTTGGCATGCATTCTTCTTCCTAATGCTTACTTTTACTACTTTCATGTTTGGCAAGCATTCTTCTTTTCTTCTCCTAATGCTTACCTTTAACACTTTCATGTTTGGCATGCATTCATTTTTTCTTCAATGCTTACCTTTACTACTTTCATGTTTGCCATGCATTCTTCTTCCTAATGCTTACCTTTACTACTTTCATGTTTGCCATACATTCTTCTTCCTAATGCTTACCTTTACTACTTTCATGTTTGTCATGCATTCTTCTTTTCTTCTCCTAATGCTTACCTTTAACACTTTCATGTTTGGCATGCATTCATCTTTTCTTCAATGCTTACCTTTACTACTTTCATGTTTGGCATGCATTCTTCTTTTCTTCTTCCTAATGCTTACATTTACCACTTTCATGTTTGGCATGCATTCTTATTTTCTTCAATGCTTACCTTTACTACTTTCATATTTGGCATGCATTCTTATTTTCTTCTTGCCATTGCTTACCGTTACTACTTTCATGTCTGGCATACATTCCTCTTCATGTTTGGTATGAATTCTTCATTTTTTAAATGCTTACCTTTACTACTTTCATGTTTGGCATTAATTCTTCTTCCTAATGCTTACCTTAACCACTTTCATGTTTTGCATGCATTCTTTTCTTTTTCCTAATGCTTACCTTTACCACTTTCATGCTTGTCATACATTGCTTACCACTTATCTTATTGTAAACATTACTATGATTGAAAATTATATTAAGTGAAAGACACCACAACCTTATTTAATTCTAATATTTACTTATTTTTAATTATTTTTTTATGTATTTGTTTTTAAAATTGTAAAATCTTTGATTTGTTTTTATAAATATAACTTTTTCACAAAAAACAACATATAAAAATGATTTTAAAATCTATGTACAATGCAGGCTCCCAGTGCTGTCCCTCTCTGTAAGATGACAGAGGATCAGTCATTGCATAGATGTGGCAATGACATCATTGCCACACACAACAGTGGCAATGAATGTAGATGATTAGAGTGATGCAAGAGTAGTGAAAATTGGCAAAAGCTACTGTCTATGGGGGGAGCAATTCAGGGGATGCTAGTTCAAAATTTGGGTTTTGGTCTGCTCTAAGGTGGGTGGCTTCCCATGGCTGTGGCCTGCTCATCAATCTTCCCCACCAGCCTATGCACAACATAGAGCGCTCCTGCAGGCACTGCTGGGCGTCTTCTTTGTGGACTGTAAAATAAAAAAAAAAAATTAAACAATTAGTGTATAGCCTCTGCTTCCTGCACACCTGTTAGTAAATAGTCACTTGTCTATACACTTACTAGGCTGGTGGGGGAGTCGGGGAGCCACCCTTCTCACCGGGACCTGCCACACCTCTTGATCCGAATCTGTAGAAAAAAAAAAAAAAATTGTTAGTGGGAGTGTTTGAGGTGTTAATTGGCTTGTGTTGTGTGTGAGACATCACCCACATTCTTCATATTCTTGCTGGGGCATCCCAACCTCTGTGTCTACTTGCTGTTCACCCACGTGGCCATCTTGGAGATCTAAAATCAAATGTCACCAAAGACTGTAGTCTGTGTGTCCTGTATGAGTTACTCATACCTGACTCATCATTGCCACTATCTTGGGAATCTCTGTCCAACATCTGGGCCTCCTCCTCTGCAGATTGGTCCAGGTGAGCTTGGGGCTCACCTGCAGAGGAGTGTGAGGACATTGGCACTTGACCCACACCATGTACATGTCCACCAGATCTTGCCAGCATTGGCCAGACTCGTCGCCTCCGGGTGGGCCACACTCTTTGGCAGAACTCTAACACTAGAAAAGAATAGCATTGTTTTAAACACAGGCCTGCCTAATTTGATTGTAGTAGTGAATGTTTAGGCAAGAATTGTCACGTACTTGGGAATAGTTTTCGGGAATAGTTTTCCTCACTCGCCTTTTCAGGTCTGACCAATGCTGGATGATCTGTGTGTAAGTGTAGGTGGTGTTGGTCTCCTCCTCTAGTGTAGCTACTATGTCAAGTGCCAACGTCCTCTTGGAATATATGTCGGGCAAGAAGTCATATGGGTATGTCATCATCATCTTAAATGTAGAAAAAATACATATAATAAAAAACATCATAATATAGATATTAAAAATATGCTTAGCAGGTTGTTACCAGGCCACACCCCTCATACACTTTAGTTAAGCATTAATGCATTTTTCCACTTTTACAGATATTATTGGGCGGTGTTCTTAACACCTGGACTGCCCCCCCGGTATGTGGCTGCTACACCCAGCTATGCATGAAGAGATCCACCTTGCCCCAAACAGTCCCTGCATGGTGTGCCCACTAGCTTTCGACTGTGTTATTCTGCAAAGTCAGCGTTCTCTCCACCCTGCCTTCCTAGACACTTTGGTCCCCTGAATTGCTATGTCCGATCAGCCTGAGTGCCTATACACTTTCAACCCTGATTAACTAAACCTATCCCTAATTGTGTGCAAATGCAGGCATTTGGTGTATTTATGCACATGATGGTCTCCTGCGGGGTGCAGAGAGGGTGGCATTTTTGATGCAGGCCTCTGCATCATCTGACGTGCCCCAGTGGATCCCGGAAGTTGGCATACATCGGAACTTCGGTGCATAGGCATATGCAGTTACATATCAGTATAAATTGTTAAAGACACACACTTACATGAGGAAAAGGCAACACTCTACACACTACTACTGAGATAGGTCAGGATGGCTGAAAAAGCCAGACAGATGAACCAAGCCATTCCCTGCTGGATGATCGCCAAGGATCACAGCGCCACAGCCAGCCTGCAAGCCTACACCAGCACATGCTCAGGCAAAGCCAGCACCACCAAGTCAGAGCAGTGGCAGGCAAAGTGTTAGGGCAAGCCAAAGTAGTCTCAGCCATAGTGATAGGCCAAGCAAGAGCACTTTCAGCAAAAAGTGCTAAGGCTAAGTAGAGCAGGGGCAGGCAAAGTACTCGGACAAAACATAGCAGCTCCCAACAACCTCCTCTCTCAATGGTGCTTGGACCCCTACTTCTTACTGTATCAGATGCATCAGGGGTTTAGGGCAGCAGCAGGACAGATCCAATCTGGATATCTCCCTCCCCATCAACATCCACTCCACCTTCATCATGGCCAGACACCCAGCCAGCCCTGTCCAGTCACCGGCCAGTGACCAATCTACCCCCCCAGGATCTTCCTCCAGACCCATAGTGCAAATGTCCCCTATTTCACCAAGTACACAGGGAGATGATGGTCAATCCTATGTTGGGCGGCACCTGCGTCGGGGCACCCTGAGTGGCAGGTTTAATGATGCCCAATGTATGGCTTTAGCAACCGGTGTGTCTGACCATTTTGATCAGCTGTATGGGCACAGTTCGAGAGCTATAACAAAATCTGTCGAGTACCACCTGTGGGAGGTCATCATCAAGCAGTTTAATAGTGCCGGACCAGAGCGAAAGGATGTGGATAAAGTACAAAGGAAGTTTGCGGACATGCAATATGCTGTAAGGCAAAAAATTAACAAGCGCTAGCAACAAGGGTACTGATGCTTTGTGCTGTTGTTGATGTTGATGTTGGGCGTGACCTTTGCATGACAACATCCTTGGCGTATTTGTTTAAGGTTGTAAACCGGAGGTGGAATACCACAAAAATGTCGATGCAGCCGAAGAAATGGTGTATAGCCCGTGGACCCCAGCTACACTCCAGGGCTTGCCATGGTCCATCGACTCAGACATGCGGGTTCCTGCTGCTGTAGCAGGTAAGTAGTTCAATATTTTGGGTTGCTTTGTCTCAAAAGAAGTTTGACTCATTTCAATTGTCTAGTTCATGATGCCATCAGGGCCTAAGTGTTGTTGCTGGACCATGAAAGGCCTAGATATGAAAAAATACAATTCTGTGAAACTCACCTGTAGAATTGTTTTTGATTATATCCAGTCCAGGTCGTCCCAGTGATGACATGTAGTATTCTGCCCCCAGGGTGTGCTTGACTGCAAGATCAAAAGATGTAGCTCCTCCCGGCCCCCTATAAAGGCAGGTGTCCCTCTATCATTCTCCAGTGGTTAAAAAGCAGTAAACAAAAAGAGGACATGCCGGGAGGCCAAGAAACCATGTTACTTCACATAGCTTCAGCTTGTACGCTCTCTAACAAGACTTAAAAATGCAAAGTCCAATGAATAAAAAATGGTAATCACCATAACAGGGAAGCAGGAGATAATGAACCAAAAGGGCGGGGCGGGATGCCCTGGACTGGATATAATCAAAAACAATTCTATATCCAGTCCAGATCATCCCAGTGATGACATGTGGGACATCCAAGAGCAGTGTCCATTTGGGCGGGATCCCCAGTGCGGAACAGCATGTAGTTCATTTCACTACCGCCTGAAGCACCTTTCGGCCAAAAACAGCGTCAGCTGAGGCCCTAACATCCACCTTGTAAAACTTTGTAAAAGTATGAACTGAAGACCAAGTGGCGGCCTCACAAACTTGTTCAACCGATGCCTGGTGCTGAAAAGCCCAAGAGGCACCAATAGCTCTGGTAGAGTGAGCTGTGTTCCGAAAAGGGGGTTTCTTCCCCTTGGCAGAATATGCTTGCACCACCGCCTGTCTGATCCACTTACTGAGAGTGGCCTTGGCTGGCAGCAAACCTTTCCTAGAGCCCTCTGTTAGGACAAAGAGAAAATCCGATTTCCTGAAGGAGTCAGTCGCAGCCAGGTAATACTTTATGGCTCTGACCACATCCAAGGCATGGAGAGTCCTTTCTTTGGAATTAGTCAGTGCTGGACACAAGGAAGGTAAGACAACTTCCTCATTAAGAAGAAAGGGAGAAACGACCTTAGGCAAAAAATCCGGTTTGAAGCGAAAAACCACCTTATCCCTATGCCGCTCGAAATAGGGAGGTTTCATACAAAGCGCAGCCAGCTCTGATACACAACGCACCAAGGTGATCGCTACCAAAAAAAACACTTTGAGAGTCAAAATAGACAATGCAGCATTGCACAATGGTTCGAAGGGAGGACCCTGAAGAGTAGAAAGTACTAAATTTAAGTCACACACCGGTAATACTGACTTACGTGGTGGCCGGACATGTGTGACTCCCTGGAAAAAGGTCTTGATCAACCTATGATTGGCAATGGATCTCTGGAAGAAGATGGCTAAGGCCGAGACCTGGCCCTTAAGGGTGCTCAGCTAGAGACCCAAGTCTAAGCCATGTTGCAAAAACTCCAGAATCCTAGAAATAGAAAATGTGTGGCAAGGGAGACTCTTGGTCTCGCACCAAGCAATATAAGCGTGCCAAACTCTGTAATATATCATGAAAGAAGACCGAGCCGAATCATGGTATGCACAACCGTGGCCGACAGCCCCTTTTCGAGGTTTCAATAGCCAGGCCGTCAAAGCCAGCGACCGTAAATTGGGGTGCCGCAGCGACCCCTGTGTGAGAAGCCCTGGGTCGTCGGGCATGATGTAGCGATCTACTGACATCTGAACTATGTCCGCAAACCAACTCCTCCTCGGCCAGTGAGAAGCCACAAGGATAGTTGGTACCCCTTCCTGGGCTATCTTGTGCAGAACTCTGCCCAGGAGTGGAAATGGGGGGAATACATAAAGGAACTTGAACTCCGTCCAGGGAATCGCCAGAGCGTCTGTGGCAATGGCCAGAGGATCTCTTGAGAGGGAGACGAACCTTGGAAGCTTGTGATTGTGTCTGGACGCAAACAGATCCACGTCCGGCTGATGCCAGCGGAGACACATAGCGTGAAAGGTCCTGCATTTGAGAGACCACTCCCGCAGGCACGAGGCGCTCCTGCTCAGGGAGTCTGCCTCCAGGTTTTCTACCCTGGGAATGTAGACCGCCGAGATGCAGGGAACATTCTTCTCTGCCCAAGTCAGAATCTGGGTCACCTCCTTGAGGTCTCTCTTGCTCCGAGTCCCGCCCTGGTGATTGATGTAGGCGACAGCCGTCTGATTGTCTGAGCGAACCTGGATCGCATGACCCCTTAAGTGGGAAGTCAAGCGAAGAAGCACCAACCAGATCGCTCCCAGCTCCAAAAGGTTTATGGGTAAGCAGTTCTCCTGCGGACCCCACTGACCCTGGCGTCTGCCAAACGCCTCCCCAGCCTGTCAGACTGGCATCCGTGGTAACTATCTCCCAATGGGGAGTCAGAAAGGACTTGCAGGTTCCGGGAGTCCAACCACCACAAGAGGGACTGCCTGGTCAGGGGGGACAGCGAAAATTCTTGTTCCAGAGAATCCTGCATCCGATTCCATCCGGTCAGCAGGTTCATTTGCAAAGGTCTCATCTGAAATTGGGCGAAGGGCACTGCCTCGAAGCATGACTATTAGGCCCACCAATGTCAACCCCATATTGACGGCCGCTGACAAGACAGCAAGGCCTGCACCTGCGTCTGGAGACCCAAAACCTTCTGCCAGAGGCCGGGAGGCAGGAGTGGGTCAGAAGGGATCAGTGGAAATAGGGCCTGTAGCGGCCGACGGGCTAGGGAGCCCCGCTCTGCTGCCATCAACTGAGAGAGTATCCAAATGATCTTCTGCAGCCAAAACTGCAAGATGAACAACTGGAGAATGATAGAGGGACACCTGCCTTTATAAGGGGCCCGGAGGAGCTACATATTTTGATCTTGCAGTCGAGCGCCCCCTGGGGGCGGAATACCACATGTCATCACTGGGACGACCTGGACTGGATATAGGGAAAATGACACATGCCAACTCATAGCTAATTCATTATATATTCATGCTTGTGTCTATGCCACACCTTCATGAAAAATATAATTATGTGATACCCAACTGTAGAATTGATTTCTCTTCCATTATTACTTCAGGATTACTTGCCCAAAACGCTATAGTAAATCACTGATGAAGCTGTGCCCCCCAAACGGTGAGGAAGTCTCCTCATACCTGAGAGAGCTTTGAAGGGGATTTTTCCTTGTTTTGCCAGACAACATTTAACCCTTATCCTGGGACTAAGAACTATTCCAAATTCCATTTCGGTATTCCAAAGAGGAGGAAACTCTACCCCCATGAAAGGGCCGAGGATTAGACGACCTGCAAGAAAAAAGAAAAAAACCTTCCCTGTGGAAGTTTGGTAGACTTATCTCCAGTAGCTTCCTTTACCATGACATACAACAGCTTCCCAAACAGACGTCACACCTGAAAAGGGAATCCTGTCAGATTCTTCTTTGAGGCAGCATCAGCTGACCATTTCTTTAGCCATAAAGCACACCTTAAAGCTACTAACAGACCTAAACCTCTGGCACTTAAGTAAATCATCCATAGCCAAAATAAAATACCTGTTAATATCCAAACTGGTCTTAATCAACTGAGAGCATACCCTCCGTGAGCGACCCGAACGAGTCTTGGAATCTAGTTGCTTTAACAATTTCTGCTCACCAAAGATGCTATGGATGTAGCACAGGCTGGCTGTAAGGTTGATCCTATAACAGAAAAAAGCATGACGTGCCACCAGATATATGCGCTTATCCACTAGATCACTTGAGGATGCACTATTCAATGATGGCACGACAGAAGTCTTAGAAAGACCAGAACTGAAGCATCTAACACAAACCCATCAGTAAACAGTTAGTGTACACAAAGGCCCGGAGCGGTGGGCTGACGCAAGTGCAGCATCCAGGGAGCAGTTAGGGGGATTAAGTACCTTGCTTAAAAAGCACTTCAGTCATGTCCCGACTGGTATTCAAACTGCCACCCTCCAATCACAAGGCCGCTTTCTTTACCACTAGGCGATGCTGGATGTTGGGGCCATATATCAATTTGAACTGAGAAAAAAGGATGCTTAGTATCTAATACTCTAAGGATGGGCGGAAGAATATATGGCTCCTGTCATTCCTTTTTGATAAGATTGGAAAAATGAGTTTGCTGCTGAAAAAAACTTTTTTTCCGGCATAACATCCTGGGAGACTACAGCAGCAAAAATATTATCTTCCACATCATAAGAAATTAAATGCTTCCTTTCCTTTGGAGCTGGTGGATCAGAAGAACTCTCTAGATGATCCAACCTTTCTGCAATCTCCCGCAGGACTGAAGGAGCCCAAGGGTCTGAGGGTCCAGCGACAGGGGTCGGAACCCTTGCTGGAAACATCTGTCGCCCATATTCAGCAACTACTAATAGTGCTGTCCTCGTCCCGTGCCACTTGCATGCATACTAGACCTGGGATGAACCTGTCTGCTAAAAGACCAGATTTGCTTACCCCAGATGCCTCCGTCATGGTGAAAAGAAAACAGTCTAAAACCAAAGTATATAACAGGCCTCACAAGTGACTACTCCGAGGCCTTATGGGTGGACCACACCAATTAATGCTTTCCCACAAAACCAAAAAATAAAAACATTATTATTAATTATTATTATTATTATTAATAATAATAATAATAATAATAATAATAATAATATCAATAACAGTGCTGCCTGAGATGACAATGCCCGCACGATCAACTGAGGTGGTTCAGAGGTGCTCACCACCTCTGGGAACTCCTTCAAGACTCCTGGAAAAGCCATTCCAGGTACTTCAAAAAGCTGGATGAGAAAATGCAATGAATGTGCAAAAGGTGGCTACTTTTAACACATTTTTGTTTATTAATCATGTATGTGTTTATTAATAGTTGTCATGTATTCAATATAAATTATTTGTACGGCTCAATAGTAGACACTTTGCAGAATTACTATAACCCCAACCTAAATCTTGCCTTTTAGCCATTTCATATTTTCTTTCTTGTGAATATGTTGTTTCAAAAATGTTTTTGCTAACAGAAAAACATAACACACCAAGCAGTAATTAATAAAGGTGCATGGTTAGAATCCATGTGCAGTATATGCATTGTGTTCAGGACCAACCCATTGTTCCTGAGTGCATTAATGGAGTTTTATGCTATTTATATTGTGGTAAAATAGGTCTGTGTGAATAATGTACTTCTTCTGGTAGATTGAATGCATTTGCTCAATAAAACAAAGCTTTGTATTAAACAATGCATAATTTACATTACAGCATTTGAAAAAAAATAGAAATAATTATTCTATTTTTGAGTTAAATTTGGCTGTTTTAATGTGTGAATACAAACAGTGCTTTGTGCTATGTATGAATATAATACAGGGAGAAATATGTTGAGCCACGGAGAGGTTCCAGCAGCTGCATTGACCACTAAAAATTTGTAGAGTGTACCTTGAGTTAATGATCTGGTCTATCTGTAAAACTTTTTTCCACACAAAAACAATACATATATGTAGACCTTGATTCAAAATTTTTGAAAAGAAGGGTAATTTCCTGCTTTATTTCAGAACAAGGCATGAGATACAATAAGAGAACACATTACATGGCTTTATAAATGCTTACAGTGACATAATTGTTTCTTATTGACACCTAAAACTTTCACTTCAGGGGCAGTAAAAAAAGATCCACTAACTGTGAAACTCAAGATTTAGAAAAGTGGAAAGCAAGGTTTACTTCTTCTACCGTTAAGTACCAAGCCTATGGGCCTGGCTTCTCCCCCTGCTACTGTAAAAAAAAAATACTGCCATAACCCCTCTGCACTCGGGGGGCATCCAATCCCCCCCTCCCCCCCCAGGGCTCTTCTGGCTTCAGGAGAGGGCACGAATAGCCCCCCATTCCCGCGTTGGCTTTACTCACCTGTGGCGGCGATCCTTTCCGCCGGGTCTCCTCTTCACCAGGGAAGAAAGCCGTGGTGAGGAGAGGCCCAAAATCACTGCTGCTAGCCCCACCTTTTGTGGATGGGGCGTCACCTGTGACGTCATCCCACTCCTGTTGCTGATCTGTCAGATCCCGGGGTGATTGCTGTCGGGAGGTTGGAGGGGTAGGGGGCTGTAATCCCGTGCCCTCCAGCCCCCCTCCAGTAACCACCCCCTGGCAGCTGTCATCGGAGATCGGCGTGGGACAGGATCGCCGGGGGACACAGGATTGGAAGTGATTTTTGAAAAAAATAAATAAAAGAGTTTTTTTCCGGTGTTCTGTGTGTGTCTTTTTTTTTAACCCTTGGTAGCGGATCCAGAGACCCCTATATCAGTTCACAAGGCTGGCCCAGCAGGGTCGCAGAAAAGCCCCGTGGGCCACAGAGGCTATGCGGGCTTGTACTCTGCAGGGTGGTTTTTGCACCCTGTGCTTACAAGCCCCCATAGCTTGTCCCCGGGCTGGTTATCCTAGGTAGGGGGGCCCACAACTTTTTTTGATGTTTAAGGGTTTTTAATCCTTAAAAATCCCCCAAAAATGGGGCCCTCCCTGCTGGGAGGGGGAAACCTATGTATATCAAAGGGAGCCGTGATGATATTATTGATCCTGATATAAAATATCCACCCAATGCCGAAATTGCAGACTACCACTAATTTATTGAGGACCTCTCTCATGTATTCCCATTCCACCGAGTTAAAGATTAGAAAATAGCCTTCTGATATTGGGTTTGGTGGACTGTTTGGAATGAACCCTGTCTGATGGCTAATTAGCTTTGGAATAAAGTTCCACAGCCTATTCACCTGGACTTTGGCTAGGAGTTGTGTGTCTGTGTTGATTAGGGAAATGGGCCTATATGACTCACATTGCAGGGGGTCATTTCCCACCTTCGGTATCAGCACAATAATGGCCTCATTCATTAATGGGGGAAGTTTGCCCCTATCTTCCGCATCTCCATATACTTGTGGTGATTTGTGCCTGGGAAAGTATCTCAGTACTAATCTTATTTCATGCACTGATATGGGGGAATCCAGGGTGTGCGCCCGTTTTGGTGACAGAGCCAGAAGGGTAACCGGAGCAAGGTAGTCAAGTAGCGCCTGTTTGGAATATGTCATTCTGGAGGAGTACAGGCTAAAGTAGAATTCCTGAAAGACCTTGGCAATATCCAAGGGGTGCACCAGAATCCTAGCCACCCCATCTGATATCCTAGGGATTGCTGCTGAGGGGAGTCTAGCAAGGTATGCCCATAGCTGGCCACTTTGTTACTAAATTTGAATATTTTTTGCTCATGTTGCAGCAATCTTTTTTTGTGTTTGCTTTAAAAGACCTAGCTCATATTCTCTACGAGATTTCTGCCAGATACCATACTTTTGTCTACAGGGGTCAGGTCCTGGGAGTATCTAGCAGGTAGGGAAAGCCTCCCCCGGCTGCCTGTTTCTAGACTAAATGGGGTTCAGCATGGCTTCAGTGGATGGTCCAGGAGCTTTCTGTCCCTGCTTCCTCACAGCATGGCTACTAGCTCCGTCACTTTGCATTTTCAGATTTAACTTGTTTTTTCAGTATTTTTTTTTTTTGGGGGGGGGGGGGGGGGATGTGGCTTTGATTCTGCTTTTTTATTCTTTTTTTTTTTTTAAGGAAACCCTTTACAACCCAATAATTCATCAAGGGATTACTTCCCGAAACCTGTGCCCACATTAACAAGCCTGGTACGCCTAGAAAGCATGAAGTGTGTACTTCCAGGGAATATACAGTTTGTTGGGGGGTTTTTCAAATGTAAAGGGTTGTTTTCTTGAAAAACTTCAAGGTGCACATAGCAGTTGTAGCATATCTGAAAATCTAAAGCGCTGTTTCAGTTTGGAGGAATCTCCTGGGTAGGAAAGGGTGTCTATCAATACATTTGTGGTACCCCTGTAACCGGGAGAAATGGGGCTTTTTTATGCCCAATATGATCTTATTGAGAAAATTTGCACATATTCACCCACAAATATTCAGAATACACTACAAAATTAAAGCCCAGACACTGCTGAAAAAGACACAATATAACGTTCCTGGGAAGTCCCTTCAAAAATCACAGTTGAACACGTGTAGCACAAAATAGTGAAAAATGGTCTGGCAACAGAGGGGGATGACAACATCTTTAGGTAGGCTGAATGAGTTAAAAAGCAAAATAAATTTATTGTCACATTGCAGAAGATTTGCAGTAGGTGTGAATAATGCTCAAACTTCCTCCCTTTACTTTACCACAACTTATTTTAACTCATTCTTTGTTTCAGGGGTGTCATTTTCACCGAGGGCCACATAAGCATTCTGGATATCTTCAAAGGGCCAGTTAAAGGAGCACTATCGCAAGAAATGGGGCGAGTAACTTATATACCCGACATCAAGAAATATCCGGCCAGGCTTTTTTTCTTTCTTTTAATAGAAGAAAAAGCATTAGAGCTAGTATTGTACTCCACAGTAGAGCTCAGCACTGGGCAGCACCGCATTCCATCACAAAGATGTGTTGCCCTAAAAGGGGTGTCACTGTCTGGCACCTGTCACAGGGCCACAAAAATACAATTCTGTGATTACTCACCTGTAGAATTGGTATTATACGTATACAGCACGTCCTGCTCCAGAGATAATTCCTTACGTTTGGGTTATACATCCACAAGATGGCGCTGGACTGCAGAGACAGCAAAAAAGTGGCTCCTCCCGGCCCCTTATATTCCAGGGACCTCCCACAAATTCCCCAGTACTGACAAGCAGTTAGCAAGAGGCCGGGAGAATAACAACCATAATCAAACAATTTTAACCATGATAACAACCACCATACAGAGGCACTAAGAATATTGAAAACAAGGGCGGGGTGAAGCAGGACGTGCTGTATACGTATAATACCAATTCTACAGGTGAGTAATCACAGAATTGTATTATTCTAAGTATACAGCACGTCCTGCTCCAGAGATAATTCCTTGCGTTTGGGACATCCAATAGCAGTGTCCGTAAGATAGGGTGGGATCCCCAAAACCAACAACAAGCAGATTAAACCACTGCCACCTGCAGAACTTTGCGGCCAAAAGCAGCATCAGCTGAGGCCCTAACATCAACCTTTTAAAACTTAGAAAAATACCATTTTGTGATTACTCACCTGTAAATTGGGTATTATAAGTATGTCACACAACCCACTTCAGATTACACTTGGGTTATACCAACCTGTAGAGGGCGATCTTGCAGAGATGTCATGAAAAAACGTGAGCCCCTCCCGGTCCATAAATACCTGGTACCTCCCACTCATTCCCCAGTATTAAGACAGCAGTAAAGGGACCAGGAAGAGCCAAAATAACCAGTAACAGTAAAAAAGGTTCACCATAAAAGGATCCAGAATACCAAAGGGCGGGGTGAAGCGGGGTGTGTGACATACTTATAATACCCATTTTACAGGTGAGTAATCACAAAATGGTATTATTCTAAGTATGTCACACACCCCGCTTCAGATAGTCATTACACTTGGGACATCCAATAGCAGTGTCCATAAAGGGCGGGGATCCAAAACAAGGCAATAAAGCACAAACTTAAACCACTGCAGCTTGCAGAACTTTGCGGCCAAAAACAGCATCCGGTGAGGCCCGCACATCAACCTTGTAAAACTTGGAAAAAGTGTGAACGGAAGACCAAATAGCAGCCTTACAAACTTGCTCAACAGAGGCCTGATGCTGGAAGGCCCAGGACGCCCCAACGGCACGAGTAGAATGAGCAGTAACACGAAAAGGGGGAACTTTCCCTTGGCAGAATAGGCCCCAACAATGGCCTGGTGAATCCATTTACTAATAGAATACTTGGCGGGAGCCAAACCTTTCCTAGGCCCAGAGGGGACCACAAAAAAGGCGTCAGTCCTACAAAAAGAAGAAGTAGCCACCAAATAGTACTTCACACAGCGAACCACATCCAGAGAATGCAAAACCCTCTCCTTGTCATTGCTGGGCTTAGGACACAAGGAGGGTAGAACAATGTCCTGATTAAGATGAAAGGCAGAAACCACCTTAGGAAGGAAATCTGGCTTGAAGCGGAAAACAACCTTGTCCTGATGCCTCTCAAAGTACGGAGCCTTAATGGACAAAGCCGCCAACTCCGATACACGCTGAACGGAAGTGATGGCAACCAAAAACGCAACCTTCTAAGTAAGCGTAGAAAGAGCAATATCCTGCAAAGGTTCAAAAGGAGGACCCTGAAAAGCAGAAAGAACCAAATTCATATCCCAAACTGGGAGCAAAGGCTTCCTAGGAGGCCGCACATGCGTAACCCCCTGGAAAAAGGTCCTAACCAGAGGATGAAGAGCAAAAGACCTTTGAAAGAAAACCGCCAGAGCAGAAAAGTGCCCTTTCAGCGCACTAAGCTGCAAACCCAGGTCCAGACCATGTTGCAGAAATTCCAAAACCCTAGGGAGAGAAAACACCCTGCAAGGCAAGGCCCGGACCTCACACCAATCAATATAAGACCTCCAAATCCTATAGTAGATGGCAGAGGAAGACTTCATCTAAATGATCCGCTGCCAACCTTACCACGTCTGCGAACCAAACCTGTCTTGGCCATCTTGGTGCCACCAGGATTGCTGACGCGCCCTCTAGGGCCAGCTTGCGTACCACTTTGCCCACCATGGGAAACGGAGGGAACAGGTACAGAAACCCCAGATCCCTCCAGTTCAGAGACATGGCATCCACTTCCAGAGCCAGCGGATCCCGTGAGAGAGACACAAATGCCGGAAGCTTGTGATTGTGACAAGAGGCAAAGAGGTCCACCTCCGGAGTCCCCCACCGGTGGCAAAGCGACCGAAACACCTTGGGGCTGAGAGACCATTCCCCCCGGCGAGGTGGGCACCTGCTCAGGGAGTCCGCCTCCGTGTTCTCCACTCCCGGAATGTACACCGCCGAAATGCATGGGACATTGCTCTCTGCCCAAGCCAGGATCAAAGACACTTCCCTGAGGGCACGCCTGCCGCGAGTCCCTCCCTGGTGATTGATGTAGGCAACCGCCGTCCGATTGTCTGACCGAACTTGAACCGGTAAGCCCTGTAACTGATGAGTCAAGTGAGCCAGAACCAACCTGATGGCTCTCAGCTCCAGAACATTGATGGGATCGTGAGCCTCCTGAGGCCCCCACAGTCCCTGAAACTGAAGATCCTTCCAAACCCCCCTCCCCAACCTGACAGGCTGGCATCCGTGGTGACCGTCTCCCAACGAGGGGTCAGAAAGGATCTGCCCCTCATCAGATTGCTCGGTTCCAGCCACCACCGAAGGGAATGCCGAACCCGGGGGGACATCAGAAAAGACTGATCCAATGACAGTGGAGACCTGTCCCAGGCCGCCAAGAGATGGAGCTGGAGCGTCCTTGTGTGAAACTGGGCAAAGGGAACCGCCTCGAATGAAGCCACCGTCAATCCCACCAGTCGCATCCCCTGCCGGATGGACGGACGAGGGATGGATAGGAGAAGCTGAGTCAATTCCTGAATCAAAAGAACCTTGGGCCGGGGGAGGAACACCCTGGACTGAGAAGTATCCAGAGACATTCCCAGGAACGCCACCACCCTGGACGGAGAGAGGAAGGACTTGGGATAGTTGATCACAGAGCCGAATCTCTCCAGAGTGGCTACCACATAAGGCACGATGCGGATACCCTGGGCTCTGAGGAGGGCCATCACCCCCGCCAGCACCTTGGTGAAAACCCTTGGAGCCGAGGTAAGGCCAAACGGAAGAGCCACAAACTGAAAATGCCAATCTTCCACCACGAACCTGAGAAATCTCTGATGTGCCGGGAAGATTGGAACATGCAGATAAGCATTCTTGATGTCTATGGACGTCATGAAGTCCTCCTGCCGAAGTGAATTTAAGGCTGAGCGCAGAGTTTCCATGCGGAACTTCCTGGGACGGATAAACCTGTTGAGAAACTTCAGATCCAGGATGGGATGAACGGAGCCATCCTTCTTGGGCACCGTGAACAGATTGAAATAGTATCCCAGGCCCCGGTCCGAGGGAGGCACCGGGCAGATCCAGGAGATCTTTAACTGCCGCCCGGAGCCCCTGCGCGGCCAGAGGATCCAAGGGCACCCGAGACCTGAAGAATCTGGGAGGAGGCCGGATCTCGAAATCCAGCTTGTAACCGGAAGACACCACTTCCCGAATCCATCTGTCCGAGACCTCCTGGTCCCAGACCTGGGAGAAGTGTCGCAGCCGCCCCCCCACCCACGAGGGTGAGGGCGCCCCCTCATTGCTGAGCCGGTTTGGCAGCGGCTTTGGGCTTGGAGCCCCAGCTGTGACCTGGACGGGCACGTCCTCTTCCCCTGTTCCAGGAATCACCTCTGGAGGAGAAGACAGACGATCCTCGTCCAGCTCTGGCCCCACGAAAGGAAGGGGTAAAGGAAGGCGCCCCCCGAAAGGGACGACGTTGCTTCTTTCGCTGAGGTAACCTACCTCCTTTTGCGACCGAATCCAATTTTTCTCCAAAGAGCCGCAAGCCCAGAAAGGGAAGAGCCGTAAGCGACTTTTTGGACACAAAATCAGCCGCCCACTGGCGCAACCAAACCGTCCACCGAATAGCCACCAGCAAGGCCGAAGTTCTACTACACATCACCATGGTGTCATCCAGGGCGGCTAGCACAAATGACAAAAGCAATTCGCATCGCTTAATGGCGGTGAACTCATCACTAGCCGGGTCAAGCCTGGAGGTAGACAACAGGTCCCTGACAACCGACCTAGAAGCCACTATTAAAGGCGCTGAAGCACAAACAGGCCGCAAAGCCGACCCGACACTGGCAAAACCGTGACAAGCCATCTGGTCAATGCGTTTGTCCTCACCGTCCTTGAGAGTAGAACAGTCAGGAGAATGCAAAACAGAGGTGCTAGACAACCCCAAAACAGGGGCGTCCACCTTGGGAGGGGACGATCAGCGCTTCACCGCATCCACCGAAAAGGGATATTTCTTATCCCAACCCGGAGGGACACCCGGAAG
Source organism: Gastrophryne carolinensis (assembly GCA_027917425.1). Taxonomy (NCBI): domain Eukaryota; kingdom Metazoa; phylum Chordata; class Amphibia; order Anura; family Microhylidae; genus Gastrophryne; species Gastrophryne carolinensis. The sequence goes on along the minus strand of CM051234.1, from coordinate 516,395,364 downwards.
CCGAGTAGGCCTCTCCCATTCCTTAAGAATAATGCAGTCGAAATGCCTTTGATTAGGGAATTCTATGCGTGGCTTAGCCTCCTCAAAGAACTCCCCCTTCTGCGGAAGAGTCACTTCAGGAGGAGAGATTTCCAGAACCTCAAACATATGAGTCAGGACCTTAGGGGTATCCAAAGAATCCCCCTGACCCCACTCGGCATCAGCGCCAACAAACTGCTGATCGTCAGAACCATCCAACTCCTCAAAAAGCTCCCCTTCCTCTAGCGGGGGGTAATCAGACCAGTCCAGTGAAACTCCTCAAAATCAGAAGCCTGCGTGGCTGGGGAACAAGTGCTTTCTCTTAGCCGGGGCCTTTCTGGCCACAGCGCTAGAAAATAATTTTTCAAGATTGGACAATCTGGCACACACCTCAGATTGCGACTCCCCACTCGTGACAACATCACATGGGGTACGGGTCAGGCGGGGAGGGGTAGGAGAAGGGACCGGCAGTGCAGAGCCAGACGCATGGGATCTGGACTTCCGCGTAATAGTCTGCTGCGCACATGGTATGCAAAGGAAAACATCATCCCCTGTAAGGGATGCCCCACACCCCAAACACTGCCAGGGTTGCCCCGAGGGGAGCCCGAGCCCGGTATCCTGGGAAGCCTCCATATGGTGATTTCGGTAGTCGCAATACCCAAGGGAATTACGCAATATAAGCGACCCGGGATGCCCCTTCGGTGTCCTGAGTGGGAGGATTTATGGGGAGTTCTTAAATTAAACCAGGGACCCTAGAACCGGGAGGACCCTTTAGGATCCAACAGGGGTCCGCCTGGAAAAGAAAAGGGGGACTGTCACACATATGTCACACAACGCAGGGCACATACAGAAGGACCAAGGCACACATACATATAATTAGGAATATATAAATCAATCTCGCGCTGACAAGCAGCTGCACCGGCAATGAAAGACTGGAGCCCACTGGGCGCTTACTGAATGGTGTCCTGCACGAGGCGGAGGGACTTGGCCGGCAAGGATGAAGAAGATTGAGCGCTGCGCCCGACCCTGCCCCCCTCGGCCAGTGACCGGGCCCTCTCTCGGCCAGTCACCGGGCTCCGCAGCGTCACCAGCAGCACGGGGTGAGGGAGGGGGCGGGCCGCAGGATCGCGCCCCGTGCCCGGCCCCGCCCCCCTCCGAAACCGCGCCGGAGGGGAAGAAGCTCCCCCGAAGACTAACAGTAACGGCCGGCGGCGCCGTGAATCGCCGGTCCGCCATGGCAGCATAAATCACACGCACACAAACTTACACACAAGCATGTACTCAAAAAAAGGGACTAAACTGAAAAGGGGGATATGCTCGCCGTCTGCAGAGATGAAAGACTGGGGAATGAGTGGGAGGTACCAGGTCTTTATGGACCGGGAGGGGCTCACTTTTTTTCATGACATCTCTGCAAGATCACCCTCTACAGGTCGGTATAACCCAAGTGTAATGACTCTCTGAAGCGGGGTGTGTGACATACTTAGAATATACCCGACAAGGAAGAGACTTGGGCTCACACCAGGCAATGTAAGTATGCCAGACCCTGTAGTAAATAAAGGACGAAGACTTCTTCCGACCCCGAATCATGGTATCAACCACAGAGGCCGGCAACCCCTTGTCCATCAAAATGGAGGTTTCAGCAGCCAAGCCGTTAAAGCCAGCGTTTGTAAATTGGCATGGCACAGTCGTCCAGAAAGAGGTTCTAGATCCTTGGGCAAGACGTACCGATCTACTGCAAACTGCACGACGTCTGCGAACCACACCTTCCTTGGCCAACAAGGGGCCACCAGAATGGCTGGTACCCCCTCCTGGGCAATCTTGTGCAGCACCCTGCCCAGCAGAGGAAAAGTAGGGAACACATAGAGGAGCCGAAACTCCGTCCAAGGAATTGCTAGAGCATCCGTGGCGAAGGCCAGAGGATCCTGAGACAGGGAGACAAATCTTGGAAGCTTGTGATTGTGGCAGGGCGCAAACAGTTCCACATCCGGCTGACCCCAACGGTGACACAGGGAGTGAAATACCTTGTTGCTGAGGGACCATTCTCCCAGCCGAGACATCCTCCTGCTCAGAGAGTCGAGTCTGCCTCCTGGTTCTCCACCCCCGGAATGTAGACCGCCGAGATGCAAGGGACATTCTCTTCCGCCCAGGACAGAATCAGAGACACTTCCTTGAGGGCTCGCTTGCTCCGAGTCCCTCCCTGATGATTGATGTAGCAACCGCCGTCTGGTTGTCCGTCTGTATCTGAACAGCCCGATCCCGAAGGTGGGGGGTCAACGGAAGGAGAACCAACCTGATCACCCACAGTTCCAGAATGTTGCTGGGTGCATGGGCCTCCTGGGGGCCCCACTGACCCTGAAATTTCAAAGACTTCCAAACTCCCCCCAACCGGTCAGACTGGCATCTGTGGTGACGATCTCCCAGCACAGCGGCAGAAAGGTCCTGCCCACTAGAAGATTCCTCGAGTCCAGCCACCACGAGATGGACCGCCTGGCCAGAGCGGTCAGAGCAAAATCCTGATCCAGGGACACAGGGTCCTGATCACAAACTTGACAAGAGATGCATCTGAAGAGGCCTCATGTGAAACTGAGCAAAGGGAAGCGCCTCGAAGCAGGACATCATCAGACCCACTAACTGCATTCCCTGCCGAATGGACGGACGAGGACACAAGAGCAGAGCCCGTGCCTGCATCTGAAGGCCCTCCACTTTCTGCTGAGGGAGAAAAACCTTGACCTGAGAGGTATCCAGAGTCATGCCCAGAAAGGACCTCACCGAGGGAGACAGTGAAGATCACCCAGCCGAAGGACTCGAGAGTGGAGGTCACTACCTGAGTATCCTTCTCAGCCTGATGAAAAGATGGAGCAGCAATCAGAATGTCGTCCAGGTAAGGGAGGATGCGAATGCCTTGGTTCCTCAGAAGAGCTATTACGCCCGCCAGCACCTTGGTGAACACCTGAGGCGCCGAGATGATACCGAACGGTAAGGCTACAAACTAGTAGTGCTGATCCTCCAGGACAAACCTCAGAAATCTCTGATGACCTGGAAATATTAATACATGAAGATAGGCATCCTTGATGTCCACGGTGGTCATGAAGTCGCCCGGCCGCAGGGTACTGACAGCCGAGCGTAAAGTCTCCATACGAAAGGTCTTGAACCGGACAAACCTGTTGAGACCTTTCAAGTCCAGGATGGGCCTCAGAGACCCGTCCTTTTTTGGAACCGTAAAAAGATTAGAGTAGTACCCCTGACCCTGTTCCTGATAAGGTACCAGACGGATGACTCCTGACTCCAGAAGGCATTGAACGGCTAGACGCAACCCCTGGGCAGACAGAGGATTCTGAGACATCTGAGATCTGAGAAATCTCGGGGGCGGCCAGGCTGCAAACTCTATCTTGTAACCGGAGGACACCCCCTCCTGAATCCATCGGTCTGAGACGTGAAGCCTCCAGACGTGAACAAAGAGCCGAAGCTGTACCCCCACCCCTGAGGGGCCTTGGTAGGGGGTTTGGGCTTGGAACCCCAGGAGAGGCCGAGGCGACTGCGGGACCTGCCACAGCCCCAAGAATCTCTGCGGCTACCCGAGAAGAGAGAGCCACGACCTCCTCTGGGGGCACGAAAGTAAAAGAAAGATGAAGAGGGGGGCCCCCGAAAGGGCCGCGGCTGCCTCCTACGCTGAGGGAGCCTACCATGCTTGGCCAAAACATCCAGACCATCCCCAAAGAGACGAAGCCCCGTGAAGGGAAGCCCAGTGAGAGACTTCTTAGCAGCAGTGTAAGCTGTTTGGCGCAACCAAACAGAGTGACGCATAGCCACCAAGAGAGCCGAAGCCCTACCGCCCAGCCGGGCGGCATCATCCATGGCCGTCAGTACAAAGGCAACAAAATAAGAGCAAAGCAGAAGGGCCCTATAATCCTCCCTCCTCCTACCAGCCATGGCGCCATCCGCAAGGCGTTTGAGTTTCTTTTTAAGAGCAATGGCAGTAATAGCTGCGGCACAAACGGGACGCAGGCCTGCCCCCACAAAGGTGAAGGCATGACAGGCCAGCTGATCCAAAAGCCGGTCCGCGGCGTCACTCAGGGTAGTAGTGTCAGGGGATGGCATGACCGAGGTGTCGGCCAGGCCTAAAACAGGAGCGCCCACCTCGGGGGGGGCACAACCAGCGTTTGACCAGGTCAGCAGAAAAGGGATACCTCTTGTCCAATCTCTTGTGCACCGTGGGCAATTTGTTAGGATGTTCCCACTCCTTGAGCACCATATCGGAGAAGTGGCCCTGCTCCGGGAACTCCAAGCGTTGCTTGCCAGGGCGAAAGAGCTCACCCTGTTTCCTCTTTGCCACCTTAGGGGGGACAATGTGCAAAGTCTCAAAAATATCAGACAACAGTCTATCAGTGTCATCAGGGAGCCAGGTATCATCATCAGAGACAGACCCCGGGTCACTGTCGTACCCCACCTGAGGGCCCCCAGAGGATTTTGAATCATTGATAAGTTCCCCCTCCTCTAGGGAGTCATGGCTCCCAAACAGATCCAGGCCCACATCCTCCTCGGCAAAGATGGAAGACGCGACGTCTAGGTGCCGCTTCTTGCCAGAGGCCTTGCCCAACACAGGACGAGCCAACTGCCTTTCAATGCTGGCCACGCGCAGAGCCAGATCAGATTGGGACCCCCTGCTAGTATCCCCCTCACTGGGGGCTAAATGCAAGCGCGGGGGAGTAGGAGATGCCGGAGGGAGCACAGAAATGGGAAGGGAAGCGCCCATCCCGGTCTATGCCGCAATAATACCTTGGGCACACGGCACACAAACCGTGCCACCACCACTCAAAGGGGATGCCCCGCATATGACACACAGCCGGAATGGCCCCGAAGGACCCCTGAGCACGCTATCCCCAGATGCCTCCATATGATGATTAACACAGGCGCAATAGGCATGGACAGGGTACGGGCTAATAAAAGCCACCGGGATGCCCCCCAAGGGATGCCCGCAAAGAGGGCCAGGAGGGAAAAACAGTGGGGGGGGGGGATAGGACCGGGAGAAACTACAACACACAGTTATCCCGCCCAAGGGACATAAGCAACATATACATAAGCATCCGGCAGCGCATGCCCCCCAAAAAACAAGCAACCCCCGCCAAGTCGCCAGACCACGTGTGAGGAAACGGTCGCCACCGCAGCCACGTAGCAGAAGGGCCCCAGACGCGCAGCAGCCTCAAAATGGCACCTGAGCGAGAACCTTGAGGGGCGGCCCGCGGGGGCATGATGTGGTACGCGTCATCCCCCTGCACCACCCCCCCTGAAGAGCACAAAAACGCACTCACGTGACCCGCGCCAGCGCCATGACACTGAAAAACGCCTTACAACAGGAGCGTCACCTGCCGCGGAGCGTTGTACAAAACGGCGGCGGCGATGAAAAGGCAGCCAAACAACCACCCGCCGCTACCGCCCCCCCTCCCAGAAAACACGCCGGGGAGAGGGGCGAGGGCAGGCAGCGGCGGGAGCAAGACGAGCCTGGGGCAGGGAGGGAGGGGGGAGTGGGGGGAGCAGGAGCCAAGGAAAGTTAGACAGACTAGCCACACCAGTCCCCAAAACACAACTCACCCCCGCAATAGCGAAAGCAGTAGCGTCACATCCCTCAGCAGGCTCACCATAAAGCCTATGGCGGGCTACCCTTTGTGTAACAGGGTCTGCGGCTTGGAGCAGCTCTCCTCGAGCACCTGACCCTAGTGCTCCTCTACCCTCACCCGATCCGTCAGCCAAGGCTGGGAGTCAGAGAGGGTCCAGAAATGGGTGGAAATAGACCTGCAGGGCCACAGGATTGGTTGCCCCGCTCACCTGTGCAATATAGAGAGCCATCTTCTATCTTCACAGTATCACTGCAGAGGAAACACTGGGGAGGTCTATGATAATTCCTGTTTTTATACGGGGCCGGGAGGAGCCACAACTTTTCTGCAGTGCACTGCGCCACCTTGTGGCGGAATATCCCAAACATAAGGACTTCATGAAACAGTCCGTGCCATGCACTAGGAAAACATAATCTTCAAATCTTTCTCCTTCCACAAAAAGAAAAAAACAGACCCAGCTCATGATAAAAAATGTAAAAAAAGATTATTTCAAAATTAAAGAACTAGTTCAGTCAAGAATGACAGGGTTTAAAAATGTGCCCCTTTACTATGGTAAATGTTTCCAGTGTTACAGCTCCATAGATAATTTACCTGGTGTGGTCAAGCTGTTTAATAAATCCGCTTGTATCCTTTTTCCTGTGTCTCAGGTTCCCAGTGGTCCCAGGAAACGATGAAGGCTTTATGGAAAAAAAAAGGAAAGCTGCAACTTTAGTGACGTGTTTAAAATAGTACATCATTGTAGTAAGTAAGCTTGCAGTTTCTTTTAGTATGTTATGGATATTGCACCCCATAAGACGCACAAAAGTGGGAGGAAAATGTGTGTTTTGTGTTGTGTGGGGGAATGTAAGAATATAAACATGGTGGTGGGGACAGTGGTCAAGGATCAGTTACATTGCCTGCCAGCCGCTTCTCCATCTTCTGGCTACCTGGTGGCTGTGGTAGCCTGTCCAGCAGCGCCGGTTATGTGAGTTTATTTTTTGTTTTTTTTGCCTGTGGGGAATGGGATGGGGGAAATGCCACACTGCCTATGGGGAATGTGATGGGGGGACTCCACACTGCCTATAAGGAATGAGAGGGGGAAGAATGCCGCGCTGCCTATGGGAAATGAGATGGGAGGAATGCCACACTGAATATGGAGAAAGGGAGGGGGGAATGCCACACTGCCTATGGGCAATGGGAGAGGGGATGCCACACTGCATATAATGGGGAATGGGAAGGGGAAAATGCCACACTGCCTATAATGGGGAATGCGAAGGAGGGGATTGCCACGCTGCCTGTAATTGGGGGATTCTGCACCTTGCCTATTGTTTGGTTCTGGAGGTGGTGTTTTAGCAAAACATTTGGTTCAGAATATTTTTTCTTATTTTGCTCTTGGGGCGACAAATATGGTACGTAAAGAAAAAATACAATTCTGTGATTACTCACCTGTAGAATTGGTATTATACGTATACAGTATGTCCTGTTCCAGAATATTCCTTACTCTTGGGGTAATACATCCACAAGATGGCGCTGGAATGCAGAAAACAGCTTGTGGCTCCTCCCGGCACTATATAAGTCAGGGACCTCCCACAAATTCCCCATTATTGACAAGCAGTTAACAAGAAGCCGGGAGAACAATAATAACAAGAATTAAAAAATGAACATATGAACAATCACCATACAGAGGTAACTAAGAATAATGATAACAAGGGTGGGATGGAACAGGACGCGCTGTATACGTATAATACCAATTCTACAGGTGAGTAATCACAGAATTGTATTATTCTAAGTATACAGCACGTCCTGTTCCAGAATATTCCTTACTCTTGGGACATCCAATAGCAGTGTCCGTAAGGTAGGGTGGGATTCCCAAAAAGTAACAGCGGGCAGTTTAAACCACTGCTGCCTGCAGAACTTTGCGACCAAAAGCAGCATCAGCTGAGGCCCTTACATCAACCTTGTAAAACTTAGAAACAGTATGAACAGGAGACCAAGTAGCGGCCTTGCAAACTTGTTCAACAGAAGCTTGGTGCTGAAAAGCCCAAGAGGCACCAATAGCATGCATATGCTTAGCAGAATAGGCCTGTACCACAGCCTGACGGATCCACTTGCTGATAGTGGACTTAGCTGGAGCCAGATCCTTCTTAGGTCCAGACGGGAGCACAAAAAGAGCATCAGTCTTTCTGAAGGATTCAGTAGCCACCAAATAGAACTTCAGAGTCCTGACCACGCCCAGAGAGTGTAAAACCCGCTCCTTGGGGTTACTAGGATTAGGGCATAGAGAAGGCAAAACAATGTCCTGATTGAGATGAAAAGCAGAAACAACCTTAGGCAGAAAATCTGGCTTAAAACGAAACACCACCTTGTCCTGGTGTCTCTCAAAGTAAGGGGGTTTGATGGAAAGTGCCGCCAACTCAGAAACACGCCTAACAAGAAGTGCTAGCAACCAAAAAGACTACCTTAAGCGTCAAAATAGACAAAGGGGCCTCACGCAAAGGCTCAAAGGGAGACCTCTGCAAGGCAAATAAGACCAAGTTCAAATCCCTGACTGGTAACATAGGCTTACGTGGAGGACGCACGTGAGTAACCCCCTGGAAGAAAGTCTTGACCAAACGATGGTGAGCAAAGTATCTTTGGAAGAAAAATGGCCAAAGCAGAAACATGACCTTTAACCCTTTAAGTGCCAGCCTTCCTAGAATTTTTGTCATCCTTTGTTGCCAAACCACGTTTCACTATTTTGCGTTACATATGTTCAACGTTGATTTTTGAAGGGATTTCCAGGGATTTTCCAGGAAAATTATATATTGTTTTTTTCAGCAGAGTCTGAGCTTCAATATGCAATATCTTGTTTGGCCTTTTTTTAGTGTATTCTCAATACTTTTGGGTGAAATATGTGCAAAAAAAAAAAAAAAAATTTTTTGCAATTTGTAGTTTTTGTTTTGTAATAAAAAATGTGAGTTTTTCAATAGAATTTTATTGCGTGCGAAACCCCAATTTCTCCCGCTCACAGCGGTACCACATGTGTATTGGTAGACACCCTTTCCTGCCCTGGAGATTCCCCCAAACTGAAACAGAGCTTTAGGTGATTTTCAGATAAAATACAACTATGCTACGCGCTAAGCGCACCTTGCAGTTTTTCCAGAAAAACAACCCTTTAAATTTGAGTTAAGTTTTCTCGAAGTATTCCCTCAATCAATTCTTTGGTTGCACAGAGTTCCCTAAAAAAGAATAAAAAAGAAGAACCATATTTTCCTAAAAAAAACTATATGCAAACAAGAAAAAACATGTAAAATCTGAAAAAGCAACATCCCCTGAACAGAACGATACCCAACATGCATAGGTAGTGTCAAGGGAACAGTTGCCAAACACCCCAAGTAAAGCATGCACATAAAGGTAATTGTACTTGAAATTTTCAGCTCTGCTGACAAAGTGCACACCTTGCAATTTTTCAACCAAAACAACCCTTTACATTTGGAATATCCCCCATAAACCATATATTCCCTGAAAGTACACATGTTAAGCTTTCTAAGTGTACTGAGCTTGTTGTAGTGGGCTCATCTTTCTGGAAGTAATCCATTGAAGAATTCTTAGGTTGCACAGGGTTTCCCTAAGAAAAATTATATAAAAGCAGAATAAATACCATGTTTTCCTAAAATATCAATATGCAAACAAGAAAACACAAGCTAAATCTAAAAGCGCAAGGTCCCCCGAGCAGAACAATACCCAACATGCATAGGTACTATTAACCCTTTTAATTGCTAGCCTACTTGAAGTTTTGTCACCCTCTGTTGACAGGCCATTTTCCCCATTTTGCGCAATGTTTAACCGTGATTTTTGCTGGAATTTCCAGAAAGCTGGCACTAGAAGGGTTAAGGGTACTAAGACCCAAATCCAAATCATGTTGCAGAAATTCCAGAATCCTAGGGATAGAAAACACCCGACGGGGAAGCGACTCACACCAATAAATGTAAGCATGCCATACCCTATAGTAGATGGATGACGAGGACTTCTTCCTAGCCCGAATCATGGTATTAACAACAGAGGCAGGCAGCCCATTTTCCATCAAGATGGAGGTTTCAGCAGCCAGGCCGTTAAAGCCAGCATTTGTAAATTGGGATGGCGTAGTTGCCCCTGGGTGAGCAGGTCTGGATCCTTGGGCAGGACATACTACCATCTACCGTCAACTGCACGATGTCTGCAAACCACACCCTTCTTGCCCAACAGGGGGCCACCAGAATGGTTGGCACCCCTTCCTGGGCAGTCTTGCGCAGCACCCTGCCCAGCAGAGGAAAAGGAGGGAACACATAGAGGAGCTGAAAGCTCTTCCAAGACATTGCTAGTGCATCCATGGCCAGGGACAGAGGGTCCTGGGACAGAGAGACAAAGACTGGAAGCTTGTGATTGTGACGGGACGCAAACAGATCCACATCTGGCTGACCTCAGCGGTGGCACAGGGAGCGAAACACCCTGCTGCTGAGGGACCATTCTCCCAGACGAGAAGTCCCCCTGCTGAGGGAGTCCGCCTCCAGATTCTCCACCCCCGGGATGTACACAGCTGAGATGCAGGGAACATTCTCCTCCGCCCAAGACAGTATCAGAGATACTTCCTTGAGGGCCCTCTTGCTCCGGGTCCCTCCCTGATGATTGATGTAGGCAATCACCGTCTGATTGTCCGAGCGGACCTGAACAGCCCGACCCCGAAGGTGTGGAGTCAATTGGGCGAGAACCAACCTTATCGCCCTCAGTTCCAGAATGTTGATAGGGGTGTGGGCCTCCCGAGGGCCCCACTGACCCTGGAATTTCAGGGATTTCCAGAAGCCCCCCCAACCTGTCAGACTGGCATTTGTGGTGACTGTCTCCCAGCACGGGGCCACAAAGGATCTGCCCAATAACAGGTCCCTTGAGTCCAGCCACCACGAGAGGGACCGTTTGGCCAGAGGGGGCAGAACTAACACCTGATTCAGGGACCGAGGGTCCCGATCCCATATCGACAAGAGGTGAAGTTGAAGAGGTCTCAGATGTGAAACTGAGCGTATGGAACCGCCTCGAAGCAAGACACCATCAGGCCCACCAGCTGCATCCCCTGCCGGATGGAGGGATGAGAGCAAGACATAAGAAGCCTGGCTTGGCCTTGAAGACTCTCCACCTGCTGAGGGAGAAAAATCTCAGCAGGACCTCACCATTGATGGTGACAGGGAAGACTTGGGGTGGTTGATCACCCAGCCGTAGGACTCCAGTGTGGACACCACCAGCTGGGTATCCAGGTCGGCCTGCTGGAAGGACTGAGACATGATGAAAATGTCGTCCAAGTAAGGAAGGATGCGAATGCCCTGAGATCTCAGCAGAGCTATTACACCCGCCAGCACCTTGGGGAATACCCTGGAAGCCGAGGTGATGCCGAAAGGCAAGGCCACAAATCGGTAGTGCTGATCCTCCAGAGTGAACCTGAGGAATCTCTGACGACCTGGAAAGATTGGTACATGAAGGTAAGCGTCCTTGTCTACAGAGGTCATGAAGTCGCCCGGGCGTAGTGAATTGACAGCTGAGCGCAGAGTCTCCATGTGAAAGTGTTTGAATCTGACAAATTTGTTGAGGCGCTTTAAATCCAGGATGGGTCTGATGGACCCGTCTTTTTTGGGAACAGTGAAAAGATTGGAATAGTAGCCTCTGCCCCTTTCCCTCAAAGGCCCCTGGCAGATGACCCCCAACTCCAGAAGGTTTTGGACAGCAAGGCACAGACCCTGAGCTGACAGGGGGTTTTGAGCCATCCGGGATTTGGTGAATCTTGGGGGCGGCCAGGCTGCAAACTCTATCTTGTAACCAGAGGACACTACCTCCTGAATCCACCGGTCTGAGATGTGAAGCCTCCAGACGTGAGCAAAGAGCCGAAGCTGTCCCCCCACCCGGATGGGTGAGGGTGCCCCTTCATGCCTGAGGGGGCTTGGGTGAGGATTTTGGCTTGGGACCCCAGGAGAGGCCAGGACGGCCACGTCCTCTGCCCCTTCCCCAATGATCTCCGTGGGCCCCAGTAAAGGAGAATCCTCGGCCAGTTCTGGAACCACAGAAGGAAGGGAGAAAGGCACCCACCCCCCGAAAGGACCGGGACGGCCTCCTACGTTGAGGTAACCTACCGCCCCTGGCAAACAAATCCAAGCATTCACCAAAGAGGCGCAGGCCCTTGAAAGGGAAACCAATGAGAGCCTTCTTAGCAGCATTATCAGCTACCCACTGACGTAGCCAGACAGAGCGGCGTATAGCCACCAACAGGGCAGAAGTCCTACCACACATTCTAATGGCATCATCCATGGCAGAAAGAATATATGCAATAAATTCCTCACAAAGCAGGAGAGAACTATACTCTTCTCTACCCGCATCCTCAGATGCCCCGTCCAAGAGACACTTAAGCACCCCTTTAATGGCAATAGCCATAATAGCAAAGGCACAAACCAGGTGCAGCGCCGTCCCCACACAGGCAAAGGCGTGACAGGCCAGTTGGTCCAAGCGCCGGTCCTCACCATCCCGCAGAGTAGTAGTATCAGGAGAATGCATAACAGATGTATTTGACAGCCCGAGAACGGGCGCATCCACCTCGGGAGGACATGACCAACTCTTAACAACATCAGCAGGAAAGGGATACCTCTTGTCCCAACTCTTAGGCACCCCTGGCAGCTTGCCAGGCCGTTCCCAATTCTTGAGCACCAGATTATTAAAGTGAGACTGCTCAGGGAACTCCCAGCGTGGCTAAACCATATGAAAAAGCTCACCCTGCTGCTGTGGAGCCACTGTCGGGGGAGAAATACAAAGCACTTCAAAAATGTGACTCAGCAATCTGTCAAGTGTCATCAGGGGACCACGGTTGTTCCCCAAAGGGAGTCCCAGTACCACCGTAAATTTTAGGTTGTTCCTCAGAGGATTCAGAATCAGAAAATAATTCCCCCTCCTCAAGGGGGTAGGGATCTGATAGTGAGTAAGGGCTCTCATCTTCTACAAGGAAGAGGGAAACCGCGGGTGATAAATGCCGCTTCTTAGCAGAAGCCTTACACGGGGCAGACCCAGCAATATGTTTTTCAATGCTGGCCACCCGTGCAGCCAAATCAGGTTGAGACTCCCCGCTGGCATGCCCCTCCACTGGGGGCCAGATGTAAGCGTGGGGGGGTAGGCGACGCCAGAGGGGGTGCAGCACTAGGCCCAGTAGCAGGCAACCCAGACTGCAGCGCAAGCACCTGCTGGGCGCAGAGTACACACACCCTGACATCATCACTTATAGGGGATACCCCACACGCAACACATAGCCGGGCATCCCCAGAAGCCTCCATATGGTGATTATCGTGGCACAACAGGCCAGTACGGGTTAACGCTAATAATATCTACCCGGGATGCCCCAATGTCCCGCTAGGGAAGTGGGAGTAATGAGGGGAGATGGCTGGGAGAAACCACAGTGCCGAAGTTTTAACCCACCTGAAAGACTTAATAAACATTCCCATGAGATAAAACATAAGGAATTCAGAAAGAATCACCCCTCCGCGGTTACTCATGGTCCGCCGAGCCGGCAGCACACACAGCAACAGTAGTCAAAATGGCGTCCGCAGACTTGAAGGGGCTGGCCATCAAGGAGATGTGATGTAAAAAGCATCATCCCCATAGCCCGCCCCCCCGAAGAGCGCGAAACGCGTGATCCGGCAGCACTGAGGAGAATGACGCCGCCGTCCATGGAGCGCTTTACAAGCGCGCGGCGGCTGCGTTTTACAGTATAACATACCAGGATTACGCAAAACACAGGCTTTTACCACGGAACACCCCCCCCCCCCCGGAGATCTCCCAGAGGGAGAGCGAGAGAGGTTAACATAAGGGATTCCCGGGGGATAACATCGCCCAGGGACAATGGGAGAAGCGAGGGAGGAGGGGAACACCTATGGTAAAGGGTTAACTGCACAGGATTACCTGGCAAACACCCAAGAAGCAGTGGGGGCATCCTAAAAGGCTCACCATCAGCCTAAACCGCCTACCCTGTCAGAGCAGGGACTGCAGTAGGAGCCTAGCTCCTAAGCACCTCTGTAACTGGTGCTACTAACCTACCTTCACCCGAACCTTGTCAGCCGAGGCTGAGAGGCAGTATAGGGTGGTAATAGTCCTGTAGGGCCGCAGGCATGTAAGCCCTGCTCACCTGCGCCACATAGAGAGCTATGGTCTATCTTCTCAGCGCAGACTGCAGAAAGAACTGGGGAATTTGTAGGAGGTCCCTGACTTATATAGGGCAGAGGAGCCACAAGCTGTTTTCTGCAGTCCAGCGCCATCTTGTGGATGTATTACCCCAAGAGTAAGGAATATTCTGGAACAGGACGTGCTGTATACTTAGAATAGACCAATTCCGTGATCATAAAACAGGTCGAGTTAAGTACAAAAAAGGACTGGATATGCACAGTCATATATAAATAACCCTCTCCAGGTAACTCCAGTTAAATCCAATCTACACACAGATAATTGTAGAATTCAGATAACTTTAGTAGTAACAGTATTTTATGCATGAAAACCAAAATATCAGACATACACCTTTCCAGTCTGGGGATGGGAGGGCTCTGCCACACTACATGTTATGGGGGTATCCTGAATGTTGTCTGTTATATGGGGAGGGGGGATTCTGCATGCAGCTTGTTTTGGAGATGGGAGGATCTTGCACACAAATGTTAATGGGTGATTGGTGGTGCCATATCTTGTGAGATTCTCCAAATCCTAGATGCGTCTTATGTGCAGGTGCGTCTTACCACAGGATGTGAAACCGTGAGCTAGATGGTTCCTCTGGCCACACAAGCAATGGCTAGGACTCCTGCCATCATACTTTCAGAATTCCATCTTAAAGAGGAAAAACTGCCTCTCTGCCGTCTAAAAACGTCCCTATCCCTGGGGCATCCTGATTTGGGATGCCCAGCTGTGTGTAACTCCCATTAACGACCATTATAATTACAAACCCACAGTGCGTGCACGGGCCGTGTCCCGGCTAAACATTTAAGCATAGGCATGTCTGAATGTCGTGCACTCAATTTCCTAGCCAATCTGCCATCAGGTCGGTTGAAAACTATAGGCAAGTCACCACTTCCTTATTCATGGTGTATGCCACAAAATGACAGTTAATCATGTGACTGCTGGTGACTTTCCCAGTGGGCTTGCACATCGAACTTAAGAGTTTTTGTTGGTCATGTGATTAACTTCCATTTTGTGCCAAACACCATGAATGAGGAAGTGGTGACTTGCCTATAGCTCCTCTTTAATATAGGTATCAATGGAGTGTAAACGCTGATTGGTTGGATGAGATTTCCCAGGTGATCCATAAGATTTCATACAGGGGCATCCAGAATCAGGATGCCTTGATACAGCATAACATCTGGGTGTTGGGTCTTTGAGGAGGGTAGGGCTAGTCTCTGTCAGCCTTAGAATGCTATATGAGTTTATCTATTGATCAGAGGGGAGGAATTGTGAAATGACCACTTTCAAAGCAATTTTTGAAAGTGTATATTTTTATTTTTTTTAGTTGTTAGAAAATGTGTTTTATAGAAGCAGTTTTCACTACCTGCAATCTGTTGCCATTGGCAACATACAGCAAGTCTGTACATCAAGAAGAGAGAAGTGATCCCTGTACACACAGAATACTGCAGCTATTACAACTGGTGGTGTGAGGGAGCTCACTCAACCTTACACATGCCCAGCAGCAGTGTTCTATGTGTACAGGACTCACATAGAACACACATTTTCTAATATAAGAAAAAAAAAAATAGCTAAGCTTAGTACCTTGAGGACATCATTTTGGCACATAAAAATATAAAATTTCCACTGAATAGACTTTCCATTTAAGTAGGACACCAGGATATCTATCAACTGCCTTTCCCAGAAGAAACCAAATACCGTGTGGACAGAAAGGAACCCTTTCCCCTGACAGTGGTCCACCTTGGAAAACTCTTGCCACAGAATTATGGAGGAAAGGGATACCAGGGAAGCTAGACAGCTTATGTACTTTCTTTCATTCACCACTAGCCACAGCAGTGAACTCTGAATGTTTAGGGAACACCCACTTTGGACCTTGTATACAGATCAAGGAGGGTTTCACTTTCATAAAGACATACATTGAAACCTTCTGTTAGTAGAATTCCATTTGTTTTTTTCCTGCCTCCTTTATATTATGCCTATATACATTATATCATGTGTGATGTAAGAATTTGCACCCCTGCCTCTGAATTTTTTTGCCTCTTTTCTTCCCCATCCAGACACTTTTCGTGGAGCTTCCTGATGCTTTTGGATGCCTTCACAAATAGTTGCCAATATATATGTCAATAGTTGCAACCAAGTGCCCCAAAAACCAATTCTGGAAGTACTCGCCTGTAGAATTGTTTTTGACGGTGTCCTGTTTAGGTCGCTCCATTTCTGACATGTGGGTAATCTGCCACAAGGTGGCGCAGTGACTGCAAGATAAAAATCGTAGCTCCTCCCGGCTCCATATAAAGCAGCTGTCTCCCAAAAATCCCCAGTGGTTCAAAAGCAGTAAATCAGAGACATGCCGGGAGGCCAAGAGACCATGTTACTTCACATAGCTTCAACATGTACTCTCTCAAAGAGAAAAAAACAAAAGACAAGATCCATATACAACGGAAATCACCATAACAGGCAACAGGAGATAACTAGAACAAGGGTGGGATGGAGCGACCTGAACAGGATAGCGTCAAAAATACAATTTTGTGATTACTCACCTGACCTTTCAAGGTACTAAGCTGGAACCCCAGGTCCAGACCGTGTCGAAGAAACTCCAAGATCCTAGGAATCGAAAACACCCTGCAAGGCAAAGCCCTAGCCTCACACCAGTCAATATAGGACCTCCAAGTCCTGTAGTATATGTTAGAGGAAGATCTCTTCCTAGCTCTAACAAGAGTCTGAATCACAGCCTCAGACAAACCTTCCTCCCTTAAAATGGAGGTTTCAGCAGCCACGCCGTCAAAGCTAGCGTTTGTAAATTGGGGTAACGTAGTGGACCTTGATCTTGCAGAGATGTCAATAAAAAAGGAAGACCCTCCCGGTCCATAAATACCTGGGACCTCCCACTCATTCCCCAGTATGAAAACAGCAGTAAGGAAACAAAGGGACCAGGAAGAGCCAAAACAACCAGTAACAGTAAAAAAGGTTCACCATATAAAGGATCCAGAATACCAAAGGGCGGGGTGAAATGGGGTGTGTGACATACTTATAATACCCATTTTACAGGTGAGTATTCACAAAATGGTATAATTCTAAGTATGTCACACACCCCGCTTCATATAGTCATTACACTTGGGACATCCAATAGCAGTGTCCATAAAGGGCGGGGATCCAAAACAAGGCAACAATGCACAACTTAAACCACTGCAGCTTGCAGAACAAAAACAGCATCCGCTGAGGCCCGCACATCAACCTTGTAAAACTTGGAAAACGTGTGAACTGAAGACCAAGTAGCAGCCTTACAAACTTGCTCAACAGAGGCCTGATGCTGGAAGGCCCAGGACGCCCCAACAGCACGAGTGGAATGAGCAGTAACACGAAAAGGGGGAACCTTCCCCTTGGCAGAATAGGCCCCAACAATGGCCTGGTGAATCCACTTACTAATAGAAGACTTGGCGGGAGCCAAACCTTTCCTAGGCCCAGAGGGCACCACAAAAAGGGCGTCAGTCCTACGAAAAGAGGAAGTAGCCACCAAATAGTACTTCACACAGAGAACCACATCCAAAGAATGCAAAACCCTCTCCTTGTCATTGCTGGGCTTAGGACACAAGGAGGGTAGAACAATGTCCTGATTAAGATGAAAGGCAGAGGCCACCTTAGGAAGGAAATCTGGCTTGAAGCGGAAAACAACCTTGTCCTGATGCTTCTCAAAGTAAGGAGCCTTAATGGACAAAGCCGCCAACTCCGATACACGCCGAACGGAAGTGATGGCAACCAAAAACGCGACCTTCTGAGTAAGCGTAGAAAGAGCAATATCCTGCAAAGGTTCAAAAGGAGGACCCTGAAAAGCAGAAAGAACCAAATTCAAATCCCAAACTGGGAGCAAAGGCTTCCTAGGAGGCCGCACATGCGTAACCCCCTGGAAAAAGGTCTTAACCAGAGGATGAAGAGCAAAAGACTTTTGAAAGAAAACCGCCAGGGCAGAAACATGCCCCTTCAGCGTACTAAGCTGCAAACCTAGGTTCAGACCATGTTGCAGAAATTCCAAAACCCTAGGGATAGAAAACGCCCTGCAAGGCAAGGCCCGGACCTCACACCAATCAATATAAGACCTCCAAATCCTATAGTAGATGGCAGAGGAAGACTTCTTTCTAGCCCTAACCAGAGTCTGAATGACAGCATCAGAAAGACCTTCCTCCTTCAAGATGGAGATTTCAGCAGCCACGCCGTCAAAGCCAGCGTTGGTAAATTGGGGTAGAGCAGTGGACCCTGAGTGAGCAGATCCGGCAGAAGGGGCAGATCTAACTGAACCTCTGCCAACCTTACCACGTCTGCGAACCAAAACTGTCTTGGCCATCTTGGAACCACCAAGGATTGCTGACGCGCCCTCTAGGGCCAGCTTGCGCACCACTTTGCCCACCATGGGAAACGGAGGGAACAGGTACAGAAACCCCAGATCCCTCCAGTTCAGAGACATGGCATCCGCTGCCAGAGCCAGCGGATACGCGAGAGAGACACAAATGCCGGAAGTTTGTGATTGTGACGAGAGGCAAAGAGGTCCACCTCCGGAGTCCCCCACTGTTGGCAAAGCGATCGAAACACCTTGGGGCTGAGCGACCATTCCCCCGGGCGAGATGAACCCCTGCTCAAGGAGTCCACCTCCATGTTCTCCACTCCCGGAATGTACACTGCTGAGATGCATGGGACATTGATCTCTGTCCAAGCCAGGATCAAAGACACTTCCCTGAGGGCACGCCTGCTGCGAGTCCCTCCCTGGTGATTGATGTAGGTGATCGCCTTCCGATTGTCCGACCGAACTTGAACCGGTAGGCCCCGCAACTGATGAGTCAAGTGAGCCAGAATCAACCTTATGGCTCTCAGCTCCAGAACATTGATGGGATCATGAGCCTCCTGAGGCCCCCACAGTCCCTGAAACTGAAGATCCTTCCAAAATCCCCCCCAACCTGACAGGCTGGCATCTGTGGTGACCGTCTCCCAACGAGGGGTCAGAAAGGATCTACCCCTTGTCAGATTGCTTGGTTCCAGCCACCACCAAAGGGCACGCCGCACCCGGGGGGACATCAGAAAAGACTGATCCAATGACAGCGGGGAGCCGTCCCAGGCCGCCAATGATGGAGCTGGAGCGTCCTTGTGTGAAACTGGGCAAAGGGAACCGCCTCGAACGATGCCACCATCAATCCCACCAGTCGCATCCCCAGCCGGATGGACGGGCGAGGGATGGATAGGAGACGCTGAGTCAATTCCTGAATCAGAAAAACCTTGGGCCGGGGGAGGAACACCCTGGACTGAGAAGTATCCAGAGACATTCCCAGGAACGCCACCACCCTGGAGGGAGAGAGGCAGGACTTGGGATAGTTGATCACCCAGTCGAATCTCTCCAGGGTGGCTACCACCGTCCTGGTATCTAGCTCCGCCTGGCTGAGAGAGGAAGCCACAATAAGAAGATCGTCCAGATAAGGCACGATGCGGATACCCTGGGCTCTGAGAAGGGCCATCACCCCCGCCAGCACCTTGGTGAAAACCCTTGGAGCCGAGGTAAGGCCAAACGGAAGAGCCACAAACGGAAAATGTCGATTTTCTACAAAGAACCTGAGAAATCTCTGGTGTGCCGGAAAGATTGGAATATGCAGATAAGCATCCTTGATGTCTATGGACGTCATGAAGTCCCCTTGACGAAGTGAGTAGATGGCTGAACGCAGAGTTTCCATGCGGAACTTCCGGGGACGGACAAACCTGTTGAGTAACTTCAGATCCAGAATGGGACGAACGGAACCGTCCTTCTTGGGCACCGTGAACAGATTGGAATAGTAGCCCAGGCCCCGGTCCGAGGGGGGCACCGGGCAAATGACAGCCATGTCCAGAAGATTTGCTACTGCCGCCCGGAGCCCCTGCGCGGCCAGAGGATCTGAAGGCACCCGAGACCTGAAGAATCTAGGAGGGGGCCGGAACTCGAACTCCAGCTTGTAACCGGAAGACACCACTTCCCGAATCCATCTGTCCGAGACCTCTTGGTCCCAGACCCGGGAGAAGAGTTGCAGCCGTCCCCCCACCCGCAAGGGTGAGGGCGCCCCCTCATTGCTGAGCCGCCTTGGCAGTGGCCTTAGGCTTAGAGCCTCAGCTGTGTCCTGGACGGGCACGACCCCTGCCCCGGTTCCAGGAATCACCTCTGGAGGAGGAGAAGGCCAATCCCCTGCCAACTCTGGCCCTACGAAAGGAAGGAGTGAAGGAAGCCACCCCCCAAAAGGGACGACGCTGCTTCTTACGCTGAGGTAACTTACCACCCTTTGCAACCAAATCCAATTTTTCTCCAAAGAGCCGCAACCCCACAAAGGGAAGGGCCGTAAGCGACTTTTTGGACACAAAATCAGCCGCCCACTGGCGCAACCAAACCGACCGCCGGATAGCCACAAGCAAGGCCGAAGTTCTACTACACATCACCATTGTGTCATCCAAGGCAGCTAGTACAAATGACAAAAACAACTAGCCGGGTCAAGCCCGGAAGTAGTCAACAGTCCTCTAACAACCGACCTGGCAGCTACCAATAAGAGCGCCGAAGCACAAACAGGCCGCAAGGCCGACGCAACACTGGCAAAACCATGACAAGCCATCTGGTCAATGCGTTTATCCTCACCATCCTTGAGGGTAGTACAGTCCGGAGAATGCAAGATGGAGGTGCTAGACAACCCCAAAACAGGACCATCCACCTCAGGAGGGAACGACCAGTGCTTCACCGCGTCCACCGGAAAGGGATATTTTTGCCCCAACCCGGAGGAACACCTGGAAGTCGAGTAGGCCTCTCCCATTCCTTGAGAATAATGCCATCAAAATGCTTTTGATAAGGGAATTCCAAGCGCGGCTTGGTCGCCTCAAAGAACTCCCCCTTTGGCGGAGGAGCCGCTTCAGGAGGAGAAATAGCCAAGACCTCAAACATATGAGCCAGGACCTTAGAGGTATCCAAAGAATCCCCCTGACCCTGCTCGGTATCAGCACCAACAAACTGCTGATCATCAGACCCATCGGACTCCTCAAACAGCTCCCCTTCCTCTAACGGGGGGCAATCGGACCAGTCCAGAGAGTCAAACTCATCCAAATCAAAGGCCTGCGTGGCTGTAGACAAATGTTTCCTCTTAGCCGGGGCCTTTCTGGCCACAGCACTAGAAAACAATTTTCCAAGATTGGCCAATCTGGCGCACACCTCAGAATGCGACTCCCCACCCATGACAACATCACATGGGGTACGGATCAGACGGGGGGGAGTAGGCGAAGAGACCGGTGGAGCAGAGCCAGATGCCGGAGATCCGGACTGCCGCGTAATAGTCCGCTGCGCACATGGTACACAAAGAAATACATCATCCCCTGAAACGGATACCCCACACCCCAAACACTGCCTGGATTGCCCCGATGGGAGCCCAGGTCCTGTATCCGGGGGAGCCTCCATATGGTGATTTTTTATATAATTAGTCACAATGACCAGAGGGAATGCTACCCGGGATGCCCCTTTTAGTCCCACGTGGGAGGAATTTTACAGGAAACAATTGTAAAAACCAGGGACCCCAGGACCGGGAGAACCCCCCTTTAATAGTAACAAGGGTCCACCTGGAAGACAAAAGACAGGCACAGCAATCAGACCCAATACAAGAAAATGTCCAATGATGTCAATAGACAAGCATTGCAGACAACCACACAAGGGGCATGGATATATACAAAAACTAATGGGGCCTCAAAGGCCACTCACCGACCAAAATGACAGCCGTCACACACGCACACAAGTGGAGGAAGGAGAAAGGCGCGCAATCAGTGGTAGAAGGAGGGTGGGCCGGCGCGGTTCGCGTGTTGCACCCGGCCCCGCCCCTCCCCTCCCCCTTCGCTCCCAGCCAGTAGCCAGGAAATAAAAACAGCGGCGCCAGCAGCACGGGGGTGGGGGGGGCCCAGCCCCGCCACCCGCACCTGAGGGGAAGAAGCTCCCCCGCCGCCATCAGCGAACAAGGTGGCCGGCGCCGCGGTACCGCCGGCGCTTAAGTACAGTGAGGAGCAAAGCACACACACACACACTGTGACCGAGTGCCCACACAAACTCCACACAAACAATAAAGGACCCAACAACATTTAAGTCCTCAAGGGACAAGCCCCCCCCCCCTCTAAGGGTATCCGGGAGAAGGGGATTCCACGCTAGGGTGGGAGGCCAAGGGACAGGGCATCCCAAGCCAGGATCACCAACCCAGCTAACCGCCTACCCCTTGGTATGGGGTCTCACGGTGGAGCGTAGCTCTTAAGCACCATAGGGTGCCGTCTACCGTTGTCCGAACCAGCAGCCTGTGCTGGGAGGCAAAGTAAAATCAGTTAAAAGGGATCCGGACAGAAATAGACCCAATAGAGGGGCTGGGAGTTACCCCGGAGACATCCATCTTCTGACTTGCTCGCCGTCTGCAGAGATGAAAGACTGGGGAATGAGTAGGAGGTCCCAAGTATTTATGGACCGGGAGGGTCTTCCATTTTTATTGACATCTCTGCAAGATCGCCATCTACAGGTCAGTTTCAGGTAACTGAAATGGGGTGTGTGACATACTTAGAATAACCTCCCCAGCCCGACAGGCTGGCATCTATGGTAACCGTCTCCCAACAAGGGGTCAGAAAGGATCTGCCCCTCATCAGATTGCTTGGTTCTAGCCACCACTGAAGGGACTGCCGAACCCGGGGAGACATCCAGAATGACTGATCCAATGACTGCGGACATCTGTCCCAGGCCAACAATAGATGGAGCTGGAGCGACCTCATGTGGAACTGAGCAAAGGGAACTGCCTTGAAGGAAGCCACCATCAATCCCACCAGTCTCATCCCTAGCCGGATAGAAGGACGAGGTTTGGACAGGAGAAGACGTATTAGATCCTGAACCATCTGCACCTTGGACTGAGGTAGGAACACCCTGGTCCGAATGGTATCCAGATTCATGCCTAGAAACGAGATCTCCCTTGAGGGGGAGAGAGAAGACTTGGGATGGTTGATCACCCAGCCGAACCTCTCCAGAGTCGCCACCACCAACCTGGTGTCCAGCTCCGCCTGGCAGAGAGGATGCCGTAATGAGGAGGTCGTCCAAATACGGCACAATGCAAATGCCCTGGGCTCTGAGAAGGGCCATAATGCCAGCCAGCACCTTGGTGAACACCCTTGGTGCCGAAGTCAACCCGAAAGGGAGGGCCACAAACTGAAAGTGCTGATCTCCCACCACAAACCTGAGAAATCTCTGGTGTGCCGGGAAGATTGGTACATGAAGGTAAGCATCCTTGATGTCTATGGAAGTCATGAAACCCCCCTGACGAAGGGAATTGATGGCTGAGCGCAGAGTCTCCATGCGGAACTTCCTGGTTCTGATGAACCTGTTGAGAAGCTTCAAATCCAAAATGGGTCTTATGGATCCATCCTTTTTGGGAACCGTGAAGAGGTTGGAATAATAGCCCCGGCATCTCTCTGAGAAAGGCACCGGGCATATGACATCCATGACCAGAAGATTCTTTACAGCCAACAGGAGCCCCTGCGCAGCCCGGGGATCCGAGGGCACCCGAGACCTTAGGAATCTGGGAGGAGGCCGGTACTCGAACTCCAGTTTGTACCCGGAAGAGACCACTTCCAAGATCCATTTGTCTGTGACCTCCTGGGCCCAGACCTGGAAGAAGTGCCGGTGATAAATGTCTCTTCTTAGCTGGGGCCTTTCTGGCCGCAGTGCTAGAAATCAGTCTCTCGATGTTGGCCAATCTAGCACATACATCAGATTGCGACTCCCCACTAATGACAGCGTCACTTGGGGTACGGATCAGGCGGGGTGGAGTAGGTGCTGAGGCCGGCGGCGCGGACCCAGACGCCTGGGACCCCCAACTGCACCGTTATGGCCTGCTGAGCACATGGTATGCAAATCAGTACATTATCCCCCGTAAGGGATACCCCACAACCCACACACTGCCGGGATTGCCCCGAAGGGAGCCGGAGCCCGGTATCCTGGGGAGCCTCCATATGGTGATTTTATGGTAGTCGCAATGACCAGAGGGAATTACGCTGTGTAAGCAACCCGGGATGCCCCTTTAAGTCCTGAGTGGGAGGATTTGAGTGATACCCCGATTTTAACACCAAGGGACCCTAGGACCGGGAGAACCCCCCCATTTAAACACTTGCTAGGGAGTCCGCCTGAAAGACACAATTGAAAAGGGGGCCCATAAAGCGCAGTCATCACACACAGACATGCATATGTAACAATATATATATATATATATAGCTGTCCCAAGCGCTATAATGGTCAAGGCACAGCGCACAAAGAAAACTTAAGGAACAAATAAAGAAATAGCCCACAGGGCACTCACGGAGAGCTGCAATGGCGTCCAGTCAGCAGCACAGCCACAGGGAGAGAGAGAGAGGAAGGGCCGGGCCAGCGCGGACCTGTGCACCGACTGGGCACCGCAACGGTGCCAAAGAGCAGGGGGGGGGGGGGGGCGCGGCGAGAGCGCGCCAAGCGCTCGGCCCCGCCCACCCCTCCGAGCACCTGAGGGGAAGAAGCTCCCCCACCATGAAAAAAAAACGACACATGCTGCGGCCAGCGTACATCTGCCTTCCAGTTTAGACACAAGTAAAAACGCACACACACCCACACAGAAAGCACACCCTAACACCAGGAAAAAATAATGGGGAGAGACAGCGCCCCCCCCCCCCCGAGAGGGGCACAGGGAGACCCGGAAGGGGGGGAAGTCCGCACCAAATAAGTGGAAGAACAAGCCAAGGGCGGGGCATCCCAAACCGGGATCACCAACCCGGATACCGCCTACCCCCTAGTATGGGGTCTCACGGGGGGAGCATGGCTCCCTGTATACACCACAAAGGTGCTGCCTACCATTGCCCGGACCCACAGCCAAGGCTGGGAGGCATATTAAGGGTTTAAATAACAATGTCCGGGCAGCAATAGAAACAAATTGGCCGGGGGTATCATGGCTACCTGCAAGGAGGAGACACAGCCATCTTCTGCTTGCTCGCCGTCTGCAGAGACAAAAACTGGGGAATGGGGAGGTCCCAGGTATTTATTGACCGGGAGGGGCTTCCTTTTTTTTCCTGTCATCTCTGCAGAAGTTCGCCCTCTACAGGTCATTACCCACATGTCATGAATATTGGAAGCAGGGTGTGTGACATACTTGGAATAACAATTCTACAGGTGAGTACTCACAGAATTGTATTTTTCCCAGTGTCCTGTTCAGGTCACTCCATTTCGGACATGTGGGACATCCAAAAGCAGTGTCCAAAAAAAGGGTGGGATCCCCAGTGAGCGACAGCACGTAGTTCATGACACTACTGCCTGAAGCACCTTACGGCCAAAAACAGCATCATCTGAGGCCCTAACATCAACCTTGTAAAACTTTGTAAAAGTATGAACTGAAGACCAAGTAGCGGCCTTACAAACCTGTTCAACCGAAGCCTGGTGCTGAAAAGCCCAAGAGGCACCAATAGCTCTGGTAGAGTGAGCTGTGATCCGAAAAGGGGGTTCCTTCCCCTTGGCAGAGTACGCTTGCACCACCGCCTGTCTGATCCACTTGCTGAGATTGGATTTGGCTGGAGGCAGACCCTTCCTAGGCCCGTCAGTGAGGACAAAAAGAAAGAGAGTCTGATTTCCTGAAGGATTCCGTTGCAACCAGGTAGTACTTAAGGGCTCTGACCACATCCAAGACATGGAGGGTCCTTTCCTTAGAATTAGAAGGCGCGGGACACAAGGAAGGCAAAACAATGGCCTCATTGAGGTGAAAGGAAGAAATAACCTTAGGTAAAAAATCTGGTTTAAGGCAAAAATACCACCTTATCCTGATGCCGCTCAAAGTAAGGAGGCTTCATACAAAGCGCCACCAGCTCTGAAACACGACGCACCGAAGTGATAGCCACCAAAAAGACCACCTTTAGAGTCAGAATGGATAGAGCAGCATCGCACAAGGGCTCAAAGGGAGGACCCTGGAGAGCAGAAAGCACCAGGTTCAAATCCCACACCGGTAACACAGGCTTACGCGGTGGACGTACATGAGTACTTATCAGGTCTTGATAAGTCTATGATTGGCGAAAGATCTTTGGGAAAAAAAAAAATGGCCAAGGCCGAAACCTGGCCCTCGAGGGTGCTCAGCTGGAGACCCGAGTCATGTTGTAGAAACTCCAAAATCTTTGAAACAGAGAAAGTGCGACAATGGAGACTCTTGGACTCACACAGGCAATGTAGGCATGCCAAACTCTGTAATATATCATGGAAGAGGATTTCTTCAGAGCCTGAATCATGATACGCATGACCGTGGCGGACAATCCCTTCTCCATCAGGATGGAGGTTTCAGCAGCCATGCCGTCAAAGCCAGCATATGTAAATTGGGGTGACGCAGCAACCCCCGTGTGAGAAGCCCTGGATCGTCGGGCATGATGTAACGATTCACTGACAACTGAACTATGTCCGCAAACCAACTCCTTCTCGGCCAGCGAGGAGCCACCAGGATGGTTGTAACCCCCTCCTGGGCTATCTTGCGCAGCACTCGGCCCAGGAGTGGAAACGGAGGGAATGGGTAAAGAAGCCTGAACTCCGTCCAAGAAATTGCCACAGCATCCATGGCGAAAGCCAACGGATCCCTTGACAGGGACACGAACCTCGGAATCTTGTGATTGTGTCTGGACGCGAAGAAGTCCACATCCGGTAGACCCCAGCGGGGACACAGAGCTCCTTCGGGCCCCACTGGCTCTGATACTTCAGTGATTGCGAAAAACCTCCCCAGCCGGTCAGACTGGCGCCCGTGGTGACAATCTCCCAATGAGGAGTCAGAAAGGACCTGCCCAATAAAAGAATTCTGGAGTCCAACCACCACGAGAGGGACCGCCTGGCCTGAGGAGAGTGAAAATTCCTGCTCCAGGGACTCCTGTGTCCGGTCCCAACCGGTCAACAGATTCAAATGCAGAGGCCTCATGTGAAACTGAGCGAAGGGCACTGCCTCAAAGCAAGACACCATGAGGTCCACTAGCTTCATCCCCAGACGGATCGATGGCCGCTGGCAAGACAGTAAGGCCCGCGTCTGCGACTGAAGGCCCTCCACCTTCTGCTGGGGGAGGAAAACCTTGACCTGAGAGGTGTCCAACATCATGCCCAGGAAGGACCTCACCATTGAGGGAGTGATAGAAGACTTGGGGTAATTGACCACCCATCCCAAATCCTCAAGAGTGGACAACACCGTCTGGGTGTCGCCCTCGGCCTGCTGAAGAGATTGAGCCACAATCAGCAAGTCGTCCAGATAAGGACAACTCGTGATAAGAACACGAATACCGTGATAAAAACACGAATACCCTGGTTCCTCAGGAGGGCCATAACACCTGCAAGCACCTTGGGGAACACTCAAGGGGCTGAGGAGATCCCAAACGGCAGCGCCCCAACTGGTAGTGCTGCTCCTCCAGCGCGAACCTCAGGAACTTCTGATGTCCCTGGAATATCGGGATGTGCAGGTAAGCATCCCTGATGTCCACTGTGGTCATGAAGTCGCCCGGCCGAAGCGAACTCACCGCGGACCGTAAGGTCTCCATGCGAAAATGTCTGACAAACCTGTTGAGATCCTTCAGGTCCAGAATAGGCCTCAGAGTAGCATCCTTCTTGGGCTCCGTGAAAAGATTGGAATAGAACCCTCAACCCCGCTCAGGGAGCGGCACCGGACAAATCACCCCGGACAGCAGAAGTCGTTAAACATCCATTCTCAGACCCTGCGCCGTTAATGGGTTCTGGGATATCCGTGACTGAAGAAATCTTGGGGGCGGCCAAACTGCCAGCTCTATTTTGTAACCGGAGGACACCACCTCCTGAATCCACCGATCCGAGACGCGCAGTCTCCAGACGTGAGCAAAAAGCAGAAGCCGCCCCCCCACCCGAATGGGTGAGGGCGCCCCCTCATGCCTGGGAGGACTTGGCAGGGGGCTTGGATTTAGTTCCCCAGGAGGGATTGGATCGGCAGCGAAACCTACCACGTCCCCAGGAATCTCTGCGGGCACCTGAAAAGGAAGAGCCTCTTCCTCCTCGAAAGGAGCAATAGGCAGACGAACCCCGAAAGGGCTGCGCAGGCTTCCGTCGCTGAGGGAGCCTCCCATCCTTGGTCAGGAGGTCCAGACGCTCCCTGAATAACCGAAGCCCCAAGAAGAGGATACTAGTGAGTGATTTCTTGGCAGCAGCGTCGGCTGACCACTGCCACAGCCAGATAAGAGCGACGAAGTGCAACCAGCAGGGCCGAAGCCCTGCCACCAAGTCGGACGCTATCGTCCATAGCCGAGACTACAAATGCAATAAAGTCCACGCAGGCTAGAAGGTCCTTATACTCCTCCGCCCGCTTGCGAGATCTGTTAAGATCAACAAGACGTCTCACCTTCTTTCTGATGGCTAAGGAGACAATGGCCGCGGCACAGACAGGACGAAGGCCAGCACCCACAAAGGTGAAAGCATGACAAGCCAGCTGATCCATGCGCCGGTCAGCAGGGTCACGCAAGGAAGCCGTATCAGGTGACAGCATAACCGTGTTATTGGATAGCCCCAGCACAGGGGCATCTACCTCTGGGGGACGGGACCAGGTGAGGTGAACCAACTCCTCAGAGAAAGGATACCGTCTGTCTAGACACTTAGGCACCAACGGCAATTTATTAGGCCTTTCCCATTCCTTAAAAGACATTTTGGAAAAATGGCCCTGTTCAGGAAAGACAAGTCGCTGTCTCTCAGGCCGGAATAAATCCCCCTGCTTCTTTTTGGCCACCTTCGGAGGTACAATGTGCAAGGTCTCAAACACAGAAGATAGCAACTTCTCCGTGTCATCAGGGAGCCACATATCCTCATCCGAGGAAGACTCAGGGTCGCTGTCATAGCCACCCGGTCAGTCCCCTGAGGAGTCGGAGTGGAACAACTCACCCTCCTCCATGGAGTCCCGACCACCAAACACCTCATCATCATCATCAGCAAAAACCAAATAACCCGGCTCAATATGCGGCTTCTTACTTGTGGCCTTGCCGGCAGCCGAGCGAGATAACTGTTTCTCTAGGCTGGCCACTCGGAGCGCTAAATCCGTTTGAGACCCCCTGCTGGCTTCCCCCTCACTGGGAGCTAAATGCAGGTGCGGGGGTGTCGGCGAGGCCGTAGGTAAAATAGGGCTGGGGGCAGAAGTGCCCGCCCTATCCTGTTCCAGAAGAACGCTCTTAGCGCAAGGGACACAAACCGCGCTGAGACCGCATGTACCACACATGAGACAGAGCTTAACCCGCCCTGAAGGAGCCCCTATGGACCCGTCTGGAAGACACAAATCAGAAAACTATGAGCATCCCACAGCACATGCAAGGATGGGGGGAAAATATGCAAGGACTCACGGACCGCAGCGGTAACAGAAGAGTCGGTTGATTCTGGGCAAGGCAGTGTGGTCAAGTATCGCAGGATTACTTCCGTCATACAGGAGGGAGAGACAGCCTAGCAGTGAATAATGGACCTTGAGGGGTGGGCCGCGCAGCGATGACGCGGAACGCGTCATCATGCGGCCCCGTCCCCCCTCCGAGCGCGTGAAACCAGGGAAAAAAATGGCGCCCAGACCATACAGGAGGGGGAGATGGCCCAGAAGAGGCCCCCTCCCGCCGCGGAGCGCTCACCCGCGAGGCAGATGCCTGCACAAGCGAGGCAGATGCCCTCAGGTGGCCCTGTTGCTCCCGCTGAGGGGCCTCGCCCCCCCCTCCCTCACAGAGCCCTGACAAAAGGAGGGGAGAGAAGAAGAAAACCAGGAACGAGGGATGTGAGTAACACAGTAAAAACACACAGACGTATATACTGATCAGAATAAAGCTTGTGGGTAATAAAAGGGAATACCAAGGTCCCTAGATGGTTCCTCCACCCCCCCCCCCCATATAGGCTCACCATTGCCTATGGCCGGCTACCCTTCGGGAGAGGGTCTGCGGCCCAGAGCATAGCTCTGCCGACCCTCGGCGTTCCCCTACCGTCACCTGATCCGTAGCCGAAGCTGGGAGGCAGGATGGGTCCCCGGAGGAAGGCGGGAATAGAAATGCAGTGTCCGACAGGCTTAGAATGCCCCGCTCGCCAGCGATATCCAGAGAGAGTAGTAGCAACGATCCTCGCAGTGAGACTGCAAGATTAATTCTGGGGATTTTTGGGAGACAGCCGCTTTATATGGAGCCGGGAAGAGCTGCGCCACCCTGTGGTGGATTACCCACATGTCAGAGATGGAGCGACCTGAACAGGACACTGTGAAAAAGGGGGGGATTGATGACTTTCAAAATAAGTAGGTCACTGGCTTTGAAGCAAGAAAGTTTAATGTTTTATTGTTAAAATAATACAATTCTGTGAGTACTCCTACCTGTAGAATTGATTTTGGTGGTGTCCTGTTTGGGTCGCTCCATTCTTGACAAGTGGATTATCTGCCACAAGGTGGCGCAGTGACTGCAAGATGAAACTTGTGGCTCCTCCCGGCCCATATAAAGGCATCTGTCTCCCTGAAAACTCCCAGTGGTTGAAAAGCAGTAAAAACAGAGACAAGCCGGGTAGCCAGAGACCATGTTACTTCACACAGCCTCAGCATGAACTCTCTCAAGGAAAAATACAATTCTGTGAAATACTCACCTGTAGAATTGGTATTATATGCATACAGTACGTCCTGCTCCAATACAATACTTACAGGTGGGTAATCCTCCGCCAGAGGGCGCTGTTCACTGCAGACATGCAAAAACAGGCTCCTCCCGGCCCTTCATATACCCAGGGACCTCCCACAAATCCCCAGTATTGAAAAGCAGTGAGAAAAGAAGCCGGGAGAAACCAACACCAAACTGGTAACAATAGTAATGATAACAATCACCATACAGGGGATCCAGAAAATGTAAAACCAGGGTGGGGTGGAGCAGGACGTACTGTATGCGTATAATTCCAATTCTACAGGTGAGTATTTCACAGAATTGTATTATTCTAAGCATACAGTACGTCCTGCTCCAATATAATACTTACACGTGGGACATCCAATAGCAGTGTCCATAAAGTAGGGTGGGATCCCCAACAAAAAAGGCACAGCAGACAGTAAAGGCGCTGTCACCTGCAAAACTTTGCTAACAAGTACGACAAGAGCAAAGGCTCTAACGTCAATCTCATAACAAAACCTTTGAAAAGGTATGGACACAAGCAGCGGTCTAGCAACTTATTCAACAGAAAACCTAGTGCTGAAGGGCCAAAGGTACCCAAACACAAATGGAACGGAATAAAAAGAGAGGGAGATTCTTCCCCCTTAAAGGAATAGGCCAGTGTAACGGCCTAACCAGCCCAAAGGCAACCGAAGCCTCGGTAAAACTTAGAACTCTCCCCAACGGGGAATTGAGAACTGGTCTCCCGCAAGACAGGCGGGGATACTGACCCCTTCATTAACAAGGATCAGCAAGAAACCGAAACCTTTACTCAGGACCAGGAAGGCAAACCATCCAAGTAAGATCAGTCCAGAGGGCGCATAGGCCCTGGCAGCAAACGAGATCAGGCGCATACCTATGGAGGCGCCCGCAGACCCCGAAGGGCATCAGTCCCCCTAAGGGACAAGAAACAACCAGGAAAATTTCAAGACCTGTTGAGGGAATGTAAACCCCTTACTTCAGCATTACTAAGAATAAGGCCCATAGGCAGACTAAAAGGACCTAAATAATGATCATAAAACACCACCTTGGACAAAAGGGTCCGGCGTAAGGCGGAATACCACCGCATCATGGCGTGCATATATATACATATAATGAACGAGGGCTAAGTAATCAGAGCCACCTTCTCATGCACACGTCTGACTGAAGCAACAGCCCCCAGAGGGGCGACTTGAACTACAAAACAGCTCAGACAGCATCCAGAATAAGTCACAAGGGAACAATCCGCAGGGCAAACAGAATGAAAATTGATCCCAACAGGGACCATAGAACTACTTGGGCGATGCCCCTGAGCAATCCCCAATAGAACTCCTAACAAGGAAGACTGAACCAGACTTCTACAGGAAGGCAGACAGGACAGAACCTGAACCTGCAGAGTACCTAGATGGGGAGCCAACCCCAACCTATGCTGTAACAACTCTAGAACCCTGGGAACCGAGAAACATCCCACAGGAGAGAGACCAAGACTCACGCCAATCAATATGGGTACACCTTAAACCCACAATAGACGGAGGAAGAAGAAGCCAAAGAAGCTTGCTCCTAGCCCCCCCATAGACCAAGTCACCCAGAAGATAAACCCGTCTCCAAGGGGGTGAATGAATCAGCTGTCAAGCCCTCAGACTAGAGTCTGTAGATTGGGACGACATAAGAAGGAGCCTGACAAGGGCAGAACCGCACTCCTGAGAGAGCGTACAGGTCCGCTGACCTCAGCAGAAGCATCTGCAAACCACAGTTCACTAGGCCACCCAGGGGCCATCAATCTCACGGGTCTCTTTATCAGCACGACCGTGCGCAGAACCCCACATAGCAGGGTGAACGAAGAGCAGACATATAAAACAGAAAGTCTATACATAAATTTACTAAGCCCCATGACCAGAGTCAGAAGATTCTGGGGCAGTAAAAACAAGGGCAGAGCCCCTGTGATATTAGCGAGACCCAACAGAGCCACCCTAGTTGGCTCTCAGAGGGACACCAGGATAGCACAACCTGCCACTGAAAGACAGCCATTGGAGCGAATACGACTGAGGAGCAGGGGACGTAGACCCCCACCCAGATCAGGATCAGGAACCTTCCAGGAGATTCATCCTGCTTCAAGCTCCAGACCAATAATAAAACAGGCCATTGTCTTCCAACAGGCCAAGAGTCCCCAACTAGACAGGTCCTGAAGAGGAGAAGTCCAGCAAGATAGAGCCAACTGAAGGCTCACTATTTTAACAAAAGCAGTAGGTAAGATGGACCCTCCTGGTGAAAGTAAGGTGTCAGCAAAGAGGGACAGAGCCCCTGTGACCAGGAGTCCACTTATTGCCAAGGAAGAAGGCTCAAGCCTGAACCGAATCCAAGGAATGGAGATAGCGAATAAGGGACCATGAGGGATTGAGGTGACTGAGCACCTATCCAAATAACTCCCAGAGGACACCGCCGGCCGACTAACCCACTCAGCCTGACGTAGATATTGGGAAGTAAGGAAGGACGATGCGGTAGGTCAGGCATGTCCGAGACATCTCCCCCATCCGCGCCATGGCGAGTAGCCTGGGAGCGGAAGAGAGGCCAAAAACAAGGCCTCAATCCGCAGGGTTGGTCCTGCAACACTGACTAGTAACGGTCTTGGTGTCCAGAAGACACAGGGGGAACTAAAAGGATCTAGAACTCCACAGGAGGCCAGAAGCCCCCCTTGCACAGGGCGCCTGTATCCCAAGACAGAGATATCATACAGGGACTACCTGTGAATGTAGAATTGCCAAACCTACCATAGGCCAGCATGGCCCAGACTGCCTCATCATTTTGAGGGAAAGAGAAAGGTTAACATAGAGGCCATCGCCCCATTCTGTCAAGGGCAACCTGCAAGTAAGCCCAGACCCTGCAGGCCGAGTACGGCCTGCACCAACTCCTGAGGGGAAAACAGGGGCTAGAAGCACCCCGACAACCTCTGAGAGGGACCGCCCAGCAAATTCTATCCTGTGTCCAGGGCAACTACCTACTGGAACCACCCGAAGGAGAAGATACGCTCCCAGATAGGAGCCAGGTGCTGTGGCAGTCCCCTCGCCCAGAAGGGCGAGGGCGTCCCTTCATGCTTGGGAAGTCTTGGCAGATTTGGACTTAGCCCTGCCAGAGGGCCCAGGGCGTTGCCTGCGCACCCCGTGGCGGAAATCCACTCCGAAAAGTTGGAAGCACACCTCAGGTTCGTGTTTGACACTAACGTAGGGAGGCGGAGGGGTGTCCCTGCCCCGAGGAGGCCGAGGAGGCCTTCTGCGTAGGGGTGCCTTACCCTTTTTTCCAAAAAGGTCCAGACGGGCCCCAAATAGACGCCGTCCTCTGAAAGGAAGACCAGTGAGAGCCTTTTTCGTATCATCGTCAGCACCCCACTGTCGCAGCCAGACCAGGCGGCGAATAGCTACCACAAGGGCAGAGGTTCTAGCACACATCTTAATGGTGTCATCCAGCGCTGAGAGGATAAACCTCACAAACACATCACAGTCTGAGAGCGCATTAAATACCTCCCAGGGGAGGTCCTCAGGTCGGTGATCAAGCAGTTTTCTAATGAGAGTCCTGGCGGCCACCGCAGTGATGGCCGCGGCGCAGACCGGGCGAAGAGCCGTCCCTGCACACGAAAAGGCGTGGGAAGCCAGTCTGTCAATGCACCGGTCCTCAGCATCCCGAAGGGTACGGTAATAAGGAGCAGTCATGAAGGGGGGGTTAGTAACCCCTATAATCGGTGCATCCACCACAGGAGGTGCTGACCAAAAGTTAACCACATCAGGAGGGATAGGGTACTTCCCATCCCAGACCCCTGGGACCCCTTTAAGTTTACAAGGCGATTCCCATTCTTGGGATATAAGATTCTGGAAATGCTCCTGTTCCAGGAATTACAAGCGCGGTGGCGCTGTGTGGAAACTCTCTTTCTTAGGCTTGGGAGCCTCTCCAGGAGGGGAGATAGACAAAACCTCAAAGATCTTAATAAGTAGTTCATCTGTGTCACACAGGCCCCAAGAACCGGGCCCAGAATCATCACGGCTCCAGGGCATCTCATCCGAGGAGCCCGAATCGGAGAATAGCTCACCTTCATCAGAAGGATCAAGGTCCTGCATAGCAGCAGATTCATCCGTATCATTAGGAACCGGAGAACTAGGAGGCGTCAGGGACCGCTTCTTTCCAGGGCCCAAGCTTAAGGGCTCTGGCCACATCCAGGGAATGGAGGGTCCTCTCCTTAGAATTAGAAGGCGCGGGACACAAGGAAGGCAAGACAATGTCTTCATTGAGATGAAAGGCAGAAACAACCTTAGGTAAAAAGTCAGGTTTAAGGCAAAAAAACACCTTATCCTGATGCCACTCAAAGTAGGGAGGCTTCATACAAAGCGCCACCAGTTCTGAGACGCGACACACCGAAGTGATAGCCATCAAAAAGACCACCTTTATAGTGAGAATGGATAAAGCAGCATTGCACAAAGGCTCAAAGGGGGGACCCTGCAGAGCAGAAAGCACCAAGTTCAAATCCCACACCGGTAACACAGGCTTACGCGGTGGACGTACATGAGTAACTCCTTGGAAAAAAGTCTTGATGAGCCTATGATTAGCGAAGGATCTTTGGAAGAAAATAGCCAAGGCCGAAACCTGACCCTTGAGGGTACTCAGCTGCAGACCCGAATCCAAACCATGTTGTAGAAACTCCAAAATTCTAGAAAAAGAGAAAGTGCGACAGGGAAAAACCACTAGACTCACACCAGGCAATGTAAGCGTGTCAGACTCTGTAGTAAATCATGAAGGAGGATTTCTTCCGAGCCTGAATCATGGTACACACGACCGAGGCAGACAGCCCTTTCTCCATCAAGATGGAGGTTTCAGCAACCAAGCCGTCAAAGCCAGCGTTTGTAAATTGGAGTGGCGTAACAGTCCCTGAGTGAGAATCCTGGATCGTCGGGTACGACGTAGCGATCCACAGACATCTGAACTATGTCTGCGAACCAACACCGCCTCGGCCAGCGAGGGGCGACCAGAATGGCTGGCACCCCTTCCTGGGCTATCTTGCGCAGCACACTACCCAGGAGAGGAAACAGAGGAAATGCATAAAGGAGCCTAAACTGCATCCAAGGAATTGCCAGAGCGTCTGTGGCGAAGGCCAGAGGATCCCTTGACAAGGAGACGAACCTTGGAAGCTTGTGATTGTGTCGGGACGCAAACAGGTCCACATACGGCTGACCCCAGTGACGACACAGAGCGTGAAAGATCTTGTTGCTGAGAGACCATTCCCCCAGACGAGACATCCCCCTGATTAGGGAGTCTGCCTCCTGGTTCTCCACCCCGGGGATGTAAACCGCCGAGATGCAGGGAACATTCTCCTCCGCCCAAGACAGCATCAGGGTCACCTCCTTGAGGGCTGGCTTGCTCCAAGTCCCACCCTGGTGAATGATGTAGGTGCCTGATTGTCCCAGCGGACCTGGAC
This sequence comes from Gastrophryne carolinensis, assembly GCA_027917425.1. NCBI lineage: Eukaryota > Metazoa > Chordata > Amphibia > Anura > Microhylidae > Gastrophryne > Gastrophryne carolinensis. The sequence continues at coordinate 516,359,439 of CM051234.1, read as the reverse complement.
CGCCCGACCCCGTAGATGGGGGGTCAGATGAAAAAGAACCAACCGGATCACCCTCAGCTCCAGGAGATTGATAGGAGCGTGAGCCTCCTGAGGGCTCCACTGGCCCTGGAACTTCAGCGATTGCCAAAAACCTCCCCAACCGGTCAGACTGGTGTCCGTGGTGACAATCTCCCAACACGGAGTCAGAAAGGACCTGCCCATTAGAAGATTCCTGGAGTCCAACCACCACGAGAGGGACCGCCTGGCCAGTGACTCCTGTGTCCGATCCCAAACGGTCAAGAGATTGAACTGAAGAGGTCTCATGTGGAACTGGGCAAAGGGCACAGCCTCGAAGCAAGACACCATAAGGCCCACTAGCTTCATCCCCAGATGGATGGATGGGTGTGGACACGACAGCAAGGCCCGCGCCTGCGTCTGAAGACCCTCCACCTTCTGCTGGGGGAGGAACACCTTGACCTGAGAGGTGTCCAACGTCATGCCCAGGAAGGACCTCACCAATGACAGAGTGATCGAGGACTTGGGATAATTGATCACCCAGCCGAATTCCTCGAGAGTGGACAACACCGTCTGGGTGTCGCTCTCGGCCTGCTGAAGAGATTGAGCCGCAATCAGCAAGTTGTCCAAATAGGGAAGAATACGAATGCCCTGGCTCCTCAGCAGGGCCATAACACCCGCCAGCACCTTGGTGAACACCCGGGGGGCTGAGGAGATCCCGAACGGCAGCGCCACAAATTGGAAGTGCTGATCCTCCAGCGCAAATCTCAGGAACTTCTGATGTCCCCGGAATATAGGGATGTGCAGGTAGGCATCCCTGATGTCCACTGTGGTCATGAAGTCGCCTGGCCGGAGTGTGCTCACCGTGGACCGTAAGGTCTCCATGGGGAAATGTTTGAATCTGACAAACCTGTTGAGACCCTTCAGGTCCAAAATAGGTCTCAGAGTACCGTCCTTCTTGGGGACCAGGAACAGATTGGAATAGAAACCTCGACCCCGTTCCTGGTGAGGCACAGGACAAATCACCCCGGACAAGAGAAGATGATCGACAGCCATTCTTAGGCCCTGCGCCGTCAAGGGGTTCTGGGAGATGCGCGACCGAAGAAATCTTGGAGGCGGCCAAACTGCCAGCTCTATTTTGTAGCCAGAGGACACTACCTCCTGAATCCACCATTCCAAGATGTGCTGTCTCCAGACGTGAGCAAATAGCAGAAGCCGCCCCCCCACCCAGATGGGTGAGGGCGCCTCTTCATGCCTGAGGGGCTCTGACAGGGGGCTTAGACTTGGACAACCAGGAGGGACTGGGACGACCACGGGACCTACCTCGTCCCCAGGAGCCTCGGTGGCCACTCGAGAAGGAAGAGCCTCTTCCCCCTCGAAGGGGCGAAAGGAAGACAAGGCCCGAAAGGGCCGCACAGGCTTCTGACGCTGAGGGAGCCTCCCATCTTTTGCCAGGAGATCAAGATGCTCCCCGAACAGACGAAGTCCCAGGAAGGGAATCCCAGTGAGGGATTTCTTGGCGGCAGCATCAGCCGCCCACTGTCACAGCCATATAGACCGACGAAAAGCAACCAGCAGTGCCAAAGCCCTGCCGCCAAGCCGGACAGCATCATCCATGGCCGAAATTACAAAAGCAATGAAGTCCGCGCAAGCCAAGAGTTCCTTATACTCCTTTGCCTGCTTGCGAGATCTGGCGATATCCACAAGGCGCCTCAGGAGCAGGAGGGTGAGTATAAGTGAAAACAGTGAAGCACAAGAGTAAAAGAAGCACAAGACACATATATAATAAAGCATGTGGGCTACATAAAGGCATAAGGGGTCCCTGGGTGGTTCCTCCCCCCCCCCCATAGGCTCACCATAGCCTATGGCCGGCTACCCTTTGGGACAGGGTCTGCTGCCCAGAGCCTAGCTCTGTGAACGCCTGACCCTCTGCGTTCCCCTACTGTCACTTGATCCGTAGCCAGGGCTGGGAGGCAGGATGGGTCCCCAGAAGCAGGTGGGAATAGGGCTGCCGTGGCCGACAGGCTTGGGATGCCCCGTTCATCTGCGATTTCCAAAGAGCGATAGCATTTCATCTTCGCAGTCTGACTGCAAGAAGAACTCTTTCTTAGTTCTTAGGGAGACAGATGCCTTTATATAGGCCGGGAGGAGCCACAAGTTTCATCTTGCAGTCACTGCGCCACCTTGTGGCGGATAACCCACTTGTCAAGAATGGAGCGACCCGAACAGGACACCAGGAAAAATATACCAGACCTATCAGAGCGACTCTGTTGGTGCACCCTTCAACATACTGCAGGTTCAGAAACAGTGCCCTAGAGTCATCAGTAATTATCCTCTGCAATTACTGTCATTCTGTTCTTCGTGCCTGCTTCAATAACTAAAACTGATACAAGATATCTCCCACTTACTTTCCTCGATATTTGGGTATAAAAAGATTTTCAATTCCATTAGCAGCTCTCACAGCAAACCTTTTGGTTTATAATTTAATTATAACCTTGTTACCTTGTAAAGCGCTACGGAAGATGATGGCGCTATATAAACAATAATAATACAAATTTAATTATGCTAAAATAGTAAACTTTTGTAACTCTTAAGGCACTCTACTGCATTGAAATAAACATATTTCGGTTAAAATGGCATTAATTACAGAGTGTTAAATTAACAATATTAATTTCCCGGGTTTTGTTCCTCCATCAGTGTAATAATAACAGAAACAGAAAAGATGAGGTGCAATATATATTTTTATAGTTTGTAATCCTCATTCTCTCACCGTTTTAGGTATAGGTGTTCTAGAAGCGTTTTCAGACCCATTATCCTCTGGTGTGATATTCTCATTGCCTTTTTCCATATCATTTTTATCCTGGGAAAAAAATATGAAAGTGAATATCTAAGGCCAGCAATACAAACTTTTTCAGAAAAGAGTTACTAATATGCCATCTCTATGTAACACTAGAGACACTGGAAACAAACAACAAAATTGATTTAGTCTTGATATAATGCAGCCATATAACCAGGGGCAAACTTTAGGAGGTGCAAGCCCACCAGGGTCCAGAAGGTCAAGGGGGAGTATAGGAGATGCAGGGAAACACTGAGGAGAAACAGTGTGTGTGGCAACACCGATGACCGGTGATCATTCTATGTACTTTACACATTCATTACGGCAGTCTCTAACGCATGTGCATAAGACTGCTCTATATCATAGTAAAAAAATAAGTTCATTGTTGTGCCTCTAGTTATTATTGCCAGCACATAGTGTGATCAGATAAGGGAGGTGAGAGATGCTGCAGGCTGCGATTCTCTCCAGCATGCCAGCTCATAGTGTGATCAGATAAGGGGGGTGAGAGATGCTGCGGGCTGAGAGTCTCCCCAGCATGCCAGCTCATAGTGTGATCAGATAAGGGGGGTGAGAGATGCTGCGGGCTGAGAGTCTCTCCAGCATGCCAGCTCATAGTGTGATCAGATAAGGGAGGTGAGAGATGCTGCAGGCTGAGAGTCTCTCCAGCATGCCAGCTCATAAGGCTTGATTCAGAGAGACAAAAAAAAAACTTCAGTTTTAGTGCCGATCTGTTTTTTTGTGAAATGTTTTTGCTCTCGTATCTCGTATTAGTGTACGAGCGATTCTATGCATGCATTGCAATCCTTCTGTAAAGTTTCCGTCCGTTCGTATGGCAGATTACAAATACGAGGATGTCATTTTTCAGCGATACTTTTCCGTTTCATTTTCACGTTACAACGTAGGCTTTCGTTTTTGCCCTTTTCCCATCGTATCCTCCCACGAATCCTTTACGTTTCCCGTTAGATTCTGTTTCCCTTTTTCAATAAATATTCGTCCAGACGGAAAACCTTACGATCTTGGGCCTGCGCACTACAAACTTAACTCATTAAAGTACTCGCCTACATATTTGCCACCCTCACTTCTACTACAATGTTTAGCTAAATCACTTAGCACTATCCTCCATCTTCCCTTTTGGACCCTTAAAGCTCACCCAAACCACTTAGCACTATCCTCCATCTTCCCTTTTGGACCCTTAAAGCTCACCTTAACCACTTAGCACTATCCTTCATCTTCCATTTTGGACCCTTAAAGCTCACCTTAACCACTTAGCACTATCCTCCATCTTCCATTTTAGCCCCCTAAAACTTACCCAAATCACTTCTCGGTCATGTGAATATTCATCTTTAAATATTTCTGGGCCCATTAGTTTTGTGTTAATGTATTTTGTAAATGAAATGACACTGTAACATTTTTTTTTTTATTCCATCATAAAATATAAAAATTTTAAAAATTGTGAAAATTTCAAATTTTTACAACTATAAAAAACAAAATACATAGCAATGGCAGGCCACAGAACATTATTCTTCATCTGTGGTCCCCAACGAGTTGCGCAGCTCCTGCATCTCGCCCACCAACTGAAGAACCCTGACACTCAGTTGTGCCACTCTGGCACGTGTGGTCCCTGTTAAAAAACTTAAATTAAAATATTGGTATAACCTTGTTGGGGTCATACTGCAGTGCCCCCCCCCCCCCCCCCCCCGTATGGTCCAAACACCTAAATCTGGACTTCAAAAGCCAGAGGGCCCTCGCCACCACGGCCCGGGTTTTGCATAGTGCCCGATTACAGAACCCCTGGCCCGCATTCTGCAGGCAAAGAACGGGCATCAGGAGCAAGGGCAGGAGTGGATATCCAGAATCCCCTGAAAGAATTTAAAAATACTAACATAAAATACACATTCTAAGCTACATATTGTTTAACATGTCATCAAGGGCTAAAAAAAGCCATAGGTTAAGACATGAGTCATCAACTATATTCATTGCCATACAGAGAAAATGTATTAATGGAATGTGAGCAAACTTACCCTGGAGCCATCCACCAGATAATTCTCCTGACTCAAACTGACGAAATAAGCCGGAGCTCTGCAATATATAAGCATCATGGGATAACCCTGGATGCCCTGCAAGAACACTGAGGAATCGCATAGCTGGACCAAACAATGCTTTTATGTTGTGTGAGTGGCACATCTTGCGGTTCCTGCAACCAAATATAAAATAATTACACAAAGCAAAGGTAACCGACTAAAACAATAACTCCTACAACAAATTAAGATTCAAGTTCAACAATCCAAATATAATTCACAAAGGACATAAGTCTAAAAAAATATAGCAATGATATGGATGTGTGTGAAAATAATGGTTTACATGCTAAGGACTAATTAAGGTCAGCATTAAAAAATAAAGGTATTGTGACAGAGTGTCTGGACAATCATCGGTCATAGAGGGTGTGTATATCTGCCCAAGATTTCTTGTATCTGTCAGGTAAAAGCAACCAGGAAGTTAGAAACTAGAGATCTAGGATCTCTAGTTTAGGGTTTGGGAGTGGGGAAGAGAGGGTGGGCCCCACTCCACCCGGACAGTCCGGGTCTTGGGCTGTCTGATTAGTCCAAGGTGTGCTTGCCTGATAGAAGGAGGGAGTTCACACACACTCTGGCTCTCTCATCCTGGGAGCAGGACATCTGCTAGGAGCCTGTGGGAGCATTGCCAGTGGTATGTCATGATCTGATATGTTGTGGTGCCCGGTACTAGGCTGGGTTAGTCAGGAGCACCTAATGTTTAGTTAGAGCCGGACAGGCATAGGATTTCTTTTGTTTAGTTTTGTTTTACTTTATACCACAATCTGGCAATAAAACTGGCTGAGGTCAGTTAAATGATTCTTCCTTGTTCTGTGGACTTTGTGCCTGCTGAAAGTGTGCGGGAGACGACTAACCCGCTACCTAACCCCGTACAGTATGCATTGCTATACAATTTATGCCCTCGCCCATGCTGATACATGCAATGCCTTGGTGCTAAAGGCGCGCAGACTCCTCCACATAGCTGCAAAACATGTTCAACAATAGCAATCCGAGCCCTCAAAGGTCCCATAAGTGGATCGGAAATTAAACGGATTTATAGGGTGGTGATCCGTCGGAAATCAGCTCTCTGAATCAGACATAAGCCCATCCCAACAACGTAAGTTATCTGAATGAACAAAAAATATCAGATTTTCATCGAAAGCGCATATACACATTTTCCCGAACGTTCGTACGAATGAAAAATAAACGAAAAAAAGCAAAAAAAAGACTAATACCCACCCAGACAGCTACAGAAGTCCGGACGAATGTGTCTTTGAATCGAGGCTATAGTGTGATCAGATAAGGGGGGTGAGAGATGCTGCAGGCTGAGAGTCTCTCCAGCATGCCAGCTCATAGTGTGATCAGATAAGGGAGGTGAGAGATGCTGCGGGCTGAGAGTCTCTCCAGCATGCCAGCTCATAGTGTGATCAGATAAGGGAGGTGAGAGATGCTGCGGGCTGAGAGTCTCTCCAGCATGCCAGCTCATAGTGTGATAAGATAAGGGAGGTGAGAGATGCTGCAGGCTGAGAGTCTCTCCAGCATGCCAGCTCATAGTGTGATCAGATAAGGGGGGGTGAGAGATGCTGCGGGCTGAGAGTCTCTCCAGCATGCCAGCTCATAGTGTGATCAGATAAGGGAGGTGAGAGATGCTGCGGGCTGAGAGTCTCTCCAGCATGCCAGCTCTTGGTGTGATCAGATAAGGGGGGTGAGAGGTGCTGCAGGCTGAGATTCTCTTCAGCTTGTCAGCATGTTCACAACGGAGATCAAAGGGGAGGAAGGAGGGCAGGGTTTCATAGCTGCAGAGAGAGGAAGCCACTCAGGACGTCTGGACAGGGAGTGGGGGTGTTTCCATTCTTAGTTCCCGGAAGGTTAATTGGTGGACCACATTGGCGGGGTGGGGAAGGAAACCAGAATGAAGAAGTGATTTTCTTCTCTAAGGAGGCAGACAGGAGAGGGCTGGAGCCTTTCAATGAATGGTAAGCTACTGATTTTTTTTTTTCTTTTGACTTGCCAATCACTTTAAGGTGATGGTACTGAAGATTTAGTACTGCAAGGGTAGAATTTTAATAATCAAACAATTTGTGCTCTTCTATATATAGTATAATCAAGGCAAGCCCTATAGGCACAATTTGGTTTCAAGTCCACATTATGTATTTATTAAAGAGTATCAGCAACTCAGAGGCTCCTAAAGACTTTTACAGATATATCCCTTTTTACTGGAAATATACTAGATTTCTGGTCATTTTTGCTACGTCAAACTTCAGCCAGCAGGGGGCACCCATGAATGCATTATGGGTATTTATAATAAGGAGAATATATTTTGTTAAGACGTAGTTCAAGAGGACTTTCACCCTGAATAAGAGCCTGTCTTATATGTTTCCCACACCCTGTACATACAGATTGCCCACATTAAAAATCATCCTGCCTGCATCTACTGCATGTTATGAGCCTTTAAACATCCAAGATGGTGGCTCATGTAGCATCAGGCAGCCTGCAAACAGGAAGTGTCTTCTGAGTATGTCGCTCTGCATTCTGGAATTGCTGTCCTTTCCCTGACCCCAGCTCTACTCTGTCTGTGCAAAGCACAGCTATAACCCACCCCTTGTACTTTATCCCGCTCTCCTCTTCTCAGTATATGTGATGCTTCTGAGTCAAGATGGCGGCGCCCATATCCTAGAGTCCTGAACAGAGTTGCAGCCCAGTGGCAGAAAGAAAAATAAGTGACCGAAAACTTAAAATATGTTAAATTTAAATGCCGGGGAATAGTTTTTAAGGGTTTGGGCTTTTCATTAAATCATGCTGAAGGTCCAGTTTAAGAATCCTTCGACACTTTTAGAGTTGCCTCTGAATACAGCAGCACATATGCTTATTTTGAATTATTATTTAGAACAGTCAGGAACACATCATACAAGAATTATAAAATAATCCCTCACACATGGATAGAAGATTGCTAGCTAAGCATCTCTTTCTGAATCTAGTGAATACAAGTGAATAGTTACAGCCTGTGGAAAACTAGCATTTTTTCACAGGAACGGCACACAGTAAAACAAAGATGGAGAAGTACAAATGTATTACCTGAATATACTGTAAGGTTTTATCAGTCTTTTAACCCTTTACACCCTTGAATTTCATGTGATTGCCTATTCAACCGTTAAAATGTTGAAATTCGAAGGACTGTCGTTCCCCCTGCTAGCAGCATCTGGGGCCATGATCCAGCGGCGCGGGTCTCCTCCTCCTCCAGAATATACCTTATACCAGTTCACATGGCTTTAGGGGCTGGCAAATCACCTGCGATAAGTGGGTGAATTGCCATTAACTTCTGGCCCTATTACCTGCCTCCCCAAAGGCCCGGGGGGAGTTGTTCAGAAGAGCCCATGGCCCATGAGGGCTATGTGGAGTTGTAGCCTTCAGGACCAGGGTGCCTGGCTGGCCCCCGCGTCCTAATCTAAAAGCTCCAAATAGCTGGTGCTGGGCTGGTTTTACTGGGAAAAGGGGATCCAGGACGTTTAAGGGTTTTAACCCTTGAAAATTAAAAAAAAGAAAAGCATGTGGACGCCACGCCTATTTTGCAAAAAAAAAAATTCACATGGGGGGGGGGGGGGGGTCTCCTGGGCAGGAACAGAGGTCTATCGAGGTACCATTGTAATCATGAGGAATATTATTACATTTAAATTATTTAAGTAGGCTGGCAGTTAAAAGGGTTAAAAGTACCTATGCATGTTGGGCATTGTTCTGTTGCGGGGACCTTGCACTTTCAGATTTAGCTTGTTTTTGCTTGTTTACATATTGATATTTTAGGAAAATGTGGTTATTATTATGCTTTTTATATACATTTTTAGGTAAAACCTATGCAACAAAATAATTCTGCAAGGGATTACTTCCAGAAAGATTGCACCCACTACAACAAGCTGGGTTAATCATACATCCGTATAAAAAAACAGACTGATGCTACCTTTGGTTTGGTTACAAGCTCTGGTTTGTTGCTTATTACAATCAGTGGCCTCACAATATGATATTTAGCAGCTTCCCCAAGCTAAAAATGTTGGCAAATAAAATATATGCATTGATAAAGATGCACCAAGTTTTCGCCCTATAAGACGCACCACCTGGCCATAAGACACACATAGGATCTGGAAAAGGAAAATAAGAAAAAAAAATATTTTAAACCAAATGTTGTGCTAAAATACATAACAGCCAGTGTAGCATCCCCCCATCCCATTCTCATTGGCCAGTGTGGCATTCCCCAATCCCATGCCCCATGGGCAATGTGGCATTCCCCCAATCCCATTCCCAATGGGCAGTGTGGCATTCCCCCCATCTCATTCCCCATAGGCAGTGTGGCATCTGCTATCCCATTCTCATAGGCAGTGTGGCATCCCCTCCCTCCCATTCCCTATAGACAGTCTGGCATCTCACCCCTCCCATTTCCATAGGAAGTGTGGCACCCCCCTCCCATTCTCCATAGGCAGTGTGGCATCCCCCCATCCCACTCCCCATATACAGTCATGGTCGTAAATGTTGGCACCCCTGAAATTTTTCAAGAAAAGAAAGTATTTCTTACAAAAAAGTATTGCAGTAACAGGTGTTTTGCTATACATATGTTTATTCCATTTGTCCGTATTGGAAAGCAAAAAAGCAAACTGGACATCATGTCACACCGAACTCCAAAAATGGTCTGGACAAAATTATTGGCACCCTTAACTTAATATCTGGTTGCACACCCTTGGGAAGAAATAACTTAAATCAGTCGCTTCCTTTAACCATGAATAAGCTTCTTACACCTCCCAGCCGGAATGTTGAGCCATTCTTCCTTTGCAAACTGCTCCAGGTCTCTCTTATTGTAAGCGAGCCTTTTCCCAACAGCAATTTCAAGATCTCTCCACAGGTGTTCAATGGGATTTAGATCTGGACTCATTGCTGTCCACTTCAGAACTCTCCAGTGCTTGGCTGCCATCCATTTCTTGGTGCTTTTTTTACGTATGTTTGGGGTCATTGTCCTGCTGGAAGACCCAAGATCTCAGGCGCAAACCCAGCTTTCTGACACTGGGCTTTACAGTGCAACCCAAAATCCACTGGTAATCATCAGATTTCATGATGCCTTGCACACATGCAAGGCACCCAGTGCCAGAGGCAGCAAAACAACCCCAAAACATAATTGAACCATTTGTGATCCTTCCCCTCGTCTTCACCCCTCATCCTTTAGACTTTAAGCTTGCAAGGGCAGGGCTCTCTTTCCTATTATATCTTGTATTCAGAATATCCATTGTTAACTTTGTAACACTGCATCTGAAATAGTCTATGTACTGTATGTTTCTACACTGTCTGTAATTACTACTTTGTTCAGCGCTACAGAAGATGATGGCGCTATATAAATAAACAATAATAATAATAACCTCCACCATATTTCACTGTAGGTACTGTGTTCTTTTCTTCGTAGGCCTCATTCCTTTTTCGGAAACAGTAGAATACTTTACCATTCTCCAAATTCAGCACAAAATGCCAATGAATTAATACTAAACGGGACCAATAGCCTGGCACCGAGCACACTGTTTGTCTCTTTTAGACTCCAGGGCCTCCGAAGTTCCTCTTAATAGTCCTGGGTATGTGTGCTCCAACCATATTCTTCAAATATCAACAAAAAATGGGGTTCAAGGTAAACAATAGTATCCACTGAAAATGTTTTGCTGCCAGGCTTTGGCTGCATTTTCAAACCGCAGATGGCCATCTGTCAGTTTTCCACAATAAGATGTACAATGCATTAAAACAGACTGTACTAAAAACGCTACACTACACACCACACTGAAAATATTAAAACTATATTTAAAATTTGCGGCAACTTGGGTTCTTCACTATCCTGAGTTTTGGTCCTCTTCAGTGGGGCATTCCAATTTGAAATAGCCTGCTGTGTGAAATCCCCAGTTTGCAAACTATTTGCACCAACAGTGCATGCGTGGAGCTTGTGCTCAATGCAGCTTTAAATAAGCCAATCTGCTGGTGCGAGCACACACATCGACCGAGGGAAGTCAGAGAGACATTATATGCAGCAATGAATTGAGTTTGAATTTAGGCAAAATTGTTCAGAAGACACAGCAGACAAGTTACATTCATACAAGCATAACATTTAAAGGTAAAATGTAGCTTTCTGGAAATCTGTATAGTTTTGTGCACCTGCGTTGTGTTTAATAAATAAACTAGGTTCTTTGCTGTATGTTAGACAATGAGGGTGTTCTATACTGTTCCTTTCTTCAAATATTAACACTTGTGTACAGTTAATTCAATCCAAGGGGATTCCTTTATTCACAATCATATAAGTCTCAGTAATATACGAGAGTCTAAAAGTTTATGTATCTCACTGCCGCCATCCAGGGGTTAGGCTAGCTAAAAACCTTATACCAAAAAGCTTTCACTGGGAAGTAGCCCCAGAGGCGGATCAAAATACAAAACATGATCATAAGGAATGGATGACATTTTTCCAAAATTGCAGCTTGGAGCTGCTGAAACTTATCATCAGGAGAAAGAAAGGAAAACTAGAAAATAGTGGAAAAAGAAAATACAAACCTACAAGAGAAACCACTCAAAGAGACACTAGAATATAACAGGGAGATCTGTCAACAAATAGAAAGACTTGAAATTCAAGATATAGTAGACCGCAAACAAATTTGTGAGAGACACATGGGACTTTGAAAATAATCGGGTCTTTAGATGGCAAAAAGGGGTTGCACACAATAGAAATGTAGAAACAGGAGCACATACAGTCATTACCCCTCTAGAACATGAAAAATACCAAAACTTTAGAGTAAGATCCCATGGGCTACTCCCAACAAAAGACGAGACCTTGGGACTAGGCATAACTATAACTATAATTATACACACAAAAAGGATTCCCAGGAACTACTAAATAAAAAAAAAGAAATGCTGAAAAGGGGAGACGGTGGAATTCCAGAAGGCACTGGACACATTTTCCAGCATATAGTAATAGATATCAAAGAGACAATATAGACAAAGGTAGAAGGGAATGCTCCCCCAGCACCAGAAGAAACAGACATAAATTAGATATTAACCTCAATAGAAGAGGGGAGAGATAAAGATAGGAAGAATAAACATACAGTAGGTGAAACATGAGAGGAGAAAGGTGGAGAGAAGAAGTAATGGAAGGACACACACCAAGAAGGCCATATGAAACTAGTAATAAAAAGGAAGATGCAATTAAATGGGATATAGGATCCATCCCACACAGGAACATCAGGAAACAAACTGAAAGGGAAGTCAATAAGAGGGGGAAGGAGCTAGGATTGGAATACAAAGACAAAAGGAGTAAGGGGGAGGGTGTTTACAACAGACACTCCCCTCAATCCAGATGTAATCAAAGTACTAGATCAAGGTCTAAAATTTGTTTAGAAATTCATATGCAAGTTAAATATGAAAACTTTTTTTCACAAATATGAACACCCTGCCTAACAGAAACCTTCAATAGATGATAATATAGATCAAATACAACACTCCTCTTTGAAGAATAACTCCCCTTTTAACCCAATTACCTATGGAGGCCCTATAAAAGCTTTCAAAACTCATAAAAGACCTAGATAAATTAAAAATAAAAAAGAATACAAAGCCAGGAATTTAAAAATGCAGAGAACCATAAAAAGTATTCAAAGGAACAACAAACTAGTGCTAAAACCTGCGGACAAAGGAGGGGGACTAGTCCTAGGTCCTAAACAAAGAAAAATACATAGAACTAAAAAGTTACTCAGTGACCAAAACACCTACAAAGTTCTCCCCTTGGATCTAACAAGAACATTTCCCAAAATACTTCAGACGTTCCTGACAGAGGGCCTTGAACAACAAATACCCAACAAAAAAGAATCTTAACATCCAAGATACCAGGACCCCCACCTTTTACCACCTTCCAAAAATCCATAAGGATGTTAGGAATCCCCTGGGCCACCCGACTGTGAGTGGCATTGATCCACTCCCTAGCAGTTTAGGCCAAAATGTGGACAAATATCTACAGCCGTTGTTGCACTCCTACCTAAATGAGTCAGGGGACTTCCTGAAATTCATCAAAGAAATAGACTGCCTAGTAGTCACCTCAGACGTTACAACAGTGTACACCATCATCCCGCACACAACAAGAGACAGTAATAACTGCCCTGGGAACCAAATCTTCCATCCACGACATACAGAGAACATTTATTGCAAATGCCTCATTTTCTTGCTCCAACACAGCTATTTCTGGTTCGCCAACAACTTCTACTTACAAAAAATCAGGGCAGCTATGGGATGCAAATATGCTCGCACTTTACTAAATATTTTCATGGGACAGTGGGAGAAGGACCCCATAGAGGACAGCACCCCACAACTCAAACACTGGCGCAGATATACAGATGACTGTTTCTTCCTATGGGCAAGAACACCAGAAACATTGGATACATTCATGCAAAATTGAAACCTGAATGAAGTAAACTAACATACAATTACAGTCCTGAGATATAATTCCTTGATATCCTCATGTAAAAGGAACAGAACTGAAAGAACTATTACCTGAAAGACCCAGATTCATCTACCCTGGCCCATAAACTAGTCTGCAGCTACATCGATCCACCAGAAAGAATGAAGGTTAGGGTTTAGGGCTTGTGGCAGATGTAGAGGTTGTTTACTTTGTACTACTTGCCAGAAGAAAACAATCACATTTACACAGAATGAAGACAAACAAGAGTAAAAAAATACCATTTTGTGAATACTCAACTGTAAAATGGGTATTATAAGTATGTCACACACCCCGCTTCAGATAGTCATTACACTTGGGTTATACCGACCTGTAGAGGGCGATCTTGCAGAGATGTCATGGTGAAAAGGGAGCCCCTCCCGGACTATAAATACCTGGTACCTCCCACTCATTCCCCAGTATTAAGACAGCAGTAAAGGGACCAGGAAGAGCCAAAATAACCAGTAACAGTAAAAAAAGTTCACCATAGAAAGGATCCAGAATACCAAAGGGCGGGGTGAAGCGGGGTGTGTGACATACTTATAATACCCATTTTACAGGTGAGTATTCACAAAATGGTATTATTCTAAGTATGTCACACACCCCGCTTCAGATAGTCATTACACTTGGGACATCCAATAGCAGTGTCCATAAAGGGCGGGATCCAAAACAAGGCAACAATGCACAAACTTAAACCCCTGCAGTTTGCAGAACTTGCAGACCAAATAGCAGCCTTACAAACTTGCTCAACAGAGGCCTGATGCTGGAAGGCCCAGGACGCCCCAACGGCACGAGTAGAATGAGCAGTAACACGAAAAGGGGGAACCTTCCCCTTGGCAGAATAGGCCCCAACAATGGCCTGGCTTATCCATTTACTAATGGAAGACTTGGCGGGAGCCAAACCTTTCCTAGGCCCGGAGGGCACCACAAAAAAGGCGTCAGTCCTACGAAAAGAAGAAGTAGCCACCAAATAGTACTTCACACAGCGAACCACATCCAGAGAATGCAAAACCCTCTCCTTGTCATTGCTGGTCTTAGGACACAAGGAGGGTAGAACAATGTCCTGATTAAGATGGCAGGCAGAAACCACCTTAGGAAGGAAATCTGTCTTGAAGCGGAAAACAACCTTGTCCTGATGCCTCTCAAAGTACGGAGCCTTAATGGACAAAGCCGCCAACTCCGATACATGCCGAACGGAAGTGATGGCGACCAAAAATGCAACCTTCTGAGTAAGTGTAGAAAGAGCAATATCCTGCAAAGGTTCAAAAGGAGGACCCTGAAAAGCAAAAAGAACCAAATTCAAAACCCAAACTGAGAGCAAAGGCTTCCTAGGAGGCCGCACATGCGTAACCCCCTGGAAAAAGGTCTTAACCAGAGGATGAAGAGCAAAAGACTTTTGAAAGAAAACCGCCAGGGCAGAAACATGCCCTTTCAGCGTACTAAGCTGCAAACCCAGGTCCAGACCATGTTGCAGAAATTCCAAAACTCTAGGGCTAGAAAACACCCTGCAAGGCAAGGCCCGGACCTCACACCAATCAATATAAGACCTCCAAATCCTATAGTAGATGGCAGAGGAAGACTTCTTTCTAGCCCTAACCAGAGTCTTAGGGCTACAGGTACAGAAACCCCAGATCCTTCCAGTTCAGAGACATGGCATCCGCTGCCAGAGCCAGCGGATCCCGCGAGAGAGACACAAATGCCGGAAGCTTGTGATTGTGACGAGAGGCAAAGAGGTCCACCTCCGGTGTCCCCCACCGGTGACAAATCGACCGAAACACCTTGGGGCTGAGCGACCATTCCCCCGGCGAGATGAGCACCTGCTCAGGGAGTTCGCCTCCGTGTTCTCCACTCCCGGAATATACACCGCCGAGATGCATGGGACATTGCTCTCTGCCCAAGCCAGGATCAAAGACACTTCCCTGAGGGCACACCTGCTGCGAGTCCCTCCCTGGTGATTGATGTAAGCGACCGCCGTCCGATTGTCCGACCAAACTTGAACCGGTAAGCCCTGTAACTGATGAGTCAAGAGAGCCAGAACCAACCTGATGGCTCTCAGCTCCAGAACATTGATGGGATCGTGAGCCTCCTGAGGCCCCCACAGTCCCTGAAACTGAAGATCCTTCCAAAATCCCCCCCCCCAACCTGACAGGCTGGCATCCGTGGTGACCATCTCCCAACGAGGGGTCAGAAAGGATCTGCCCCTCATCAGATTGCTCGGTTTCAGCCACCACCGAAGGAAATGCCGAACCCGGGGGAACATCTGAAACGACTGATCCAATGACAGCAGGGACCCGTCCCAGGCCGCCAATGATGGAGATGGAGCGTCCTTGTGTGAAACTGGGCAAAGGGAACCGCCTCGAACGAAGCCACCATCAATCCCACCAGTCGCATCCCCAGCCGGATGGACGGACGAAGGATGGATAGGAGAAGAGTCAATTCCTGAATCAAAAGAACCTTGGGCCGGGGGAGGAACACCCTGGACTGAGACGTATGCAGAGACATTCCCTGGAACACCACCACCCTGGACGGAGAGAGGAAGGACTTGGGATAGTTGATCACCCAGCCGAATCTCTCCAGAGTGGCTACCACAGTCCTGGTATCTAGCTCCGCCTGGCTGAGAGAGGATGCCATAATAAGCAGATCGTCCGGATAAGGCACGATGCGGATACCCTGGGCTCTGAGGAGGGCCATTACCCATGCCAGCACCTTGGTGAATACCCTTGGAGCCGAGGTAAGGCCAAAAGGAAGAGCCACAAACTGAAAATGCTGATCTTCCACCACGAACCTGAGAAATCTCTGATGTGCCGGGAAGATTGGAACGTGCAGATAAGCATCCTTGATGTCTATGGACGTCATGAAGTCCTCCTGCCGAAGTGAATTTATGGCCGAGCGCAGAGTTTCCATGCGGAACTTCCGGGGACGGATAAACCTGTTGAGAAACTTCAGATACCGGATGGGACGAACTGAGCCATCCTTCTTGGGCACCGTGAACAGATTGGAAAAGCATCCCAGGCCCCGGAGGCACCGGGCAGATGACAGCCATGTCCAGGAGACCTTTCACTGCCGCCCGGAGCCCCTGCGCGGCCAGAGGATCCAAAGGCACCCGAGACCTGAAGAATCTGTGAGGAGGCAGGGGCTCGAACTCCAGTTTGTAACCGGAAGACAACAATTCCCGAATCCATCTGTCCGAGACCTCCCGGTCCCAGACCGGAGAGAAGTGTCGCAGCCGCCCCCCCACCCGCGAGGGTGAGGGCGCCCCCTCATTGCTGAGCCGACTTAGCCGCGGCTTTGGGCTTGGAGCCCCAGCTGTGACCTGGACGGGCACGTCCTCTTCCCCTGTTCCAGGAATCACCTCTGGAAGGGAAGACAGCCGATCCCCGTCCAGCTCTGGCCCCACGAAAGGAAGGGGTAAATGAAGCCGCCCCCCGAAAGGGACGATGTTGCTTCCTTCGCTGAGGTAACCTACCTCCTTTTGCGACCAAATCCAATTTTTCTCCAAAGAGCCGCAGGCCCAGAAAGGGAAGAGCCGTAAGAGACTTTTTGGACACAAAATCAGCCGCCCACTGGCGCAACCAAACCGACTGCCGAATAGCCACCAGCAAGGCCGAAGTTCTACTACACATCACCATGGTGTCATCCAGGGCGGCTAGCACAAAAGACAAAAACAATTCACACCACTTAAGGGCGGTGAACTCATCACTAGCCAGGTCAAGCCTGGCG
Source organism: Gastrophryne carolinensis (assembly GCA_027917425.1). Taxonomy (NCBI): domain Eukaryota; kingdom Metazoa; phylum Chordata; class Amphibia; order Anura; family Microhylidae; genus Gastrophryne; species Gastrophryne carolinensis. The sequence continues at coordinate 516,342,353 of CM051234.1, read as the reverse complement.
GTAGACAATAGGTCCCTGACAACCGACCTAGAAGCCACTATTAAAAGCGCTGAAGCACACACAGGCCGCAAGGCCGACCCGACACTGGCAAAGCTGTGACAAGAGGATAAACCCTGCCCACCTCCCGAGGAGAGACAGACGATTCTTAAAGCGGACCAAAACCCACTGAACATATGAAATGCATTTGGCCAAAGCCCCTGCCAATACTCTGTTCTTAGGGTGTAGAACTAGAAAAGGATATTTCCGCTTCTCGAATCTTCCTGGAACACTGATTTTTTTGCTGTCCCTCTCTGTAAGATGGCAGGCAATCAGCCATTGCATGGATGTGGCAATGACATCATTGTCACATACAACAGGAGCTTTACAGCTAAATCAGGCGGCATTATCTGGGATAATAGTGAAGAGGAAGCAGTGAAAATTGGCAAAAGGTGCTCCCTAAGGGGGGAGCAATTCAGGAGATGCTAGTTAAAAATATGGGTTTTAGTCCACTTTAAGCCATGAACGGACCATTGCAGACAACTATTGATACCATCACAGTCTAAGTGACAAATGTGCGTCAAGTCACACAAAGCATCTAAACTGAATGGAGCATTAAAGACACCACCCAGATAGAGCCCCCATGTGCATAGCCAGGGGAGTGAAAATTGGAGCTTACAATAAAGACCACCCAAACCAACGGGATAAGCATAGACATCATCCAGGCACCCACCAAGCAATAGGCTGGGAGAAACATATCCCTAATTGTTTTTATCAAACCTCATAAAGGAGCACAAGTATCCAACCCAGGACCTGTTTTATTTTAGGAACTTTGGCCAAGGATTAAAGTGCCACGGTATCCAGTTTAGCAGCATCCTGGACTTTTAATCTGATCAGAGACTAATTGGATTTTTCATATTCTCCAAAGACAGTCAAATGAGGAGGAGAAGAGAAGAGGAGAAACAAATTTTTAGGCAACACAGAGAATTAGACACAATGGTGATGGTGAGTTGCATAAACTTTTATACTCACCTATATTAATGAGATTTATATGATTGTGCATATAGGTTTCCCCATAATTAACTGTACAAAAGTGTTACTATTTGAAGAAAGGCAGGTGTTAGAACGCCCTTGCTGTCTAACATACAGCAAAGAACCTAGTTTATTTATTAAACACACAGAACCATAGATTCCTATTTCACCTGAATCACTATAGCTGGACTCTTTAGCACACTGCAGCCTCTTCAAATCAGTAACAGCTCAGAGTTCATAATACAAATAGCTTTCTGGAAAACCTTACTACTACAAACCTGACAGGGATCCATTCCAGACCCAGCTCATCACACAATGTCATTCTCTCCTCCTCTCACTTGGGTTTTGAATACACTTCCTCACGCTTACTCTGGACCTTTCCATCTGCATCTCTTGCTGATTGGATAGGGAAGTGACTGTGACTCACCATGCTTAAGACCTATAGTATCACTGGTATAGGAATAGAAAAGAGAAGAACTGTGTTGTGTGCTATGGCTGCCCTGGATCATCTGTCCATGAGGTGAGATTACAGTATCTTTTTAGGCCCTTGCGCCAATGGGTAAATATAGCAAAATGTAATTGTAACATAGGGGGCAGTGCCAGACATTGCCTTAGCATGCTGCCATTGTAACACATCAGATGGCCCATTTCCAGACACCAGTGTCAAGAGAATTGGACATGTGGGCTGCCGTGGGGAGCATAAGGTGAGTAAAGGGAAAGTCCAGCGAAAGAAAAAAAGAAAAGGCACATACTCACCTTTTGACCCTAGTAGCACTTCCATCCTCGTCCTGAGTCTGAGGCCTGAAACCTTGAAGTTTATCCATATTATTTTCCAAAGTAGGCCAAGAATACAAGAGCACATACTGATGGAAATATCAAAGAATGAACTGTATGCCCCATTGAAAAGCAACTGGCTTTACGTCAGCTACTAAGGCTGTCCAGGTAGCCTTAGGCCCTTATTTAAGAAAGGATAGCGTCAGGTAGCGCCTGTCTAATGTGAGGTAGCGACAGATAGCGATTGGTGAACGTCGGACACGGCACGCAATTCCACATTTATCAAGCAGAATCTGTTTAGCGACTGGGATAGCGCCATGTAGCGTCTGATTCATCATTTTCACAGCCTCAGCGAACAGCGCCGGCGTTCAGCCTTGCACAGCGCCAGGTATGACCTCTCGCTACCTGTCGCTCTCCAATACATTTCAATGGACGAACCTTTTCTTCTCTTTAAACCGTTTTTTTTTTTTTGCCAAAAAATCACAAATAATTCTGTGACCTCTTCTGACATTGAAAAAGCAGTTTTTTTCACATTTTTATGATTTTTTAAAAAATTCTTCAGAAATGACATTACAGGTCTGCCATTAAAGTGTTCATGTTACAATGTGGTTACAATGTAAATCCATATGTTTTCACTTTGTTACTAGTGGATACATGCTGGAAAACACACTTTAAACACACCGCCTCCAGCGCTGTGGGCTTGAAACAAGCATTTTTCATCGCCAGAGATTTGTGAGGCTGTTTTTTTGCTGAATATGGTGTGAGTCGGTCGCTATGAGCAGTCGCTAACATGCGCTCCTATGCAGCGCTGTACTGGTCAAATAGCGACTCCTCACAATGTATTCAACATTACTGAACAGCGACTGAGTCGCTATGAAGTAGCGACCCACGGCTGAGCAAAGCGACTACTAGCGGGCGCTCTGAAAATGCCTGCTACAGACGCTCATCTGTCGCTACCTGCAGCTATTAATGAATCAGCCTCCCAGACAACTCCAGTAACACTTCCAAGAACAACTGAGAGGCCAGGTGTATAACACAAAAGTGCAAGTAAATTATCAATTGAGGCACAGAATTTACATTTTTATTGAAAAATCATGTGAGGTTATAAAGCAGTTATATATCATTTTTGTATAACTTTCTAAAAAGAAACATAAGGGTCCTAGACAAAAAAGCTTTACAAATATTTAAGGAAACAAACCACAGGCTGCTTATTCCTGCTGTAAAGTAATAAGAGCCTGGAATTTTCAAACCAATATTATCTTATGTTGTGGTGGATTTAATCAAGGTAATGTTTATGTATTATAAAGCACCTGGGGGTTTGCAAGCAATATGAGATACTTTATTCATGAAAATAAGTTTGTGCAGAGGCAGTTGCTCTGGGAGGCAAATAAGGACAGGATATTACACTTGATTCATTTAGGATGAAATGGATAACAGAAAGACAAAAAGTAATTGATACAATGTTTAGGGGATTTGTTGTATTTCTGCATATAATGGAGAACTCTGTCACAGCTTGAGATGGTGTGATAGGAAGCAGAGTTCCACAAAGCCTCCATTAGATGGCAATGTCACTCGCGCTTACATTTTGCTGTTTATTTTCTGCTAGTGTGACCTGGTGCGCTAATTGCAAGATATGAATGCGTGCGATAAATATGTAGACAGTCTGCCTGCCTCTCTCTGAGCTCCCATTAGCCATATGACTGAGCATGAACGCGCCAGCAATAAATGCACCATTAACCCAGTGAAAAATGCCTTTTAATCAAATTAATAGATCCTATCAGCCTCTCAAACACTTTTCATCTTATGTAAGAGCCTTTGGACTATCCATGAAGTTTCCATTCCAAAAATCTCTTTGTACTGGGAGGCAGGTGTTTTGGTTTTGTTAGAAAACCACTTTGAGCAACACAAGTTCAGAAAGATTATGGAGTCCTCGAGTCTCTTTGGAATTTCTGCAAGGATGAAGATAAGAAAAACTGAATCTTTGTTTTATTTCTATGCAGTTGCAGAGGCTATGAGGCTATTTCAAGCCATTAACTGTAAACAACCCCTAGAAGACGGCAATAACTTTTTCCTGTTTTCTTTTGCTCGCAGAAATCTTCAAGACAATGGCAAAATGATTCTGATTGACAAAAGCTATAGACAGAAGCTGAGCAAGTCAAATTAACCCTTAGATACTTTAAATATTAGTGATTCAGCAGGCTAACACGTTTGATGGCGGGTTGGAATAGCGACTCGCTATCCATCACAGCCACACTGCCATGCCAGGCTAGGACTGTACTGAATGTTCCAGATTCACCCCAAAGTGGTCAAATCAAACCTGTCCAAGTTGAAAACCAGTAAACCCTTTCAAGGGCCCCAGTCACTTGAGCAGGCAGACTGAGGATCTTTCGTGAGAGCCTCAAGAAAAGGTGTATACGCCACACTTAAAGGGCCACTCCAGCCCCGGATTCCCATTTTTTAAATCCTGGCCCCCTCCCCTAGTGCTGCAAGGGGGCAGGGGGTTATATAACGTAAAAATATTTACCTGCACCGGAATCCAGCAGCAAAGGTCAGACGATGCAGTGCATGCTCCCATATGGCCATTCAAGTGACTGTACTGGAGTGACCCTTTAACTTTGTATTAAACCGGACCTTCAGCGTGATTTAATGAAAAGCCCAAACTCTTAAAAAACGGTTCCCCAGCATCTAAAATTAATATATTTTGCGTTTTTAGTGACTAACTTATTATTCTTTCCCCCACTGGGCTGCAACTCTGTTCAGGAATTTAGGATACGGGCGCCGCCATCTTGACTCAGAAGCATCACACTTACTGAGGAGAGGAGAGTTGGATAAAGTACAGAAGGATGGGTTATAGCTGTGCTTTGCTCAGACAGAGCAGAGCTGGGGTCAGGTAAAGGTCAGCAGTCCCAGAATGCAGAGCAGCACAGTCAGGAGGCACTTCCTGTTTGCAGGCTGCCTGATAAGATGGCGGCTTCCATAAGCCGCCATCTTGGATGTTTAAAGGCTCATAACATGCAGTAGATGCAGGTAGGATGAATTTTAATGTGGACAATCTGTATGTACAGGGTGTGGGAAACATATAAGATAGGCTCTTATTCAGAGTAAAGGTCCGCTTTAAGTGCTCAGGAGCTTTCCACTTTTATGGCCATTTTTTCTGGTGATCATATGAGTGAAGTTAATTTTAGATTTTTAGTTCACAGCTTGTGCAATTACTATCTTATTACTGGACTACAAATGTTGACACTAGCTAGATGGCACTCGTCCTGTTCAGTTATTCTGCTACCGCTTTCAGTATTGACTTAGTTACCTTTTCCATGTCCCTAAACCCTATGTGTATGAGGACTGAAAATCTGTATTGCGTCAAAAGTGGTGAACTATTACTTTTCTGGATGATAAATGAACAATCCAAATAATTTCAGATGACATTTATTTGATGCCTGTACCCAGTTTTCGATGTGTTCACCTGTCACCTTTTTCAGGCACATTTTCCAGTTTTGCATAGCAGACTGGCTTAAAAAATACAATTCTGTGAAATACTCACCTGTAGAATTTATATTATTTGTATACAGTACGTCCTGCTCCAGATATAGTACTTACACTTGGGTTATCCTCCGCCAGATGGCGCTGCACTGCAGAGACATGCAAAACAGGCTCCTCCCGGCCCCTCAAATAACCGGGGACCTCCCACAAATCCCCAGCATTGAAAAGCAGTGAACAAGAAGCCGGGAGAATTAACCACCGAAACTGGTAACTATAACAATGGTAACAATCAACATACGGGGGATCCAGAAAAATGCAAAAACCAGGGTGGGGTGGAGCAGGACGTACTGTATACAAATAATATTGTATTGTATTATTATTATATTATTATATATTATTGTATTATTCTTAGTATACAGTACGTCCTGCTCCAGATATAGTACTTACACTTGGGACATCCAATAGCAGTGTCCATAAAGTAGGGTGGGATCCCCAACAAAAAGGGCAACAGCAGACAGTTAAAGACCACTGTCACCTGCATAACCATGCGGCCAAGACAGCATGGGCTGAGGCCCTAACATCAACCTTGTAAAACTTAAAACTTAAAAAGGTATGAACAGAAGACCAAATAGCGGCTTAGCAAACCAGTTCAACAGAAGCCTGGTGCTGAAAAGCCCAAGAGGCACCAAAGCACGAGTAGAATAAGAAGCAAAGCGAAAAGGAAGATTCTTCCCCTTGTTAGAATAGGCCTGAGTAACAGCCTGACAAATCCAATCGCTAACAGTAGACTTGGCAGAAGCCAAAAACCCTTTCCTAGGACCAGAAGGAACCATCCCATTCAAGTAATGACAAGGGCCAAAGCCGCCCAACTCCCTGAGAGCAGACGAGATCGGGCACATTCAGGATGGAGTGACCGTAGGCCCAAAGGAGCATCAGTTCTCCTAAAGGACACCAAGGAAAAAACTTCCAACACCTGTTCAAGGAATGCAGAACCCTTTCCTCAGCGTTGCTAGGAATAAGGCACAGAAGGAAGAACAATATCTTGAATCAATGAACATAAGACACCACCTTAGGCAGAGAGTCTGGCTTCAGGCGGAACACCACCTTATCCTGGTGTATCTCAAAGCATGGGGCTAGGTAGACAGAGCCGCCCACCAAACACACGTCTGACCGAAGTAACAGCCACCAGAAGGACAAACTTGAGGGTAAGAACAGCCAGACAGCATCCTGAATAGGACAAAAGGGAAAGACCCTGCAAGGCAGACAGAATCAAATTCAAATCCCAACAGGGACCATAGGATTACATGGGGGACGCACATGAGTAACCCCCTGAAAGAAGTCTTAACCAAGGAAAAACTGAACAAAAGACTTCTAAAGGAAGGCGGACAGGGCAGAACCTGACCCTTCAGAGTACTGAGTTGGAGAACCAACTCTAACTCATGCTGTAATAACTCTAGAACCCTGGGAACAGGGAACGCCCGACAGGGAAGAGACCTAGACTCACACCAATCAATATGGGTATGCCATACCCTATAACAGATGGAAGAAGAACAAGAAGAAGCTTGCTCCTAGTCTTCCCATAGTCTCAATCACTGAGACAGATAAGCCTGTCTCCATCAAGATGGAAGTTTCAGCAGTCAGGCCGTCTAGGCCAGAATCTGTAGATTGGGGTGACGTAAAGGGGCCCTGAGTGAGCAGAGCTGGCACTCCTGGCAGAACGTACAGATCTACTGCCCTCAGTACCATGTCTGCGAACCACACTCTACTAGGCCACCCGGGGGCCACCAGAATCACTGGTCCCCCCTTCCAGAGCAATCTTGCGCAGCACCCTGCCTAGCAGGGGGAATGGAGAAAAGACATACAGAACAGAATGTCCAGCCATAACGTTACCAAGGCATCCTGACCACGGCCAGAGGATCCTGGGACAGGGAAACAAGGGCCGAGAGCTTGTGAAAGTGAAGGGACACAAACAGATCCACAACTGGTTGGACCCCATAGTGATACAGGGATTAGCACATCCTGTTGCAGAGGGACCCCCACCGGAGCGAATACCACTGATATGCAGGGAACATTGTCCTCCACCCAGATTAGGATCATAGACACTTCCTGGAGGACCCTCCTGCTCCAGGTCCCTCCCAGATGAATAATGTAGGCCACTGTCGTCAGACAGACTGAGCGCCCCCGAACAGGCAGGCCCTGAAGAGGAGTAGTCAAACAAGATAGACCCAACCTGAACGCTCACTGTTTCAAACATCGATAGGTGTATGGACCTTCTAAGGGCCCCACCTCCCCCAGAACCGCAGGGAGTTTCAGAAGAAACCCCCCCCCCCCTTCAACCTGATAGATTGGCATCCATGGTGACCGTCTCCAGGAAGGGGCAAGAAGGAAACTGCCCCCAGACAGGTTCCTTGAGTTCATCCACTCCAAGAGGGACCTCCATACCAGGGGGGGGGGGGGGCACCCAGACCCTGCTCCAGGGATGCTGTATCCCTGTCCTGTATTAACAATAGAAGTTGCAGAAGGGCCCAAGGGGGACTGAGCATAAGGGACCTCTTCTGAGCAAGCCACCAACGGGCCCACCAGCTGCATCCCTGCCTGGTGAAGGGACGGGGACAGCAATGAGGGACTGAGCCCATGCAACCAGATTGTCCACTTTATTGCTGAGGAAGGAAGATTCTCGCCTGAACAGAATCCAGATTCATTCCTAGGAATGGAATTACCAATAAGGGGACAATGAGGACTTGGGGTGATTGATCACCCATCCAAATGACTCCCAATGGACACCACCAGCTGAGTATACAACTTAGCCTGACGCAGAGACTGGGAAGTGAGAAGGACGTCCAGGTAGGTCTCGCGCAGACGCCCCTTGGTCTCATCAGAGACATTACCCTCGTCAGCACCATGGTGTGCACTCTGGGAGCTGAAGAGAGGCCACAATTAGCAGTGTTGGACTTCCAACACGAACCTGAAAAGCCTCGGTGTCCAGAAGACACAGGGATGTAAACATAAGCATCTTTGAGCTCCACAGACGGCAAGAAGCCCCCTGGGCGCAAGGTGCTGATGGCCCATCTCAGAGCTTCCATGCAGAAACTGCCTGAAATTGGAGAATTGCCGAAAGCCTGTGAATCCAGAATGGTCCAGACTGACCCATCCTTTTTGGGGACTGTGGAAAGGTTGGTGTAGCGGCCCCTGCCTCTGCCTGTTAAGGGCAATCTGCAAGTGACCGCCAGACCCCGCAGGCCTTGCATGGCCTGCGCCAGCACCTGAGCAGAGGCAGGGACCAGGAGTACCCGGAACCTGATAATCTTAGGGGAGGCCGCGCAGCAAACTCTATCTTGTATCCGGAGGAGACTACCTCCTGAATCCACCAGTATGAGGCGTGATGCCTCCTGACAAGAGCAAAGTGCCGCAGCCATCCGCTCACCCAGACGGGCGAGGGCGCCCCATCATGCTTGAGGAGTCTTGGTGGAAGATTTAGGCTTAGCCCCGCCGGAGGGGCCAGGGCGTTGTCTGCTGCTCCTGGGGCAGGAGTCTGCGCGAGCCCCCGTGATGGACACCCCTGGTTCTTGTTTAACACTATGGTAGGGGGGAGGAGGGGTGCCCCTGCCCCGAGACGGCCGCCTGCGTTGCGGTGACTTACCCTTCTTACCAAACAGGTCTAGACGGGCCCCAAACAGGTGTAGCCCTCTAAAGGGAAGCCCGGTAAGAGTCTTTTTAGCAGCATCGTCAGCACCCCCCTGTCGCAACCAGACCAAGCGACGCATAGCCACCACAAGGGCAGAAGTTCTTGCACACATTCTAATGGTGTCATCCAACGCTAATTTTACAAACACATCACAACTGGAGAGTGCATTAAACACATCCCAGGGGAGATCCTCAGGGTGATGATCAAGCATCTTTCTGATGAGGGTTCTAGCGGCCACTGCAGTAATAGCCGCGGCACAGACCGGGCGCAGCGCCGTCCCTGCACAAGAAAAGGTGTGGGAGGCCAGCAGATCAATGCGCCGGTCCTCAGCATACCGAAGGGTATTATAAGCAAGGGCTGTAATAAAGGGGGGGTTAGGAACCCCTATGATCGGGGCATCCACCACGGGGGGAGATGACCAACAATTAACCACCTCAGGGGGAAAAGGGTATTCCCTATCCCAGTCCCCTGGGACCCCTGGAAGTTTACTGGGGCATTCCCATTCCTTGAGCACAAGAGCATGGAAATGAGCCTGCTCTAGGAATTCCAAACGTGCTGTCGCTGTATGGAAACACTCCCCTCTCTGCTTGGGAGCCTCACCAGGGAGAGAGATAGACAGAACCTTAAAGACCTTAATCAACAAATCGTCAGTGTCACACTGGCCCCAGTATTCAGGGCCAGAATCGTCATGACTCCTCGGCCTCTCATCAGATGAGCCTGAGTCAGAGAACAGCTCTCCTTCATCAGAAGGGGTATAGTCACACGGAGTAGTAAACTCCTCAGTTCCTGTAGGAAAAACAGTAACATGAGGCGTCAAGTGCCGCTTCTTACCAGGGCCCTTGCGCTCTGACAACCTCGCAATAATCTGTTCAGCCGTAGGCAGTCTGGAAGACACAACAGGCTGTAAATCCCCACTTGTATGCGACTCAGCAGGAGTGAGATTTAAGCATGGGGAAATAGGGGAATTGAAAAGAGGTGCGGCCACTGGCAGGCCTGATTGCAGAGCCAGTGCTTGCTCGGCACAGGGTCCACAGACCCGTGTCAGCATCAGCATGGGGTTGTCCACACGCTATACACAGCCGGTCTTGTCCCAGAGGGACCCCGGTCACATAATTCTGAGATGCCTCCATATGGTGATTATTTAGACACAATATGCCAGCAGGGATTTACGCTATAGGCAACCCTGGATGCCCCAAAGACCCGCTAGGAAAGTGGGAGAAATTTACAAGGCCCGCTATAAATTACACCGGGCCGGGAGAAGCCAATGGTGTTCACCAGTCTGAAAGACACAATGAGAAGAGAATGGTGTCAGAACCGAAACACTACAATGAGTATAAGCTGCCCGAGAGGGCACTTACGGTACCACGGTAAGCAGGAACGCCCCACGCATCGCGCGCGAACAGACAAAATGGCGCCGAGTACCTCGAAGGGCGGGCTAGAGCGTGCCATGACGTGGAGCGCGCCAAACCAGACCCCGCCCTCCTGAATAGCGCGAAGTCCAACATCAGCCAATGAGGACACAGAGGTAACTGAGGTAACGCCGCGGAACATCCAACGAAGGAAAAAGCGCATGCGGCGGAGGCAGTCATACTAGTAAAATGCAGAAAAAGGCGCGGCGGCTGACACCATATCTATAAGAGTCCAAAGAGAGACAAAGGCCATATACGTGCAACGATCATATACAGACCACACAGGCACCCCCCCCCCCTTTCTTTCCCCCTGACTACGGGGGGAACGAGGGAGGATGGTGGCCCTTCGTACAGGGCCCACTGCTACACGGGGCAATAATGCGGGAGGGGCATCCCATAGAGGCTCACCATCAGCCTACACCGCCTACCCTTTGGTTGGGGACTGTGGAGGAGCGGCGTTCCATAAGCACGCGTGGTGCTGCCTACCTTCACCCGACCAGCGCAGCCCAGGCTGGGAGGCACATCTCTACCAGGATGGGTGGGAATAGTCCAACAAGGCCGCAGGCTTTAATAGCCCCGCTCACCTGCGAGAGAGTGATACTTCACGTCTTTGCAGTCAGCAGTGCAGAGAAATCTGGGGATTTGTGGGAGGTCCCCGGGTATTTGAGGGGCCGGGAGGAGCCTGTTTTGCATGTCTCTGCAGTGCAGCGCCATCTGGCGGAGGATAACCCAAGTGTAAGTACTATATCTGGAGCAGGACGTACTGTATACTAAGAATATAAACTTACCAACTAACAAAGAAGAAACAAAAATAAGTCACAGCGTGTTCCAGAATAAGTTATATATTTGAAACCATCAAACGTACTCTTCCAAAAAGCTGTTTATTTAAAAACTTTTTTCTAATATTCGTCACCTTGTATTTGCAGCTATACCTGTAAAAACTGTGACTGCCAAGCGTGAAGAAGCAAGAAGAGTTAAGATGCTGCTTTCATCTCATACCAGTGTAAGACAGCTTGCGAGGTGGAGGTATAGGGGGAAGGCTGCCAGCTGCTCGGCTCTGAACTACAAATTACTGTGTCAGCCACCAGGCTATTTACAAGCACAAATACGGAACCGTTTTCATGATGTGCATCTGTGCTGCGAATGAGGCCACATCACAAAACAGTGTCCCATTTATTCAAAAAATAGGATTTAACTAACATATCTATATATCTAATTTCAGTAACTTAAGGATACATACATTTCCTATAAGCAAAAGATGTCCATGTCATATGACACAGACACATGGATAGCATAAGATTAGCAATGTAAACAGCTACCAGGGATGTCAACTTGACCCATTCCTGCAGGGAGATATTACTACAGTCATTGACCTTCCAATAACCATTTACCTCAGATTACATAGATAATTAGAACACCTATTCAGCCCAGATAATCGAGCCCAGATGCGTTGAGATAAATGGTCAGTGCGGCATGCAGAGCTGGAGAAAAATCACCCTGCAGGAATGGGTCAGGTTGGCATCTCTGCAGCTACTCTTATTAAAATTTAAACATTTTGCATTTCAACTTTGATAGATGGCCTAAAGTAGGTTGCAAATTTATGGTACAGACATTTAAATATTTGTTATTATCACCTCACTAAAGAGGCAGGAAACTGGATACATGCACTGAATGCCCTTTCCTGGAGGTGCTAAAGGAAAAACTTTCCCTTCCTATGAATAAATGACAGGCATCAGTTTGGTACCCTGTGATAGTAATAATGACAGGCCTCCAAATAATGGCTAGGCCATTACAACAAACATAGCACTTGGCTTGCCAGCTCTATTTTATTTCCTGTCCTGGTTCTACAGACATATTTCTGGGAACGGTGTTATTAAGCTGTCAGATCGTCAGGCAACGTCTTCAGGGATACTGCCACCTGAATTCATTACAGTCAGGCTAAGAGCACATAAGTGCTATCCCAGGAAAGCCCAGCACTGTGCGGAGCGTTTACATGGACATTAGAAAAGCACACGTCAGCAGACACTCTTAGGGTGGCCAGTCTTGAAAAAATAGTTTGATTTTGGAAAATAAAAATGCAATCTTTACAACTTGCCCAATATACATTAGAAATGTATTTGCTAGAAACTGAGGGCCTGATTTATGAGGCCTCCGCTAGTTTGAGCCGCTGCAATAAGACATAGTTATTGATCTAAAACAGGTGCATACAAGGTAGTTTGTTTGATCTGCCAGATTTACCATTAACTTGGTGAATGTAGGTAGAAATTGGTGCAGATCGGTGAGGTAATCAAGTTTTACCTAACAGTAATAACAATGGAATATTTTCCTATCTGAAATTGCTTAAATTCTAAGCATTCATATGCTTCTGGAAAGTGAAAACTGGACATACAGATTTCTGTAAATGTTTAAAAAGGACTGTTTTAAGTGCTCAGTTTTATGGTGCTAGTTAGTGGCAGCCATCAATTCTTAGTAGACAGAGGCCGGGCCTCACTTCCTGTGCTAAATGAGAGGCAAGGAGGCCGAGGAGACAGTGCTTAGCTCTGGTTGGCACTGGTTTTCAATTTTACCATCCATCACACAATAGGGCATAGCAGGGCATTCAAGAGCTTTTCCACTTATATACACTCCATACAACCAGCCTTTAGTCTTGTCACAAGCACTACAAGGCAATGCTCAGAGCAGCCAGAAACCTAGACCATGTTATCCCAGCTTTTTTTCATTTTTTTCCACTTCCTATTCTGCAAATATCTCAAGTACCATCCTACCACCAACACTAACACAGACTTCAAGCATGACTAAGGGCGATTAGCCACCAAAAATGTGATGATTTGTAGGGCTTGCATTGGGCCTTCATATGCAGTTTTAATCTGAATAGGAAAGCCTACTTTCGATGGAATGTTTGAAAGTATTTTTTTTTGTCAAAAGGATGTGCTCAAGGTCCTTAGATGATCTGGTATTTTTTCCTATGTGTTTTATGGTGGTACACAAATAACACTACTGTTATGGCAACTGCGGAGGTGTGGGAGCTCACACTTACACATACACAGCAGCAGCACTCTGTGCAACTTTCGGCAATGTACACCAAAGGGTCGATTCAAAGAAACATGTAACAGCTTGGATTTTGGTGCCGATAATCCTATTTTTCCCGTAAGCTCGTGCGTTCGTATGAACTTGCGAGTGATTCTATAAGCAAATACGTTTCTATCCTAAAATGTACGTCCGTTCGTATGGCAGTTTGGGAATCAGACCTATGTCAGTTTCCATCCTGAATTTTCCGTTTCATTTCTCAGGTTGCAACATTGGTTTTGCCCTTTTTCCTTTTTTGTCTGGACGTAAATCCTTCTGATCTTGCGGCTGCGCACTACAAACTTACCTCATTAAAGTGCATTCTAAATATTTGGTCTTTTATTTTTCTTTATTTCATTCATTTTGTAGTAACCAACCATTAATGAATGCATTTGCATAAGTAAATCTTACTTTGTTTAATTTTTAGTTAACTTGCATTTTTTACTTGAGGATTTAATTTAAATATTTTGGCTTCAAATGGTACAACTTAAAATTTTGGGTGTGGTTACCCACACCCTCTACATACAGATTTGCTCTCAAAAATTAAAAAACACCCAGCAACTTCTGCATGTTATGAGCCGAGAAACAGCCAAGATGGCGGCTCAGGTATTCTCGGGCAGCCTGCAAACAGAAAGGGCCTTGTGACTGTGTTGCTCTGCATTCTTTGATTTCTGACCTTTCCGTGCCCCCAGCTCTGCTGTGTCTGTGCAAAATACAGCAGTAACCCACATCCTGCACTTTATCCCGCTCTCCTCTCCTCAGTAAGTGTGATGCATCTGACCAAAGATGTGCTTAAATAATTAAACAAAGCAAAGGTAAACAACTACACCAATAAATTCAATCTAAAAATATTATTCTAGTACATCAATTTAAAAATAAATAACAAAGGACATAAGTTTCTTTAATTAACGCAAATATATGGATGTATTGCAAAATAAAGGTTTACATGCAAAGGACTAATTAAGGTCCACATTAAAATGCTTTTATAAGGCATACATGAATCAGGTATGCATTGCCATACAATTTATGGCCTCGGCCATGCTGATACATGCAGTTCATTGGAGCTCAAGACGCGCAGACTCCTCCACATAGCCAAAAAACCTGTTCAAGAACAGCAATCCGACTGCTAAAAGGTGTCGGCAGTGGCTTTCTTTTAAAACGTATTTAGAGGTTGGAAAACTGTTCTCTGAATCACACCTAAACACATCCGATTATCCTAAGTTTTACGTTTTGATCCTAAGTTTTAAGATTTGATCCTAAGTTTTACGTTTTGATCCTACAATTTAGGAACGAACTTCCGATGTTCGTAAGAGCATATACGCATTCGTACGTAGGCTCGTGCGAGTCGGAAATGGCCAAAAAAACAGGAAAAAATGACTCACCCAAACTTACGATTCTCGATCCGAAATCAATTAACTTTTGCTCTTTGAATCGAGGGGCAAGTCTGCACTTGGTGTATGTTGGCAATAGCAACAGATTGCAGATTGCTTCCATAAAACACACACTTGCCGACATTAGCAAAAAATAAAAAATGCTAGATCAATACAGAAGAAAGAACCCTTCATTTATTTATTCTGAATGATGGGATGTCCCAAAGCAGTGCAAAGTTGAGTAGTATCTCATAAATATGAATGAATGTAAAGATCTAACAAAAAAAGTGTAGAATTTGGTACGGACCAGAAACCAAGTAGCCGGCCCCTCAAATCTGCTAGAATGTGGGTTGATGATAAAAAGCGCACAAGACCCAAATGAACTTGTGAAATGAACTGTAATCTACACAGGAGGCTCCGTACTCTTTGCAGAGTAAGATGAACTAAAAACATTATTTTGTAGTTCAAGAAGGAGCAGGACCCCTGTTTTTCTAAAACTCTTAGTTCTATGAAGGAAGAACTGAAATGCACCAACAACATTATAAGTGTACTAGCTTCTCTTTTGGATGTAATGGATCCAGACAAAAAGAAGTAAGAACTATTTCCTTATCTATGTGAAAGGAAAGGGCAACCTTGGCAAAAAGTCAGGAGGTAATCTAAATGTCACTTTGTCCTTGTGGAATAGAAATAAGGGAATGGAGATTTAACCCTTTTAGTGCCAGGCTACATTTCACTATTTTGCGCTACACATGTTCAACCTTGATTTTTGAAGGAATTGCCAGGGATTTCCCAGGAAAATGATATATTGTTTTTTTCAGCGTCTGGGCTTCAACATGAAATGTCTTGTATGGCCTTTTTTAGTGGATTCTCAATACTTTTGGGTGAAATATATGCAAAAAAAAAATTAAAAAATCTATTTTTGCAACTTGTAGTGTTTTTTTGTAAAAATAATTTTATATTGTCAATAAAATTTTATTGCGTGTGAAACACCAATTTCTCCCGGTACCACATATGTATAGGTAGACACCCTTTCCTGCCCAGGAGACTCCCCCAAACTGAAACAAAGCTTTAGGAGATTTTCAGATAGAATACAACTGTGATATGCGCTATGCGCACCTTGCAGTTTTTCCAGAAAAACAACCCTTTACATTTGAAATACCCCCCACAAAATATATATTCTCTGGAAGTACAAACATCAATATTTCTAGGCGAACCAGGCTTGTTTATGTGGGTGTAGTTTTCTGGAAGTAATCCCTCAATCAATTCTTTGGTTGCACAGAGTTTCCCTAAAAAAGAATAAAAAGGAAGAATCAAGCCACATTTTCCTAAAAATAACTATATGCAAACAAGAAAAATCAAGTAAAATCTGAAAAAGCAACATCCCCCGAACAGAACAATATCCAACATGCATAGCTACTGTCAAGGGAAGAGTTGGCAAACACCCCAAAGTAAAGCATGCGCATAATGGTAATTTTACTTTAAAATTTCTGCTCTGCAGACAAAGTGCACACCTTGCAATTTTTCAACCAAAACAACCCTTTACATTTGGAATACCCCTGAAAGTACACATGTTAAGCTTTCTAAGCGTACCCAGCTTGTTGTAGTACGATCATGGATTCTGGAAGAGATTCAGGAAGTAATCCCTCGAAGAATTCTTAGGTTGCACAGGGTTTCCCTAAAAAAAAGCTCCATAAAAAAACATGTTTTCCTAAAATATCAATATGCAAACAAGAAAAAACAAGCTAAATATGAAAGCGCAAGGCCCCACCGAGCAGAACAATACCCAACATGCATAGGTACTATTAACCCTGTGGACAGGTAATTTTTCCCCATTTTGCGCCATGTTTAACCGTGATTTTTGCTGGAATTTCCAGGAAAATTATATATATATATTTTGCAGCAGAGTTTAGGCATTAACATGAAATGTCTTGTTTGTAATTTTTCTACTGTTTTTTTTTTTTTTTTTTTTGCGTAAAAAAACAAAAAAATAAATAAAATAATATTTTTTAGACAATTGTCTCTTTTATTTTAAATAAAACATTTGTTTTATCAATGAAAACCATATTACATGTAAAAGCTCCATTTCTCCCGATTACAACGGTACCATATATGTATCGGTAGCCCCCCATTTTTGCTCAGGAGACCCCCAAACTGAAAAGAGCACTTTATAACATTTACAAATAAAATACAACTACTATCCACACTATAAACATAAGGGGTTAATTTAAAAAGAAAACAACATAGGGTCCCCCCTCTTGGGGGACGACGACCCATTTTTTTGGGAATTTTAAGGGTTAAAACCCCTTAAAAATTCCCCCCAAAAATGACATGGGGTCCCCCTTACCCATCATAACCAGCCCGGGACCAGGCGCAGGTGTAGGAACAGGGCGCAGGGGCCAGCTTTGGTGGCCTCCCCGCCCTGCCGGCTACAAGCGCACATAGCCACGGGCCAGGCCCTTCTGCCCCCCCCCCCGGCTTTGGGGAGGCAGGTAATTGGGGGTGCCGGGGGTTAATGGCAAGTCACCCGCTAGCCGAAGGTGACTTGCTAGCCCCCAGCCCTGTGAACTGGTATAGGGGTCTCATGGATCCCTTACCAGTTCACAAAGGGTTAAATGTAAAAAAAAAAACACAGAGACAAGGAGAAAAAATATTTTATTTATTATTTTTTTAAATACTTACCTCCCCATCCATCCCTGGGCACTGTGTCCCACGCTGATCACTCTGGCCTCTGCTCTCCTGCTGGAAGCCTTTTATAGCTGCTGGACGAAAGAACATAAGGGGTTAATAAAAAAAAAAATGACATAGGGTCCCCCTGAGACCCCATGTTTTTGGAATTTTAAGGGTTAAAACACTTTATAAATAAAAGAAAAATGACATGGGGTCCCCCCTACCCAAATTACCAGCCCGGGACCAGATATGGGGGCTTGTAGGACAGGGTGCCGGGGCCAGCTTTGGTGTCCTCCCCACCCTGCAGGCTACAAGCCCACATAGCCACGGGCCGGGCTCTTCTGCCCCCCCCCCCCTGGGCTTTGGGGACGCAGGTAATTGGGGGTGCAGGGGGTTAATGGCAAGCCACACGTTAGCTGTAGGTGACTTGCCAGCCCCCAGCCTTGTGAACTGGTATAGGGATCTAATGGATCCCTTACCAGTTCACAAATAGTTAAATGTAAAAATAAACACACAGACACATAATAAAAGAAATTACATTTATTTATTTATTTTTACTTTACTCACCTGCGATCCTCCTCTGTCCCCCGTCGATCACCGATGACAGCTGCCGGGTGCTTGTTGGAGGGGGGCGAGGAATCACAGCCCTCTCCCGACCTCTCTCTTCCAAGAACCAGGAAGTGAGGGAGAGGGTGTTTTCTCACCCTCTCCTCACCACGGAAGAGCCTGGGGGGGGGGGGGGCGATCGGAGACCCTGCGGGAGGGATCGCGGCCGCAGGTGAGTAAATATATATATATTTTTTTTTACACTTAACTGTGGCAGTGGCCGAAGCAGATGCCCCCCGGGTGAAGAGAAGACCCGGCCCAATTGGAAAAGGGGTCAGGTGAGTTTTTTACTTTTGTACTTTTCTTTTTGTGGGGGTTTAAAGTCAGCTATGTGAGACTCACGTAGCTGGCACTAAAAGGATTAAAACAACCTGACATCTTATGGATTTTAAGAGCTAAGAACAACATTTAGAAAGGACCGCAATGTAATGATCTATCCTTGATGTCATGGCTCATTTTTTTATTAAATTCTCAAGAAAAAAAAAAGCAATTCTGTGAGTACTCACCTGTAGAATTGTTTTTGTTCTTGCATGGCACGCTTCGGTATTCATTACAGTTGGGTTATTCAGCCACTAGGTGGCACAGTGGTACTGCAGAAAGCTGTGGCGTGTCCCGGCTCCCTATAAAAACGGGATTAACCAACAAGTTCCCAGCGTAGACGAGCAGTGAGCTAAGAAGCCGGGAGAGAATAAAGGTAAGACTGTAGAAAAGGTAAAAAAAAAACCCAATTTAACTTGGAACAATCACCATAAAGAGGTAACCAAGAACAACGATAACAAGGGTGGGTGCGAAGCGGGCCGTGCCATGCAAGAACAAAAACAATTCTACAGGTGAGTACTCACAGAATTGCTTTTTTCTTTAATGCATGGCACGGCCCGCTTCGGTATTAATTACAGTTGGGACATCCAAAAGCAGTGCCCAGAATAGGGTGGGAACCCCAAAGAGCAATGGCCAGTAGTTCAAGTCACTACCGCCTGAAGCACCTTGCGGCCAAAAGCAGCATCCGCTGAGGCCTTAAAGTGGACCAACACCCACGGGTGATCGGCCCGGGAAACTATAAGATTCCCGGGCCGATCACCTCCCTCCCCGCGGGACATCCGAGATCGGGATGTCCCACGGGATGACACCCCCCCAAACACCCCAAACTCCTTACCTTATCTTCCCTCGCGCCCCTCTATGCGTGCGCGCGCCCGCGCCGGCCGTCTGCGAATGGCCGTCTGCGAATGGCCGGCGCGGGCACGCGCGCGTCAAGAGGGACGCGCGGGAGGCGGCGGCGGAGGAGCCGCTTGTCCGCGGCTGTCAGATTCCTTGTCCGTCGGCGCTGGGAGCGGGGAGAGGTGAGTTTTTCGGGGGGTTCGGGGGGGGTTTCACACAGCGGGGCACCCCGATCGGGGGTGCCCCACCGAAGTGGACCAAGACCCAGGATAGTCAAAATCCTGGGTGTTGGTCCACTTTAACATCAACTTTGTAGAACTGAAGACCAAGTAGCGGCCTTGCAAAATTGTTCAACAGAAGCTTGGTGCTGAAAAGCCCAAGAGGCACCAATAGCACGAGTGGAATGAGCAGTCACCCTAAAGGGAGGATTCTTTCCCTTAGCAGAATAGGCGTGAACCACCGCCTGACGGATCCACTTGCTGATAGGGGATTTAGCCGGAGGCAAACCCTTCCTGGGCCCAGAAGAGAGAACGAACAGAACATCAGACTTTCTGAAAGTCTCAGTGGCAACCAAATAGAACTTCAGAGCCCTGACCACATTCAGAGAATGCAGAGTCTTCTCCTTGGAATTAGCAGGATTAGCACACAAGGAAGGCAATACAATGTCCTGATTGAGATGAAAGGCAGACACAACCTTAGGCAAGAAATCTGGCTTAAGCCGAAAAACCACCTTATCCTGATGGCGTTCAAAATAAGGAGGCTGAATGGACAGCGACGCTAGCTCAGACACTCACCTTACAGAAGTGATAGCCACCAAAAAGGCTACCTCAAAATGGGCAAGGCGGCCTCACGGATAGGCTCAAAGGGAGGACCCTGCAGAGCAGACAACACCAGATTCAGATCCCATACTGGTAGTAAAGGCTTACGGGGTGGACGCACATGAGAAACACCCTGGAAAAATACCATTTTGTGATTACTCACCTGTAAAATGGGTATTATAAGTATGTCTCACACCCTGCTTCGGAAGTATTAATTACACGTGGGTTATGGTCCAGTAGAGGGCGAACTTCTGCAGAGATGACAAGAAAAAAAAAGCCCCTCCCGGTCCATAAATACCTGGGACCTCCCACAAATTCCCCAGTATAAGAAAGCAGTAAGGGGACCAGGAAGAGCCAATAAAATCTATGAGAAAAAAATTTCACCACATAGAGGATCCAAGATACAACTCAGGGTGGGACGAAGCAGGGTGTGAGACATACTTATAATACCCATTTTACAGGTGAGTAATCACAAAATGGTATTATTCCAAGTATGTCTCACACCCTGCTTTGGAAGTATTAATTACACGTGGGACATCCGGTAGCAGTGTCCAAAAAGGGTGGGGATCCCAACAGGCAATAGTGCACAAGTTAAACCACTGCAGCTTGCAGAACTTTGCGGCCAAAAACAGCATCCGCTGAGGCCCGCACATCAACCTTATAAAACTTGGAAAAAGTATGAACAGAAGACCAAGTAGCAACCTTACAACTTGTTCAACAAAGGCTTGGTGCTGAAACGCCCAGGAAGCCCAAACAGCAAGAGTAGAATGAGCAGTGATCTGGAAAGGGGGATCCCTCCCCTTAGCAGAATAGACCCTAATAACGGCCTGACGAATCCATTTACGAATGGTAGACTTGACGGGCGCCAAACCCCTCTTGGGCCCAGAGGGCACCACAAAAAAGGCGTCCGCCTTCCAGATAGGTAACGACGTCCAGAGAGTGCAAAGCCCTCTCCTTGTCATTGCTAGGTTTAGGACACAATGAAGGAAGCACAATGTCCTGATCGAGGTGAAAGGCAGAGACAACCTTTGGCAAGAAGTCTGGTTTAAAACGGAAAACCACCTTGTCCTGATGTCTCTCAAAGTAGGGGACCTGAATGGACAGAGCCGCCAACTCCGAAACACGTCGAACAAAAAGGCAACTTTAAAGGTGAAAATGGATAGAGCAGAATCCTGCACTGGTTCAAAAGGGGGACCCTGAAGGGCAGACAACACCAAATTCAAATCCCAAACAGGTAACATGGGTTTGCGAGGATGGCGCACATGAGTGACCCCCTGAAAAAAAGGTCTTAACCAAAGGATGAAGAGCGAAAGATCTCTAAAAGAAAACCTCCAGAGCGGACACATGCCCCTTAAGAGTGTTAAGCTGAAAACCCATGTCCAGACCATGCTGAAGAAACTCCCAAATCCGAGGAATGGAAAACACCCGACAAGGAAAAGACCTAGCCTCACACCAATCAATGTAGGTCCGCCAGGTCCTGTAGTAGATATTAGAGAAAGATTTCTTCCTAGCCCTGACAAGAGTCTGGACAACGGCTTCAGACAAACCCTTTTCCTTTAAGTTGAAGGTTACAGCAGCCACGCCGTCAAAGCCAGCGTTTGTAAATTGGGGTAACACAGCTGACCTTGTGTGATCAGATCCGGAACCAGAGGCAGCCTGAATTGATCGACCGCCAGGGTTGTTGGTACACCCTCTAGAGCCAGCTTGCGTACAATCTTGCCCACCATGGGAAAGGGAGGAAACAGATACAGGAGACCGAGCTCCCGCCAGGACAGAGACATGGCATCCACTGCCAGGACCAGAGGGTCCTGGGACAGAGACACAAATGCCGGAAGCTTGTGATTGTGACGAGAGGCAAACATATCAACCTCCGGACTCCCGCACCTGCGACAGAGGGATAGAAATACCTTGTTGCTGAGGGACCATTCCCCCAGCGAGAGGTACCTCTGCTCAGAGAGTCCGCTTCCATGTTCTCCACCCCTGGAATGTAGACTGCCGAGATGCACGGAACATTGCTCTCGGCCCAAGCAATAATCATAGACACCTCCCGGAGGGCACTCCGGCTGCGAGTCCCTCCTTGGTGAATAATGTAAGTGACCGCTGTCCGAATGTCGGAGCGAACCTGAACTGGTAAGCCCTGAAGGTGATGTGTCAGGTGCGACAGCACCAACCGAACAGCCCTCAGCTCCAGAATGTTGATGGGGATACGGGACTCCTGAGGACCCCACAGCCCCTGGAACTGACGTTCCCTCCAAAAGCCTCCCCAGCCTGACAGACTGGCATCCGTGGTGACCGTCTCCCAACAGGGCGCAAGAAAGGACCTACCCCCCAGGAGATTCCTCTGGTCCATCCACCATTGGAACGACCGCTGGACAAGAGGGGACAGAACACAAGTCTGATCCAGAGACAGAGGACATTTGTCCCAAACCGATAGAAGATGGAGCTGAAGGGGTATCATGTGAAACCGAGCAAATGGCACTGCCTCGAAGCAAGCCACCATCAAACCTACCAGCCTCATGCATTGCCTGATGGACGGACGAGGGCTGGACAGAAGAAAACGAATAAGAGCCTGAAGAACATCCACCTACGGCTGGGGTAGGAACACCCTGGTCTGAATGGTATCCAGAATCATGCCCAGAACCTAAGCCACCCTTGACGGGGATAGAGAGGACTTGGGGTAATTGATTAGCCACCCGGACCTTTCCAGCGCCATCACCACCGCTCTGGTGTCCAGCTCCGCCTGGTGGAGAGAGGATGACGTAATGAGAAGGTCGTCCAGGTAAGGCAAGATACGAATGCCCCGGATTCTGAGAAGGGCCATCACGTCCGCCAAAACCTTGGTGAACACCCAGGGCGGCGAAGTCAGCCCGAAGGGAAGAGCCACAAACTGGAAGTGCTGGTTGTCTACCACGAACCTGAGGAACCTTTGGTGTCCCGGGAAGACCAGCACATGAAGGTAAGCGTCCTTGATGTCTATTGAGGTCATAAAGTCCCCCGGACGAAGGAAGTAGACCGCAGTGTCTCCATGCAAAATTTCTTGGTTCTGAGGAACCGGTTGAGAAAGTCCAAAATGTGCCTTATGGATCCATCCTTTTTGGGCACCGTAAAGAGGTTGGAGTAGTAACCCTGACCTCTCCCTATGGGGGGAACCGTAGAAACGACCCCCATATCCCGAAGGTTTTGCACCACCATGAAAAGTCCCTGTGCAGTCCGAGGGTCCGCAGGAACCCGAGACCTGGGGAATCTGGGAGGAGGCCGGTATGCGAACTCCAGCTTGTACCCAGAGGAGACCACCTCCGGGATCCAGTTGTCTGTGACCTCCAGAGTCCAGACCTGGGCAAAGAGCCGCAGCCGTCCCCCCACCCATGAGGGTGAGGGTGCCCCCTCAATGCTGACTGGGCTTGGCAGCGGCTTTGGGTTTGGCACCCCAGGAAGTCCCGGGTCGGGCGCGTCCTCTGCCCCTACCCCAGGAATCTCCTCTGAACGCAGGGAAGGAAATTCCCCTGCTCGTCCGAGAACCACGAAAGGAGGGATTGAATCAGACTGAACCCCAAAAGGGCCGGCGCAGTTTTTTGAGCTGAGGTAACTCACCTCCTTTTGCCACCAAGTCTAATTTATCACCAAACAGGCGCAGATCCACGAATGGTAGCCCTGTGAGCGCCTCCTTTGCAGCGATATTGGCCGCCCATTGGCGCAACCAGACCGATCGGCGAACCCCAAAAGGGCCGGCGCAGTTTTTTGAGCTGAGGTAACTCACCTCCTTTTGCCACCAAGTCTAATTTATCACCAAACAGGCGCAGATCCACGAATGGTAGCCCTGTGAGCGCCTCCTTTGCAGCGATATTGGCCGCCCATTGGCGCAACCAGACCGATCGGCGTATAGCAACAAGCAATGCCGAGGTCCTGCTACACATAAGGATAGTATCATCCAAGGCTGATAAGACAATGCAATGAGCATCTCACAATGCGTCAATGCTGTAAATTCCTCACTGGAAGGATTCAGTTGGGAACCATCCAACAAGCCCCTGATTAACGCTCTAGTAGCCACGGCCGTGAGAGCAGAGGCACAAACCGGGCGCAAGGCCGAACCCACACAGATAAAGGCATGCAAAGCCATTTGGTCGAGACGTCGGTCCTCACTATCCTTCAAGGTAGTGGAATCCAGGAAATGCACAACCGACGTACTGGACAATCCAAGTACTGGAGCGTCGACCTCTGGGGGTGTCGACCAACAACATCAACAGGGAAGGGATACTTCATATCCCACCCCTGAGGGATACCAGGGAGCCGGCTAGGCTTATCCCATTCTTTAAGGATCAGACTGTTAACGTGTTTCTGATCCGGGAACTCCAAACGAGGTTTGGCAGTCCCAAAAAATTCCCCCCCGTTGCGGAGGTGCCCCCGCAGAAGGGGAAATAGCAAGCACCTCAAAAATACGGGTCAGGAGTCTGGGGGTATCCACGGTATCCCCGCTCTCTGTACCGGCATCAGCATCCAGGTACTGCTGATCGTCAGAGCCTTCAGATTCTGAAAACAATTCCCCTTCCTCAAGCGGGGAATAATTAGACCAAGCAAAAGAGTCATAATCGTCATAATCAAAGGCCGGCGCAGCGGGCCCCAAATGCCGTCTCTTAGTTGGGGCCTTCCTGGCCGCAGAGCTAGCAATCATCTTCTAAATGTTGGCCAGTCTAGCACAGACATCGTATTGCGACTCCCCGCTAATGACAACGTCACTTGGGGTCAAAGCCAGGCGTGGGGGTGTAGGTGATGAGGCCAGCGGAGCCGACCCAGTCACACGGGGTCCAGATTGCCGCGCAATGCCCTGCTGTGCACATGGTGCACAAATTTGCACATTGTCTTCCACAAGGGATACCCCACAGACCACACACTGCCGGGGTTGCCCCAAAGGGATCCCGAGCCCGGTATCCTGGGAAGCCTCCATAAGGTGATTTTTTATGGTAGTCGCAATGACCGATGGGAATTATGCTAAAAGCTACCCGGGATGCCCCTTAGCGTCCGTTAGTGGGAGGATTAGGCAATGACCAAGGGAACCCCAATTTGAAACAAGGAACCTAAAGGACCGGGAGAACCCCCTATTTTATTAAGGTATGGTAGTCCCACCTGGAAGACACAATAAGGGCCCCATAAATATAAAATATGCACACAGAAAAACATTTTAACCACAACATATGCATCATATATACATATTCACACACACATACGGTGATAAGGAAGACCATTAAGGGGTTAAGTGCAGGAAATAATCAGATAACCCCAGGCCCTCAGGCACTGTGCCAACAGAGCAAACTAATCAGATAACAATAAAGATCAAAGCCCCGAAGGGCACTCAAAGAAGCCTGCGATCAGAAATGGCGTCCATTCAACAGCAGCACCAGGAAGAAAGGCGGGCCAGCTCGGATCGCGCGCCGCGCGTGGCCCCTCCCCCCCCCGACCTGGGAAAAGACAAGCGAGACACTCCGTAGGAGAGGGTCGGGCTGTAAAAGAGCGCCGAGTGCACGGCCCCGCCCCCTCCTCAGTGAGGGAAAAGAGCCGCGCTCCTCAGCAACACTGCGGAGCCGGCCACAAGCCGCCACTGTCACTGCGGCGGGCGTGCTGGCCGCTGAACACATGGCACTGTATAAGTGAAAAAATAAAGCACCATCATACACAACACACGCACGCTGGCAGTAGCCAGCGCGTGAAGTAAAACAGCACATGAAAGATCAAGGACAAGATGGAGGGTAAGCGCCCCCCCAACTAACCGGGAACGGGGAGTAATGGAGCCGGAAAATACATACTAAGTAGTGATGGCATAGATACCGACAGGGCATCTCACGTCAGGATCACTAACCTGACGACCGCTTACCCCTTGGTGGGGGCCTTGCGGTGGAGCATGGCTCCTGTATAAACACCTCTAAGGTGTGTCCTACCTTCACCCGGACTCTACAGCCAAGGCTGGGAGGCATGGGGAAATTAAGGAAATAGTCCGGATGGCAATAGGAAAAAACAAAGTGGCCGGGTGTACACCCGGCTTACCTGCAAACACCCATCTTACCTTCGCCGTCTGCAGAGACTTATCTGGGGAATGTGTGGACCGGGAGGGTCATCTCTGCAGAAGTTCGCCCTCTACTGGACCATAACCCACGTGCAATTAATACTTCCAAAGCAGGGTGTGAGACATACTTGGAATAAAGTTTTAACCAGCCGGTGATTGACAAAAGATCTTTGGATAAAAATTGCCAGAGCTGAAACATGGCCTTTGAGGGTACTATGTTAAAGGCCCAAATCCCAACCATGTTGCAAAAATTCCAAAATCCTGGGAATAGAAAACACCAGACAGGGAAGAGACTTGGACTCACACCAGGCAATGTAAGCATGCCAGACCCTGTAATAGATGGAAGATGAGGACTTCTTTCTAGCCCTAATCATGGTATCAACAACAGAAGCAGGTAACCCTTTTTCCATCAAGATGGAGGTTTCAGCAGCCAAGCCGTTAAAGCCAGCGTTTGTAAATTGGGGTGGCGTAGCTGCCCCTGAGTGAGGAGATCTGGATCCTTGGGCAAGACATACCGGTCTACTGCCAACTGCACGTCTGCGAAACAAACCCTTCTTGGCCAACAAGGGGCCACCAGGATGGCTGGTACTCGCTCCTGGACTATCTTGCGTATGACCTGCCCAGGAGAGGAAAGGAGGGAACA
The DNA here is from genome assembly GCA_027917425.1 of Gastrophryne carolinensis. Taxonomy (NCBI): domain Eukaryota; kingdom Metazoa; phylum Chordata; class Amphibia; order Anura; family Microhylidae; genus Gastrophryne; species Gastrophryne carolinensis. The sequence goes on along the minus strand of CM051234.1, from coordinate 516,315,617 downwards.
CACAGAGAAGCCGAAACTCCATTCAAGGTATTGCCAGGGCGTCCGTGGCCAAAGCCAGAGGATCCTGAGACAGAGAAACAAAACTGGGAGGTTTGTGATTGTGACGGGACGCAAACAGGTCCACGTCCGGCTGACCCCAGCAGTGACACAGGGAGAGAAACACCTGCTTGTTGAGGGACCATTCCCCCAGACGAGACGACCCCCTGCTCAGGGAGTCCGCCTCCAGGTTCTCCACCCCCGGAATGTAGACCGCTGAGATGCAGGGAACATTCTGTTCCGCCCAAGACAGTATCAGAGACACTTCCTTGAAGGCTTGCTTGCTCCGAGTTCCTCCCTGATGATTGATGTAGGCAACCGCCATCTGGTTGTCAGAGCGGATCTGAACAGTCCGACCCCGAAGATGGGTGGTTAGGCGAGAAAGAACCAACCTGATCGCCCTCAGGTCCAAGACGTTGATGGAAGCGTGAGCCTCTTGTGGGCCCCACCGACCCTGGAAACTCAGGGACTTCCAGAAGCCTCCCCAACCTGTCAGACTGGCATCTGTGGTGACCGTCTCCCAGTACGGGGGCAGAAGGTCCTGCCCCCCAGAAGGTTCCTTGAGTCCAGCCACCAACAGAGGGACTGTTTGGCCAGAGGAGACAGAGCAAACACCTGATCCAAGGACGCAGGATCCCGATCCCAAACTGACAAGAGGTGCAACTGAAGATGCCTCATGTGAAACTGAGCAAAGGGGACTGCCTCGAAGCAGGATACCATCAGGCCCACCAACTGCATCCCCTGACGTATGGAGGGGTGAGGACATAACAGAGCCTGAGCCTGCATCTGAAGACCCTCCACCTTCTGCTGAGGAAGGAACAACTTGACCTGAGAGGTATCCAGAGTCATGCCCAGAAAGGACTTGGGGACAGAGAAGACTTGGGATAGTTGATCACCCAGCCGAAGGACTGTAGAGTGGAGATCACCCTCTGAGTGTCTTGCTCGGCCTGAAGAAAGGAGTTGGCAACAATCAGGATGTCGTCCAGGTAAGGAATGATGCGGATGTCCTTGTTCCGTAGCAGCACCATCACTCCTGCCAGTACCTTGGTGAACACCCGAGGTGATACCGAAGGGTAGAGCCGCAGACTGGTAATGCTGATCCTCCAGCACGAACCTTAGAAATCTCTGATGACCTGTGAAGATAGGCACATGAAGATAAGCATCCTTGATGTCCACAGTGGTCATGAAGTCGCCCAGGCGAAGGGTAATGACAGCCAAGTGCAGCGTCTCCATGCGAAAATGCTTGAATCTGACAAATTTGTTGAGACCCTTCAGATCCAGAATGGGCCTCAGCGAGCCGTCCTTTTTGGGGACTGTGAAAAGATTAGAATAGTACCCCTGACCCCTTTCTAGATGGGGCACCGGACAAATGACTCCTGACTCTAACAGGCATTGAACCGCCAGACGCAACCCCTGAGCAGACAGGGGGTTTAAAGACATCTGGGATCTGATGAATATTGGGGGCGGCCAGGCTGCAAACTCTATCTTGTAACCGGAAGACACTACCTTCTGTATCCATCGGTCTGAGACGTGAAGCCTCCAGATGTGAGCAAATAGCCGAAGCCGTCTCCCCACCCGAATGGGTGAGGACGCCCCTTCATGCCCGAGGGAGCTTGGGAGAGGGATTGGGCTTGGAGTTCGAGGAGAGACCTGGACGACCACGGGGCCTGCCACGGCCCCAATATTCTCTACGACCACTGGGGAGGAAGGAGCCCCGGCCTCCTCTGGGAACACGAAAGGAAGGTAGGGGGGGAGAGGACCCCCGAAAGGGCCGAGACTGCCTCCCACGCTGAGGCAGCCGGCCATCCTTGGCTAGAGCATCAAGACGCTCCCCAAATAGCCGCAGCCCCGCGAAGGGGAGTCCAGAGAGAGCTTTCTTAGCAGCAGCAGCAGCTGCCCACTGGCGCAACCAGACAGAGCAGCGCATAGCCACCAAGAGCGCAGAGGCCCTAGCATTCAGCCGCACAGCATCATCCATAGCAGTAAGGATAAAGGCCACAAAATCAGAGCAAACCATGAGGATTCTAAACTCCTCCCCCCTCTACTAGCTGAGGCGCCAACCAGGAGGCATTTGAGCAGAGACTTAAGAGCAGTAACCATAATAGCCGCAGCACAGGTAGGGCGCAAGCCAGCCCCCACACATGTAAAGGCATGACAGGCCAGCTGATCCATGCGCCTGTCCTCACCGTCCCTCAGAGTAGTAGTGTCCGTGGAAGGCATAACCGAAGTGTTGGACAAGCCTAGCACAGGAGCGTCCACCTCAGGGGGAACTGACCACCTCTTGACAAGATCAGCAGGAAAGGGATACCTCTTATCTAAACCCTTGGACACAGCAGGCAGCCTGTTAGGGCGTTCCCATTTTTTAAGCGCCATAGTGGTGAAATGTCCTTGCTCAGGGAACTCCAGACGCTGTTTAACAGGACGAAACAGCTCACCCTGTTTCCTTTCAGCCTCCACGGGGGGGGGGCAATGTGTAAGATTTCAAAAATGTGAAATCCAGTGTCCTCAGGATACCATGAATCCCCAGACTCAGGGTCACTGTTACAAACCTCCTGCTGGTCCCCAGAGGAGTCAGAGTCCTGAGGCAGTTCTCCTTCCTCCAGGAAATAATGTCCAGCAGTGACATCAAATTCCTGATATTCCACAGTAGGGCGTGAGGAAGTAGAAGTCAGGTGCTGCTTCTTGCCAGGGGCCTTCCTAGGAACAGCCCTGGCAAGCTGCCTCTCAATACTGGCCTCCCGCAGAGCCAGATCAGAGTGTGACTCCCTGCTAATGTCCCCCTAACTGGGGCCCAATTGCAGGAGCAGGGGGGTAGGTGAAGCCGAGGGATGCGTCGAGAGAGAAGCAGGCAGCGCACTTTGAGCGCACGGCACACACACCGTGACACTGTTGCACACAGGGGATACCCCACACATGGAAAACAGCCTGGACTGTCCCGAAGGGCCCCCAAGCACTCTATCCCCAGAAGCCTCCATATGATGATTAACACAGGCGCAATACGCCAGCAGAGGGTAAAGACTACACAAAGCCACCCGGGATGCCCCCAGAGTTAGTGAAGGGGGGAAAGAGGGGGAGGAAGGAGTGGAGCCGGGAGAAACCACAACCCAAGGGTATCCCGCCTGAAAGACATAAGTAAAAAGACAAATGAGCATCCCGCAGCACATACATCCAATGCAATGAAAAAAACCCCCAAGGGGGACTCACGGACCAAAGACACAGCAGGGTCGGTAGGCACAGTCCCAAGGATAAGGTGACACACCGTAGTAAGTAGCGCCGCAGCCAGAAAGGGAGAAATCCAGACGCGCAGTTTGTCTAAAATGGCGCCAGCAGAGGTACCTCAAGGTAGTCAGCACCCGGCCCCGCCCCCTACCGAAGAGCGCGAAAAAAACGGCTCTCACGTGACCCGGCCAGCGCCATGACAAAGCAAAATCACCTCAGGTTTTAGCGTTTTAGCGCTCACAGCCGCGGAACACAGTACAAGGCAGGGCGGCCGCAAAAAACACAGAAAAACACCACAAATATCCCCACTCACCACTACCACCCGTCCCCCCCCCTCCCCGAACGAAGTCCAGGGGGGGGGGGAGAAGAGAGACAGATGAGCCCAAGGCAGCGGCAAGCAACCATTGCCATGGAGGGGGGGGCGACCCCAAAAGGAAATAAGGGGACCATTACCCAACAACTTACCCCCTCAGAAGCAAAAACTCTGCATCCCTATTAGGCTCACCATAAAGCCTTATGGCCGGCTACCTTGTGGTACAGGGTCTGCGGCTTGGAGCAGTGCTCCAGGAGCACTTGACCCTAGTGCTCTTCTATCTTCACCCGATCTGTCAGCCGAGGCTGGGAGGCAGTGAGGGTCCAGAAACGGATGGAAATAGACATCCCCGCTTTCCCTGCGCAAGAGAGAGAGCCATCTTCTAACTTTGCAGTGTCACTGCAGAGGAAACTCTGGCCAACTTGTTGGTTAATCCCGTTTTTATAGGGAGCCGGGAAACGCCACAGCTTTCTACAGTACCACTGCGCCACCTAGTGGCGGAATAACCCAACTGCAATGAATACCAAAGCGGGCCGTGCCATGCATTAAAGATAATACCAAGAATCCTAATTCCTTTAGTAGCTTAGTCAACTTACCAGGTTTTCACAATTCAGCCCTAGAAGTTAAATTCTGATGGATTAAGAAAAACAAGTTTTGGTTGCTTTAAATGGAACAATTAAGCTCACCCTCTCAAGTCAGTATAGCCTGAATTTGTTCAGGAAATGTGAGAACATCTCATCTAATTTATAACATTTTTAACACCGTCCTTGAATAACCTGGGTTACTTCAAGTTCGACAATAGAAATCAAATCAGACTTAAAAAAGTCTAACTTGTGTCTGATCAGAGGGATAACAGAATCATTAGGATTATATGGGGAAGAAGACACTCTCCCATTCCTCCCTATCCTCTTACATCTTTTTGATGAACCTAGGTTCCGTATTTACAGGATAAATTAAATTTTAAGGGACTGTAAACAATATGCCGAATTAGGGTGACCCAGGGACACCAAGCGGTCTCTAAATCTCTAAAGCCGGCCAGCGCAGATTTTGATCCGCTTTATGATGCCAAACTGCACATGCTTTAGAGCATAGACCGTATACATGACCTGGCCAGCAGAAAATCCAGTGCAACCCATGCAAAATTTTTCTCAGACAAACACACACACTAGAAACTACCAGATGCTTAATTTGTTGTGTTAGGAAATATGTACCTAATAATTAAAATCTTGTTTTGGTAAAAAGAACAGATAGCAGAAGCTTAGACTAAAGGTTTGCATTGGTAAAAGATAATCCCTGGTAGATTTAGAGTAAGGGAATATAATACTTAAGTGGCTGCATTGCATTCTTAAACTGGACCTTCACCATGATTTACTGAAAAGCCCAAACCCTTAAAAAACGATTCCCCAACATCTAAAATTAATATATTTTAAGTTTTTAGTCACTTCTTATTCTTTCCCCCACTGGGCTGCAACCCTGTTCAGGACTTTAGGATACGGGCGCCACCATCTTGAGTCAGAAGCATCACACGTACTGAAAAGAGGAGAGTGGGATAAAGTACAGGGGGATGGGTTATAGCTATGCTTCGCTCAGACAGAGCAGAGCTGGGGTCAGGAAAAGGTCAGCCATCTCAGAAGGCAGAGCAGCACAGTCAGAAGGCACTTCCTGTTTGCAGGCTGCCTGATGTTCCATGAGCCGCCATCTTGGATGTTTAAAGGCTCATAACATGCAGTAGATGCAGGTAGGATGATTTTTAATGTGAGCAATCTATATGTGCAGGGTATGGGAAACATATAAGATAGACTCTTATTCAGAGTGAATGACCGCTATAAGTACCACAATTCTAAGCTTTACTTTAAAATAAAAGGAGTATTTTATAAAAATATTTTTCCAACAGTGTACAAGTATTCCATGTCTGCTTGGCTGCTATTCCCTTCTTGTTTCACTGCGTTTGCATAGCAGCAAAACATTTCTTTAGGCACCTTTCACATCTAACTGCCTTTGTTGTGTTGGAGTAAAAAAAAATACAATTCTGTGATTACTCACCTGTAGAATTGGTATTGTATGTATACAGCAAGTCCTGTTCCAGAAGATATTCCTTACTCTTGGGTTATACATCCAGTAGATGGAGCTGGACTGCAGAGACAGAAAAGTGGCTCCTCCCGGACCCATATATACCAGGCACCTCCCACAGAATCCCCAGTATTGAAAAGCAGTTAAATGAAACCGGGAGAACTATTATAAGAAACTAAACAATCACCATAAAGAGGTAACTAAGAATAATGATAACAAGGGTGGGGTGGAACAGGACGTGCTGTATACATATAATACCAATACTACAGGTGAGTAATCACAGAATTATTTTATTCTAAGTATACAGCAGGTCCTGTTCCAGAAGATATTCCTTACTCTTGGGACATCCAATAGCAGTGTCCATAAGGTAGGGTGGGATCCCCAAAAGTAACAGCAGACAATTTAAACCACTGCCGCCTGCAGAACTTTGCGGCCAAAAGCAGCATCAGCTGAGGCCTTACCATCAACCTTTTAGAACTTAGAAAGACCAAGTGGCGGCCTTGCAAACTTGTTCAACAGAAGCTTGGTGCTGAAAAGCCCAAGAGGCACCAATAGCACGAGTAGAATGAGCAGTAAGGCGGAAGGGAGGCTCCTTCCCCTTAGCAGAGTAGGCCTGTATCACAGCCTGACAGATCCACTTGCTGACAGTGGACTTAGCCGGAGCCAGACCCTTCTAGACGGGAGCACAAAGAGAGCATCAGTCTTCCTGAAGGATTCAGTAGCCACCAAATAGAATTTCAGAGTCCTGACCACATCCAGAGAGTGTGAAACCCTCTCCTTAGAATTACTAGGATTAGGACACAGAGAAGGCAAAACAATGTCCTGATTGAGATGAAAGGCAGAAACAACCTTAGGCAGAAAATCTGGCTTAAAACGAAACACCACCTTCTCCTGGTGTCTCTCAAAATAAGGAGGCTTGATGGAAAGCGCCGCCAACTCAGAAACATGCCTAACAGAAGTGATGGCCACCAAAAAGACCACCTTAAGTGTAAGAATGGACAAAGGGGCCCCCTGCAAGGGCTCAAAGGGAGACCCCTGCAGGGCAGATAAGACCAAGTTCAAGTCCCAGACTGGTAACATAGGCTTATGTGAGGGACACACGTGAGTAACCCCCTGGAAGAAGGTCTTGACCAGGGGATGCTGAGCAAAGGATCTTTGGAAAAAAATGGCCAAGGCAGAAACATGACCGACAGGGAAGCGAGTTAGACTCACACCAGTCAATGTAAGTACGCCAGACCCTGTAGTAGATGGAAGAAGAGGACCTTTTCCTAGCCCTGATCATGGTATTAACAACCGAGGCAGGCAGCCCTTTTTCCATCAAGATGGAGGTTTCAACAGCCAGGCCGTCAAAGCCAGCGTTTGTAAATTGGGGTGGCGTAGGTGCCTGAGCAGATCTGGAACCCGGGGCATGGCGTACTGATCTACTGCCAGCTGCACGAACCACACTTTTCTTGGCCAACAGGGGGCCACCAGTATGGCTGGCACCCTTTACTGAGCTATCTTGCGCAACACCCTGCCCAGCAGGGAAAAAGGGGGAAACACATACAGGAGCTGAAACCCCGTCCAAGACATCGCCAGGGCATCCATGGTCAAGGCCAGAGGATCCTGGGACAGAGAGACAAAGACTGGAAGCTTGTGATTGTGACGGGACGCAAACAGATCCACATCTGGCTGACCCCAGCGGTAGCACAGGGAGTGAAACACCCTGCTGCTGAGGGACCATTCTCCCAGATGAGAGGTCCCCCTGCTCAGAGAGTCTGCCTCCAGATTCTCCACCCCTGGGATGTACACAGCTGAGATGCAGGGAACATTCTCCTCCGCCCAGGACAATATCAGGAACACTTCCTTGAGGGCCCTCTTGCTCCGGGTCCCTCCCTGATGATTGATGTAGGCAACCGCCGTCTGGTTGTCCGAGCGGACCTGAACAGCCCGACCCCGCAGGTGTGGGGTTAAGTGGGCGAGAACCAATCTGATCTCCCTCAATTCCAGAATGTTAATAGGGGCATGGGCCTCCTGAGGGCCCCACTGACCCTGGAATTTCAGGGACTTCCAAAATCCCCCCCAACCTGTCAGACTGGCATCCGTGGTGACAGTCTCCCAGAAAGGATCTGCCCCCCAGCAGGTTCCTTGAGTCCAGCAACCACGATAGAGACCGCCTGACCAGAGGGGACAGGACAAACACCTGATCCAAGGACACAGGGTCCCAAAACCCATACTGACAAGAGGTGAAGCTGAAGAGGCCTCATGTGAAACTGAGCATATGGAACTGCCTCGAAGCAGGACACCATCAGGCCCACCAGCTGCATTCCCTGCCTGATGGATGGATGACAAGACAAAAGGAGCTGAGCTTTCTCTTGAAGACTCTCCACCTTCTGCTGAGGAAGAAAGATCTTGACCTGAGATGAATCCAGAATCATGCCCAGAAAAGACTTCACCATGGAAGGAGACAGGGAAGATTTGGGGTGGTTGATCACCCAGCCGAATGACTCCAGTGTGGACACCACCCGCTGAGTGTCCAGCTCTGCCTGATGGAAGGACTGAGAAGCGATAAGCATGTCGTCCAAGTAGGGAAGAATGCGAATGCCTTGAGATCTCAGCAGAGCCATCACTCCTGCCAGCACCTTGGTGAATACCCAGGGAGCCGAGGTGAGACCGAAGGGCAAGGCCACAAATTGGTAGTGCTGATCCTCCAGAGCGAACCTGAGGAATCTCTGATGACCTGGAAAGATAGGTACGTGAAGGTAAGCATCCTTAATGTCTACAGAGGTCATGAAGTCCCCTGGGCGTAGGAAAATCACAGCTGAGCGCAGAGTCTCTATGCGAAAGTGTCTGAATCTGACAAATTTGTTGAGGAGCTTCAAATCCAGGATAGGTCTGATGGACCCACCCTTTTTGGGAACAAAAAGGCAGATGACACCTAGTTCCAGAAGCCCTTGGACAGCCAGGGACAGACCCTAAGCTGACAGGGGGTTTTGAGCTAACCGAGATTTGATGAATCTTGGGGGCAGTCAGGCTAGAAACTCTATCTTGTAACCGGAGGATACTACCTCCTGAATCCACCGGTCTGAGACATGACGCCACCAGACGGGCGCCCCTTCATGCCTGAGGGGGCTTGGGAGAGGACTTAGGCTTGGGACCCCAGGAGGGGCCAGGGCGGCCACGTCCTCTGCCCCTGCCCCAAAAATATCCACGAGCTCCAGCAAAGGAAGCTCCCCGTCCAATTCTGGAGCCCCTGAATGAAGGAGAAAAGGCACCTGAACCCCAAAAGGACCGGGGCTGCCTTCTACGCTGAGGCAACTTGCTTCCCTTAGCAAACAAGTCCAAACGTTCCCCAAAGAGGTGCAGCCCCTTGAAGGGAAACCCAGTGAGAGCCTTCTTAGCAGCGTTGTCAGCTGCCCACTGGCACAGCCAGACTGAGCGGCGTATCGCCACCAACAAGGCAGAAGCCCTGCCACACATTCTAATGGTATCATCCAAGGCAGAGAGAACAACAAACTCCTCACAAAGCAGAAGAGCTCTATACTCTTCACTACCTGCATCATCGGGAGCCCCGTCTAAGAGAGCCCTGAGCAGGCTTTTAATAGCAACAGTCATAATGGCAGAGGCACAGACCGGACGGAGCGCAGTCCCCACACAGGCAAAGGCATGGCAAGCCAGCTGGTCAATGCGCCTATCCTCCCCATCCCTCAGTGTAGTAGAGTAAGGGGAATGCATGACGGATGTGTTAGACAACCCCAGAACTGGGGCATCCACCTCGGGAGGACATGACCAATGTTTAACCATCTCAGCAGGAAAGGGATACCTCTTATCCCAACTTTGGTACCCCAGGAAGCCTAGGCCGTTCCCACTCTTTGAACACCAGATTATTAAAATGAGTTTGTTCAGGAAACTCCAAGCGTGGTTTAACTGTATGAAACAGCTCCCCCTGCTGCTGCGGAGCCACGACAGGGGGAGAGATACAGAGTACTTCAAATATGTGAGCTAGAAGTCTGTCAGTATCATCTGAAGCCCATGGGTCAGACCCAGACTCAGCATAACCCCTAGGATGATCCTCAGATGATTCTGAATCAGAGAATAATTCCCCTTCTTCCAGGGGGGTATAACCAGTAATATAAAAAAAACTCCTCAGCTTCCACAGGAAAGAGAGTAACACCGGGTGCCAGATGCCGCCACTTGGCAGGAGCCTTACGCGGACCAGACCCGGCAATATGCCTTTCAATGCTGGCTATCCGGGCAGCCAAATCAGGTTGAGACTCCCCACTGGTATGCACCTCACTGGGAGTCAGGTGTAAGCGTGGGGGGGTAGGCGAAGCCAGAGGGGGCACAGCACTAGGCCCAGCTACAGGTAACCCAGACTGCAGCGCAAGCGTCTGCTGGGCGCAGGGTACACAAACCCTGACGTCGTCACTGACAGGGGATACCCCACACGCCACACACAGCCGGGCTTGTCCCGAAGGAACTCCGAGCACATTATCCTGAGAAGCCTCCATATGGTGATTATTGTGGCACAACAGGCCAATAGGGATTGACGCTAATAAAAGCAACCCGGGATGCCCCAATAACCCTCTAGGAAAGTGGGAGGTAAGGGAATACAATAGCCCTCCAATAAGAGTTAAAGCTAAATAGAGGGGATAGGACCGGGAGAAACCAAAAAGTTTGACCCGCCTGCAAGTCATAAGCAAAAAGATCGCATAAGCAATATGCAAGACAGAGAAATACAAAATAAATCAGCCCGCAGGGGCACTTACGGACCGCGATAGGGAAACGCCAGACACACACAGCAGAGAGCTAAAATGGCGCCCGCATATACCTCGAGGGGCGGGCCGCGGAGACAGTGATGCAGAACGCTTCAGCCGCAAGGCCCGCCCCCCTGAAGAGCGCAAAAAAGCGCCCACCTGACAAGGCCAGCCAATGATGACGCCGCAGCCGAAGGGAGAGCGAAGGGGAAGCGAAGGCCAGCCTAAAGGGACCCAACTGCGGGGACAGGGGGCAAGGGGCATCCCATAAGGCTCACCATGGGCCTATAACGCCTACCCTTTGGTGGGGGACTGCGGTTGGAGCAGCTCTCCTTAGCATCTGACAGCGGTGCTGCCTACCTTCACCCGAACCAGTGCAGCCTGAGCTGGAAGGCAGTAAAAGGAAACGGGTGGGAATAGTCCTACAGGGCCGCAGGCTAATAGTCCTGCTCACCTGCGAGTAGAGAGCCATCTTCTAGTCATCGCAGCACAGACTGCAGAGAAGAACTGGGGAATTTGTGGGAGGTCCATGGTATATATGGGGTGAGAGGGGCCACTTTTCTGTCTCTGCAGTCCAGCGCCATCTACTGGATGTATAACCCAAGAGTAAGGAATATCTTCTGGAACAGGACGTGTTGTATACTTAGAATACACCAAATTCAAATGGCACTTTCACTGCTTCGTGCTGGATTGGACTGCATACAGCGCTTTGATCCTGACCGCGAACATGCTGGCATGAACTGTCTATAGCATTAATGCCCTAAACTACCAAACCACAATACAGTGCTACACAATAAAGCAGGGAACACAAAGGAGTGGCATGCAGCAAAGCTCAGATAAGCAGCCTTACAATTCCAATGAGTATGGAGGATCGTGCAGCCAGAGGACAGGGGATATACAGTAAATCTGGGAGCAGATAAGTGAAACAAAGTATCTGGAAGGTTTCCCAAGGAGTGTGCCATGGAGTCTTTTAGACTAGTATACACTTTTTCTATTAATATTCGGAATATAGTAAAAGAAAAAAAAGACAAAAAAAGCAAATGCCAGCTTTCATTTTCATTGATAAAACTATGCCGGTAATTGCAGTATTGCTTTTTTTCATACCTGTCATGCGAGTTAGAAATTGGCGCATGAATAGCAAATGTACTCACAGCTTTGGTGCATGGTTCACGCACATGTGTTAATGTGGTGTATGTGTTCCTCAATCATAAGTCCGTGAGTACATTTCTGCTCATATAAGGCGAACTCACCTGCAGTTCCCATAATATGCTGCATGTGTATGTGATAGCAATCCCTCAGTGAAATAATACCATCTATGTCCTTAGCTGTAAAATGGTTTTCCCTTGCTTTGGTTGTCCATCCTTTGACAAGTGAGCCAATGCCAGAAGATTACTGTCAGGCTTCCCGGCTACAACCAAGGAAAAGGTAGACTTCTGGCAAGAAGTGAGGGCTAGGCAGAGCTCCAGATGTCGGGCGAAGCATGAAAATAAAGTTCAATTAGACAAAACAGAGTTCAGGGGTTTAATAAAGTCCGATAACAAATACAAATTCCAGGGCTGGCGGAAGACAGGCTAAAACAAGCCCAAGAGCTTATGCTCTAGGCTTCGTGCAGTTGCAAAGAGCCGAATACCAGGTGGTGCTGTTGAGCAGTGCAATGGATGTATAGCCAAGTCAAGTACAAACACCCAAGGCACTTCTGCGGCTGCGTGCAGAGATCAATGGAGCACGGACAAGTCTCATATAACAGCAAGAAAGGCGAGGACAATTACGCAATATGGGAAAGGTAAGGAACATGTGGAATGTGAAGCCGGCCGGACAATTCGAGACCAGGAGACTGAACTGTGGAAAAAAAAGTAGAGGCGTTTTCATTCAACCCTTTTAGCACCAGCTACGTGAGACCCACGTTGAACCCCTTGATCGATCCATCCGGGTCTACTCTTCCCGGGGGGGGGGGGGATTGACTCCCCCTGAGGCTTTTCCGGGTTCAAGGGAGGGCCCAAAAGAGGCCCCCACTTTCGCTGCCACTGACGTATCTGCAAAAAATACGCCATCTCCTGTTCACCCAGGGGGCATTCGATTCCCCCCCACCTAGCTTTTCCGACGTAAGGAGAGGGCCGCAACAGGTCCCCGCTTCTGCATCTAGCCAATTTATGTCCCATCACCCAGCAGGTATAAAAGGCTTCCAGCAGCAGCTGGACAGCAGAAACCACAGTGATCGATGTGGGACACAGTGCTAGGGATGGATGGGAGGTAAGTATTGAAGAAAAAATGTTCTTTACATTTAACCAATTGAGAACTGGTAAGGTGTCAATGAGCCTCCTATACCAGTCCACAAGGCTTGAAGTGCTGGCAAGTCACCTGCGGCTAGTGGGTGACTTGGCATTATGTGACCCCCATTATCTGCCTCCCCAAAGCCTGGGGGGGCAGAAGAGCTTGGGGGCCACAAAGTCTGGCCTCGGCGCCCTGGTCTACAAGGCCCCAATAGCTGGTGTCCGGGCTGGTTATGCTGGGAAGGGGGGACCCCACATGATTTTTTAAAATTTTAAGGGTTTTTAATCCTTAAAACAATAAATACATTTCATGTTAAAGCCCAATATAATTTTCCTGGAAATTCTTGCAAAAATCACAGTTAAACCTAGTGCAAAATGGTGAAAAATTATTCACCCAAAAAAAAAAATTATTCGAGGGATTACTTCAAGAAAGATGAGCCCACTACAACAAGCTGGGTACTTTCAGGGAATATATGGTTTGCGGGGGTATTCCAAATGTAAAGGGTTGCGCACTTTGAGGAGCTGACATTTTCATGTAAAATTAACCTTACGTGCATGCTTAAAGTGGACCAACACCCAGGATTTTGACTATCCTCGGTCTTGGTCCACTTCCCCCGATCGGGGTGCCCCGCTATGTAAAACCCCCCAGATCGCACGTAAAAACTCACCTCATCCCGCTCCTACGGCACATGCGTGGCCACTCGTCCAATCAGTGCGCTCTGAGCCGCTGTGGTATGCGTGTCAATGAGACATCTTACCACAGCGGCTCCGAGCACACTGCCGGCCACATCTCGTGCTTCCCTCGCGAGATCCAGGTAAGGTTTCTAGCCATCCTGGGGGGTTTCACACAGAGGGGCATCCCGATTTTGGATGCCCCGTGGGGAGGGATTGGCCCAGGAATCTTATAGATTTCCGGGCCGATCAAGTTGGGTGTTGGTCCACTTTAAATATGGGGTGTTTGGTAACTGTTCCTTTGACAGTACCTATGCATGTTATATTATATTGTTATATTATATTGTTTTTTTTTGGGGGGGGGGGGATGTGGCTTTGATTCTGCTTTTTTGTTCTTTTTTAGGGAAACCCTGTGCAACCAAAACCAAATAATTCATTGAGGGATTACTTCCAGAAAAATGTTAACAAGCCTGGTACGTCTAGAAAACATGAGGTGTGTACTTCCAGAGAATCCACAGTTTGCTGGGGGTAATTCAAATGTAGAGGGTTGCTTTTCTTGAAGAACTGCAAGATGCGCATAGCAGTTGTGTTTTTCTGAAAATCTCCTAGCGTACGGTTTCAGTTTGGGGGGAGTCTCCTGGGCAGGAAAGGGTGTCTACCAATACATATGTGGTACCGCTGTAACCAGAAGAAATGGGGCTTTTACATTTTTATTACAAAAAACAAAAATTGTAAAAGATAGGTGCTTTTATTTTTTTACACATATTTCACCCAAAATTATTAACACAAAATCCCGGTCCTACGGTCCATGTGCAGCCACTCGTCCGATCAGTGTGCTCGAAGCCACTGACATCACGCTATCTAAGACGGTGTCTAAAGCCCGCGTCACTGAAGACGCTAGCGGACGCATCCTCTGGACTGATCGCGCTCGTTCTGGAGCCAATTTAAAGCTTAATTGAACATGTATAGCGCAAAATAGTGAAAAATGGTCGGGTAACAGAGGGTAACAAAACCTCTAGGTAGGCTGGCACTTAAAGGGTAGCAGATACAGGGTGACCAAGAACTCGATGGCAAATACAAAAATCAGAAGCTGGGTAAACTACAGTCTCCACAGCAGCTAGCACTCAATAGTGAGGCTGGTTGCAGGGCTGCCTAATTGGCTCTGCCAAAGTTGCACCCGATGGTACTGGACCAGGCAGACAAATCTGCTGGTGACAGCTAAGAAACACAAGAAACACACACTCACATTGTGAATCCAGCAGCACCAACCAGTGCAGCCCATTTTTGGCAATACCTTGTGGGGAAGCTTTTAGTCACCGTAACGTTACCCAGGGAAGATACGAGTGGCAAGTGTCTGAGGTGAAGGCTGTCAGCAAGTTTGAACACATTATTGTGCTGTGTGGCTTGCAGTGCTGTGCAATGATGTTAGCTTTTAGGAGGTCCATCATGGTATCAACAACCGAGGTAGACAGCCCCTTCTCCATCAAGATGGATGTTTCAGCAGCCAGGCTGTCAAAGCCAGGGTTTGTAAATTGGGATTGCGTAAGGGACCCTGAGTGAGCAGGTCTGGCACCCTGGGCAGAATGAACTGATCTACTGCCAGCTGCACCACGTCTGCGAACCACACTCTTCTTGGCCACCTGGGGGTCACCAGAATTGCTGGCACCCCCTCCAGAGCAATCTTGCGCAGAACCCTGCCCAGCAGGGGGAATGGAGGAAAGACATATAGGAACTGAAAGTCCAGCCATGACATTGCTAGAGCATCCGTGGTCAAGGCCAGAGAATCCTGGGACAGGGAGACAAAGGCCGGGAGCTTGTGATTGTGACGGGACGCAAACAGATCCACATCTGGTTGGCCCCAACGGTGACACAGAGATTGGAACACCCTGTTGCAGAGGGACCATTCTCCCTGGCGAGAGGTCCCCCTGCTCAGAGAGTCTGCCTGCAGATTTTCCACCCCCGGAATGTACACTGCTGATATGCAGGGAACATTGGCCTCCGCCCAGGTCAGGATCAGAGACACTTCCTGGAGGGCCCTCTTGCTCCGGATCCCTCCCTGATTATTGATGTAGGCAACTGCCCTCTGGTTGTCTGAGCGCACCTGAACAGGTAGGCCCCGCAGGTGAGGAGTCAACTCAACCAGAACTAACCTGATCGCCCACAGCTCCAAGACGTTGATAGGTGTGTGGGCCTCCTGAGGGCCCCACCTCCCCTGGCACTGCAGGGACTTCCAGAAACGCCCCCAACCTGACAGACTGGCATCCGAGGTGACCGTCTCCCAGGAGGGGGTCAGAAAGGATCTGCCCCCCAACAGGTTCCTGGAGTCCAGCCACCACGAGAGGGACCGCCTGACCAGGGGGGAAAGCGCAAAGGCCCGGTCCAGGGACGTGGGGTCCTTGTCCCACACTGACAAGAGGTGGAGTTTCAGAGGCTTCAAGTGGAACTGAGCATAAGGGACCGTCTCGAAACACGCCACCATCAGGCCCACCAGCTGCATTCCCTGCCTGAGGGAGGGATGATGACAAGATAGCAGGAACTGGACCTGCGCAAACAGACTGTCAACCTTCCGCTGAGGAAGAAAAATCCTTGCCTAAACTGTATCCAGATTCATTCCCAGGAATGAAGTCACCAAGGAGGGGGACAGAGAAGACTTGGGGTGGTTGATCACCCAGCAAAATGACTCCAGAGTGGACACCACCAGCTGAGTATCCAACTCTGCCTGATATAGAGACTGGGAAGTGATGAGAATGTCGTCCAGGTAGGGCAGCACGCGGATGCCCTGAAACCTGAGCAGAGACATCACTTCTGCCAGCACCTTGGTGAACACTCTGGGAGCTGAAGTGAGACCAAAGGGCAATGCCACAAATTGGAAGTGTTGATCCTCCAGAGCGAACCTGAGGAACATTTGATGACCTGGAAACACAGGAATATAAAGGTAAGCATCCTTGATGTCCACAGACGTCATGAAATCCTCTGGGCGCAGGGAACTGATGGCAGAGCGCAGAGTTTCCATGCGAAAGCGCCTGCACCTGACAAATTTGTTGTGGATCTTCAAGTCCGATTGGGCATGACTGACCCATTTTTTTGGGGCACTGTGAAGAGGTTGGAATAGAAGCCCTTGCCTTTTTCTCTTAAAGGGACCTTGCAGATGACCTCCAGCTCCAGAAGGCTTTGGACTGCCTGCACTAGATCCTGAGCTGACACAGGGTCCTGAGAAATCCGGGAGCTGATGAACCTTGGGGGGGGGGGGGGGGGGGCAGACAGCAAACTCTATCTTGTAACCGGAGGACACTACTTCCTGAATCCACCGGTCTGAGACATGAAGCCTCCAGACGTGAGCAAGTGCTGAAGCCGTCCCCCCACCCGGATGGGTGAGGGCGCCCCATCATGCCTGAGGGGGCTTGGGAGAGGACTTAAGCTTGGAGCCTCAGGAGGAGCCAGGGCGTCCCAGTCCTCTGCCTCTACCCCAAAAGTCACCTCGGGCCCCAGTAAAGGAAGCCCCCCTCCCTTGTCTAGCACCACGGTAGGGGGAGGAAAAGGAGCCCTGACCCCGAAAGGGCCGAGACTGCCGCCTGCGCTGGGGTAACCTGCCTCCCTTAGCGAATAGGTCCAGGTGGTCCCCAAAAAGGCGTAGTCCTTTGAAGGGAAAACCAGTGAGGGCCTTCTTGGCAGCGTTGTCAGCAGCCCACTGGCGCAGCCAAACCGAGCGGTGTATAGCCACCACAAGGGCAGAGGTTCTGCCACACATTCTAATGGTGTCATCCAAGGCAGAAAGGACAAAATTCACAAAAACATCACAACTACAGAGTGCATTAAACTCCTCACAAGGCAAATCATCAGGGGCACCATCAAGGATACTTCTGAGCAGGGTCCTAATAGCCACAGCCGTAATGGCAGAGGCACAGACCGGGCGCAGCGCCATCCCCACACATGCACAGGCATGGGACGCCAGCTGGTCAATGTGCCGGTCCTCAGCATCCCGCAAGGTAGTAGAGTCAGAGGTTTCAGATAACCCTAGAACCGGGGCATCCACTTCGGGAGGGGATGACCAACACTTCACCACATCAGCAGGAAAGGGATACTTCCTATCCCAACTCTTAGGTATACCGGGAAGTCTACTGGGACGTTCCCATCCCTTGAGCACAAGGTTATTGAAATGTGCTTGCTCAGGAAAATATCATTTTGTAATTACTCCGCGGAGGCCGCACATCAACCCTATAAAACATGTTCTACAGAAGCCTGGTGCTAAAACGCCCAAGAAGCCCCAACAGCACGAGTTGAATGAGCAGTGATCTGAAAAGGGGGAACCTTCCCCTTGACAGAATAGGCCCCAACAATGGCCTGGCGAATCCATTTACTAATGGTAGACTTGGCGGGCGCCAAACCTTTCCTGGGCCTTTCCTTCAAACAAGGCGTCCGTCTTACGAAAAGGAGAAG
The DNA here is from genome assembly GCA_027917425.1 of Gastrophryne carolinensis. Classification (NCBI taxonomy): domain Eukaryota; kingdom Metazoa; phylum Chordata; class Amphibia; order Anura; family Microhylidae; genus Gastrophryne; species Gastrophryne carolinensis. Next base: position 516,297,864 of record CM051234.1, on the reverse strand, counting down.
TAGCCACCAAATAGTACTTCAAACAACAAACTACATCCAAAGAGTGCAAAACCCTCTCCCTGTCATTGCTAGGCCTAGGACACAAGGAAGGGAGAACTACATCCTGATTGAGGTGGAAAGCAGAAACCACCTTAGGAAGGAAATCTGGCTTAAAGTGAAAAACCACCTTGTCCTGGTGTCTCCCAAAGTAAGGGGCCTGAATGGACAGAGCCGCCAGATGGAGGTTTCAGCAGCCACGCCGTCAAAGCCAGCGTTTGTAAATTGGGGTAACGTAGTTAACCCCGAATGATCAGATCCGGAAACAGGGGCAGCCTGTACTGATCCACCGCCAGCCTTACGAGGTCTGCGAACCAAACCAGTCTAGGCCACCTTGGGGCCACCAGAATTGCTGGCGCACCCTCTAGAGCCAGCTTGCGTACCACCTTGCCTACCACGGAGAAGGAGGGAAACAGGTACAAGAACCCCAGATCCCACCAGGCAAGAGGCATGGCGTCCACTGCCAGGGCCAGAAGATCCTGAGACAGAGACACAAACGTTGGGAAATTGTGATTGTGACATGGGGCAAAAAGATCCACCTCCGGAGTCCCCCACTTGTGACAGAGGGACCGGAATACCTTGTGCTTGAGAGACCATTCCACTCGGCGAGAGGATCCCCTGCTCAGGGAGTCCGCCTCCGTGTTTTCCACTCCCGGAATGTACACTGCTGAGATGCATGGAACATTGCTCTCTGCCCATGCAAGAATCAGAGAAACTTCCCTGAGGGCACTCCTGCTGCGAGTCCCTCCTTGGTGATTGATGTAAGCGACCGCAGATCGATTGTCTGATCGAACCTGAACCGGTAAGCCCCGTAGATGATGCGTCAAGCATGACAGAACCAACTGAACAGCTCTCAGCTCCAAGACATTGATGGGGGTGTGAGCCTCCCGAGGACCCCACAGCCCCTTGAACTGATGTTTCTTCCAAAAACCTCCCCAGCCCGACAGGCTGGCGTCCGTGGTAACCGTCTCCCAACAAGGGGTCAGAAAGGATCTGCCCCTCATCAGATTGCTTGGTTCCAGCCACCACTGAAGGGACTGCCAAACTCGGGGAGACGTCAGGAATGACTGATCCAATGACTGCGGACATCTGTCCCAGGCCAACAACAAATGGAGCTGGAGCGACCTCATGTGGAACTGAGCAAAGGGAACTGCCTCGAAGGAAGCCACCATCAATCCCACCAGTCTCATCCCTAGCCGGATAGAAGGACGAGGATTGGACAGTAGAAGACGTATCAGATCCTGAACCATCTGCACCTTGGACTGAGGTAGGAACACCCTGGTCTGAACTATATCCAGATTCATGCCCAGAAACGAGATCTCCCTAGAGGGGAGAGAGAAGACTTGGGGTGGTTGATCACCCAGCCGAAACTCTCCAGCGCCGCCACAACCAACCGGCTCCGCCTGACTGGGAGAGGATGCCATGATTAGGAGGTCGTCCAGATACTGCACAATGCGAATGCCCTGGGCTCTGGGAAGGGCCATTATGCCCGCCAGAACCTTGGTGAACACCCTTGGTGCCGAAGTCAACCCGAAAGGGAGGGCCACAAACTGAAAATGCTGATCTCCCACCACAAACCTGAGAAATCTCTGGTGTGCTGGGAAGATAGGTACATGAAGGTAAGCAACCTTGATGTCTATGGACGTCATGAAATCCCCCTGACGAAGGGAATCGACGGCTGAGCACAGAGTCCCCATGCAGAACTTCCTGGTGCTGATGAACCTGTAGAGAAGCTTCAAATCCAGAATGGGTCTTATGGATCCATCCTTTTTGGGCACCGTGAAGAGGTTGGAATAATAGCCCCGGCATCTCTCTGAGAAAGGCACCGGGAATATGACTTCCATGTCCAGAAGATTTTTTATGGCCAACAAGAGCCCCTGCGTAGCCCGGGGATCCGAGGGCACCCGAGACCTTAGGAATCTGGGAGGAGGCCGGTACTCGAACTCCAGTTTGTACCCGGAAGAGACCACTTCCAATATCCACTTGTCTGTGGCAGCAGGCTTGGGCTTGGCACCCCAGTCAAGGCCTGGACGTGCACGTCCCCTGCCTCAGTTCCAGGAATTCACCTCTGAAATTAGAGTAGGCAAAGCCTCTGCCTGCTCTGGCACCGCAAAAGGAAAGATTGAAGGAGCCTGCCCCCCGAAAGGAGCGGCGCTGCTTCTTACACTGAGGTAACCTTCCACCTTTCACCACTGAATCCAATTTATCCCCGAACAGCCGCGTACCCAGGAAGGGTAGCGCTGTGAGTGATTTCTTAGCCGCAATGTCAGCCGCCCACTGGCGTAACCAGGCCGATCGGTGAATAGCCAGCAAAGCCGAGGTTCTACTACACATAATAATTGTGTCATCCATAGCAGATAAAACAAAGGACATAAACCATTCACACCGCTTAAGGGCTGTGAATTCATCACTGGCCGGGTTAAGCTGGGAATCACTCAACAGGTCCCTAACCACAGACCTGGTAGCCACAGTCACGAGCGCCGAGGCACAAACAGGCCGCAAGGCTGAACCCACACTGGCAAAGGCATGGCATGCCATCTGATCAATGCGTTGGCCCTCACCATCCTTAAGAATGGTGGCGTCTGGAGAATGTACAACGGAGGTGTTGGACAACCCCAGAACAGCGCATCGACCTCAGAAGGGGACGACCAGCGCTTCACCGCATCCACCGGGAAGGGATACCTCCTATCCCATCCTTGAGGAACATCGTGGAGCCGGCTAGGCCTCTCCCATTCCCTAAGAATCATGCTTTCAAAATGATTCTGATTTGGGAACTCCAAGCGAGGCTTAGAAGTCCCAAAGAATTCCCCCTTCTGTGGAGGGGACTATGCTGGCGGAGAAATAGCCAGCACCTCAAATAGAGGGGCCAGGACTTTGGGGGTATCCACGGCATCCCCCAGCCCCCGCCCAGCATCAGTATAAAAAAACTGCTGATCCTCAGCATCAGATTCCTCAAACAATTCCCCCTCCTCAAGTGGGGAATAATCAGACCAGTCAAGGGTATCATAATCACCAAAATCAATAACCGGTGCAGCCGGAGACAGGTGCCTTCTCTTAGCCGGGGCCGACCTGGCCACAGAGCTAGAAATCATTCTTTAGATGTTGGCCAGCCTAGCACATACATCAGATTGCGACTTCCCTCTAATGACAATGTCACCCTCTAATGACTGCCGCGATATGGCCTGCTGAGCACATGGTATGCAAATCAGTACATTATCCCCTGTAAGGGATACCCCACCGCCCACACACTGCCGGGATTGCCCCGAAGGGAGCCCAAGCCCGGTATCCTGGGGAGCCTCCATATGGTGATTTTATGGTAGTCGCACTGACCAGAGGGAATTATGCTGTTAAGGCAACCCGGGATGCCCCTATAAGTCCCGAGTGGGAGGATTTGAGTGATACCCCAATTTAACACCAAGGGACCCTAGGACCGGGAGAACCCCCCTTTTAAACACCTGCTAGGGGATCCTCCTGAAATTAAAAAGGGGCCCATAAGCGCAGTCATACACAAGCACAGTCAGAAAGTCAAAAGGGGGACATATAATACAATATATATATATATATATATATATAATTATATAGTATATAATGGCAATAACATGTAAAGGCCTGGGACGCTGTCCCCAGCGCAAGAAAAAGTGCAAGAAAACCATAAAACAAACGGTGAAAGAAGGAGCCCACAGGGCACTTACTGAGACCAAGAAATGGCGTCCAGCCAACAGCGAACCACAAGCGAGAGGGAGAAGAAGGGCGGGCCAGCGCAGGCCGCGTGCCGCGCCTGGCCCCGACCCCCCTCCCTCAGAAGATGAAGACGCAGCCCCCAGCCACTGACTGGGCTCCGCGCTGGCACCAAGAGGAGGGGGGGGGCGGGCCGCTCGAGGGCTCCGAGCGTCCGCCCCCCCCCGAGGAGAAAACAAGCCTGAGGGGAAGAAGCTTCCCCACCGCAATGGCCGACAAGTGCGGCCAGCGCAATAATACTGGCCAAGTAAAAAAAAAACACAAGTATGCACCAACAGCAGAAGCACACACACACACAACGCGCACACTGCACAAACAGCCACAGAGAAAAACTATAGGTAGGGACAGCGCCCCACCCAGAGGGACACAGGGAGACCCGGAAGGGGGGAGAATCCGCACCACAAAGTGGAGGGGAAAGTCTAGGGACGGGGCATCCCAAACCGGGGTCACCAACCCAGATACCGCCTACCCTGTAATATGGGGTCTCACGGGGGAGCATGGCTCCCTGTATACACCTCGAAGGTATAGCCCACAGCCAAGGCTGGGAGGCAAAGTAAGGAGTCAAAATAATAAGGTCCGGGCAGCAATAGGAACAAAAGGCCGGGGTAGCCCGGCTACCTGCAAGGAGGAGATACAGCCATCTTCAGACTTGCTCGCCGTCTGCAGAGACGAAAACTGGGGAATGTGTGGGAGGTTCCAGGTATTTATAGACCGGGAGGGGCTTCCTTTTTTTCTTGTCATCTCTGCAAAGTTCGCCCTCTACTGGTCATTACCCACATGTCATGAATATTGGAAGCGGGGTGTGTGACATACTTGGAATATTCCAAACGCAGTATGAAAAAGTTCCCCCCTTTGCCTGGGAGCCGCAACAGGGGGAGAGATAGACAGAACCTCAAAAATCGGAGCCAACAGTCTATCAGTATCATCCGGGGCCCAGGGGTCAGAGCCAGAATCGTCATGACCGCTGGGCCTCTCATCAGATGACCCTGAGTCGGAGAATAGCTCCCCTTCCTCCAAAGGGGTATAGCCAGATAGTTGCAAAAACTCATCAGCTTCCATAGGGAAAAGAGTGTGTGTTAAGTGCCGTTTTCTTGCAGAGGCCTTACGCGCCAAGGTATTAGCAATTAACTTCTCAACACTAGCCAGTCTAGAAGACACATCAGGCTGAGAATCCCCACTTGTATGCAACTCAAAGGGAGTGAGATTTAAGCTTGGGGGAGTAGGTGAGGCGAAACGAATAGTAGACTCAGCCACTGGAAGGCCGGATTGCAGTTCAAGCACCTGTTTGGCACAGGGTACACAGACCCGTGCCTTGTCCGCGTCAACATGGGACTCCCCACAAGCTACACACAGCCGGGCTTGTCCCGAAGGAACCCTGGTCACATTATCCTGAGACGCCTCCATAGAGTGATTATAGCGGCACAATAGGCCGATAGGGATTAACGCTATACAGCAACCCGGGATGCCCTTAAAACTCACTTATTCAGACAAGCATATAATCTGGCCTAACCAATCTTCTAAAGGGCACAAAGCTCAATACTGACTGTTTGTGATCCTTCCCCCTCGTCTTCACCCCTCTTCCTTCCCTTCCGTAAGCTCCCAAGGGCAGGGCTCTCTCCCCTATTGTATCTTGTACTCAGAATATCCATTGTCAACTCTGTAAAACTGCATTTGAAATAGTATATGTACCGTATGTTTCTACCCTGTCTGTAATTACTACTTTGTAAAGCGCTACGGAAGATGATGGCGCTATATAAATAAACAATAATAATAATAATAATAATAATAATAATGCCCCAATAACCCGCTAGGGAAGTGGGAGTAATTAACACTAGGCGTCACAAGTTAACCAACTAAATAGAGGGAGTAGGGCCGGGAGAAGCCAAAGGGGTTTGCCGCAAATATACAGTAATTAACAGCGGTAATAAAGCCGCCCGCGAGGGCACTCACGGAGCGCGGTAGGTAGAAGCCCGTCACGCAGCAGCCGGAACCATGCAAAAAAATGGCGTCGGAGGGGCGGGCCCGCATGAGCAATGACGTGGAACGCGCCAAAGACAGGCCCCGCCCCCCGAAGAGCGCGAAGCCAACACGTGACAAGCAGCCAATGAAGGCGCACCAGCGCCTGAGGTAACGCCGCAACCAAGCGCGGAATACAGGAAGAAACGCGCACGGCGGCGGCGGCAATTTCAAGCACAATAAATGTAAAACAAGTCAGCGTGGCGGCTGACACCAAGCATAATGTAGTGAAGCATAAAAGCCAATACATGTATATACATACACACACACACCCTCCTTTCCCCCGAAGGCTACAAGGAGATTGAGGGAGGACAGCGGCCACTTAACATAGGGCCCACCGATAGACAGGGGCAAGGGGCAATAGTGCGGGAGGGGCATCCCATATAGGCTCACCATATGCCTGTACCGCCTACCCTTTGGTGGGGGATTGCGGTGGAGCAGCGCTCCTAAGCACCTAACAGCGGTGCTGCCTAACATCACCCGACCAGTGCAGCCAAGGCTGGGAGGCAATTACTGATGGAACGGGTGGGAATAGTCCTACAGGGCCGCAGGCTAATAGCCCTTCTCACCTGCGAGAGAGCCATCTTCTTGTCCTTCGCAGTCCAGACTGCAGAGAAAATCTGGGGATTGTGGGAGGTCCCTGGGTATTTGAGGGGCCGGGAGGAGCCTATTTTCGATGTCTCTGCAGTCCAGCGCCATCTGGCGGAGTAGTACCTGATTGTAAGTATTCTATCTGGAGCAGGACGTACTGTATACTAAGAATAAAACAGTGTGCACTAATAAAGCCAAATATCTGACACCAATCCCTTTATAAAATGCAGGGAACTGCATTTACTGAGTGTCAGTATTTGACAGGGACACAGATTCCCAAAGTATATGCATTGTATTATTTTATGTTCCCCCAATATGGTGTAATTAGTGTAATAACAGCTTCACAGGCAATTATACATATTAAAAGACCTTTCACAGCCCACTTGCATTCTGTTAAAAGTAGGAATACTCTAATAAAACACAAGTAGGAAGAGAACTCTACTGCCCACTGAAACAAATACAACACGTTCACATCTATGCAGAGCCTTACGCTGCATTTTGTAAAAAGCTGAATGCAGTGTTTTCCCATAAAGAGTTATGGTGCAGGTAAAGTGCATGCTCTATACCTGTACTTTTTGGGGTGCAGTCTGGTACTTACTGTTTTCTCCAGGTCCATCGCTGACAGTACCCAGAGTCCTGCCACTGCCTCCTTCTGCCCCTACCTGCTTGGTTCTTGTGTATCTAGCAACTTCACACTGCATGGTTGCCTGTGGTGCAGCCACTGTAGTGAAGCCACAAACCTAGAGACAGGCCAGAACTCAAAAGTGTAATGTAAAATACGATGGAAACGCACACTGATGAATAAAAGGACAGACAACCTCTAGGCCAGCGATACTCAACTGGCGGACCGGGTCCGAATGCAGACCTCGGCCCTAGATTTCCGGGCCCCTGCCCTGACAGCCCCACACTCAGTTGCTTCTGTGTTGCCGCTCTCAGAATGGCCCCCTTGATCTGCGATGTAGTGCTTAGCCTCCTGTCAGTGTCATGGCTCCCTGGCATCTAGCATTGCAATATGTAATAACCAATAAGTACTGCACTGGCAGGAAGTGGCATTGCAGGGTACACACAAACTTTGTTTCTCTGGTGTCTCTTTGCCCCAATCCAATCCTGCCCCCCCATCCCAGCTTAGTCCCATCTATCCCTGTCCCACCATCTCTTTCCCCAGCTTAGCCATCCATTCCTGTCCCCTCAGATCTGCCCCATCCAGCCCAGTCTCTCTGTCCCATCCATTTCTGCCCCTCTCCCCAAAAAAAGCCCCTGTTTTTTTGCCGATTTATACCTATCCACCCCCCGCAACAGCCCTCCGCCCGGACCTTCACCTCTCACTTTATGCCTTTAAATGGACCTTTACAAGATGTGGTTGTGTACCCCTGCTCTAGGCATTATGCATATGCGCATTTCTAGTAATAAGTCAAAGCAACTGAATATGCAGTGCTTTTCTTAAAGATATTTAATCAGTCATGCAAATGAGTCTCATTGCTTTGATATATTACTACAGATTTACCATTACCAATATGAATGAGAACCTTCATGGATCGGAAAATATAAGTAAGCAGCATGAGCTCAAAGTTCAGTGTACAATACTATTTCAATTACTAAAATAAAGTAATTTCAAACATGTTGCAATTATGTGTCTAATTTACTTTTATATTACCGGCGTTCATTTTAAAATTAGTCAAGGTAACTATGGAAACCTCAAAGAATTTGATACCCCTTAAAAATGTAATTACATAGCATTGGTTGCCTATGTGACTCTGCTCATCATTTCAGATTATCTGTGTAGCTAATAAACTAGGATAAAGGTTTGCAAAGAATTCTGGTACACTGAATTGGGGGCATTCCACCCATCTGTATTTGTTCAGTGAGACACAGTCTGGTGACAATGTTGAACATAATTAGCATATAAATATCTACTTAGCACCCACAAATGTTATGTCTCATATTGCTTCCAAGTGTGTTGCTAAATATTATAAACTGAGGGGCCATATGTATTATTATCATCAGTTCCAGTGAAGAAAATTTGGAGCAGCCAATCAGCTTTAGACTGTCAAGAATCTGGTTGCAAATTTGAGCAGCAGCTTAAGTAGATTATAAAATCTGCAAGTTTTTGCAACTGCAAGTTTCTGCAACTACTAGTTGAACAATAAAGTAAGTCAGATTTTGTTTTATGGATAGAGGGGCTTTTAGAGCAGACTAAACCCCACCAGTGAAATTCAAATTAGTCAATCTCCTCACAGATAGTACTCTCCCTGGGAGTAGAAATATAACATATCCGAGCACCCATGTCATTAAACAGACCCCAAGTGAAAATATAGGAGGCTACACATATACTTCTCAATTTTTTTTTCTTCTAAAATCTTGGGCCCTGGGTAATGATGCAATCCGGAAATCGCTGGTCCGGCCGCTCAAATCCCCGGCAATCTGTGACCGCTACACAGCTCTACAAAAGATGATGGCCTTTTATAAATAAATAATAATAATAATTCCTGGGAAAGAAGAGAAGACAGTAGGGTGAAACCACCCAAAACATACTGTCTGTGGGGGGAGATTAGTCAAAGCTGGTCAAAACAGTAAGCTTAAATATATACATGCCAGAAATACATAGAAAAGGCCCACTGCTTCTGAAAGAATTGTATATTATAAATAGTGACGGTGTGTCTCTCTTAGATTTAGATGCTGTTCAGCCAGGATCTGGCCTTGGGGATGGATGTGCCCCCTCAACAGTAATTTAGCAATTTATCCTGAAGAATAATTTTCCTGTCACACTTTCATTGGTGTGGAAACATTAGCATACAAAATAAAGTACTTCACCCAAAGAAATCCTAGCTTTGTACATTACGTGTTATGATGCACATTCACACTGAGCCCAGACAGACTGCTATTCCTAAGCATCTCCAGGCAATCTTGGATGGAATGCAGGAGCCTCAGCTGCCCCTATCTCAGCATCCTCACTAGCAGAGATCCCAAATGGCCAGGAAGGAGGTTACAAACTACCTGTATGAAAGCAGAACCATTGTACAATAGACAGCATTTCAGGTAGACCAGACCAACAGCTCATATGGATCCCTCCCCAGGGAAATACAGATAAAGATAAATTCACCCTATTTGTAACCATGGTCGACCCCCCCCCCCCCCCCCCCCCCCCCCCCCCCACCCCCCCACTCAACAGCATCAGTGTATCTACCAGTGGCCTGCAAAGATCAAGTGCCGTTCGGTCTCTCGTGTTGCTTTACAACAGTCAAAAATGAAACCGGACCAACACAACAAACAGTGCTCATATGCTTCCCTCCAGGACAATTTAGATTGCTGTACATAAAAATTAATCTACCTTTTTCTATCTCCTGCTGTGGCCAATTTTAAAAACAAAATGGTGGCTCATGGATCTGCAGTGCTGCTAATGTTCCTGTTGGGGATGGATGTGCCCCCTCAACAGTAATTTAGCAATTTATCCTGAAGAATAATTTTCGTCACACTTTCATTGGTGTGGAAACATTAGCATACAAAATAAAGTACTCCACCCAAAGAAATCCTTGCTTTGTACATTACGTGTTATGATGCACATTCACACTGAGCCCAGACAGACTGCTATTCCTAAGCATCTCCAGGCAATCTTGGATGGAATGCAGGAGCCTCAGCTGCCCCTATCTCAGCATCCTCACTAGCAGAGATCCCAAATGGCCAGGGAGGAGGTTACAAACTACCTGTATGAAAGCAGAACCATTGTACAATAGACAGCATTTCAGGTAGACCAGACCAACAGCTCATATGGATCCCTCCCCAGGGAAATACAGATAAAGATAAATTCACCCCATTTGTAACCATGGTCGACCCCCCCCCCCCCCCCACCCAACAGCATCAGTGTATCTACCAGTGGCCTGCAAAGATCAAGTGCCGTTCGGTCTCTCGTGTTGCTTTACAACAGTTAAAAATGAAACCGGACCAACACAACAAACAGTGCTCATATGCTTCCCTCCAGGGCAATTTAGATTGCTGTACATAAAAATTAATCTACCTTTTTCTATCTCCTGCTGTGGCCAATTTTAAAAACAAAATGGTGGCTCATGGATCTGCAGTGCTGCTAATGTTCCTGTTGGGGATGGATGTGCCCCCTCAACAGTAATTTAGCAATTTATCCTGAAGAATAATTTTCGTCACACTTTCATTGGTGTGGAAACATTAGCATACAAAATAAAGTACTCCACCCAAAGAAATCCTTGCTTTGTACATTACGTGTTATGATGCACATTCACACTGAGCCCAGACAGACTGCTATTCCTAAGCATCTCCAGGCAATCTTGGATGGAATGCAGGAGCCTCAGCTGCCCCTAACTCAGCATCCTCACTATCAGAGATCCCAAATGGCCAGGGAGGAGGTTACAAACTACCTGTATGAAAGCAGAACCATTGTACAATAGACAGCATTTCAGGTAGACCAGACCAACAGCTCATATGGATCCCTCCCCAGGGAAATACAGATAAAGATAAATTCACCCCATTTGTAACCATGGTCGACCCCCCCCCAACCGCCGGACAAACACAACAAACAGTGCTCATATGCTTCCCTCCAGGGCAATTTAGATTGCTGTACATAAAAATTAATTAATTAATTCAGTTATGTTAGTTGAATTTAGGCAGCAGTGTTGCTGAGATGTTGGGAGAGGAAGCTCCAAAATGTCAGGCTATCACTAGAAAATTAGTTAGACTGTGTTTCAGCTTTGAGTGGATGCAAGAGGAAATTAAAGTGCTGACAATGATTCATTGTCCCTTCCTGGCTCCATTCATTTGTTTCCCCCTTATGCCTGCCCCCTTCCTCTGTGAAACCACCTCCCCCTCCCTGGCTCTGGTGTAATGTAATGAGGGATGCCACACACTGCTTCTAATGAGGGATGCTGCAAAATATCTGTAATGAGGGATGGCACACATCCCTGTAATTAGGGATTTCTCTTGCTGCCTGTAATAGGGGATGCCACACACTGCCTGTAATTGGGTGACGGGGGGATTCTGCACACTGTCTGTGATGGGGTTTTGAGGGGGATTTTAGCACACCATTTGACTCAAAATATATCTTTTTTTCTTATTTTTCTCCTCTAAACCCTGAGTGTGTGTGAAAAATACAGTGTCCCACTGTCTCCCTGCTCAAATAATCCGCCTGCAGATTCTCCCCCCACGCTGGAATGTGAACTGCCGAGATGCACGTAACGTGAAATTCCGGCAATCTCATGATGTGACTCCCTTCCTGGAACGCCTGCCAGCTTCTGGTACCACCCTGATGGTTTATGTAGGCCACAGCCATGGAATTATCTGACTGTAGCTGGGCTGGGCCAACCATTGAAATGGGCAAGCCAAGGAAAAATCTGCCTGACCTTATCAGCTGCTGCTTCAGCCCAGGAGTAGAGAGGTGCACAGCCTCTAATATTGCCTCAGTAAGCGCCTCAATCTGATCGGTCGAGTGATCTAGAGGGTTTCATGGCGCATGCACGGCTTCCAGTTCCTCTTGGCTGCCCGACTACACCTCCCCCTCCGACCGTCTGGAACTAGATCCTGAAACACTAAATAGGTCCTCGACGTAGGAGCTAGACTCCTCCAAGGACTGACTATGCCTAAGCTTGGCTGTAGCCTTCCCCCAAGGGTGGAAAGAGACAGATGAATGCAAAGGCTGATGAAAGTCACTAACCATGCTCTCCAACCGAGCCAAGCTGTCCGCCATGTCCGGAGGAGGAACCCCATCTGTGGGCAGACCCTGGGACAAAAATGGATCTGGCAACCCTCCTGAGGGGGTATCCCACTCCAACAAGTCCACGCCTGACACCACAGGGGAAGCTGGAAAACGGTCAGCTGCATAAGGTGGCGCAGGAAAGTAGTGCACTGTCACACTCAGGTAACTCCAATGTCACACTCAGGTAACTCCAGCCCTCCAGGTAAGCCCTCAACCCCCAATCTCCGCAGCCAGCTTCACCTGTAGGAGCCCCCGCTTGCCGGGATGCAGTACATGCCTGCCCGGGATCGGTTGCCCCCAGGACTTCAATGGCTAAAAGAATCGGAGCTTACTGGGTGGAGGTCTGGAGAACCGATAACGAGGAGCGGAATCAGAGTGAGTCCCAGAGATGCAGCAGGAATCACTAGGAAGTCCAAGACAGGCCAGTACGGAGCAGGGGTCAAGGCTGGCAGCGATCAGGATGGTCGTGGGTAGCAAAGGTCAGCAGCAGAGATCAAATCAGAGAGTAGTCGCTTCAGGCAAGGGTTGGCAACGGGAATCAATCAGAGAGTAGTCGGTTCAGGCAAGGGTCGGCAACGGGAGTCAATCAGAGAATAATTCAACAGATAAGCAAGGTCCAACAAGGCTCTATCACAGGCACTGAGCAACTGACAAGGTGAAGCCTTTATAGGATTGCAGATCTGATTGAAGATGGGAAGGTGAGTGTGTGATTGGTACTATTTAGAACTCTATTATTGGTTCCACAACAGAAAAATACAATTCTGTGATTAGTCACCTGTAGAATTGGCATTATGAGTATACAGTACGTCCTGCTCCAGATTAGATTACTTACACTTGGGTATTACTCCGCCAGATGGCGCTGGACTGCAGAGACATCGAAATTGGCTCCTCCCGGCCCCTCAAATACCAGGGACCTCCCACAAAATCCCCAGCATTGAAAAGCAGTTAACAAGAAGCCGGGAGAATTAAACAGAACCAAACTGGTAACTATAACAATGATAACAATCACCATACAGGGATCCAGGATAATGCAAAACCAAGGGTGGGGTGGAGCAACACCACCTTGTCCTGGTGTCTCTCAAAGTAGGGGGGCTGGATGGAAAGCGCCGCCAACTCAGACACACGCCTAACAGAAGTGATAGCCACCAAGAAGACCACCTTCAGAGTAAGAATGGCCAGGGCAGCCTCCTGCACAAGTTCAAAGGGAGCACCCTGAAAGGCAGACAAGATCAAGTTCAAATCCCAAACAGGCAACATAGGCTTACTTGGGGGACGCACTTGAGTAACCCCCTGGAAAATAGTCCTGACCAGAGAATGCTGGGCAAAGGACCTCTGGAAGAAAACAGCCAGGGCAGAGACATGACCCTTCAAAGTACTGAGTTGGAGCCCCAGCTCCAACCCATGCTGCAGGAACTCCAGGATCCTGGGAATAGAGAACACACGACAGGGAAGAGACTTAGACTCACACCAGTCAATGTAGGCACGCCAAACCCTATAGTAAATGGAAGAAGAAGACTTCTTCCTAGCCTTTATCATGGTATCAACCACAGAGGCAGACAGCCCCTTCTCCATCAAGATGTAGGTGTCAGCAGCCAGGCCGTCAAAGCCAGAGTTTGAAAATTGGGATGGCGTAAGTGACCCTGAGTGAGCAGGTCTGGCACCCTGGGCAGAGCGTACTGATCTACTGCCAGCTGCACCCCGTCTGCGAACCACACTCTTCTTGGCCACCTGGGGGCCACCAGTATTGCTGGCACCCCCTCCTGAGCTATCTTGCACAGAACCCTACCCAACAGGGGAAACGGAGGAAAGACATACAGGAGCTGAAAGTCCTGCCATGACATTGCTAGAGCATCCGTGGCCAAGGCCAGAGGATCCTGGGACAGGGAGACAAAGGCCGGGAGCTTGTGATTGTGACGGGACGCAAAGAGATCCACATCTGGTTGGCCCCAAAGGTGACACAGAGATTGAAACACCCTTCTGCAGAGGGACCACTCACCCAGACGAGAGGTCCCCCTGCTCAGAGAGTCTGCCTGCAGATTCTCCACCCCCGGGATGTACACCGCTGATATACAGGGAACATTCTCCTCCGCCCAGGCCAGGATCAGAGACACTTCCTGGAGGGCCCTCTTGCTCCGGGTCCCTCCCTGATGATTGATGTAGGCAACCGCCGTCTGGTTGTCCGAGCGCACCTGAACAGGCAGGCCCTGAATGTGATGAGTCAAATGATTCAGAACCAACCTGATCGCCCGCAGTTCCAGAATGTTGATAGGTGTGTGGGCCTCCTGAGGGCCCCACCTACCTTGGAACTGCAGGGACTTCCAGAAACCCCCCCAACCTGTCAGACTGGCATCCGTGGTGACCGTCTCCCAGGAGGGGGCCAGAAAGGATCTGCCCACCAACAGGTTCTTGGAGTCCAGCCACCACGAGAGGGACCGCCTGACCAGGGGGGAAAGCACAAGGACCTGGTCCAGGGACGTAGGATCCTTGTCCCATACTGACAAGAGGTGGAGTTGCAGAAGCCTCATGTGGAACTGAGCATAAGGAACCGCCTCGAAGCACGCCACCATCAGCCCCACCAGCTGCATTCCCTGCCTGATGGAGAGATAAGGGCAAGATAGCAGGTGCTGAACCTGCACAATCAGACTGTCCACCTTCTGCTGAGGAAGAAAAATCCTTGCCTGAACTGTATCCAGATTCATTCCTAGGAAGGGAGTCACCAAGGAAGGAGCCAGGGAAGACTTGGGATGGTTGATCACCCAGCCAAATGACTCCAGAGTGGATACTACCAACTGAGTATCCAACTCTGCCTGTTGTAGGGACTGGGAAGTGATGAGAATGTCGTCCAGGTAGGGCAGCACGCGGATGCCCTGAGACCTGAGCAGAGACATCACTCCTGCCAGCACCTTGGTGAACACTCTGGGAGCTGAAGTGAGACAGAAGAGCAATGCCACAATTTGGTAGTGCTGATCCTCCAGAGCGAACCTGAGGAACCTTTGATGACCTGGAAACACAGGAATATAAAGGTAAGCATCTTTGATGTCCACAGACGTCATGAAGTCCCCTAGACACAGGGAACTGATGGCAGAGCGCAGAGTTTCCATGCGAAAGCGCCTGCACCTGACAAATTTGTTGAGGATCTTCAAGTCCAGGATGGGCCTGACTGACCCATCTCTTTTGGGTACAGTGAAAAGGTTGGAGTAGAAGCCCTTGCCCTTTTCTCGTAAGGGGACCTGACAGATGACCACCAGCTCCAGAAGGCTTTGCACCGCCAGAACTAGAGCCTGAGCTGACACAGGGTACTGAGAAATCCGGGATCTTGGGGGGGGGGGGGGACAGGCAGCAAACTCTATCTTGTAACCGGAGGACACTACCTCCTAAATACACCGGTATGAGACATGAAGCCTCCAGACGTGAGCAAAGAGCTGAAGCCGTTCCCCCACCAGGATGGGTGAGGGCGTCCCTTCATGCCTGAGGGGGCTTGGGAGAAGACTTAAGCTTAGAGCCCCAGGAGGAGCCAGGGCGACCACGTCCTCTGCCATTACCCCAGAAATCTCCTCGGGCCCCTGTAAGGGAGACCTCCCTCCCCTGTCTGGCACCACGGTAGGGGGAAGAAAAGGAGCCCTGTCCCCGAAAGGGCCGAGACTGCTGGGGTAGGTCAGGCGTTCCCCAAACAGGCGTAGTCCTTTGAAGGGAAAACCAGTGAGAGCCTTCTTGGCAGCGTTGTCAGCAGCCCACTGGCGCAGCCAAACCGAGCGGCATATAGCCACCACAATGGCAGAGGTTCTGCCACACATTCTAATAGTATCATCCAAGGCAGAGAGGACATAAGTCACAAAAACCTCACAACGAGAGAGTGCGTTAAACTCCTCACTAGACACATCATCAGGGGCACCATCAAGAATACCTCTAAGCAGGGTCCTGATAGCCACAGCCGTAATGGCCGTAAACCGGGCGCAAAGGCATGGGACACCAGCTGATCAATGCATCAGTCCTCAGCATCCCGCAGCGTAGTAAAGTCAGGGGAGTGCATGACAGAGGTGTTAGATAATTAGGACCGGGGCATCCACTTCAGGAGGGGATGACCAACACTTCACCACATCAGCAGGAAAGGGATACCTCTTATCCCAACTCTTAGGTACACCGGGAAGCCTGCTGGGACGCTCCCATTCCCTGAGTACAAGATAATTAAAATGGGCTTGCTCAGGAAATTCTAAAAGTGGCTTAGCACTATGAAACAATTCCCCCTGTTGCCTGGGGGCCGCAACCGGGGGAGAGATAGACAGTACCTCAAAAATCTGAGCCAACAGTCTATCAGTGTCATCTGGGGCCCAGGGGTCAGAGCCGGAATCATCATGACCCCTGGGCCTCTCATCAGATGACTCTGAGTCAGAGAATAACTCCCCTTCTTCCAAAAGGGTATAGCCAGACAGATCCAAAAACTCATCAGCTTCCATAGGGAAAAGAGTGACATCAGGCATTAAGTGACACTTTTTTGCAGAGGCCTTACACGCCAAGGTATTAGCAAGCAACTTCTCAACACTAGCCAGACTAGTAGACACATCAGGCTGAGAATTGTATGCAACTCAATGGGAGTCAGCTTGGGGGAGAAGGTGAAGCCATACGAGGCGCAGGGCCAGCTACTGGTAAACCAGGCTGCAGCGCAAGCACCTGCTGGGCACAAGGTACACAGACCCGCACATTGTCAGCACTAGTAGGGGACACCCCACAAGCTACACACAGCAGGCCTTGCCCCGAAGGAACCCCGAGCACATTATCCTGAAACACCTCCATATGGTGATTATAGCGGCACAATAGGCCGATAGGGATTCACGCTATAAAAGCAACCCGGGATGCCCCAAATAGCCCGCTAGGGAAGTGGGAGTAAATTACACACTAGGCCTCACAAGTTAAATAACTAAATAGAGGGAGTAGGGCCGGGAGGTCGGCCTGTCTGAAAGACATAAGCAAAGGGGAACCGTAAGAGACATGTGAATGACAAATGGTAAATAAAGCCGCCCGCGAGGGCACTCACGGACCGCGGTAGTTAGATGCCAGTCACGCAGCCGCCGGATACAAGAAAAAATGGCGCCCCCCGAAGAGCGGAAAGCCGCACACGTGACAAGCAGCCAATAGCGGCACACCCGCTCCTGAGGAAACGCCGCCGCCAAGCACGGAACACAGTGGAAGCGCGCACGGCGGCTGCAACAAATTTAAAAAAGCAACCAGTGCAACCAAGTCAGTGCGGCAACTGACACCTACCAGAAGCACATAATACAGTGAAGCGCCAAGGCAAATTCACATACACATACACCCCCCCCCCCGAGAGAAACAAGGGAGAGCGAGGGAGGACAGCGGCCACTTAACATAGGACCCACCGATAGACAGGGGCAAGGGGAAATAGGGTGGGAGGGGCATCCCAGAGAAGCTCACCATATGCCTATACCGCCTACCCTTTGGTGGGGGATTGCGGTGGAGCAGCGCTCCTAAGCACCTGACAGTGGTCACCATCACCTGACCAGCGCAGCCAAGGCTGGGAGGCACATTAATAATGGAAAGGGTGGGAATAGTCCTACAGGGCCGCAGGCTAATAGCCCACTCACCTGCGAGAAGAGAGAGCCATCTTCTTGTCCTTCGCAGTCCAGACTGCAGAGAAGATCTGGGGATTTTGTGGGAAGTCCCTGGTATTTGAGGGGCCGGGAGGAGCCAATTTCGATGTCTCTGCAGTCCAGCACCATCCGGTGGAGTAATACCCAAGTGTAAGTAATCTAATCTGGAGCAGGATGTACTGTATACTAAGAATAAAGGGCGTATAGCCCAAAAGCTCCTTTGAGCTAATTGGCCCTAACAGTACAAGGGGCGTTCTTCCCGCCACACACTTTGGGCTCATTGGTCCCTTTAATTTTTCATCTGGCGGCCGCACTGAGAGCAGCGCCGCCGGAGGGCATAAACAGAACGTGCTCGTGCACGAATTCCGGGAAAGCCGACTGAGGAGGGGGCGGACGCAGGTGCGATCGAAGAAGCGCGAGCAGCCGCCTGGCGTGGCCGCCGCACGGGCGGAAGAGCAGCGGAGACATCGCTGGAACGTGGCGCAGGTAAGCTAGTTATGACACTACCCCCCCTTCACGAGGGGCCTCCGGACCCTTACCAGGTTTCCCTGGATTGTCGCGATGGAATTTCTTAATAAGAATTTTAGCATGCACATCCTTTGCTGTAACCCAACATCTCTCCTCTGGACCGAAGCCAACCCAGTCAATCAAATATTGCAACGAATTACGAACTTTATGCAAGTCAAGAATCTTGTTCACTTCATATTCCAGTTCGTTAATTGGTGACGGGGATGGAAGTGGTGCATTCTTAGCTGGTTTTAGCAGCGACACATGAAATGAGTTTGGGATTCTCATGGTTTGTGGAAGTTGGACCTTAAAGGTTACATTGCTTGATTTCTGAGTAATAGGGAAAGGGCCAATAAACTTGGGTCCCAATTTACTGGAAGGTTGCCGGAGAGAAATGTTTTTAGTAGAAACCCAAACGAGGTTCCCAACCTGAAGTGCGGGTTCTCGAGACCTGCGGCGATCAGCGAATCTTTTGTATTTCAAAACTGTTTTTTCCAGAGTCTCTTGGACGCGGGTCCAGATGTTCTTCCGCTCTTGGAGCAATTCTTCCAATGTCGGTAAATCGGAAGGAGACCCTGAGAGAGAAGAACCTCTGGGATTTTTCCCTAGATTGCAGAAAATCAGGGACACTTTGGTACTCTCACTCGGCACATTATTGTACGCAAATTCAGCAAAGTCAACGAACTCTGACCACTGTTCTTGAGCGTCAGAAATATAACACCGCAAGTACTGTTCAAGACTTTGCTTGGTTCTTTCAGTCTGCCCATTGGTTTGAGGATGGTATGCAGACGACAAAGATATCTGAATGCCCTACCGCAAGCAGAAGTTCTTCCAGAAACGCAAGGTGAATTGTATGCCTCTATCGGAAACTATGTTAGACGGTATGCCATGGATACGGAAAATATGTGAAATAAATAGTCACGAAAGCTCAGGAACCGACGGGAGTTTAGGTAAAGGAATAAAATGTGCCATTTTACTAAAACGGTCGACGACCACCCAAACGACAGTGTTTCCATGTGATAGTGGCAAATCAACTATGAAATCCATAGAGATATTAGTCCAGGGTTCTTTAGGAAACTCTAATGGAACCAAACACCCACTGGGGGCCTTAGGTAACCCTTTACTTCGCGCACACACAGAACATGCACCGACAAAAGAGGAGATGTCGCGCTGCATAGTAGGCCACCATACCCGGCGTCGGGCTAGAGTAAACGTTTTCCGATTCCCCAGGTGACCAGCAGTTTTTGCATCATGAAACTCGCGGATAACATCAGTACGCAAGTGCGGTGGAACAAACTGACACCCCAATGGAACATCTACAGGAGACTCGTTCTGGAATGGCGCCAAGGTATCTGATAGATCAGGAAGTAATGCCCCCACCACGCAACTAAGAGGCAAAATTGGTTCACCCATATCACTCCTATCTTTACATTCCCCGAACATACGAGACAGAGCGTCTGCTTTAGTATTTTTAGCTCCTGGCTTAAAAGTAATAATGAAGTTGAACCACGAGAAAAATAATGCCCAGCGCGCCTGGCAAGAGTTTAGTCTTTTTGCTGAACTGATGTATTCAAGGTTCTTGTGACTGGTATAGACCGTGATAGGATGCAGTGAACCCTCCAGCCAGTGACGCCATTCATCAAAGGCCAGTTTTACCGCCAATAATTCCTTGTTCCCCACATCGTAGTTCTGCTCAGCGGCACTAAACTTCCGCGAGAAGTAGGCGCAGGGATGCAAGCACTCAGGATGGCCAGAGTATTGTGATAAAACTGCCCCCACGCATCTACTTCAATGACAAAGGGCTTGTTTACGTTAGGGTGAATCAAAACAGGCGCTGAGGTAAAAGCCTGTTTCAAAGTCAGGAAGGCCTTATTGGTGACCAGTTTTCAGTAAAGGCGCCCTTACGGGTAAGGTTAGTGAGAGGTGCCACAATATGAGGAAAACCCCTGATAAAGCATCGATAGAAATTTGCAAAGCCTAAGAAATGCTGTAACTCTTTCAAAGTCTTGGGTTGCACCCAGTCCCGCACTGCCGAAATCTTAACAGCATCCATCTCCAGACACTGGTTAGATATTACATACCCCAAGAAGGGAACAGTGGTGACCTCGAACATGCATTTAGAAATCTTGGCATACAAATTATATTCTCTTAATTTTTGAAGAACCAATTTTACATGATATCTATGCTCAGACAATGAATTAGAAAAAATGAGAATATCGTCTAAGTAAATGACCACGAATCTACCTAAATAATCCAGAAAAACATTGTTTACGAAGTCTTGGAAGATGGCTGGAGCGTTACAAAGGCCAAAGGGCATGACCAGGTACTCATAACGTCCTTCACGTTAAATGCTGTCTTCCACTCATCCCCTTGCCGAATACGGATCAAGTTGTAGGCCCCTTTTAAATTTAATTTGGAGAAGATCTGAGCGCCAACAACTTGATTAAATAAATCCTCAATCAAAGGTAAGGGATACCGGTTCTTTATAGTGATCTTGTTCAAGGTCCTGTAATCTATACCAGGTCTCAAACTGCCATCTTTTTTTCCACAAAAAAGAACCCAGCCCCCCGCAGGCGATGTTGAGGGGAGGATAAACCCCTTACTCAAATTCTCAGAGATGTAATCCCTCATTGATTGCTCCTCAGGCCGGGTAAGGTTGTAGATTTTACCTCTAGGTGGAATGGTTCCAGGGAGCAAGTCAATGGGGCAATCATAGGCCCTATGTGGGGAGAGAGTGTCAGCAGAGCGTTCGGAAAAGACGTCAGCCCAATCAGCGTACGGCTGAGGTAACCCTTGGGGTAACATCTGAAAACTTCTGAGGGCAGTGGAAAAACAATGACTCATACAGAAGTTACTCACTACTTCACTAATTCCCCAGCCTGCCAGTCCAAAATGGGGTTGTGGAGTTTCAACCATGAGTATCCCAAAACCACCGGTGTTTCGGGGAAATCAAAGACGAAGAATTCAATGAACTCAGAATGAGAGGACCCAACTAATTTGAGAGGTGGAGTCTTAGTATTGACCGGACCCCCTGAATGGCCTTCCCATTAATGGCCAGGACCTGAAGAGATTTCTCAAGGGGCACCGATGGAATCCCCAAGGAGATCATACTCCTATCCAGGAAGTTGCCTGCAGCTCCACTATCAACAAAAGCAGATACTGACTTTCTGGAAGAGCCCCAGGAAAAGTCTACAGGGATTAACATTTTATTCAAGCGAGAGTAGCAAACAGACTCACCTAGACCAGCACTCTCCCCCTGATCTAGGCGTGAAAGTTTCCCGCCGAGTTCCCCTTGTTAGGACAGGATCTAGCAACATGTCCTGGGTTCCCACAATATAAACATAACCCCAGGGAGCGTCTACGCTGCTTCTCATCTTGGGAAAGGTGAGTTCTCCCAACCTGCATGGGTTCCTCCTGAGAGGAAGAAGGTATATTTTCACTAAGAGAAGACGGTGGGTCAGGGTTTTGGAAGGGTCTAAAGGACGTGGGAGCCCTAGCGCTCTCCCTAGCTCTCTCCCTAAGGCGACGGTCTATCTTGATGATGACCTGCATTAACTGGTCTAGATCTGAAGATGGAGGGAAATTGACTAGTGCATCTTTGATGCTCTCAGAAAGGCCCATTCGGTATTGGCTACACAAGGCAGGGTCATTCCACCTGGACTCTACCGCCCAACGGAACTCAGAGCTATAGTCTTCCACCGTATTCTGCCCTTGCTTCAGGCCCCGCAGCCTGTTTTCGGCTGTAGACTGTTGGTCCGGGTCAGCATATAACACACCCATAGCTAAAAAAAAAGCAGTAACTTAATGTAGGGCGGCATCATTGGGAGGCAAACTGAATGCCCAAGACTGAGAGTCTCCCTGTAGCAGGGAGATTACCAAACCCACCTGCTGAGCCTCAGTGCCTGAAGATACGGGTCTCAACTTAAAATAAAGTTTTTTGAAATTGGAGAACTTGGCACGGTCTCCAAAAAATGTCTCCGGTAGCGGGACCTTCGGCTCCGACACATGAGGTACTGAAGATGGAGGAATCTGTCTGGTTTCTTGTGTGACCACTCTTTGAGCAAGTTGATTTATAGCAGTGGCCATGGCCTGCACTTGCTGTACCAGAGGCTCGATTCAGAGAGACAAAAAAAACCTTCCATTCAAATGTTCCCGCACTCGTATGAATGTGCGATTCTATGCATGTCTTGGAAACCTTCTGTAAAGTTTCCGTCCATTCGTATGCCAGAGTACAAGTACGAGGATGTCATTTTCCATCGAGACTTTTCTGATTCATTTTCTCAGGTAACAACGTAGCCTTTCGTTTTTGCCCTTTTCCCATCGTATCCTCACACGAATCCTTTACGTTTCCCGATAGATTCTGTTTCACTTTTTCAAAAAATAATCGTCCAGACGGAATCCTTACGATCTTGCGCCTGCGCACTACAAACTTAACTCATTAAAGTGCTCGCCTACATATTTGACTCACCCTAACCCCTCAGCACTATCCTGCAGCTTCCCTTTTGAACCCTTAAAGCTCACCCTAACCACTTAGCACTATCCTGCAGCTTCCCTTTTGAACCCTTAAAGCTCACCCTAACCACTTAGCGCTATCCTGCAGCTTCCCTTTTGAACCCTTAAAGCTCACCCTAACCACTTAGCACTATCCTGCAGCTTCCCTTTTGAACCCTTAAAACTTACCCAAATCACTTCGCGGTTAGGTTCTTCTTCCATTTTATGTCCCTAAAACTTACCCAAATCACTTCGCGGTTAGGTACTTCTTCCATTTTAGGTCCCTAAAACTTACCCAAATCACTTCTCGGTTAGGTTCTTCTTCCATTTTAGGTCCCTAAAACTTATCCAAATCACTTCGCGGTTAGGTTCTTCTTCCATTTTAGGTCCCTAAAACTTACCCAAATCACTTTGCGGTTAGGTTCTTCTTCCATTTTAGGTCCCTAAAACTTACCCAAATCACTTCGCGGTTAGGTTCTTTTTCCATTTTAGATCCCTAAAACTTATCCAAATCACTTCGCGGTTAAGTTCTTCTTCCATTTTAAGTCCCTAAAACTTACCCAAATCACTTCTCGGTTAGGTTCTTCTTCCATTTTAGATCCCTAAAACTTACCCAAATCACTTTGCGGTTAGGTTCTTCTTCCATTTTAGGTCCCTAAAACTTACCCAAATCACTTCGCGGTTAGGTTCTTCTTCCATTTTAGGTCCCTAAAACTTACCCAAATCACTTCGCGGTTAGGTTCTTCTTAATTTCCCACACCCTTAAAACTTACCCAAATCACTTCACGGTTAGGTTCTTCTTCCATTTTAGGTCCCTAAAACTTACCCAAATCACTTCGCGGTTAGGTTCTTCTTCCATTTTAGGTCCCTAAAACTTACCCAAATCACTTTGCGGTTAGGTTCTTCTTCCATTTTAGGTCCCTAAAACTTACCCAAATCACTTCGCAGTTAGGTTCTTCTTCATTTCCAGCACCCTAAAAAATCACTTCGCGGACATCTGAATCTTCAGCTCTAAATATGTATTTGCCCCTTTGTTGTAAATGTATGTGTTTCAAGAAATGACACTGAAACGTTTTTTTTTTTGTTTGTTTTTTAATGTAAATTATTTTGAGGATATAAATTTTTTTTTTTTTTGGTTTTTAAAACTTGTTTTTTTTTTTTTTAGTTTTGGGTTTAAAACTTTGTTTTTTTTTCTTGGGGGTTGCTAAAATTTGGGAATAAAATTGTAAAATTTAAAAACAATAAATATAAATTGCGCCGCAGAACATGGCCAGGACCCAGGACTCTAATTCTCTTCCTCTTCTTCTGTTGTCCCCAATGAGTCAACCATCACCTTCATATTGACCACCAACGCAAGGACCCTCCGATGCATTTCAAAAAATTTTTGGCATGTGGTCCCTGTAACAAATAGAGAAAAAATCATTAGTTTGAGACCAATACATGTTTGCCACCTGTGGATTGAATGTTTTGAAGTTAACAAATTAAATAAAGGCGACATATGTAATTCTGTCAACTCATTAAGCTAAGGAAGTGGCCACAGGTCAGTCTGGCAAGTCATTAAGCTAAGGAAGTGGCCACAGGTCAGTCTTATATTGCCATTGGCTAGGGCTTGATGTATCTGTGTGTTGATGTCAAGTACCACATAAATGCAAATAATGGCATGACTACTTACTTGGTTGGTGGCCGAGACCTGGCTCGTTGGGGACAACACGATGTCCTGGGTCCTGGCTCTGCTGTGAAGAAGTGCCTGTAGAAACATGGGAAATACGGTCAGTTTTAATGTCAAATTCCACAGTAATCAAATGTCTCTTGCAAAGTCTGGTTCACATCACTCACCTTCTCCAAGTTCTGCTGGTGTCAGATCTGCTGCCTCTTCACCCACCTCACCCGCTCCCGAAGCATCTAGAAAATCAGATGAAAGGAATCAGTTTGGTAGGAGATAGCATGTATATGTGTGTGTGCGTATACATGAAGAGTGACATACCAGAGTCTCCCGCATGCGTGGCAGGGTACGGCTGCCTGCCCACGCCGTGCCGGGGTGAGGGGTAGGACCGTCGCCCTGGAGATCCACCACCTTCACTCCCAGCTGCAGAATCATGCAGCACTGGTCGGCCTGTGCGCCTCCGGGTGTGGCGAATGCGGTAATCCATTTCCAACACTACCAAAGAAAAGGCATTATAACTAAAGGGCTACCTTCTGTAGTAGTTACATCTTGCATGCAATCGCTATGTACTTACTTGGGAAATGGATTGCGAAAAATCTTCGCACCCGGGGCATGTGCAGTTGTTTCAGGTCCGACCAATGCTGCATGATCTGTGTGTGGGTGAAGGTGGTCTACAAATACACTTACGAGCATGATGATCTCTTCTTGTTGGCGGGTGAAGATAGTGGGCGCCATCTTTCTTCTTCTTCTCGGCAGCAGATAAGTAATGCCCCAGTGGTTTCCGGGTTCCGCACGTCCGGACGTACGCATAAGCGAACGCGTAGGCGTCACACGCCGGCTACCTTATTTAAAGGTCCCTGGACACACAGCTCATTCTCTTTGAGAGTCCCAGCAAAATGCCACCCAAAAAAAGCAGCAGCCAAAACTGCCAAGGAGACCACGCTCAAGAATTCAGCTATGCGGCATGAGCATGCCGAGGGCCCCCAAACAAGGTCTCAACAGGCCAAAGCCAAGTTAAAGCCTACAACCAAGGCTCCGCCAAAGCAGCATCCCAAGCCAACTACCAGCTATGGGCAAAAAAAGGAGGAGGCAGCAGCCAAAGGCAAGATGAAGGCACCAAAGCCTACAACAGCTCATGCCCTCCAAACGGGTAAGAGGGTACAAAGCCCCACCCCACCCTGCCCCACATCCCCCCCCCCACGTGGCACCAAGGCACTTGCCATCGGGCCAAAACACAGGCCAAGAAGCCGCAGCAGGGCCAGAAGCCGCAGAAGGGCCAGAAGCAGCACCAGGGCCAGAAGCCGCAGCAGGGCCAGAAGCCGCACCAGGGCCAGAAGGCCAAGATCAAAAAGCTGGCACAGCAGGCCCAAAAGCCCGAAAAGGAAGCCAATGGCAAGCTCCCCCTCCCCACCCGCACGTGGCTACCAAACGAAGGCCAAGAGTGGGCGACCCACCAGCTCTGGCTCACCCCAGCCAAGTACCTCCAAGGGCCCACAGAGCCACAAGCAGCAGTTCCAGCGCCTCAAGACCCTCTCTTCCTCGCCCACATTCCCCACCGGCACAGGTTGTCAGGCATTCACCCTATGCCACATCAACACCTGCAACTTCAGTGGCCACCCAGCCACGAACACCCAGTCCCTTTCCCAGTCCAGTACGATCAACAGCCAGCCTACAGTCCTTGATGTCTCCTACATACACCCAGGCCAGAATGTCACCCCATTTGCCAGCAAACAATGAGGAGCCACAACCACCACAAACAGGGCGCACATTGCGCAGAGGCCACTTGAGTGGCCGTTTTGGTGAGTCCCAAACTCTGGCATTGGCTAGTGGGCTAACGTTATATTATGATGAGCTATATGGGAGCAAATCCAAAACAACTAGCAAGCAGCGCAAATCTGAGATTTTAGCTGAACTCACCAGACAAGTCAATGCAGCGGGGGACGAACTCAAAGATGTAGAACAGATTCAGCGGTAAATATCGGACCTCAAATATGCCGTACGGAAGAAAGAGAATAAAAGGCAGCAGTACAGGTACATATATTATTTGTTGGTTTTTATTCTTCTTGTATATACATCAGTGAGCTTATTTCTGAATACTATGTTTTTCAGCTTACAAACTGGCGGAGGATTCCCCACTAAATTGAAATTTACACAGGCTGAGGAGATGGTGCTGGGCCTGCTACATCCTGTTGCGTTAGAGGGACACTCGGCACAACAGGACACGGACAACCCGCCAATTACAGCAGGTTAGTAATGTGTGAATGTCCCTAAAAATGGGCCAAAAAGTCAAATTAGCCAGCAAGGCATATCTAAACACATGCCCCTAGGGTGTGGCTTGTAGTGGAGTGATCACTTTGACCAGGGTGTGTCATGTGTGTCGACAGGTAATGTGTAAATTAGCACGACCATACATGACGTTTAAGAACATTTAGGAAGAGTAGGAAAGTATGGAGCTTAGTAAATTAATGTGTGCTATGTATTTTTTGACAATCACATGCCACACTTACATCTTTCTTTGTTGGGCAATTTGCTTAGAGCTCTGTTTGGGGCCCAACGGCTCAAGATGGTGAGATTGACATGTTTTAAGAGATACAATGGTAACCACCAGAATCATATTGTAACTGATATTTGCCAGCTTAGTGTGTTAACTTAATGGCCTATAAGGGATGTTGAAACAGACACAACAGCCATTACTTGCATGTTTGTTTTTCTTCACGTGACCAATGTGTCTGTTCTGGTTTAACAATCCATGCTCAATATAATGGCATTCATAGTGAAGGCCAAGTTGCACCGTTGTGGTAGTGGCCATTCCAGCTTGGGCACGTGTTTGATTTAAGCATATGTGTTATTAACCATCACCAATGTATAGTTGTGTGTTTACATTGTTGGTTTTCTTCTAATGCAGCCCAGCCTCATCCCTCAGCTAGTGGGGACTCCTCTGTCATTTTAACTATGCCGTCTTCTTCCGTGCTGCCTCGGACCCAGGATCCGATATCTACGGTAAGTGTTTTTTGATAATGTTGCGTATGCATGTGGCTTGCCATGTTTTCTTGGGCTGAATTACATATGTATTCCCCACACTGAACCTTTTTGTTTTACATGTCCCCAACAGAGCCACACACTGATGGAGGAAATCCAGGAGCTGGAGGAGGATGGAACCTTCCTTGGAGCTTATGAAGATCTCCCTCTGGGCCAGAATCTGCAACTGTCCCAAAATGTTTCTCCGACAAATCCTCAGCAGCAGAGGGAAGCTGGCTGCATGCTGCCTGCTCATCGTGGGCAGCATGCAGAGACTGACCCTCCAGTCCCCAGTTTAAGATCTGCTGTTGAGGATTTGCCCAGCATACCTGTGGCTGTTGGGGGTCCTAGAGCAACATCATCTGCACGCCCCCCAACCCGGGGAATTGGGAAGCGTACTCAGCAACGTCGCCCAGTTTCCCAGGGGAGGGGCGTGCAGATGATGGAGTCAGCATGGCACCATGAGAGGCGGCTATTTCGGCACCAAAATCAACAAAACCTTAAGTGCCATGCTGACTGAATTTAGGACCCATAATTTGAACCACAGAATTCAGGTCCAGCATGGCTGAATTGCAAAGTAACCAAAGAAACATTTTGGAACAGTTGCAGATTCCGAATGCCACACAGGCCCAGGTTAGGGCCCACCCCCCAAGGGCCACAACCTGGGTTCTATGGGCATACCCCATATTAATGTGTATTTGGCCTGAATCTGTTCTACATCTTTGCTCAACATCCCCACTGTATTGACTTGTCTGGTGAGCCCTACCAATCTAGCATTTTGATCTGCCTTTGCTAGTATGTTTTGGATTTGCCCCCATATAGCTCATTAAAGTCCTGAGGTAGCACACTAGCCAATGCCAGAGGACAAGCCTCACTGAAGTGGCCACTAAAGCTGTTGCGCTGCAGCCTTTGCCATAATTACATTTGTGGTGGCTCCTCCTGTTTGTAGGCATGATTGGGTGACATTCTGGCCTGGCAAACTAAGACCTTGGACCCTGGCTGTGATTTTACTGTACTTGGATTGGGACTGGGTGTTCTTGTTTAGGTGGGCCACTGAGTAACAGGTGTAGATGTGGCATAGGTATGTCTGCTTTCAACCTGTGCCTGTGGCAAATGTGGGCAAGCAGGAGAGGGCGTGTTTGTGTGCATATTTTTAAAATGGAACATGTTTTGACATTAATTTCATGTCCATGTCTTCCCCCTAAGTATGTGAGTGACCATCACCTACAATTCTGTTTTTAACAATTGAACCTTAAAAAATTAAAAAACGTGTTTCTGACCAAGTTAATGTCTGTCGGTTTTTGGTTAATAAATATAAGTTAAAGTAGCCACAAAAACAAACACTAACAAATATTTCAAAATGATGAAAAAAACATTGTTGTTGATTTGGGTAATTAATTCATTATTGTTTGGGTCATAATGAAACAAAAAACAAACAAATGTAACACAGCAATCACAACAAACAATGTCCAAAGAAACAAAAAAAAAGAGAAAACAATTAAGCAAAATGTGTTGCTATTACATTAGCACGGACGGCTTGGCCAAACGCACTGTGCTGCCCAACATAGGCGTCCTCTGGCTCATCGGTGGGTGGAGAGGGTGGAAAATCCACATACCGGGGGACTCGCTGCAAGATAGCAAAATTATGCAGCGCTGCACAGGCCATAATGATATCTATGACCTTTTTGGGGTCATACTGAAGGGATCCCCTGGTGTGGTCCAAACATCTAAATCGGGTCTTCAATAGTCCAAAGGCCCTCTCCACCACTGCCCTGGTTTTGCGGTGCGCCCTATTATAGGCCTCTTGTGCGGCAGTCTGTGGGCGTAGTACAGGCGTCAACAGCCACGGGAGGAGTGGATATCCAGAATCTCCTGGAAAAATTAAAGGTAAACAAATATAAACATTAATGCATACATTTCAGGCCAAAAATCCAACAAATACCTGATTAAGAAGCTAGGTGACATTGTCCCAAAAACACGACCATACATATTGCACAGGCCAAAGCGACAAAGAAACATATCTGATAGATGGTGTCCCAAATTAGAGAAATAATATTGTGGATGCTGGGCAATCAGGCAGACTGTTAAGCTATTGTTTCCTGTCTGTGCTGCTCAACAATGTTGGATGGGTTAACTTTACATTACCCATTTTCTGCTTTGTCTGAGTCCAAAACAGGTCTAAGCCGGCCCCTGCACTTTATCCCGCTCACTTCTACTCAGTAAGTGTAATGCATGTAAGCAAAGATGGCACTGACCCTCTGATAAAGTCAATAACAGATTGACAGAAAAGTGTGGGGAAGACTGTTTAATAATTTGGCTCTAATTACACTTTGGAGTTTAAACAATGCAGGACAAACATTTTGCCAGCCTTTGTTGTTTTGATAATGTAATGGGTCCAGTCGTGTTTCACATGTTCCTAAGGTGATGAAAAAGCCATAGTTTAAGAAAGGTGAATCAAACCAAAATCCAAGCCATACATAGAAAATCTAATGATGTAATTGGACTCAACTTACCAAGGAGCCATGCACCCGCAAATTCCCTAGACTCAAACCGACGGAATAATCCTGATCTTCTAAGGATGTAGGCATCATGGGATGAGCCAGGGTAGCCTGCGAGGACGCTAAGAAAGCGCATGTCCTGGGCCACTACTGCTTGCACATTCAGTGAGTGGCCCATTTTGCGGTTCCTGGGAAAAAAATTACATCAGTAACGCTTGGGAAATTAGTCAAACGCTCAATTATAACACCCTAAGTCAAATGTGTTTATCAAGACAACTAACACCAAACAACTACCTTAAATTTAAGTGCCGAACAAAAGGAGATGTATGTTATAGCCTTTAAAATTTTGATTTACTTGTTCAATTTTAAGTACACTTTCAAATGTTTGACTTTGACCAAACTGAGGGACTGATTACAATGAGGGAATAATTAAAAGGAGGAACTAGTAACAAAGAGGGATTATTTACAAGGAGGAACTAGTAACATACAGGGATTAATTACAAGGAGGGACTTGTAACATAGAGGGATTAATTACAAGGAGGGACTAGTAACAATGAGTCATTATTTACAAAGAGGGACTAGTAACAATGAGGGAATAATTACAAGGAGGGACCAAAACAAATGTTGGATTTGTCCAAAGGAGGGAGCCAAAAAAAAACAAAAACAACATAAATCAAACCAAAAAGTTAGCTCAACATGGAAGAATTAACTTGCCTGTATATGTACTCGTCGCAAGCCGGAGGGACAAGGGCAACGTGGGTACAGTCAATGGCACCCATGACATTGGGCATATCAGCAATATTATAAAATGCCAGTTTAATCGCGTTTCTGGCTACCATATCCTCAGGAAAACAAATATATTTTCGAGTTATGGTAGCCATACTTGGATAGGGCGCGGCTCAGCGTAGGCTGTGAGATTCCCAAGGAGAGGGCACCCAGCCTCTGAAACGAGCCATTCGCCAAAAATTGCATGCAGCTAAGCATCTTGGTCATATCTGAAATTGCTTGCCCCTTCCTTGTGGTGCGGGGTAACCATGGCCGCAGCTCACTATACAACTTATGGAGGGAAGCGGGATTAAGCCTGGTGAGCTCGAACAGCTCAACGTCATGCATGCCATTGATGTCCATGCGTCGCCGCCGGTGCAATCTGGCCTCTGACCTCCGGACGATCTCAATGCCCATGAGCTGCAGATCCTCATGCTCCTCAAATGCACTAGACTCGTCCATGCCTGCAAGTTCCGACGTCAAAATGGTCCGTAAGGGGATCGAAAATGAAACGGATTTATTGGGTGTTGGCCCCTCGGCAATCAGCTCTCTGAATTAATCGCCAGCCCATTGCAATAACGTAAGTTTTATGAACGGTCGAAACATTTCAGATTTGGTGGGATAAAGGTCCAGAAGTTACATAAAACTTCCGATTTCCTTTGGATCAAAGAGCATATACATATTAGTTTGAACATTCGTGCGAGTAGAAAATGGACGAAAAAAAGCAAAAAAATTACAAACACCCACCAAAACTTTCACAGACAGCTACGGAAGTCCGGACGAATGTGTCTCTGAATCGAGGCTCAGGTCATCCATGGTTTGGCCTGTGATAATGTCACGCTCAGGTAACTCCAATGTCACGCTCAGGTAACTCCAGCCCTCCAGGTAAGCCCCCAACCCCCAATCTCCACAGCCAGCTTCACCTGTAGGAGACCCCGCTTGCCGTGACGCAGTACACGCCTGCCCGGGATCGGTTGCCCCAAGGAGTTCAATGGCTCAAAGGATGGGAGCTTACTGGGTGGAGGTCTGGAGAACCGATAACAAGGAGCAGAATCAGAGTGAGTCCCAGAGATGCAGCTGGAATCACTAGGAAGTCCAAGACAGGTCAACACTGTGTAAGCTGAGATTGCGACAATACAGTTGGACGAGGCAGCTCGAGGTCAGGGTACGGAGCAGGGGTCAAGGCTGGCAGCGGTCAGGATGATCGTGGGTAGCAAAGGTCAGCAGCAGAGATCAAATCGGAGAGTAGTCGGTTCAGGCAAGGGTCGGCAACGGGAATCAATCAGAGAATAATTCAACAGATAAGCAAGGTCCAACAAGGCTCTATCACAGGCACTGAGCAACTGACAAGGTGAAGCCTTTATAGGATTGCAGATCTGATTGGAGATGGGAAGGTGAGTGCGTGATTGGTGCTATTTAGAACTCTTATTGGTTCCACAACAGAAAAAAGGGCGTATAGCCCAAAAGCCCCTTTGAGCTAATTGGCCCTAACAGTACAAGGGGCGTTCTTCCCTCCACACACTTTGGGTTCATTGGCCCCTTTAATTTTTTATCCGGTGGCTGCGCTGAGAGCAGCGCCGCCGGAGGGCATAAACAGAACGTGCACGCTCGCCATGCACCATGCGCACAGGGGCACATGGGATGCATGACAGCACTCTCTGTTAAAATATGAAACCCCGTTGCCTCTGACATAGTAAAATGGCTGCTCCGACTGCTAAGTAATACAGCTGAGTGCTGGTCCCCACACCCTCTTGCCTATCGACTACTGGTCAGATCTGCCTGGACTACAGGAAAAGCAACCTCCATGCAGCTGAGATCAACCCACTGACCAAGAATGCAGCAGCTTCTGGACCCCCACCCCGCAACATGAACAAATGTCAAATTCCAAAAGAATCAGTACAAGTCAAAAGGTTTTGTCCCCAGAAGGAGTCCTACCTGACCAGGTAAAACGGTTGGGTGGTAGCTGCGTTGGAACCGATCCTTAGCCCCAGAACAGAAAGTAATAGTGAAGAATGAGGGTGGAGCCATGAACCTTATAAGTGTGGTCGACCCGCCCCATTCTCCCATCCTCCTCTGCCAGAGCGGCCAAAGCCACACCCCCTCCTGCCGACACAGGCATGGCTGACCCACTCTCTAGCTCAGGCTCACCACCAGCAGCCATAGGGAAGACCCAGGTTGGGTGATGACCCAGGGGTTTGAGGGAACGGGGGCTCAGTGTGAAGCACACAGCAGGGCCACCATGCAAGGCCCAACTATCAGGCACCCAGTGGGTACCAAGGATAGCCTGCTACAGCCTGACTTATATAGGCAGGGAGGAGCTAGTTTTTTCTATCTTATAGTTCCCACCTATGGCTGAGATTAACCCACACACTGCTAATAATTATACTTTATTTAAAAAGAAAAAAAAAATCACTGTACTTTTTTCTCAGCAGAAGTTGTCAGACGCCTGCTTTAAAGCACAGTGTTGTATCGTAAAGTGGAAGTCCGGTCTACCACAGAGGACCCCCCTGCCAGCGATGAGGTAGGACATGGGTTAACACAATTCAACTTACTTGGTCCCGAAATCCAGTGCTGTCAATCAGCGGTTCTGGTGGTGGCTGCATTGAGGTTGCACAGAGCAGTATTCCCTGCTCCTGGCCCCCATTCAAGTTATTGACCCCACAAGCACAGGGATGCCTCTCTCTCCACTGTAACCAAGGTGACTCTGCCCATGGCCAGAGAAGCTGACTGGATGTGCCACATTGCGGGGACCAAGTAAGGTATTTTAATTTGCCTCAGTCCCATGGGTTTAAGATTCACTTAACAGAATCATGATCCCTCGATGAAATGCAGCCCCCGCAACGAGTCAGCAGTCGTGTGGTCCATGCATCAGCTGGCGGAAGCTGCTCCAAACCAAATGATCACCGCAAATCGGGGTGCCGCATTTCTCTGGGAGATAGTAGTTCACGTGAGTGAAACTGGCTGTTGTGGGGGGCTCCAGTAATTTGTATGCCCCCCAGGCCCATCCTAGTGCAGTCCAGCACTGATTTGCTAGAAAATGGGTGTTGGGGCCACTTCCATTATCTACAATAAATTCTAGACAGACACATTCGTAAGATATTTAGACATTAAATTCCCATCTGAAATTTGGGTTGTGGACATAACTAAGCGTGTATCTACCATTGAGCTTTAGAAGGTTTTTTTGGCATGTACACCATATTTCAAGGTTTCATTCAGATGATTTTAAGTTAGGTCTATGTTGAAATGTGTTTGACTGGATCCGTTATCACCCATGAAACCTCTAGAAACTGATCTTACAGTGAGTATACTATTTTTTTTTTTGTTTTCACATAGTTAGTCTAGGTAACCCTGGTTCACATACTGTATTTAGATGTATTCCCTGTCTGTAGTAGCAGAGCAATCATTTCATGAATCACAACAGAATGGGAAAAAGAAAATTCTCACATTATGATTACCTATTCATTAGCGCTATTTGGCCCTGATAATGTCAGTTGATTTTTATTACCCGGTTGCTTCTTCATGTACGGGTAAATGTCCCCTACAGGATCAGTGACTATTGAAAAAATCCTGATAGGACATTTTCTTTTTACTAACACTTTGCTTATACTTGATGCCCACTGCAGCTCTAATCAGCCGCTTGCCATGGAGGTGTTTCTATTGGTTAGCAAGAACATGCACCATGAAATCAGCAGCAGGCAGTCACCCAGCACAGCTCTTCCTTTAGGTTAGCTAGCAGCAAGTTGCGCTAAAGTCAGATGTCACATTTTAATAAATGCTGAAACACAACCTTAAATCCTTAATGAAAACATTGTTAGTTAATACATAAAACATTATACATGATATCAGCAAGCACAGGCATTCCTGAGATTCACTTGGCTTGTGGCATTGCTTTCGCCAGACACCATCAGGCATAATGAACCGGTTCACACCATCAATAAATAAAATGAAAAGCAAGTGTATTTAATCTTCATGGCAGGCAATGCTTCAGTCCCCATGAGGGTGTCTATCTGGCAGCATGTGATGGCTCATTATTTTTGATTTTGACTGTGTGATAAGTTGTCAAGATATATTTCTCATGGTTACAGATGTTAACATATTTTTCATTTACATGAAAGCGACAAAGTGAAAACGCATGCAAAATTCAGTGGAAAATGATGGCTGCCTGTAGGTGTCAGATTCATTCTGTCAATAGCGATAGCAATCAGTGTCAATGCAGACACAATTGTAAACCAAGAAAGACTCTTTATTTAGAGAGTTTTTTTGTTATAGAATAAAACCTTTTCACTTAATACCTCCCTTACCTATAATGCTGTAGCACAAAGTTCCAAAGTTCAGGGCTAAAACCCTGGGCCAGTGATCAAGCAATGAAACTAAGCACAGCAAAAAATTAAGCTTACTTAAAGGCCATGGCAATGCCCACACTAACTTTCTCCCACATTACCTCCATAAAAACAGCCTAAAACAAGCCAGCTAAAAGCATCTCAAAACCTATGATTATAGAAAAAATACAATTCTGTGAAATACTCACCTGTAGAATTGATATTATTTGTATACAGTACGTCCTGCTCCAGATATAGTACTGGAGTACTGGCGCTGCACTGCAGAGACATGCAAAACAGCCTCCTCCCGGCCCCTCAAATACCCGGGGACCTCCCACAAATCCCCAGCATTGAAAAGCAGTGAACAAGAAGCCGGGAGAATTAACCACTGAAACTGGTAACTATAACAATGGTAACAATCACCATACAGGGGATCCAGAAGAATGCAAAAACCAGGGTGGGGTGGAGCAGGACATACTGTATACAAATAATATCGATTCTACAGGTGAGTATTTCACAGAATTGTATTATTCTTAGTCTAAAGTACGTCCTGCTCCAGATATAGTACTTACACTTGGGACATCCAATAGCAGTGTCCATAAAGTAGGGTGGGATCCCCAACAAAAAGGCAACAGCAGACAGTTAAAACCACTGCCACCTGCATAACCATGCGGCCAAGACAGCAAGAGCTGAGGCCCTAACATCAACCTTGTAAAACTTTGAAAAGGTATGAACAGAAGACCAAATAGCGGCCTAGCAACCAGTTCAACAGAAGCCTGGCGCTGGAAAGCCCAAGAGGCACCAAAGCACGAGTAGAAAAAGAAGGAAAGCGAAAAGGAAGATTCTTCCCCTTGTTAGAATAAGACCGAGTAACAGCCTGACGAATCCAATAGCTAACAATAGACTTGGCAGAAGCCAAGGACCCTTTCCTAGGACCAGAAGGAACCATCTCCTTCAAGAAATGACCAGGGCCAAGGCCGCCCAAATCCCCGAGAACAGACGAGATCGGGCACATTCAGGATGGAGTGACCGTAGGTCCAAAGGAGCATCATTTCTCCTAAAGGACACAGTGACTACCAAGGAAAAACTTCCAACACCTGTTCAAGGAATGCAGAACCCTTTCCTCAGCGCTGCTAGGAATAAGGCACCGAAGGAATAACAATATCTTGAATCAATGAACATAAGACACCACCTTAGGCAGAGAGTCCGGCTTCAGGCGGAACACCACCTTATCCTGGTGTATCTCAAAGAATGGGGGCTAGGTAGACAGAGCCGCCCGCCAACACACGGCTGACCGAAGTCACAGTCACCAGAAGGACAACCTTGAGGGTAAGAACAGCCAGACAGCATCCTGAATAGGACCAGAGGGAAAAAACCCTGCAAGGCAGACAAAATCATATTAAAATCCCAACAGGGACCATAGGATTACATGGGGGACGCACATGAGTACCCCCTGAAAGAAGTCTTAACCAAGGAAGACTGAACAAAAGACTTCTAAGGCAAGGCGGACAGGGCAGACCCTGAACCATCAGAGTACTAAGTTGGAGACCAACTCCAACTCATGCTGTAATAACTCTAGAACCCTGGGAACCGAGAACACCCGACAGGGAAGAGACCTAGACTCACACCAATCGATATGGGTAAACCATACCCTATAACAGATGGAAGAAGAGGAAGAAGCTTGCTCCTAGTCTTCCCATAGTCTCAATCACCGAGACAGATAAGCCTGTCTCCATCAAGATGGATGTTTCAGCAGTCAGGCCGTCTAGGCCAGAGTCTGTAGATTGGGGTGACGTAAAGGGGCCCTGAGTGAGCAGAGCTGGCACTCCTGGCAGAACGTACAGAACTACTGCCCCCAGTACCAAGTCTACGAACCACACTCTACTAGGCCACCCGGGGACCACCAGAGTCACTGGTCCCCCTTCCAGAGCAATCTTGCGCAGAACCCTGCCTAGCAGGGGGAATGGAGAAAAGACATACAGAGCAGAATGTCCAGCCATAACGTTACCAAGGCATCCTGACCACGGCCAGAAGATCCTGGGACAGGGAAAAGAATAGCAACGGGACGCAAACAGGTCCATAACTGATTGGACCCCATAGTGACACAGGGATTAGCACAACCTGTCACAGAGAGACCCTACCGGGGCGAAAACCACTGATATGCAAGGAACATAGTCCTCCACCCAGATTAGGATCACAGACATTTCCTGGAGGACCCTCCTGCTCCAGGTCCCTTCCAGATGATTAATGTAGGCCACTGTCAGACAGACAGACAGACCGAGCGCCCCCGAACAGGTAGGCCCTGAAGAGGAGTAGCCAAGCGAAATAGAACCAACCTGAATGCTGTTTCAAACATTGATAGGCGTATGGAGCCTCTAAAGGCCCCACCTCCCCCAGAACCGCAGGGAGTTTCAGAAGAAAATCCCCCCTGTAACCTGATAGATTGGCATCCATGGTGACCGTCTCCAGGAAGGGGCAAGAAGGGAACTGCCCCCAGATAGGTTCCTTGAGGTCATCCACTCCAAGAGGGACCTCCTCACCAGTGGGGAAGGTACACAGGCCCTGCTCCAGGGATGCTGAATTCCTGTCCTGTACTAACAATAGAAGTTGTTGAAGGGCCCAAGGGGAACTGAGCAAAAGGAATCCCTACTGAGCAAGCCACCAACGGGCACGCCAGCAGGGATGGGGACAGCAATGAGGGACTAAGCCTATGCAACCAGATTGTCCACTTTATTGCTGAGGAAGGAAGGTTCTCGCCTGAACCGAATCCAGATTCATTCCAAGTAATGGAGTAACCAATCAAGGGGACAATGAGGATTTGGGGCGATTGATCACCCATCCAAATAACTCCCAGTGGACACCACCAGTCAAGAAACCAATTTAGCCTGACGTAGAGACTGGGAAGTGAAAAAGGACGTCCAGGTAGGTCATAGCGCTAACGCCCCTTGGTCTCATCAGAGATATCACCCCCGTCAGCACCTTGGTGAGCACTCTGGGAGCTGAAGAGAGGCCAGGTAACCAGGTCACAGATTAGCAGTGTTCAAACTTCCAACACGAACCTGAAGAGCCTCGGTGTCCAGAAGACACAGGGAAGTGAACAGAAGCATCTTTGAGCTCCACAGACGGCAAGAAGTCCCCTAAGCGCAAGGCGCTGATGGCCCAACCCAGAGTTTACATGCAGAAAATGCCTGTAATTGGTGAATTGCCGCAAACTTGTGAATCCAGAATGGGCCAGACTGACCCATCCTTTCGGGGGACTGTGGAACGTTGGTGTAGCGGCCCCTGCCTCTGCCTATTAAGGGCAATCTGCAAGTGACCCCCAGACCCCGCCGGCCCTGCATGGTCTGTACCAACGCCTGAACAGGGGCAGGGACCAGGAGTACCCTGATAATCATTGGGGGGCCGCACAGCAAACTCTAACCTGTATCTGGAGGACACTACCTCCTGAATCCACCAGAATGAGGCGTGATGCCTCCAGACAAGAGCAGAGTGCTGCAGCCATCCCCTCACCCAGACGGGCGAGGGAGCCCCATCATGCTTGAGGGGGTTTGGTGGAAGATTTAGGCTTCACCAGGGAGAGAGATAGACAGAACCTTAAAGACCTTAATCAACAGATCGTCAGTGTCACACTGGCCCCAGTATTCAGGGCCAGAATCGTCATGACTCCTCGGCCTCTCATCAGATGAGCCTGAGTCAGAGAACAGCTCTCCTTCATCAGAAGGGGTATAGTCACACGGAGTAGTAAGCTCCTCAGTTCCCATAGGAAAAACAGTAACATGAGGCGTCAAGTGCCGCTTCTTACCAGGGCCCTTGCGCTCTGACAACCTCGCAATAATCCGTTCAGCCGTAGGCAGTCTGGAAGACCCAACAGGCTGCAAATCCCCACTTGTATGCGACTCAGCAGGAGTGAGATTTAAGCATGGGGAAATAGGTGAACTGAAACGAGGTGCAGCCACTGGCAAGCCTGATTGCAGGGCCAGTGCTTGCTCGGCACAGAGTCCGCAGACCCATGCCCTGTCAGCATCAGCATGGGGTTGTCCACACGCTATACACAGCCGGTCGTGTCCCAGAGGGACCCCGGTCACATAATTCTGAGATGCCTCCATATGGTGATTATTTAGGCACAATATGCCAGTAGGGATTTACGCTATAGGCCACCCTGGATGCCCCAAAGACCCGCTAGGGAAGTGGGAGAATTTTATAAGGCCCGCTATAAATTACACAGGGCCGGGAGAAGTCAATGGTGTTCACCAGTCTGAAAGACACAATGAGAATAAGTGGTGTCAGAAACACGCGCAGTAAGCAAGAAGTATGAAAATCGCCCGCGAGGGCACTTACAGACCAAGGAAGGAGGGGGACCGTTACCAAGCGCCCGCGACTACCATCAAAATGGCGCCAAGCGAACCTCGAAGGGCGGGCCAGAGCGGCCCATGATGCGGAGCGCGCCAAGCCAGGTCCCCACCCCCTCGAAGAGCGCGAAACTCTAAGACAGTAGTCAACTTGTCATGAGGAGCGAAGTGTATGACACACTTAGAATAGATGATTTGCCAATGAAGACGCCGCAGCGTCTGAGGCGACGCCGCCGCCCGGCGCAGCACATCCAATAAGGCAAGAGACGCGCGCGGCGGCGGCCGATACACAATAAAAATGCAAACAGCGTGGCTCTGACACCAGGTATATAAGTCAAAGGACAATACTAAGGCCATAAGCGTGTAAACCCAATACACTGAGACCACCACACAACCCCCCCCTTTCTTTCCCCCAGAGCTACGGGGGAAATGAGGGAGGATGGTGACCCTTTGTACAGGGCCCACCGCTACACGGGGTATGGGGCAATGATGCGGGAGGGGCATCCCCTAGAGGCTCACCATCAGCCTAAACTGCCTACCCTTTGGTGGGGGACTGCGGTGGAGCCTAGCTCCATAAGCACGCATGGTGCTGCCTACCTTCACCCAACCAGCGCAGCCCAGGCTGGGAGGCACATCACAGGGAGGATGGGTGGGAATAGTCCAACAGGGCCGCAGGCTTTGATAGCCCCGCTCACCTGCGAGAGAGTGATACTTCATGTCTTCGCAGTCGGCACTGCAGAGAAATCTGGGGATTTGTGGGAGGTCCCAGGGTATTTGAGGGGCCGGGAGGAGCCTGTTTTGCATGTCTCTGCAGTGCAGCGCAATCTGGCGGAGGATAACCCAAGTGTAAGTACTATATCTGGAGCAGGACGTACTGTATACCAAGAATATACCTTATTTATTCTAATCAAAGATGCTTTTTATTACCTTAATTTCCTAGCCGTGGCTGAGCTGGGAAGGGCATGTCATGGCACACCTTTATGACCTATGATCGTGCTCTGCCGTGGTCAGAGCCAGCTGTGGGACCACTTTGGCTTGCCATACCCAATCATGCTGAGAGCATCAAGGAACAGAGTGGCTGTTAGACCCCTTTTTGTGTGGTCCTGGAGAAATAAAATTTAAATGAGGGCAAACTCTGGAGCCCTGCTACTGCTTTTTACCAACACTGCAGGAAATGGAACAGAGGAATACTGACCCCTTCATTAGCAAGAAGCCGAAAGCTTTACTCAGGACCAGAAGGTATCCAGTTAAGATCAATCCAAAGGGCGCAGTGGCCCTGGAAGCAAGCAATATCAGGCGCATACATAAGGAGGCACCCGCAGACCCCAAGGGCATCAGTCCCCCTAAGGGACAAGAAACCATCAGGAAAAATTGCAACACCTGTTGAGGGAATGTAAACTCTTAACATTAGCATTATTAAGAATAAGGTCCGTAGTTAGACTAAAAGGACTTATCAATGATCATAAAACACCACTTGGGCACAGAGGTCCGGCATAAGACGGAATACCACCACGGCATGGTGTGCATATAGATATATATATATATATACATATCGAGCCAAGGCTAAGTAATCGGATCCACCTTCTCAGGCACACGTCTGACTGAGGCAGGAGCCCCCAGAGAAGCGACTTGGACTACAAAGCAGCTCAGACAGCATCCAGCAGAAGTCCCAAGGGAAAATCCGCAGGGCAAACAGAATGAAAAATGGATCCCAACAGGAACCACAGAAACTACTTGGGAGATGCCCATGAGCAAACCCCAAGAGAATTCCTCACAAAGAAGACAGAATCAGACTCCTACAGGAAGACAGCCAGGACAGAACCTGGACCTTCAGAGGAGAGATGGGGATCCAACCCCAACCTATGCTGTAAAGACTCTAGAACCCTGGGAACCAAGAACGCCCAACAGGTAAGAGTCCAAAACTCATGCCAATCAGTATGGGTACACCATGAACACCAATAGACAGAGGAAGCCAAGGAAGCTTGCTCCTAGTCCCCAATATACCAAGTCACCCAGAAGATAAGCCCGTCTCCAAGGGGTGAATGAATCAGCTGTCAAGCCCCAGACAAGAGTCTGTAGATTGAGACGACAAAAGAAGGGGCCTGACAAGGGCAGAACCGCACTCCTGAGAGAGCGTACAGGCGTGGCCCAGACTGCCTCATACTGTTGAGGGAAGGAGGAAGGTTAATATAGAGGCCATAGCCCCATACTGTTAAGGGCAACCTGTAAGTAAGCCCAAACTCTGTAGGCCCAGTACGGCCTGCATCAATTCCTGAGGGAGAAACAGGGGCTAGAAGCACCCTGACAACCACTGAGAGGGACCGCCCAGCAAAAGCTATCCTGTGTCCAGGGGAACTACCTCCTGGAACCACCAGAAGGAGAAGGTACATTCCTAGATGGGAGACAGCTGCTGCAGCAGTACCCTCGCCCAGAAGGGCGAGGGCATCCCTTCATGCTTGGGAGGTCTTGGCAGATTTGGACTTAGTCCTGCCAGAGGGCCCCGGGCGTTGCCTGCCCACCCCATGGTGGAAATCCACACCGAACAGTTGGAAGCACACCTCAGGTTCGCGTTTGACACTAACGTAGGGAGGTGGAGGGTGACCCTGCCCCGGGTAGGCCGGAGCGGCCATCTGCGCAAGGGTGCCTTACCTTTTTTACCAAAAAGGTCCAAACGGGCCCCAAATAGTCGCCGTCCTCTGAATGGAAGGCAAGTGAGAGCCTTTTTCGTAGCATCGTCAGCAACCCACTGTCGCAGCCAGACCAGGCGGCGAATAGCTACCACAAGGGCAGAGGTTCTAGCACACATCTTAATGGTGTCATCCAGTGCTGAGAGGATAAACTTCACAAACGCATCACAGTCTTTAAATACCCTCCAAGGGAGGTCCTCAGGACGGTGATCAAGTACTTTTCTGACAAGAGTCCTGGCAGCCACCGCAGTGATGGCCGCGGCACAGACCGGGCGCAGAGCTGTCCCTGCACACGAGAAGGCGTGGGAAGCCAGTCTGTCAATGCGCCGGTCCTCAGCATCCCGAAGGGTACGGTAATAAGGAGCCGTCATGAAGGGGGGGTTAGTAACCCCTATAATCGGTGCATTCACCACAAGAGGTGCCGACCAGAAATTAACCACATCAGGAGGGAAAGGGTAATTCCAATCCCAGACCCCTGGGACCCCTTTAAGTTTACAAGGCGATTCCCATTCTTGGGATATAAGATTCTGGAAATGATCCTGTTCCAGGAACTCCAAGCGCGGCGGCGCTGTGTGGAAACTCTCCTTCTTAGGCTTGGGAGTCTCTCCAGGAGGGGAGATTGACAAAACTTCAAAGATCTTAATAAGAATTTCATCTGTGTCACACAGGCCCCAAGAACCGGGCCCAGAATCATTACAGCTCCCGGGCATCTCATCCGAGGAGCCCGAATCTGAGAATAGCTCACCTTCCTCAGAAGGATCAAGGTCCTGCATATCAGCAGAGTCATCGGTATCGTTAGGAACCGGAGAGCCAGGAGGCGTCAGGGACCGCTTCTTACCAGGGCCCATACGCTCCGCCAATCCAGACAGCACCTGCACCGCCGTAGGCAGCACGTGCGGCTCGGCTTGCAGGTCATCCCCGCTCGAGTGGGACTCATCAGGAGTGAGGTTTAGGTCCGGGGAGACGGGTGTATTGAAGGGAGGTGCAGCCACTGGCAGACCTGCCTGTTCAGCACACGGTCCGCAGACCCGTGCTCTGTCAGCATCAGCATGGGGCTGACCACACACCGCACACAGCCGGTCATGTCCCAGAAGGACCCCGGGTACATAATTCTGAGATGCCTCCATATGGTGATTATCTTGAGCAGTATGCCCGCAGGGATTTATGCAATAGGCAACCCTGGATGCCCCAAGACCCGCTAGGACCGCACCACGCGCGCGCGCGAAGATTGTCAAAATGGCGCCAAGCGAACCTCGAGGGGCGGGCCAGACCAGGCTGTGACGCAGAGCGCGTCATGCCGAGTCCCCGCCTCCCCCAAAGAGCGCAAAGCTCTAACCAACAGAAATAAGGACAGTATTGGATAGAAGGCGCATGCACGGAGCGCGACACTGACACCCAATTATAATAAAAACCAAAGGCCTTAACGTGAAATATTGCACTAGGACTGCCACACATACCCCCCCCTTTCTTTTCCCCCGAGTCACGGGAGGAAGCGAGGGAGAAGCAGACCAGCGTCCAGTGGACTAAATCTGTGAGGGGCACGGGCAACAATGCGGGAGGGGCATCCACTAGAGGCTCACCATCGGCCTAACCGCCTACCCTATGGTGGGGGATTGCGGTGGAGCGTGGCTCCGTTCAGCACACAAGGTGCTGCCTACCTTCACCCGACCCACGCAGCCCAGGCTGGGAGGCATATTCTTCCAAAGTGGACGGGTGGAAAAGCCCCGCTCGCCTGCGAGAGCGTGATATCTTCATGTCTTCGCAGTTCAGCACTGCAGAGAAATCTGGGGATTTGTGGGAGGTCCCTGGGTATATGAAGGGCCGGGAGGAGCCTGTTTTTTGCATGTCTGCAGTGAACAGCGCCCTCTGGCGGAGTATTACCCATGTGTAATTATTATAGATGGAGCAGGACGTGCTGTATGCTTAGAATAAAGACAACACTCGCCCAGCAGCAGCTCTTCTGTGCAGGTCTAGTGTTTCCCAGCAGCTCATCCATCCAGCCCCAACATTTTCATACTGAGTGATGGTGGGGGGTGTCCAG
Organism: Gastrophryne carolinensis; assembly: GCA_027917425.1. Classification (NCBI taxonomy): domain Eukaryota; kingdom Metazoa; phylum Chordata; class Amphibia; order Anura; family Microhylidae; genus Gastrophryne; species Gastrophryne carolinensis. The sequence goes on along the minus strand of CM051234.1, from coordinate 516,253,823 downwards.
CGATTTCGTCTTTCAGCGCAGGGGGCCTAGCATGGCAGCATCCGTGGAGCCTAGTTTACATCCAAGCCTGCCACCGTTGATTGCAATGGAGGGGGTGTGCAAAGATAGGCTCGGTAGCATTGAATGGAGTAGGCATGGCAGGGGGGCATAAAGCCATGTTGATGGAGCCTTGTTCTCCCTCATTAGTAAGTATGAAGACAACGGCGCTGCACAGAGCAGTTGTGGGAAATAAACATGAGCACAGTTTTTTTTTTAAATAATGAACAAAGACTTTAACCCTTTAAGTGCCAGCCTACCTGGAGTTTTTGTCACACTCTGTAGCCAGACCATTTTCCACTATTTTGCGCTCCCCGTGTTCAAATGTGATTTTTGAATGGATTTCCAGGGATTTCCCAGGAAAATGATATATTGTTTTTTTCAGCAGAGTCTGAGCTTTAACACGAAATGTCTTGTTTGTAATTTTTAGGTGTATTCTCAATATTTTTTGGCAAAATATGTGCAAAAAAATAAAAAAAAAATCTATTTTTTACAATTTGTAGTGTTTTTTTGTAATAAAAAATGTAAGTTTGTCAATAAAATCTTATTGTGTGTGAAATCCCAATTTCTCCCGGTTACAGCGGTACCACATATGTATAGGTAGACACCCTTTCCTGCCAAGGAGACTCCCCCAAACTGAAACAGAGCTTTAGGGGATTTTCAGAAAAAATACAACTGTGATATGCGCTATGCGCACCTTGCAGTTTTTCCAGAAAAACAACCCTTTACATTTGAAATACCCCCCCCCACAAACTATATATTCTCTGGAAGTACACACCTCAGGTTTTCTATTTGTACCAGGCTTGTTAATGTGGCCACAGTTTTCTAGAATAATCCCTCAATGTATTCTTTGGTTGCAAAGAGTTTCCCTAAAAAAAGGATAAAAAAGCAGAATCAAAGCCACATTTTCCTAAAAAAACTATATACAAACAAGAAAAAACAAGTATAATCTGAAAAAGCAACATCCCCCGTACAGAACGATACCCAACATGCATAGCTACTGTCAAGGGAAGAGTTGCCAAACACCCCAAAGTAAAGCATGAGCATAACGGTAATTTTTCTTGAAAATTTCAGCTCTGCAGACGGGGAGGCCGATTCATTAATAGCGCCAGGTAGCGACAGATGAGCGCCAGTAGCGTGATTTTCTCAGCGCCAGCTAGTATTCGCTGTGCTTGGCCGGGGTTTGCTTGTTGACAGCGACTCAGTCGGTGTGCGGTAATGTTGAATACGGGCTGGGGGGTCGCTGTTTCACAGGTTCAGCGTTGTATGGGTGCGCCTGACAACGAATGGCCAGAGCGAACGGCTTGCTGCAGATTCATTAACAAAACACGCTCCGAATTTATTTGCGCTGTGAATTCCTTGTTTAAACCCCAGAGCGCTGGCGGTGATGGGTGTAAAATAGTTTTTAACCCCCAAACAACCATATTTTTTGATTGTAAAATTATACAAGTTTTTATAAACATTTTGTAATATGAATACATTAATATCAGACCTGTAATATCAATTCTGCACAAATTTATTTATTTTTTTTTTTTACCTTAAAAAAAAATCCTAACATTGCAGAAGTGGTCAAAGAATTTTTGACATTTAAAAAAAAAAAATAAACATTAATAGGAATTAATTATGATTAATTAAAGATTGCTCCATTGAAATGCATTGGACATCGCCAGGGAGCGACAGGTCATACCTGGCGCTGTGATGGGATTAGCAGCGGCGCTGTTCGTTGCAGTCGGCTACATGATGAATCCCGCGCTAGCTGTCGCTCTCGCCGGCGCTAGCCTCATTTAGCGTGATAAATGCGTCATTGTGACCGCCGCCGGCCGTACTTGAGTCGGTAGCCGCCGTTAGCTGGCCGTACCTGGCGCTCGTCAAACACTACCTGGCGCTAGCCCTTGATAAATAAGGGCCAAAGTGCGCACCTTGCGATTTTTCAACCAAAACAACCCTTTACATTTGGAATATCCCCCATAAACCATATATTCCATGAGTACACATGTTAAGCTTTCTAAGCGTACCCAGCTTGTTGTAGTCGGCTCATCTTTCTGGAATTGATCCCTCAAAGAATTCTTTGGTTGCGCAGGGTTTCCCTAAAAAATGTATAAAAAAGCTGAATAAAAAAACACCTTTTCCTAAAATATAAATATGCAAACAAGAAAAAACAAGCTAAGTCTGAAAGCGCAAGGTCCCCCGAACAGAACAATACCCAACATGCAGAGGTACTATTAACCCTTTTAATTGCCAGCCTACTTGAGATTTTGTCACCCTCTGTTGACAAGTCATTTTTCCCCATTTTGCGCCATGTTTTGCTGGAATTTTCAGGAAAATTATATATATATATATTTTGCAGCAGAGTTTAGGCTTTAACATGAAATGTCTTGTTTGTAAATTTTATTTATTATTAATTTTATTTATTAAGTAAAAAAAAAAAAAAAAAAAAAAAATTTTTTAGAAAATTGCCTCGTTTATTTTAAATAAAAAATGTATTTTATTAGGGAAAACCATATTGCATGTGAAAGCCCCATTTCTACCGATTAGAGCGGTACCACATATTTATCGGTAGCCCCCTGTTCCTGCCCAGGAGGCCCCCCCTAACTGAAACAAGTAATTTTTAACATTTACAAATAAAATACAACTACCATCCACACTACAAAGGGTTAAATCGAGAAAAAAAATGACATAGGGTCCCCTCCCAGGGGGGGGGGGGGGGGGGCATTTTTTTTTGCATTTTAAGGGTTAAAAACCCTTAAAAATCCCAAGAGAAAATGACGTAGGGTCCCCCCTACCCAGCATTACCGACCCGGGCCAGCTATGGGGGCTTGTAGAACAGGGCGCAGGGGCCAGCGTTGGTGGCCCCTGGCCCTGCAGGCTACTAGCCCACATAGCCACTAAGTGGCCCGGGCCCTTCTGCCCCCCCCCCCCGGCCGTTGGGGAGGCAGGTAATGGGGGGCTGGGGGTTAATGGCAAGTCACCCGCTAGCCGCAGGTGACTTGCCAGACCCAGAGCCTTGTGAACTGGTATAAGGGGTCTCATGGATGTGGGCAGGAAACAGCTACATTTCAATTAAGTCCTGTCAGGCTTATTTTCAAAAGTAACTAAGCTTAGTTTTTGGTAGCTGCAGGAAAAATACCATTTTGTGAGTACTCACCTTTGAAATGGGTATTATGAGTGTGTCATACACCCCGCTTCCGCCATTCATGACATCTGGGTAGTCTCCAGTAGAGGGCGAACTTCTGCAGAGATGAATGCAAAAAAGAAGCTCCTCCCGGGCCATAAATACCTGGGACCTCCCACTAATCCCCCAGTGTATGATAGCAGTAAGAGGACCAGGAAGAACCAATATAACAAAAATAAAAAAGGTTCACCATATAAAGGATCCGGAATACAACAAGGGTGGGGTGAAGCGGGGTGTATGACACACTCATAATACCCATACTCACAAAATAGTATTATTCTAAGTGTGTCATACACCCCGCTTCCACCATTCATGACATCTGGGACATCCAATAGCAGTGTCCGTCATGGGTGGGAACCAACAAAAAAAAATGCACCAACTTAAACCACTGCAGCTTGCAGAACCTTGCGATCAAAAACAGCATCCGCTGAGGCCCGCACATCAACCTTATAAAACTTGGAAAAAATATGAACGGAAGACCAAGTAGCAGCCTTACAAACTTGTTCAACAGAAGCCTGGTGCTGAAAAGCCAAGGACGAACCAACAGCACAAGTGAGCAGTGATCTTAAAAGTGGGAGTCCTCCCCTTAGCAGAATAGGCCCCAACAATGCACCTGAATAGACAAGGCCGCCAATTCAGAAACACGCCGTACAGAGGTAATGGCCACCAAAAAGGCAACCTTTTGAGTGAAAACAGAAAGAGCAATATCCTGAAGCGGCTCAAAAGGAGGCCCCTGGAGAGCCGAAAGAACCAGATTCAAATCCCAAACAGGAACCAGAGCCTTCCTAGGAGGCCGAACATGAGTAACCCCCTGGAAAAAAGTCTTAACCAGAGGGTGCAAAGCAAAAGACCTTTGGAAGAAAACAGCCAGGGCAGAGACCTGCCCTTTCAATGTACTAAGCTGGAACCCCAGATCCAGATCCAGACCGTGTTGAAGAAACCCCAAAATCCTAGGGATAGAAAACACCCTACAAGGTAAGGCCCTAGCCTCACACCAGTCAATATAGGACCGCCAAGTCCTATAGTAAATACTAGAGGAAGACCTCTTCCTAGCTCTAATCTAAGTCTGAACGACAGCCTCAGACAAACCTTCCTCCTTCAGAATGAAGGTTTCAGCAGCCAAGCCATCAAAGCCAGCGTTTGTAAATTGGGGTAAAGTAGTTGACCCTGAGATATCAGGTCCAGAACCAGGGGCAGCCTGTTCTGCTCTACCGCCAGTCTTACGACGTCTGCGTAGGGGACTTCCAGAATCCCCCCCAACCTGACAGACTGGCATCCGTTGTGACCGTCTCCCAGGAGGGGGCCAGAAAAGACCTGCCCCCTATCAAGTTCCTGTGGTCCAGCCACCACGCAAGGGATTGGCTGACCGAGGGGGGAAGCACACATACCTCGTCCAAGGACGCTGGGTTCTTGTCCCACACTGACAGAAGGTGAAGCTGCAGAGGTCTCAAATGGAACTGGGCAAAGGGCACCGCCTTGAAGCTCGCCACCATCAGGCCCACCAACTGCATTCCCTGCCGGATGGAGGGCTGTGGGCACGAAAGCAGGAACCTCGCCTGCACGGTCAGAGCTTCCACCTTCTGTTGAGGAAGGAATATCCTTGACTGAATCGTATCCAGAATCATTCCCAGGAACCGAGGAGGGGGACAGAGAGGACTTGGGGTAATTGATCACCCAGCCGAAGGACTCCAGGGTGGACACTACCAGCCGAGTGTCCAAGTCTGCCTGCCGCAGAGACCGAGAGGTGATGAGTATATCGTCCAGGTAGGGCAGCACACGTATGCCCCTTAGCTTTAACAGGGACATCACCCCTGCCAGCACCTTGGTAAACACCCTGGGAGCCGAAGTGAGGCCGAATGGCAAGGCCACAAATTGGTAATGCTGATCTTTCAGTGCAAATCCGAGAAACCTTTGGTGTCCTGGAAACACCGGGATGTGAAGGTAAGCATCCTTGATGTCTACGGACGTCATAAAGTCCCCTGGGCGCAGAGAGCTGATGGCCGAGCGCAAAGTTTCCATACGAAAGTGTTTGTTCTTGACAAATTTGTTGAGGATTTTTAAATCCAGAATGGGCCTAACTGACCCATCCTTCTAGGGCACTGTGAAAAGGTTGGAATAGAACCCCATGCCCCTGTCTCCTAAGGGAACCTTGCAAATGACCCCTAGATCCAGGAGACCCTGCAAGGCCAGCAACAAGACCTGAGCTGAGGCAGGGTCCTGTGGAATCCGGGACCCAATGAATCTGGTGGGGGGGCCGTACAGCAAATTCTATCTTGTAGCCGGAGGACACTACCTCCTGAATCCACCGGTCTGAGACGTGGCGCCTCCAGACATGCTCGAAGTGCTGCAGACGTCCCCCCACCCTGACGGGGAGGGGCTTTGGGCTTGGGTCCCCAGGAGGAACCAGGACGGCGTCCTCTGTTCCTGTGCCAGGAGTCTGCGTGGGACCCAGCGAAGGACACCCCTCTGCCTTGTTTAGCCCCACGGTAGGGGGTTGATGAGGAGCCCTGGCCACGAAAGGGCCGAATCTGTCGCCTGCGCTGGGGTAACTTACCTCCCTTGGCGAAGAGGTCTAAACGGTCCCCAAACAGGCGCAGCCCCTTAAATGGGAGCCCGTACGGGCTTTCTTGGCGGCATTGTCAGCGGCCCCACTAGCACAACCAAACCGCGCGGCGTATAGCTACCACCAGGGCAGATGATCTGGCACACATCTTAATAGCATCGTCCGATGCAGACAGAATAAAGTTGACAAACACATCACAGCTGGACAGTGCATTGACAGTATCAGGAGGCAACTCATCTGTGCCATCGAGAGTATTCCTAACCATGGTCTGAGCGCTACTGCCGTAATGGCTAAGGTACAAACCGGGCGCAGAGTCGCTCCCCCAAATGCAAAAGCATGGCATGCCAATTGGTCAACCCGCCGGTCCTCAGAGTCCCACAGCGTAGTAGTGTCAGGGGAGTGCATAATAGAGGTGTTAGACAACCCTGGAATAGGAGCATCGACCTCAGGGGGGAAAGACCAGCACTTAACCAAGTCAGCAGGGAAGGGATATTTCCTATCCACACTCTTAGGGACCTCAGGAAGTCTGCTGGGATGTTCCCATTCTTTAAGCACTAGGCTATTGAAATGGGTTTGATCGGGAAATTCCAGACGAGCCTTAGCAGTATGAAAAAGATCACCCCTTTGCCTGGGAGCAGCAGCATGGGGGAGAGAGGGACAAGACCTCAAAGATCTGGACCAGCAGTCTATCAATATCATCCGAGGACCAATACTCGGAACCAGACTCTTCATGACCCCTGGACTCGTCGTCATATGACCCTGAGTCAGAGAACAGTTCCCCTTCGTCCGAGGGGGTATGGCCGTAAGAATGCAACAAATCATCAGATTCCATAGGAAAGAGAGCCGAGTCAGGGTTCAAATGGCGCCTCTTGGCGGTGGCCTTACGCGCTAAGGAATTGGCAAGCAAGTTTTCAACACTGGCCAGTCTAGTGGCCAAATCAGGATGAGAATCCCCGCTAGTATTGGGGGTTAGACTCAGGCTTGGGGGAGTAGGTGAAGTGAGGTGAGGTGCAGGCCCAGCCACAGAAGAGGCGGGAAGAACCGATAGCGCCTGCTGTGCACAAGGAACACAGACCCGTGCATTGTCACCACTGCTAGGTAAGACCCCACACGCTACACACAGCCGGGCTTGTCCCGAAGGAACCCCGTTCACAATATCCTGAGATGCCTCCATATGGTGATTTAATCGGCACAATAAGCCAGTAGGGATTGATGCTGTAAGCTACCCTGGATGCCCCAATAACCCGCGGGGAAGTGGGAGTAAATTTAATGGTCACAACCAGGAGCTACACCGGGCCGGGAGAAGCCACCATAATCCACGGTCTGAAAGACATAAAGGGAAACAAGGATGTCAGAGCCATGCGCAAGGGAGTATAAAAGGTGATATAAAGTCGCCCGTGAGGGCACTTACAGACAGCGGGGGGAGGACGGTCTTCACCACGCACGCGCGAGTAAGAAATGGCGAACCTCGAAGGGCGGGCCAGAGTAGACCGCGACACGGAACGCGCCAAGCCAGAAACCCTGCCCCCCCCCCCCCCCCCAGAGAGCGCAAAACTCCAAAACGCGTGAGCCAATAAGGACAGCAGGTCAGTAATGCCTGAAAGGAATTGATCGAGTGGATTACCTCAAGAAAGGCCACTACAAGCTAAGAAAGAGACGCCGCAGCGTCAGCGAAGCCGCCACCGCCGTCCATGCAATGCAACTATATAGTAAAGACGAGGCTACCAATACAAATAACATACAAGCGCGGCTCTGACACCCGTTCCCGGTAAAACACAATACTAAACCATAAGCGTGTAATAGGGTACACTGAGGCTGCCATACACACAACCCCTCCCCCCCCTTCTTTCCCCCCGGGCTTAAGGTGGGAACGAGGGAGGAAGGCGACCCGTTACATAGGGCCCACCGCTACATGGGGCGTGGGGCAATGATGCGGGAGGGGCATCCCCTAAAGGCTCACCATCAGCCTTGACCGCCTACCCTATGGTGGGGGACTGCGGTGGAGCGTGGCTCCGTAAGCACACATGGTGCTGCCTACCTTCACCCAACCAGCGCAGCCCAGGCTGGGAGGCATATCACAAGGAGGACGGTTGGAAATAGTCCCACAGGGCCGCAGGCTGTAATAGCCCCGCTCACCTGCGAGAGAGTGATAATTCATGTCTTCGCAGTCAGCACTGCAGAGAAATCTGGGGATTTGTGGGAGTCCCTGGGTATATGAAGGGCCGGGAGGAGCCTGTTTTTTTGCATGTCTGTAGTGCACAGCGCCATCTGGCGGAGGATTACCCACGTGTAAGTATTATATATGGAGCAGGACATACTGTATGCTTAGAATATGAAGATCCTCCACCGCAAACCTGAGAAACCTCTGGTGCGCTGGGAAGATTGGAACATGCAGGTAAGCATCCTTGATGTCTATGGACGTCATAAAATCCCCTTGACGAAGGGAATGGATGGCAGAGCGCAGAGTCTCCATGCAAAACTCCTTGGTTCTGATGAACCTATTGAGAATTTTTTGATCCAGAATGGGTTTTATGGATCCATCCTTTTTGGGGACCGTGAAAAGATTGGAGTAGTAGCCCCTGCCTCTCTCCGAGGGAGGCACAGGACATATGACTTCCAAGTCCCGAAGATTTTGGACTGCCAACAGGAGCCCTTGTGCAGCCTGAGAGTCCGTGGGCACCCGAGACCTTGAGAATCTTGGAGGGGGCCAGTACTCGAACTCCAGTTTGTACCCGGACGAGACCACTTCCAGAATCCATCTGTCTGTGACCTCCTGGGCCCAGACCTGGAAGAAGAGCCGCAGCCGTCCCCCCACCCGTACGGGTGAAGGCGCCCCCTCATTGCTGAGTTGGTTTGGCAGGGGGCTTAGGTTTGGAGCCCCAGGCAGATGCTGGACGGGCCCGTCCTCTGCCTCTGCCCCAGGAGGAACCTCTGACGCCTGAGTAGGTGAAACCTCTGACGGCTCTGGCACCTTGAAAGGAAGGGTTGAAGGAGCTCGCCCCCCGAAAGGAGGGACGCTGCTTCTTACGCTGGGGTAGCTTACCACCCTTAGCCACCGCATCCAACGTATCTCCAAACAGCCGCGTACCCAGGAAAGGAAGAGCGGTGAACGATTTCTTGGCTGCAAAGTCCGCCGCCAACTGGCGAAGCCAGACCGATCGGCGCATGGCCACCAATAAGGCCGAAGTTCTACTACACATAACAATAGTGAATTCCATAGTAGCCAAAACAAAATCCATAAACAATTCACATCTTTTAAGGGCAGCAAACTCAGCGCTGGCTGGATCAAAATGGGCACCATTTAAAAACTCCCTGACATGGGATCTATTAGCCACAGCCGCTACCACAGATGCACACACAGGCCGTAAGGCTGAACCCACACTGGCAAAGGCATGGCAAGCCAACTGATTAATGCGCTTATCCTCACCATCTTTGAGGGTAGTGGCATCAGGGGTGTGGACCACAGAGGTGTTGGACAACCCCAAAACAGGCGCGTCGACCTCGGGAGGGGAAAACCAGCGCTTTACCGCATCAACCGGGAAGGGATACTTCCTATCCCATCCCTGAGGAACGCCGGGAAGCCGACTCGGTTTCTCCCATTCCCTAAGGATCAATGCATCAAAATGACTTTGCGTAGGAAACTCCAAGCGGGGCTTAGAGGACCCGAAAAATTCCCCTTTTTGAGAGGGGCCGCCTCCGGTGGGGCAATGTCCAAAACCTCCAGGAGATGGGCCAGAACTTTAGAAGTGTCAACGGCATCCCCCAGCGCCTGCCCAACACCATTATCACACAACTGCACATCGTCAGATTCTGATTCCTCAAAGAACTCCCCCTCCTCTAACGGGGAATAATCTGACCACTCATCCTCATCAAAATTCAAAGCCGGTCATACCGGCGATAAATGTTTCTTCTTGGCATGGTCCTTTTTGCCCACTGCGCCAGAAAGAAATCTCTCAATGCTGGCCAGTCGAGCACAACCATCAGAGTGCGACTCCCCACTAGTGACGATGTCACTTGGGGTACGGATAAGACGGGGAGGGGTAGGCGATGAAGCGGGCGGTGCTGACCCAGAAGCCTGGGAAGCAGACTGCTGCGATATGGCCTTTTGTGCACATGGAATACAATTTAGCACATTCTCCCCCATAAGGGATACCCCACAACCCACACACGGCCGGGATTGTCCCGAAGGAAGCCGAAGCCCAGTATCCTGCGGAGCCTCCATATGGTGATATTTTGGGGTAGTCGCAATGACCCTAGGGAATTAAGCTGGTAAACAACCCTGGGATGTCCCTTTAAAGTCCCAGTGGGAGGATTTGGAAAAGGTGTAATTTAAAGCTAGGGACCCTAGGACCGGGAGAACCCCCTAACATGCAAAACACAGGGAGTCCTCCTGAAAGACACAAATGAAAGGGGACCCATCCGCCAACACTCATACATTACCTAATACTATAATATATATATCTATATAGAAACATCTATATACACAATACGTACAATAAGGACAGCGCAGCCCCCTGCGGAGAGGGGTGCTGCCATAACAGGAATAGTTAGAGCGGGCCCACAGGGCATTCACAAAACAGCGGAGTCCGCAGCAGCAACAGGAACAAGATGGCCACCAGAGCCCAGCACAGCCTTGCCTGGAGGGAGTGAAGAGAAGAAGAGGGGCGGGTCAGCGCAGAACGCGCGCTCGTTAGGCCACGCCCCCCTCCCACAAGTCCAGCAACGCTGATCCAAGCTGTGGGCTGAGCCTCAGCAAGCAAACGAGGGGGAGGGGCGGGCCGCGCCGAGGGCCAGGCCCCGTCCCCCCAACACGCAGCCTGAGGGAGAGAAGCTCCCTCTGCTAAACGCTGCACAGCATGGTGCAGACCCACAGCAAAGTGACAGTACACCGCAACATGCGCACACACACACACACACACACACACACTGTAAGCACCCACACAATAAAGAAATTTGAGGGACAAGCCTGCCCCCCCCCCAGCTGGAGGGTTAATGAAGGGACCCGGAAGGTGGGGGATCCGGAACCAGAGTCTGGTGGACGTATACGGCAGAAGGGACAGGGCATCCCAAACCGGGGTCACCAACCCGGACACCGCCTACCCCTTGCAATGGGGAGCAATGCTCCTTAAACACCTACAAAGGTGTTGCCTAACCTCACCAGGACCTACAGCCAAGGCTGGGAGGCTCATACGGGACAATGGAATAAGGTCCAGGCAGAAATAGGGGCAAGAATGGCCGGGCGTGAGCCCAGCTTACCTGCAAGGAATAGAAGCCTTCATCTTCTGACTTGCTCGTCGCTCTTGCAGAGAAGGAACTGGGGGATTAGTGGGAGGTCCCAGGTATTAATGGACCGGGAGGAGCTTCTTTTTTGCATTCATCTCTGCAGAAGTTCGCCCTCTACTGGAGACTACCCAGATGTCATGAATGGTGGAAGCGGGGTGTATGACACACTTAGAATAAAGCCCCCCCCCCCACCTTTTGACCTGCCAAATCCTTCTCATGTACATAGTCGCATACAACACATTCGACTGAAAATCTCATTGGCTTTGTCCTAAAGGCTTTCTCAGGTTCTGACCTTCACTTTGATTTAGTAACAAATTGAATGCCGGAAGTCCAAAAATGCATCATACTTTGTGTACAAATAATTTCCAATTTCATAGCTCAGTGGTATTCAAAGTCACTGCCATCCTTCTTACAAACATATTTTCCCTTAAACTGTCAAAAGCTCAGCCTTACAGGTGGTTGATTTTGGAAACTGAGTCAAGTTAACTCCATCTTCTCAAATAGCCTTCTGGAAAATAATTTAAAATATGAGAAGAGGTGTCTCAAAATACACGGTAACTGAATTGTAGTATATGCATGTTAGAAATTCACTCTACTATGCCTCAATATTTGGCTTAGAAACACTCTAAATCCTTTAATTTGCCAGATTAAGATTTGAAAATCATGGTAACCTGAATTTATTCATTGTGGCAATGGAATTTGTACACAGAAGTAAACAACTGTTTTGGACTATTATATACTAAATACTTTATACTAAACATGTTGACTTATGCCTGGTCGGTGTCCCTAGTACAAAGTGAAATTATTTTGGATCCGGACCCAAAGCTTTAGCGAGAATAGGCTCGCAGTTCAGCTACTCAACTCATGATAGTACATATAGCTAACACAAAGCGCCTAAGTCAGTGAAGAAACTTTGTCCAAGCTCTTTAACAGCACTTGCTTTGAGTAAGATGGAGTAATATGTAAAGCAGAACAAAACCTGGGATTTTGACTATACCAGGTTTTGTTCCTTGCCTGCTGTGTGAAACCCTCCAGTTCGCCTGTTATAGCTGACCATTCCCAGGTCCAACGGCCCATGCACGCGCTTTTGTACAATCAGAGCCTTCTGCCGTGACTATGTCATTCAGCAAATGGCTCTGCCTTCTGAAAGGGAAGTAAGAATGACCACATCCCCAGCATCTTTGGTCTGTGCGTGTACTCCCGCCCCAGCCATTCAAATAGGCTGGGGCAGGAGCATGTGCACTGTTCTCGCTCTCCAAACAGAAGAGCAGAGCCTCTTGCCGAATTACATACTCTTGGCAAACTGCTCTGATTGGATGGGTGCCCGCACATACACTGTTGGACCAGGGAAAGGTAAAGCGTTACAGGCAAACTGGGGGGTTTCTCCCAGCCCCCCCTCCCCCAAATTGGGATGTACCAGGGGAAGGCTAACGGCCGGCCCTGGAGTCTTAGTTTCCAGGGCCGTTTGTGCCAGGTTTTGTTTTGATTTAAATGTGGGTGTACCACAAGCTTTGAAATTGGGCTTACATACATATGGAGTGGTAACACAAAAAGAGGGTCATACATGGCTGGACAGGGGGTACAGAGATGAAGGAAGAACTATTAGGCTGCAGTGGCAAGAAAACTCACAAATAGTATACAATATGCCTCATGAATAAACTAGCTTAGACTTATCCTGCACTGCCCAGATTTTACTGAACAAATCAATTACATAACTGAAGAAGACCAACACCCTTGCAACCAGACTTTTGAGTCCAAAAGACTCCCACAGGCCATCCAAATTAGGGGTTCCAAACAGTGTCCTCGGCATCCCTCTAGCAGCTGTATAAACCCATGCCAGGGATTTCGGAATGGCGGTCATAAGTACAAACCAAAGGGGAGCAGCTAGACTAACATTCAGGAACATTCAGTTGTACTTTTTACAGGAAATTACGGTATGCGTACAGCAAACCAAGTGTTCGCCGTATAAATATGGCTCAAGGCGTCTGTAATTTTCACGGGTTTAGCTTGCGCTTGCGCAGGATTCAGAGCCCTGATTTGCAGGCTTTTGGTGGAGGTATCCAGATGATATTGGGGGTCTCATCCAGTTCAGAGTGCCCTTCCTCCAGCTCATTAATTTTATCTAGGAGAGGTGTTGTCTGTGTGGAGAAAGGTCAACATTAATGTTAGTTTTTCACAATGTTACCACATAGCTTCCAGGGTTCACCCTCCTCCTCCACCCTGCTCTTTACCTAATAAGTTCACTCACGGTCTGGACTCTGCTCCCTTTTTGGCTGGCTGGTGGGTGGGCCTGGCTTTGTCTCGGTAGTAGCCAAACCAGACGGGCCAACTCTGGCTGGAGGTGCCAGGTCTTGCGGGCGATGTGATGCTGCAAAGTCAAGGTAAATACACTGGTAGATTCCTCTTCACAGCATATGTAGTGCTTGACAAATCCCTACAATGGATAAACACTGGTTTCCGACGTGGGTCCCTAAATTTTGGTTTGCTCACACTCATGTGAGGGGTTACATATAAAGGTTGCCTAATACCCTTGGTGTGTGTTGTCGCACAACATATGTTGCGGAGGCAAGCCCTCAAAGTTGGCTGTGCATGTGAAAACTAAGGTTGGTGGGTGGCCTGTTTGGTTGGCCTACTCCCCACGTGCCAAGCTACAATTCTAACTAACTGGTGGGCACATGCCCATGACGTCCATGTTGCCCGACACCCCCTGGGTTGCTCCTCAGCATGGTTAAATTGTAGAGTTTGGGGAGCCCTCCACCAGTTTGCAAGCTAGATTCGAAACAAAGGAGTGGGTGGCTTTAGTGCGTTGTCCAATGTTTCCTCTACAAGCAGACCTCTGGTTGTTCAGCACTTACTCCTCAGCCCATCTGGGGCTGAGTTTCCACAGAACCACCACCTTCAGTTTGTCCCACTTTTTCTTGGCACGGGCATCATCCTTGGGTTTTGGTCCCTCCTCGTCACATTGTGGGCAATCTCCAACTATATCTGCTCCTGCAACAATCTGGGGGCTGAGCCGGACCGGACCCCGCCAGTCAATCATCAGCTGGGCATCAACTTAGTTTTCACCCAGGTTGAGTGGCCAATGCTAGTCACCTACACATGTGTGCCGCATTACACTCTTGCCAAGGTGACAGACTGGCCGCAAAATACGAGCGAAGGCACATGGCGCAATAGTAATGGCAGAGGCCTGGCCTTCCAATGTTACAGGGCCACAGTACTTTGTTGCCACTGTCGCATGGACCACTCTGACATATTTGTATGCGACGCAGGAGGGTCTAAGTAATTTATGTTTGACATTTATATGCAATATGCTACTTTTGTGGGATAAGAGAGCTGGCTTAGCCTTGTTGCTGGCTGTGGTCAGCGAGACCTATCTGACAGTAGCAGCGGAGTGGAGCGTTAGGCCTTTTGGCCTAAGTACGTGTGTGCTAGCAATCCCCTACTGTTGTATGATGGGAGAGCTGAATTAGGGGCAGGAGCATGTATGTGCATGTTTGCAGACTTTCGTGGAGCAAATGTACGACCTCAAGCCCAACACACATGAAACGAGGACGGTGGTAGAGGAAGTGGAGTGGGGACTCCTTACACCTTCACCCAAATGACGCAGCACTGGTTGGCGCTCAAATGGAGAAAGTCGCCCTGGGTGCGTAGATTCTACAGCCAGAACTTCCCAGGTAAATGGATGTACAAGAGTGAAGGTAAGCTATCAGGGTAATAAGTATGTCTTAAAAAATTATATTTTCTTTTGTAGCTGGGGAGTTCTGGCTGCAGATCAAGCCCACTCAGAGATGAAGGGTCCAGATGCAAACCAAACAAACAGCAGTGTAAAACAGAACACCAAAGTACGAAGTACGAGGTGAGTAACAGTGGGTAGAAGCAGACAACATGGCAACCAAGGTACAAAGGTAAGTATGTGCTAGGACATGCAGACTACCATGGGATGCCCTAGATGCCAGCGGGGTGGCAAAGGTTAGTATGTGCAAGGACATGCAGACCACCAAAAAACTGGTGGAGGATGGTGGGAAGCACATTAAAATAGCTGATTACAACAAAAAAGGCCTATACCAGAAAGCCATGGAAGGATACAGCACACCAAGAGCAATGGTATCCACAGCAAGTTACGTCCTCAGCTTCTGAAACTACTTCGACTGCAAATACCATAAATGTCTGGCTAAACCTTACGCGTACACAAAGCAAATACGGCCGCTCACACATGAACAAACTTTTCTTGGAGTGCAGCAGTGAATGATAAAAGCATTCGCAATTTCCCAATTACAGAGATCAATTTCTGAAAATTCACAGGCAGGCTCTGAATCAGTCAGCTTTGTACCATGTTTTTCCACCAGTTCTGTGTATTGTACTTGGACATGTTTACACAGATCACCTATAAGGCATCTCTTTTCGTGAACTGAACAGGCTTACTTCATCAAACATACCTATTCTATTAATTGTAGGCCCAATACTAAAATTTGAGGTTTTTCTTACAATTAATTTGTATGGGAAAGACATAATATTTACATTATTTTTGGCTTCTACCCACTGGAAGCTGGTTGTCATATTTACAAAGCTGCAGGACAGCAGTCATCGAAGAAGCACAGGAGTGGGTAGGCATCTATGCCTGCGCTGGGCTTCCAGGTTTTTCCAAATCCTACTTCAGCATAACCACAGAGAAAGAAGACTCCACCCCCTGGGAGGAAAGATAAACTGAATTTTTTATTTTTGTTTTTTATTTTAACACTCCAGTTTAACACTTCCAGAGTCCTGAAGAGCCCGCTGTACCCTAGTACTATATATCCAGGCAGAGTTCATGTTGTGACTTGGGACGACCAGGGCTAATTTCCACATAGTATGACAGGCAGGTCTTTTATGCTGCAGGTGTGCCGGCCCTTTAATTTACTGACCGGAGGATTCAATCATCTGTTCTTCAGTTAGAACTTTTTCCCTCCAAAATTTCAAATTTTTGGGGGAAGGAGCATGGAAACGGAACTCGGCTCTCTGACGTCACTTCTGGGTTGGCGTTGACACGTGTGGTGACCCGGAAGAACGTCCTTGGGGGTGGGAGTTGCAGTGCGTCTGGGCAGGGCAGTGAGGAGCCCACAGGCAGCGGAGCCCAGCCGACAGCGCTGGTCTGGTTATAGACATACTTCGAAAACCGGTAAGATAGATATTTATTTATGGTAATGAAGGACAAGGTATTGTTACAGATATTAAAGTAAGTCCCTTTTTTTATAATTGTTATGGTCTCCTAGCCTGAAGCACTTAAATGCAAAGACTCTGAACCCCTCAAGGACAAGCCTAAAGCAACTAAAAAGTCCAAACACTGCGATTAAGGTAGCATTGTGCTTCCTGGATACTTGGCAGAAGCCTCTGTGTCAGGACTGCAGAAAAGCAAAGAGGGATGCAGACTCGGGAAAAACTTCCAAGGTTTTTTCAGTCCACGCAGCACTTAAGATGTTAATTAAGAGTGAATGGGAAAAGCCAGAGAAAAAAAGATTGTATGCCTAAGTCATTGAAAAGATAATTCCCATTCAGTATTCAGGACAAGTGTCAAAAATTGGATGCGCCATTGGGTCAGATGCCCAGAGCGGCGGATTTGAGTTTTGATGACATGGGTGCATTATGTGATTCCATGGATCGCAGAATTGAAATTCTGGCAAAAAGAGCTTGGAATGATATTGCCTTTACATTTAGAACCACATTGGCATCTGATGGTATACTAAGGAGCATGGTTGTTTGGCTCAATAACCTCAGAAGTTACCGACCCAGTGGTAATCACAACAGATGCAAGCAGTTGGGGAGACCACAATCAACAGGTTCAGGGAAAATGGACAGGATCCTTGGCGGCCAGGTCCTCAAATTTCAGAGAGTTCCTGGCAGTCAAGTGAGCACTGAATCAGTTTCAAGCAGACAATGCTTCAACAGTAGCTTATCTAAACCATCAGGGAGGGGGCCAGATCCCCTGCTCTGATGAACCTGTCAAACCAAATTCGTCTACCTCTACAGGTGCATATCCGATCCATCTCAGCAGTTCATCTGAAGAGAACCCTCAACACTCTAGCAGACTATTTAAGTTGGGTGAAGGTTCAGCAGACAAGAGTGTCTGAACCAAGAGGTGTTTTCTCAGATCATAACTGCTTCGGGGCTTCCGCAGACAAACCTGTTTGCCAGTGCCAGCAATAGAAACAAAGGGGGGGTGGCAGCCGCTCAGACCATTTTATAACTAACCTGGGAGGTGCACGTTAGTAGGGCAATTAGGATACAAAAGTCTTAATGGAGCCACCGCACTCAACCCTGTTAGCTTGCAAGCCAGCCTATAATCTGTCTCTAAACTTGGTTAAAAACAGAGGACTCGGTCACACACACAGCTGCACCACTAAGCCAAAGTGCCTCTGTGGGGTGCAGTCCTAACTCTAATCTCTGAGAGCCCATTTGGGACATACAGTGCTATAGATAAATTGGGAGCAGGGTTACCTGAGGTTGCCCTAAACCTCTCAAGTGCAAGCCATGGGGTGGAAGGGTCAAAGACCGAGTCCTCTGTTTTTAACCAAGTTTAGAGACAGATTATAGGCTGGCCTGCAAGCTAACAGGGTTGAGTGCTGTGGCTCCTTTAAGACTTTTCAATGCCAGCAATACAAAGTGCAAGACTTTTTACTCTCTTCATCTTGCTTATGCTTTTTCCTCCCTTCATAATTCTGCCACAAGTAATCTGCAAGATAGCACAGGAAGAAATCAAGGTCATCCTAGTAGCTCCATTTTGGCCAAGAAGAGCGTGGAACCAAAAAGAATGGTGAAAAGGGTCCATGGTGAACATAATTCATCAGTCATTCTTCATCCGAATCCATCAAAGCTTCAGCTGACAGCGTGCATCTTGAAGGGACCATCCTAAGTAGTAATGGCTGTTCGACTAGAGTGATTGAAACTCTTCTGGCCAGTCGAAAATTAACCACTAGGCGAATCTGGAAACGTCTTCTTTTTGTGAAGTTAACCGGTTGAAGAAAATGGATATAGCCACAGTCCTCGAATTCCTGTAGGAAAGTTTCGAGAAGGGGCTAGCAGTAAGTACGCTAAAGACTCAAAATCAGTATTCCTTGAATTAAAATTGAGACAGAATGAACCAGTAAATCGTTTTTACAAGTCAGTTAGTCGACAAAGACAAGCACCTTTTAAAGGTTTTCCTACATGAGACTTATCAATAGCATTAAAAGGATTAATAGAACCTCCTTTTGAACCACTAGAAGAAGTTCCAGAGAAATGTCACTAAAATGCCATTACATCTGCTAGAAGAGTGAGTGAACTACAGGCCTTATCTATGAAGGGGCCCTATTGTTCAGTACTCTCAGACAAAGTTATACTTCTGTTGTTTTTGCCAAAAATAGACACTTCAGCTAACAGGACACAGGAAAGAGTCCTCCCGACATAGGCCAATAGGAGCAGGCAAGGAGGAGGATCTCTCGCTGCTAGATGTTAGAAGAGCCCCTGATCATTTATTTGGAAAGATCCAGAGAGTGGCGTATAGCGGAACAAAAAGAGAGGCTTAGCAACCTCGAAGTCCACTATAACCAGATGGATAAAACAGACTATTGCACAAGCATATTCTACTAGGGGGGTTTCTACCCCAGAGGTGTCTGCCCATTCTACATGAGCCAGCATCTTGGGTAGAGAGAACTGGTGCATCTTTGGAAGAGGTCTGCAAAGAAGCATATGGTCATCACCCCAAACCTTCCTTAAACATTATAGACTTGATCTACTTTCTGAAAAACATCAGGCCTTCGGTAGAAGGGTACTACTTGCAGCTTCCCATCCCTAAGGTATAATTACTTGCCTAATCCTCTACGTGTGGTCATGATGAAGTATGATTTGAAAAAAACCCTATTAGACTTACTGGTAATGGCTTTTTCAAGAATACTTCACTGTGAGCACATATTATACACACATAGTCCTAGGGGTTACTTGGTTTACTTTACAAAGACTGAGTTAGGGAAGAAGGGGTGGGGCTTTTACCCTCTGTTTAGTTTGTGTTTCCTCCCAGGGGGTGGTGCCTCTCTCTCTCTCTCTGTGGTCATGCTGAAGTATTCTTAAAAAAAAGTTGTTACCGGAAAGTCTAACAGGTGTTATTCTCCCTAACCAACTTATAGACAAGACTACCTGACAAATTGGTGTAAACAATTTTGGCACTATGCTAATCTACTTGAAATGTAACTTACATTGGTTACCATCATGAAGAGAGAATGTGGCTTATCACTGTAGTTTGCTTAGGTCTCTATTTCAACACACATTCAAATGTAAGCACACTAATTGAATGTTGGGGTGCAGACGTTTCTCAAAGTGGTAGGGGCATTTTCCACAAATCAGTAAATACAGTAAACACCTCCCATAGAGAGCTCATCAAATAAGGGGACAAACTTGCTGCATTATTGTGAATGAGATCCTTACTGAGAACACTGGAAAATAAACAGATGCCATTTATATTCTGGCAATCTTCTTGATATTTGTTTGCCTGTACAATACTGTGAGGGGCATAAATAGGTAGATTGTCCCATTGCAATTTGAGCACTTGTTTAAAGTCTAAAAGCTGTTTCCTGTGTTCAGCTGTACACGAGCTGTCAACCTCTGCTGCTCCCACCTGATCAGCTAATGTAAATGATCAGAGCTCTTACCACTACCTAATTAACTGGCATTCAGGGAGCTAAAAATACAGTGTCTTTGCTTTCCTTCCGTGGAAAGAATATAGTGTTAATCTACTGGAAATGTCACCCCATCTGAGAAATAGCGATCCCATTCTAATCCTTATATCTATAACAATCCTGTTTTTTCTTAAAGAAAAAAAAAACCTTTGTGTCAGGTTTTTGGTGTTCTGCCTATCAGTAACTACAATTTGACAGGGGTTAATTTACCAGGTATGGAAAGCACATGGAATTGCTTCTGGGGAAGGATGTTCCACAGTCCAGTCACATGGTGGGGGAGCAGTGAGGACCACGAGGCACTGCCAATAAATCCACACCAAGCAATTCTTTTCACAGCTGCTCCAGCCACCAGAAACTGCACACATTTGGAATTTAAGAGTGCTGGTGGAGTGTTGCTATCAAAGGTTGACTTAAATGCTGATTATTTACTGAAAACTTTACCCACAGGGAGTGAAAGATTTGTAGTTTGGATAAGTGGAGTCACTTTCCTTATTATAAATGTCCTTCCAGGGTGCAGAACTACAGTATCCAAAAAAAAATCCTGCCTGTGGTGGCCAAAAATAAGGTTAATTCCAAAATATACGTGTTGAAGTGACATGACATATGACGTGTATTTTAGACTACTGAAGGCAAAACAATTTCATTTTGTTTCCTTAGCTTTGTTTTCCTGACAATTACAACTAGTTCCCACTTTATAGATTAAATGTATAACAGCTTTCTGCAATAGTGTGGCCTGTACTTAACATAGGATTGCATGTGGTGGCCAATCTAACTTAAAGTAAGGACTACTGTGATTTGCCAGGTCTTATGGCGTATATATATTTTTATTACAGACACACTTCTCTGCCTCTCAGCTGATAAATATTTTAAGTTCTACTACAGCTGTTTGTAATACATTGTAAAAATTTATAAAAACCACAAATATATCTCAATGAAGTTTACCCTGCAGCAGGAGAAAGTAACAAATTCATCAGCTGAGAGGCATAGGCCTCAATTCAATAAAAGTTGAAAAACATTTTCATGGTTGTGAAAATTTCACTTTAGGAGAAAAAAGCGTGAGGATGTCACTGCTACTGAATCAGCAGGTAAGAAGTTACTACAGTGTAAAAAGGTGTAAAAAGTTCTCTGTTTTTCTTAAAAGTAAAACAGTACCATTGTTTTCCTAGCTGGTGATTCAACAACAGTGAAATGGTCTCATGAAGTTTTTACTACCATGTGAATTTTTTTCAATGCCTGAACAGGCAGGCCCCGAAGATGAGTAGTCAAGCGAGCCAGAACTAACCCGATCACCCACAGCTCCAAGACATTGATAGGTGTGTGGGCCTCCTTAGGGTCCCACCTCCCCTGGAACCGCAGGGACTTCCAGAAACCTCCCCAACCTGACAGACTGGCATCCGTGGTGACCGTCTCCCAGGAAGGGGCAAGAAAGGATCTGCCCCCGAACAGGTTCCTTGGGTCCATCCACCACAAGAGGGACCTCCTGACCAGGGGGGAGAGCACACAGACCCTGTCCAGGGACGCTGGGTCCTTGTCCCATACTGACAATAGGTGAAGTTGCAGAGGCCTCAAGTGGAACTGAGCATAAGGGACCGCTTCGAAGCATGCCACTATCAGGCCCACCAGCTGCATCCCCCGCCTGATGGAGGGATGGGGACAAGCTAGGAGGGCCTGAGCCTGTGCAATCAGACTGTCCACCTTCTGCTGAGGAAGGAAGATCCTTGCCTGAACTGTATCCAGACTCATTCCTAGGAATGGAGTTACCAAGGAAGGGGACAGTGAGGACTTGGGGTGGTTGATCACCCACCCAAATGACTCCAGAGTGGACACCACCAGCTGAGTATTCAACTCTGCCTGATGTACAGACTGGGAAGTGATGAGGATGTCGTGCAGATAGGGAAGCACGCGGAAGCCCTGACATCTGAGCAGAGACATCACGCCACCAGCCAGCACCTTGGTGAACACCCTGGGAGCTGAAGTGAGACCGAAGGGCAAGGCCACAAACTGGTAGTGTTGATCCATCAGAGCGAACCTGAGGAACCTTTGATGACCTGGGAACACAGGAATATGAAGGTAAGCATCTTTGATGTCCACAGAAGTCATGAAATCCCCTTGGTGCAGGGAACTGATGGCAGAGCGCAGAGTTTCCATGCGAAAGTGCCTGCCCCTGACAAACTTGTTGAGGATCTTCAGGTCCAGGATGGGCCTGACAGAACCATCCTTTTTGGGTACTGTGAATAGGTTGGAATAAAAGCACTTGCCTTTTTCTCTTAAGGGGACCTGGCAGATGAGCCCCAGCTCCAGGAGGCCTTGCACTGCTTGCACTAGCTCCTGAGCTGACACATGGTCCTGAGGAATCTTGAAGGGGGATCAGCAACAAACTCCAACTTGTAACCGGACGTGAGCGAAGTGCTGCAGCCGTCCCCCCACCGGGATGGGTGAGGGCGCCCCATCATGCCTGAGGGGGCTTGGGAGAGGATTTAGCTTTGGGACCCCAGGAGGAGCCAGGACGTCCACGTCCTCTGCCTCTACCCCAGAAATCTCCCCGGGCCCCAGGGAAAGAAACCCCCCCTTCCCTGTCTTGCACCACGGTAAGGGAAGGAGAAGGAAACCTGACCCCGAAAGGGCCGAGATTGCCGCATGCACTGGGGTAACCTGCCTCCCTTAGAAAACAGGTCCAGGCGGTCCCCAAACAGGCGCAGTCCTTTAAAGGGAAACCCAGTGAGGGCCTTCTTGGCAGCGTTGTCAGCAGCCCACTGGCGCAGCCAAACCGAGCGGCGTATAGCCACCCCGAGGGCAGAAGTTCTGGCACACATTCTGATGGTGTCATCCAATGCTGATAGGACAAAATTTACAAAAAACATCACAACTGGAGAGTGCATTAAACACCTCACAAGGCAAATCATCAGGGGCACCATCAAACATATTTCTGATAAGGGTTCTAGTGGCCACAGCAGTAATGGCAGAGGCACAGACCCGGCGCAGCGCCGTCCCCGCACATGCAAAGGCGTGGGATGCCAGCTGATCAATACTCTGGTCTACAGCATCCCGCAGGGTAGTAGGATCAGGGGGATGCATGACAGAGGTGTTAGATAGCCCTAGGATCGGGCATCCAACTCGGGGGGGGGGTGGGGGATGACCAACATTTAACCACCTCAGCAGGAAAGGGATACTTCCTATCCCAACTCTGTATGGAAAAACTCCCCTTTTTGCCTGGGAGCCTCAACAGGGACAGAGATAGACAGAACCTCAAAAATCTGGGTCGATAATATGTCAGTGTCATCCGGGGCCCAGGGGTCAGAGCCAGAATCGTCATGACCCCTTGGTCTCTCATCAGATGAGCCTGAATCAGAAAAGAGCTCCCCTTCATCAGACGGGGTATAGCCACACAGATTCCAAAACTCCTCAGTTCCCATAGGGAAAACAGTAACATTAGGCGTCAAGTGCTGCTTCTTAGCAGGGGCCTTACGCGCTAAGGACTTCGCAATCAACTGTTCAACAGTAGCCAGTCTAGAAGACACATCAGGCTGAGAATCCCCACTAGTATGCAACCCAGTAGGAGTGAGGTTTAAGCTTGGGGAAGTAGGCGAAGTGAAACGAGGTGCAGCCACTGGCAGGCCAGATTGCAATGCAAGCACTTGCTCAGCACAGGGTACACAGACCCACACCTTGTCAGCGTCAGCATGAGGCTGCCGGAAATCGTAGAGAAAACCAGCACTCCAGGTTATGAGCAAAGGTAGAACTATATTAGTCCAGTGTGCAAAAAAATAAGCATTCAATCCATATTTCAACGTTTCGGGGGTTACAGCGGGCCCCCTTCATCAGGGTCAAACAAACAACCACAAACAACCGTTTTTTGTTTGACCCTGATGAAGGGGGCCCGCTGTAACCCCCGAAACGTTGGAATATGGATTGAATGCTTATTTTTTTGCACACTGGACTAATACAGTTCTACCTATCGGCGGCATTCAATATAGTTAGCATGAGGCTGCCCACACGCTACACACAGCCGGTCTTGTCCCAAAGGGACCCTGTTCACATTATCCTGGGATGCCTCCATATAGTGATTATAGCGGCGCTATACGCCGATAAGGAATAACGCTATGTAGCAACCCTGGATGCCGCAATAACCCGCTAGGGAAGTGGGAGTATAATTTTTACAAGGCCTACAAGTAATATACTAAAACAGGGCCGGGAGAAGCCAAGAAGGGTTCGTCCCGCCTGAAAGACATAAGCAGACAAGACCTTAAGTACATCGTAACAAAAGTGAAAGATATAAAGCCGCCCGCGACGGCACTTAAGGACCGCGGTAGGTAGGAGTCCATCGCTCATAGGCCAACCAAGCAGGAAAGATGGCGTCAGTATACCTCGAGGGACGGGCCAGTAGCAGCGATGACGCGGAACGCGCCAAAGACGGACCCCGCCCCCCTCGAAGAGCGTGAAGCCAGAACGGCAAGCAGCCAATGATGGCGCACTAACGCCTGAGGTAATGCCGCCGCCAAGCGCGGAACCAAGTCAGCGCGCAGCGGCGGCAAATTTAAAAATGCAGTAAAGCCAAGTCAGCGCGGCGGCTGACACGAGAATAAAAGGCAAGTGAAAAGAGAGTGTAAAGCACAGAATGCATAACATACATATCTATACACATACACACCCCCCCCTTTTCCCCCGAAGACTACAAGGAGGATGAGGGAGGACGGCGGCCACTTAAAATACCATTTTGTGAATACTCACCTGTAAAATGGGTATTATAAGTATGTCACACACCCCGCTTCAAGACATTCATTACATGCGGGTTATACTTACCTGTAGATGGCGATATTGCAGAGATGTAAAGGAAAAAAGAGAGCCCCTCCCGGTCCATAAATACCTGGGACCTCCCACTCATTACCCAGTATAAAGATAGCAGTAAGGTAAGGGACCAGGAAGAGCCATATATAAGTCATAACAACGCAAAGTTCACCCTATAAAGGATCCAGAATACAAAAAGGGCAGGGTGAAGCGGGGTTTGTGACATACTTATAATACCCATTTTACAGATGAGTATTCACGAAATGGTATTATTCTAAGTATGTCACACACCCCGCTTCAAGACATTCATTACATGCGGGACATCCAATAGCAGTGTCCATAAAGGGCGGGGATCCAAACAAGGCAATAAAGCGCAACTTAAACCTTTGCGGCCAAAAACAGCATCCGCTGAGGCCCGCACATCAACCTTATAAAACTTGGAAAAAGTGTGAACAGAAGACCAAGTAGCAGCCTTACAAACTTGCTCAACAGAGGCCTGGTGCTGAAAAGCCCAGGACGCCCCAACAGCACGAGTAGAATGAGCAGTAACACGAAAAGGGGGAACCTTCCCCTTGGCAGAATAGACCCTAATAACGGCCTGACGAATCCATTTACTAATGGAAGACTTGGCGGGCGCCAAACCTTTCCTGGGCCCGGAGGGCACCACAAAAAAAGCATCCGTCTTACGAAAGGAAGACGTAACAACCAAATAGTACTTCACACAGCGAACCACATCCAAGGAATGTAAGACCCTCTCCTTGTCATTGCTGGGCTTAGGACACAAGGAGGGCAGAACAATGTCCTGATTAAGATGAAAGGCAGAAACCACCTTAGGAAGGAAATCCGGCTTGAAACGGAAAACCACCTTGTCCTGATGCCTCTCAAAGTATGGAGCCTGAATGGACAAAGCCGTCAACTCAGAGACGCGCCGAACAGAAGTGATAGCTACCAAAAATGCCACCTTCTGCGTAAGCGAAGACAAAGCAATATCATGCAAAGGCTCAAAAGGAGGACACTGAAGAGCACACCACAAAAAAAGCATCCGTCTTACGAAAGGAAGACGTAACAACCAAATAGTACTTCACACAGCGAACCACATCCAAGGAATGTAAGACCCTCTCCTTGTCATTGCTGGGCTTAGGACACAAGGAGGGCAGAACAATGTCCTGATTAAGATGAAAGGCAGAAACCACCTTAGGAAGGAAATCCGGCTTGAAACGGAAAACCACCTTGTCCTGATGCCTCTCAAAGTATGGAGCCTGAATGGACAAAGCCGTCAACTCAGAGACGCGCCGAACAGAAGTGATAGCTACCAAAAATGCCACCTTCTGCGTAAGCGAAGACAAAGCAATATCATGCAAAGGCTCAAAAGGAGGACCCTGAAGAGCAGAAAGAACCAAATTCAAATCCCAAACTGGGAGCAAAGGCTTCCTAGGAGGCCGCACATGCGTAACCCCCTGGAAAAAAGTCTTAACCAAAGGATGAAGAGCAAAAGACCTTTGAAAGTAAACCGTCAGGGCAGAAACCTGCCCCTTCAAAGTACTAAGCTGGAGCCCCAGGTCCAGACCATGTTGAAGAAACTCCAGAATTCTGGGAATAGAAAACACCCTACAAGGCAATGCCCTGACCTCACACCAATCAATATAAGACCTCCAAGTCCAATAGTAGATGGTAGAGGAAGACCGCTTCCTAGCGCTAACAAGAGTCACAGCATCGGAAAGACCTTCCTCCTTCAAGATGGAGGTTTCAGCAGCCACGCCGTCAAAGCCAGCGTTGGTAAATTGGGGTAAAGTAGTTGACCCTGGGTGAGCAGATCCGGCAGCAGGGGCATAGCGAACTGATCCTCTGCCAACCTTACCACGTCTGCAAACCAAACCTGTCTTGGCCACCTTGGAGCCACCAGGATTGCTGACGCGCCCTCTAGGGCCAGCTTGCGCACCACTCTGCCCACCATGGGAAACGGAGGGAACAGGTACAGAAACCCCAGATCCCTCCAGTTCAGAGACATGCCATCCACTGCCAGAGCCAGTGGATCCCGCAAGAGAGACACAAATGCCGGGAGCTTGTGATTGTGACGAGAGGCAAAGAGGTCCACCTCCGGAGACCCCCACCTGAGGCAAATTGAGCGAAACACCTTGGGGCTGAGAGACCATTCCCCCCGGCGAGATGAGAACCTGCTCAAAGAGTCCGCCTCCGTGTTCTCCACTCCCGGAATGAAAACTGGCGAAATGCACGGGACATGGCTCTCCGCCCAGGCCAGAATCAAAGACACCTCCCTGAGGGCACTCCTGCTGCGAGTCCCTCCCTGGTGATTGATGTAGGCGACCGCCATCCGATTGTCCGACCGAACCTGAACCGGCAACCCCTGCAACTGATGAGTCAAGTGAAACAGAACCAACCTGATGGCTCTCAGTTCCAGAACATTGATGGGCTTGTGAGCCTCCTGAGGCCCCCACAGACCCTGAAACTGACGATCCTTCCAAAATCCCCCCATCCTGACAGGCTGGCATCCGTGGTGACCGTCTCCCAACAAGGAGTCAGAAAGGATCTGCCCCTCACCAGATTGATCGGATCCAGCCACCACTGAAGGGAGCGCCGAACCCGGGGGGGTCATCAGGAAAGACTGATCCAGCAACAGTGGAGACCTGTCCCAGGCCGCCAACAGATGGAGCTGGAGCATCCATGTGTGAAACTGAGCAAAAGGAACTGCCTCGAAGGAAGCCACCATCAATCCCACCAGCCTCATCCCCAGCCTGATGGCCGGACGAGGGACGGACAGGAGAAGCCGAGCCAACTCCTGAATCAAGAGAACCTTGGACTGAGGAAGAAACACCCTGGCCTGAGAAGTATCCAGAGACATTCCCAGAAAAGACACTACCCTCGACGGAGAAAGGGAGGACTTGGGGTAGTTGATCACCCAACTGAATCTCTCCAGAGTGGATACCACAGTCCTGGTGTCTAATTCCGCTTGGCTGAAGGAAGACGCCATAATGAGAAGATCGTCCAGATATGGCACGATGCGGATACCCTAGGCTCTGAGGAGAGCCATCACCCCTGCCAGCACCTTGGTGAAAACCCTTGGAGCCGAGGTAAGACCGAAAGGAAGGGCCACAAACTGAAAATGCCGATCCTCCACCACGAACCTGAGAAATCTCTGGTGCGCCGGAAAGATCGGAACATGCAGGTAAGTATCCTTGATGTCTATGGACGTCATGAAGTCCCCTTGACGAAGAGAGTAAATAGCTGAACGCAGCGTTTCCATGCGGAACTTCTGTGGCCGGACGAACCTGTTGAGAATCTTCAGATCCAGGATGGATCTGTCCTTCTTGGGTACCGTGAACAGATCGGAATAAAAGCCCCGGCCCCGGTCCGAGGGAGGCACCGGGTAAATGACAGCCATATCCAGAAGATTTTTTACCGCCGCCCGGAGCCCCTGCGCGGCCAGAGGGTCCGAAGGCACCCGAGACCTGAAGAATCTGGGAGGGGGCCGGAACTCGAACTCCAGCTTGTAGCCAGAAGACACCACTTCCCGGATCCATCTGTCCGAGACCTCCTGGTCCGACCTGGGAGAAGTGTCGCAGCCGTCCCCCCACCCACAAGGGTGAGGGCGCCCCCTCATTGCTGAGCTGGCTTGGCAGCGGCTTTGGGCTTAGAGCCCCAACTGTATCCTGGACGGGCACGTCCCCTGCCCCTATTCCAGGAATCACCTCTGGGTGAGGAGAAAGCCAATCCTCTGCCAGCTCTGGCCCCACGAAGAGAAGGAGTAAAGGAAGCCGCCCCCCGAAAGGAACGACGTTGCTTCCTGCATTGAGGTAACTTACCACCTTTGGCGACCGAATCCAATTTCTCTCCAAATAGCCGCAACCCCACAAAGGGAAGAGCCGTAAGCGACTTCTTGGACACAAAATCAGCAGCCCACTGGCACAACCAAACCGAACTCTGAATAGCCACATGCAAGGCCGACGTTCTGCCACACATCACCAATGTGTCATCCAAGGCGGCTAGTACAAATGACAAAAACAATTCACAGCGTTTAAGACCAATAAACTCGTCACTAGCCGGATCTAGCCCGGAAGCAGTCAACAGGTCCCTGACAACCGACCTGGTAGCTACCACTAACAGTGCCGAAGCACAAACAGGCCGCAAGGCCGACCCGACACTGGCAAAACCATGACAAGCCATCTGGTCAATGCGTTTATCCTCACCATCTTTAAGAGTGGAACAATCAGGAGAATTCAAACCTCAGGAGGAGACGGCCAACGCTTTACCGCATCCAAAGGAAAAGGATATTTTTTATCCCAACCCGGACGAACGCCTGGGAGCCGAGTAGGCCTCTCCCATTCCTTAGTAATAATGCCATCAAAATGCTTTTGATTAGGAAATTCCAAGCGCGGCCTAGATTCCTCGAAAAACTCCCCCTTTTGCGGAGGAGCCGCCTCAGGAGGAGAAATAGCCAGAACCTCAAACATCTGAGCCAGAACCTTAGGGGTATCCAAGGAATCCCCCAGCCCTCGCTCGGTATCAGCGCCAACATACTGCTGATCATCCGAATAAGCCAAATCCTCAAATAACTCCCCTTCCTCTAACGGGGAGTAATTGGACCAGTCCAGAGAATCAAACTCATCAAAGTCGACAGCCGGCGTGGCTGGAGACAAGTGCTTTCTCTTAGCAGGGGCCTTTCTGGAAACCGCGCTGGAAAATAATTTCTCAAGATTGGCCAATCTGGCACACACCTCAGATTGCGACTCCCCACCCATGACAACGTCACATGGGGCACGGATCAGTCGGGGAGGGGTAGGAGAAGAGACCGGAGGCGCTGAACCAGACCCCTGGGGTCCAGACTGCCGCGTAATAGTCTGCTGCGCACATGGTACACAAAGGAACAGATCATCCCCCGTAAGGGATACCCCACACCCCATACACTTCCGGGATTGCCCCAAGGGGAGCCCAAGCCCAATATCCGGGGATGCCTCCATACGGTGAATTTATAGGCAGTCGCAATGACCAAGGGAATTACGCATATAAGCAACCCGGGATGCCCCTTTAATGTCCCAAGTGGGAGGATTTACAATAAAGCCCAATTGAACCCAGGGACCCTAGGACCGGGAGAACCCCCCTAATAACCAATGTAGGTCCACCTGGAAGACACAAAATAAAACCCTGATCAGCATAATCAGACCCATAAGTAAAATATATATACACAATTAAATAAAATATTAAGATAAACATATATTAGAAGCCAAGTAAATAAGTCCCACAGGGCCACTCACAGCGCCAATATGGAGTCAGAGACGGCACCACACGGAGAGGAAGATGACAGAGAGGAGAAGGGGGGCGTGGCCCTGCTCCGCCCCCCCTCCTCCACCACACAGCACATCTCCCAGCAAGAGACCGGGCTCCGCAGCGGCGCCAGCCGCACGGGGGCGGGCCGCGGCGTCACGCAGAACGCCCGGCCCCGCCCCCTACACACAAATCACCGGAGGGGAGAAGCTCCCCCGACACAGCCACTCGCAAGGGCCGGCGCCTCGGCGGCAGCGGCGGCGCCGGTCAGCAAAGACAGTACAACAGTAAACAGAGTGCACCAGAACACACACACTTAATAAAAAATAAACTACCTGATACGGGATAAGGGCCGCCCTCCCCCCCCTCTAAGGAGAAGGGCATCCGGAGAGGGGAAACCCACTCAGGGTATACGGGGAAGGGACAGGGCATCCCAAACTGGGGTCACCAACCCGGTTAACCGCCTACCCTCTAGTATAGGGTCTCATGGTGGAGCATCAGCTCCTAAGCCCCTAGGGTGCCCTCTACCCTCGCCCGGACCAGCAGCCTAGGCTGGGAGGCAGGGTAAAACAAACAGGGATCCGGGCGGAAATAGAGAAATGACGGGCCCGGGGGTCATCCCGGCTACCTGAAATCCCCCTGTGCAAGTAGGAGACCTCATCTTCTGACTTGCTCGCAGTCTGCAGAGATGAAAGACTGGGTAATGAGTGGGAGGTTCCAGGTATTTATGAACCGGGAGGGGCTCTCTTTTTTCCTTTACATCTCTGCAATATCGCCATCTACAAGTCAGTATAGCCCGCATGTAATGAATGTCTTGAAGCTGGGTGTGTGACATACTTAAAATATAGGGCCCACCGATAGGCAGGGGCAAGGGGCACTAGTGCGGGAGGGGCATCCCATAGAGGCTCACCATAAGCCTGAACCGCCTACCCTTTGGTGGGGGATTGCGGTGGAGCAGCGCTCCTAAGCACCTAACAGCAGTGCTGCCTACCCTCACCCAACCAGCGCAGCCAAGGCTGGGAGGCATAATACTAGTGGAACGGGTGGAAATAGTCCTACAGGGCCGCAGGTTAATAACCCCACTCACCTGCTAGTAGAGAGCCAATTTCTCGTCCTTCGCAGCCAGACTACAGAGAAATCCTGGGGATTTGTGGGAGGTCCCTGGGTATTTGAGGGGCTGGGAGGAGCCTATTTTCGATGTCTCTGCAGTCCAGCACCATCTGGTGAAGTATAACCCGATTGTAAGTATTATATTTGGAGCAGTACGTACAGTATACTAAGAATATAAACTTTTGAACAATCACCATACAGAGGTAACCAAGAAAAATGATAACAAGGGCGGGGAACAGGACGTGCTGTATACTATAAAATCAATTCTACAGGTGAGTACTCACAGGATTGTATTTTTCCAAGTATACAGCACGTCCTGTTCCAGTAAATTCCTTACACTTGGGACATCCAAAAGCAGTGTCCGTAAGGTAGGGTGGGATCTCCAAAGAGCAACAGCGGGCAGTTTAAACCACTGCCCCCTGAAGAACTTTGCGGCCAAAAGCAGCATCAGCTGAGGCCCTAACATCAACCTTGTAAAACTTAGAAAAAGTATGAACAGAAGACCAAGTAGCGGCCTTACAAACTTGTTCAGCAGAAGCCTGGTGCTGAAAGGCCCAGGAGGCACTGATAGCACAAGTGGAATGAGCAGTAAGGCAGAAGGGAGGTTCCTTTCCCTTAGCAGAATAGGCTTGCACCACCGCCTGACAGATCCACTTGCTGATAGTGGATTTAGCCGGAGGCAAACCCTTCCTAGGTCCAGAAGTGAGAACAAAAAAGAGCATCAGTCTTCCTGAAAGATTGAGTAACTACCAAATAAAACTTCAGAACCCTGACCCCATCCAAGGAATGCAAAGTCCGCTCCTTGGAAATAGCAGGATTAGGACACAATGAAGGCAAAACAATGTCCTGATTGAGATGAAATGCAGAAACAACCTTAGGCAGGAAATCTTAGGCTTATACCAAAACACCACCTTGTCCTGGTGTCGCTCAAAGTAAGGAGGTTTAATGGAAAGCGCCGCCAACTCAGAACCACGCCTAACAGAAGTGATAACCACCAAAAAGGCTACCTTAAGAGTCAAAATAGGCAAAGCAGCCTCACGTAGAGGCTCAAAAGGAGGACCCTGCAAAGCAGATAAAACCAAATTCAAATCCCAGACTGGTAACATAGGCTTACGTGG
Source organism: Gastrophryne carolinensis (assembly GCA_027917425.1). Lineage (NCBI taxonomy): Eukaryota > Metazoa > Chordata > Amphibia > Anura > Microhylidae > Gastrophryne > Gastrophryne carolinensis. Next base: position 516,221,792 of record CM051234.1, on the reverse strand, counting down.
CGGGCGCACATGGGTAACTGCCTGGAAAAAAGTCTTAACCAAACTGTGGTTGGCAAAAGATCTTTGGAAGAAAATAGCCAAGGCTGAAACATGTCCCTTGAGAGTACTAAGTTGAAGGCCCAGATCCAAGCCATGCTGCAAAAATTCCAGGATCCTGGCAATAGAAAACACCCAACAGGGAAGAGACTTAGACTCACACCAAGCAATGTAAGCATGCCATACCCGATAGTAGATAAATTACGAGGACTTCTTCCTAGCCCGAATCATGGTAGTAACAACAGAGGAAGGCAGCCCCTTATCCATCAAGATGGAGGTCTCAGCAGCCAGGCCGTCAAAGCCAGCGTTTGTAAATTGGGATGGCTTAGCTGTCCCTAAGTGAGCAGGTCTGGAACCTTGGGCAGGACATATTGATCTACTGCCAACAGCACGATGTCTGCGAACCACACCCTTCTTGGCCAACAGGGGGCCACCAGGATGGTTGGCACCCCTTCCTGGGCTATCTTGCACAGCACCCTGCCCAGCAGAGGAAACGGATGAAACACATAGAGGAGCAGAAAGCTCTTCCAAGACATAGCTAGTGCATCCATGGCTAAGGCCAGAGGGTCCTGGGACAGAGAGACAAAGACTGGAAGCTTGTGATTGTGACGGGATGCAAACATCCCCATCCGGCTGACCCCAACGGTGGCACAGGGAGCAAAACTCCCTGCTGCTGAGGGACCATTCTCCCAAACGAGAAGTCCCCCTGTTCAGGGAGTCCGCCTCCAGATATTCCACCCCCGGGATGTACACCACCGAGATGCAGGGAACATTCTCCTCCGCCCATGACAGTATTAGAGACACTTCCTTGAGGGCCCTCTTGCTCCGGGTCCCTCCCTGATGATTGATGCAGGCAACCGCCGTTTGATTGTCAGAGCGGATCTGAACAGCCCGAACCCGAAGTTGTGGGGTCATTTGGTCGAGAACCAACCTTACCACCCTCAATTCCAGAATGTTGATAGGCGTATGGGCCTCCTGGGGGCCCCACTGACCCTGGAATTTCAAGGACTTCCAGAATGGCCCCCAACCCGTCAGACTGGCATCTGTGGTGACAGTCTCCCAGCAAGAGGTTCTTTGAGTCCAGCCACCACGAGAGGGACCGTCTGGCCAGGGGGGACAGAACAAACACCTGATACAGGGACAGAGGGTACCGATCCCACACTGATAAGAGGTGTAGCTGCAGAGGTCGCATGTGAAACTGAGCATAGGGTATCGCCTTGAAGCAAGACACCACCAGGCCCACCAGTTGCATCCCCTGCCGGATCGAGGGATGAGGACAAGAAAGAAGGAGCTGGGCCTGAGCTTAAAGACTCTCCACCTTCTGTTGAGGGAAAAAAACCTTGACCTGAGATGCATCCAGAGTCATGCCCAGAAAGGACCTCACCAGTGACAGGGACAGAAAAGGCTTGGGATGGTTGATCACCCAGCCGAAGGACTCTAGTGTGGACACCACCATCTGGGTATTCAGTTCTGCCTGATGGAAGGACTGAGATGAGATCAGAATGTCGACCAAATAAGGAAGGATGCGAATGCCCTGAGATCTCAACAGAGGCATCACACCCGCCAGCACCTTGGTGAATACCCTGGGAGCTGAGGTCATACCGAAAGGTAAGGCCACAAATTGGTAGTGAGAAATTTCTGATGACCTGGGAAGATTGGTACATGAAGGTAAGCGTTCCTGATGTCTACAGATGTCATGAAGTCGCCCGGCGCAGAGTAGCGACTGCTGAGCATAGGGTCTCCATGCGAATCCAGGATGGGCCTGAGGGACCCATCCTTTTTGGGAACAGTGAATAGATTGGAGTAGAAGCCTCTGCCGCTTTCCCTGAGAGGCACAGGGCAGATGACCCCCAACTCCAAAAGGTTTCGGACCGCAAGCCGCAAGCCCTGAGCTGACAGGGGGTTTTGAACCATCCGGGATCTGATAAATCTTGGAGGCGGCCAGGCTGAAAACTCTATCTTGTATCCGGAGGACACCACCTCCTGAATCCATCTGTCTGCTACACGTAGCCTCCAGACGTGAGTAAAGAGCCAAAGCCGTCCCCCCATTCGGATGGGTGAGGGCGCCTCCTCATGCCTGAGGGGGCTTGGGGGAGGATTTGAGCTTGGGACCCCATGAGAGCCCGGGACACCTCGTCCTCTACCCCTGCCCCAAAAGTCTCCGCGTGCCCCAGCAAAGGAAACTCCTCAACCAGCCCTGGGAACGCGGAAGGAGGGGAGAGAAGCACCAGTCCCCCGAAAGGGCCGAGACGGCCTCCTACGTTGAGGCAGCCTACCACCCCTGGCAAATAGGTCCAAGCGTTCACCAAAGAGCCGCAGCCCCTTAAAGGGAAAACCAGTGAGGGCCTTTTTAGCAGCATTATGAGCCACCCACTAACGTAGCCAGACAGAGCGTCGTATAGCCACCAACAGGGCAGAAGTCCTACCACACATTCTAATGGCATCATCCATGGCAGAAAGGATATATGCAATAAATTCATAGCAAAGTAGAAGAGATCTATAATTATCACCTCCCACATCATCAGAGGCCCCATCTATGAGACACTTAAGCAGCCCTTTAATAGCAATAGCTGTTATGGCAGAGGCACAAACCGGGCGCAGTGCAGTCCCCACATAAGCAAAAGCATGACAGGACAGCTGGTCCAAGCGCCGGTCCTCACCATCCTGCAGGGTAGTAGTGTCAGGTGAATGCATGACTGATGTGTTAGACAACCCTAGGACTGGCGCGTCCACCTCAGGAGGACATGACCAACGCTTAATCACATCAGCGGAAAAAGGATACCTCCTGTCCCAACTCTTCGGCACCCCAGGTAGCTTACTAGGGGTTCCCACTCTTTGAGCACCAGATTATTAAAGTGATTCTGCTCAGGGAACTCCAAGCATGGTTTAACAGAATGGAAAAGCTCACCCTGCTGCTGCGGAGCCACGGCAGGAGGGGAAATACAAAGCACTTCAAAAATGTGTCATCTGAGGACCATGGGTCTTCTCCAAAGGGAGACCCGGTACCACCATATAACTTAGACTGTTCCTCAGAGGATTCTAAATCAGAAAATTGCCCCTCCTAGAGGGGGTAAAAGCCAGAAAATGAGTAAAGTCCCTCATCCTCCACAGGAAAGAGGGAAGCAGCGGGAGATAAATGCCATTTCTTAGCAGAAGCCTTACGCGGGGCTGACCCAGCAATATGCTTTTCAATGCTGGCCACCCGTGAAGCCAAGTCATATTGAGACTCCCCGCTAGTGTGCCCCTCACTGTGAGTCAGATGCAAGCGTGGAGGGGTAGGCGAAGCAGAAAGGGGCGCAGCACCGGGACCCGTAGCAGAGGACCCAGGCTGCCGCGCAAGTACATGCGGGGTGCAGGTCAAACACACCCTGACACCGTCACTAACAGGGGATACCCCACACGCAACACACAGCTGGGCTTGTCCCGAAGGAACCCCAAGCACATTGTCCCCGGATGCCTCCATATGGTGATTAGATACAGGCGTAACGGCCAATACAGGGACACAGCTAGCAATAGCCACCCTTTTTGGGATGCCCCCCAAAGCCCGCTAGGGAAGGTGGGAGATAGTTAAGGGGCAGGGCCGGGACAACCACAGTCAAAGGTGACCCGCCTGCAAGACACAATAGGTACAAAATAAACATCCCCAGCGCATACAGAGTAAAGCAATATAAAAACCCCATAAGGGACTCACGGACCAAGCGGACAGATCGCTCAGAGAGGTGAAACACAGCCAGACCGCGTCGCAGCACCGCAAGGATGAGGCCACAAAATGGCAGCAGAACCTAGAGGGGCAGACCACAGAGTATGACGCAGAACACGTCAAACCTCGGTTCTCGCCCCCCGAAGAGCGCGAAACTGTGATCACGTGAGACGCCGGCGCCATGACAGTAAAAAGAAATACGTAGCGCAAACCACCGCGTAGCGCCGCACACACTAAATAATAAAATAACACACACAAATCACAGACCCCCCGGGCGCCCCGTCACCAAGCGGGCCACAACAAAGGGGTCGCGCACAACCTTCTAAAGGGGAGGGGAGATGGGTGAAGGGAACAAGAACCCAAGGTTAGAAGCTCACCATAGAAAGCCTGTCGCCGGCTACCCTTTGGTGCAAGTCTTTCTGCAGTCCACTGCGCCACCTTGTGGCGGAATAACCCAAGTGTAAGGAATTTACTGGAACAGGACATGCTGTATACTTGGAAAACAAAGAATTGCCCAAGAAGAAAATTCTCGGGTAGGCCACCCGCACCAATATACAATCCATATAATGCCGCCACGTAATTCCCTGCAGGCAATAGAATAAACAACTGCGCATATATTAAATCTATATGTAATGATCAATGTCATAAACATATACAGTGCAAGTGTTGCCCCCTCAAATAAATGTATTTACCCAATAAAGGGAAGGACAACTAGTAAACAGTGGTGTTGGTGGCAGATGGCAAGAGTGTAACCACATGTTCTACAGCTAATCTATTTTTTTTGTTTCAATACATTATTATTGAAGTATTTTAATAGATCAACGCAGGAGGAAAAATCCACAATAAAGACTGGAGAAATGGATAGTTGTTCGCTTAAGGCGATATCCTTATAAATTGTCTGTGTATATGGTAAATCTAAACATAACGTTTATCTTGCTCAGTCTCCAGTTCTGTATGTTATCCTAAGCTTTCTTATTAATAAATTGGATAATTTAGCATTGTGATAAAAGGAGATATTAGAAAAGAAAAAGAGGAAGGAAGAAAGAAAGAAAGAAGATGAAACAGAAACAACAGAGAAAAAGAAGTGAACAAAGGGGATTTCAACATGGTTAAACTGGACCTTTAGCATGATTTAATGAAAAGCCCAAACCCTCAAAGAATTATTCCCCAGCATCTAAAAATACAATTCTGTGATTACTCACCTGTAGAATTGGTATTATAAGTATACAGTACATCCTGCTCCAAATATAATACTTACAATCGGGTTATACTCCGCCAGATGGCGCTGGACTGCAGAGACATCGAAAATAGGCTCCTCCCGGCCCTTCAAATACCCAGGGACCTCCCACAAATCCCCAGCATTGAAAAGCAGTTAACGAGAAGCCGGGAGAATTAAACAACCCAAACTAACAACTATAACAATGATAACAATCACCATACAGGGGATCCAAGATAATGCAAAAAACCAAGGGTGGGTTGCAGCAGGACGTACTGTACACTCATAATACCAATTCTACAGGTGAGTAATCACAGAATTGTATTATTCTTAGTATACAGGACGTCCTGCTCCAAATCTAATACTTACAGTTGGGACATCCAATAGCAGTGTCCATAAAGTAGGGTGGGATCCCCAAGAAAAATCAGCAGCAGGCAGTTTAAACCACTGCCGCCTGCAGAACCTTGCGGCCAAAAGCAGCATCAGCTGAGGCCCTAACATCAACCTTGTAAAACTTTGAAAAGTTATGAACAGAAGACCAAGTAGCGGCCTTGCAAACAGAAGCCTGGTGCTGAAAAGCCCAAGAGGCACAGATAGCACAAGTAGAATGAGCAGTAAGGCGGAAGGGAGGATTCTTCCCCTTAGAAGAGTAGGCCTGAATCACAGCCTGACGAATCCACTTGCTGATAGTAGACTTGGCAGAGCCAAACCCTTCCTAGGACCAGAAGGGACCACAAAAAGAGCATCAGTTTTCCTGAAAGGTGCAGTAGTCACCAGATAGTACTTCAGACACCTAACCACATCTAAAGAGTGCAAAACCCTCTCCTTAGCATTGCTAGGATTAGGGCACAAAGAAGGAAGAACAATATCCTGATTCAAATGAAAGGCAGACACTACCTTAGGCAGAAAATCAGGTTTGAAACGAAACGCCACCTTGCCCTGGTGCCTCTCATAGTAGGGGGGCTGAATAGACAGCGCCGCCAACTCAGACACACGCCTGACAGAAGTGATAGCCACCAGAAACACAACCTTGAGCGTAAGAATGGCCAAGGCAGTGTCCTGCACAGGTTCAAAAGAAGCACCCTGCAAGGCTGACAGAACCAAGTTCAAATCCCAAACAGGCACCATAGGTTTACGTGGGGGACGCACATGAGTCACCCCCTGATCGGAGGGTACTGAGCAAAGGACTTCTGGAAAAAAATAGCCAGGGCAGAAACCTGACCCTTCAGAGTACTGAGTTGGAGCCCCATCTCCAACCCATGCTGCAGGAACTCCAGAATCCTGGGAATAGAGAACACACGACAGGGAAGAGACTTAGACTCACACCAGTCAATGTAGGCACGCCAAACCCTGTAATAAATGGAAGAGGAACACTTCTTCCTAGCTTTAATCAAAGTATCCACAACTGAGGAAGACAGCCCCTTCTCCATCAAGATGGAGGTTTCAGCAGCCAAGCCGTCAAAGCCAGAGTTTGTAAATTGGGATGGCGTAGTGAGCCCTGAGTGATCAGATCTGGCACCAAGGGCAGAGCGTACTGATCTACTGCCAGCTGTACCACGTCTGCGAACCACACTCTTCTTGGCCACCTAGGGGACACCAGAATTGCTGGCACCCCTTCCAGAGCAATCTTGCGCAGAACCCTTGGGGGGAAGAAATACAGGAACTGAAAGTCCTTCCATGACATTGCTAGCGCATCCGAGGTCAGGGCCAGAGGATCCCTGGACAGAGAGACAAAAGCTGGAAGCTTGTGATTGTGGCGGGACGCAAACAGATCCACATCTGGTTGGCCCCAACGGTGACACAGCGATTGACGCTGGGTCCTTGTCCCATACAGACAATAGGTGAAGTTGCAGAGGCCTCAAGTGGAACTGAGCATAAGGGACTGCTTCGAAGCACGCCACCATCAGGCCCACCAGCTGCATCCCCTGCCTGATGGAGGAATGGGGACAAGCTAGGAGGGACTGGGCCTGTGCAATCAGACTGTCCACCTTCTGCTGAGGAAGGGAGATCCTTGCCTGAACTGTATCCAGATTCATTCCTAGGAATGGAGTTACCAAGGAAGGGGACAGTGTGGACTTGGGGTGGTTGATCACCCATCCAAATGACTCCAGAGTGGACACCACCAGCTGAGTATCCAACTCTGCCTGATGTAGAGACTGGGAAGTGATGAGGATGTCGTCCAGATAGGGGAGCACGCGGACGCCCTGACATCTGAGCAGAGACATCACGCCAGCCAGCACCTTGGTGAACACCCTGGGAGCTGAAGTGAGGACGAAGGGCAAGGCCACAAATTGGTAGTGTTGATCCATCAGAGCGAACCTGAGGAACCTTTGATGACCTGGGAACACAGGAATATGAAGGTAAGCATCTTTGATGTCCACAGAAGTCATGAAATCCCCTTGGCGCAGGGAACTGATGGCAAAGCGCAGAGTCTACATGCGAAGGCGCCTGCCCCTGACAAACTTGTTGAGAATCTTTAAGTCCAGGATGGGCCTGACAAACCATCCTTCTTGGGTACTGTGAATAGGTTGGAATAAAAGCACTTGCCTTTTTCTCTTAAGGGGACCTGGCAGATGACCCCCAGCTCCAGGAGGCCTTGCACTGCTTGCACTAGCTCCTGAGCTGACACAGGGTCCTGAGGCATCCGGGATCTGACGAATCTTGGAGGGGGATTGGCAGCAAACTCCAACTTGTAACCGGAGGACATTACCTCCTGAATCCACCGGTCTGAGACATGAAGCCTCCAGACGAGAGCGAAGTGCTGCAGCCGTCCCCCCACCCGGATGGGTGAGGGCGCCCCATCATGCCTGAGGGGGCTTGGGAGAGGATTTAGCTTTGGGACCCAGGAGGAGCCAGGACGTCCATGTCCTCTGCCTCTACCCCAGAAATCTCCCCGGGCCCCAGGGAAAGACACCCCCCTTCCCTGTCTTGCACCGCGTTAAGGGGAGGAGAAGGAACCCTGACCCCGAAAGGGCCGAGGTTGCCGCCTGCGCTGGGGTAACCTGCCTCCCTTAGCAAAAAGGTCCAGGCTGTCTCCAAACAGATGCAGTCCTTTAAGCGCCAGCCTACCTTGAGATTTTGTCACCCTTGGTTGCCAGACCATTTTGCACTATTTTGTGCTCCCCATGTTCAACTGTGATTTTTGAAGGGATTTCCAGGGATTTCCCAGGAAAGTGATATATTGTTTTTTTCAGCAGAGCCTGGGCGTTAACATGAAATGTCTTGTTTGTCATTTTCTAAGTGTATTCTCAATATTTTTGGGTGAAAATTGTACAAAAAAATAAAAAGAAAACTATTTTTTACAATTTGTAGTGTTTTTTGTAACAAAAAATGTTTGTCAATAAAATCTTATTACGTGTGAAACCCCAATTTCTCCCGGTTACAGCGGTACCACATATGTATAGGTAGACACCCTTTCCTGCCCAGCAGACTCCCCCAAACTGAAAATACCATTTTGTGAATACTCACCTGTAAAATGGGTATTATAAGTATGTCACACACCCCGCTTCAAGATATCCATAACTTGTGGGTTATACCGACCTGTAGAGGGCGATCTGCAGAGATGATAGGAAAAAAAAAGCCCCTCCCGGTCCATAAATACCTGGGACCTCCCACTCATTCCCCAGTATAAAGATAGCAGTAAGGAAAGGGACCAGGAAGAGCCATATATAAGTCATACAACGCAAAGTTCACAATATAAAGGATCCAGAATACAAAAGGGCCGGGTGAAGCGGGGTGTGTGACATACTTATAATACCCATTTTACAGGTGAGTATTCACAAAATGGTATTATTCTAAGTATGTCACACACCCCGCTTCAAGATATCCATAACTTGTGGGACATCCAATAGCAGTGTCCATAAAGGGCGGGGATCCAAAACAAGGCAACAAGGCACAACTTAAACCACTGCAGCTTACAGAACTTTGCAGCCAAACACAGCATCCGCTGAGGCCCGAACATCAACCTTGTAAAACTTGGAAAAAGTGTGAACAGAAGACCAAGTAGCAGCCTTACAAACTTGCTCAACAGAGGCCTGGTACTGGAAAGCCCAGGACGCCCCAACCGCACGAGTAGAATGAGCAGTAACACGAAAAGGGGGACTCTTCGCCTTAGCAGCATAGGCCCCAACAATGGCCTGACGAATCCATTTACTAATGGAAGACTTGGCGGACGCCAAGCCCTGCCTAGGCCCAAAGAGCACCACAAAAAAGGCATCAGTCTTACGAAAGGAAGACGTTACAACCAAATAGTACTTCACAACGCGAACCACGTCCAAAGAATGCAGTGCCCTCTCCTTGTCGTTGCTGGGATTAGGACACAGAGAGGGCAGAACAATGTCCTGATTTAGGTGAAAGGCAGAAACCACCTTAGGAAGGAAATCCGGCTTAAAACGGAAAACCACCTTGTCCTGATGCCTCTCAAAATACGGAGCTTGAATGGACAAAGCCGCCAACTCAGAGACACGCCGAACAGAAGTGATAGCTACCAAAAAAGCCACCTTCTGCGTGTGCGAAGACAAGGCAATATCATGCAAAGGCTCGAAAGGAGGACCCTGCAGAGCAGAAAGAACAAAATTCAAATCCCAAACTGGGATCAAAGGCTTCCTAGGAGGCCGAACATGCGTAACCCCCTGGAAAAAAGTCTTAACCAAAGGATGAAGAGCAAAGGACCTTTGAAAGAACACTGCCAGGGCAGAAAACTGCCCCTTCAGAGTACTAAGTTGGAGCCCCAGGTCCAGACCATGTTGAAGAAATTCCAGGATTCTGGAAATAGAGAATGGGAAAGCCCTGACCTCACACCAATCAATATAGGATCTCCAAGTCCTATAGTAAACGGTAGAGGAAGACCGTTTCCTAGCGCTAATAAGAATCTGAATTACAGCATCGGAAAGACCTTCCTCCTTCAAGATGGAGGTTTCAGCAGCCACGCCGTCAAAGCCAGCGTTGGTAAATTGGGATAACGTAGTTGACCCTGGGTGAGCAGATCCGGCAGCAGGGGCAGAACGAATTGATCCTCTGCCAATCTTACTACGTCTGCGAACCAAACCTGTCTTGGCCACCTGGGAGCCACCAGAATCGCTGACACACCCTCCAGGGCCAGCTTGCGCACCACTCTGGCCACAATGGGGAACGGAGGGAACAGATACAGAAACCCCAGATCCCTCCAGTTCAGAGACATGGCATCCACTGCCAGAGCCAGTGGATCCTTCGAGAGAGACACAAATGCCGGAAGCTTGCGATTGTGACGAGAGGCAAAGAGGTCCACCACCGGAGACCCCCACCTGAGACAAATCAAGCGAAACACCTTGGGACTGAGAGACCATTCCCCCCGGCGAGCGGAAAACCTGCTCAGAGAGTCCGCTACCGTGTTCTCCACTCCCGGAATGTAAACTGCCGAGATGCACGGAACATGGCTCTCCGCCCAGTGCAGAATCAAGGACACTTCCCTGAGGGCACTCCTGCTGCGAGTTCCTCCCTGATAATTGATGTAGGCAACCACCGTCCGATTGTCCGACCGCACCTGGACCGGCAAGCCCTGCAACTGATGAGTCAAGCGAAACAGAACCAACCTGATGGCTCTCAATTCCAGGACATTGATGGGCTCGTGAGCCTCCTGAGGTCCCCACAGACCCTGAAACTGAAGATCCTTCCAGAAACCCCCCCATCCTGATAGGCTGGCATCCGTGGTGACCATCTCCCAACAAGGGGTCAGAAAGGATCTGCCCTTGAACAGATTGATTGAACTCAGCCACCACTGAAGGGAGCGCCGAACCCGGGGGGTCATCAGGAAGGACTGATCCAACGACAGTGGAGACCTGTCCCAAACCGCCAACAGATGGAGCTGGAGCGTCCTTGTGTGAAACTGAGCAAAGGGAACTGCCTCGAAGGAAGCCACCATCAATCCCACCAGTCTCATTCCCAGCCTGATGGTCGGACGAGGAATGGACAGGAGCACCCGAACCAACTCCTGAATCAGCAGAACCTTGGGCTGAGGAAGAAACACCCTGGCCTGGGAAGTATCGAGAGACATTCCCAGAAAGGACACTATCCTGGACGGAGAAAGGGAGGACTTGGGGTAGTTGATCACCCAACCGAATCTCTCCAGAGTGGAAATCACCGTCCTGGTGTCCAACTCCGCTTGGCTGAAGGAAGACGCCATAATGAGAAGATCGTCCAGATATGGCACAATGCGGATACCCTGGGCTCTGAGGAGAGCCATCACCCCGGCCAACACCTTGGTGAAAACCCTTGGAGCTGAGGTGAGACCAAAAGGAAGGGCCACAAACTGAAAATGCCGATCCTCCACCACGACCCTGAGAAATCTCTGGTGCGCCGGAAAGATCGGAACATGGAGGTAAACATCCTTGATGTCTATGGACGTCATAAAGTCCCCCTGACGAAGAGAGTAGATGGCTGAGCGCAGCGTTTCCATGCGGAATTTGCGCGGACGGATGAACCTGTTGAGGAACTTCAGATCCAGGATGGGCCGAACCAAGCCGTCCTTTTTGGGCACCGTGAACAGATTTGAATAAACCCCCCCGGCCCCTGTCTGAGGGAGGCACTGGGCAAATGACAGCCATGTCCATAAGACTTGTTACCGCCGCCCGGAGCCCCTGCGCGACCAGGGGGTCCGGGGGCACCCGAGATCTGAAGAATCTGGGAGGGGGCCGGAACTCGAACTCCAGCTTGTAGCCGGAGGACACCACTTCCCGGATCCATCTGTCCGACACCTCCCGGTCCCAGACCTGGGAGAAGTGTCGCAGCCGTCCCCCCACCCGCATGGGTGAGGGCGCCCCCTCATTGTTGAGCTGGCTTGGTCGGAGGTTTGGGTTTAGATCCCCAACTGTATCCTGGACGGGCACGTCCTCTGCCCCTATTCCAGGAATCTCCTCTGGTAGATGGAAAGGCAAAACCTCTGCCAGCTTTGCCCCCACGAAAGGAAGGAGCGAAGGAAGCCGTCCCCCTGCGTTGAGGTAACTTACCGCCCTTGGCGACGGAATCCAATTTCTCTCCAAAGAGCCGTAATCCCACAAAGGGAAGAGCCGTCAGCGACTTTTTTGACACAAAATCAGCCGCCCACTGGCGCAACCAAACCGAACGCCGAATAGTCACAAACAAAGCAGAAGTTCTGCCACACATCATCAGAGTGTCATCCAAGGCGGCTAGCACAAATGACAAAAACAACTCACAACGTTTAAGGCCAAGGAACTCGTCATTATCCAGATCTAGCCCGGAAGCAGTCAACAGATCCCTGACCACCGACCTAGTAGCCACCACCAACAGTGCCGAAGCACAAATAGGCCGCATGGCTGACCCAACACTAGCAAAACCATGACAAGGCATCTGGTCAATGCGTTTATCCTCACCATCTTTAAGAGTGGAACAATCAGGAGAATTAATAACAGCGGTGTTGGACAACCCCAGAATCGGTGCATCCACCTCAGGAGGAGACGCCCAACACTTAACCGTATCCAAAGGAAAGGGATATTTTTTATCCCAACTCTGAGGAACGCCTAGAAGCCGAGCAGGCCTCTCCCATTCCTTAGCAATAATTCCGTCAAAATGCTTTTGATTAGGAAATTCCAATCGCGGCATGGATTCTTCGAAAAACTCCCCCTTTTGCTGTGGAACCGCCTCAGGAGGAGAGATAGCCAGAACCTCAAACATCTGAGCCAGGACTTTAGGAATATCCGAGGAACTCCCCAAGCCCCGCTCGGTATCAGCGCCAACAAACTGCTGATCATCTGAATTATCCGATTCCTCATATACCTCCCCTTCTTCAAGTGGGGTGTAATCGGACCAATCCAGATTATCCACATCATGAAAGTCAACCGCCGGCGAGGCCGGTGATAAGTGCTTTCTCTTAGCCGAAGCCTTTCTAGCAACCGCGCTGGAGAACAATTTTTCAAGATTGGCGAATCTGGCGTACATCTCAGATTGCAACTCACCACCCATGATTACGTCACATGGGGCACGGATCAAGCTGGGAGGGGGAGGGGAAGAGACCGACGGTGCTGAACCAGACGCCTGGGGTCCGGACTGCCACGTAATAGTCTGCTGTGCACATGGAATACATAGATATAAATCATCCCCTGTAAGGGATGCCCCACACCCCATACACTTCCGGGATTGCTTATAGGCCGTTGCAATGACCAAGGGAATTACGCATATAAGCAACCCGGGATGCCCTTTTAATGTCCCAAGTGGGAGGATTTTTGCTAAACCAAATTAAAGAACCCAGGGACCCTAGGACCGGGAGAAACCCCCTAAACGCCCCGGTAGAATCTGCCTGAAAGACACAACAGAAAAAACCATCAGGATATATATATATATATATATATATATATATATATATATATATATATATATATATAAATATGCAGAAAAAAAGGAGAGGAGGGGGCCCACAGGGCCACTCACTGTGCCGTCCAGAAGTCGAGGGAAAAGCAGTCCTCTCACATGAGGTAAAGCTGGCAGATCTGAGGTGAGAAAGGGGGCGTGGCCAGCGTGTGCGAAGTGCCTAACTCCGCCCCCCTTGCTAAGTGGAGACACGGAGCGCAGCTCCGCAGCGGCTCCTGTCATAGGGGAGCGGGCCGCGGCGTCGAAGGACCGGCCCCGCCCCCAAGAGTAAGAGCGTGAGGGGAAAGTCTCCCCTCCGCCATGTCGCCCCAGAAGGCCAGCGCCGCGGCCGCACGTCATAAGACAGCTAAGAGGAGGGGAGCGGGCCGCGGCCTCACTGTGAGCGCCCGGCCCTGCTCCCCGCTCCTACCATGGAGCACCGCAGTGGCGCCTGTCCTATGGGGGCGGGCCGCGGCGTTGCGCCAACCGCCCGGCCCTGCCCCCGGCTGTAAGCGTGTGAGGGGAAGGCTCCCCTCAGCCGTTTACCTCAGAAAACAGGCGCCGCAGCAGTAATGGCCGCCGCAGCGCCGATGCTGATAATAAATAAATTAATTAAATAAATAAAAAAAAAAAAAAGACCTAACTAGACATAAAGGGCACCCCCCCCCCCCCACCAGGGAGAAGGGCAACCAAAGAGGGGGACCACCCAGGGTATAAGGCCGAGGGACAGGGCATCCCAAACCGGGGTCACCAACCCGGAAAACCGCCTACCCTCTTATATAGGGTCTCACGGTGGAGCATTTGCTCCTAAGCACCTAGGGTGCCATTCTACCCTCACCCGAACCAACAGCCTAGGCTGGGAGGCATTGGGATCAAAAAGGAGATCAGGGCGGAAATTAGAAATTAATGGGTTGGGAGTCATCCCGGCTACCTGAAATCCCCCTGTGCAAGGAGGAGGCATCATCTTCTGACTTGCTCGCCGTCTGCAGAGATGAAGACTGGGGAATGAGTGGGAGGTCCCAGGTACCGGGAGGGGCTTTCTTTTTCCTATCATCTCTGCAGATCGCCCTCTACAGGTCGGTATTTCCCACAAGTTATGGATATCTTAAAGCGGGGTGTGTGACATACTTAGAATACAACGCTTTAGGAGATTTTCAGATAAAATACAACTATGCTATGCAATATGCGCACCTTGCAGTTTTTCAAGAAAAACAACCCTTCACATTTGAAATACCCCCCACAAACTATATATTCCCTAGAAGTACACACCTCAGGCTTTCTAGGCGTACCAGGCTTGTTGACATGGGTGCAGTTTTCTGGAAATAATCCCTCAATGTATTCTTTGGTTGCACATGGTTTCATTAAAAATGAATAAAAAAGCAGAATCAAAACCACATTTTCCTAAAAAAAACTAAATGCAAACCAGTAAATCTGAAAAAGCAAAATGCCCCGAACAGAACAATACCCAACATGCATAAGTTCTGTCAAGGAAAGTGTTGCCAAACACACCAAAGTAAAGCATGCGCATAGCGGTAATTTTACTTCAAAATTTTAGATCTGCAGACAAAGTGTGCACCTTGTGCTTTTTCTACCAAAACAACCCTTTACATTTGGAATATCCCAGATAAACCATATATTCCCTGAAAGTACACATGTTAAGCTTTCTAAGCGTACCCAGATTGTTGTAGTGGGCTCATCTTTCTGGAAGTAATATCTAGAAGAATTCTCAAGTTGCACAGGGTTTCACAAAAAATGTATAAAAAAGCAGAATAAAAAAACCTTTCCTAAAATATCAATATGCAAATAAGAAAAAACAAGGTAAATCTGAAAGCGCTGCAAATAAGAAAAAACAAGGTAAATCTGAAAGCGCAAGGTCCCCCGAGCAGAACAATACCCAACATGCATAGGTACCTGTAACCTTTTAACTGCCAGCCTACTTGAGATTTTGTCACCCTCTGCTGACAGGATATTTTTCACCATTTTGCGTGATGTTTAACTGTGATTTTTGCAGAAATTTCCAAGAAAATGGCATATTTTCTTTTTGTGGCAGAGTTTAGGCTTTAACATGAAATGTCTTGTTTGTATTTTTTCTACTTTTTTTTATATATTGTTAAGTAAATAAGTGAAAAAAAAATAAAAATATATATATTTTTTAAATTGTCTCCTTTATTTTAACAAAAACATTTATTTTATTAAAGAAAACCATATTGCATGTGAAAGCCCCATTTCTCCTGATTACAATGATACCACATATGTATCGGTAGCCCCCCGTTCCTGTCCAGGTGATCCCCTAAACTGAAAAGAGCACATTACATTACATTACATTACATAACATTTGCAAAATAAAATACAACTACTATCCACATAATAAAGGGTTAAATAAAAAAAACTGGTGTGGGGTACCATTTCTTGGGGGAATTTTAAGGTTTTTTGGGGGAGGCAGGTAATGGGGGGTCTCGGGGTAATGGCGAGTCACCCACTAGCCGCAGGTGACTTGCCAGACCCAGAGCCTTGTGAACTGGTATAGGGGTCTTGTAGATCCCTTACCAGTTCACAAAGGGTTAAAAGTAAAAAAAACACACAGAGACACACTTTAAAAATAACTTTATTAAAAAATAATAAATTTTTTAATTATTTTTTTTTTAATACTTACCTCCCATCCATGTCCCACGCTAATCACTTAGGCACTGCTCTCCTGCTGCTGCTGGAAGCCTTTTATACCTACTGGGTTACAGATAACATAGGGTTAATTTACAAAAAAAATGACATAGGGTCCCCCCTCCCAGGGAGGGGGACCCCATTTTTTGGGGGGATTTTTAAGGGTTAATGTAGGTACGCCATACTCTGTAATAGATAGCAACAGAAGTCTTCTTCCTAGCCTGCACCATAGTGCCCACCACAGAGGCAGACAAACCCTTCTCCATCAAGATGGAGGTCTCAGCAGTCAGGCCGTCAAAGCCAGCGTTTGTAAATTAGGATGGCGTAGGGAGCCCTGAGTTAGCAGGTCTGGCAGATCGTACTGGTCTACTGCCATTTGAACCACGTCTGCGAACCACACTCTTCTTGGCCACCAGGGGGCCACTAGAATCACAGGCACCCCCTTCAGAGCAATCTAGCGCAGAACCCTGCTCAGCAGAGGGAATGGTGGAAACACATACAGGAGCCGAAACTCCTTCCATGACATGGACAGGGCATCCGTGGCCAAGGCCAGAGGGTCCTGAGACAGAGACACGAAGGCCGGGAGTTTGTGGTTGTGGCGGGACGCAAACAGGTCCACATCCGGTAGACCCCAACGGTGACATAGGGACTGGAATACCCTGTTGCAGAGGGACCACTCTCCCTGACGGGACGTCCCCCTGCTCAGAGCATCTGCAAGCAGATTCTCCGCCCCCGAAATGTAAACAGCCGAAATGCATTGTACATTGGCCTCCGCCCATGTCAGAATCTGAGACACCTCCCGGAGGGCACCCTTGCTCTGAGTCCCTCCCTGAAGGTTGATGTATGCAACCGCCGTCTTGTTGTCTGAGCGTACCTGGACCGACAGCCCCCTCAGGTTGTGGGTCAGCCGCTCCAGTACCAACCGGACAGCCCGCAGTTCCAGAATGTTGATGGGTAAATGGGCCTCTCGAGGGCCCCACGTCCCCTGGAAGCGCAGGGACTTCCAGAATCCCCCCCAACCTGACAGACTGGCATCCGTTGTGACCGTCTCACCAGGAAGGGGCCACAAAGGACCTGCCCCCTGTCAAGTTCTCGAGGTCCAACCACCACGCAAGGGACCGTCTGACCGAGGGGGGAAGCAAACAGACCCCGTCCAAGGACGCTGGATTCCTGTCCCATACTGACAGAAGGTGAAGCTGCAGAGGTCTCAAATGGAACTGAGCAAAGGGCACCGCCTCGAAGCTGTCGGGCTGTGGGCACGAAAGCAGGAACCTGGCCTGCGCAGTCAGAGCTTCCACCTTCTGTTGAGGAAGGAATATCCGTGACTGAACCGTATCCAGAATCATTCCCAGGAACGGGGTCACCGAGGATGGGGACAGAGAGGACTTGAGGTAATTGATCACCCAACCGAAGGACTCCAGGGTGGACACTACCAGTTGGGTGATGAGGATGTCATCCAGGTAAGGCAGCACGCGTATGCCCCTTAGCCTTATCAGTGACATCACCCCTGCCAGCACTTTGGTGAACACCCTGGGAGCCGAAGTGAGGCCGAATGGCAGAGCCACAAATTGGTAATGCTGATCTTTCAGTGCAAATCTGAGAAACCTTTGGTGTCCTGCAAACACCGGAACGTGAAGGTAAGCATCCTTGATGTCTACTGACGTCATGAAGTCCCCTGGGCGCAATGAGCCAATGGCCGAGCGCAGAGTTGCCATGCGGAAATGCCTGTTCTTGACAAATGTGTTGAGGATTTTTAAATCCAGAATGGGCCTGACTGACCCATCCTTTTTGGGTACTGTGAAGAGATTGGAGTAGAACCTCGTGCTCCTGACTCCAAAGGGGACCTTGCAAATGACCCCTAGATCCAGGAGACCCTGCACGGCCTGCAGCAAGACCTGGGCTGAGGCGGGGTCCTGAGGGATTCGGGACCCAATGAATCTGGTGGGGGGCCGTACAGCAAATTCTATCTTGTATCCGGAGGACACTACCTCCTGAATCCACCGGTCTGAGACGTGGCGCCGCCAGACGTGCTCGAAGTGCTGCAGACGTCCCCCCACCCTGACGGGTGAGGGCACCCCCTCATGCCTGAGGGGTCTTGGGAGGGGCTTTGGGCTTGGGCCCGCAGAAGGAACCGGGACGGCGTCCTCTATTCCTGTGCCAGGAATCTGCGCGGGGTCCCGCGAAGGACACCCCTTTCCCCTGTTTAGCCCCGCGGTAGGGGATTGAAAGGGTGCCCTGGCCTCAAAAAGGCCGAAACTGCCGCCTGCGCTGGGGCAACTTGCCTCCTTTGGCGAAGAGGTCTAGACAGTCTCCAAACAGACGTAGCCCTTTAAATGAAAGTCCAATAAGGGCTTTCTTAGCGCTTTGTCAGCCGCCCACTGTCGCAACCAAACCGTGCGGCGAATAGCTACCACCAAGGCAGAAGATCTGGCACACATCTTTATAGCATCGTCCGATGCAGACAGGATAAAGTTTATGAACACATCACAGTTAGACAGATTATTGACAGTATTACTGTCGTAATGGCTAAGGCGCAAACCGGGCGCAAGGTCGCTCCCCCAAATGCAAAAGCATGGCATGCCAATTGATCAAGACGCCGGTCCTCAGAGTCCCGTAGCGTAGTAGTGTCAGGGGAGTGCATAATAGAGGTGTTAGACAACCCTAGAATAGGAGTATCGACCTCGGGAGGTGATGATCAGCACTTAACCAAGTCAGCCGGGAAGGAATACTTTCTATCCACACTCTTAGGGATCCCAGGCAGTCTGCTGGGGTGTTCCCATTCCTTAAGCACGAGGCTATTGAAATGAGTCTGCTCGGGAAATTCAAGACGAGCCTTAGCAGTATGAAAAAGCTTGCCCCTTTGTCTGGGAGCAGCAACAGGGGGAGAGATAGACAAAACTTCAAATATCTGAGCCAACAGTCTTGTTAGGGCGAGCGCTGCACGCCCGTCTCACAGCATTTCACCTACCTCCATGGCTGCATGCAGCCCTCACCCATCTTCCCTCAGGGCTGCTTCCAGCTGCCGCCCTTCCCCCAATGCTTCCTCCTTGCATGGTCAGGTGCACACACGTCTCCGTCCACTAGAGGGCGAGTGCACAGGATCCCTGAGATTTAAAGGGCCTGTACAGCACTGATTGATGTTTATGTCATCCAATCCTGCATCATCTTCCCCTATTTAAACAGGCACTTCCTTCCTTCAGTGCCGGATCTTGGTCCCTCCATGCTTGTTGAAAGTCAGACATTCTTGGATTGCTCACCCGTGTACCGACCTCTGCCTGTCCCCGACTCTGGACCTTTGCTGCCTGCCCCGACCTCGGCTACTCACCTTTACCGCGAACCTGTGCTGCCAGCCCCGATCTCTGCCTGTACTTACTACGCCTTTTTTCCTGCCACTTGTGTACCTCACTGAACCTCGGCTGACTGTGGGACTGGGCCGCTGTTAGGGGGTAGCGACCTGGGGGTCACTCGCCGCACAAGACCAACCTGCCTTGCGGTGGGCTCTGGTGAATACCGGTGGCCTCTTAGACTCCGCTCCCCTGACACGGTACCCGCCATCGGTTCCACAGTTAAAGCGGATCCGCACCCGAGTCCGCTCCACCCGGTCCGTGACAGTAAGATCCGGCCATGGATCCCGCTGAGGTGCCGCTGCCGGATGCCACTGAATTGCCTGCTATAGTGGCTATGCAGTCCCGCCAGATTAATCAACTCTCTGCCATGATGCAGCAATTATTAACGATTCAGCAACAGCAAGTTCCATCACCGGCTCCAGCATTACCGCCACAGCCCCCGGTAACATCTTCTTCCAGAATCCGTCTCTCCTTGCCGGCTAAATATGATGGGGATGCCAAGTTATGCCGAGGGTTCCTTGCCCAATGTTCCCTGCACTTGGAGTTGTTGGCGGATCAATTTCCCACTGAACGAGCTAAGGTGGCCTTTGTCATCAGTTTGCTTTCTGGAAAGGCTTTGGCCTGGGCCACTCCCTTGTGGGATCGCAATGACCCTGTCTCTTCCAGTATTCACACCTTTGTCTCAGAGTTTCGCCAGGTCTTTGAGGAACCTGCCCGGGCTTCATCTGCTGAATCGTCCCTTTTGGTCCAGGGCGAGTTGTCCGTTGGTGAATACGCCATTCGGTTCCGCACTCTTGCCTCCGAATTGTCTTGGAACAATGAGGCCTTGTGTGCCTGCTTCAAGAAAGGACTTTCTAGTAAAATTAAGGATGCTCTTGCGGCTCGCGACTTGCCTTCATCTCTCACTGAACTCATCCATCTGGCCACACGCATTGATGTGCGCTTTGCTGAGAGGCGTGAAGAATTCTGCGAAGAAAGAGACTCTCAGCGCCCTAGGAGGGCAGCCCGTTTGGCTCCAGTATTTCAAAACCCTTTGTCTGCACATGTACCTCCCAGTGAGGAGGCCATGCAGGTCGATCGATTCCGTTTGACCCAATTGGAGAGAACTCGCAGAAGAAACGAGAACCTTTGTCTGTACTGCGGTGGTTCTGAGCATTTTTTGAAGGACTGTCCTATTCGCCGTCCACGTCAGGGAAACGGGCGCACCTAGTGGCGGTGGGAGAGGCGTCCCTGGGTGTATGTGCTTCCTCTCCACGGCTCACTGTTCCTGTTCAACTTTCCATCTCACCTTCCACCTCCCTGAATTTAACCACCTTTTTGGACTCGGGTTCTGCAGGGAACTTTATAGAGGCTGCCTTGATCAATAAACATAATATCCCTGTGAATCGCCTTGCTACACCCTTATTTGTCACCTCAGTCAATGGTGATAGGCTGGACTGTACTGTGCGCTATCACACCGTTCCCCTCCAATTAAAAATTGGGCTCTTCCATCAACAGAATGTTGAGTTCTACGTCCTCCCTAATTGCACCTCTCAGATTCTTCTAGGCCTTCCTTGGCTCCAACGTCATGATCCCACGCTTGACTGGACCACTGGGGATATAAGGACTTGGGGTGCAGCATGCTTTAACAGGTGCCTGAAGTCTGTCCCTGTTCGACCCATTCCTGCTTCAGCACCATTACCTGGCTTGCCTGAGATCTATCTGACCTATGCTGATGTATTCTGCAAGAAACAAGCGGAGGTA
Organism: Gastrophryne carolinensis; assembly: GCA_027917425.1. Taxonomy (NCBI): domain Eukaryota; kingdom Metazoa; phylum Chordata; class Amphibia; order Anura; family Microhylidae; genus Gastrophryne; species Gastrophryne carolinensis. Next base: position 516,200,752 of record CM051234.1, on the reverse strand, counting down.
CTTTCGCCTCACCGCCCCTACGATTGCCCTATAGACCTCCTTCCGGGTACCACTCCTCCACGTGGCCGAATTTACCCTCTCTCGGCTCCTGAGACTCAAGCCATGTCGGAGTATATTCGAGAAAATCTTCAGAAAGGGTTCATACGGAAGTCTTCCTCTCCAGCAGGCGCGGGGTTCTTCTTTGTGGCAAAAAAAGATGGCTCTCTTCGCCCTTGTATTGATTACCGCGGCCTCAATAAGATTACCGTTAAAAATCGCTACCCTTTGCCCTTGATTGCCGAATTATTTGACCGACTGCGTGGGGCCAGAGTCTTCTCCAAGCTTGACCTGAGGGGAGCCTATAATTTGATACGTATACGCAAGGGCGATGAATGGAAGACCGCCTTCAATACCCGCGATGGCCACTTCGAATATTTAGTGATGCCCTTTGGTCTCTGCAATGCACCCGCTGTATTCCAGGAATACGTAAATGACATTTTTCTGGACTTGCTTTACTCCTGTGTTGTTGTATATTTGGATGATATACTCATCTTTTCATCTAATCTAGATGAACATCACCGTCATGTCCGGCAAGTCCTGTCTCATCTCCGTCAACACCATCTTTACGCCAAGCTGGAGAAGTGTCTATTTGATCAAACCGCCTTACCCTTTCTTGGATATATTGTCTCAGCTCGTGGCCTTCAGATGGACCCCAGCAAGTTGAAAGCAGTTCTGGATTGGCCCCGTCCTATTGGCCTGCGAGCTATTCAACGTTTTCTGGGCTTCGCCAATTACTATCGGCAGTTTATTCCTCACTTTTCCACTGTAGTGGCGCCTATTGTGGCACTCACAAAGAAGAGCGCCAATTCGAAGTCTTGGCCTCCTCAGGCGGAAGAGGCCTTCATTGCTCTAAAAAGGCCTTCTCCTCTGCACCAGTGTTGTCTAGGCCAGATCCATCTCGGCCTTTCGCCCTAGAAGTAGATGCCTCCTCCATTGGAGCCGGAGCGGTGCTCACTCAAAAATCGTCTACTGGCAGAATTCTCACCTGCGGGTTCTTTTCGAAGACCTTTTTGCCAGCGGAGAGGAATTGCTCCATCGGAGATCGGGAGTTACTCGCCATCAAGTTGGCGTTGGAGGAGTGGAGACACCTCTTAGAAGGTTCTGCCCATCAAGTATCCATCTATACTGATCACAAAAATCTATCTTATTTAGAAACTGCCCAGCGATTGAATCCACGACAAGCTCGTTGGTCATTGATTTTCAAATCTACTTCCGGCCAGCCGCTAAGAACATCAGGGCAGACGCCCTTTCTCGCTCCTCTGACATCTCTGGTGTTGAATCCACTCCACAACATATCATCCCGCCTGAACGCCTTGTCCACTCTGCCCCCACTACTCTTGTACAAGCACCGCCGGGAAAGACCTTTGTGCCAGCTCGCCAACGTCGCAAAATATTAGAATGGGGACATTCTTCCCATGTAGCCGGCCATGCCGGTATCAGGAAGTCTTGTTCTATCATTTTTCGATATTATTGGTGGCCTTCTTTTGAAAAGGATGTGACCGAATTCGTTCAGGCTTGTACCACCTGCGCTCGCGACAAAACCCCTCACCAAAGACCTGCTGGCCTACTCCACCCACTTCCTATTCCGGATACCCCATGGACACACATTGCTATGGACTTTATTACCGACCTCCCTTCTTCGCATAGCAATACTGTAATTTGGGTGGTAGTGTAGGTTTTCTAAGATGGCGCATTTTGTTCCTTTGCCCGGCCTCCCGTCAGCTCCTCTGTTGGCAAAATACTTCCTGAAGCATATCTTTCGACTTCATGGTCTACCTACACATATTGTGTCTGACAGAGGTGTGCAGTTTGTGTCCAAGTTCTGGAGAGCTCTTTCTAAACAAATGAAAATTAAACTGGACTTTTCCTCCGCTTATCATCCCCAGTCTAACGGCCAGGTGGAAAGAGTCAACCAGATTCTCGGGCATTATCTTCACCATTTTGTTTCAGCGCGTCAAGACGATTGGGTCGATCTGTTGCCTTGGGCAGAATTCTCGTATAATTTTAAGGATTCTGAGTCCACAAGGAAGTCCCCGTTTTTGGTGGTGTACGGCCGTCCACCCCTTCCGCCTTTGCCTTTATCCACGTCCTCCGGAGTGCCCGCCGTGGACAATCTCACACAGGACTTCTCCACCATCTGGCAAGAAACACAGCGTTCCCTTTGTCAAGCTTCCGCCCACATGAAGGTTAGCGCTGATAAAAGGAGAAGAGCTCCGCCTGTTTATTCTCCAGGAGATAAGGTGTGGCTGTCGGCAAAATACATCCGCTTCAAAATTCCTAGCTACAAATTGGGCCCCCGTTACTTGGGGCCATACAAGATCAAACAACAGATCAATCCAGTTTGCTATAAGCTTCACCTACCGACTTCACTGCAAATTCCCAATTCTTTTCACGTCTCTCTGTTGAAGCCAGTTATTGTCAATCGATTCTCTCCTAAAACTTTGGTGCCTGCCCCAATCTCGGGCACCGAGGATACCTTTTCAGTGAAGGAGATTCTGGCTTCTAAGCTCTCCAGAGGAAAAAGATATTTCTTGGTCGACTGGGAAGGCTGTGGACCTGAAGAAAGATCTTGGGAGCCCGAAGAGAATATTCTAGACCGTAGTCTCATCTCAGATTTTCTTGGTCCCAAGAAGAAGGGGAGACCCAAGGGGGGGGGGTACTGTTAGGGCGAGCGCTGCACGCCCGTCTCACAGCATTTCACCTACCTCCATGGCTGCATGCAGCCGTCACCCATCTTCCCTCAGGGCTGCTTCCAGCTGCCGCCCTTCCCCCAATGCTTCCTCCTTGCATGGTCAGGTGCGCACACGTCTCCGTCCACTAGAGGGCGAGCGCACAGGAGCCCTGAGATTTAAAGGGCCTGTACAGCACTGATTGGTGTTTATGTCATCCAATCCTGCATCATCTTCCCCTATTTAAACAGGAACTTCCTTCCTTCAGTGCCGGATCTTGGTCCCTCCATGCTTGTTGAAAGTCAGACATTCTTGGATTGCTCACCCGTGTACCGACCTCTGCCTGTCCCCGACTCTGAACCTTTGCTGCCTGCCCCGACCTCGGCTACTCACCTTTACCGCGAACCTGTGCTGCCAGCCCCGATCTCTGCCTGTACTTACTACGCCTTTTTTCCTGCCACTTGTGTACCTCACTGAACCTCGGCTGACTGTGGGACTGGGCCGCTGTTAGGGGGTAGCGACCTGGGGGTCACTCGCCGCACAAGACCAACCTGCCTTGCGGTGGGCTCTGGTGAATACCGGTGGCCTCTTAGACTCCGCTCCCCTGACACGGTACCCGCCATCGGTTCCACAGTTAAAGCGGATCCGCACCCGAGTCCGCTCCACCCGGTCCGTGACAGTAAGATCCGGCCATGGATCCCGCTGAGGTGCCGCTGCCGGATGCCACTGAATTGCCTGCTATAGTGGCTATGCAGTCCCGCCAGATTAATCAACTCTCTGCCATGATGCAGCAATTATTAACGATTCAGCAACAGCAAGTTCCATCACCGGCTCCAGCATTACCGCCACAGCCCCCGGTAACATCTTCTTCCAGAATCCGTCTCTCCTTGCCGGCTAAATATGATGGGGATGCCAAGTTATGCCGAGGGTTCCTTGCCCAATGTTCCCTGCACTTGGAGTTGTTGGCGGATCAATTTCCCACTGAACGAGCTAAGGTGGCCTTTGTCATCAGTTTGCTTTCTGGAAAGGCTTTGGCCTGGGCCACTCCCTTGTGGGATCGCAATGACCCTGTCTCTTCCAGTATTCACACCTTTGTCTCAGAGTTTCGCCAGGTCTTTGAGGAACCTGCCCGGGCTTCATCTGCTGAATCGTCCCTTTTGGTCCAGGGCGAGTTGTCCGTTGGTGAATACGCCATTCGGTTCCGCACTCTTGCCTCCGAATTGTCTTGGAACAATGAGGCCTTGTGTGCCTGCTTCAAGAAAGGACTTTCTAGTAAAATTAAGGATGCTCTTGCGGCTCGCGACTTGCCTTCATCTCTCACTGAACTCATCCATCTGGCCACGCGCATTGATGTGCGCTTTGCTGAGAGGCGTGAAGAATTCTGCGAAGAAAGAGACTCTCAGCGCCCTAGGAGGGCAGCCCGTTTGGCTCCAGTATTTCAAAACCCTTTGTCTGCACATGTACCTCCCAGTGAGGAGGCCATGCAGGTCGATCGATTCCGTTTGACCCAATTGGAGAGAACTCGCAGAAGAAACGAGAACCTTTGTCTGTACTGCGGTGGTTCTGAGCATTTTTTGAAGGACTGTCCTATTCGCCGTCCACGTCAGGGAAACGGGCGCACCTAGTGGCGGTGGGAGAGGCGTCCCTGGGTGTATGTGCTTCCTCTCCACGGCTCACTGTTCCTGTTCAACTTTCCATCTCACCTTCCACCTCCCTGAATTTAACCACCTTTTTGGACTCGGGTTCTGCAGGGAACTTTATAGAGGCTGCCTTGATCAATAAACATAATATCCCTGTGAATCGCCTTGCTACACCCTTATTTGTCACCTCAGTCAATGGTGATAGGCTGGACTGTACTGTGCGCTATCACACCGTTCCCCTCCAATTAAAAATTGGGCTCTTCCATCAACAGAATGTTGAGTTCTACGTCCTCCCTAATTGCACCTCTCAGATTCTTCTAGGCCTTCCTTGGCTCCAACGTCATGATCCCACGCTTGACTGGACCACTGGGGATATAAGGACTTGGGGTGCAGCATGCTTTAACAGGTGCCTGAAGTCTGTCCCTGTTCGACCCATTCCTGCTTCAGCACCATTACCTGGCTTGCCTGAGATCTATCTGACCTATGCTGATGTATTCTGCAAGAAACAAGCGGAGGTACTTTCGCCTCACCGCCCCTACGATTGCCCTATAGACCTCCTTCCGGGTACCACTCCTCCACGTGGCCGAATTTACCCTCTCTCGGCTCCTGAGACTCAAGCCATGTCGGAGTATATTCGAGAAAATCTTCAGAAAGGGTTCATACGGAAGTCTTCCTCTCCAGCAGGCGCGGGGTTCTTCTTTGTGGCAAAAAAAGATGGCTCTCTTCGCCCTTGTATTGATTACCGCGGCCTCAATAAGATTACCGTTAAAAATCGCTACCCTTTGCCCTTGATTGCCGAATTATTTGACCGACTGCGTGGGGCCAGAGTCTTCTCCAAGCTTGACCTGAGGGGAGCCTATAATTTGATACGTATACGCAAGGGCGATGAATGGAAGACCGCCTTCAATACCCGCGATGGCCACTTCGAATATTTAGTGATGCCCTTTGGTCTCTGCAATGCACCCGCTGTATTCCAGGAATACGTAAATGACATTTTTCTGGACTTGCTTTACTCCTGTGTTGTTGTATATTTGGATGATATACTCATCTTTTCATCTAATCTAGATGAACATCACCGTCATGTCCGGCAAGTCCTGTCTCATCTCCGTCAACACCATCTTTACGCCAAGCTGGAGAAGTGTCTATTTGATCAAACCGCCTTACCCTTTCTTGGATATATTGTCTCAGCTCGTGGCCTTCAGCAAGTTGACCCCAGCAAGTTGAAAGCAGTTCTGGATTGGCCCCGTCCTATTGGCCTGCGAGCTATTCAACGTTTTCTGGGCTTCGCCAATTACTATCGGCAGTTTATTCCTCACTTTTCCACTGTAGTGGCGCCTATTGTGGCACTCACAAAGAAGAGCGCCAATTCGAAGTCTTGGCCTCCTCAGGCGGAAGAGGCCTTCATTGCTCTAAAAAAGGCCTTCTCCTCTGCACCAGTGTTGTCTAGGCCAGATCCATCTCGGCCTTTCGCCCTAGAAGTAGATGCCTCCTCCATTGGAGCCGGAGCGGTGCTCACTCAAAAATCGTCTACTGGCAGAATTCTCACCTGCGGGTTCTTTTCGAAGACCTTTTTGCCAGCGGAGAGGAATTGCTCCATCGGAGATCGGGAGTTACTCGCCATCAAGTTGGCGTTGGAGGAGTGGAGACACCTCTTAGAAGGTTCTGCCCATCAAGTATCCATCTATACTGATCACAAAAATCTATCTTATTTAGAAACTGCCCAGCGATTGAATCCACGACAAGCTCGTTGGTCATTGATTTTCAAATCTACTTCCGGCCAGCCGCTAAGAACATCAGGGCAGACGCCCTTTCTCGCTCCTCTGACATCTCTGGTGTTGAATCCACTCCACAACATATCATCCCGCCTGAACGCCTTGTCCACTCTGCCCCCACTACTCTTGTACAAGCACCGCCGGGAAAGACCTTTGTGCCAGCTCGCCAACGTCGCAAAATATTAGAATGGGGACATTCTTCCCATGTAGCCGGCCATGCCGGTATCAGGAAGTCTTGTTCTATCATTTTTCGATATTATTGGTGGCCTTCTTTTGAAAAGGATGTGACCGAATTCGTTCAGGCTTGTACCACCTGCGCTCGCGACAAAACCCCTCACCAAAGACCTGCTGGCCTACTCCACCCACTTCCTATTCCGGATACCCCATGGACACACATTGCTATGGACTTTATTACCGACCTCCCTTCTTCGCATAGCAATACTGTAATTTGGGTGGTAGTGTAGGTTTTCTAAGATGGCGCATTTTGTTCCTTTGCCCGGCCTCCCGTCAGCTCCTCTGTTGGCAAAATACTTCCTGAAGCATATCTTTCGACTTCATGGTCTACCTACACATATTGTGTCTGACAGAGGTGTGCAGTTTGTGTCCAAGTTCTGGAGAGCTCTTTCTAAACAAATGAAAATTAAACTGGACTTTTCCTCCGCTTATCATCCCCAGTCTAACGGCCAGGTGGAAAGAGTCAACCAGATTCTCGGGCATTATCTTCACCATTTTGTTTCAGCGCGTCAAGACGATTGGGTCGATCTGTTGCCTTGGGCAGAATTCTCGTATAATTTTAAGGATTCTGAGTCCACAAGGAAGTCCCCGTTTTTGGTGGTGTACGGCCATCCACCCCTTCCGCCTTTGCCTTTATCCACGTCCTCCGGAGTGCCCGCCGTGGACAATCTCACACAGGACTTCTCCACCATCTGGCAAGAAACACAGCGTTCCCTTTGTCAAGCTTCCGCCCACATGAAGGTTAGCGCTGATAAAAGGAGAAGAGCTCCGCCTGTTTATTCTCCAGGAGATAAGGTGTGGCTGTCGGCAAAATACATCCGCTTCAAAATTCCTAGCTACAAATTGGGCCCCCGTTACTTGGGGCCATACAAGATCAAACAACAGATCAATCCAGTTTGCTATAAGCTTCACCTACCGACTTCACTGCAAATTCCCAATTCTTTTCACGTCTCTCTGTTGAAGCCAGTTATTGTCAATCGATTCTCTCCTAAAACTTTGGTGCCTGCCCCAATCTCGGGCACCGAGGATACCTTTTCAGTGAAGGAGATTCTGGCTTCTAAGCTCTCCAGAGGAAAAAGATATTTCTTGGTCGACTGGGAAGGCTGTGGACCTGAAGAAAGATCTTGGGAGCCCGAAGAGAATATTCTAGACCGTAGTCTCATCTCAGATTTTCTTGGTCCCAAGAAGAAGGGGAGACCCAAGGGGGGGGTTACTGTTAGGGCGAGCGCTGCACGCCCGTCTCACAGCATTTCACCTACCTCCATGGCTGCATGCAGCCGTCACCCATCTTCCCTCAGGGCTGCTTCCAGCTGCCGCCCTTCCCCCAATGCTTCCTCCTTGCATGGTCAGGTGCGCACACGTCTCCGTCCACTAGAGGGCGAGCACACAGGAGCCCTGAGATTTAAAGGGCCTGTACAGCACTGATTGGTGTTTATGTCATCCAATCCTGCATCATCTTCCCCTATTTAAACAGGAACTTCCTTCCTTCAGTGCCGGATCTTGGTCCCTCCATGCTTGTTGAAAGTCAGACATTCTTGGATTGCTCACCCGTGTACCGACCTCTGCCTGCCCCGACCTCGGCTACTCACCTTTACCGCGAACCTGTGCTGCCAGCCCCGATCTCTGCCTGTACTTACTACGCCTTTTTTCCTGCCACTTGTGTACCTCACTGAACCTCGGCTGACTGTGGGACTGGGCCGCTGTTAGGGGGTAGCGACCTGGGGGTCACTCGCCGCACAAGACCAACCTGCCTTGCGGTGGGCTCTGGTGAATACCGGTGGCCTCTTAGACTCCGCTCCCCTGACACGGTACCCGCCATCGGTTCCACAGTTAAAGCGGATCCACACCCGAGTCCGCTCCACCCGGTCCGTGACAAGTCTGTCAATATCATCCGAGGACCAGTGCTCGGAACCAGATTCGTCATGACCCCTGGACTCCTCGTCATATGACCCAGAGTCAGAGAACAGCTCCCCTTCGTCCGAGGGGGATTGGCCGTAAGGCTGCAACAAGTCATCAGATTCCATAGGGAAAAGGGCAGAGTCAGGGCTTGGGGGAGTAGGTGAAGTGAGGCGAGGTGCAGGCCCAGCCACGGAAGAGGCGGGAAGAGCCGAAAGCACCTGCTGTGCACAAGGAACACAGACCCTTGCATTGTCACCACTGCTAGGTAAGACCCCACAACCTACACACAGCCGGGCTTGTCCCGAAGGAACCCCGTTCAAAATATCCTGAGACGCCTCCATATGGTGATTGTATCGGCACAATAGGCCCGTAGGGATTGACGCCGTAAGCTACCCTGGATGCCCCAATAACCCGATGGGAAGTGGGAGTAATTTTGATGGTCTCAACCGGGGGATACACCGGGCCGGGAGAAGCTACCGGAATTCACGGTCTGAAAGACATAAGAGGGACAGGAATGTCAGAGCCAAGCGCAAGGAGTAACTAGGTAAGATATATTTAAAAGGATAAAATATGGTCGCCCGCGAGGGCACTTACAGATAGCAGGGGGAGGGCGGTCTTCACCACGCGCACGCGAAAAAGAATGGCGGCAAACGATCCTCGAAGGGCGGGCCAGAGCTGAAGGTGACGCAGAGCGCGCCAAATCGTGACGCGGGGCGCATCGAGTCAGGACTACGCCCCCCCCGGAGAGCGTGAAGCTCCGAAAACGCAATGCAAATAGAGATGACGGGAATAGGGCAGTGGCGAAGTCAAGACAAGCCCCTGAAGGATGATCGGTGTTACCGCAGCGGAGGCACTACGGATTAAGGAAAAAAGACGCCGCAGTACCAACAATACCACCGCCGTCCGAGCAATATAGAAAGGGCGCGGCGGCTACCAATAAGTAAAAATACATAACGCGCCTCTGACATCCATTCCCAGTCAAACACGACACCAAGGCCATAAGCGCGTAATAGGGTACACTGAGGCCGCCATAATAACAACCCCCCCCCTTTCTTTTCCCCCTGGCTAGAGGGGAAATGAGGGAGGATGGCGACCCTGTACACGGGCTCCACCGCTACACGGGGCGTGGGACAATTAAGCGGGAGGGGCACCCCCAAAGGCTCACCATCAGCCTAAACCGCCTACCCTATGGTGGGGGACTGCGGTGGAGAATGGCTCCGTCAAGCACGCATGGTGCTGCCTACCTTCACCCGACCAGCGCAGCCCAGGCTGAGAGGCACATCACAAGGAGGACGGGTGGTAATAGTCCCACAGGGCCACAGGCTGTAATAGCCCCGCTCACCTGCGAGAGAGTGATACTTCATGTCTTCGCAGTCAGCACTGCAGAGAAATCTGGGGATTTGTGGGAGGTCCCTGGGTATATGAAGGGCCGGGAGGAGCCTGTTTTTGCATGTCTGCAGTGCACAGCGCCCTCTGGCGGAAGATAACCCAAGTGTAAGTATTATATATGGAGCAGGACGTACTGTATAACATCACAACTGGAGAGTGCATTAAACACCTCACAAGGCAAATCATCAGGGGCACTATCAAGCATATTTCTGATAAGGGTTCTAGTGGCCACAGCAGTAATGGCAGAGACACAGACCGGGCGCAGCGCTCCCCTTCATCAGACGGGGTATAGCCACACAGATTCCAAAACTCCTCAAGTGACGCTTCTTATCAGGGGCCTTACGCGTTAAAGACTTCGCAATAATCTGTTCAACAGTAGCCAGTCTAGAAGGCTGAGAATCCCCACTAGAATGCAACTCAGAAGGAGTGAGATTTAAGCTTGGGGGGGTAGGTGAAGTGAAACGAGTTGCAGCCACTGGCAGGCCAGATTGCAATGCAAGCACCTGCTCAGCACAGGGTACACAGACCCGTGCCTTGTCCGCGTCAGCATGAGGCTGCCCACACGCTACACACAGCCGGTCTTGTCCCAAAGGGACCCCGGTAACATTATCCTGAGATGCCTCCATATGGTGATTATAGCGGCGCTATACGCCGATAGGGAATAACGCTATATAGCAACCCTGGATGCCCCAATAACCCGCTAGGGACGTGGGAGTACAATTTTTACAAGGCCTACAAGTAATATACTAAAAACAGGGCTGGGAGAAGCCAAGAAGGTTTCGTCCTGCCTAAAAGACATAAGCAGACAAGACCTTAAGTACATCGTAACAAATGTGAAGCAGATCAAGCCGCCCTCGAGGGCACTTACGGACCGCGGTAGGTAGGAGTCCATCGCGCATAGGCCAACCAAGTCAGAAAAGATGGCGTTGGTATACCTCGAGGGGCGGGCCAGTAATAGCGATGACGCGGAACACGCCAAAGACGAGCCCCTCCCCCCCGAAGAGCGCGAAGCCAGAAAGGTCAACAGCCAATGATGGCGCACCAGCGCCTGAGGAAATGCCGCCGCCAAGTGCGGAACCAAGTCAGCGCGCAGCGGTAATTTTAAAAGCAATAAAGACAAGTCAGCGCAGCGGCTGACACAAGAATAAAGACATGTGAAAAGTGAAAGCACAGAGGAGGATGAGGGAGGACGGCGGCCACTTAAATAGGGCCCACCGATAGGCAGGGGCAAGGGGCAATAGTGCGGCAGGGGCATCCCATAGAGGCTCACCATAAGCCTGAACCGCCTACCCTTTGGTGGGGGATTGCGGTGGAGCAGCGCTCCTAAGCACCAATGGCGGTGCTGCCTACCTTCACCCGACCAGCACAGCCAAGGCTGGGAGGCATATTACTAGTGGAACGGGTTGCAATAGTCCTACAGGGCCGCAGGTTAATAACCCCGCTCACCTGCGAGTAGAGAGCCAATTTCTCGTCCTTCGCAGCCAGACTGCAGAGAAATTTTGGGGATTTGTGGGAGGTCCCTGGGTATTTGAGGGGCCGGGAGGAGCCTATTTTCGATGTCTCTGCAGTCCAGCGCCATCTGGCGGAGTATATCCCAACTGTAAGTATTAGATTTGGAGCAGGACGTACTGTATACTAAGAATATTAATATATTTTACGTTTTTAGTTAGTAACTTATTATTCTTTCCCCCACCGGGCTGCAACTCTGTTCAGGACTCTAGGATATGGGCTCCGCCATCTTGACTCAGAACCATCACGCATACTGAGGAAAGGAGAGTGGGATAAAGTACAGGGGGCCGGTTATAGCTGTGCATTGCACAGACAGAGAAGAGCTGGGGTCAAAGGACAGCAATCCCAGAATGCAGAGCAACACAGTCAGAAGACACTTCCTGTTTGCAGGCTGCCTGATGCTCCAGGATCCGCCATCTTGGATGTTTAAAGGCTCATAACATGCAGTAGATACAGGTAGGATGGTTTTAAATGTGAGCAATCTGTATGTACAGGGTGTGGGAAACATATAAGATAAGCTCTTATTCTGGGTGATGGCCCACTTTAATGCATAATTAGGTGGGGGGGAATTACTAAAGTGAAAAAAGTCATGAAATTTAAATCTTCTCGTATTTCTGCCATAGATGCCAAAGTTGTTTGTTTTCAGCACTACTATAAAGTTTTTTATTTATCATGATCCAATTTAATAATGTTATTGTCAATCTTATTTGGAATATTTCTCGAATAACTTACATTACTTGTTCTGTGGAAAGAAAACTGAAGCCCAAAGGGTTAGAACTGTGTATTTTCTCATCCTTAGTTATTAGAGAAAACGTGCTCCAAAATACAATTTTATTCTGACCAAAAAAGCCACCAGAGAAATAAAGACATGGTCACCATTGGCTCTTAAAACAAATGTCTGTTTCAGATTTGATTCTCTTCACGCTAAGCTGGCCGTTTTAATTGCTGGTGCTAATAATAATATTCTGGAAGATTAATAAGTACACTTCCTTTGTGAGTACACATCTCTAAATTATGAGTGCAAAGCTTTATATTTTCTTATACAAAAAAGGAAACTAACACTGAGTGGCTTGATGAACACTTCAGGAAGCTAATTAGGGTACTTTACATTTTACATATTAGCAAAATAAAACATAAACCTCGGAGATGACAAAAAGCATTGTGAACTACATTAATTAAGCCCAGGAATCTCCATGGTAACCTGCCTGTAATGTTTGTTAATGTTTAGCCCTTCAAATCATGTATTTTACCGCTTTATGACCAATTTTCATGGAACAATTTGCGACCGAATAATCGCTAAAACGAACACAGACAATAGTAGATCCGTGGAAACCAAGCGATCAACGAGAATTGGTTTGGCGGTCGAGAGTTGTATTGTTTTGGCTGCATTTCCCGTTTGTCACAATATTATTGCCATATATAGAAAGAAATGGAAATCAAATAGGACTACACAAATATCTTGAAATAGCACAGCACAAACAATATTAATTGCGATCACTCGAACAAATCGCCCTGCGTCCAAATGCAAGTCATCCACTCGCCAACAAGTTGTACGTTTGTTCACTCACTCAGCAAATGGTCAATTCATCTGTTCATAGAAATGAGCCATTAGTCTTGCTAACACACCTCTTTGGCTCATAGCCTACATTAGAGCACCAGGGCTAATTTCCACAAATTTCCTCATTACAGTGCTTGGAAAAAGCACCATATTGAAATCCACTTTCCTTATTCTCCAGTTTTCTGCAATTAATGCAGCCCAAATCTGTAAACATTGCAACAAAGTTGATAATGCATTTCAGAGCTCTTGGCCGTATTTTTCTATTTTGGCCCATAAGACGCGCTTTTAACACCAAAAGCATGTGTGTGCGTGGGGGGGGTGGGGGGGGGAGGAATATTTGTTGCAATGGCGTCATCTTGTTCACAAAATTCAATTTTGGCCAAGACTGTTTGGCCAAGTACTTGATCCTATTAACCTGTGGCATTGGGGCTAAATAAAACACCTGAGATCAATAGTTACAAGGTGTGTCCCAATATTTTAAGTTGGTAGAGCAGAGGTTTTCCTGACTTTTACGGTACGGTTTATATTGTTCATACAGTGACAAACCAAATGTTAAAACCAAATTTTATGACACTAAAATAAAGAGTAGTTTTATGAAAACATTTAACCTCACAACATTGGGACTTGAAGTAGAAGAGATTTAACCTTCTTCAAGTTTAGTGGTGTTGACAGAAAGTTGTTCAGCCATGAGTTGAGCAAAAGAGGAGTTAAATGCATGCCAGCACACATTATCATGCCAAAGTAAAATACTTCTCAAAAAGGTCTAAGGGAAATTAAATCATTAGTATAATGAAGATGAGGTGTAGTTATTCACAAAGTCATGGCTATCATGTGCTAATTAAAACCCTTGAGAATTACTCGAGTGCTTCTTGTCATAAATGTGATTGGAGCCAATAAAGACATTTAGATCCGGTACCCTGTGCCGTTTTTTTTCCCATCCACTTATGAAATCATCAAAATGTTTCTGCATCTCATTTTTCAGGGACCAAAATAGAAACTGAAGCACAAACTGATCACTGAGGAACAATTTTAGATATTTTATAACTAACATAAAGTCAAGTGAGTCATTTGTTCTGCTATGAGCGTAGACACAGGCTTAGCCCATTAAAACTGAAAATCACAAAATCAGAGGGGTGGTATTGCACACTAGCTTAACAAGCATTGATAATTAAACAACAATAATAGGCAGAACATGGGGTGGTTTCTATGGGTCCAATCAACACCAAAGAAATGGTATACAGAGTCCTCCCAAAAATACAATTCTGTGAAACTCACCTGTAGAATTGTTTTTGAATATATCCAGTCCAGGTCGTCCCACAATACTTACATGTGGGTATTCCGCCACCAGGTGGCGCAGTCTACTGCAAGATCTGAAGCTGTAGCTCATCCCAGCCCCATATAAAATGAGGTGTCTCACAGAAATCCCCAGTTGTCAAAAAGCAGTAAGAAAAGAGACAGGCTGGGAGGCCAAGAAACCATGTTACATCACATAGCTTCAGCATGTACTCTCTCCAACAAAAAATGAAGGACAACGTCTCAATATAAAAATGGTAATCACCATAACAGGCAACAGAGATAATGAACAAGGGCGGGGTGGGACGACCTGGACTGGATATATTCAAAAACAGTAGTAAATAATGGAAGAAGACTTCTTCCGTGCCTGAATCAGGGTCTGAACCACCGAGGCAGACAGCCCCTTCTCCGTCAGGATTGAGGTTTCGATAGCCAAGCTAGCGTCTGTAAATTGGGGTGCCAAAGCGACCCCTGAGGGAGAAGCCCTGGGTCGTCGGGCGTGATGTAGCGATCAACTGACATCTGAACTATGTCCGCAAACCAACTCCTTCTCGGCCAGCGAGGAACCACCAGGATGGTTGGGACCCCCTCCTGGGCTATCTTGCGCAGCACTCGGCCCAGGAGTGGAAACGGAGGAAATGCATAAAGAAGCCTGAACTCCGTCCAAGGAATTGCCAGAGCGTCTGTGGTGAAGGCCAGCGGATCTCTTGACAGGGAGCTTGTGATTGTGTCTGGACGTAACCAGATCCACATCCGGCTTACCCCAGCGGAGACACAGAGCCTGAGAAATCCTGTTACTGAGAGACCATTCCCCCAGACGAGAGGCCCCCCTACTTCTGGTTTTCCACCCCGGGGATGTAAACCGCCGAGATGCAGGGAACATTCTCTTCTGCCCAAGTTAGAATCTGGGTCACCTCTTTGAGGGCTCGCTTGCTCTGAGTCCCGCCCTGGTGATTGATGTAGTCAACAGCCGTCTGATTGTCCGAGCGAACCTGAACCGCACGGCCGCTTAGCTGGGGAGTCAATTGAAGAAGCGCAAACCGGATCGCTCTCAGCTCCAGGAGATTTATGGGCAAGTGGTTCTCCTGCGGACCCCACTGACCCTGGAACTTCTGCGTCTGCCAGACGCCTCCCCAGCCGGTCAGACTGGCATCCGTGGTAACTATCTCCTACAGGGGAGTCAGAAAAGACTTGCCCACCAACAGGTTCTTGGGGTTCAGCCACTACAAGTGGGACTGTCTGGCCAGGGGGGACAGAGAAAATTCCTCTTCCAGCGACTCCGGCATCTGATCCCAGCCAGTCAGTAGGTTCAATTGAAGAGGTCTCATGTGGAACTGAGCGAAGGGCACTGCTTCGAAGCAGGAAACCATCAGGCCCACCAGCTGCATCCCCAGACGGATCGAGGGTCGTTGACAAGACAGCAAGGCCTGCACTTACGTCTGAAGCCCCACCACTTTCTGCTGTGGTAGAAACACCTTGACCTAAGAGGTATCTAGCGTCATGCCCAGGAAGGACTTCACCGTTGAGGGAGTGATCGAAGACTTGGGGTAGTTGATTACCCAACCGAACTCCTCGAGAGTGGGTAACAACGTCCGCGTGTCGCTCTCGGCCTGCTGAAGGGACTAAGCCGCAATCAGTAAATCGTCCAGATAAGGCAGCACACGAACGCCCTGATTCCTCAAAATAGCCATGATGCCAGCCAGCACCTTGGTGAAAACCCGGGGAGATGAGGATATTCCGAATGGCAGAGCCACAAATTGATAATGCTGGTCCTCCAGAGCAAATCTCAGAAGCCGCTGGTGTCCCTGAAATATCGGGACGTGCAAATAGGCATCCCTGATGTCCACCGTGGTCATGAAGTCGCCGGGCCGAAGCGAACTCACCGCTGACCGTAAGGTTTCTATGCGGAAATGCCGGACTTTTACAAACCTGTTGAGACGCTTCAGATCCATGATAGGTACGTTCCATCCTTCTTGGGAACCGGGAACAGGTTGGAGTAAAACCCCTGACCCTGCTCCTGAAGAGGTACAGGGCAAATTGCACCTAGCCGCAGGAGGTGCTGTACGGCTATTCTCAGGCCCTGTGCCATCACAGGATTCTGGGACATGCGAGACTGAAGAAATCTTCAGGGCGGCCTGACTGCCAGCTCTATTTTGTAACCGGAGGCCACCACCTCCTGAATCCACCGATCCAAGACGCTCTGTCTCCAGAAGTGAGCAAATAGCAGAAGCCTTCCCCCCACCCGGATGGGTGAGGGCGCCTCCTCATGCCTGAGGAGCCTTGGCGGGGGGCCAAGAGGGATTGGGTCGGCCGCAGGAACTACCGCGTCCCCAGGAATCTCTGTGGCCACCTGAAAAGGAAGCACCTCTTCCTCCACGAAAGGAGCGATAGGCAGAGGAACCCCGAATGGGCTGTGCAGGCTTCCGGCGCTGAGGGAGTCTCCCATCCTTAACCAGGAGTTCCAGACGCTCCCCGAATAACCTGTGCCCCATGAAGGGGATACTAGTGAGCGACTTCTTGGGCGCGGCATCAGCCGACCATTGCTGCAGCCAGAGAGAGCGGCGGAGCGCAACAAGCAGGGCCGAAACCCTGGCGCCGAGCCGGACACCATCGCCCATAGCGGAGACAACAAAGGCAATAAAATCCATGCAAGCTTTGAGGTATACTCCTCTGCCCGCTTGCGAGACTTAGCAATATCTACAAGACGTCTCACCTTCTTTCTGATGGCTAATGAGACAATGGCCGCGGCACACACGGGTGAAACCATGCACCAGCAAAGGTGAATGCATGACAAGCCAGTTGATCCATACGCCTGTCAGCTGGATCACGCAAGGAAGCAGTATCGGGTGATGGCATAACCATAGTGTTGGATAACCCGCAAACGGGGGAATCCACATCGGGGGGACGGGACCAGAGGCGGAACAGGTCCTCCTGGAAGGGATGCCACCTGTCCAGGCCCTTAGGCACCGATGGTAGTTTATTAGGCCTTTCCCATCCCTTGAAAACCATATTGGAAAAATGGGCCTGCTCAGGGAAGACAAGCCTCTGTCTCTCAGGCCGGAATAAATCACCCTGCTTCCTCTTAGCCTCTTTAGGAGGGACAATATGCAACGTCTCAAACACAGAAGTCAGCAACTTCTCTGTATCGGCAGGAAGCCACATATCCTCGCCCGAGGAAGAGCCAGGCTCGCTGTCATAGCCGGTCGAAAGATCCCCTGTGGAAAAGGAATCCTTAAACAATTCGCCTTCCTCCATGGAGCCCAGACCTCCAAAAAGATCATCATCATCAACAGCAGCAAAATCCGAGTAACCGGGCTCGATGTGCCGCTTCTTACTCGTGGCCTTCCCAGGAGCCGTGCGAGATAGCTGTCTCTCAAGGCTGGCTACCCGGTGTACCAAATCAACTTGGGACCCTTTGCTGGCTTCCCCTCACTGAGGGCTGAATGCAGTAGCGGGGGCGCCGGCGAGGCCGCAGGCAATAAAGGGCTAGGGGCAGATACGCCCGCCCTATCATGCTCCAAAAATACGCTCCTGGCGCAAGTGACACAAACCGTGCTGAGTCCGCCCAGAGGGCTGGTACCGCACATGGGGCAGAGCTTCACCCGTCCAGAAGGGGCACCTAGCTCACTATCCCCAGAAGCCTCCATTATGGTGATTATAGTGAATGGCATATGGGTTACAAGGCACTAATGGCACAAACCTAAGGAGATCCCCAATTTAGCCCCTCTTTTTGTGATCCCTCTTAATGGGAGAGGAAGTGGAGAGAGAGAGGGGGGGTGGGGGGATCGGAGCCCGGGAGGAACCACAACCCTTAGCTGTCAAGAGGCCCACCTAGAAGACACAATCTTAAGGGGGCAAGAGAATACCACAACACATGCAGCGAGGAAAAGTATAATCAGATAAAGAGAGGGACTCACGGACCATCAGCGATGATGCGCTGGAGACAGCAGGCAGCATCAGGCTACTAAGATGGCACAGGACAGCCAGCCTCATGCGATACTCGAGGGGCGGGGCGAGCAGCCGTGACGCGAAACGCTTCATCGCGTGGCTGCCCCCCCTGCCGCGGGTACGAAAAACGGGCGCCCTCCTCCACAGAAAATGCAGCAGAGGAGGGCGAAGAAGCAGCGAGGAAGGGGGGCCCACGGAGGAGCCCCCACAGACGCCGAGCGCAGATCGCCCCGCACACACAACACCACAGAGGCCGCGGCCTCAGGAGAAAAGCCTCGCCGTGCAGCGCCGTTCCCAGGCCCCCCCCCCCCTCACAGTGCGTCAAGATGGAGGGGGGGAGGAGAAGGAGCCGAGGGAACGAGGGAGGCAAGTATGTCAGTAAGAGAAAGACAATCACAAAGCAGCAGGTGTACCCAGAATACAGTTTACACAACACAATAATAATAAAGCTTGTGGGAACAGAAGGGCATGACCCATGGGCATAAAGTGGTTTCTCCCCCCCCCCAATAGGCTAGGCTCAGTCAACGCCTGACCCCGGAGTTCGCCCTACCTTCACCATCCCGTCAGCCAAGGCTGAGAGGCAGAAATGGGTCCATGCGAACTGTGGGAATAGGGGTGCAGCCGCCGACGGGCTAGAAGGCCCCGCTCAGCTGCGGTATCCAGAAAAGAGTAGCAGACGATCCTAGCAGCAGCACTGCAAGAAGAACTCTGGGGATTTCTGTGAGACACCTCATTTTTTAGGGGGCCAGGAGGAGCTACAGCTTTGGATCTTGCAGTAGACTGCGCCACCTGGTGGCGGAATACCCACATGTAAGTATTGTGGGATGACCTGGACTGGGATGTAGTGAAAAAAGGAACAGTAACTGTCCCAACTAATAGGTCCAACTTAAGAGGTAAATGTATAAATAAATGTAATCTTGTTGTGTATTTATTGTTGTGTAATTTAAAGTCATACTTCCGGCAAAGAAAGACAGCCAGGTTTTGCTTTTGTTCTGTGCTCCCAAACGTCCTTTCTGACAGCTTCTTTATCCTCACTTTCGGTTTCACTTTGTCTTCGTCGCCTATGGACGGACATCTCAAATAAGCTGTGAATGGGCTGTGCGCGCTGAAAGGAAGTGAGGGTGAGCGTGACTGGAGATTGCAGGGGAGGAACAGAGCAGCCAGAGGCAGACTGAGAGGACATTGTTAAAGACGAGTGTCTGTCCGTAGACTAGGAAGATAAAGTGAAACTGGAAGTGAGGGTAAAGAAGCTGTCAGAAAGGACGTTTGAGAGCACAGAAGAAAAGCGAAACTTGCCTGTCTTCATGGCTGGAAGTTTACTTTGCACAGCGTTTTTTGTGGCTTTGCCTGAAGTATGACTTTAAAGTGGACCACCACCCAGGATTCTGACTATCCTGGGTCTTGGTCCACTTCTCCGGGGCACCCTGATCGCCCCGCTATGTGAAACCCCCCAGATGGCGAGTAAAAACTCACCTCACCCCGCTCCTACGGCGCATACGCAGCCACTCGTCCAATCAGCGCGATTGGAGCCGTTGTGGTATGTGCGTCAATGAGACGTCTTACCACAGCGGCTCAGAGCACGCTGGCGGCCGCATCTCGCGCTTCCCTCTAACAGGGCACGTGCCCTGCTAGAGAGGAGCACGAGATGGGGCCTGCGCATGCGCCGTTGGATCGGGAACCAGGTAAGGTTTCTGGGCATCCTGGGGGGTTTTTACACAGCGGGGCAACCCGATTTTGGATGCCCCGCAAGGAGGGATCGGATCCGCCTGGGTGTTGGTCCACTTTAATACAACATCCCAAATACAGACAGTGTGCGGGCCTTCCCAATACAGACAGTGTGCTGGCATCCCAAATACAGACAGTGTGCTGGCATCCCCAATACAGACAGTGTGCGGGCCTTCCCAATACAGACAGTGTGCAGGCCTTCCCAATACAGACAGTGTGCTGGCATCCCCAATACAGACAGAGTGCTGGCATGCCCAATACAGGCAGTGTGCTGGCATCCCCAATACAGACAATGTGCTGGCATCCCCAATACAGACAGTGTGCTGGCATCCCCAATACATACAGTGTGCTGGCATCCCCAATACAGTCAGTGTGCTGGCATCCCCAATACAGACAGTGTGTTGGCATCCCCAATACAGACAGTGTGCGGGTGTCCCCCATTACAGGCAGTGTGCAGGCGTTCCCAATACAGGCAGTGTGCTGGCATCCCCAATACAGACAGTGTGCAGGCGTTCCCAAAACAGACAGTGTGCTGGCATCCCCAATACAGACAGTGTGCTGGCATCCCCAATACAGGCAGTGTGCGGGCGTTCCCAATACAGGCAGTGTGCAGGGGTTCGCAATACAGGCAGTGTGCGGGGGTTCGCAATACAGGCAGTGTGCGGGCGTCCCCAATACAGGCAGTGTGCGGGCGTTCCTAATACAGGCAGTGTGCGGGCGTTCCCAATACAAGCAGTGTGTGGGCGTTCCCAATACAGGCAGTGTGCGGGCGTTCCCAATACAGGCAGTGTGCGGGCGTTCCCAATACAGGCAGTGTGCGGGGGTTCGCAATACAGGCAGTGTGCGGGCGTTCCCAATACAGGCAGTGTGCGGGCGTTCCTAATACAGGCAGTGTGCGGGCGTTCCCAATACAAGCAGTGTGCGGACATTCCCAATACAGGCAGTGTGCGGACGTTCCCAATACAGGCAGTGTGCGGGCGTTCCCAATACAGGCAGTGTGCGGGCGTTCCCAATACAGGCAGTGTGCGGGGGTTCCCAATACAGGCAGTGTGCGGGCGTTCCCAATACCAGCAGTGTACGAGCGTCCCCAATACAGGCAGTGTGCAGGCATCCCCAATACAGACAGTGTGCTGGCATCCCAAATACAGACAGTGTGCTGGCATCACAAATACAGACAGTGTGCGGGCCTTCCCAATACAGACAGTGTGCTGGCATCCCAAATACAGACAGTGTGCTGGCATCCCAAATACAGACAGTGTGCGGGCCTTCCCAATACAGACAGTGTGTGGGCCTTCCCAATACAGACAGTGTGCTGGCATCCCCAATACAGACAGAGTGCTGGCATGCCCAATACAGGCAGTGTGCTGGCATCCCCAATACAGACAATGTGCTGGCATCCCCAATACAGACAGTGTGCTGGCATCCCCAATACAGACAGTGTGCTGGCATCCCCAATACAGACAGTGTGCAGGCATCCCCAATACAGACAGTGTGCTGGCATCCCCAATACAGACAATGTGCGGGCGTTCCCAATACAGGCAGTTTGCAGGCGTTCCCAATACCGGCAGTGTGCGGGCGTTCCCAATACAGGCAGTTTGCAGGCATTCCCAATATAGGCAGTGTGCGGGCGTTCCCAATACAGGCAGTGTGCGGGCGTTCCCAATACAGGCAGTGTGCGAGCATCCCCAATACAGGCAGTGTGCAGGCATCCCCAATACAGGCAGTGTGCAGGCATCCCCAATACAGGCAGTGTGCCGGCATCCCCAATACAGACAGTGTGACGGCATCCCCAATACAGACAGTGTGCTGGCATCCCAAATTACCGGCAGTGTGCAGGAATCCCAAATACAGACAGTGTGCTGGCATCCCAAATACAGGCAGTGTGCAGGCATCCCCAATACAGGCAGTGTGCAGGCATCCCCAATACAGGCAGTGTGCAGGCATCCCCAATACAGGCAGTGTGCCGGCATCCCCAATACAGACAGTGTGCTGGCATCCCAAATTACCGGCAGTGTGCAGGAATCCCAAATACAGACAGTGTGCTGGCATCCCAAATACAGGCAGTGTGCAGGCATCCCCAATACAGACAGTGTGCTGGCATCCCCAATACAGACAGTGTGCTGGTATCCCCAATACAGGCAGTGTGCTGGCATCCCCAATACAGACAGTGTGCTGGCATCCCCAATACAGACAGTGTGCTGGCGTCCCCAATACAGACAGTGTGCTGGCGTCCCCAATACAGTGTGCTGGCATCCCCAATACAGACTGTGTGCGGGCGTTCCCAATACAGACAGTGTGCGGGCGTTCCCGATACAGACAGTGTGCGGGCGTTCCCAATACAGACAGTGTGCGGGCGTTCCCAATACAGACAGTGTGCTGGCATCCCCAATACAGACAGTGTGCTGGCATCCCCAATACATGCAGTGTGCTGGCATCCCCAAAACAGACAGTGTGCTGGCATCTCCAATACAGAAAGTGTGCTGGCATCCCAATACAGACAGGGTGCTGGCATCCCCAATACAGGCAGTGTGCGGGCGTCCCCAATACAGGCAGTATGCGGGCGTCCCCAATACAGGCAGTGTGCGGGCATCCCCAATACAGGCAGTGTGCGGGCGTCCCCAATACAGGCAGTGTACGGGAATCCTCAATACAGGCAGTGTGCGGGCAGTGTGCTCCCTCAGCAGCCTATCTTACAGCAGTGGGTACCAACACCCGTGCCACGCGGGTGTCTGTCCACTTTAAGCCCTGATGTAAGTTCATCTTGCAGCTGTCACAATACAGTAAACTTTATATAAGACTTTAACCCGCACATTGCCCCCCCAGAATACCCATAAAACTTACCTTAAACCAGACCAAAAGCCACAAAATTAAAAAAAGCCCAAAAGACGTACTAACCTTCTAGGCGCAGGTCTGGATGCTGCCGCACGTCTGGGTTCATATAATGTGGTAAATTGTACTACATGCACCCGTTAGAAAATACCATTTTGTGAGTACTCACCTTTAAAATGGGTATTATGAGTGTGTCATACACCCCGCTTCCACCATTCATGACATCTGGGTAGTCTCCAGTAGAGGGCGAACTTCTGCATAGATGAATGCAAAAAAGAATCTCCTCCCGGTCCATAAATACCTGGGACCTCCCACTAATCCCCCAGTGTATGATAGCAGTAAGAGGACCAGGAAGAACCAATATAACAACAAAATTAAAAAAGGTTCACCATATAAAGAATCCGGAAAGGGTGGGGTGAAGCGGGGTGTATGACACACTCATAATACCCATTTTAAAGGTGAGTACTCACAAAATAGTATTATTCTAAGTGTGTCATACAGCCCACTTCCACCATTCCATGACATCTGGGACATCCAATAGCAGTGTCCGTCATGGGTGGGAACCGACAAAAAACAGGGAAAAAAATGCACCAACTTAAACCACTGCAGCTTGCAGAACCTTGCGGCAAAAACAGCATCCGCTGAGGCCCGCACGTCAACCTTGTAAAACTTGGAAAAAGTATGAATGGAAGACCAAGTAGCAGCCTTACAAACTTCTTCAACAGAAGCCTGGTGCTGAAAAGCACGAGTAGAATGCGCAATGATCTTAAAAGGGGGAGTCCTCCCCTTAGCAGAATAGGCCCCAACAATGGTGTCCGTCTTGCGGAAGGGAGAAGTAGCCACCAAATAGTACTTCACACAACGAACCATATCCAAAGAATGCAAAACCCTCTCCTTGTCATTGCTAGGTTTAGGACACAAGGAAGGGAGAACAACATCCTGATTGAGGTGAAAAGAAGAAACCACCTTTGGAAGAAAATCTGGTTTAAAACGGAAAACCACCTTGTCCTGGTGTCTCTCAAAGTAAGGCGCCTGAATAGACAAGGCCGCCAACTCCAAAACATGCCGTACAGAGGTAATGGCCACCAAAAAGGCAACCTTTTGAGTGAAAACAGAAAGAGCAATATCCTGAAGTGGCTCAAAAGGAGGCCCCTGAAGAGCCGAAAGAACCAGATTCAAATCCCAAACAGGAACCAGAGCCTTCCTAGGAGGCCGAACATGAGTAACCCCCTAGAAAAAAGTCTTAACCAGAGGGTGCAAAGCAAAAGACCTATGGAAGAAAACAGCCAGGGCAGAGACCTGCCCTTTCAAGGTACTAAGCTGGAACCCCAGATCCAGACCGTGTTGAAGAAACTCCAAAATCCTAGGGATAGAAAACACCCTACAAGGTAAGGCCCTAGCCTCACACCAGTCAATATAGGACCACCAAGTCCTATAGTAAATACCAGAGGAAGACCTCTTCCTAGCTCTAATCAAAGTCTGAACGACAGCCTTAGACAAACCTTCCTCCTTCAGAATGAAGGTTTCAGCAGCCAAGCCGTCAAATCCAGCGTTTGTAAATTGGGGTAAAGTACTTGACCCTGAGATATCAGGTCCGGAACCAGGGGCAGCCTGTTCTGCTCTACCACCAGTCTTACGACGTCTGCGTACCAAACCTGTCTTGGCCACATTGGGGCCACCAGAATTGCTGACGCCCCTTCCAGAACCAGCTTGCGAACTACCTTGCCCACCATGGAGAAGGGGGGAAACAGATACAGGAACCCCAGATCCCTCCAGGCAAGAGACAAGGCATCCACCGCCAGAGCCAGAGGATCCTGAGATAGAGTCACAAAGGATGGAAGCTTGTGATTGTGCCGTGAGGCAAAGACATCCACCTCCGGAGTCCCCCACTTGTGACACAGGGACCGAAAAATCCCGAGATTGAGAGACCACTCCCCTCGACGAGAGAAGCCCCTACATAGGGCATCCGCCTCCGTGTTCTCCACTCCCGGAATGTAAACTGCCGAAATGCAAGGGACATTGCTCTCCGCCCAAGTCAAGATCAGAGAGACTTCCCTGAGGGCACTCCTCCTGCGAGTCCCTCCTTGGTGATTGATGTAGGCCACGCCGTTCGATTGTCTGATCGAATCTGAACCGGCAAGCCCTGTAAGTGAGGTGTCAGCCTTGACAGAACAAGCCGGATGGCCCTGAGCTCTAGGACATTGATGGGGGTGTGAGCCTCCTGAGGACCCCACAACCCCCTGAACTGATGACTCTTCCAGAAATCTCCGCAGCCCGAAAGGCTGGCATCCGTGGTCACAGTTTCCCAACAAGGGGCCAGAAAAGACCTGCCCCTCAACAGATTGCTTGGCTCCAGCCACCACTGAAGTGACTGCCGAACCCTGGGAGACATCCGGAAGGACTGATCCAAGGACTGCGGACATCTGTCCCAATGCAACAACAGGTGAAGCTGGAGCGACCTCATGTGGAACTGGGCAAAGGGGACTGCCTCGAAGGAAGCCACCATCAAACCTACCAGTTTCATCCCCATCCGGATAGAGGGGCAACGAATGGCCAGAAGAAGGCGAATCAGATCCTGAACCCCCTGCACCTTGGGTCGAGGTAGAAACACTCTGGCCTGAGTGGTATCCAGATTCATGCCCAGGAATGAGATCTCCCTGGAAGGAGAAAGAGAGGATTTGGAGTGGTTGATCACCCATCCGAACCTCTCCAGAGTCGACACCACAGTCTTGTTGTCCAGTTCCGCCTGATGGAAGGAAGAAGCTGAAATCAGCAGGTCGTCCAGATACGGCACAATGCGAATGCCCTGGGCCCTGAACAGGGCCATTATGCCCGCCAGAACCTTGGTGAAAACCCTTGGTGAAAACCCTTGGTGCTGAGGTCAGCCCGAATGGGAGGGCCACAAACTGAAAATGAAAATCCTCCACCGGAAACCTGAGAAATCTCTGGTGCACTGGGAAGATTGGAACATGCAGGTAAGCATCCTTGATGTCTATGGATGTCATAAAATCCCCTTGACGAAGGGAATGGATGGCAGAGCGCAGAGTCTCCATGCAAAACTTCTTGGTTCTGATGAACCTGTTGAGAATTTTTAGATCAGATCCCTCCCCGCGGGGCATCCGAAATCGGGAGTGAAACCCCCCAGGAAGCCCACAAGCCTTACCTTCTCCCCGTTCCAGCGTGGGCCGCCGCCGCCTCCCGCGCGTCCCTCCAGCAGGGCGCGCACCCGAGCCGGCCGTTTGTGAATGGCCAGCGCAGGCGCGCTCCCTATAAGAGTGACGCGCGGGAGGCGGCGGCGGGCGCGCTCTCTTGTCCACCGACGGACCTCGCTTGTCCGTCGGCGGTGATTCGCTGGAGCGGTCACGTGGGAGCGGGGTCAGGTGAGTTTTCGGGGCTTTCTGGGGGGTTTCACACAGCGGGGCACCCCCCGATCGGGGTGCCCCATCGAAGTGGACCAAAACCCAGGATAGTCAAAATCCTGGGTGTTGGTCCACTTTAAGAATCTTGGAGGGGTTTGTACTCGGAGGAGACCACTTCCAGAATCCATCTGTCTGTGACCTCCTGGGCCCAGACCTGGAAGAAGAGTCGCAGCCGTCCCCCCACCCGTACGGGTGAGGGCG
Source organism: Gastrophryne carolinensis (assembly GCA_027917425.1). Lineage (NCBI taxonomy): Eukaryota > Metazoa > Chordata > Amphibia > Anura > Microhylidae > Gastrophryne > Gastrophryne carolinensis. Next base: position 516,174,628 of record CM051234.1, on the reverse strand, counting down.
CCCCCTCATTGCTGAGTTGGTTTGGCAGGGGGCTTAGGTTTGGAGCCCCAGGCAGATGCTGGACGGGCCCGTCCTCTGCCTCTGCTCCAGGAGGAACCTCTGACGCCTGAGTAGGCGAAACCTCTGACGGCTCTGGCACCTCGAAAGGAAGGGTTGAAGAAGCTCGCCCCCCGAAAGGAGCGACGCTGCTTCTTACGCTGGGGTAGCTTACCACCCTTACCCACCGCATCCAACTTATCTCCAAACAGCCGCGTACCCAGGAAGGGAAGAGTGGTGAGCGATTTCTTGGCTGCAAAGTCCGCCGCCCACTGGCGAAGCCAGACCGATCGGCATGGCCACCAATAATGCCAAAGTTCTACTACACATAACAATAGTGTCTTCCATAGCAGTCAAGACAAAATCCATAAACAATTCACATCTTTTAAGGGCAGCGAACTCAGTGCTGGCCGGATCAAAATGGGCACCATTTAAAAACTCCCTGGCAAGGGATCTATTAGCCACAGCCGCTAGCGCAGATGCACACACAGGCCGTAAGGCTGAACCCACACTGGCAAAGGCATGGGGCATCAGGGGTGTGGACCACAGAGGTGTTGGACAGGCGCATCGACCTCGGGAGGGGAAGACCAGCGCTTTACCGCATCAACCGGGAAGGGATACTTCCTATCCCATCCCTGAGGAACGCCGGGAAGCCGACTCGGTTTCTCCCATTCCCTAAGGATCAATGCATCAAAATGACTTTGCGTAGGAAACTCCAAGCGGGGCTTAGAGGACCCGAAAAATTCCCCTTTTTTGAGAGGGGCTGCCTCCGGTAGGGCAATGTCCAAAACCTCCAGGAGATGGGCCAGAACTTTAGAAGTGTCAACGGCATACCCCAGCGCCTGCCCAACACCATTATCACACAACTGCACATCGTCAGATTCTGATTCCTCAAACAACTCCCCCTCCTCTGACGGGGAATAATCTGACCACTATCAAAATCCAAAGCCGGCCATACCGGCAATAAATGTTTCTTCTTGGCATGGTCCTTTTTGCCCACTGCGCCAGAAAGAAATCTCTCAATGCTGGCCAGTCGAGCACAAACATCAGAGTGCGACTCCCCACTAGTGACGATGTCACTTGGGGTAAGGATAAGACAGGGAGGGGTAGGCGATGAAGCGGGCGGTGCTGACCCAGAAGCCTGGGAAGCAGACTGCAGCGATATGGCCTTTTGTGCACATGGAAAACAAATTAGCACTTTCTCCCCCATAAGGGATACCCCACAACCCACCCACAGCCGGGATTGTCCCGAAGGAAGCCCAAGCCCAGTATCCTGCGGAGCCTCCATATGGTGATATTTTGGGGTAGTCGCAATGACCCTAGGGAATTAAGCTGGTTAAGCAACCCTGGGATGCCCCTTTAAAGTCCCAGTGGGAGGATTTGGAAAAGGTGTCATTTAAAGCTAGGGACCCTAGGACCGGGAGAACCCCCTAACATGCAAAACACAGGGAGTCCTCCTGAAAGACACAAATGAAAGGGGACCCATCAGCCAACACTCATACATTACCTAATACAATAATATATATACCTACATAGATACAGCAATATACACAATATACACAATATGTACAATAAGGAGTCCGCAGCAGCAACAGGAACAAGATGGCCACCGGAGCCCAGCACAGCCTTGCCTGGAGGGAGTGAAGAGAAGAAGAGGGGCGGGTCCCTCCCGCAAGTCCAGCAACGCGGATCCAGGCCGTGGGCTGAGCCTCAGCAAGGCGCCAAAACGAGGGGGAGGGGCGGGCCGCGGCCGCGCCGAGGGCCCGGCCCCGCCCCCCCAAGACGCAGCCTGAGGGGGAGAAGCTCCCTCTGCACAGCATGGTGCAGACCCACAGCAAAGTGACAGTACACCGCAACATGCGCACACACATACACACACTGTAAGCACCCACACAATAAAGAAATGTGAGGGACAAGCCTGCCCCCCCCCCCAGCTGGAGGGTTAAGGAAGGGACCCGGAAGGTGGGGGATCCGGAACCAGAGTCTGGTGGACGGATACGGCAGAAGGGACAGGGCATCCCAAACCGGGGTCACCAACCCGGACACCGCCTACCCCTTGCAATGGGGTCTCACGGAGGAGCAATGCTCCTTAAACACCTACAAAGGTGTTGCCTACCCTCACCAGGACCTACAGCCAAGGCTGGGAGGCTTATACGGGACAATGGAATAAGGTCCAGGCAGAAATAGGGGCAAGAATGGCCGGGCATGAGCCCGGCTTACCTGCAAGGAATAGAAGCCTTCATCTTCTGACTTGCTCGTCGCTCTTGCAGAGAAGGAACTGGGGATTAGTGGGAGGTCCCAGGTATTTATGGACCGGGAGGAGCTTCTTTTTTGCATTCATCTCTGCAGAAGTTTGCCCTCTACTGGAGACTACCCAGATGTCATGAATGGTGGAAGCGGGGTGTATGACACACTTAGAATAATGTGGCTGAACTGTAACATCAGTCACCATCCAACAGTCTGCAGTCCCCCGCTGCGTAATAAGGTGAGTAGGTCATTAACAAGCATGCAGCGGATTGCATGCATACTATTGACTTATTTTTATTTAAAAAAAAAAAAATAATAATATAGACTTTCGGCCTGCTTTAACCTTAGTCCACTGATGAGAAAACAGCACCACAACTGGCCGTCAGCGCTCAAGTGGGCGGGACATTCCGGCCAGCGGAGCGATGGCGGCACTCACTACCCACGTGAGCACCGGCTGGCAAATTGCTGTGCTAGAATCTTGATATTGGACCCAGGTTAAGGTTAGGATTACGGAAAATTTGGGAGGTTATGTGTGAGGGGGCTCCAGTATTCTGGATGCCCCCCCCCCAGACTTATAGCAGCCGTGATTGGGTGTTGTTATGCTTTGATGTTATCTGACCACAGATAAGCTCTTCGTGGCTGTCGAGGCCATAAATAATTTAAAAAATGTTGCTGTTTCAAATTATTTCTCTCCCCCAACTGTTGCTTCTCTTCCTTGAAGAAGAAGTATGCTCTGAAATGACCTTAGTCCCTCTTTAAAATACAGTAGTGGACAGTCTGACCCGCTATGCATTGTTCCGCTAAAAAAAATGACTTCCGGGTTGCGATCAGCCTAGCAGCCATAGAAGGATCTTGAGAGTACCTGGCTTTTTTTTGCGTCGTGATGCACAGCAGGGCAGCCCAGATCATGCAGCATATTACAGAGGGACTATGGTAATTTCTGACCATAGTTCCTCTAACACTTTCGAGGCTGAGAAATCACCCAGCAGCATGACTCTGTTAGTGAATGTTGGACCCACACAATATCAATAGCCATAAATGCCATTGGCATGGCATGGCTTTAGTCAATTTCTGACTGAACTTCAACTTTAAAAAGGTACTTTAAAGTTTTTCTTTACCTTTTCATGCACCAACCATTATGTTTTTCTACTGTGTCATTGAATGTAGTGATTGGTTTTCTCATTTGCACTGAACAAAATACCACCTGTTTGCAAGTAATGGTAAAAGTCATTAAATAATTATTACTGGGTACACAGGAAAGTACAATTCCTGCCTTCAAAAACAGAATAATAAAATGCTTATCTGCTTTAGCTAATGTGAATAGATTGTCTCATCAAGGCTGTGCTAAGAAATTCAATTAGCATGCATGCCGCAATGCCTGCTCTAATGTTTTCAATAATCATACTTTTAAGCTTAACAATATTTTCTGATTAATGTTCTGAAAATGTACTTATCCAAACATCATATCTGGGGGCAGGCTACTTTGTGGTGCATAACATTTTTTTCTATTATGTTGATAAACAACATAAAATAAGGGAAAGCTAAAGCTAATTGCCAGGCTAAGCGTTTATTATTGTTAATGATCAAATCTTTTATTCACAGGTATTTCTTGTGAGTAGTGAAGAGATCCTGTAAACAAACGCATAACAAAACAAAGTTTACTTTTTTTTCCTCTTACCTAGTTAGTTGATGTATGATGTACTGCAGATATTAATATACTACATGTAAGCGAAACCAATGTCATCGCTTCAATTTCTGTGTCATGGTTGAGCTGGGAAGGGAATGTCATGGTGCAGCTTTGTGAGTCGTGAACTTGCATTGCTGTGGTCAAAGACAACAGTGTGACCACTGTGACTTGCACATCTTTTGAGGATGAAAATGTAAATCACAGGTAGGGGGAAAATGAACTTGAAATTCCACAAGTCATGTTTACAGGTTTTAGTCACTGTCAGGTAGGGCTTTGCACCTGAGGGTTTTCCCAAAGCTGGTGAAGCAGTTAATTTCAAGTGGGATTGGATATTACTGACAAGATTAAAAATACAATTCTGTGATTACTCACCTGTAGAATTGGTATTATATGTATACAGCACGTCCTGTTCCAGAAGATATTCCTTACTCTTGGGTTATACATCCAGTAGATGGCGCTGGACTGCAGAGACAGAAAAGTGGCTCCTCCGGGTCGCATATATACCAGGGACCTCCCACAAAATCCCCAGTTTTGAAAAGCAGTTAAAATGAGACCGGGAGAACCATAACCATTATATGAAAATTTGAACATAAGAACAATCACCATAAAGAGGTAACTAAAGATAATGATAACAAGGGTGGGATGGAACAGGACGTGCTGTATACGTATAATACCAATTCTACAGGTGAGTAATCACAGAATTGTATTATTCTAAGTATACAGCACGTCCTGTTCCAGAAGATATTCCTTACACTTCGGACATCCAATAGCAGTGTCCGTAAGGTAGGGTGGGATCCCCAAAAGTAACAGCAGACAGTTTAAACCACTGCCGCCTGCAGAACCTTGCAGCCAAAAGCAGCATCAGCTGAGGCCCTAACATCAACCTTGTAAAACTTTGAAAAAGTATGAACAGAAGACCAAGTAGCAGCCTTGCAAACTTGTTCAACAGAAGCTTGGTGCTGAAAAGCCCAAGAGGCACCAATAGCATGAGTAGAATGAGCAGTAAGGCGGAAGGGAGGCTCCTTCCCCTTAGCAGAGTAGGCCTGTATCACAGCCTGACGTATCCACTTGCTGATAGTGGACTTAGCCGGAGCCAGACCTTTCTTAGGTCTAGACGGAAGCACAAAAAGAGCATCAGTCTTCCTGAAGGATTCAGTAGCCACCAAATAGAATTTCAGAGTTCTGACTACGTCCAAAGAATGTAAAACCATCTCCTTAGGGTTACTGGGATTAGGACACAGAGAAGGCAAAACAATGTCCTGATTGAGATGAAAGGCAGAAACAACCTTAGGCAGAAAATCTGGATTAAAACGAAACACCACCTTGTCCTGGTGTCTCTCAAAATAAGGAGGCTTGATGGAAAGCGCCGCCAACTCAGAAACACGCCTAACAGAAGTGATAGCCACCAAAAAGACCACCTTAAGCGTGAGAATGGACAAAGGAGCCCCTTGCAAGGGCTCAAAGGGAGACCCCTGCAGGGTAGATAAGACCAAGTTCAAGTCCCAGACTGGTAACATAGGCTTAACGTAGGGGACGCACGTGAGTAACGCCCTGGAAAAAGGTCTTGACCAGGGAATGCTGAGCAAAGGATCTTTGGAAAAAAATAGCTAAAGCAGAAACATGGTTTTTCAGAGTACTGAGCTGAAGACCCAGATCCAAACCATGTTGGAGAAACTCCAGAATCCTAGAAATAGAAAACACACGGCAGGGAAGCGAGTGGGACTCGCACCAGTCAATGTAAGTACGCCAAATCCTGTAATAGATGGAAGAAGAGGACCTCTTCCTACCTTTTTCCATCAAGATGGAGGTTTCAACAGCCAGGCCGTCAAAGCCAGCGTTTGTAAATTGGGGTGGCGTAGGTGTCCCTGAGTGAGCAGATCTGGAAACCGTGGCAGGGCGTACTGATCTACTGCCAACTGCACGATGTCTGCGAACCACACTCTTCTTGGCCAACAGGGGGCCACCAGGATGGTTGGCACCCCTTCCTGAACTATCTTGCGCAGCACCCTGCCCAGCAGTGGAAATGGGGGAAACACATACAGGAGCTGGAATCTCGTCTAAGACATTGCCAGGGCATCCGTGGCCAAGGCCAGAGGATCCTGGGACAGAGAGACAAAGACTGGAAGCTTGTGATTGTGACAGGACGCAAACAGATCCACATCCGGCTGACCCCAGCAGTGGCACAGGGAGCGAAACACCCTGCTGCTGAGGGACCATTCTTCCAGGCGAGAGGTCCCCCTGCTCAGAGAGTCTGCCTCCAGATTCTCCACCCCCCGGATGTACACAGCTGAGATGCAGGGAACATTTTCCTCCGCCCAGGACAGTATCAGGGACACTTCCTTGAGGGCCCTCTTGCTCCGGGTCCCTCCCTGATGATTGATGTAGGCAACCGCCGTCTGCTTGTCCGAGCGGACCTGAACAGCCCGACCCCTCAGGTGTGGGGTTAAGTGGGCGAGAACCAACCTGATCGCCCTCAATTCCAGAATGTTGATAGGGGCATGGGCCTCCTGAGGGCCCAACTGACCCTGGAACTTCAGGGACTTCGAGAATCCCCCCCCCAACCTGTCAGACTGGCATCCATGGTGACAGTCTCCCAGGAGGGGGCCAGAAAGGACCTGCCCCCCCGCAGGTTCCTTGAGTCCAGCCACCACACTAGAGACCGCCTGACCAGAGGGGACAAGACAAACACCTGATCCAGGGACACAGGTTCCCGATCCCATACTGACAAGAGGTGAAGCTGAAGAGGCCTCATGTGGAACTGAGCATATGGAACCGCCTCGAAGCAGGACACCATCAGGCCCACCAGCTGCATGCCCTGCCTGGTGGATGGATGAGGACAAGACAGCAGGAGCTGAGCTTTCTCTTGAAGGACCTCCATGTTCTGCTGAGGAAGAAAGATCTTGACCTGAGCTGAATCCAGAATCATGCCCAGAAAAGACTTCCATGGAAGGAGACAGGGAAGATTTGGGGTGATTGATCACCCAGCCGAATGATTCCAGTGTGGACACCACCCGCTGAGTGTCCAGCTCTGCCTGATGAAAGGACTGAGAAGCGATAAGCATGTCGTCCAGGTAGGGAAGAATGTGAATGCCCTGAGATCTCAGCAGGGCCATCACTCCTGCCAGCACCTTGGTGAATACCCTGGGAGCCGAGGTGAGACCGAAGGGCAAGGCCACAAATTGGTAGTGCTGATCCTCCAGAGCGAACCTGAGGAATCTCTGATGACCTGGAAAGATAGGTACGTGAAGGTAAGCATCCTTTATGTCTACAGAGGTCAGTCATGAAGTCCCCTGGGCGTAGGAATGTCACAGCTGAGCGCAGAGTCTCCATGCGAAAGTGTCTGAATCTGACAAATTTGTTGAGAAGCTTTAAATCCAGGATAGGTCTGATGGACCCATCCTTTTGGGCATAATGAAAAGATTGGAATAATAGCCTTTGCCCCTTTCCTTCAAGGGCACGCGGCAGATGACACCTAGATTGGACAGCCAGGGAGAGACACTGAGCTGACAAGGGGTTTTGAGCTAACCGAGATTTGATGAATCTTGGGGGCGGCCAGGCTGCAAACTCTATCTTGTAACCGGAGGATACTACCTCCTGAATCCACCGGTCTGAGACATGACGCCTCCAGACATGAGCCAAGAGCTGAAGCCGTCCCCCCACCTGGATGGGTGAGGGTGCCCCTTCATGCCTGAGGGGGCTTGGGGGAGGACTTAGTCTTGGGGCCCCAGGAGGGGCCAGGGCGGCCATGTCCTCTGCCCCTGCCCCAAAAATCTCCACGGGCTCCAGCAAAGGAAGCTCCCCGTCCAATTCTGGAGCCCCTGAAGGAAGGAGAAAAGGCACATGAACCCCGAAAGGACCGGGGCTGCCTTCTACACTGAGGTAACTTGCCTCCTTTAGCACACAAGTCCAAACGTTCCCCAAAGAGGCGAAGCCCCTTGAAGGGAAACCCAGTTAGAGCCTTTTTGTCAGCGTTGTCAGCTGCCCACTGGCGCAGCCAGACCGAGCGGCATATTGCCACCAATAAGGTAGAAGCCCTGCCACACATTCTAATGGTATCATCCAAGGCAGAGAGAACATATGCAACAAATTCCTCACAACGCAGAAGAGCTCTATACTCTTCACTACCAGCATCGTCAGGGGCCCCATCTAAGAGACCCCTGAGCAGGCTTTTAATAGCAATAGCCGTAATAGCAGAGGCACAGACCGGACGGAGCGCGGTCCCCACACAGGCAAAGGCATGGCAAGCCAGCTGATCAATGCGCCTGTCCTCCCCATCCCTCAGTGTAGTAGACTCAGGGGAATGCATGACGGATGTGTTAGACAACCCCAGAACTGGGGCATCCACCTCAGGAGGACATGACCAACGTTAACTATCTCAGCAGGAAAGGGATACCTCTTATCCCAACTCTTTGGTACCCCGGGAAGCGGGCTAGGCTGTTCCCACTCTTTGAGCACCAGATTATTAATGTGAGTTTGTTCAGGAAACTCCAAGCGTGGTTTAACAGTATGAAACAGCTCCTCCTGCTGCAGCGGGGCCATGGCAGGAGGAGAGATACAGAGCACTTCAAAAATGTGAGCCAAAAGTCTATCAGTATCATCTGAAGGCTATGGGTCAGACCTAGACTCAGCATAACCCCTAGGCTGATCCTCAGATGATTCTGAATCAGAGAATAATTCCCCTTCTTCCAGGGGGGTATAATCAGTAATATCAAAAAACTCCTCAGCTTCCACAGAAAAGAGAGTAACACCAGGTGCCAGATGCCGCTGCTTGACAGGAGCCTTACGCGGACCAGACCCGGCAATATGCCTTTCAATGCTGGCTACCCGGGCAGCCAAAGCAGGTTGAGACTCCCCACTGGTATGCACCTCACTGGGAGTCAGGTGTAAGCGTGGGGGGGTAGGCGAAGCCAGAGGGGGCACAGCACTAGGCCCAGCCGCAGGTAACTCAGACTGCAGCGCAAGCGTCTGCTGGGTACACACACCCTGACATCATCACTTATAGGGGATACCCCACATGCCACAGAGCCGGGCTTGTCCCGAAGGAACCCCGAGCACATTATCCTGAGAGGCCTCCATATGGTGATTATCACGGCACAACAGGCCAATAGGGATCGACGCTAATAATAGCAACCCGGGATGCCCCAATAACCCACTAGGGAAGTGGGAGTAAGGGAATATAATAGCCCTCCAATAAGATTAACACTAAATAGAGGGGATAGGACCAGGAGAAACCACAAAGTTTGACCCGCCTGCAAGACATAAGCAAAAAGATCCCATAAGCAATATGCAATACAGAGAAATACAAAGCAAATCAGCCCGCAGGAGCACTTACGGACCGCGATAGGGAGACGCCAGGCACACGCAGCAGAGAACTAAAATGGCGGCGCATATACCTCGAGGGGCGGGCCGCGGAGACAGTGATGCAGAACGCGTCAGCCGCAAGGCCCGCCCCCTCCGAAGAGCGCAAAAATACAATTCTGTGATTACTCACCTGTAGAATTGGTATTATGAGTATACAGCACGTCCTGCTCCAGATAGATTACTTACACTTGGGTATTACTCCACCAGATGGCGCTGGACTGCAGAGACATCGAAAATAGGCCCCTCCCGGACCCTCAAATACCAAGGGACCTCCCACAATCCCCAGCATTGAAAAGCAGTTAACGAGAAGCCGAGAGAATTAAAACAAACCCAAACTGGTAACTATAACAATGATAACAATCACCATACAGGGGATCCAAGATAATGCAAAACCAAGGGTGGGGTGGAGCAGGACGTACTGTACACTCATAATACCAATTCTACAGGTGAGTAATCACAGAATTGTATTATTCTTAGTATACAGTACGTCCTGCTCCAGATAGATTACTTACACTTGGGGCATCCAATAGCAGTGTCCATAAAGTAGGGTGGGATCCCTAAAGGTAACAACAGACAGGTCAGACCACTGCCGCCTGCAGAACTTTACGGCCAAAAGCAGCATCAGCTGAGGCCCTAACATCAACCTTGTAAAACTTTGAAAAGGTATGAACAGAAGACCAAGTAGCAGCCTTGCAAACTTGTTCAACAGAAGCCTGGTGCTGAAAAGCCCAAGAGGCACCAATAGCACGAGTAGAATGAGCAGTAAGGCGGAAGGGAGGATTCTTCCCCTTAGAAGAGTAGGCCTGAATCACAGCCTGACGGATCCATTTGCTGATAGTAGACTTGGCAGGAGCCAAACCCTTCCTAGGACCAGAAGGGACCACAAAAAGAGCATCAGTTTTTCTGAAAGGTGCAGTAGCCACCAGATAGTACTTCAGACACCTAACCACATCCAAGGAATGCAAGACCCTCTCCTTAGCATTACTAGGCTTAGGGCACAATGACGAAAGAACAATGTCCTGATATAAATGAAAGGCAGACACAACCTTAGGCAGAAAGTCTGGCTTGAAGCGGAACACCACCTTGTCCTGGTGTCTCTCATAGTAGTGGGTCTGGATGGAGAGTGCCGCCAACTCAGACACATGCCTAACAGAGGTGATAGCCACCAAAAAGACAACTTTGAGAGTAAGAATGGCCAGGGCAGCATCCTGCACAGGTTCAAAAAAGTCCTGATCAGAGAATGCTGAGCAAAGGACTTCTGGAAGAAAACAGCCAGGGCAGAAACCTGACCCTTCAGAGTACTGAGTTGGAGCCCCATCTCCAACCCATGCTGCAGGAACTCCAGGATCCTGGGAATAGAGAAAACACGACAGGGAAGAGACTTAGACTCACACCAGTCAATGTAGGCACGCCAAACCCTGTAATAAATGGAAGAAGATGACTTCTTCCTAGCCTTTATCATGGTATCAACAACCGAGGTAGACAGCCCCTTCTCCATCAAGATGGAGGTTTCAGCAGCCAGGCCGTCAAAGGCAGAGTTTGTAAATTGGGATGGTGTAGGTGAATCTGAGTGAGCAGGTCTGGCATCCCGGGCAGAGCGTACTGATCTATTGCCAGCTGCATGACGTCTGCGAACCACACTCTTCTTGGCCCCTGGGGGCCACCAGAATTGCTGGCACCCCTTCCAGAACAATCTTGTGCAGAACCCTGCCCAGCAGGGGGAATGGAAGAAAGACATACAGGAACTGAAAGTCCTGCCATGACATTGCTAGGGCATCCGTGGCCAAGGCAAAAGGATCCTGGGACAGGGAGACAAAGGCTGGGAGCTTGTGATTGTGACGGGACGCAAACAGATGCACATCTGGTTGGCCCCAACGGTGACACAGAGATTGAAACACCCTGTTGCAGAGGGACCATTCTCCCTGGCGAGAGGTCCCCCTACTCAGAGAGTCTGCCTGCAGATTTTCCACCCACGGGATGTACACTGCTGATATGCAGGTAACATTGGCCTCCACCCAGGTCAGGATCAGAAACACTTCCTGGAGGGCCCTCCTGCTTCGGGTCCCTCCCTGATGATTGCTGTAGGCAACTGCCATCTGGTTGTCCGAGCGCACCTGAACAGGCAGGCCCCAAAGGTGATGAGTCAACTGAGCCAGAACCAACCTGATCGCCCGCAGCTCCAAGACGTTGATAGGTGTGTGGGCCTCCTGAGAGCCCCACCTCCCTTGTAACTGCAGGGACTTCCAGAACCCCCCCAACCTGACAGACTGGCATCCGTGGTGATCGTCTCCCAGGAGGGGGCCAGAAAGGATCTGCCCCCCAACAGGTTCCTGGAGTCCAGCCACCACAAGAGGGACCGCCTCACCAGGGGGGAAAGCACAAAGACCCGGTCCAGGAACGCAGGGTACTTGTCCCATACTGACAAGAGGTGGAGTTGCAGAGGCCTCAAGTGGAACTGAGCATAAGGGACCGCCTCAAAGCACGCCATCATCAGGCCCACCAGCTGCATTCTCTGCCTGATGGAGGGATAATGACAGGATAGCAGGAACCGGACCTGCACAATCAGACTGTCCACCTTCTGCTGAGGAAGAAAAATCCTTGCCTGAACTGTATCCAGATTCATTCTCAGGAATGAAGTCACCAAGGAGGGAGACAGAGAAGACTTGGGGTGGTTGATCACCCAGCCAAATGACTCCAGGGTGGACACTACCAGCTGAGTATCCAACTCTGCCTAATGTAGAGACTGGGAAGTGATGAGAATGTCGTCCAGGTAGGGCATCACGCGGAAGCCCTGAAACCTGAGCAGAGACATCACTCCTGCCAGCACCTTGGTGAACACCCTGGGAGCTGAAGTGAGACCAAAAGGCAATGCCACAAACTGGTAGTGTTGATCCTCCAGAGCAAACCTGAGGAACCTTTGATGACCTGGAAACACAAGAATATGAAGGTAAGCATCTTTGATGTCCACAGACGTCATGAAATCCCCTGGGCGCAGGGAACTGATGGCAGAGCGCAGAGTTTCCATGCGAAAGCGCCCACCTGACAAATTTGTTGAGGATCTTCAAGTCCAGGATGGGCCTGACTAACCCATCTTTTTTGGGCACTGTGAAGAGGTTGGAATAGAAGCCCTTGCCCCTTTCTCTTAAAGGGACCTTGCAGATGACCCCCCAGCTCCAGAAGGCTTTGCACCGCCTGCACTAGATCCTGAGCTAACACAGGGTCCTGAGGAATCCGGGATCTGATGAACCTTGGGGGGGGGGGGGGGGGGCAGACAGCAAACTATCTTGTAACCAGAGGACACTACCTCCTGAATCCACCGGTCTGAGACATGAAGCCTCCAGACGTGAGCAAAGTGCTGAAGCCGTCCCCCCACCCGGATGGGTGAAGGCGCCCCATCATGCCTGAGGGGGCTTGGGAGAGGACTTAAGCTTGGAGCCCCTGGAGGAGCCAGCACGTCCATGTCCTCTGCCCCTACCCCAGAAGTCTCCTCGGGCCCCAGTAAAGGAAACCCCCCTCTCTTGTCTAGCACCACGGTAGGGGGAGGAAAAGGAGCCCTGACCCCAAAAGGGCCGAGACTGCCGCCTGCACTGGGGTAACCTGCCTCCCTTAGCAAAGAGGTCCAGGCGGTCCCCAAACAGGCGTAGCCCTTTGAAGGGAAAACCAGTGAGGGCCTTCTTGGCAGCCTTGTCAGCAGCCCACTGGCGCAGCCAAACCGAGTGGCGTATAGCCACCACAAGGGCAGAGGTTCTCCCACACATTCTAATGGTGTCATCCAAGGCATCCAAGGCAGTTGTGATGTTTTTGTGACATAGGTCACAAAAACATCACAACTAGAGAGTGCATTAAACTCCTCCCTAGACACATCATCAGGGGCACCATCAAGGATACTTCTGAGCATGGTCCTGATAGCCACAGCCGTAACGGCAGAGGCACAGACTGGGCGCAGCGCCGTCCCCACACATGCAAAGGCATGGGACGGCAGCTGATCAATGTGCCGGTCCTCAGCATCCCGCAGGGTAGTAGAGTCAGGGGAGTGCATGACAGAGGTGTTAAATAACCCTAGGACCGGGGCATCCACTTCAGGAGGGGATGACCAACACTTCACCACATCAGCAGGAAAGGGATACTTCCTATCCCAACTCCTAGGTACACCGGGAAGCCTGCTGGGGCGCTCCCATTCCTTGAGCACAAGGTTATTAAAATGGGCTTGCTCAGGAAATTCCAAGCGTGACTTAGCAGTATGAAACAGGGAGAAATAGACAGAACCTCAAAATTCTGAGCCAACAGTCTATCAGTATCATCTGGGGCCCAGGGGTAAGAGCCAGAATCGTCATGGCCCCAGGGCCTCTCATCAGATGACCCTGAGTCAGAGAATAGCTCCCCTTTCTCCAGAGGGGTATAGCCAGACAGTGCCAAAAACTCATCAGCCTCCATAGGGAAAAGAGTGACATCAGGCGTTAAGTGCCGCTTTTTTGCAGAGGCCTTACGCGCCAAGGTATTAGCAATCAACTTCTCAACGCTAGCCAGTCTGGAAGACACATCAGGCTGAGAAACCCCACTAGTATGCAACTCAGTGGGAGTGAGATTTAAGCTTGGGCGAGTAGGTGAAGCCATACGAGGCGCAGGCCCAGCCACTGGAAAACCAGGCTGTAGCGCAATCACCTGCTGGGCACAAGGTACACAGACCCGCACATTGTCAGCACTAATAGGGGACACCCCACAAGCTACACACAGCCGGGCTTGTCCCGAAGGAACCCCAAGCACATTATCCTGAGACGCCTCCATATGGTGATTATAGCGGCACAATAGGCCGATAGGGATTGACGCTATAAAAGCAACCTGGGATGCCCCAATAGCCCGCTAGGGAAGTGGGAGTAAATTACACACTAGGCCTCACAACTTAAATAACTTAATAGAGGGAGTAGGGCCGGGAGAAGCTAATAGGGTTCTGCCCGCCTGAAAGACATAAGCAAAGGGGAACCGTAAGTGACATGTAAATGACAACGGTAAATAAAGCCGCCCGCGAGGGCACTCACGGACCGCAGTAGGTAGAAGCCCGTCACGTAGCAGCCGGAACCAAGAAAAAATGGCATCGGGTATACCTCGAGGGGCGGGTCGCAGGGACAGTGACACGGAACGCGTCAAAAGCAGGCCCCCCCCACACCGAAGAGTGCAAAGCCATACATGTGACAAGCAGCCAATAACGGCGCACCAGCGCCTGAGGTAACGCCGGTGGCGGCAATTTTAAGACAGACAATCAGTGCAACCAAGTCAGCCCGTGACTGACACCAAGCATAAAAAAATAATACAGTGAAGCACAAAGGCCAATACACATACACACACACACACACACACCCCCCTCACTCCCCCGAGGGCTACAAGGGAGAGCGAGGGAGGACAGCGACCACTTAATAGGACCCACCGATAGACAGGGGCAAGGGCAATAGGGCGGGAGGGGCATCCCATAGAGGCTCACCATATGCCTATACCGCCTACCCTTTGGTGGGGGATTGCGGTGGAGCAACGCTCCTAAGCACCGGACAGCGGTGCTGCATACCATCACCCGACCAGCGCAGCCAAGGCTGAGAGGCACATTACTAATGGAACGGGTGGGAATAGTCCTACAGGGCCGCAGGCTAATAGCCCGGCTCACCTGCGAGAAGAGAGAGCCATCTTCTTGTCCTTCGCAGTCCAGACTGCAGAGAAGATCTGGGGATTGTGGGAGGTCCCTGGGTATTTGAGGGGCCGGGAGGAGCCTATTTTCGATGTCTCTGCAGTCCAGCGGCATCTGGCGGAGTAATACCCAAGTGTAAGTAATCTATCTGGAGCAGGACGTACTGTATACTAAGAATAACGCGCCCACCTGACAAGGCCAGCCAATGATGGCACAGCAGCGCCTGAGGCGATGTCGCCGCCGACCGCGGAGCGTAGTACAAGCATGCGGCGGCGGCAAAAGAAATCAGTGCAATCAAATCAAAAGGGATCAAAACACAACATATAGTAAAGACATGCACCCCCCCCCCCTCTGAGATCTACCAGGCCAGCCTAAAGGGAGCCAACTGCGGGGACAGGGGGCGAGGGGCATAAGACGTGGGAGGGGCATCCCATAAGGCTCACCATGGGCTATAACGCCTACCCTTTGGTGGGGGACTGCGGTTGGAGCAGCGCTCCTTAGCACCTGACAGCGGTGCTGCCTACCTTCACCCGAACCAGAGCAGCCTGAGCTGGGAGGCAGTAGAAGGAAACGGGTGGGAATAGTCCTACAGTGCCGCAGGCTAATAGCCCCGCTCACCTGCGAGTAGAGAGAGCAATCTTCTAGTCATCGCAGCCCAGACTGCAGAGAAGAACTGGGGATTTTGTGCGAGGTCCCTGGTATATATGGGGCCGGGAGAAGCCACTTTTCTGTCTCTGCAGTGCAGCGCAGTTTGGGTTGTTTGGGGGTTAAAAAAACTACTTTTAACCCATCGCCGCCAGCGCTCTGGGGTTTAAACATGCATTTTACAGCGCAAGAATTTTTTGAGCGTGATTTGTTAATGAATATTCGCTATGGCCAGTTGCTAACATGCGCTCCCATACAGCGCGGAACCTGTCAAATAGCGACTCCTCACCCAATATTCAACATTACAGCAAACCGACTGAGTCGCTATCAACTACCGAACAACGGCCAAGCACAGCGACTACTAGCGGGCGCTCTGAAAATGCCGCTACAGTCGCTCAACTGTCGCTACCTGCCTCTATTAATGAATCGGCCTCTTAGACAGGAGAAAAAGCTTAACAAGGAACTAAGGTGAAGTCACTCAATGCGTACCAATTTCTAAATACTTTATAGGGTAGACAATGGCAGCAAAATAATGTTACTGCTGTCAACCATTCTGGATTGATGTGCAAGCTTGCTTGGCAAACCTGAATGGTCACTGACAGTCACATGCCAGTGACAGCCATACAATGAATGATGAAGAATTAAGCATTGGCTGAATCTCTTCTGTGGCAGGCTACCATTGCACTTCCCCTGCGTACAAATGAATGGCACTGACAAATTAAAAAAAAGTTTACCTGTTCATCTTGACCTAGCGAGTAAAGGATGAGTTTCTTCACCTCCAGGAAGACAGGTTGTCCCAGGTCCTCATACGGTTTGTAATTGGGAGAACTGTATCCTTGGTGAGAAAGCTGCTTCTGTCTTCGGTAGTAGTTGTCCTTAATTATTTCATCCCGGCATGGCACCCAGCACTGGTAATGAGTGGCACTTCTGGCCTGAATTTTCAGTCCTTTCTGACTGGGGACAGGAAGAGGCTGAATAGCTACATAGCTTCTTGGATCACAATGTCCAGCATTTCCTGGCATTTTTGATCTATGGAAACATATGAAAACAAATATTTGTCAGCTACATAATCATATTCATGTCTGCATTGCACTGTACCAAAGTGCAGTAATTGCAGCAAGCGGCACCATGAGCCCAAAATGCATGTGCAGGGAAACACTACATATATAATTTAACCCATATACCAGGTGGCCCAGCACAGTACAAAGAAGTGCCATAAAAGCAGTGAAACCATCATACCCAACTGCTGCTATACTGCAATGATCATGTGTGAATGAGCCCTTATGGTCTAAAGAACCAGCTTCAAACAGCAATTTTTCACACAATATGAAGCAGGCATACTTATTTTAATACACAAGTCTTAAAGGGGCAACAGCACTCAACTCTGTTAGATTGCAGCCAAACCTATAATCTGTATCTAAATCTGGTTAGAAACAGGAGATATTGGTCCACTTATTTTAATCCCTTTTGGGGACCTAACGCAGTACTAGCTACTCAAACTAAGCCGTTGCCCAGAATACGCTCACTTGCGGCCCTCAGCACCCCTAAGCAGTTGAGCAGAGCTTTCCTTGCAATGCAAGCGGCTGACCACTAGAGTGAGTAGACTCATCCCAGCTCACCTCTGCTCACCTATTTCCTCCTTATCTGTGTTCATTTTACCTCTGCCTACTTACCTCTTTCCGTCTTGTCCCATCTTACATCCGCTTTCCTCACCTCGAACTATCTCTATCCACCTCTTACCACCTTAACTCTATCCATCACTTCTCTTACTATCCCACCTCTGCTCATCCAACCTCTCCTCAACTCACCTCACCTCTGTCCATTGTTTCTCCTACCATTCCACTTCTGCCCTCCTCACCTCGACTCACCTCTGCCTATATCTTCTCACCTCTGTTCTCCTCTGCCCACCTCACCACTTTTCAATTAACCTCTGCTGAAATTACCTTTCCTTGCCTTACCTTTGCCCACTCCTTCACACCTCTACCCACCTCTGGTAACCTTACCTCGTCCACTTTATTTCACCCCACCTCTTCCTTCTACCTCTGCTCACCTTTGCATATACATAAAGTCATTCACAGCTTACATTTCTTGCGGTCCCTTGAAGTAGAAAAATATGACAATGTGGCCCCTAGACCAAAAAATGTTATGCATGCCTGCTCTAAGAGCTCCATGGGGCTTGGACCAAAACTCGAGATTTTGACTAGTCTACAGAAAATGTCTCCAACTTCTTGGAAGAGTGACCTCCTGATTATAAGCTACACATACCAGCAGAAACAGAAGGAGTGGAATGTACAGTTGAAAATGATTCAAGGTACCTCCCTGCACTTGCCGATCAACCCCCCCACCATTATTTACATACAAATTAAGTACTTTCAGCTTCCCAGCTGCAATATACTAATGAAATAGCCACAACGCCCCTGCCCTGCCACCATTTCATGCCTCCCTCTGCCCTGTCACCCTTCCATGCCTTCCACTGCACTGTCAAACTTCAATGCCTTGCTCTGCTCTGCCACCCTTCCATGTCTCCTTCTGATCTGTCACACTTCCATGCTTTCCCCTGCATCATCCACTCTTCCTTGCCTCTCTGCCCTGCCACACTTCCATGCCTCCATCTGCCCTGCTACCCTTCCATGCATCCCTCCTTCTGTCCTACCACCCTTCTATGTCTCCCTCTCCTCTTCCATATCTCCCTCTGTCCTTCCACCATGCCAAGCCTCCTCCGATCCTGCCACCCTTCCATGCTGTCCTCTGCCCTGCCACCCTGCCCTGCAGAAAAAAAAGAAATAGAGGAAAGGTATCAAAGAGAAGGAAAAAAAGGGAATCCGTGAAAGAGAGGAAGAAAAAATATACAAATGAAAGTGAGATGGAAGTATTTTGCAAAAGCTATGAAAGACAGAATATAAGAACAGGGATAAATATTTAAAAGATGCATAGATAGAGGAATAGAGAATGGTAGAGCTAGTGTGCAGAAGAGAGAGATGGAGGAAACTCAAACAAGAGAGACCTGCTGACAACTGGGGCGTAACGTGAGGGGGTGCAACCACACCAGGGCCCAGGAAGTCAAAGGGGCCCATCATTGTTGCTCCTTAACCTTTTTTATATTTGTGAAAACGCCATTCCTCTCTGCTGTTTCAGTCATTACTTGTCTAGTTGCATCCAAATGAATTAAAGCAGTACAAAACTCGGCCAGTGGCCGATTCGGGATGCCCTGGGGGCACAAACAAGACAGGAAAAATATAACTTTATAAGTCGTGAAGGGGGTCCCATTTTAAGGTCGCACCAGGGCCCATCACATTTAGTTACGCCGCTGGTCTTTGCTCCTTACTTAGGTAGGGCACTTGTGCACAGATTGCAGTCGCACACCCCACTAGCTGCCCATGCTGGGGATCCCTTGCAGTTGCACTGGGGAGTTTAAATAACACCTTTGCAGGTCTAACACGCGTTATTAATAAATTATTATTAAAAGTTTTAAAACAATAAACACCAACGCGCTCATGTTTACCTCACAATAGTCCGTATAAAGTGCGCAATGTAAAGTTGCCGCAGTGTGCGGAGACGATGTCCTGAGACGTGTGTGTGAGGCGCCTCAGGCGGGTTGCTCCGGGTTACCAGGAGTCGGGACTCTGCACTTAGGAAAAGGAGAGGGGGGGGCTAAAGCCGCTGCTTGCCGAACCCAGCAGCCGGCGCTGAGGCTGTGCGCGCAGTCAGTGTTCAGTTCTCCCTGTTGCTAAGTGACAACACAGCATAAATCACGTCACTGAAATAAAAGCGTTTGTACCCTTCCCTGTGGTGGCAATGGTTTCTCCCAAACATTGCACTCGCTACAATGAATAGAGGCAGGCAGATAGCGGTAACTGGGCAGCGGATGGGCAATGGCTATGTACAGAGCTTAGGTGACCGCAGGCCAGTGTGTCTCCTGACAGGGCTCAGGGCGGTCATTAGCGCTTTCCTAGACTTTAACTGCAGACGTCTAGTAGCTATGGGCTAATAAACCCGCCTTACAACTTAGACAACTGATCCAGCACTGCAGTGTCTGAAGAAAACGGCCTTTGTATCTGGTAATTGCTTGCAAATCTTGTGGTGTGGAGGATTAAACCGGCCCTGGAGTCTCACAGACTAATTCCCCCAACTGGGATGCCCCTCTGTGTGAAACCCTCGTTCCCCCACTAATCCTACCTTTCTGCCGAGCCCATGGCGCATGTGTGGCTGGCGCTGGAATAATTTGCATCCTCTTTTAACACCCGTCGAAACTGAATGGTTGTGCATAGCCACGCAAAAAAAAAGGATGTGAATGATGCCGCGCTCCGCCGATGTGCGCAGCTGGCGATTTCAGCTTCTCTAGCCGCACATTAAAACGGACCTTCACCATGATTTATTGAAAAGCCCAAACCCTTAAAAAATGATTCCCCAGCATCTAAAATTAATATATTTTACGTTTTTAGTCACTTATTATTCTTCCCCCCACTGGGCTGCAACTCTGTTCAGGACTTTAGTAAGTGTTCACACTTACTGAGGAGAGGAGAGTGGGATAAAGTACAGGGGGGCGGGTTATAGCTGTGCTTTGCTCAGACAGCAGAGCTGGGGTCAGGGGAAGGACAGCAATCCCAGAATGCAGAGCAGCACAGTCAGAAGACACTTCCTGTTTGCAGCCTGCCTGACGTTCCATGAGCCGCCATCTTGGATGTTTAAAGGCTCATAACATGCAGTAGATGCAGGTAGGATGATTTTCAATGTGGGCAATCTGTATGTACAGGGTGTGGGAAACATATAAGGTAGGCTCTTATTCAGAGTGAAGGACAGCTTTAATATCCGTGGCCAGAGAAACTGATTGGAAACCTGGGATGCGGCCAGTGGGCTGGGTCGTGTCAGCCAGCATTAGCCGTTGGCCCAAGGACAGGTACATTTTCTGGGTGAACAGCAGAGTATCACACAGCGGGGCACCCCAAACCAGACGTACCAAAACCCGACATAGCGAAATCCCTGTGTTTTTTTCCACTTTAAAATAGCAGAAAAACTGCACTTCCCCTTCCTTCCTGGGTTCTGTACTTCGAGCGATGTGTCCGGCTCAACGGTTACCTGGTTATCAAAAAAAAAAAATGGGTTTTTACACCGCCAAGGCCACATCCACCTGGTATTTTTGAGACTGCCATGTGGCTGATGTCAAGAATGCTGGGTGACATGATCCATCCCACTGGCCGCATCCCCAGTTTCCCTGTAGACTGGAAAGCACTCCCGTCCCCAGCCTACCTTATTGGCTCGGAGCAGGAACACGCTTCAACTACAGGGAAGAAGGGAATGTGGGCGCAGCAAAGACAGCGATGTGTAAGCTGCTGGTAAAGGTGAACTTACTAGTGACCCCAGGGGTTTCACACAGCTGGGCATCCTGATTTTGGATGCCCTATGGCCAGCTAGCCATTTAGACTCCTGGACCACAACGTGTGACTTCACTGTGACTTTTGAGTTGGATAAAACTTAATATTTTCACTATCCAGGCTTTTGGTCCATACACCAGGGGAATACTGATTTGGGATGCCCCTGCTGTGTGATGATCTACTGGTCACCTAACAAACACATATGCTGGTCTCCCATATTTAAACCCCTCAGCTAATTGACGCTGCACAGTCAGCGAGGCCGCGGCGCGCCAAGCCATGCCCCGTCTGCACGTCCATCCGGAGGTGTGTGGGGATGACGTAGCTGGCCACCGACTCCCCGCAGCCATGGGACACACAAGCTACGGACGTGGTGCGTTGCGTGCGCATGTGCCCTTCAACCTCACACTCAGACGTCTGAGGGGTTTAAATATGGGAGACCAGCACCTTGGTATTACATCCTGATGAAGTGGGACGGATAGGGCCCACGCAACGCGTCGGTGTGTTTTTGGGGATACCTGGATGGGACTTCTTATACATGGTGATATAATACTTATTTTCTTTATATATATGTCTTTTTTGCCCCCCGATGTCTAAATTGTTAGATCACGGTAATGTTCACTTTTGCGTCTTGTGCAGTATTCATGCATCATGTTCTCCTCTAGCACTTAGCACTTTATTAATATATTAGCAGCTTTTCAGTGTAGTTTTTGTATATTGTTTATTATCAAAATTAGGTTTAAGGCATATTTGCACAATTAATATAGCACATGTATTATACATTTAATTTTTATGAATTTTGATTATTGTATGCACTTTAAAATTCACTTCAGCACTTTAACATTTTCTGTAATGGCTGTTTATTGGTCAGACCTTATATAGGGGGTGTTTCAATAACAAGACCTTCTATTTAATTACATACTTAGTCCCTGAATTCCAGGTTACCCTTGTATATAGTTTTAATTGGTCTTAAATGTATATGTCTTTTATGTATGAATTGATTTCTGTGTAAATAAATGAATATTTAGTCTATTTTTACATAATATTCTGGTGTGCGGCTGTAATTTAGGCAGATCCATCTTTTTGGGTTGATCTGGCAGCCCTTTTTTGTTGTTGTCTACTGGTCGCCTATATACATACCTTGCCAGTTTTCCCATGACGGAGACGTGGCTCTGCTGCAATCAGCTTCTTTAGTTGCGAATTTTAATATGACTCTAAACAAACCGAATAGAAGCTTAGCCGCATTCACGATCGACCTATGGCACCCCCTGGACCGCTCTTTGGCTGTGTGCGGCCTTGCCAGCCATTCATCCACAGTTGGGGCGCCCCCTGACCGTGCATGTTCCTTGGGTTCACTGGCGAGGTAAGAATATTGGGCGACTGCCGGGGTTCCGAGCAGCAGGGCATACGAAATTGGGGCTGTATCCCTGGCTTTCTTCTCGATCACTCCCATGCCAAGCCTATCTGAATGGCTGGCCGCGGAAGTGGGCACAGCTACAGGGATGCCGCAGCTGGCAATCACACAGGGGCATCTATAGGCTTCACCGGGGGATACTATAGGACGCCCCAGGGTGGGTCCACTGGCCCCAGGGCCAAGGTAGTGGCCAGCCTTGGAGCTTTGTAGACTTCAGGCCTGGCAGGCAAGTGTTTTGTTCCACATTAAAGAGAAAGTCAATTTTCCATGACATTTATGTCTTGGAAATTTTTTGTGCCAAAATTATAATGTTTCAATCTCATTTTTTTTTTCTTATGTTTGTAAATGTTTGTTTTATAGAAGTTGTTTTCCTGCAATCTGTTGTTATTGGCAACTGCACAAGTCTATACACCAAGAGCTACAAGAAGAGAGATTGTTAGCCCTGTATACACAGAACACTGCTGCAGGACATATGCGTCACTGAGCTCCCTCACATCATCAGCAGTGTTCTGTGTATACAGGTCTCACTTCTCTTTTCTTGTAGATCTTGGTGTACAGACTTAGTTGTCAACACACAGATAGAGGTGAGCAGGGATAGGGTCGTGGTACGTGCATGCAAACTGCTGTTGCCTTTCTCCCGTTATCTCACTCACTTCAGATTCCTTCCGTTCATCTCATGTCCCCACAACCTAACCACACCCCTCCATTTCTCTCTATCAGGCTACTGTCTCAGGCTATGTTGTCTGGAGCACAGAAACATATGCCGCACTGTGCTTTTCCACTGGCTGAACTACACATGCTGCAGCTCCAGCTTTCTTAATTATAGTGATCCTACAACCAGAAAGGATGTCTATGTTGTCACCTTCTATCCCCAGCCCAGTGACCCAAATCTGAAAAATTCCAGGGTAGCTGTTGGCCTTCCCCTGGGGCATCCCATAGTGGCCGGCCTGGAATCTAAAAGATCTCAGGGCCGGCCGCTGGATTCCCCCACCCCCGGGTCATCCCCATAAAAATCAATGAGAGCCATTTGCCAAAAGTGGTAAACCCAGCACAAGGGCCTCATTGGCTGAGCACCCGCGCATACACTGTTGGATCGAGGAGAGGTGAGTTAATTGAGTGAACTAGGGGGGTTTAATCTGCTTTAAAAACTTAGCCAACTTCCCAGACACTAAGTGGTTTAGGCATTAAATAATATATATAATGTAAAAGTAAAATGAAAAGTATTCTTATTACTTTAACTTTTCCACATTTTAAATGTTACAGACAGAAACCTTAAAGTGCACCTTTACTCAGAAAGGAAGTTTATGTGGTCACCTTCCATCCTCAGCCCTGTGCCCTAAAACAGCCTGTGTTTCTTTTTTTACCTCAGCCATTGCCCAATATCCATAAAAACACCAGGAAAAAAACACCAGTATAGTATTATGGTGAATAGCAGCCATATGCTAATTAATTCAGTTACAACCAAACTGTCACATAACAGCAGTTAGGTTGAACCGCCCTGGGCTGGGCATAGAAGGTGAATACATATACTTCCCTCTGAGTATTGGTACACTTTAATGTATTTTATTAAGATTATATGTGATGGATTTGTGAAGTGTAAACGTTTTAGGGGTCTGAATAATTTTTCAAAGCACTGCGTCTTTTGGTCATTTGTTGATGGGAACATGTCACCCTGAGGTAATACTTAAACTGGACCAACAGCCTGGCACAATTGGAGAAGATAGATGGCGGCCTCTTTGGAGCTTCCTCTCCCAGCATCTCAGCCATACTGCTGCCTGGATTAAACTGACATAATGGACAATGCACAGTAACAGGTCCAGCAGCACTTCCTGTTTGCAGGTGGCCTGCAGATGCATGAGCCAATTTTGTTTTTAAAATTTACCACAGCAGGAGTTAAAAAAAGGTTTAATTAAGTTTTATGTGCAGCAATCTAAATTGCCCTGGGGAGGGATGCATATGAGCACTGTCTGCTGTGTTGGTCTGGTTTTGTCATTTTTGACTGTTGGTCCACCTTAAGAATTTTGCCGCATGATGCACTTGCACACAAAGTCTAAAACCTTTTCACACACTCTCTCCTATTCCTGGGCTCTGCATGTATACAGAGTGCGTATGCAGAGGTGAGTTTAAAAGGGCGATCTGTGGGGTTCCACACGGGGGGGGGGCACCCAGACTCAGGATGCCCCAGGGACATGGTACAAAACCTGGGAAAGTGTAAATCCTTGTTTTTTCCGCTATAAATGAAAAAACTCACCCAGATTTAGGCTGCAACTCCCAAATGTGTGAAACCCCCCAGGACGCCCCATTCACCTTACCTTATTCCCGTTCCAACAGCGCATGTGGGGACCGCAGCCGCATCTCGCACTTCTCTCTAGCAGGGCGCGCACCCGCGCCGGCCCTTTGTGAATGACCGGCGCGGGTGCACTCCCTGTTAGAGGGAAGCGCGAGATGCGGCCGCCAGTGTGCTTGGAGCCGCTGTGGTTGTCCGTCCCTTGTACGTGCATACCACAGCGACTCTGAGCGCGCTGATTGGACGAGGCCCACGCATGCGGCGTAGGAGCGGGGTGAGGTGAGTTTTTTCTGCCATTCTGGGGGGTATGAATCTTTTCCCTCCTAAATTTAGCTAATAAAACCTAATGCTAAGGACATTCTAAGTCAGAAACCGAAGGCAGAAACCTCTGACACAAACGTGTGGCAAAAGCTGGGCATAAGACCTTAAGCAACAACTGGATACTCACTCGCAAGGACTGCTACACCATTATACTGTAAGGACTTTCTTTTTATTTGCTGAACTGATCTTGCTGTACTCTTTTATGTATTTTTGTACCTGTATGTCATTTGTTTCTGCATATTACAACTAGCACTGTGATACCTTTTTATCAGATTAAATGTTTCATTAATCAGCTCTGGCCTTTGATCTCTAAATATATGAGCTCACCTTTCTGAAGGAAGCTCTGGTGAAACACGTTTATCAAAGGGTTAATTTGGTGACTTGCTGGGACTAGTAGTGCATACCCAGGGGTCTGGTGGCTTTAACCCTTGCACCATCACACTCTCTCTAGCATCTTGGCTGGGTTGATAGAGTGTGATCGTGACAGTAAGTGACCAAAAATTTCAAAATATCATAATTTTAGATGCTGGGGAATCTTTTTTTTAAGAGTTGGGGTTTTCCATTAATTATGGTGAAGGTCCGGTTTATTTATTTATTGCCTAAGTGTTATAGAGCTCAAATAAGTTAAAAGCCAAACTGTAAGCACTAAAATTGTTTTTTCACTGCTGTTTTCGTAACTGAGATAATGGGCAGCAACATTGGAGGTCTATTTCAGAGCACATTTGTCATATGTGTACACTTCAGGAGCAATAGTTTGAGGGTGAATACCACTTTGTTAAATGTGAGCATGTCACAGACTTGGAACCTCGGGCTAGAGATCTGGAGGCACAAAATGCAATACTGAGGGAGATTGTCAATATGGAAAGGGGCATTCTGCTCACCAAGCAGGCATTAAGTGGGGTAGAAAAGGGTGGAGTAATGGGTCAGGAGGAACAGATAAATAGCTGGCTAAATGTAGATAGAGGGAGTAGAAAGGGAATATAGAGAGGAAGGCAATACCTAGCAAAATTGCCAAGTTGGGTAATGATGCAAGAGTGTCAGTCTCAGAAATGGCAGCCCTAGTGGATACTGCCCTCCCTATCACCCGGGAGGACAGCCCAGCTAGTGACCGGGTGGTTGGGACTGCAGGTAGGACTGTGGTAATAGGGGATTTTATTACCAGGTGGATTGATAGAATAATTGAATGGTTTGCTGTCTCTCTGGTGCCAGGGTTCAGCATGTGGTGGAAAGGGTGGATATATTACTGGAAGGGGCTGGGGATGACCCAGCTGTCGTGGTCCACGTGGGGGCCAATGACAGAATTAATGGTAGATGGAGGATCCTTAAGAATACATTTAGGGATTTCCAAGTTGACGAGAAGAACCTCCAAGGTTGTATTCTCTGGAATACTGTTTGTGCCATGCACAACACATGAACAATCTGCTTCTACTACAAGGGGGAGAGCATTCCTCAGCTTGCTACAAGTTAACTATATGAATCAGTTCCTGGAGGCACCTACTAGGGGTGATGCTCTTTTGGATCTGAACACTGAAAACACTGAGCACACTACAGTCCAGGACAAAGACTGGGCAGTAAATAAATGGGCAATACAAAAAATATTGGAAACCACTATTTCAGGTAAAATCCTCTCTAAAGACAAGGGGGCACGCCCTTCGACTGGAAACAAAAAATTCAGTCTTAAGGCAACAATCATTTTTTACCATAAGAACTATAAATCTGTGGAATAGCTTCCCACAGAAGCTTGCTACAGCATCAACCACTGACAGCTTCAAAAACGGATCAGATGCTTATTTAGAAGAAATAAATAACATTAATAGTTACTATTAGTTGTTATCAGTAAAAAAAAAAAAAAAAAATTAAAAATAACTTTCCCTACCCCAACATCCTTGGTTGAACTTTTCAACCTTATAAACTATGGAACTATGTAACAATTTAGATGGCAAGTAGTAAAAATATTTAACCCTTTAACTGCCAAGTCTGTAAAATTTACAGAGCTACATGTCCAACTGTTAAGCGCCACATCCATAAATTTTACATGCTCTGCATATTTCCCTCTTTAGAGCAAAAAAAGCTCACCTTCATCCCGGATTTAGTACAAGGGATCTCCTTATCCTGATATGCAGCACCCGCTGCAGCCAGGGGCATTTTATACCAGTGGAGTGTGCTGTGGTCATCTCTCTCACAGTACAATGTGTAGCCCGAGACAATGGGACCACAATCGGGCTTGCCTTTAGTATAACTTTAAAATCTCATAAAAGCTCTCTTTGGCCTGGGGTATCTTTTGGGAAGGAACGGGTGTCTATGAATATGTGATACCATTGTAATCGGGAGGAATGGGGCTTTCGTACGCAATATGATTTTCATTTTTTTTAATTTCAAAAAAGCTACAACATTTTTTAAAAATATATAATTTTTAACATTTCACCCAAAATATTGAGAAAATACTGAAAAATACAAGACATTTCATGTTAAACTGCACCTTCAGCATCATTTAATGAAAAGCCCAAACCATTAAAAAACTGTTTTCCAGCATCTAAAATTAATATATTTTATGTTTTTAGTTGCTTACTTATTATTCCTTTACTCCCTGGGCTTCGACAAGTACAAGGGGGCAGGTCATAGCTTTGCTCTGCAGAGGCAGAACAGCGCTGGGGACAGGAAAAGGACAGCAATTCCAGAATGCAGAATGGCATAGTCAGAAGAGACTTCCTTTCTGCAGGCAGCCTCCATGGTCCTCCATCTTGGATGTTAAAAGGCTCAGAAAATGTACCAGGTGCAGGTAGGATGATTAATGTGGGCAATCTGTGTACAGGGTGGGTGGAACATACAATATAGGCTCTTTTTCAGGAAAAAGGGCTGGTTTAAAGCTCAAACTCTGCAGGAAAAAACTACCGTATTTTTCGCCCTATAAGACGCACTCATTTTTCCCCAAAAGTGGGGGAAAAATGTCAGTGCGCCTTATCAGCTCCCATGTTGCCTGTCACATTGCAAGAGGCCAGAGGAGCGGCAAGATGTGTCCCGGCCCCGCCGCTGCGATCGCTGTCTTTTCAGGCAGCAATAGCAGCGGCGGGGCCAGAGACAGCGCTTGCCGCTCCTCCATCTGCTGCCTCTTCCTGTCAGGTCACATGCGAGCACCCAGGTCAGTGCAGCAGGTGGGTGTGGCCTGCACTGACTCGGTGCAGGCCACGCCCACCCGCTGCCCTGACCTGGGTGCTCGCGTGTGACCTGACAGGAAGAGGCAGCAGATGGCGGAGCGACGGGCGCTGTCTCTGGCCCCGCTGCTGTCATCGCTGCCAGTAAAAGACAGCGATCACAGCGGCGGGGCCGGGATACAGGCCGCCGCTGCTTCTTGGCCTGCGCCGCGTCAGCGGAGCGGTGTCAGTGGACAGGTGAGTTTTACTCTTTTTTTTTTCTACTTATGCCGACTGCCAATAGGGGGAGGGGGGATGCCACACTTCCAATGGGGGGAGAGGGGCATTCCACA
This sequence comes from Gastrophryne carolinensis, assembly GCA_027917425.1. Lineage (NCBI taxonomy): Eukaryota > Metazoa > Chordata > Amphibia > Anura > Microhylidae > Gastrophryne > Gastrophryne carolinensis. The sequence goes on along the minus strand of CM051234.1, from coordinate 516,146,103 downwards.
CTGCCAATGGGGGAGGGGGGATGCCACACTGCCAATGGGGGGAGAGGGGGATGCCACACTACCAATGGAGAAGGGGGATGCCACACTGCCAATGGGGGGAGAGGGGGATGCCACACTGCCAATGGGGGGAGAGGGGGATGCCACACTGCCAATGGGGGGGAGGGGGATGCCACACTGCCAATGGGGGAGGGGGGATGCCACACTGCCAATGGGGGGAGAGGGTGATGCCACACTACCAATGGGGGAGGGGGGATGCCACACTGCCAATGGGGGGAGAGGGGGATGCCACACTGCCAATGGGGGGAGAGGGGGATGCCACACTGCCAATGGGGGAGGGGGGATGCCACACTGCCAATGGGGGGAGAGGGCGATGCCACACTGCCAATGGGGGAGGGGGGATGCCACACTGCCAATGGGGGGAGAGGGGGATGCCACACTGCCAATGGGGGGAGAGGGAGATACCACACTGCCAGTGGGGGAGGGGGGATGCCACACTGCCAATGGGGGGAGAGGGGGATGCCACACTGCCAATGGGGGGAGGGGGAATGCCACACAGCCTACACTAATGGGGGGAGAGGGGGATGCCACACAGCCTATACTAATGGGGGGAGAGGGCAATGCCACACTGCCAATGGGGAGAGAGGGGGATGCCACACTGCCTATGGGGGAGAGGGGGATGCCACACAGCCTACACTAATGGGGGGAGAGGGGGATGCAACACAGCCTATACTAATGGGGGGAGAGGGGGATGCCACACAGCCAATGGGAATGGGGGGAGGGGGATGCCACACTGGCAATGGGAATGGGGGGGACAATGCCTATATGGGGAATAGGAGGGGGGAATGCCACACTGCTTATGATAATGGGGTGCACACTGCCTATATGGGAATGGGAGGGGGGATGCCACACTGGGTATATGGGGGGATGCCACACTGGGTATACGGGGAATGGGATGGGGGGGATGCCACACTGGGTATACGGGGAATGGGATGGGCGGGATGCCACACTGGGTATACGGGGAATGGGATGGGGGCATGCCACACTGAGTATACGAGGAATGGGAGGGGGGATGCCACACTGGGTATACGGGGAATGGGATAGGGGCATGCTACACTGTCTATGGATTGGGGGCATCCCACACGACCTATGGGAATGAGATAGGGGAATGCCAAACTGTCTGTAATGGTGTGTTTTTGGTTTAAAATATTTTTTTTCTTATTTTCCTCCCCCAAATTTTAGGTGCGTCTTATGGGCAGCTGCGCCTTATAGGGCGAAAAATACGGTATATATAATTTTCTGGAAATTCCTGCAAAAATCACGCTTAAACCTATATAGTAGAAAATGGTTTAAAATAGCCTGGAAACAGAGGTTGACAAAATCTCTAGGTATGCTGGCAGTTAAAGTATTAAATGAAAATTCAAGTTTTTGGTTTTCTGCCTTATTGTTTTCCTCTTTTGGAATGTAAAATAATAATTTGTGTTATGATTGTGTCCCTATACCTATGATTTACTTATCAGCATACTGGTTTCAAGTTTCTTACATTCCTGTGGCTCTGTGTTGCTCCAGTGGGAGCAGGTGAGACTAACGCTTTAGCTACTGGATCAAAAGATTGTAATATACCCATCTGAAGAGATTGAACTACAGCATCAGATGATTAGTAAGCCAGAGTCATGAAGTCTCTGCCATGTACACACTTGTTGGTGCATGTTGCTAAATAAATAAATAAACAGTTTTCTATAGCACAGAGTTGCAAACAAATAGAAAAGAAAAAATCACAGTTGAGTTCAGCACATAATTTTTAATTTTGGCACATAATTATGGACACTTTAAAAAATGGATTTACCCTTTCAACTGCACCAACAGTCTCACACACAAGTACCCAAATCTCACTTGTCCTACCTGCATGTATGATACTGAATCATTGTCATCACTTACATTTGCTCCTGAATTCAGTCATAGCTTGCCACCTTACTAATTTTGTCCGGGCTGCGGACATCTTGGAGCATCTTGGAGGCTTCTTCCTTTCCCAGCATCTCAGCCGTTCTGCTGTCAGGATTTAACTGCTATAACCCACAATGCGCAGTGGCAGCAAACCCAGCAGCACTTCCTCTTTGCAGGTTACCACAGGAAAATGCCTGATTTTTATGCCTCCACGTGGATTCCTGCCCACTATGCGTGAATGTGTCACAATCATACCCCGAATCTGCACAATTATTCTGCCCCTTCGCGTTAATTTACCCCTTCAGTAAGTGTCCACCTTTACCCACCAGATGGCAATATTGTGCAGCACACTGTGGTCTTTATGCATTTGCTTTTGCTTTTGAGTGCTATTAGAGTCCAAACACCGAGCATGAGAAATGGACCCCGTTTGCTGATGCTATGAATATCTTTTTTTACTTTCAATAGGGTTTGTGTTTTGCATGCTAGGGTGATGGAGTCACTCATGCACCCTGCATCAGAAAAGTGCTGTTTATTATAATAATTGATTATATAAGAATTATAAGAAGAATCAGGGGCAACAGGGTTTGAATGTACCATTCGACTTTTACTCAAGAGATATACTCAACTCTAATGGCCTTTCCCTGAGCTATCGTGTGCTGGAGTAAAGTGGCCTGGATGCCTTTCTTGCATGTCATAACATTTCCAGCTATGGCTACTAGCTATGGCTACTAGACTACCAATAAACATGCCTTACATACTATGTTATAATAGCTTATTGCTATCGCAATTCTGATGTATGACGATGGTTTTACTCATCATTTAATGCTTTGGTTAATGCTACAGCTCCCCACAGACTTGCTCAGGCAAGTTCAGGAGACAGGCATTGGAATGGAGCAGATCCCCCCCCCCCATAGAAGTAGAATGGTACACTCAAAATTCAGGAGAAAGAAACCACAAGTTTTGCAGGTATTTCTTTCAGATCTGCTCACTTTTAGCTTGTTCATTCGGATTTTTAATATTGAGCAATTTAGTGATACAGCTTCTTTAAAGTGGACCAAAACCCAGGATTTTGACTATCGCAGGTTTTGGTCTTTGCCCCTGGGGCACCCCTATCGGTGTGCCTCACTGTGTCGCCCGAAAAAATCTCGCCTCTTCCTGGACCTACGATGCATGCTCAGCCGCTCGTTCAATCAGCTCGCTCGGATCCACCCAAGCATTTTCGTCCAGGAGCTTGTCTAATACGATCACGCTGGCGGACGCATCCCCTTCTACCCTCTAACAGGGAGCGTTCCCGCAACAGACATTTACAAATGCCTGCCACGGGCATGCTTCCTGCTAAAGGGATATCGGGGATGTGGCCGCTGCTCGCGCAAGGACCATTGGACCGGGAAAGAATATGAGTTTTCGAGGCGACTTGGGGGGGGGGTTCACACAGCAGGGCACCAGTGGTTGGGGGGAGTGAATATGCCTGCCCTGGAGTCTCATAGACACCAGGGTGGGTTTTGGTCCTCTTTAAGGAGCCACTTTATTTGCTATGGGGCACCCAGATGTCCTCCCAGACTTGTTTACTGTTTGGGGGGGGTACCATGTATTCCTGGGATATGGAGGGGGCACAAAGCAATGTTCCTTATGGTAAATTAAAGGAGCAGTATTGCGAAATTTGCATTAAAAAAGATAAATAATTAAATAGCCACACAATAGCTTCTAACATGTGTATAAATAATCACAGGCGAACTTGGGGATTTCACATATTAGGGCATCCCAAGTCGGGATGCCCCTAGGGGCACAAAACGAAACTCCAGATAGTGAAAATCCTGGGTTGAGCTTTGCTCAAAACACACAAAGTTGAAAGAAAGATCATATGGAAAAATGTGTTGAAAAAAGAGAGAGAAAATGGTAAACTGAAAGATTCTGCAGCAGAGCCAATATGAAGGGAAAACTGTCAAAATCAGCTAAATGACTTCTAGATCTTTTCTCTCTGTTTTAGATATATAAGTTCTGGCCAGGCAATGTTGCAATGTTGTTATCTTATGCTGGACGGCTGCCAGCACTGAACAGCTGATACTTTGATATATTGTTTCCCCTTCTCCTCAGCATGGAACAGGCCAGAGTGTCGGGCTCCGACACTCAGAAGACATAAACATGAGCTGTTAGTCTCCAGCTGCTCAACACAGACATCATTTTTTTTCTAAATTTGAAATTCTTACTCCAACACTTACCTACATTTAAAGTACCATTTAAATATAAGTCACCAAGAAAAATTCGCGATACTGCTCCTTTAATGGAGGGTTTTGAAACGCCTTGCATTAACATAGCTGTTGTCAGATTCTTGTACAGGGGAATATTATGAAAACAAATTTATGTTGCACGTTTCCATTATTTATTAAAAAATGCTAGATGCGTTTTATTGCTTATATTAAAAATTAGTTTTGTAATTCAGAAAACAGCAAATAAGATTGATTGCTATGCTCAGAATACAGAACAATTGTTGCTGCATAAATGGAGACTGACTAAAATGATAAATAAATCTGATTTGTTGTAGTCATTACCTGATTTGTACAACTTAGATAGATAACCTTGGTTTATGGGAGCTAAATCTACGGTGGAAAACTTGCTGTTATTAAAGTAGTATGCCTTACTTTAAAAACATGTGAATAAAAAATGATATATTACAAAAGCACCACATTAACTACCACCCTTCTTCTACCTCTGCCCTAATAAAAGGCATGCAGAGCATAGTGACAACATGGCTGCCATGTTCCAACTAATGGTATTGGGTATATATTCTAAGTATGTCACACACCCCACTTCAAACATTAATTATTACACTTGGGTTATACCACCAGCAGGTGGCGACGTTGCAGAGAAGTCATGAAAAACGAGCCCCTCCTGGTCTATACATACCTGGCACCTCCCACTCATTCCCCAGTGTTTCTTCTCTGCAAGATGGCGACAAGACAGAAGAAAGAGGGTATCACCCCGCCCCCCCCCCCCTTTCTGGTTTATTTCTGCCCGGCCTTATGTTTATTATCCCCCTTATTATATATGTAGCCTCCCAGCTTAGGCTGTCGGCCGGGCAAGGGTAGATGGCACTTAAGGTGCCTAGGAGATTAGCTCCTCCGCTAGACCCCATATTATGGGGCAATGCGGTTATCCGGTTTTGGTGGCTCCATTGAGCTCCCCGGTTTTGTGGCTCTCCGGAGGGCAAGGGGGGGCGGGTCCGGGCGGCGTGTGTGCCGCCGGTCCGCCGGTGTTGTCGTTGCGGGCGCCATGTACTGGCGCCCGATGCTCTGGCGTTTTTTCCGGGGGCGGCTGCGGGCGGGGCCGGGCAGCGTGTAGTGTGCCGCCGGCCCGCCTGTCCCTGTTAAAACGTGCGGGCGCCATGTTTGGCGCCCGCTGTCGTCTCCGGTTCTCTGGAGGTGGAAAGGGGGCGGGGTCGCGGCCCGCGCTGTGCTCTGATTGGAGGGAGGGGCGGGGCCAGAGCGTCTGTGCGCTCTGCTGGGCCCGCCTTTTTTCTCCCTCTGCCTCCTCGTGTGTGTGTGTGCGGCCGCCATTTCGGCTGCGGTTTTTTAAGGTAGGCCGGGGGTTTTTTCGTTTTAAGGTGGTTCTTGGCTGGGAGCGCCTGGGACAGTTTTGGGACAGATTCCCTTGCTGTGGATTGTGCCCTGGTTCTTGTCGGCCTGGCATTATGTTGCATTGTTTGCTGGGCTCTTTTGCTGTGCATCCCTAGCCTTCCACATGCATATATATATATATATATTTATATATAGTTATATATCCTTCATATATTTATTTTATTTACATAGTTATGTGCATTGTATGTATTCTGTATACTGTTCCCTGTGCGGGTTCATGTCTGACATATTGTGTTATATTGACATGTGCTGGTCCATTAGTGCTTGGAGTGACTGTCGTCTTTTCTGTTTCAGATCCTGGGATCCCACGCTGCAGGGCTCTCCCGGTCTTAGCTGCCTGTCTAGTGGGGTTGTCCATTCAATTTTGTTCCTATATTGGTTATATTGCAAATTCTCCCACTTTAGGGCCTTTAAAAAAAAAAAAAAAAAATTTAAGGGGCATCCCGGGTCGCTAATGCGTAAATCCCTGGGTCATTGCGAAGGCCATAAATTCACCATATGGAGGCTACCAAGGATACCGGACACGGCCCTTCGGGGCAGTCCAGGCTGTTCGGTGGTTGTGGGGCTCCGCCCCCAGGGGATGTTACTATATGCATTCCATGCGCGCAGCAGAACGTTGAGCGCCAGTCCGGCACCCCGGTGTCTGGCTCTTCACCGCCGTGCCATCTCCGGCTCCTCCTCGCCTGTTCCGGACCCCGTGTGACGTCATGGGTGGGGATTCGCAGTCCGAGGTATGCGCCCGATTGGCTAGCCTCGAGAAGATGTTTTCCGCTGTGGTTGCTCAGTGGGCTCCGGCTAAGCGGAAACACTTGTGCCCCCCTCAGCCGGAGATGTTGAGGTTGTTGAGGCATTGGAAGTTGGGGAGCTATTTGAGGATTTGGACGATCCTGAGGTTCAGCAGCTGTTTGGTGCTGAGGGTGACCAGGCCTTGGGGTCTGTTTGGACACCCATTCCATATTGGCTCAAATGTTTGAGGTTTTTGGATTTGGATCCTCTTGAGGCGGTTCCTCCGCCAAAGGGGCTAGTTGTTTGAGGTGCCCAAGCTGCGCTTGGAGCTTCCCAGTCAACGACATTTTGTTGCTGTCGTCCTTAAGGAATGAGAGCAACCTACGCGTTTCGTTGGTGTTCCGCCTAGTTGGGATAGGAAGTATCCTTGTCTGGCGGACTTGGTGAAGCGCTGGTCTGCCCCTCCCGAGGTTGAGGCTCCGGGTCTGGGGCTATCCAATATGGCAGTATTGCTTTTTCTTTTCACGACTACTCTTATGGATGGCGTGGATCGCCGGATTGGCCAGCTGACCCGCCATGGTTTTGTCTGTGCGGTTTCGGTTTTGAGACCTGTTTGTGCTTCGGCACTTTTGTTGTTGGCGGTGAGGCCATTGTCTGATTTATGTGCGGTTCTTGATCTCGCCCTCAAGCGTTCGTTTGTCCTGGCCGCTCAGGATGACGCTATGTTGATGTGTGGCAGGGCTACGGCTCTGTTGGTAGCTGTCCGGCGGTCTGTGTGGTTGTGGCAATGGACTGCTGGTTTTAATTCCAATAGGTCGCTTACGGCTCTTCCCCTTTTGGGTTTGTGCCTGTTTGGTGAGAGTTTAGATTTGGTTGCAAGGTTACCTCAGCGCAAGTAAGATTTGTCGTTCCTTTCGAGGGGCGACCTTTTTCAAGCCTTCTTTCGGGGAGCCAGAACTGACGGAGGCGCGGGCTCCTCGGCCCCCAGGGGTGCTAGCTGGAACAGGGGTAGAGGCCGTGGCCGGCCCGTTCACGCCTGGGGCGCCAATTCAGCTGCATAGTCCACTCAGCAATGAGGGGACGCCCTCACCCTTGCGGGTGGGGGGACGGTTGCGATTCTTCTCCCAGGTATGGGACCTGGCGGTCTCGGACAGGTGGATCCGGGAGGTGGTGTCGGCCGGTTTACAAGCTGGAGTTCGAGTCCCGATCTCCTCCTAAGATTTTCAGGTCTCGTGTGCTCTCAGATCCTTTGGTCACGCAGGGGCTCCTGGCGGTGGTGAGGAATCTTCTGGATATGGTAGTCATCTGCCGGTCCCCCCTTTGGAGGTGGGCCGCGGGTATTATTCCAATCTCTTCTCCGTGCCAGAGTTGGACGGGTTGGTTCGTCCCATTCTGGATCTGAAGTTCCTCAATGTGTTTATTCTTCCCCGGAGGTTTCGCATGGAACCTCTGCGTTCTGCCCTCAATTCTCTGTGGCAGGGGGATTTCATGACGTTCATAGACATCAAGGTGCCTATTTTCATATTCATGTCTTCCGGCTCACCAAAGGTTTCTTCGTTTCGTGGTTGAAGATCGGCATTTTCAAGTTGTGGCTCTTCCGTTCTGCCTTTCCTCGGCTCCAAGAGTGTTCACCAAGGTGTTGGGGGGCATGATAGCCCTTCTCAGAGCTCAGGGGATTCTCATCCTGTCTGGTCGATCTTCTTTTCATGGCTTCTTCTTTCAGTCAAGCGAAGGTGGCCACCGGGACTGTGGTATCCACTTTGGAAAGGTTTGGCGGGTGATCAACTATCCCAAGTCCTTTCTCGTTCCGGCCAGGGTGGTGCCCTTTTTGGGGATAACCTTGGATTATTGCTAACACAGAGTTGTTCGGCCTCTGGCCAAAGTTTTCTTGGTTCATGGATTGGCGCAGCTTCTTCTTCTTCTTCCAATCCTTGCCCGTCCATCCGGCTAGGGGTGAGACTGGTGGGATTGATGGTAGCTTCCTTTGAGCCAGTTCCCTTTGTTCAGTTTTCTCACGAGGATGTTTCAGTTTCATCTGTTGGCGTCTTGGACCGGCGACCGCGGTCGTTGGATCGGTCTTTCTGGATGTTCTCCCGGGTTTGGCAGTCTCTCCAGTGGTGGATGGTCTCGGACATTCTCTTGAGGGGCATGTCCTCGGGAGGCCCACTTGCCCATCTACGTTCTGGAGTTGAGAGTCATCAGGTTGGTTCTGTCTCAATTGACGCAGCATTTACAGGGTTTGCTGGTTTCTGGTTCGGTCGGTCGATTGGTCGGCGGTTGCTTACAATCATAAAAGAAAAACAAACACAGAGCTAAATCAATTGTCCATTGAAAATCCAATTACAATCAAATTCTTCCAGAGAGCGGAACACCAAGTGAATGTCTTCAATTTCAGTGCCTAATCCACCACCAGATACACAGGAGGCTTACCAGATGTAAAGCATTGGAAAGCTTTCTTAAGTAGGTACATCCCAGATTTAAACGATGAAACCCATCTCAACGTGTGGGGAGGTAAATCTAGATAGCCGGGGATCCTCTCTTTAAGGCAAAGGCATCTAAAATCCAATCCCTCCAGTGCCAACACTCATATCCCAAGGATATATAGGAGAATAAAACATAGAGATAGTGCAACACCGCTAATATACACAGGTATTTATTTAAAAAATCATTGCACTCACATGGTTTTAAAAACAATAAAGCATTGTATATGACAAAGCTGTCTGCGACTCTCACCGCCAGGCATCAAAGTCCAATGTTAAAAGCGACCCAGATTGTAATCTCGTGTCCAGAAGCTGCTTACCAACGCGTTTCACCCCTGAATGGGGCTTTAACCAGGTATGCAGCTCAAAATAAGAAATCGGTTTAAGTATCCTATCTCCATCCCCACCCGGAAGTGAAATGAACACTTCCGGTTCTTAACTGGTTCATATAATCACTTAGTAATGCGCCCCTCATATCCTTTCCTGTACATAGTCATCGCTGCACCATGCACATCATGCATTACAAATGAACCGCCTTTAGATGTTAAAAAGAATCATAAAAATCACCTGTAAACACCGCGACGTCGCGTGCCCTCAGAGAGGTGTCTCTGATTCTAGCTTGGGCGGGGACTCATGTTCCTTGCCTTTCGGCAGTGTACATTTCAGGATTGGAAAACACGGAGGCGGACTTCCTGAGTGGTTGCTCCTTCCGCCGGGGGGAATGCTCTTTCCACCTTCAGGTTTTTCGGTCGTTTTGTCTCTGGTCTGGAGGTGGATCTGTTTGCTCCTTGTCACTTTTACAAGCTTCCGCCCTTCGTGTCGCTATCTCAGGATCCTCTGGCTCTGGCGGTGGTTGCCATGTCCCTGAGCTGGGGGGACCTGGGGTTACTTATCTGTTTCCTCCGATCTCCATGCTAGGCAAGGTGTTGCGAAAGCTGGCCCTGGACGGGGTTTAAGCCTTTCTCATGGCTCCAAGGTGACCTAGGAGGGTGTGTTTCGCAGACTTCGTTTGTCTGGCGGTGGATCAGTGCGTTCTGCTTCTTTGGCTGGATCTTATCATACAGGGTCAACTGCGTTGCCCCAATTCTTCAACGCTGGCTGTGACGGCCTGGCTGCTGAAACCTCCGTCTTAGGGGAGGAAGGTCTTCGGATTGGGTATTCAGCCTTTTACTAGTGCCAGGAAGAGGTCCTCTTCTACCATCTTTTATAGGATTTGGAGATCTTATATTGATTGGAGTGAGGCTAGTTCTTTGCCTTGTCAGGATTTTGGAATTTCTTCAATAGTGGCTGGACTCTGGTCTTCAGCTGAGTATCTTAATGGGGCAGGTTGTTGCCTTGTCTGTCTGTTTTTCAAAAGTCTTTTGCGTTTCCTCCTTTGGTCAAGACTTTCTTCCAGGGGGTCTCGCATTGTGGCCTCCTAGGAGGCCTTTTCTCCCTGTTTGGGATTTGATTTTGGTTATCTCTGCTCTTCAGGCTCCTCCTTTGGGCCTTTGCAGGTTATTGTTATTTCTACTCTGACTCAGAAGCTTGTCCTTTTGGTGGCCATCGCTTCAGTTCGGCGTGTTTCGGAGTTGGCAGTCTTTTCGGTTCAGGCTACTCACCTTGAGAGACATCAGGACAAAGTGGTTTTCCATTTCAAACCGGACTTTTTTTCCATAGGTGGTCTCTGCTTTTCACCTTTCCCAGGACATTGTTCTTCCTTCCTTGTGTCCTAAGCATAGGAATGACAAGGAAAGGGTTTGCACTGTTTGGATGTGGTACGCTGTGTGAAGTACTGTTTTACTACATCTCCTTTTCGTTAGACTGATGTCTTTTTCGTGGTGCCCTGTTGGGCCTAGGAAGGTTTTGGCTCCCGCTAAGTCTTCCATTAGCAAATGGTTTCGTTAGGCTGTTGTTGGGGCCTATTCTACCAAGGGGAAGGTTTTCCCTTTTTCGTATCCCGGCTCATTCTACTCGTGCTGTGGGGCCTTTCAGCACCAGGTTTCGGTTGAACAAGTTTGTAAGGCTGCTACTTGGTCTTCTGTTTACACCTTTTCCAAGTTTTTACAAGGTTGATGTGTGAGCTTCAGCTGATGCTGTGTTGGCCGCAAGGTTCTGCAAGCTGCAGTGGTTTGAGTTTTGCATTATGGCCTTGTTGGATACCCGCCCTTTTCTGGACACTGCTTTTGGATGTCCCAAGTGTAATAATTAATGTTTGAAGTGGGGTGTGTGACATACTTAGAATAATACCATTTTGTGAATACTCACCTGTAAAATGGGTATTATAAGTATGTCACACACCCCACTTCACCCGCCCTTTTTTGGTATCCCGGATTTTTTATAGGTGAAGTTTCGTTTACAGTTTGAGGGTTACCAATGGGTTTTTTCCTGGTACCTTGTCTTTACTGCTGTTTTGAATACTGGGGAATGAGTGGGAGGTGCCAGGTATGTATAGACCAGGAGGGGCTTGTTTTTCATGACTTCTCCACCTGCTGGTGGTATAACCCAAGTGTAATAATTAATGTTTGAAGTGGGGTGTATGACATACTTATAATACCAATTTTACAGGTGAGTATTCACAAAATGGTATTTTTGCAGATTTACCAGTGGTACGTGGTAAGCCTGCAGGCTTGTGATGCAAACCAGTTATGTGCATTCTGTGTTTCATGCACTTTAAATAGCTTTGTGTGCATTTTTTATTTTAACAATCTATACTAAAATTGAAAGTAGTACTTGACAAAGGTTGGGGACCTCTATCCTAAACGGTCAGTAAAACAAGGAATGCCACACTGGAGAATTATATTCAGAAGTTAATCACAAGTAGAGTAGACCCTAGACTGAGTAACTTCTTTAGCCCCTGTTTAGTAATACCTTTAAAGTTAAAAAGGAATAACCACTGGTCTAGAATCTGTAGGGCAAATGGAAGCAGCCACAGGAATGCCTTTTGGTCCCTCTTGATCAGTTATATGCCTCTTTAATATGCACAGGATAGAATACTGATTGGAGGAGAATCAATGTGCCATGGCATTGCTGGAGAGGTAAGCAGAGTGGGTGGGTTTCACACAGTTGGGCATCTCAAGTCACCCCTAGGACAAGAAACAAAACTGGGGAGCATCAAAATTGCAGGTTTTGGTCCTCTTTAACCCCAACAGTACTGTGCATTACCTCTCCACCTGCCTCTCCACGGGCCATTGCCCGTTCAGCATTCTGTTTGTTAGGGTGTTTTATTGAAATTCCTGATTAAACCTGCTGATAATGCTTGTTTCTTCATCCTCCAAGCTTGAGGTCCCTTTGCCTGCCTGACCATCGGCCTCATTTAGAGCCTCTGTCGCACACATTCCCACCAGCGGGAATGACATAAAAGGACTTGGTCTATTATCCATGTTGGGGATTCAGAGCCTTGTTTTTGTGGCTGAGTTGTCCTTTTTGCGGGAAATTATGGTATGCGCACGCCAAAGCGAGTATTCACCGTATAAATACGGCTCAAGGCGTCCAGGCAACCGTAATATTACAGGTTTTGCCTGTGCTTGCGTGTGATTCAGAGCCCTGATTTGCAGGTTTTTGGACCTATAAAAGCCGTAGGTTTCCAGTCACCGTCATCTTTTTGCTAGTGGGAAACTTGAACGGTATTTGTTGCTAGTGAAAATACAGTCTACATCCTCTACACCTACGATAAAGTCCCTTATGAGTTCTGTGAAGAGTTCGAGCATGGCTGTTAATCATGTACCTCCAGAGCTTAGGCATACCTGCAGTCGCTTGGATATCGATCAGATGACCGATAAGCAGGTGTTGAAATTGATCCGACTGAACTGCCTTTTTCTTGAGAAGCTTTTTTCTTGAGAAGCCCCCGCCACAAGAAAGGGGCATGCAATTGGAGGCATGACCAAATTGCTTGGCTTTCTTTAAATTTTTAGTTAATGGCTTTTTCCAGAGGCTAGGGACACTGTCAGTTGGCATGATTTAGCCTTCGCTGAGCCTTGACTAAATTTCTCAATGGCATGGCTGTCCTGCAGGAGAAATACAGCTTTCTCTAACAGCATGGCAGCCTGGAATGCAGCGAGGTTGTTTTTTTTTTCAACTTTGCAGATATGCCAAGTGTAGCCCACTCTCATTTCTTGAGACTAGCCTAGCTTTCCCTCCCCCCCAAACCGCTTTCCTGTGTTTCAATCACCTTAGGTCCACAATGCTCCTCCTTGTAGCCCACTTTCCTCTTGAGGCTATCCCACCCCCCCCCCCCCCCCCCACAAACAGCTTTCCTGTGTCCCATTTGGTCCCTGTTTTACTTTATTTTTGCTGCTTATTTGTTGTTGCCAGTCTAGTGACCCTTTTTTATTTGTGGCTCCTTTTCAGCAACCACAAGATGGGCCACTCTCTTAATGTCCAGTGTGTCGCTTATCTTGAGGAGTCCTGGTTTAAACACCCGTTTTGAGATTGGCTAGGTGACTGGCGGTTGGCTTGTGGGTAAGTTTGTTTATTGTTTATGTTGCGTTTGCAATGTTTTTTTCATTTCTGTTTTGTGCCCCCTTTTTGTAATTGGTCCAAGTTTATTGTGTTAGCCAATTGCTCCCCCTGGGCTCCATCACTTTAACTGTGCTCATGCCCCTCTTTGAAGGTCCCTTCTCCCTGTTGCAGTTACAAATGCTTAGTCCGAGCATCCTGCCTTACCTTTTGCTTGTTTGCCCTACTCTTTTGTCATACTTACTATTTGCTCTAGGCTTTTTTGCTGTTGCATATTAGTAATTTTAGGTGATTCAGGTTATCCCTTGCTGCCCTGGCTTCTGATGCCCTTCTTAAGGCCCCAGACAGCTGCCCAGGAGGCTTAATATGGGCCCCATGGGCACACACAGGCTGTAGTTGAACGTGCCTTTGGGCTCTTCAAGGCCAGATTTCACTGTTTGATCCACACAGGGGAGGCCCTTCAATACAAGCCAGAGAACGTCATGCAGATAACTTTGCCTTGAGCAAGAGGGTGAAAGCCTATTTGGAGGAGACAACCCCTGCTTGTGCTCGAGAATCCTGGACATTGGTATGATGGCACCCAGAGCCGTGCGGGGCCAAACCATTTGCCAGCATTTGGTGGACTCCTCTTTTTCTTCAATGTTATTTTTTTCTCCACTTATGTCATTTTTTCTTGATATTTTTTCTTGATATTGATATTCATTCTTGATATTCTCTCCTCTCTTGGGGTTCAAGGTCTTGCACTCTCTTGGCTCACCTCTTACCTTTCTGACAGATCATTCAGTGTATCGTATTCTAACACGGTCTCATCCTCCCATTCTCTTTCTGTCGGTGTGCCGCAAGGTTCTGTCCTAGGCCCCTATTTTTCTCAGTCTACACCTATGGCCTTGGCAAACGTATAACTTCACTAGGCTTTCAATACCACTTCTATGCAGATGACACTCAGATATATCTCTCAGGCCCCAACCTCTCCTCTCTCCTATCTCGCCAACTTCCTTGCAGTTATTTCTTCATTCATGTCATCTCGCTACCCCAAACTAAACATGGACAAGACAGAACTGGTCATTTTCCCACCAGCTAACTCCCCTCCCCTCTCTAACACATCTATTTCTGTCAACAATTACACAATAACAGCATCTCCCCAAGCTCGGTGCCTGGGAGTCATTCTGGACTCTGCCCTCTTTTTCAAACCACATATTCACTCCCTGGCCACCTCCTGTCGCCTCAAACTTAAAAACATCTCCCGCATCCGTCCCTTCCTCTCACCTGACACCACTAAAATGCTAGTGCACGCCCTGATCATCTCCTGACTGGATTACTGCAACATCCTTCTTTGTGGCTTACCAACTAACAGACTGGCACCACTCCAATCTATCCTGAACTTTGCTGCTTGCCTCATCTATCTCTCCTCTCGCTTCTCCAGTTCTGTGCCTCTCTGCCAATCCCTACACTGGCTGCCAGTCCCACAGCGAATCCTGTTCAAAACTCTAACTCTCGCATACAAAGCTCTCTCCAACCAGGCTCCTCCCTACATCTCATCTCTAATCCAACAATATCAACCTAGACGCAGTCTTCGCTCTGCTGCTGACCTTCTCCTGTCCTCCACCCTGGTCATGTCCTCTCATGCCCGCCTCTAAGACTTCTCACGTGCAACTTCAGTTTTCTGGAATGCCCTCCCCCACCCAATCCGCCACTCCACAACTCTCAAAACGTTCAAAGGTGCCCTTAAAACTCACTTATTCAGACAAGCATATAATCTGGCTTAACCAATTTTCTAAAGGGCATATGCCACAAAGCTCAATACTGACTGTTTGTGATTCTTCCCCCTCGTCTTCACCCCTCTTCCTTTAGACTGTAAGCTTGCAAGGGCAGGGCTCTCTTTCCTATTGTATCTTGTACTCAGAATATCCATTGTCAACTCTGTAAACTGCATTTGAAATAGTATATGTACCGTATGTTTCTACCCTGTCTGTAACTTTGTAAAGCGCTACGGAAGATGATGGCGTTATATAAATAAACAATAATAATAATATTTTTATATGTCCCTTGCTTTTTCTGAGTGTGATGTAAATGACACCCAAACAAACTTGTGTTTTTTGGTGTTTATTCTCTAATGACATGTTAATTGTCGCATTGTCACACAACAGAAAATTGATCAATAAAAATGTGCCTGTCCAGCGTAACTAAAGCTTTGGGACCTCCCACAACCCAAAGTCCAGCATGGCAGTTTAGAGGGATGTAGCCGAGCTTTGGGCGTTTGCAGCTTGCTGTGCCTCCAGACTCTCCAGCCTTTGAAGGGCAACCTGGTTGGCGTCCACCAGAGCCCCGACCAGAGTCTCCATCTGCTGGTGGTGGTGGTGCTGCTCCACAACCACTGCAGCCAGGTCTTCATGGAGCAAACTAGCCATCCGTCCCACAACTTTTAAGGTTGGTGGGTGACGTGTTTGATTTGCCTACTCCCCCGTGTGCCAAGCTACAATTTGCTAACAAATCTTACCTCTGCCGCCTATTGTACATGTTGCCCGACACCCCCTGGTAGGTGTTGAGCTGTAGCATCCCCAACACCCGCTCCTCAGCATGGGTAGATTTTAGAGTTTTGGGGAGTTCCCCACCAGTTTGAAAGCTAGATTCAAATAAAGGAAAGAGTGGATTTAGTGACTTGTCCAATGTTTCCTTTACAAGCAGTCCTCTGGATGTCCAGCACTTACTCCTCAGCCTGTCTGGTGTTGAGTTTCCGCCAAGCCACCACCTTCAGTTCATCCCACTTTTTCTTGGCCTGGGCATCATCCACCCCGGCACATTGCTGCTACTGAAACACTTTGGGCGTTCAGCGGGACCAGGACCCAGCCAGCCGATCATAATTTTTGGCAACACCATCCAGTAGAACCTCCAGCTGGCCACCCAAATCGCCGCTTGTTAGTTTGCGCCCAGGGTGAGTGGCCGATGCTGTGGTCTTCTGGGGGGTGTCTTGGCTGAAGGGGGAGTCACTATGCCCACTCCCATGTGCAGAATGGATGGATTCCAGGCTACTGGCTGGGGAAAGAGCAGGCCTAGCTGTGGAAGCACTGCTCAGACTTTCCCCCGTTGGCTCTGCTGTCGACTGCACTGCAGTCTGTCCTGGGGTCCTGGTGTACTGACTGTTGGTTGGTCCATGGTGGGCTGTTCTCAGGTCCTTTCCCTCTATAGACCCTGAAGAAGGAATGGGACCGCAGAGGAGGGTCGCCCTTAAAAGGTATGCGGCAAGCAGTTTTGGTATGTATGCAAAAATGTACGTGCATGTACAGGCACACATGTGGTAGTGTAAATTTCTTCTCTTTGCAAATGCCATGTTGGTCCCAGAAAACATTTTTTAAAAATGATGTTTTTAATAAGAAAAAGAATTAAAAAAGTTATATGCTGCCTTGTGGTGTGTTTTCTATACAACTACATAAAGCAGATGCTAAGCAAACAAACAGCTGTGTAAAACAGAACACCAAAACAGAAGTTGGACAAATTATTCGGTGAGTAACAGTGGGTAGGAGCACACGACATGGCAACCAAGGTACAAAGGTAAGTATGTGCAAGGACATGCAAACTACATGGGGTGCCCTAGATGGAAGCAGAGGGAAGAAAGGTAAGTATGTGCAAGGACATGCAGACTACATGGGATGCCCTAGATGCGAGCAGGGAGGAAGAAAGGTAAGTATGTGCAAGGAAATGCAGACTACATGCGATGCCCTAGATGCCAGCAGAGGGAAGAAAGTATGTGCAACTTATGCAGACTATCATGGGTACAGTGGTGGGAAATTAACATTAAAATAGCTGGTTGCAACAAAAAAAAGCAAGCTCCGGCAAGTCACGCAAGGACACGGCATACCAAGAACAATGGGCTCTACAGCTATGTCCGAAAACATGAAAAAACTCAGCTTCCAAGACTACTTCGGCTGCAAATACAGTAAATGCTCAGCTAAACTGTATGCATACGCAAAGCAAATACGCCTGCTTATGCATGAACTAAATTTTCTCGGTACATGGCAGTGAATGTTTGCAAGTGAAAGTTCGCATTTTCCCATTTACCAAGATCAGTTCCCAACAAAAAAATGAGCATTCACGGGCAGGCTCTGAATCAGGCCGCATGAGCCTGTCTGTTACCTTAAAAACTTTGCTATCTCTGCTTTCTTTACTATCAAACCTTGGCCTGTTTTTGGATTCACCATTTGTCTTATCCCTGGTGTTTAGACACTTTTTGGAGCTCTTACTGTGTACTCTTGTCTTTACACAAAAGTATAAAGGAGAGCACTTTTATTTTGGCTGAAATATGGATAGCGCAGACACGAAATCCAGATGCAGAGGGGGGTGTTGTTCTGGTTTAAGCCTTGAAGCAGCCTCCCAGTAAGGTTAATTATGTATTATGTTTTTGAATGTAATAAATATAGTCATACTTATTTTGTGAATTTTTCTGTCTAATTGGTTTGGTAAGCATGTTTTGTTATATAAAAACATTGACCATGAAGAAGTGCAATAAAATGGCAAGAGCCACAGGCATAGTGAGTAGGGCTGCTCTACACTGTAAAATCCTAGAGGCAATGTGCTTGGTAGAGTGTTAACAAATGGTGATGGGATAGATGGGTTGTAGTTCCAAACTATGTGGGTGTTAAGCACATACAGCTAAGCAAAAGTGCAATTTACATTTAATGTTCCTTTTTATGACTTTGCTTTAAAATGCAGTGTGTAATACGCATCCAACAGAATGCACAATGTTGTAATAAGCTGTTAACAATGCATTATCTTCCATCCCAGTGCATGTCATTTCATGCGTCATTTACTGCATTACTTTTCTAAATGATGTGATGTAAGCAGATATTAAAAGTAGCTCTGTTTCTACCAACGAATTAACAATTAACTATACTAAGCTGCGTAGTTACTGCTGAGGCCTTTCATGCATTCATTCATTGTCTGGCTACATTTCTTTTATATTTTAAGTAGACCTACAATGTGGTTAAAGTTTGTGGAAAAGGTTCCCTCTCAACACTCAATTTTTTAGTTTTGATTGAGTTAGCCAATAAATGGTATTACTTTAAAGAGTAAGAAAAGCAGCCATATCTTTATCTCTAGGGCTGATGATCTCCCTCCCCAATTTGGAATGCCCCAATTTGTGAAAGCCCTAGGATCTCTCATAAACTCACCTCACCTGATGATCCCACAAGCATATGCACATGCCATCCTTTCAGCCCTGCTGTACCTCTATGTGAGGCATGTACCTCACCAATCATTGTAACTTCAAATGAGGAAGTTAAGTTAATCCTCTGGTAGGTGTTAGCAAGTCTATAGTGAGAGGCAGCCAGAGGCTGGAGCAGCCGTGCTATTCAAAGCGCCGCCATTGCCAGCTGGCTTACCTTTATCACTGGCAGCCTATGAGGGGGAGTTATGTCCATGATAGGTTTATCTATGCCATATGTGGATTCAATTGTTTTTTTTTAAGCTTTATAAGTGTTTATAGGTTTTAGGATAAAGTACTGGGAAAGATAGGGGGAATTGGCCATCAGTGTTATGAGTTTACAGGGTTGATCCTGGAGGATACACAAAGCAATGCGGATGTCGGACCGCATATATGACGTTGAGCTATTCGAGCTGACCCAACTTAACCATGTTTCCTTCAAGAAACTGTTTTTGAGTTGTGTCCATAGTTGGCCCCCGCCACAAACAAGGGGTATGCACTTGCAGGTATGACCAAATTAGTGGGCTGCCTTCAATTTTAGTGGGCTTATTCCAAAGACTGGGTGCCCTCTCTGTGGGCATGTCCCAGCCTATGCTCAGCCGCATACCCTCAATAAATTTCTGGATGGCATGGCTACCATGGTGGACAATTATATATGTTTGCCTGACAAAGCGGTAAAGTCAGGCTTTTACAAGCTGGCCGATATGCCCAATGTCATGGGTGCGATCGATGTTGCCCTGGTGCCTCCAGCCACTGATGAGTATCCCTACAGGTAGGGCTATGTTTTCCCTATGTAGTCACAGCTTGTTTTTGTCTAGCGTCCCCATATTTAGTATGTGCTGTCCCTTGCATTGTATTGCCTCCTGTAAAGTGGACCTCAATCTCCCCTTTCAGCTAGTTGCCCCTCGTTCCCTGCAGCTGCTTCACTCTAAAGTAAGCCAATGTTAACATTCATTTTCCTTTTGCTCACACAACTTATGGCCTCCCACCTAACACTATCTGCCAAGTCCCTATTTCTTACTCACCCAAAGAAGGCAGTCTCACCAGTGGTTGTCCCTTTCTGCTTAGCATCTGTTCTATCAGTGTAGGTATGCTTGAATGCTGCTTAGCTATTGACCTTTGTGTTCTGGCTTGCCCTTGCACTGT
This sequence comes from Gastrophryne carolinensis, assembly GCA_027917425.1. Classification (NCBI taxonomy): domain Eukaryota; kingdom Metazoa; phylum Chordata; class Amphibia; order Anura; family Microhylidae; genus Gastrophryne; species Gastrophryne carolinensis. The sequence continues at coordinate 516,126,541 of CM051234.1, read as the reverse complement.
GCCTTCCACTGCTCTGACTTTGGATGAGGCGGTGCTGGCTTTGGCTGACTGTGTGCTGGTGTACACTTAAAGGAGTGCTGTGGCAATGTGGTCTTTAACAAACATCCAGCAGGGCATGGCTTGGTTCAGCTGTCCTGCCTGTGTATGTACACTTTTCTTACTCCCATCCTGACCTATCTTGCACTGGAAACTACAGTTGTGGAGTGTTGCCCTCTCCACATTTCAATGTGTGTGTTGTACAATTTATGATTTGTTGATATGTAATTGCGTATTCCCATACAGGCGTTCACACCAACGTGAAGTTTAGGTGTATGCCAACTTCCAGTATCTGCTGGGGCGTATCAGATGACAATGAGACGAATGTGAAAAGGGCACCCTTGCTGTTCACATGCAACCAGCAGGACACCATAATGCAAGTTAGTACATGCCTGCCTTTGGACACAAGTGTATAGCCAGTTCTGATGATCATGAAAAGCAATTGTGAATAGGAATGCAGAGTGGAAAGAATGCCACCATGTGCAGCTAACGCAGGTGAAGCCGTAGCGGATCGGTGGAACACGTGGGGTCTCCTGACTTCAATCCACTGCCTGATGATTAGTCACGTTTGACCACAAGGAAAGTATGATCTTTACTTTTTCTTTCCAGTGATTGCTTACTACCTCAGCTCCCTTATACAGCCCTCTGCACTAACAGCACTTTTGTGTATTGGGTTTACATTGGGGGTCTCATCCCCTGCTTTACTTGGTGAATATAGCCTTCTTATCTAGCATTTGCACTTTAGATTTGATTGATTGCACAGGTTTATGGTCTTGATGAATTATTTGTAGTAATTATCTTTTTATACTTGTATTTTTTGTACAAAGTGGAGTAATTGAACAATCACTTGAGTGAACATATATATATATATTTTTTCTTGGGCTATTTGTGGAGCTATTTAATACTGATTTCTATTTGTACTTTTTTTTTTGTATAATCTGTTTTTATTGAAACATATAAGCAGAAACAATACATAGGGAACAGTCCCTGTTTCGGTACAGAGTAGGATCTTAGACACGATAAACCAAAAGACGTTTTAACAGAGAATGGTTCAGAACATCCACTGCAGAGAGATTCCTGGTGTACCTAACAAGGATAGGGAAAGGGGGAAGAGAAGAGGGAAGGGTAGTCTTGACTCCACTTGATCCGCTGCCCGCCCCACATATTAACTTGACAAACCTAACACCAACTCCCGCGAGAACCTAGCCCCAGAGACGGGCAGTCACAGCGTTACCCTAGCTGATTGAGCCTGTCTTTAAACCTATCCGAGTCCCGTAGATTCTCCCAACAGGTCCAGGTTTGCGCATACTTGTCCCTGAGCCCCTTATCTCCCCAGATCAGTTCCTCTGCCCGCCTAATCCGTTCCAGTTTTGTCAACCATTCCCGCAAAGAGGGAATCTCTCGTGATTTCCAGTGTCTGGGGATCACTGCTCTTGCAGCTGATAAGAAGTGCCGGAGTATATCCGTCCTGTATCTATTTGTACTTTTTGATACCTTGTGGTCTTCTATAATATGGATTGCTAAGTATTTTAGCATCACAGGAATAGTGGATGAATTGATTTTAACAGTGTCTTTGTGTTGCATGTGTGTTTTTATTTTTGCTATAATAAAATATTATTATTTTATGGTATTTGTGGAGTTGTGCCCCTTTTTTATGACCCTTGTCATTTGGTTTGGCCCATGTTCTAGTAGCTTGACGGGTCAGGCAGCACGCTCAGTTATCAATATTCAAAGCTGTGCCTGCTATTTTGTATAAGTAGCAGGCGAAAGCTAGTGCGTACATGGGCAGCTCGCAGGAACAGGTTGGCCCAAGGTGGATCTATTGGGGCCTAGATTAGTGTGCCAGCCAGATACCAGGGGGCAGGCCAGGTGGTACTAACAGTGGCTACTAAGATCTCTAAAACAAGGCTGCACAGATACATTCATGCAGATCTAAAGTGTTGGGGCAGGGCCGGCGTCAGCACCCGGCAAGGTGGGGCAGCTGCCGGGGGCCCCTGGCCTCCAGGAGGGGCCCACTGACAGGGCCGGCCTTTGGGATGTGCGACGACGATTGACCAGTGGACATCTCCTCGCGGCGCATCAGCAATGACCAAGGGGGCGGTGCATCCAGGGGGCATCCAGATTTGGGACGTCCCTCGGTGATGTGACTCTTCAGCACCAAGGGGCCCACTAAGACCATGCCGCCCAAGGGCCCACATGAACCTGAAGCCGGCCCTGTGTTGGGGGTAGGGGGGCTGTTAACAACCTGCTTAGCTTGATTTTTAATTGCCTTTTCTTCACATTTTACATATATTTTGTAATGTGGAATATTGTGAAATTGTCTTCTAGATGTCCAAAATGTCCCTGTGGGTGAGCAGCGAGGGGATGCAGGTGCTTCAATCCCGTCTCAAGAAGACGGTGGGTGATGTCCCACACACAAAACACAAGCCAATTCACACCTCAACCACATTGACTAACATATTTTTTTTGTTTCTTCTACAGACTCCAACCAAGTGCTGTCGCAGGTCCCAGTGCAAAGGGTGGCTCCCCAACCCAGACTACCCCACCAGCCTAGTAAGTTTATAGACATTTTACTTTTTACTAACATGCTTTCTTCAACAGGTTGGCAGGAAGCAGAGGCAAGACAAAATAATTGTTGTCATTGACAGTATACAGAGAAGATGTCCAGTACCACCTGCAGGAACAGTCAGCTTCTGGCCATAGGCTGGTGGGGGAGATTGATGAGGTGGCCACAGCCATGGGGAGCCACCCACCTTAAAGGAGCAGTATCGCAAATTTTTCTTGGTGACTTATATTTAAATGGTACTTTGAATATAGGTAAGTGTTGGAGTAAGAATTACAAATTTAGAAAAAAAGGATGTCTGTGTTGTGCAGCTGGAGACTAATAGCTCATGTTTATGTCTGCTGAGTGTCGGGGCCCGACACTCTGGCCTGTTCCACGCTGAAGAGAGGGGGAAACAATATAACAAAGTAATCAGCTGTTCAGTGCTGGCAGCCGTCCAGCATAAAATAATATTGCAACACTGCCTGGCCAGAACTCATATATCTAAAACAGAAAGAAAATCCCTAGAAGTCATTTAGCTCACTGGTAAATTAAATGTCAGTTTGAACCAGAGAATCATTGGTTCGAATCTCAGACTCACCAGTTTTTTTGTTTTTTTCTTGGGGGGGGGGGGTTATTTTATTTCAGAATTGGATTTTTATGTTTACATCCTGTTTTTTTGCTCTAAACATTTTTTATTTTGACAGTTTTCCCTTCATGTTGGCTCTGCTGTAGAATCTTTCAGTTTACCATTTTCTCTCTCTTTTCTCAACACATTTTTCCATATGATCTTTCTTTCAGCTTTGTGTGTTTTGAGCAAAGCCCAACCCAGGATTTTCACTATCTGGAGTTTTGTTTTGTGCCCCTGGGGGCATCCCGACTTTGGATGCCCTGAAATGTGAAATCCCCAGGTTCGCCTGTGAAAACGTACCTGTCCCACAGCGCATGCGCGGGCTCTCATCCAATTAGCGCTGTTTGCACACAGATGGGGAGCCTGAGCAGTAACCTTCCTGGCCGCCCGGCCTGTCTAAATGACTATCTGCGTGAGCGCGCCAGAAAAATGAGGGGATCTGTGGTTATCCAGGGGTCGTTTCACACAGTGGGCATCCCGATTTAGGATGCCCAAGGGGGAAGGTCAATGGCCGGGTCTTATAGACTTCAGGGTCGGCCACTCAGTGTTTTGTTCCACTTTAATACCTTTAGATTTTCCTGCACAGTTATTCAAAGAAGAATTTCAGTAGTTTTCAGTCAGTTTATTTTGTATAGATTTTACACATTTGAGTCACCTGGTCTCATAACAAAAGCAGCACCTCACACACACAGCCGTTACCACTGATTACAGTGTCAGCCTCTGAGGTAAAGTGTTGCTAGGAGACCAGTGGGCTAAATGAAGCAGCTCACTAAATACAACCCAGCAGATCCCCCTATTCAGCAAATGGACTGAGCCATTGTCATTATACAATTTAAAAGAAAGGCATATATTTTTTCCTTTTTCTATCGCCACATTATTTATACACATGTTAGAAGCTATTGTGTGGCTATTTAATTATTTATCTTTTTTAATGCAAATTTCGCGATACTGCTCCTTTAAGGCACTGGGAGCCTGCCACATTCTTGGAACCCCCCCCCCCCCCATTGTAAATAGTTTTATTCTCTATTTTTATTTTTATTTTATGAACCAAAGGAAACTTTAATAAATAATACTTACAATGAATAAAATGTTTTCTATATTCAGACTTGAAAAATGTGTGTTTCTTTACTGTAATTTACTGTAAGTGGTACAGGTAAGCATTTTGACAATTAAATAACACTGCGTTCCAATACTGTAACTGGAAATGCAATGCAATGAAATGCAATGAAAATGAATAACCATGCTGAATTAAGGGAGAAAATAGCTCTTTTTTGCAGGGAACTAGTAGGACTTCTCTGGACACTGAAACTTTACACAGCTAGGTATGTGGAAAAACACCCAAAAACGCTGGAGGATGGGACATTCACTCCACGTAAACGACACTGTCACCCATCGCCTAAGCCGCGAAAGCTGTCCACGCCTCTGCTGACTTACGCAACAATGAAGAATCACCGAAGCGGTTCTGATGGAGGCTCTGAATCATGTGAGCGCACATACAAGCAACGAAAAATACGTTTGGCTATGCAATTTAACCTCTTTATTAGCAATCCTACGTCATCTATGCATCCTAATGTTTCGCATGCAGGTTACAGAATGTGCAGGTTACAAAATGAATAAAGCAAATAACCAGTGGTGCTGCTCCATAATGATATAATTGTGACAGTGGGGTCTATTCAGAGCCAGGTGAGAATTTCCACTCCTTTTTAGGAGTGAAAACTACCATTTACTTTCATTGTCTACCTTGGCACTGATTTAATGCCTGGTGAAAAATTACATCCTATAGACAATGACAGTTTTCTCTCCTGAAAAGGAGTGAGAATTCTTACCTGGCTCTGAATCAACCCCATTATGCAAAATGGAGGGAAAATGTGCAACTCAAACCTCTAGATGTCAGCACTACTACCACTACTAGTAAAATATGTATTTTTTTCATTTCATCAAGAAAAATTTACTACAAAATGGACAAATATAAAAACAATCCTGAATTGAGTTACCAGACTAGAAAAGAGGATCACAAAATTACAAAAAAAAATTTGTCTGAAAACACACGATTATAAAAGTGATAAAATGCATGTAAAACCAAAATATCAATGATAGCTTAAACCACTAGACAAATAGGATTTAATACATAATAATGAAAATGCTAGTGCTAATGGAACTGCAAATAAATAAGTATAACGCGCATACTAAATTCACTAATAAAAATGGCAGTGCCAATATTAAATGTACAATTCAGAGAGGCAGTGGCCTGGAAATGGCCACTGCCCCCCAATAATAGTGCAACCAGAAGTGAAAAAAAAATCAGAGAAATACAATAACAGAATACTCAGCTAGATGTTAATGCATCAAGATGGGGTTGATAAATAGAGCCCAAGCGTTCCTTAAGTGTTATAGCCACTGCAGCAGGGAGATATGTATTGGGAGTTCATATATCTCCCTGATGCAGTGGCTATAACTAATTAAAGGAATTTTTCAGGAGTTACCAAAAAACACATTTTAGAGAGGCTGCCTTACCTTCTGCTGCAGTCTTGCAGCTCCATGCATTCAACACTGAAGTGATGAGCATAAGCTAAACCCCGCCCACTCTGACCACCCTTCTTATGCCCGCCCCCTTCCATGTAGCCTGCCCCTCTTCCTCCTCTATTTCATTCCTTCTGTAGTCACCCTTTACCTTCACCCCTTCCCCTGTGTAGTCAAACTCCCCACTTATGGACTCCATTCACGCCATTATCCCCAAGCATTTGGAAAACACTGCTGCTGCCCGCAGGGAAGCGAGTGACAGGTGTGCTGTTGAAACATGGACTGTGCAGTACGATCATCATGAGGGTGGCAGTGTCCAGCGCTGCTCTCAGCTGTCCCTGCTCTCTGATTCTTCCTTGGTTCCTCTGTGATGTGCGCTGACGAGGCATTAGAGAGAGTTGAGACAGCGACAACAGCACTGGAAATGGCTGCCATCTTGCTGAGCATTGAATGTAAGAACTGCACTGTCCCAATGGTCATTTGCATGTGCTGCTACTTCTGTTCCCTCAAATGCTTGGGCTGTGTGTGGAGTGAGGCTCCTGCGAGGCGGAAAGCTAGATTGCCAGGGCTGGGAAAGAACGGTTTACTGTAGCCAGCCAACCGCCTGACTGGCTTATGTCAGTGTTGCAAGGCAGATAATCTGGGAGCCAAAGAGTGACATCCATCTCGCTCTTACTCCCGTGTTCACGTTCCCAGACTGTGGGGTGCCAGGGGGAACTTGGGTTCACAATGTAGGTGTGAGGTTCCCCGGGGAAGACAGTCAGCAAGAGATTTCATTTGAGGAGACAACAACATGGCCGCACCTGCAGATGCACATGTCTGTCTGAGATTGTGCAAATGCGCATTGGCGGGTGCGCATCTGTAGGCTTGGGCATTTGTGTTTTCGGTTGCGTGTATGTGTCTTTGAGTGCATGCATGTGTGTGGGAGTGTGCACATGCGTGTGTGTTTCCGAATGCGTGCATGTGTGTCTGCTGGTTCGTGCATGTGTGTCTGCTGGTTGTTGTATGTGTTTCTGCTGCTTCGTGCATGTGTGTCTGAGGGTGCATGCATTTATGTCTGCAGGTTTGTGCATGTGTGTGTCAGCGGGAGTGAAGGTCTAAGCGTCTAATGTTGCCTACCAACAGGGAGAAAGGGATGGAGCAATTTGAAGCAATATATTGGGCTATTACAAACCCCGCCCATTATGCTGATTATTATGTAGCATCACAGAGCCAAGGGCAACACCCATTTGCTTCAGAAGAGAAATCACGAGGTGAAACTGTAAACTTTGATATCTTGGCCATTTCTTCTTCAATTTAAAAATCGAAAACAGTTTAGGGCAGTGCCAAATGTAGCCCGACACAATGGTGTAACAATTGCATTTGCTTGCTGTAGCACTTTAAAGAAGTGAGCGCTTGAAAGACTACTCAGAATACTCTGAGAAGCGAAATCTGGCACTCGATCAGGCCTATTTTAGATCTCAAGCTTTTGAACCAGTATGTTTCCTACAAGAGGTTCCGCATAGAATCACTTGGATGATCTCTTTTGAACCTTTTGATAGCCGACCCACTGCCTCTTTCTTTGCTCCCAGGCCTACTGTCTCGGGGACCTCTGTAGCACCCTAGTAGCTTTCTTTGATGGCATGGGTACTGAAAGGTAGATCTTGGAACAAAAAGGGTTTTCACATTCCGTTATTTCCACCCTAACAAAGGTGTGAAAGTCTTCTTCAAGCAAGATCTAATAGATAATATAATATTGGAGTTTTTGTGAGGTGGTGCATCACAAAAAAAAATACTTCTTCATTGACTGGATGTTAGGGCCTTAAAGTTCTAGCAAAAAGTCCAAAATACATTCATAAAAAATATTCTCTGTTTATTACAACAAATGGTCCTAAGAAAGGATCCCACACCATCAGTAAATAAGTAAATGGATCAGGATGCCTACTGGAATCTTATAAAGCCAAAAACAAACTGGCTCCAATTAAGGTCACTGTTCAATCACTCTAGTCCCACTCTTATCAAATTATTCATTCAGCTTTGGGGGTCAGGACTAATTTCTATGATGCACTCCTTAAAGTGGACCCAGAGTCAAAAATAAATTGCTCCGCTAAAGCCCTCTGTGGCAATCTGTGACATAAGCTTATTGAGAGGTATTAACACCATGCAGATGTTTGGAATATCAGGCAGATTCTGCACTGCATGCATGGCAGTGGCCATCTTGCCAGACACATAAGAAACCTGCTTCTGCTCTGTGCAATAATATCTTATTTTTAGGTAGAGTTAGTAAGGCTTCAGTTGTAATGACTCATCATTGAATAAATACATTGTATTATCTGACTGAATGTCTTTGTGGCCTATGCTTGTCTTGATAAAGGGGTCTTTCAGGCTCTGATACATTGATATTTTCCAATTCTGCTTTGGATTACAATATAAGACACTTGACCTTCACTTGGAGTGCTGATCTTTTGTGCTTGGATTTGGATTGTGATGCCTCCGCTGACCGATGCACCCTTCTCCCCTTGTTGGAATTACAAATGGTGAGCTGTGCGTCTGTTATTTGGATCGTGATGGCAAGATAGATCCATGGACCATGGTCAATTGTGAGGCTTCCTCTCCCTTTCCGCTTAGTTTTTTTAGTGACTTGTGGGAATAATGCTTTCCTTACATATTCTCCAGTCCAGCAGGTATATTCTGTGCATTGTATTGCTGTCTTTTTCAATAAAATTCCAAGTTCCCTTTTCAGATGTGACGTTATGCACCTCTCATATTAGATTGGTACAAAAAAATATACACACACACTTCTTAGCATTGCTAATTTTCACAAGTTAAAGCAATGCACTTTTAACCACACATGCATATAGAAATTCAGCATAACTATAGTCTGGCTGAACCAAATCGAATTTACATAATTTAGGTCAAATTTCACTACCCCAAAGCCAAAGCTCTTCACTGATAATAAATGTGACAGAGAATGCTGGAAATCAAAGTGTCGTATTGCAAGATTCGAATACCTAAGTTGTCATAATTTCACAAACTTTAGCACTAGCTTCGATTCTTGCTTTGTCAGCATGCCTAGATCTTTAACTGCAAGGCCATTACACATCCAGTTAACAGTATTCCTTGAGGCTGGCTGAATATAAAGTTGTGTGTTTGTCCTTTGACATCTCTTTAATGTTGGCTTTGTTTTTCTTACCTTGCAGTCATTGTTCTAGAGAAACAATTACATTTCACATTATTAAAGTAATTCAACTAGGAAACAAAACCTAATTCAAATGTCTTCTGGGAGGAAAACACAACAGATGGAAAGTAATGTTGTTTAGAACATTTACAAATTTAAAATAACAGATTGCCACTTTGGAGGGGGTGCAACTACATTAGACCGCTCCAGTTACCAGTAAATATATTTGTATTAATATAGAAGTGTTGGGTTTATTCAGTGCATGCCCCTTATATCCTGTTGTGTTATAATCATTGGCCATTGTTTGCATCTTATCTATAAAGTGTGTTTCTTGCTAAAAATGTAAACATATGATGTAATTAATATCAGTTTTTACTCAAATATGCTGTGTAGGATCGAGCCCACCTGACGTCACTGTGACACCAAGATCACGTGGTATGGACCTTTGATAAAGGTTGTTTCACAACCCTGACAGTCTTCATCTATTCTCTACCTCTCCTTGCCGGTATAATCCATCCACATTTCTGTGGTCATGGCCCTTTTTGTGGAGAATGTCAAATTGGTGCTGCTGAAGTGCCAAGCTCCATCATAACAACCCCTCATTCGTGCCAGAGAACGTGTGTAATCAGCGGAGGGCATTGATCTGTGTAATGAAACATTAAAGTGCATTTTTGCAATGAACTAATCCATTACAAGATCAGAAATGTGACCCCTAATGGATTAATACACATTGTTTCAACAGAATAAAATAATATAATGGCATGGGGTACTTACATTTTCACCATAATATAGTAGATAATAAGCCATCCATCTAGGAACCCCCCACGTGCGTACTACTATGCGAATGCTACATGTGACAGTGGCCACTCCCCCTATGTTTCTGATCAAGTCGCCAGTCCAGGCGGTCTAACCTGGCACTCTGACATGTGGAGAAAACCTGCAATGTGCGATGGACTTTATGTTGTCGATGGATCTCTCTGCAACCCCACCCACACACAAAACTGTGAATGATTTCTGAGATGGGCCTTTTGGTGCTGGAGACACATGGCCTTGTAATGTCTTGACTACTTATTGTGGTACAGTCGTATCCCCCCCCCCCATCAGCATGAAGAGGGGCAGGGGGAACAGGCACTGCATGCATCTGATCCCCTTTCCAGCTGGCAGGTTTCCTGGCCTCTAAAGTTCTACTGTTAGAGTATACTGTTAGAGAAAACTTCTGGAGGTCCTTCAGGCAGTTCCACAAAAACTTTGGTTGCAATAAGCCTCTTCAGCTGCTAGACAGTGGGAACACCAATCCTGTAGTCCATTGGTTGACCACTCTCAGTTGGGCCCACATGCGATCAGTCCAGCAATATGTAGGACCCCGCTGCAGATTCCAGAGCTACTTTTTTAGTACGACTCAGAAGTCAGGTCTTACTGGCGGACCTGAGTCTGCTTGATATCCTCATAGCTCTGGATGGTCTCACTGGGAAGGTATTGAAAGGTTTCCAGGGTCTTAACCTTAACACGTGGGGTTACAAACCTAACCCACTGGTTCTCAGGCAGATACTATCAATGAAAAGCCATTTCAAATGGCAAAAAGAAAGTGTCCAAGTCACCACCTTTATCCATTAGGGGAAAGACCTCTACATGTAGCTTAGGGGCCTGGCTCTCAGAAGGCTCACAACTGACCCAGGTTGGCTGCTGGTGCTGGAGTAATTGTGGCTGGTGCTCGCACTCGCCTTGTGCTTGCTTACAACATTGTGTCATGAGAGTCTTATAGGTAGCCCGATCCTGAGCCTGGATACTAGCCAGATCAGCTTACAGGAGGGCATCTGTGCCTGTCTGGCTGGGGGAACAGGCAAGTAGTGGGAGGTCACCCGTGCAACTGACCACTGCTGACTTGCTCCTTGGGGAGTCCTGACTGGGTCCCTCCTTGCCTACATTGCCTTCTACTTCCTACCCACCAACTATATCAATGGCCTTCTCCTTATCCCCTGGTGTCATTGGTTATGCTTTCAATGGTTGGACACTGACACAGAACTGCAAACTGATACAACCACACACCACTGTATTTGCCATCATACTGCAAAAAGTAATGTGAGAGAGAGCGCTGAAAAGAGTATGAGCCGCTGCCTAGTATAAGAGGTCAATTCTTATCATGAAAAATGTGAAACAGAGCCAATACCATACTTGGGAATGCCTCAATTGAGGTAAAACCTTGTTTGGAATTGGTTTAGGCGCGCTTGAACCACGTGTCAGAAAAAATGCTCTGCCTAGTCAAGGATATATGAATTATCCACACAGGACAGATATTCTCTGATGTGTTGATATATCTGCCAGGGTAAACTTTAGTACCGATTTATCAGTATATGACTAGCAGAATAATAATTTCACATATAACTGCTTATATCATCCATAAAAGACAAGATATTAATGTAGTACAATATTATGAAACAATGGTTTTGTTTGGGCACTTACCGCCGCGGCCCGGGGGTTCGTAACCTTCCCAGGGCCTCTGATGGTGTGTGTCTCAGGTAAGTGCAAAACCGCAGTGTGAAGATCCCTTTTAGTTGGTTATGCTTTCAGGTGTCTGGACGTCTGGATAATCCTTAGATGAATCGGTGGTTGATTTTTACCTTCAAACACACTTGAAGTAAAGTGCGATTTCTTTATTTGATTTAAAAAGCTTAAAGGTGCGCCAATAAAAATATAATGGGAATAAGAATGGGGGAAAAGATAAGGGTCAGTGAGGGAGTGTGGGCTCCAACAATCCTCCAGAGTAAAGCGCTCTGTGGTGTTCAATGTGAGTGAACACCGAAACGTTGGGATGAGTGAGTGAGCTGAGCTGTGAGCTGATGTGTTGATATATCTGCCAGGGTAAACTTTAGTACCGATTTATCAGTATATGACTAGCAGAATAATAATTTCATATATAACTGCTTATATCATCCACAAAAGGCAAGATATCAATGTAGTACAATATTATGAAACAATGGTTTTGTTTGGGCACTTACCGCTGCGGCCCGGGGGTTCGTAACCTTCCCAGGGCCTCTGATGGTGTATGTCTCTGGTAAGTGCAAACCCGCAGTGTGAAGATCCCTCTTAGTTGGTTATGCTTTCAGGTGTCTGGACGTCTGGATAATCCTTAGATAAATCGGTGGTTGATTTTTACCTTCAAACACACTTTTGAGTCCAGGTATAAAGCAAACCTTAGTTGTGCTGGTTTTAGATCATCTTTAGTTGGATCTTCCAACTCTCAATAAACACACCTTGAAGTGCGATTTCTTTATTTGATTTAAAAAGCTTAAAGGTGCGTCAATAAAAATATAATGGGAATAGGAATGGGGGAAGGGATAAGGGTCAGTTAGGGAGTGTGGGCTCCAACAATCCTCCAAAGTAAAGCGCTCTGTGGTGTTCAATGTGAGTGAACACCGAAACGTTGGGATGAGTGAGTGAGCTGTGCTTGCATTGGCGGGGAGGAGTAAAATGAATTAAAAGTCCACTCTCACTCTATTGTCTGTGGTATAGATAAAATCCTCTATTATCCGTGATTAATGATATCCGCTGTGTCGAGTTTGAAGTGGAATCGATGGTTGCTTAGATGAGAAGATTAGAAGTTGGAGTGGTGGCTCCTTGTCCCACTCTGTAACCTACGCGCGTTTCGGCGGTGAGCCGTCCTCAGGGTATCAATGGGCATGCGTGACAGCTGCCTTTAAATTGGTTAGATGTGATGTCATTCGTATGAAGTGGTTGATGGAAAATGTAGTCATCCTCTTATTTGTTTTCACAGGGGGATACGATAGATACCATGTAGCCGCTGTCAGCTCCCTGCTTGCAGCTTCAGTAGACTTCAACGATGTTACCTCAGGCAAAATAAGGATACATTAGTTTAAATTATGACAGGGTTGTATTCATTTAGGAGAGCGCAGCCTCGGGCTACAACATGAGTACATTAAACTCAGGTTACCAATTGAGGTCTGTTTATACAATTAGATCAATGATTAAAAATATATAAATAAAGATTAAAAATATATGAATAAAAGTCATACAATGCCAATGATTATTGGTTTATAAAAGGAAAAAAGAGGGGAGAGTTCAATAATTAAGTCCTTTGTCATATGGGGTTAGGAATATATGAAAACATATTATAAGAATGTTATTATAAAAAATATTATTATAAAAAGATGAAGTATCAGTTGATTTCATTAGCAGACCACTGGCTATGAATGTTAAAGTGGTTGCTGTTAAATGGATAGTTCGGAGTAATTAGTTATTTTGGAGGAAACAGTTTAAGTCTATTTCGATGTTTAATCCGGCTGGAAAGGTGGAATTTAATTCAAATATCCAGAAAGTTTCCCGTTTGGAAATCTCTGTAGTTAAGTTGGAACCTCTCCAATTCATATTGGTTTTTTCTATGATCCAAAAGTCCAAGTATGACGGGTCTTTGTTGTGCTTGGTTTTAAAATGGGATGATACGCTATGTGATTCCAAGCCTTTTTTGATGTTGTTCATATGTTCGGCTAGGCGTATCTTAAAGGGCCTCTTGGTGCGTCCAATATACAGTAGATTGCATGGGCACTGAAGACAATATACAACACCTTTGGTGTTGCAAGATGACATCCCTCTGATTTTATATTCTTTTCCAGTTTGTGGGTTTTTGAAATCTGTTCGATGTGTAGGGTTTGATGTATTTTTGGATGTTGTTTTGCACGCTTTGCAATCTCTACATCTGGTGAATTTTCCGTTGGTTACTATATCGTTGGTGGGAGGGTTAGTGTAACTTTTCACCAAGTGTTGGGCTAGTGTCTGAGGCTTCCTATAAATGAATCTTGGCCTGGTTGGGACAATGCTTCGTAATGTGGGATCTGTATGTAGGATATTCCAATGTTTTTTGATAATACGTTCAATTTGCTTGTGATCATTGCTAAAATTAGTAATAAAGGGAATCTTCAAGTTAGTATCATGGTTTTGAACTTTGGTTGTCTTTGACTCTGTTATGTGGCTATGGTACTTCTGGTTGACCTCAATAATTGTTTGTTCAATCTGTTCTTTCAAATAGCCCTTTTCCATAAATCTGGTTGCTAGAACTTGTGCTTGATTTTGATAGGTTATATCGTCTGTGCAATTTCTTCTTATGCGAGTAAATTGTCCCTTCGGGATATTCTTTAACCAATTTTGGTGGTGACAGCTATCAACTGGAATAAAGCTATTACGATCAGTGTCTTTGAAAAACGTTTTTGTTTTAATTTGATTGTCGTCTTTATAGATAGTTAAATCTAAAAAATTAATCTCAGAGGAGCTGATTTCATATGTAAATCTAATATTGTTGTCATTTTCGTTGAGTGATATGAGAAAGGTGTCCAAAAGATCTAACGGTCTATCCCAGAAAAATACGCAGTCGTCTATATAGCGCTTGTAGAGTGTCAGTTCCTTGGGTCTACGATGATATATTGTTTGTTGTTCCCATTTCGCCATGAAAAGATTGGCTACACTTGGGGCAAATTTGCCCCCCATCGCAACACCGATTTTTTGGAGGTAAAAATTATCCTGATACCAAAAGTAGTTGTGGGTGAGGCAAAAATGGAGGCAGTCAATTATAAATTGGATTTGTCATTGAGGTAGTTGGTTATCCGACTCCAGAAAATTACGGACAGCTTCAATGCCTTTTTGATGCGGAATTATAGTGTATAATGAACTGACATCTGCTGTACCCAGAGACAGTTGTGGTTTGTTCCTATAAGGTTCTAGCAGAGAAAGTAAAGAACCTGAGTCTTTCAAATAGGATGAAGTTTGTGTTACAAGTGGCTGTAAGAAGGAATCTATGTACTCCCCCTATTCGGCTGGTTAAAGAACCTATGCCACTCACAATGGGTCGTCCTGGAGGTTGCTCTTTGTCCTTGTGTATTTTGGGCAGATGATACAATGTTGGTATACGGGGGGTTTGGATGTTGAGGTAATTGTATTCTTTTTTTGTCAGAATTTCTTCTCTGCGGCCTCTGTCCAGTAGATCCCTTAGTTGTTGGTGGTATATGTTAGTGGGATCATTTCTTAACCTCTCATAGGTATTGGTATCACTGAGGAGTCTGTTTGTTTCTTGTAAATATTGGTCTTTGTTTAGAATGACTATTCCCCCGCCTTTATCCGCTGGTTTGATAATCACCTCTTTTTTATTTTTGATGTTTTTTATGATCGAGTTTTCTCCTCTTTTTTTCAAATTTGAAGTATTACTTTTCTTGGGTTCTATTCTCCTTAAGTCCTGGATAACTGCTTCCTTAAATATTTTTATTGTGTTGTTTGAGTTCTGGGGATTGAAAGTAGAGTTATTTATTAAATTACTGTGTTTTATCTTCAGAATCGGATCCGTCATTAGTGGCATACTGGAGTTTGAATTCTCTTCTAATGGCTTATCCTCTACATGTTCTATTGTGATGTTTGTAGATTTACATGGAGATTCCATCCCTGTTTCAGCAAAATGTTTTTTTATGTTTAATTTCCGTGTGAATTTCAAAACATCTATAAAGGTGTTGAATTTATTGATATTTGACGCAGGAGCGTATTTTAGTCCTTTATTCAGGAGATTGATTTCATTATCACTGAAATTGGTCTTACTTAGATTGAACAGACCATCTTTGTTAGGAGCATTTATTCGTCTCTGTCTTTTCTCCTTTTTTTGTTGAAGTCTAATCCCAGCTCTTCTTCCTCGTGTTCTATTTTCTTTCTTTTTGGGGTATGGAATGCCACCAGGTCTAAAAAATTCTCAGGCTGTCGCTCAATTCTTTTGTCTATCGTGATCGTGTCTTTATGTATATGACTTCCTAAGTATGATTGTTTCTTGTCTCTGTTGTGGTGTCTCTTCAAATCTCCTTTCCCAGTGTCGGGTGTGGGGATTGTCAATTCTTTTGTTCAAGTAATGAGTGCTCGATTTGATCTTATGGATAGGAGTTCTTGATCTGTATCTGATTGCGGAGAAGTGTTGTAGTGGCTCCTTCGGTGGTTTTCTGGAGTGTGATGGTTCGGTGGCGATCTCCTATGATGGGATCTGATATTGTCATCATGTCTATCCATATCCCACCGTCTATAGTTGGTTCTATAGTTCCGAGGTGTCTTTCTGATATCCCAACGTTTCGGTCGGTGGTCATGGGTGTATTTCTTGTGTTCTTGATATCTATTATTAAATGATCTCTGATGGTTGTATCTGGATTCTTGGTGTGTCTGTTCATCATTAATTTCGGTTGTTGCTAATGTGATTTTTCTCTGCCATTTGTATATTGCATTGTTTTTATGATCACAAATATCTCGGGTGAATTTTCTTTGCTTTTTTAATTTCTGCTCCCTCTCAAAACGTTTCAGTTTTTCTTTAATTGTGGAGACATGTTCCTGATACTCCTCTTGTTCCTTGCACGGTGCTAGGTTTCTCGCACCAAGAGGCCCTTTAAGATACGCCTAGCCGAACATATGAACAACATCAAAAAAGGCTTGGAATCACATAGCGTATCATCCCATTTTAAAACCAAGCACAACAAAGACCCGTCATACTTGGACTTTTGGATCATAGAAAAAAACAATATGAATTGGAGAGGTTCCAACTTAACTACAGAGATTTCCAAACGGGAAACTTTCTGGATATTTGAATTAAATTCCACCTTTCCAGCCGGATTAAACATCGAAATAGACTTAAACTGTTTCCTCCAAAATAACTAATTACTCCGAACTATCCATTTAACAGCAACCACTTTAACATTCATAGCCAGTGGTCTGCTAAGGAAATCAACTGATACTTCATCTTTTTATAATAATATTTTTTATAATAACATTCTTATAATATGTTTTCATATATTCCTAACCCCATATGACAAAGGACTTAATTATGGAACTCTCCCCTCTTTTTTCCTTTTATAAACCAATAATCATTGGCATTGTATGACTTTTATTCATATATTTTTAATCTTTATTTATATATTTTTAATCATTGATCTAATTGTATAAACAGACCTCAATTGGTAACCTGAGTTTAATGTACTCATGTTGTAGCCCGAGGCTGCGCTCTCCTAAATGAATACAACCCTGTCATAATTTAAACTAATGTATCCTTATTTTGCCTGAGGTAACATCGTTGAAGTCTACTGAAGCTGCAAGCAGGGAGCTGACAGCGGCTACATGGTATCTATCGTATCCCCCTGTGAAAACAAATAAGAGGATGACTACATTTTCCATCAACCACTTCATACGAATGACATCACATCTAACCAATTTAAAGGCAGCTGTCACGCATGCCCATTGATACCCTGAGGATGGCTCACCGCCGAAACGCGCGTAGGTTACAGAGTGGGACAAGGAGCCACCACTCCAACTTCTAATCTTCTCATCTAAGCAACCATCGATTCCACTTCAAACTCGACACAGCGGATATCATTAATCACGGATAATAGAGGATTTTATCTATACCACAGACAATAGAGTGAGAGTGGACTTTTTATTCATTTTACTCCTCCCCGCCAATGCAAGCACAGCTCACTCACTCATCCCAACGTTTCGGTGTTCACTCACATTGAACACCACAGAGCGCTTTACTTTGGAGGATTGTTGGAGCCCACACTCCCTCACTGACCCTTATCCCTTCCCCCATTCCTATTCCCATTATATTTTTATTGACGCACCTTTAAGCTTTTTAAATCAAATAAAGAAATCGCACTTTACTTCAAGGTGTGTTTATTGAGAGTTGGAAGATCCAACTAAAGATGATCTAAAACCAGCACAACTAAGGTTTGCTTTATACCTGGACTCAAAAGTGTGTTTGAAGGTAAAAATCAACCACCGATTTATCTAAGGATTATCCAGACGTCCAGACACCTGAAAGCATAACCAACTAAGAGGGATCTTCACACTGCGGGTTTGCACTTACCAGAGACATACACCATCAGAGGCCCTGGAAAGGTTACAACCCCCCGGGCCGCGGCGGTAAGTGCCCAAACAAAACCATTGTTTCATAATATTGTACTACATTGATATCTTGCCTTTTGTGGATGATATAAGCAGTTATATATGAAATTATTATTCTGCTAGTCATATACTGATAAATCGGTACTAAAGTTTACCCTGGCAGATATATCAACACATCAGCTCACAGCTCAGCTCACTCACTCATCCCAACGTTTCGGTGTTCACTCACATTGAACACCACAGAGCGCTTTACTCTGGAGGATTGTTGGAGCCCACACTCCCTCACTGACCCTTATCTTTTCCCCCATTCTTATTCCCATTATATTTTTATTGGCGCACCTTTAAGCTTTTTAAATCAAATAAAGAAATCGCACTTTACTTCAAGTGTGTTTGAAGGTAAAAATCAACCACCGATTCATCTAAGGATTATCCAGACGTCCAGACACCTGAAAGCATAACCAACTAAAAGGGATCTTCACACTGCGGTTTTGCACTTACCTGAGACACACACCATCAGAGGCCCTGGGAAGGTTACGAACCCCCGGGCCGCGGCGGTAAGTGCCCAAACAAAACCATTGTTTCATAATATTGTACTACATTAATATCTTGTCTTTTATGGATGATATAAGCAGTTATATGTGAAATTATTATTCTGCTAGTCATATACTGATAAATCGGTACTAAAGTTTACCCTGGCAGATATATCAACACATCAGAGAATATCTGTCCTGTGTGGATAATTCATATATCCTTGACTAGGCAGAGCATTTTTTCTGACACGTGGTTCAAGCGCGCCTAAACCAATTCCAAACAAGGTTTTACCTCAATTGAGGCATTCCCAAGTACGGTATTGGCTCTGTTTCACATTTGCCATCATACTGTCTAGTAATGATTTAGCTTTACTGGATAGATGGTCAAAACTGTGGAAACTAGAGTTCAATGTCTCTAAATGTAAAATCATGCACTTGGGTAGAAGGAATCCCTGCTCTGAGTACCGTATGGGCTGCACTGTGTTAGCCAGGACCTTGGAGGAGAGAGATTTAGGGGTACTGATTACTGAAAGCTGCAAGATGAGTGGACAGTGTAGCCAGGCAGTGGGAAAAGCAAGCAGGATGCTCGGCTGCATAGCTCGAGGCATCACCAGTAGGAAGAGGGAGGTTGTGATGCCGCTGTATAGAGCCCTGGTAAGGCCACAGTTAGAATACTGTGTGCAGTTCTGGAGACCTTACCTGCAAAAAGACATTATTCAAATAGAACGTGTCCAAAGGCGGGCAACGAAAATGGTGGAAGGACTTAAACTTAAAACTTATCAGGAGAGACTTAAAGAACTTAATTTGTACAGTCTGGAGGAAAGAAGGGAGAGGGGGGACATGATTGAGACCTTTAAATATGTGAAAGGATTGAATAAGGTGCAGGAGGGAAGTGTTTTTAAGAAGAAGCTTAATGATAGAACAAGGGGGCACAACCTGAAGCTAGTCGGGGGGAAGATCAGGAGCAATGTTAGAAAATATTATTTTACAGAAAGAGTAGTAGATGCTTGGAACAAACTTCCAGCAGAGGTAGTTGAAAAATCAACAGTCACTGAATTTAAACATGCCTGGGATAAGCACACATCTATCCTAAGATAAGGAGTACATACAGTATACCAAGTAATGAATAAAAGTATCCAGGGAGATCCTAATGTATGGATGGGGTGCTCTGCCCTTAACCCTGATAGGGGGCGCCCATGAACCAAACCATCAAACTGCAACACCACACATACATACAACTGGTTCCTATAGGGCTGGCACTCTAACAAAAAAATTCACAAAATATGACCTGCCATAGACAAAAGTTTATTTGATCCATCAGCACAAATACAAATACCCAATAGCTCCCTAAAAAGTAAAAAAGCTAATTAGCATAATAAACACCCTGACGAAGCCCCGGTAGGCGAGGCGAAACTCAATATTTCAACCCCTGAGGGTGCTTGGGTAATGGGAGGCCCTTGCATGCATGCAGGGGCGGGGATGGGGTGGCGGGCAGCAATACTTTAACTTAAAAAAAAAAAAAATGTCTGCCAGATAGCAGGCCTTGGTCGGAAAAACAGAGAAGGTGCTTTAAGCCATTGGTGGATCAGCGGGACCCTCCTCCCTCCCCAGAGACAATCTGACCTGTCTGGTTTTCTGTTGCTGTGCAGGGCATCTGTTCTGCACATAAGATGAGAGGGGAGAGAAGCTTGCTCCGCTCACCTGGCCTCACTGCCCCTCCCAGCACAGTGCGGGAGAGGAGGTATGGTGCTGCAGGGGCCACTCTCTCCCTATGACAAGTGACAGGTAAGGAGTCTGCACCCGAGAGGGTGTGTGTGTGTGTGTGTGTGTGTGTCTGTCCGTGTATGTGCCTGTGTGTGTCTGTCTGTGTGTATGTGCCTGTGTGTGTCTGTCTGTGCCTGTGTGTGTCTGTGTATGTGCCTGTGTGTATGTGCCTGTGTGTGTCTGTCTGGGCCTGTGTGTATGTGCCTGTGTGTGTCTGCCTGTGTATGGGCCTGTGTGTGTCTGTCTGTGTATGTGCCTGTGTGTATGTGTGTATGTGCCTGTGTGTGTCTGTGCCTGTGTGTGTGTGTCTGTCTGTGTAGGTGCGTGTGTATGTGCCTGTGTGTGTCTGTCTGTGTATGTGCCTGTGTGTGTCTGTCTGTGTATGTGCCTGTGCGTGTCTGTCTGTGTATGTGCCTGTGTGTGTCTGTCTGTGTATGTGCCTGTGTGTATGCCTGTGTGTATGTGTCTGTGTGTCTGTCTGTGTGTATGTGCCTGTGTGTATGTCTGTGTGTGTGCCTGTGTGTATGTCTGTGTGTGCCTGTGTGTATGTCTGTGTGTGTGCCTGTGTGTATGTACCTGTGTGTATGTCTGTGTGTGTGTGTGTGTGTGTGTGTGTGTGTGTGTGTGTGTGTGTGTGTGTGTATGTGTCTGTGTGTTTGTGACTGTGTATGTGCCTGTGTGTATGTCTGTGTGTATGACTGTGTGTATGTGTCTGTGTGTCTGTCTGTGTATGTGCCTGTATGTATGTCTGTGTATGTGCCTGTGTGTATGTCTGTGTGTGTGTGTATGTTGTTTAAGTGCAAAAAAATTCTGCATGTCTCTCTAGTTTTCAAAAGTTGGGAGTTATGTAAGTGTAGCTATTTCCTGTCCCCATCGGATGGAGCTCTGCTAGGAAAAGGTGAGTATCTCTCTAATGCAGGGTCAGTAATGGTGTGAGAGGGAGGTGCAGTAGTTTCCTGTCCCCATCAGATGGAGCTCTGCTAGGTAAAGGTGAGTATCTCTCTAATGCAGGGTCACTGATGGTGTGAGGGGGAAGGTGCAGTAGTTTCCTGCCCCCATCAGATGCAGCTCTGCTAGGAAAAGGTGAGTATCTCTCTAATGTAGGGGTCACTGATAGTGTGAGGGGGGAGGTGCAGTAGTTTCCTGCCCCCCATCAGATGCAGCTCTGCTAGGAAAAGGGAGTATCTCTCTAATGTAGAGGTCACTGATGGTGTGAGGGGGGAGGTGCAATAGTTTCCTGCCCCATCAGATGCAGCTCTGCTAGGAAAAGGTGAGTATCTCTCTAATGCAGGGTCACTGATGGTGTGAGGGAGAGGTGCAGTAGTTTCCTGTCCCCCATCAGATGGAGCTCTGTTAGGAAAAGGTGAGTATCTCTCTAATGCAGGGCTCGCTGATGGTGTGAGGTGAGTTTCCTGTCCCCCATCAGATGGAGCTCTGCTAGGAAAGGGTGAGTATCTCTCTAATGCAGGGTCACTTATGGAGTGAGGGGGGAGCAGTTGACTCTCCAGTGAGCTTTACTTTTGGCACGTTGATTTCAGAGCAGCAAAAAAAAGCTGAATGCAGTGCTGGCCGCTGATTGGAGGAGAGCTTGTATATGTTCCATGGGATCACCAGAGAGTTGAGATTTCACAGCGATCCTGGGGGTTTCATACAGCAGAGCAACCCAAATCAGGTTTCCCCGGGGGTAACAATAAGGGGCGCATGACCAAAAGGTGCCTAGGGCAGCCCAAATCCTAAATACGGCCCTGGGTATTGTGTGTAGCTGGAAGCAAGGTGCCACTAGATACAGGGGGCAAGATGCTGTGGTGTAAACAAGGCATCAGTGCTGGAAGCAAGATGTCACTTATGGCTGAACACTGAATGCAGCTAGAAACACATGAATATTGGATCTAGAACATTGATGGACCCAGGGTCTGGAACACAATTAAACACATTAGGCTCGATTCAGAGACACGTTTGTCTGCACTTTCGTAGCTGTCTGTGTATGTTTTTGTGTGTGTTTGACATTTTTTTAGTTTTTTTCGTTGCATTTTTCATTCGTACGTTCGTACGAGGTCATGCGTATATGTTCTTTCGATTAACGAAAGTAAATCGGATCATTTGCGTTAGTTCGGATCATTTTCCCATCTAAATCTGATATTTTGCGTTCGTTCAGATAACTTACGTTATTGGTATGGGCTTGCGTCTCATTCAGAGAGCTGATTGCCAAGGGACCACCACCCTATAAAACCGTTTCATTTGCGATCCTCTTACGAGACCATTTTGACCTCGGATACCTTGCTATCAACATGTTTTGTGCGTTTGTGGAGGAACATCACCAACTCCAGCTAATGGGAATTGAATGTATCAGCAGGGCCGATGCCAGATTGCACCGGCGATGCATGCGTATTGATGGCATGCATGGCGTTGAGCTGTTCGAGCTGACCAGACTTAATCGCGCTTCCCTCCATAAGTTGTATAGTGAGCTGCGGCCATGGTTAGCCCGCACCACAAGGAAGGGGCAAGCAATTTCAGGTATGACCAAGATGCTTGCCTGCCTGCAATTTTTCGGCTCGTTCCAGAGGCTTGGTGCCCTCTCCGTGGGGATCTCCCAGCCTACGCTGAGCCACGCGCTATCCAAGTTTTTGGAAGGCATGGCTACCATTAGTCAAAAATATATTTATTTTACGGAGGACAAGGTAGCCTGGAACGCTCTTAAGCTGGCATTTTATAATATCGCCGATATCCCCAACGTCATGGGTGCCATTGATTGCACCCACGTTGCATTGGTCCCCCCGGCAGCCGACGAGTACATCTATAGGCAAGTTCAATCGGTCATTTTTTTATATAGTTTATATAAATTGTATTTTAACTAGCTAATAATTCCTCCTTGTAAAATGTCCCTGTGAAATAGCTTACACTGTATATCTATTAATCCCTCCTTGTAAAATGTCCCTGTGAAATAGCTTACACTGTATATCTATTAATCCCTCCTTGTAAATTGTTCGTGTGATGCATTTGGCCGTCTTTAGCTTCATCAATGTTTTTCATCTCGGCCAAAACCAAACATTTTCATGTGGACCCTAATTAGTCATTTTCAAGGTAATCTTTAGTTGATCCAACATACATATCTTTTTTTTGGGCTAAAAATACTTAGGTACTTAGTGTTATTTGTATTGCCCAAGATGTTTTTGGGAGGATGTTAGGAGTTAGTGTTTGAGTAGTTTACCTAGCCTTGCTAATTTTTGTTGTTTTTCTTTTTTTCCAGGAACCGCAAAATGGGCCACTCACTGAATGTCCAAGCAGTGGTGGCCCCGGACATGCGGTTCCTTAGCGTCCTCGCCGGGTTTCCAGGCTCATCCCATGACGCGTAAATACTGCGACGATCTAGACTGTACTGTCGGTTTGAGTCTGGAGAATTCTCCGGTGGATGGCTCCTTGGTAAGTTGACGCAAATAACGTCATTCACTTTTCAATGTATGCCTATGAATATAGTTGATGACCCATGTCTGAACCTATGGCTGTTTTTACCCCTTGATGACATGTTAAACCGGACCTTAACCATGATTTTTAGCAAAGCACAAACCCTTAAAAAATGATTTCCCACCATTTCAAAATAATATATTTCTACTTTCTAGTAAATTACTTATTATTCTTCCCCACACTCGGCTGCAAATCTGTTCTTGACTTTATGATAGGATCTGCGCCATCTTTGCTCAGATGCATGACACTTACTGAGTAGAGGAGAGTGGGATAAAGTGCAGGGGCGGTTAGAGCTGTGCTTGGCTCAGACAAAGCAGATCTGGGGTCATGAAAAGGTAAGACATCCAAGAATGCTGAGCAGCACAGTCCTAACCCAATTCCTGTTTGCAGTCTGCCTGATTTGCCCTCATCCACCATCTTGGATGTTTAAAGGGTCAGAACATGCAGTAGATGGTGTTTTTTTTTTTAGCAGAGCAATCTGTATGTACAGGGTGTGTCTAAAATATAAGATAGGCTCTTACATAACTTTGCCATCATGCAGCGTGCCCCCCGGTATGTGGATCTGCCCCCCTCTCCACCCAGCCAGGACCCAGAAGACCACTACCGTGGCACACCTAGTGCCTCTGGCCAAGCTGTTTGGGCCAATTTGATTAATACCCATTTTGCCTAATTTGTTTGTCCTGTGTTTGTTTGTTACATATAATTATTATTTTATACTATAATTTTGCTTTGAGAATGCTTTATTATTTTTTGGGGTATCAAATAGTAATGAGTTCATTACTAAAATATTCACACATGATCTGAGACTCATGCGTTTTTTTTGGCCCTGTTTGTTTAGAAAAACCTTCAGTAATCTAAAAATAACCAAAACATTAATGCATCAACTTAGTCAACAACAGCTCAATATATTTTATTGAAATATGAAAAATTTGAGTTGAAGGGCACTCGCAGACTACATGTACATACATAGTACAACCAAAATATACATTGGTGCTGAATCAGGGCACCTAGCAATTGGCCACATCCATGAGTTTTTAAGTAATGCACTCCAGGCCGAAGTTTAAATAACAAATAAAATAAACAGACATAGGGAGCAAGCATTTGCATGTCAATATTTGGCCACTAATACATAGGGCCACATACACACCCTCTCCTGCTTGGCCACATTTGCCACAGGCACAGGTGGAAAGCAGCCATACCTATGCCACATCCACGCCTGTAAGTCAGTGGCCCACCCAAACAATAACCCCCAGTCCAAATCCAAGTCTAGTCCAATCTTTGCCAGGGTTCAAGGTAGTAGTTTGCCAGCCCAGAATGTCCCCCAATCATGCCTACAAACAGGATGAGCCAGACACAATTTCATTAGGCCAAAGCCTGCAGCGTGGCAGCTTGAGCGGCAGGTTCAGTGAGGCTTTAGCTCAGGCATTGGCTAGTGGTGTATCTCAGCACTCTAATGAGCTATATGGGCGAAAATCCAAATCATACAAGCAAACCCATAAAAAAGACAACCTTGGTAGCGCTCACCAGACAGGTCAATACAGTGGGGATTTAGAGGAAAGATGTGGAGCAGATCCAGGCAAATAGCTGTCAAAATGGGTGTTGCCCATAAAACCCTTGTGGTGGGCCTTGGGGATGGCCCATCACCTGGGCATGGGTGGCATTCAGAATCTGCCACTGTTCCAACATGAGTCTATTGCTATTTCTAACTTTCTCGAACATGCCTGTCAAATTATTAGTTAAGGTGGCCATGTGGCTGTTGCTCGTCCTAAATTCTGTCAGCATGGATGTGAATGTATTATTTAATGTATCTAATTGTGCAGAAAGCTGCTCTGTGGTTCTTTGAGTCACCTGGCGAAATATACGCCTCTCATGGTGCCACGCTGACTCCAGGATCAGCACGCGCCTCCCCTGGGAAACTGGGCGACGTTGCTGACTACGCCTCCCAATTCCCCAGGTTTGAGCGCCTCCAGATGCTGGACTTCTAGGGTGAGCAAGAGTTGCAGATGTGCTCGGCAAATCCTCTGCAGCAGAGCAACCACTGGGGACTGTAGGCTCAGTCTCTGCATGCTGCCCACGATGGCCTGGCAACATGCGGCCAGCTTCACTCTGCTGCAGTGGATTTGTTGCAGTAGCATTTTAGGACCGTGACAGATTCTGTTCCAGGTGGGTCAGTTGTGAAGGTCCCATCAAGGTGCCATCCTCCTCCATCTCTTGGATTTCCTCCATCAGTGTGTGGGTCTGTTGGGACATGTGCACAAAAAGGTTCAGTTTGGTCCCTAAATATATTAGTTATGCTAATTAGTCATGTTCATTCACATGCATCAGCAGATTCAGCAAAATACACTTGCCGTATATATCTGCTCCTGGCTCCTAGGCAGCACGGAAGTTGATGGCGCGGTGAAACTGGATGAGGCTTCCACACTTGCTGAGGGTTGATGCTGGGCTGTATTGTAAATAAAAAGGCACGTAAACACCCAAATATCCATTGATGTTCTGTATTACTACATATGGTTCAATAAAACATGTGGGCAAGCAGCAATGGCAACTCCCCCAACTGTCCAAGGTGACCTTCACTATGAATGTCATTATCTGTTATATGTATGACATACACATTGGTACCTTAAATAATACAAACATGCATGTACTGCATGTTATGAGGCTTCACACATCCCTAAAGGGCCATTAGGAACCCACACAGCTTGCAAATAGCATTTGGCTTAAGAGAATGTTGGTGGGCATTCTTCCTATGTAGACCTTTCCCTGACCCCAGATCTAGTATTTAAGACCAAAGCACTGCTAAAACCCAAGTGGCCTAAAGACAAAGAAGGAAGTGTTGGATATGATTGAGTAGAATCACATAACAGGCAGTGCTTTGCTAATATTAAGACTTTAATAGTGACCATAAATATTCTCCAAGTTCATGTATGGGCTGGCAAATTTTAAAATGAACATTCTGCAGACATTGCACTCCCTGCTAAAACTGTAACCCGCCCTACAAGCCACTCCCTAGGGGCATGTGCTCATATATGCCTGTGAGCCTCATTTTACAAGTTTAAAACATTTCACATACACACTAACATTACTAACCTGCAGGAACAGTAGGGATGTCCGTGTCCTGTCGCCCCGAGTGGCCCTCTAATGCCACGGGATGTATCAGCGCCAGCACCATCTCCTCAGCTCGGGTAAACTGTAATATTCTTAGTATACAGTACATCCTGCTCCAGATAAGAATCATTACACTTGGGTATTACTTCGCCAGATGGCGCTGGACTGCAGAGACCACGAAATTAGCTCCTCCCGGCCCCTCAGATGCCCGGGACCTCCCACAAATCCCCAGAATTTCTCTGCAGTCTGGACTGCGAAGGACAAGAAGATGGCTCTCTCTTCTCGCAGGTGAGCGGGGCTATTAGCCTGCGGCCCTGTAGGATTATTCCCACATGTTCCATTTTTAATGTGCCTCCCTTGGCTGCGCTTGTCCGGGTGATGGTAGGCAGCACCGCTGTCAGTTGCTTAGGAGCACTGCTCCACTGCAATCCCCCACCAAAGGGTAGGCAGTATAGGCTTATGGTGAGCCTCTATGGGATGCCCCTCCCGCCCTGTAAAGTGGCCGCTGCCCTCCCTCGGCCTCCATTGTAGTTCTCGGGGGGTGTGTGTGTGTGTGTATATGCCTTGGTGTTTTCACTGTATTATGTGCTTCTTGTTAGTGTCAGTCTCCGCGTTGACTTGGTTGCACTGGTTGCGTTTTGAAAATGCCGCCACTGCCGCGCTCTTCCGTTGTGCTCCGCGGTTGGCGGCGGCATTACCTCAGGCACTGTTGCGCGGTCATTGGCTGCTCGTCACGTGTGCTGCTTCGCGCTCTTCGGGGGGGCGGGGCCCACGGTTGGCCCGTTCCGCGTCACTGTCTCCGCGGCCCGCCCCTCAAGGTATACCCGGCGCCATTTTTTGCTGGATTCGGCTGCTGCGTGACTGGCATCTACCTACCGCGGTCCGTGAGTTCCCTCGCGGGCGGCTTTATTTACCCTATGTCATTATACAAGTCATTTATGGGGTTCTCTTCGCTTATGTCTTTCAGGCGGGTCGAACTCTATTGGTTTTTCCCGGCCCTTCTCCCTCTATTTAGTTATTAAACTTGTGAGGCCTAGTGTGTAAATTACTTCCCTAGCGGGCTATTGGGGCATCTCGGGTTACTTTTATAGCGTGAATCCCTATCGGCTTATTGTGCCGCTACAATCACCATATGGAGGCGTCTCAGGATAATGTGCTCGGGGTTCCTTCGGGACAAGCCTGGCTGTGTGTAGCTTGTGGGGTGTCCCCTACTAGTGCTGACAATGTGCGGGTCTGTATACCTTGTGTCCAGCTGGTGCTTGCGCTGCAGCCTGGTTTACCAGTAGCTGGGCCTGTGCCACGTATGGCTTCACCTACTCCCCCAAGCTTAAATTTGACTCCTATTGAGTTGCATACCAGTGGGGATTCTCAACCTGATGTGTCTTCCAGACTGGCTAGTGTTGAGAAGTTGCTTGCTAATACCCTGGTGCGTAAGGCCTCTGCTAAGAAGCGGCACTTGACGCCTGATGTCACTCTGTTCCCTATGGAGGCTGATGAGTTTTTGGAACTGTCTGGTTATACCCCCTTGGAAGAAGGGGAATTATTCTCTGACTCAGGCCCAGGGGTCATGATGATTCTGGCTCTGACCCCTGGGCCCCAGATGATACTGATAGGCTGTTGGCTCAGATTTTTGAGGTACTGTCTATCTCTCCCCCGGCTGCGGCCCCCAGGCAGCAGGGGGAATTGTTTCATACTGCTAAGCCACGTTTAGAGTTTCACGAGCAAGTCCATTTTAATAATCTCGTGCTCAAGGAATGGGAGTCCCTAAGAGTTGGGATAAAAGGTATCCCTTTCCTTCTGATGTGGTGAAGCGCTGGTCATCCCCTCCAGAGGTGGATGCCCCGGTCCTAGGGTTGTCTAACACCTCTGTCATGCTTTCCCCTGACTCTACTACGCTGCGGAATGGTGAGGACCGCCGTATTGATCAGCTGGCGTTCCATGCCTTTGCCTGCGTGGGGACGGCGCTGTGCCCGGTCTGTGCCTCTGCCATTACGGCTGTGGCTATTAGGACCCTGCTTAGAAGTGTCCTAGATGGTGAACCTGATGATGTGTCTAGTGAGGAGTTTAATGCACTTTTGTCCTCTCTGCCTTGGATGATACCATTAGGATGTGTGGCAGAACCTCTACCCTTGTGGTGGCTATATGCCGCTCGGTTTGGCTGCGCCAGTGTGCTGCTGACAATGCTGCCAAGAAAGCTCTCACTGGTTTCCCCTTCAAAGGACTATGCCTGTTTGGGGACCGCCTGGACCTGTTTGCTAAGGGAGGCAGGTTACCCCAGCGCATGCGGCAGTCTCTGCCCTTTCGAGGACAGGGCTCCTTTTCTTCCCCCTACCGTGGAGCCAGACAGGGGAGGGGGTTCTCCCTTACCGGGGCCCGAGGAGATTTCTGGGGTAGGGGCAGAGGACGTGTCTCAGACCAATGGATTCAGGAGGTAGTGTCCTCTGGTTACAAGATAGAGTTTGCTGCCTGGCCGCCCCCAAGATTCATCAGATCCCGGATCTCTCAGGACCCTATGTCAGCTCGGGCTCTAGTTCTGGTGGTGCAAAGCCTGCTGGAGCTGGGGGGTCATCTGTCAGGTCCCCTTACGAGAAAGGGGCAAGGGTTTCTATTCCAACCTTTTCACCGTGCCCAAAATAGATGGGTCAGTCAGGCCCATCCTGGACTTGAAGATCCTCAACAAATTTGTCAGGTGCAGGCGCTTTCGCATGGAAACTTTGCGCTCTGCCATCAGTTCCCTGCGTCCAGGGGACTTAATGATCTCTGTGGACATCAAGGATGCTTACCTTCATATTCCTGTTTTTCCAGGTCATCAAAGGTTCCTCAGGTTCGCTCTGGAGGATCAGCACTACCAATTTGTGGCATTGCCCTTCGGTCTCACTTCAGCTCCCAGAGTGTTCACCAAGGTGCTGGCAGGAGTGATGTCTCTGCTCAGGTCTCAGGGCATTCGCGTGGTGCCCTATTTGGACGACATTCTCATCACTTCTCAGTCCCTCCAACAGGCAGAGCTGGATACCCAGCTAGTAGTGTCCGCTCCCAAATCTTTCCTGTCTCCCTCCTTGGTGACACCCTTCCTGGGAACAAATCTGGATACAGTTCAGGCAAGGATTTTTCTTCCTCAGCAGAAGGTGGACAGTATGCTAGCGCAGGTTCAGTTCCTGTTATCTTGCCGTCATCCCTCCATCAGGCAGGGAATGCAGCTGTTGGGCCTGATGGTGTCGTGCTTCAAGGCGGTCCCTTATGCCCAGTTTCACATGAGGCCTTTGCAACTCCACCTCTTGTCAGTATGGGACAAGGATCCTGCGTCCCTGGACCAGGTCCTTGTTCTGTCCCCCCTAGTCAGGCGGTCCCTCTCGTGGTGGCTGGACTCCAGGAACCTGTTGGTGGGCAGATCCTTTCTGGCCCCCTGATGGGAGATGGTCACCACAGATGCCAGTCTGACAGGTTGGGGGGGCTTCTGGAAGTCCCTGCAGTTCCAAGGGCGGTGGGGCCAGAAAACACCTATCAACATTCTGGAACTGAGGGCGACCAGGTTGGTACTGGCTCACTTGACCCAACACCTTCGGGGTCCGGCCTGTTCAGGTACGCTCGGACAAACAGACGGCGGTTGCCTACATCAATCATCAGGGAGGGACCCCGGAGCAAGGGGGCCCTCAAGGAAGTGTCTCTGATCCTGGCCTGGGTGGAGGACAATGTTCCCTGCATATCAGCTGTGTACATTCCGGAGGTGGAGAATCTGTAGGGAGACTCTTTGAGCAGGGGGACCTCTCGCTGATGCTGCTTTTGGCCGCAAGGTTCTGCAGGCGGCAGTGGTATGACCTGTCTGTTGTTACCTTTTGGAATCCTACCCTACTTTATGGACACTGCTATTGGATGTCCCAAGTGCAATGATTCTTATCTAGAGCAGGACGTACTGTATACTAAGAACAATACAATTCTGTGATTACTCACCTGTAGAATTGGTATTATGAGTATACAGTACGTCCTGCTCCACCCCACCCTTGGTTTTGCATTATTCTAGGATCCCCTGTATGGTGATTGTTATCATTGTTATAGTTACTGGTTGGTTCTGTTATCATTCTCTCGACTTCTCGTTAACTGCTTTTCAATGCTGGGGATTTGTGGGAGGTCCCGGGGATTTTTAGGGGCCGGGAGGAGCCAATTTTGCAGTCTCTGCAGTCCAGCGCCATCTGGCGGAATAATACCCAAGTGTAATGATTCGTATTTGGAGCAGGACGTACTGTATACTCATAGAATTGTATTTTTGTGGGGAAGCCTTCGCCAGCTTGTAAGCTGAAAAATATAGGTTGGCAAATTTAGGAAATTGTTGACAATACAGAAGCAGACAAATGCACAACTCAAATATGTACCTGTAATTGCGCCGTTTATTTTCTTTCTTCCGTGCTGCATACTTCAGGTCAGAAATTTTGCGCTGGATCTGCTCCACATCTTTAAGCTCCTCCCCTGCTGCATTGACCTGTCTGGTGAGCTCCTCCAATATTTGATTTTTTCTCATTTTGCTTGTAGATTTGGATTTTCGCCCATATAGCTCGTCATAATTTAAGGTCAGCCCACTTGCCAATGCCAGAGTTTGGGCCTCACCAAACCTGCCACTCAACTGTCCTCGCCGCAATGTCCGGCCTATTGCTTGATGTTCGGGCTCATCTCTGGATGTAGCTAATTTGGGGGACATTCTGGGCTGGCTCTGTTGTGTTGAAATGTTGTACAGGCAAAAGTGTCCAGCTCAAAGGTTAAAATGTAGCTTTTACTGGGTGGGCGATGTTGTATGTTTGCTGACACATTACATGGATTTATACAGTATGTTTGTGTCATGAATGACTTGCCTTCAGTCCGTGCCCGTGGTGTCCCTAGGCAACTCGCCAGGGTTTCTCCTGCCCAGCAGCCGCTTCTGCCTCAGATGCCAGCTCCAGCGGCGCTCGTGTCGCCGAGTGCGCCCTCCTCCCTCGTCCACTGTCATTCTACTCGTGCTTGCGCGCGAGTACAGTCAGCTTATGTCCTCAGGTGGTGCTATACACAGAGTGGCCACTGGAGGCTGTTTAAAAGAGCTAAACCTAGGAGGTGCTGTTCTGGGCAGTATGCCTTTGGAGTTCAGCTGGGGCAATCAGCCCAGAGCTCTCCAAGTGCACCAATCAAACCACAGATCCGAAGTGCACCAGTCAGCACACAGATCCAAAGTGCACCAGTCAGCACACAGATCCAAAGTGCACCAATCACAGTCACTGCCTCCCTGTCCAATCCAGCCGGGTTCAGTCCTATAAAGGGATTACCTCTTCAGTGTGTCAGTGCCTGTGATAGCGTTTAGCTGGCTTGCTATTGTTCCTGTGATTTCCTGTTTATATCGTTATTGACCATCTGCTTGAATCTCGACCACGTCTTCGTCTCATCCCTTGTACTGCGCAGCTCTCTGACCTCCCGTTGTGACCCCTGGCTTGACGTCTGACTTCGCTTGAAATCTCCTGAGCACCCGAATTGCTTCCAGTATTACCTGTTCCTGAAGCACCCGAACTGTTTCCAGTACTTACCCGACATTGCCCAGTCTGGCCTCTGGTTTATCTGCCTTCAACCCCTGTAAGCTCACATCCTTTGTGCTATTAAGTCCTGGGGGCAACCGTGTCCAGCGAGGCGTATAAAGCGTCCCGGCAAACGGGGGCTTGTCTAAAGGTGAAGCTAGCAGCGGAGATTGGGGGTTGTGGGCTTACTCTGAAGGCGGGTGTCCCTCGGCCTGACAGTTTGGATTTTTCACGCTTTTAAATGGATCCAGTAAAAGCTACGTTTTAACCTTTGAGCTGGACACTTTTGCCTGTACCCACTGGAAACGATTTAAGAGGTTTCATGGTCCGTGCTGGGAGGGTCTCTTAACAGGCTGAGCTGGTTACCTTGCAACTGTGTTGAAATGTTGGACAGGTGGCTGGATAACGAATGGACTGGACTTGGAAATGGACTTGGGCTCCTTGCCTGGGTGGCCACTGAACTTGCAGGCGTCGGTGGGGCATATGGATAGTTGCTTGCCACCTGTGCAGGTGGCAAATGTGGCCGAGGAGGAGAGGGTGTGCTTGAGGGTGTGGTGCTTCTGGCCCTGTGCCTCTTTGTGCCCTTGCCACTTGTGGTTCCATGCCCCTGGGAGGTACTTACACGTGGCTCTGGAGATGCTGAGCTGGCTGTGCTTGGCCTTCTGTGTCTGTGGGTCTTGCTCTTTCCATGGCCATTGGTGTGTTTCCCACGTGGCTGACTACATGCTGAGCTGGGTGGGCTGGGGCATCTGGGCCTGTGGCTCTTGCTCTTTCCATGGTCATGGGTGTGTTTCCCACGTGGCTCTGGAGATGCTGAGCTGGGTGAGCTGGGGCTTCTGGGCCTGTGGCTCTTGCTCTTTCCATGGCCATGGGTTTGTTTCCCACGTGGCTCTGGAGATGCTGAGCTGGGTGGGCTGGGGCTTCTGGGCCTGTGGTTTTTACTGGCCTTGCCAGTGGAGCGTTCTTTCAGAATGGATGTGGTAGGCCGGGGAGAAGGGGATGGTGTTTTTTGGGGGCTGGGGCTTCTCACCCTCTTAGTGGCCTTTTTTGCGGGTGTACCTGCCTGCTTGGTTGTGGTCTTCTTCTTCGCCGCTGCCTCCATTGCTGGTTGTTTTGGGCTTAGTGGACTTGGTGGGTATTGTCGCCTTGGCCTGGCCACTGTGGCTGCGCGTTTCCCGCACCTTCGGCGTTGGTATTTGTGACCGAGTGGTCGGCCGTGAAGAAACCTCCTCAGGCCGCTATGGCATTTTGCTGGTGGCCTCCTTGGCTGTTGTGGCCTTACTTTACGAGTTCGCGTACGCATGCGTACGGCTGTTCGTCCGGCCGTGCGGAACCCGGAAACCGCTGGGGCATTACTTATCTGCTGCGGACAAGAAGAAAGATGGCGCCCACGATCTTCACCCGCCAACAAGAAGAGCTGATTATGCTCGTAAGTGTATTGTAATGACTTTGATTTGCCATCTAAATGCATGCCTAGCCCTTATGGAAGCGCAGGAAGAAACAGTTATCTTTAAAAGTTTGTCTAAATCCGTGCCAAACAGAAGTGCGCACATGTGCGAACCAACTCACTAACATCTAGAAGAATAGTTTGAGGCTAGAAATGTGTCTGGGAATGTCATTTAGTCAACTGATCTAATTGTGACAGATATTTGTGTGCAGTTTTATCTAAAAACAATGTTTATTTTGTGTATCTTAGACGATGCTTCAGCGCAGGTACGACTACCTGCCCAACTCTTTTGAGAAGAGGACCGTCCCCCTGGAGATCGTTTCCAGGATCCAGCACGAGACGGACACCACCTTCACCCATACGCAGATCATGCAGCACTGGTCGGACCTGAAACGGCTCCACATGCCCCGGGTGCAGCGATTTTTCGGGCTCCATTTCCCAAGTAAGTACATAGCGATTGCATGCTAGATGTAACTAATACAGAAGGTAGGCCTTTATTTATAAATGCTTTTCTTTTCTAGTGCTGGAAATGGAGTACCGAATATGACGCACCCGGAGATGCACAGACCGACCAGTGCTGCATGAATCTGCAGCACCAAGTGAAGGTGGTGGATCTCCAGGGCGACGGTCCTACCCCTCCTCTGTAGGGGCCTCCGACCAGCCCCTGGACCTTTCAACAGAGGAGGGGCGTCACAGCGTGGGCAGGGAGTCGTACCAAGTTACGGAGCCCTTAGCCTCGGGTATGTGACTCTCAATGTAACCGCAAACACATACATGCTATTTAAACAAAAGCTGATTCCCTTAATCTCTTTTTCTATATGATTCGTTAGCGGGTAAAGGATCTGGAGCAGGGACTGCAACAGATAATGCCCAGGAGGCACATGGAGAAGGTGGGTGATGTCACACACACATTCAAATTGCCATTTGCTTACTGTTGACTCAGACATTAAAAGTGACCCTATTTGACATGTCTCTACAGCCTCAACTGCCCAGCAGTGGCAGGTCCCAGAACCCAGGGTAGTCCCCGACGCAGACGTCGGCCACCAACAAAGTAAGTTGTAATGTCATTCTTTTGAGTATGTGGTAATTGACATGATCACCAAGATATCTAAAGCCATAGTCAATGGCATTAACATAATGACATATGCCCTCTTCCTTAGATTAATTACTTAGCATAATGACATATGCCCTCTTACTTAGATTAATTACTTAGCATAATGACATATGCCCACTTCCTTTGATTAATTACTTAGCATAATGCCATACGCCCACTTCCTTTGATTAATTACTTAGCATAATGCCATATGCCCACTTCCTTTGATTAATTACTTAGCATAATGACATATGCCCACTTCCTTTGATTAATTACTTAGCATAATGACATATGGTGTCATGAGTTAGCTTGCCATCTAAAAACATTCCATCCACAGGTGAGAAACATGTATTTGCCAACAAATAATGTTTGTTTCTTTTTTATACAGGGACCACACGTGCCAGAGTGGCAGCAATGAGTGAAAGGGTCCTTCAGTTGGTGGCCGACATGCAGGAGCTGTGTGACTCGGGGACCACAGAAGAAGACTAATGTTCTGGGTCCTGCCATTGCTTTGTATATAGTTTTTAAGGTTTCTACTTTTTAAAAAAAAATTAAATTTTATATTTTCTAAATAAAAAAAAAAAAAGTTTATACATTTTTCTAAAAAATTAAAAAAAAAAAAAGACATAAAAATATGGCATTTTGGATTAAACCAAAAAACAAAACAACAAAAACTCTTTGTGTCATTTTATTTTCAAAACACATTAACACAAAACGAATGGGCCAAGAAATATTTAGAGATGAAGATTCACATGACCGCAAAGTGATTTGGGTAAGTTTTAGGGATGAGAAATGGAAGAAGAACCTAACCGCGAAGTGATTTAGGTAAATTTTAGGGGTGAGAAATGGAAGAAGAACCTAACCGCAAAGTGATCTGGGTAAGTTTTAGGGGTCAGAAATGGAAGAAAAACCTAACCACGAAGTGATTTGGGTAAGTATGAGAGGTGAGAAATGGAAGAAGAACCTAACCGCGAAGTGATTTAGGTAAGTTTGAGGGGTGAGAAATGGAAGAAGAACCTAACCGCGAAGTGATTTGGGTAAGTTTTAGGGGTGAGAAATGGAAGAAGAACCTAACCGCGAAGTGATTTAGGTAAGTTTTAGGGATGAGAAATGGAAGAAGAACCTAACTGCGAAGTGATTTGGGTAAGTTTTAGGGGTGAGAAATGGAAGAAGAACCTAACCGCGAAGTGATTTAGGTAAGTTTGAGGGGTGAGAAATGGAAGAAGAACCTAACCGCTAAGTGATTTGGGTAGGTTTTAGGGGTGAGAAATGGAAGAAGAACCTAACCGCGAAGTGATTTAGGTAAGTTTTAGGGTTGAGAAATGGAAGAAGAACCTAACTGCGAAGTGATTTGGGTACGTTTTAGGGGTGAGAAATGGAAGGAGAACCTAACCGCGAAGTGAAATGGAAGAAGAATGAAAGCGCAAAGTGATTTAGCTAAGCATTGTAGCACAAGTGAGTGAACCAAATATGTAGGCGAGCACTTTAATGAGTTAAGTTTGTAGTGCGTAGGCGTAAGATCGTAAGTATTTTCGTCTGGACGATTATTTATTGTAAAAGGAAATCAGAATCTAACGGGAAACGTAAACGATTCGTGGGAGGAGACGATGGAAAAAGGGCAAAAACTAAAGCCGACGTAACATAAGTAAAAAAAACGAGAAAACGAAAGCTGGAAAATGACATTCTCGTTGGCATATGAACGGACTTTACAGAAGGCTTGCAATGCATGCATAGAATCGCTCGTACACTCATACGAGAGCGGGAAAATTAAAAAAAGAAAAGCAGATCGACACAAAAACGAAAGTCTTTTTTTGTCTCTCTGAATCAACCCTATAATGCAGGACACTGCTAGACAGTTTATGCAGGGATTAGCAAGGGGACACAAAAAGCTAGAATAATAATGCTTTGGTTCAGGATATTTGCTGGTACAAGAGCCACCATTGAAGAAGGTTGTGCAATGGATCTATCATATTTGATCTCTTTAATACATAAGATCATTAACAATCAAAAATAGTCTGTAGCAAACCCAGCCATGAGGGTTGTGTGGTAAGAACTTTGTGGAAACAATCTTTTGGCTCAAGCTAGTTTCATGCATACAGTATATTGACATGCGCAATGATGTTGCCTGTTTATTAATGATTTTAACTTTTTTATTTTTTGATGCCTAGTTTGTTGTAGCAGAGCCTGAAAAATATGTATATCTAGCAAAAAAAGTAAAAATAACTATTTGAAGTGCATTTAATATTTCCTTGGAATTTCTGCCATAGGAACTGTTATTTAGATAAAACAAGGTGCAATTTTGCTTAGAGATTTAGAATAGAACAGATATAATTGTGCCTAGCATTACAAGTATTCCTGACAATAGTTTCACTTTACAACATAAAGTTATTAGACATAGAAAATATAGTAATATTATTTAGAGACGTGAAAATGTCAGTTTTCCCATTTATTCTTTTATTTTATAGATTCTTTGTGTCTTTGTTCATTAACATTACAGATAGCTGCCTTATAAATATGTCTTCTCCTAGTGAATAAATTCCTTTCAAAAACAGCTTTATTATAGAATATTATTTGGCCTTCACTGATCTTCCTTCATTTTTCTATCCAGGGCAAAATAAAAAGGTGAATACAGAAATGGTTGTGCATTAATGCAAATTTGCTTTGACATATTGCACCATTTTCAATCTTGTAAAGATGCCAACCTTGAAAAGCCATTTAATGAAATTAGGTGAACATTGTCCTGGCTGTTTCAAAATAAATTCACATGTTTTCCTGGAACTGTGATTTATAAAACAAAAATGCAGAACGCTCAGTGTTGCACAGTGAGGATTCTATTCATCTAGTTTAGTCTACTTGATTAGCCATAGCCTTTGAACCTGAACAACTGCTTTCTGTGAGGATGAGATCAAAATAATCTACCTTATATTTTATTTAGAGGAAAGGATGATACTTACACTTTCAGGAACAAATACTTAAAGTGGACCAAAACCCAGCGGTATGGGCCCAGGCCGATCCATTCCCTCCCCCGTGCGGCATCCAAAATCAGGATGCCCCACTGTGTGAAACCCCCCAGGTCGCCCGCTACACCTACCTGAATCCCGGTCCAAAGGTGCATGCGCGGGCCGCATCCCCGCTATCCCTTCAGCAGAATGCGTGCCCATGTTGGCCATTTGTGAATGGTTGGCCGGGCACGCTCCCTGTTAGAGGGAAGCGCGAGATGTAGGCGCCAGTGTGCTAAGACGCCGCTCTGATGTGCATAGCTCAGCGGCTCCGAGCGTGGTGATTGGACGAGTGACCACGCATGCGCCGTAGGACCGCTGTGCGATGAGTTGATGCGGGAGATCTGGGGGTTTCACATAGCGGGGCACCCTGTGACAGTCCAGGAAGTGTCAATAATAAGGCTGCAAGGAGCTTACCTGAAGCCTTTTCCATATTTCACTCCAGGAAACAAATTTGCCATTCTTGCATGACCACCTGCAAATGTGGTCGCATGGCTGCCCCTGTTCCTCAGCGCTTTCAGCGTGAGCAAGTCTGGCAAACAACATTGGTTGTGCTTGGCAGATTTGCTCTTGCTGGGAGCACTGAGGGCCACCCCTGGCCATGACAATTGCATTATGGTCTTGGAAAAAAAGTAGAAACTGCTACTCAGAATGCAATTTCTGGACCTCCCAGTATCATCTGCTTTGATAAAACCCTTCTCATTAGTTCAGTCACAGCAGGTTGTAGGTGGGGGAACATGAGTGACGCAGGAATGATTTGGCAAGCAGTATGTCAGCCTTGTGAAAAAAATCTCCTGGATAACTGTGATACTGCTCATCAGTATGTATGGCATGCACAGCTGATTGGAGGAGAGCCCACACATGTGGCGGGGGATCGCTGGTAAGGTAAGAATACTGAGCTTTCACTTTTGTTAAACACAGCAAGGCATCCTAATGGGGACCAGGTGGAACCCGGAAGTGACGCTTCTGGCTTCACAAACCGGGGCTACAGGAGGACGATTGGCACCCCAGAGGGAGGGGGAGGGGACGTAAAGGGGTGAAGTAAGCAAGGCTTCTAGTTACTGTCAGTGCTGCCAGGCACTGAACACAGTAGTGGATTTTTCCTTTAAGCTAATCACAGACAGTGAAACATATTATATACATGCAGCAGAATATAAATAAAAAAATATGTATCCTTCATTCCTTTCCAAAGTTGTGTTTAACAGCCAAGCTACACGGGGAGGCCGATTCATCAATAGCGCCAGGTAGCGACAGATGAGCGACTGTAGCGTGATTTTTTCAGCGCCAGCCAGTATTCGCTGTGCTTGGCCGGCATTAGCTTGATGACAGCGACTCAGTCGGTGTGCGGTAATGTTGAATACGGGCTGGGGGGTCGCTGTTTCACAGGTCCAGCGTTGTATGTGAGCGCCTGACAACGAATGGCCAGAGCGAACGGCTAGCTTCATATTCATCAACAAATCACGCTCCGAATGTGCTGTCGCTGTCCATTCCTTGTTTAAACCCCAGAGCGCTGGCGGCGATCTGTATTAACTAGTTTTTAACCCCTAAACAACCATATTTTTTGAATGTAACATTATACATGTTTTTAGAATCATTTTGTAATATGAATACATTAATCTCAGACCTGTTAGATCAATTCTGCACATATTTTTTTTTTTTTTTTTTTTTTGACTTAAAAATAAATCCTAACATTGCAGAAGTGGTCTCCGATTTTTTGACATTAAAAAAAAAAAAAAAAAATTATTACCAATTAATTATGAATAATTATAGATTGCTCCATTGAAATGCATTGGACATCGCCAGGGAGCGACAGCTCATACCTGGCGCTGTGAGGGAATTTGCAGCGGCGCTGTTCGGTCCAGGCGGCTTCATGATGAATGCCGCGCTAGCCGTCGCTCTCGCCGGCGCTAGCCTCATTTTGCTTGATAAATGCGTCATTGTGACCGCCGCCGGGTGTACTTGAGTCGGTAGTCGCCGTTAGCTGCCGCTACCTGGCGCTCGTCAGACACTACCTGGCGCTATCGCTTGATGAATAAGGGCCTTACTTATTTAGCTCAGTGTAACTGCAGCAACGTTTAGGGCTGTATTTTGAAATTCAAAGTGAATTTTTTTCCAAGCATGCAATTAACGCTGTGGCAAAATTTGTATGAAAAAAAGCAAAAATATTTTATTTGGGATTCACTTGTTTTTTTGGGTGTTATTCGGTTATTTTATATTTT
Source organism: Gastrophryne carolinensis (assembly GCA_027917425.1). Taxonomy (NCBI): domain Eukaryota; kingdom Metazoa; phylum Chordata; class Amphibia; order Anura; family Microhylidae; genus Gastrophryne; species Gastrophryne carolinensis. Next base: position 516,086,586 of record CM051234.1, on the reverse strand, counting down.
ATTGGTTATATTTAAATTGATTGACCACCCATGTAAGGGGTACTCCCCTTTTGTCGCCCCCCCCCAACTCCTTCAGCAACTCACCCGAACGCTGGATCAGGCCTTAGCAGTTTAGTTAGGAAACCCTTGTTGTAGGGCTCCAAACACAGGATCACAGGCAGCATTTTTGGCCTGACTTCTGAACTCTTTAAAGTGGACTAAAACCCAGTGCGATTGGCCTGGGAATCTATAAGATTCCCGGGCTGATCGATTCCCTCCCCCCTGGGGCATCCAAAATCGGGATGCCCCGTTCTGTGAAACCAGGTCGCCCCATTTACTTACCTTGCTTGTACAATGGCGCCTGCACCCGCTGCGGACGCATCTCTGCCATCCCTCTAGCAGGGCGTGTGCCTGTTCCAGGCATGCTCCCTGTTAGAGGGAAGCGGGGATGCCTTAGACAAAGGCTTGGCCTGGCGTGATGTAACCAGATACAAGCGCGCTGATTGGACGAGTGTGGAGGGGCAAATTTTGGAGTCCTACTTCAGCATCTACAGCACACTGCAGGGAAAGGAGAGGCACATGGGAGTGGCTTTAGGTGAGCTATTGTACTTGTTGCCTTATTATTGGCATTGCATGTCCTGTTAATTTAACCACCTACAATAGAGCAGCTTTGCTTAAATATTTAATTCAAAGATATACTGATGTAGATATTGCCCAACAATGTTTTTGTTATGCATGCCTAAACTTCATAAGAATGTACTGCCCTCTTCTATGCCCTAAAATCAGCTTCTGATTGTGATGTAGAAGTAATATCTGGCACAAAATACCACCGAAACAGCCATTTCTCTCCTATACTGCTGGGTAACAGAAAGTATCACATGTGACTGCCCTGCAAACATCTCTGGCTGCCACTCACAAGGTAAATTACGGGTGAGGGATGACCCTCACTGCATAATAGTATGCCCCTGTGCTGCAGGCCTCAGCAGTCATACAGTATTACGTAAATGAATTGTTTATAGAAAAAGTTCCATTTAGCACAACAACTGTTCCTCTTTAGGCAATGTAGTCGTTTTAGAGACAGAACAAGAGCAAATTCTCATCTCAAGTACTTCATCTTTAGATAATAGCAGACTTTCACATTATTTTTATAGGGAATGTAGAAGACCCTTTTTATTATTAGCAATCTACTTGTAGATAGCAATTGGTTATGGCTTATAATTCATTTTTAAGCAGTGTCCACCTTCCTCTGTAGGATAATAACAGACCTCTGTTTTAGACTATGAATTCATTCTAGAGTAAAAACCTTTGAGCTTTATTATTTACTTTCTGAAACCTGCCAGTCCAAAGTGGTATTATGGGTAGCTTAGTGAAGGTGTACTGCAGATTTAAAGATCCAGTTAATCAAATAAAGTTGTTAACATAGCGTTTTGGAACAGTCACTGCTTAGAAGTACAGGTGAATTCATATTCATCATAGAAAAAACATACAAACAATACCGCGCTAATGGCAAAAGTTGATACAGTTAAATTAAATAAAGTTCAACGTCCCAATCTCCAGTCCAAAGGCCAAAATGAAATAATCAAAACACAGAGCTTTCCAAAACGTCTAAAAATTGTAAAGCGCTGACGAGATCCCACAGTGCATGCGTCTTCACACAAACCTCTGCACGCCACCACAAATATTAAACACTTACGAGAAAACGGCAAGATAGATGCCCATAAGTTATAATGTGCCCAAACGTTTCAAGGATTAAGACTAAATCTTTAATTAGGTAGATATCACTTTAAGACTTCAGAAGGCCGTATTGTCAAACCCCGTGGGACACCCGTCTTCTAGGTAAGTCCACAACCCCCAATCTCCGCTGCTAGCTTCACCAATAGCCAAGCCCCCATTTGCCGGGACTTTTTACATGCCTCACCGGACACAGTTGCCCCCAGGACTTCATAGCACAAAGGTTGTGAACTTACAGGGGTGAAGGGGGATGAACCAGAGGCAAGACTAGGCGATGTGCCGGAGGCATACACGGGTAATCAGTCCTCACTAAGCGCAGCACCAAAGGGAGAGACAAGTGAAGAGTCAAGGTCAAGCCAAAGGTCAAGCTGTGAGGTCACGGGTACGCAGCACGAGGGACGAGATCATTTCGTTGTCATTGTACAGGCAGGTGTCGGTCCAGGCGGCAGTCAGGGAGCGGTCAGGCAAGGCGAGGTTGGCAGCGGAAACAAACACGGATCACAGGTACTATCACCCCCAGCAGCACGCTATCACTAGGCAATGAGGCAGTGTGGAGGGAAAACCTTTAATGAATGGGAACTAAATGGGATTAGCTGGGGGTAACATTCAGGCCTAACTAACAACCTGTGGGCTGATTGCACAGTAACATTAATAGGGCGTTACACCCACCAGTAATATTAGGGCTCATTGGCCCTTTAACTAAGGGCATAAGAAAGCCATGCTCGCACACATTAAAAATCTGCTTAACAAATTGCTATTGATAAACAGCTCTCACCGCCACGGTCACAGGTAAACGCTTCTTCCGAGTTCTTCACCCTTTGCAGGTAACGACAAACATCTAGGAGGTAGGCACCCAATGAGTTTCGTCTCCCATACGCGACTTTAACAAGGATTCCATATTCATAATACATTATGGACAGGGAGACCTCAAACTGCTCTGAACTTTATTTTGCTCATGAAAAGTACAATAAAAGGACTAAAAGATAAAGAAAGACATAGCAAGTGAAATGACGGGCTACCTGGGCTAGCACATGCTAAGTTCCAATATCAATATCATCCAGCTGTTCTGAGATTACTAACAAGTATGTTATGCATGAAGCAATGTTTATCAGTAATAAGGGTAACAAATATACTGTCAGGTGTGTAAGCATACACACTGCCAATAGTAGTTGTAGGTTACTGCTTTGGAGGCATGTGATATTCTAAGTATACAGTACGTCCTGCTCCAGATATAATACTTACACTTGGGTTATTTTCCGCCAGATGGCGCTGTGCACTGCAGACATTCAAAAACAGGCTCCTCCCGGCCCTTCATATACCGAGGGACCTCCCACAAATCCCCAGATTCCTCTGCAGTGCTGACTGCGAAGACATGAAGTATCACTCTCTCGCAGGTGAGCGGGGCTATTACAGCCTGCGGCCCTGTTGGACTATTCCCACCAGTCCTTCTTGTGATGTGCCTCTCAGCCTGGGCTGCGCTGGTCGGGTGAAGGTAGGCAGCACCATGCGTGCTTAACGGAGCCATGCTCCACCGCAGTCCCCCACCGCAGTCCCCCACCAAAGGGTAGGCGGGTTAGGCTGATGGTTAGCCTCTAGTGGATGTCCCTCCCGCATTATTGCCCCATGCCTCGTGTAGCGGTGGGCCCTGTGTATAGGGTCGCCATCCTCCCTCGTTTCCCCCCGTATTCGGGGGGAAAAGAATGGGGTGTGTGTGTGTGTGTGTGTGTTGGCGGTCTCAGTGTACTGTACTGTCACACTTATGGCCGTAGTTTTGCCTTGACTGGCATCTGGGTGTCAGAGCCGCGCTGCTTGCTCTTTCTATTTTGACCGCCGCCGTCTTTGTCTTCTCATTTTTTTATTAAAATATACTGTACTGATGGCGGCGTCGTCAGACTACGAGTATCCATTAGCAGATGCTTTTACTAGCATATCCTATGCTTGGATTGTCAAGCCTTGACGGCTGCTTCAGAGCTTCGCGCTCTTTGGGGGAGGCGGGGACCTGGCGTGGCGCGCTCCGCGTCACGCCCAGATTAGGCCCGCCCTTCGAGGTTCGGTTGTCGCCATTTTGTTGATCTTCGCACGCACGCGTGTTGGCGGTCCTTCTCCTCCCCTGGTCTGTAAGTGCCCTCGCGGGTGATTTCATCATTAGTATTTTTTCTAGCTGCGCATGGCCCTGACACCTTTTATTCCCCTTATGTCTTTCAGATGTTGAAGACTCCGGTGGCTTCTAAATTGTAGCGGGCTTACAAAAAATTCTCCCACATTCCTAGCGGGTCTTTGGGACATCCAGGGTTGCCTATTGCATAAATCCCTACTGACATATATTGCATTGATAATCACCATATGGAGGCATCTCAGAATTATGTGACCGGGGTCCCCCTGGGACAAGACCGGCTGTGTATAACGTGTGGCTATCCCCACGCTGATGCTGACAGGACACAGGTCTGCGCACCGTGTGCCGAGTGAGTACTGGTCCTGCAACCAGGATTGCCAGTGGCTGCACCTCGCTTCAATAATCCTATTTCCCCAGGCTTAAATCTCACTTCTGCTGAGTCACATACGAGTGGGGAGTTGCTGCCGGCTGCGTCTTCTAGACTGCCTACGGCTGACCAGATTACTACGGGGTTGACAAAGCGCTTGGGCCCTGGTAAGAAGTGGTCCTCGACGCCCCCTGCTTCTGCCTTTGCTATGGGATCGGAGGAGTTCACTACTCCACGTGCCTGTACCCCTTCTGATGAAGGAGGGCTGTTCTCTGACTCAGGCTCATCTGATGAGGAGCCGAGGAGTCATGGCGATTCTGGCCATAAGGATTGGAACCAGTTTGACACCATTGGTCTGTTGATTAGGATATTTAAGGTCCTGTCTATCTCTCTCCCTAACGAGGCTCCCAAGGCGAGAGGGGAGCGTTTCCATACAGCGACACCGCGCTTGGAATTTCTAGAGCAGGCTCACTTCCATGCTCTTGTACTCGAGGAATGGGAATGCCCCAGTAAACTTCCAGGAGCCCCAGGGGACTGGGATTGGAAATACCCCTTTCCCCCTGAGATGGTTAATTGTTGGTCATCACCCCCTGTGGTAGACACACCGATCATTGGGGTTCCTAACCCCCCCTTTATTGCAGCCCCTGCTTATAGGACCCTTCGGGATGCCGATGACCGGCGCATGGATAAGCTGGCTTCCCACGCCTTTGCTTGCGCAGGAACGGCGCTGCGCCCTGTCTGTGCCGCGGCCATTACTGCAGTGGCCGCCAGAACCCTCATCAGAAAGATGCTTGAGCATCACCCTGATGATCTTCCCTGGGAGCTGTTTAATGCACTCTCCAGTTGTGATGTATTGGTAAGATTTATCCTTTTAGCTATGGATGACACCATTAGAATGTGTGCGAGGACTTCTGCCCTTGTCGTGGCTATACGTCCCTTGGTCTGGCTGCGACAGTGGGGTGCTGACGATGCTGCTAAAAGGACTCTGACTGGGCTTCCCTTTAGAGGGCAACGCCTGTTTGGTGCCCGTCTGGACCTGTTTGGAAAGAAGGGCAAATCACCCCAACACCGGCGGCCGTCTAGGCCCCCTCGGGACAGGGCCACCCCTCCCCCTCCATACCATAGTGTTAAACAAGAACCAGGGGTGTCCTTCCGGAGTCTTCGTGCAGACTCCTGCCCCACGAGCAGCAGACAACGCTCTGGGCCCTCCGGCGGGGCTAAGCCTAAATCTTCCACCGAATCCCCTCAAGCATGATGGAACGCCCTCGCCCGCCTGGGTGAGGGGATGATTGCAGCAACTTGCTCCTGTCAGGAGGCATCTTGCCTCATGCTGGTGGTTACAGGAGGTAGGTTCCTCCGGATACAGGATAAAGTTTGCTGCATGGCCCCCCCCAAGATTGTCAGGGTACTCCTGGTCCCTGCCTCTGTTCGGGTGCTGGTGCAGGCCATGCACAGCCTGCGGGGTCTGGAGGTCACTTGCAGTTTGCCCTTAACAGGCAGAGGCAGGTGCCGCTACACCAACCTCTTCACATTTCCCCAAAGGAATGAGTCAGTCTGCCCTTTTGGATTCACAGGTTTTCGGCAATTCTACTATTACAGGCAGTTTCTGCATGAAAAATCTGAGATGGGCCATCAGCGCCTTGCGCCCAGTGGACCCTTGCCATCTGGGGAGATCAAGGATGCTTATGCTCACATCCCTGTGTCTTCTGGACACCGAGGCTCTTCAGGTTTGTGTTGGGAGTCCAACACTGCTAATATGTGGCCTCGTTATCTGGCCTCTCTTCTGCCTCCGGAGTGCTCACCAAGGTACTGATGGAGGCTATGTCTCTGATGAGACCAAGGGACGTCCGCTTGAGACCTACCCGGTCGTCCTTTTTTCGCTTCCCAATCTCTACGTCAGGTCGAGTTAGCTACTCGGCTGGTGATGTCCATTGGGAGTCATTTGGATGGGTGTTCATTCACCTCAAGTTCTCCTTGTTCCCTTGATTGGTATCTCCTTTCCTATGGATGAATCTAGATTCGGTTCAGGCGAGAATCTTACTTCCTCAGCCATAAAGCGGACAATCTGGTTGCATGGGCTCAGTCCCTCTTTGCTGTTCCTGTCCCTTCACCAGGCAGGAAGGCAGCTGGTGGCCCCGTTTGGTGACTTGCTTAGAAGAAGTCCCTTATATTCTTCTACCTGGGGCCCTTCTGCAACTTCTATTGTTAATACTGGACAGGGAACAGCATCACTGAAGCAGGGTCATGTGTGCCTTTCCCCCCTGGTTATGAGTCCCTCTTGGAGTGGATGTACTCTAGGAACCTGTCTGGGGGCAGTTCCACTTCTTGCCCTTCCTAGAGACGGTCACCACGGATGCCAACCTATCAGGTTGATGGGGAGGTTCTCTGCCGTAACCCCATGCGGGTCCGGGGGAGGTGGGGCCTTTAGGAGGTCCATGCACCTATCAATATTGAAACAGTGTTGTTTTCAGGTTGGCACTATCTTGCTTGACTTCTCCTCTTCACGGCCGGCCTGTTTGGTGGCGCTCGGTCTGTCTGACGACTGTGGCATACCTTAATCATCTGTGTGGGACCTGGAGCAGGATGGTCCCTCAGGAAGGTATACGTTCCTGATCTGGGTGGAGGATAATGTTTCCTGCATATCAGTGATATTCGCTCCGGTGGAGGTCCCTCTGCGACAGGATGTGCTAATCCTTGTGTCACTATGAGGTTCAACCAGTGTGGATCTGTTTGGTGCCCCTCACTAGTTCAAGCTCTCGCCCCTCGTTTCCCTGCCCCTGGATCCTCTGTCCGTGGTTATGATGCTTTAGTAACGTTGTGACAGGACATTCTGGTCTGTATGTCTTATATCCGTTCCCCCGGCTAGGCGGGGTTCTGAGCAGAATTGCTCGGATAGGGGGACCATTGCTACTGGTGGCCCCTGGGTGGCCTAGTGAAGTGTGGATTCGCAGACGTGATACCGAGGGTGGTAGATCTGTACGTTCTGCTAGGGGTGCCGCCCTGTTCGCTCAGGGCCTCCCCAATCTACAGTCTCTGGCCTATCCGGCATGACTGCTGATTCTTCCGTCTTTATGGAGACATGCTCCTCTTCTCTGTGTTTCGTAACTATTGGAAGCCTAAGAGCAAGCTTCTTCTTCTTCTTCCATCTCTCATGAGGTATGGCATACCCATATGGATTGGTGTGAGTCTAGGTCTCTTCCCCAGTTGGGCGTTCTCTGTTCCCAGGGCTCTAGAGTTGTTACAGTATGGCTTGGAGTTGGTTCTCCAACTCAGTACTCTGAAGGGTCAGGTTCTGCCCTGTCCGCCTTCCTGTAGAAGTCTTTTGCTTACTTTCCTTGGCTATGCATTCTTTTGGGGATTGCTCACTGCGTTCCCCACTTAATTCTATGGTCCCTGTTGGGATTTGAATTTTTATTCTGTTTGCCTTGCGGGGTGTTCCTTTTGGACCGATCCAAAATGCTGTCTGGCTGTCTTTTACCATTCAAGTTGTCCTTCTGGGACTGTTACTTCAGTCAGGCGTGTGTCGGAGCGGGCAACTCTGTTTAGCTAGCCCTCGTTCCATTGATATGCTCCAGGATAAGGTGGTGTTCTGCTTTACGCCGGACCTTCTGCCTATGGTGGTGTCTTAGGCTCAGGTATTTTAGACATTGTCTTTCTTCTGTGCTATTATTCCTAGTAACTCTGAGGCAAGGGGATCTACTTTCCCTCAACAGGTGCTGGAATTTTTTTCCTGGATTGTCTCTTGTCCCTTAGGGGGACTGATGCCCCTTGGGGTTTGTGGACACCTACCTCTGTATGTGCCTGATCTCATCTGCTTCCAAGGGCTAAGCGGCCCTTGGTCTAGCCTTTACTTGGATGGTTGTCCCTTCTGGTCCTAGGGAAAGTTTGGCTTTTTCCTGGACTACTGTTAGCGTTTAATCTTGTCAGGCTGTTACTCAGGCCTATTCCTTTAAGGGGAAGAGTTTCTTCTCACCTTATTCTGATTCTACTGGTGCCTTGGTATTTTTGGCCCTCAGCGCCAGGTTTTGTGGAACAAGTTTGCTAGACCGCTACTTGTTTTTTGTTAGTACCTTTTCAAGGGATTTCAAGTTGTTGACACTTAGAGCTTTGCTCATGTCGTTCTTGGTAGCAAGGTTGCAGGTGACAGTACTTTTACTGTCTGCTGTGCCTTTTTTGTTGGGGATCCCACCCTACTTTATGGACACTGCTATTGGATGTCCCAAGTGTAAGTATTATATCTGGAGCAGGACGTACTGTATACTTAGAATAATACAATTCTGTGAAATACTCACCTGTAGAATTGGTATTATATGTATACAGTACGTCCTGCTCCACCCCACCCTGGTTTTTGCATTATTCTGGATCCCCTGTATGGTGATTGTTATCATTGTTATCTTTACCAGTTGTTTTTTGGTGGTTAAATTCTCCCGGCTTCTTGTTCACTGCTTTTCAATGCTGGGAATTTGTGGGAGGTCCCTCGGTATATGAAGGGCCGGGAGGAGCCTGTTTTTGCATGTCTGCAGTGCACAGCGCCATCTGGCGGAGGATAACCCAAGTGTAAGTATTATATCTGAAGCAGGACGTACTGTATACGTATAATACCAATTCTACAGGTGAGTATTTCACAGAATTGTATTTCCTACATATATTTTGTCAATAAAACATGAATGTAACATCATTGATGCTTTTGTTTTCCAACTCTGGAAATGAGTCGTCCTTCTTTTTAGCAGTCATGATTATGTGTATTATGTGTATGCACAGGCAAGCGTGGTGGAGGGCCCAGGGCAGAGAATCTGGCGGAGGCCTCTGATACAGTATTTTTTTCTTTAAAGTAATAGTGCAGTGCAAATCACTGATTGGTGCCCCCCCTGAACATGCATTCCATGGTGCCAGCTGCCATTTATTACTCACTGGTCTGTACCATGGTGGCCTAACCTCTTCTTCTCTGCTTTTGTTGGACTCAGCAGTTGTCTTTAGTTCCAGTCTTTGGCACCGTTTCTCTGGGCCTCTTTCTTCTGGCTGAAGAAATGCTGGTGGCATATTTCAGGTGCTCCCTCTATGAGGGATGGAGGAACAAATTATCAGCATTTTTGTTCCATCCTTTTGGAGTCCATATTTCCTAGGCACCTACACGCTCTTTGGCCATAGGCAAGAGGCCCTACATCCGCTGACCTCTGGCCTCATCATTGCCGTCTGGGTGAATTTTGCTGGTGTGCAGTGGAAGCTGTTTACTTTCACCGTGCCAGTAGAATTGGTCATTTCTTTTATGAGCTCTTACTAACAAAAACGCAAGCCAGTGTTATCTCTCAATAAAATAATGAATAAAATCGAACAAATATTTATAGACTCAGAAGCTGCCTTTGGGGTTGTTAAAAGGCTTTCATTATTTTCAATCACTTGAATGTGCACTGCTCATTATGCTTCCAGAACTAAACAAATGATTCAAGGTAAAAGTCAGTCAAAAAGAACCACATAAAGACAGATTAATTTGTTAAAGCACATCAGTTTTCTGTGGAAATCTGTGTGTTACACAGGAAATATGTATCACCCAACAGTTTTTAAACCTTACTGTGGGTGGCCAGATGTTTTCAGTGATGGCCAGGTTCATGGCTGTGGGTAACCAGATCTGTATGGTGCTCGCCACATTTGAATAATGTGGATGTTTGGATCCATGATCTAAAAGTGCTGTGTGAAAAGGAACAGCACCAGACACCATATAATGGTCAACTATATTTGTACTAGTTAATCGGAAAGAATAACATCACTTTCTTCATCAAGTACAAGACATTGTTCTTGGCTGGTTACAGGGGTAAGAATCTGGGAAAGACAGCACATACAAAAAAACATATGGCACATATAAAACAAACATATTCCCTATGCCTCCCATATCCATATACTAGATGTTATCGGCCTATTGCTTTCTAGGCAGCTGGGGTGCTACCTCAGCTTTGTTTTGAAGGACAATGGACATAATAGAAGCTGTTTTGATGCAGGTCGTTCTACAGGCAATCCTTCAGATTTTTAGAAGAGTGACCTGGGTTGTAAGGTCTGAGAGTATTTTGTTTGCGAGAGTAACCATCCTCTTCTGAAATGAGGACTGAAGTGTTAGGAAGGACGCACCTACAACATTTTTTGCTACAATTGTTCTTTGCAGGCAAACCTTGCTGCTCTTTTCAGCAACTTCATGACAAGCAGTGAAGAGAAGCAATTGTTGCATTCTAGAATCCCACTATCAGCTAACTGGCCAGGCCAGTCTCCCTGTGTGGTCTTAGAAGGTATATTCAATAATGGGTTTTCCTATTCCAATATACACTGTCAATGATAATAACTCCAAGGAAGAATACGCTTGAAGTTGCTTCAATTATGGAGTCAGATCAGCTTTCAGAAGCTGATTGCATAGCGCATAAACTTGAGTGGCACAGGACATCGGAAAGCACAGCGAGACAAGGACAAAACAGACTGAAATAGTGTGGAAGGGCCCTAGACTTTCAGAATGGCAAGGAACACGTAGGTTCTCTGCTACTTTAGAAGGCTGTAGAAGCGTGACTCCATGGGGTGTATAGTTAGGGGAGAACATTTATTCGACCAAAGGTGCCAGACCCTTAAATAACGCTGCAAAATTGACTGTGCTATAGTCACCCAATAGGACAATGTGTAATTTTCAAGAACCTCATTGCTGCTATTTATGAAAATTAAAGCTGTAAACAATCAAACTTAACATAAACACCCACATGGCCAAAAAACACACTGGCTTTTAGCCAAAAATGTGAGTTTCGTGGCCTCCAGCTGTGCTGTTTCTGGAGATTGTCTATGAACACCAGCATGTAGGAAGACATTTGAATTCTGTTTTTCCTTACTGGATGTGCTGCTCAGTCTTGAACTTCATACATGTCATGGAGTATATTTAGAATAAACATAATTACTACACATTTCACCTCTTGGCTGGGGCTGTCTGGCACTGTAAAATGTACCTTACTTTGAGTCTTGGACTCGCAATGTGCATGAGCACATCAAATCTTTGGGAGCCTGTCTACTGTGTGTTAACTATCATACAGGACTTCTCCCCACTGCCCTTGTATACAGAGCTCACAGTCTGCCAGGCACTGCTTCAGTGTGGTCTCTCTGTATATGGTGACATAGATACCATGACATGTTTCAGAACCAAATCTCCAAAACCAACCATGTCTTTTAACACCAGAAGCTGCTTCTGTATTTTTTTTAACAATACAACGCAGAACTTGTACAGGTATTTGCATTGTAAATGTTTTGTATAGACCATAATACAAATCATTTAATTCTATGCTTTTGTTTTTTCTAGTACAGTATGAAAAGGTCTAATTTTTGTGTCAGTGATTTAGTATTCCAAACACAGTTCAGATTAATAAATCTAAATTGTCAGTGCATTGCTGACAAAGCTTGTCTCAGAGGTGGCATGAGAAAAATGAGTTATTTTTATTGAATATAAAAATCTTATTAAAGTGTTTGTGACACTAAGTAACTCATTTTGTCAACAATAAATTAATTACTGGATGATTCTAATATAGTATTTAAAGCATCAGTCCATGCTAGCTCGATCCCACATGCTTCTGCTTCCAAACGCCTCCTGACCCATATCTGAGTGTCCACCAGCAATAGCACATCAGCAAAAAAATGCCCATGTGATGTGCTCCCTGCTGCCAGTCAACTAGGGAGCCTGTTTCCACATGACTGGTATCAGGGAGGCGCACCAAGGCAGGGTGCTGTCTGCATTGGAACAGACAGCACTGAAGCTGACTGCAGAGCTCCATGATTCGGTGGTAGCATGCTGCAGATACTTAAATGTATTTATTGTGGTCAAAATAAGTTGGTAATGGATAACAGGACATTATGCTGATGTTTTTAAGAATAGTTGTGTTACACATCTCTACCTAAACATTTCATAAAGCATGTATTTACATATTTGCACAGCAGGAACAGTATTTTTTGGGGAAATATAAGCAGTTGACAAATATACTGTAGCTAGTGTTTGTAGTGTGACATGCAACAGTAAATGGCCCTCCATGAGGACAGCTTGCTGTTTATTTGAAAACTTGCTTTGACTTGTCACTTGTCTCTGTCTCTGTTCGCATGCAGAATATTCTGGTTTGGCAGACATACTAATTTGGGATGCCCAATCACCTAAATAGCTGCGGGAATGCTTGAAATCTTACAGCGACCCCATAGCACTACAGTGGCCTGTGTGACTGCCAGCAGCCAGTGGGGTTTGAGGGTTGTGCACAGCACCATGAACATCTGCCTTGCAATATAAGTTGCATCCAACTTTCAAGCGGCAGTCCGTGTGGCTGCTACACACCTGGTGCCACAGGAGATTAGAACAGTGAGCTTTTTGCCCTTTTTTGGCATTTCTGGGGCTTTAAGAGCTCTACGCTCTGGTTCACAGGGACACTAAAGCAACCTAATGCACCCCCTCATGTCATTGTTGAGCCCTGCAAGAGGGGTGCATTATATACTATACTAGATATACTATTTTTTTCTAGCAGACCTCCTTCCAGTGGAAGACATGCACACTCATGCAGCAGCCACACCTCCTCCTATAGGAAATCTTCACTGCAGTGTGCAGCTGTTTCACAATCCCAATTATACAGAGCCCCATGCACACTTTTTCCACATCCCAAATCAATGATTTTTAAAGAAAACCTGAATTCAATTTTACTTTAGTTCCTATCCAGTGGTATAACTAAATGTGATTAGATGCAACTAGACAGTTAACGACTGAGATTAATGCTTCTTCCTTTCTCTAAATGATGCCATGTGTGCACAAATATGATGAATAAGGTGGAGGAGCAACAATGAGTGCGGTCGCTTGATGGTGGCTCTGCATTGTGTATCTGCACTGTGGCTGACATGCCACCAGAGCTCATTCGAGCTTGGCAGGTGGTAGAGATAGGGGGACCGGCTTCTTTGTGGTGTGGGTGAAGCTTGTGGCAGTTCGGGCTGGCAGTGGAGGATGTAGAGAGGAGGCAGGTCAGCCACATTTGAGCGGTTCCTGGCACCGTCCCTCTTCTCCTCTCTGTCACAAGGCATTGCAATCTTGGTGGTGCCATAGAGGTTCCGCTGCTGGGTGATTCCTCAGGTCCGTTGTTGGTGCCTGCTGCTGGGAACTGCCTACTGCCTTGACCAGCCTCTGTGACCTGTTCTGGTGCCTGCTTGTCAGCTGAGGACCTATCAGTGACGGCTGCTGCCCCACATGCTTCTCTGCCCATGGATCAGCTAGGGCTCCATGGGGTGCAACCTTTTTATGTGGCAAACTTTTTAGCTATCGGGAGTTGCTCTCGGGGTTTTGTATCTTAACGGAGGGTGGTGCCACGTTTTCCATGTGCCAGACACGTCTGATCTTCCATTCTGGGGCACCACTAGTCATCAGTGCGTGGGTTAACCTCAGCCATAGGCAGGGACTGCAAGATAGAAAAAAAACTAGCTCCTCCCGGCCTTAATAGGGCAGGATGTGGCAGGATATCCTCAGTTAAATGAAAAGCAGTACAGCCATAGCCCCGGGCGGGGAGAAATGCTAACCTGCGCATAATGCGTGCAACCAGAAACAGTGCAACAACGCTCAAGTAGTAGAAGGCATCAACCGCAGTCGTAACACAACAGTAGGGCAGGTGTGGTGTCCCGGAATAGAAGCAGAAGATGTCAAGTGTAGAACTATGGTTACAGGTAAAAAAACAGCACATTTTACAGTTTGTAAAAGCTCATTATAAGACTGGATCAAATTTAAAGGAGCAGTATCGCGAAATTTGCATTAAAAAAGATAAATAATTAAATAGCCATACAATAGCTTATAACATGTGTATAAATAATCTGGCGATAGAAAAAGAAAAAAATATCTGCCTCTCTTTTAAATTGTATAATTATAATGGCTCAGTCCATTTGCTGAATAGGGGGATCTGCTGGGTTTATATTTAGTGAGCTGCTTCATTTAGCCCACTGGTCTCCTAGCAACACTTTACCTCAGAGGCTGACACTGTAACGGCTGTGTGTGTGTGAGGTGCTGCTTTTGTTATGAGACCAGGTGACTCAAATGTGTAAAATCTATACAAAATAAACTAAACTGACTGAAAATGACTGAAATTCTTCTTTGAATAACTGTGCAGGAAAATCTAAAAGTATTAAAGTGGAACAAAACCCCATTCTAAATCAGGATGCCCCACTGTGTGAAACGACCCCTGGATAACCACAGATCCCCCCATTTTTCTGGTGCGCTTACGCAGATAGTCATTTAGACAGGCCGGGCGGCCAGGAAGGTTACTGCTCAGGCTCCCCATCTGCGTGCAAACAGAGCTGATTGGATGAGAGCCCGCGCATGCGCTGTGGGACAGGGAAAGATACGTTTTCACAGGCGAACTTGGGGATTTCACATATCAGGGCATCCCAAGTCGGGATGCCCCTAGGGGCACAAAACAAAACTCCAGATAGTGAAAATCCTGGGTTGGGCTTTGCTCAAAACACACAAAGCTGAAAGAAAGATCATATGGAAAAAAAAGAGAAAATGGTAAACTGAACAATTTTGCAGCAGAGGCAACATGAAGGGAAAACTGTCAAAATCAGCTAAATGACTTCTAGAGCTTTTCTCTCTGTTTTATATATATAAGTTCTGGCCAGGCAATGTTGCAATGTTATCTGATGCTGGACGGCTGCCAGCACTGAACAGCTGAGACTTTGATACATTTTCCTCAGCGTGGAACTGATACATTGTTGCACCCCTCTCCTCAGTGTGGAACAGGCCAGAGTGTCGGCGCCCGACACTGACAAGACATAAACATCAGCTATTAGTCTCCAGCTGCTCAACACACACATCATTTTTTTCTACATTTGTAATTCTTACTCCAACACTTATCTACATTCAAAGTACCATTTAAATATAAGTCACCAAGAAAAATTCGCGATACTGCTCCTTTAATCAACTTTCCTTAAAATATCTCATAAAAGTTAGGGTAATTTCATGCTGTATTTTGGAAAAGGCATCAGTTATTGTGGGATAAATCTTTACTCAAAGAAAGAACATTACATATAAATGTTTAAAAGGGAACACATGCTGGTTATCAAAGCTGACCAAGATTCAAAAAAGAAAGTGTAGTAAATTGCTCCCCTAAAGCCCCGCTCTGGTAAAAACTCTTTGAGAGTTCTTAAACCAGACCAACAGCCTGGCACATTGGAAAAGGTAGCGGACATTTTGGATCTTCAACTCCCAACTGACATAACTGACAAAGCACAGTAACAGGAAGCCCAGCAGCACTTCCTGTTTGCAGCTGGCCTGCAAATGCATGAGGCGCCATCTTGTTTTTAAAATTTATCTCAGCATGAGTTAGAAAAAGGTAAATGAATGTTTATGTGCAGCAATCTAAATTGCCCTGGGGAGGGATGCATATGAGCACTGTTTGTTGTGTTGGTCTGGTTTAAGTAATTTTTGACTACTGGTCCACTTTAACTCTATGCAGATGTTCTGGAATAACAGCTCGATTCTTTGCTGCAGAATTGCTTGGGAGCCGCCATCTTGTCACACACATAAGCATGAGGGGAGAGCTGTGTCATCAGTAGCCCTCACACTAAACTGAGAGATAAATGCCTCAGAAACACGGGAAGCTGGTGTATTATGTTATAAAAACACACTGTTACGCACCGGGTTGAACGTGCGAAGAAGTGGACCCGCGGGATCTGCAGAACTGTTTGGCAGATACCGCGTCAGGGGAGCGGAGTCTAAGGAGCCACTAGTTTTCACCAGAGCCCACCGCAAGGCGGGATGGTCTTGTGCGGCAGGTGACTCCCAGGTCGCTACCCCCCAACAGCGGCACAGTTCCACAAACTGCTGAGGTGACGTGCAGTAGAGACAAACAGTGGTCGAAGGAGAAGACCGAGGTCAGGACTGGCAGCGCGGGTTCAATAGCGGAGAAACAAGCCGAGGTCGGGACGGGCAGCACAGGTTCGAAGGTCAATGGGAGAGCCGAGGTCATACACGAGGAATCAAGCAATACAGCGACTGTCATTCACGGGAGAACACCGAAGATCCGGCACAGGAAGAGCCGAAAAGGGATTGGATGGCCAGACACCAATAATCAGGACCTTGGCCCTTTAAATCTGTGAAGGTTGACGCGCGCGCCCCCTAGTGGCCGGGGACGTGCGCGCACGGAAGGCGGAACTGCAGCAGTAGGAGGAAGCCGGCGGCCATGCCGGTCAGAGGAGGAAGCGCGGGGACCAGGTAAGGGGAGAACGCAGCCTGGGGGGCCAGCAGCGGACGCCCAGATGGCGGTAGAGCGGGGAGCGCTGCAGGAAGGTGACGCAGCGCTCGCCCGAGGAGAGGCACGGAGGGGGGCGCTGCGCGGGGAAGACGCAGCGCTCGCCCTAACACACACACACTTAATAACCAGCTGCTATGGGGAAATCTGCAACAATGTTTCTTTATGACTGTTCACTGCAGACTAAAATTATACATTTCTTTCAGCTGTGCAGCAGAGCAACGAGTCATCACCGCTGATGGCTTTCTACTAGAAATCTAGGAGGATTGCACTGATATGTGAGTCAATTTTGTCTGTGGGATTGGGTTTTTATATAAACTGGACTCATGTTTGTGGCAAGATGGCTGCTGCCATGCAGTTATGCAGCATAGGATCTGCATGGTGTTAAGATCCATAGGCTGGCACATTACTTTAATGAAAATTCAGTTTTAAACAAGACCAACAGACTTGCAGTTAGGAAAAAGACTCCCCAAAACTCCTTTGCCCCATTTGCATGAATGATTCATATCATGATCAGCACTTACATTTGCTCCTGCATCCACTCAAAGCTGAAACGCCACCTCACAGGTTTTCTCCTGGTAGCAGCCATTTTGAGGCTTCCTTTGCCAGCATCCCAACCATGCTGCTACCTGAATTTAACTGACATAACCCCACAATGCACAGCAGAAGGAAACTTCCTCTTTGCAGACGACTTGCAGTTCCATGAGATGCCATTTTCTTTTTAAGATTGACTACAGCAGGAGTTACAAAAAAGGTAAATGATTTTTTATGTGCAGCAATCTGAATTGCGCTGGGAATGGCTGCATATGAGCACTGTTTTTGAGTCCTGGTCCGATTAAATGTTACTATTTTCACTCTACCAGGTATTGTTCCTCTCCAGTGAGGCATCCTGATTTGGTATGCTCTGCTGTGTGTATCCCCAGGAACCTCCCTTAAAAACTCCATATATCAGACAATTTGGGGGCTTTTACAGTAGGGCATCCCAAATTGGCATTCCTCGGGGATGAGTAAATCTGACATTCTTCTTTTTTAATTAATGTTTTATTTTAAAATTAGGCTTGAAACAATCTTTATTTTTCTGACATATTTTAAAACAAGTTTACTGAATCGAGGCCCTTGATGGAAAAGCATGAAGCTAAATGTACTGATGTGTAGTATTTGTATTAATCATATTTTCTTAGTATGGACTGTAATGAATACAGTAGAAAATGTCCACCTGTCCGCCAATAATACAGTTGTGTGCCAAAGTTTTAGATAAAGTTTGCCTGGCCCAGAATCATATTTATTTCTTATACAAACCAAATAGGTTTCTGCTTTACTAATAATACAAATTTAAATGCATTTCAAAAGCTTTGCACCTTTCTGTCTATTCAGTTAGCCAGTAAATGGGCTTAAACTGACTTTAGACCTTTTGCTTAAAACCATGTTGCCAGGATTTCATAAGTAACACAGTATAAAAGAATAACTTGACAAAGTGTATTTCGAGTCAAAACATGGTTCCTGCTTGACAGTTGTGTTTGAATAAACTGCATAATTTCTCACCTCATTGCTAATTTCTTTACTACCTCCCAAATTTTACAGTGCCATAAAATACAGCATTAGAAATGTATCACAAAGAGCATTCAGCACGCAAGCTAGCTAATAGCAGCCATTCCTATCATTTCAACATTATTTATTTTTATTCAGGATGTTCATCATAACACATTAGAATGCCGGAGTGCATAACTGGAACAAACTTCAGCTTCTATAATGACTGAGCAATTCTATGAGGCATTACTAATCTCTGTTTTTAAAGCTGTCTTTCTATCTCTATATTGCTGGACTAAAGAAAAAATTCCTTTATAGCGGTGGTATGTTTATTTGAAAATTCTGTCCTGTGGGACTCAGTGGGGGTAACTGAAGTCCTCGCTGAGTGTAGAGCTGCTGCTTAGAGGGCGGGGCTTATGCCAGATAAGGGGAGTGAGAACAGCAGTGCTGAGGAGATGTGATAGGTTCATCCTCTTCTAGTGCGATAGAGAGCCCTGTTGATCTTGATGAAATGTATGTGATATGGGGGATTCCCCTGGGATAGGTGGGTGGGACAAAGCTTCCCAATTTACAGCATGAGGCTCATCCCCTTCCTGATAACAACACCAGATCTAGCCTTCCTGAAGGCATTATTAGAAAGACGGCCCAGGGGCCTTCTAGTGGGAGGCAGGGTCCTAAGTATGAGAACCCTTTTGAAGATATATATCATCTGGCAGCTTACTTGATGTCCCATGCTTTCTCTTTGCTGTGGTCACAGAAAGGAAGGGGATTTTCTTCTTTCTCTACCTCTATCTCCAGCACCTCCCCCTGATCTGGACCACCAATCCAATCCCGAGGCTCATGTCAAGTTGATAGCCCCTCTATTACTAGAATCAATCCCAGCTCACTTCAATGCAATGCACACAGTGTGCTTGCATCACTCGGCCCCTGATGCTTCCGTCACAAAGGACAGCACCACATGAGGAAGATAAGGTGAAACTGAATTTATTATTACTCTGGCAATGCCTTGTAGCCTTACACAATGGGAATACTTTTGAGTGTGCCTGGACAATCACTGCTGCTGGGCAAACTTACACATGGCCAGCAGCAGGGTTTTGTGTGTGCAGGTACCACTTCTCCCATCTGTTTGTACGGTTGCTGGCAACAAATTGCAGTTTGACTTTCCCTTTTTTTAAATCCTGCCCATGCCCCCCAGAGCCAACCTGGGCAGCAGGCATAACGGCTGTTAACCCAGGGCTCAGAGGGCAACCAGGGCCCCTGGTCCTGCCGGTTTCCCAGCTCCTATTCCCTTCGGTATGGATCTGTTGCTCTTTCAGGGGTGTACCCCTGGAAAAAAACAGGCCCTTACAAATGTGCACTAGGCTCTTCCACACCCCCAGTATCCAATAAGGGTGTGTGAGTAATCAGGCAGGGGAACGAGCATGCCACTCGCCAGTACTGGCAGGTGAACAGGCAAAGGACCCCTTTGCCTGTTCACCCAACTTAGTTTTAAAACACCACATAAATTTACTTTTAATCTTTTTTTGTTCAGTTTTTGTTCAGAACAAACTCTAAAGCTCACTAACCTGGCAAACTAAGCATAGGAGCTGGTAATCACAGGGCTCAATGGCTGAACTGCCAATTCATGGCCCTAGCTATTACCGGCCCTTATGCCCTACAGCACAGGTCCAGTACTGTTCACTGGGCACTCCAAAAGTAAAAACTTGTTTGATTCAGGCAGTGTTTTTTAAAGGACTTTTGGCCAAGAACAGGTTTTCCTCTTCCGGAAAATCTGTCCAGCAAAAGCTTGAGAGTGCTTCGCTAGGCGACATGCTCTTTTCATTGATAAAAGCTATGGCACTATAACTGACTTGCTTTTTATCAATGAAAATGACAGCAACCACTAGTGTTTTTTGTATACTATGATTTATTAAAACAAATAAAATGCGTACCTATTTTGCTTGGATGTCATTTTGCTAAGTTCACAAGTGTATTTGTATATCTTTGCCTTATTTGTATAAGGCAATTTAAAAGCTAAAATATATGTATATCTCTAAAATTACACCACAGTGTCTAATAAGTTCATTTGTCAATAACACGCAAGGAAAAGCTAGATGATGCAGTTTAAAGAGTTATATTTAAGAGTTATATAAGTGTGCCATACACTCCACTTCGATCTTCATGACATGTGGGTAATCTCCAGTAGAGGGCGAACTTGTGCAGAGATGAATATGCAAAAAAAGAAAGCCCCTCCCAGTCCATATATACCTGGGACCTCCCACCAATTTCCCAGTTCCTTCTCTGCAGGGAAGGCGACAAGACAGAAGATGAAGACTTTTACTTGCAGGTAAGCCGGGCCCGCGCCCGGCCGTTTATTGTCCCTATTGCCAGGACCCTTTCTAAATTGTCCCTATCTGAGCCTCCCAGCTTAGGCTGCGGGTCCTGGTGAGGGTAGGAGCACCCTATGGGTGCGGAAGGAGCATTGCTCCACAGTGAGACCTCATTATGGGGTAGGCGGTTACCCAGGTTTTGGTGATCCTGGTGTGGGATGCCCCGTCCCTACATGCCTGTGGCCCTATTCGGGCCGGGTTCCCCCCCCTTCCGGGTCCCTTACTTCCCTCTAGGGGGCAGGCGCTGGGGGATGCCGTTGATACAGCCACTGTTTTGTCACATCTATTGGAGGTGTTGGATATTGACCCACCTGAGGCGCCTCCTCTCAAGAAGTGGGAAATTTTTGGGGCCCACAAGCCCCGTCTGGAATTCCCTACCCAGGGTCATTTTGATGCGCTGATCCTGAAAGAATGGGAAAGGCCCAGTCGGCTTCCTGGTGCGCCTCAGGGATGGGATAAGAAGTATCCTTTCCCGGTGGAGGCGTTTAAGCGATGGTCTTCTCCTCCCGAGGTCGATGCGCCAGTTTTGGGATTGACTAACTCTTCTGTGCTGAACACCCCTGACGCCACTTCCCTTAAGGATGGCGAGGACAAGCACCTTGATCAGATGGTGTGTCACGCATTTGCCAGCGTGGGCTCGGCCCTGCGGCCTGCCCTAGTGTCGCTTGCTACCAGGTCTCTTATCAGGGACTGGCTGAATGACGCTCAGTTTGATCTGGCTAGCGATGAGTTCGCTACCCTTAAGAGATGTGAATTGTTCATGGGTTTTGTCTTGGCTGCTATGGAAGATTCTATTGTCATGTGTAGCAGGACTTCAGCCCTATTGGTGGATATGCGCAGATTGGTCTGGCTCCGACAGTGGACCGTGGATTTTGGGGCCAAGAAGTCGCTTACAGCTCTTCCCTTCCTGGGTGCGCGGCTGTTTGGAGATAAATTGGATGCCGTTGCTAAGGGAGGTAAGTTACCTCAGCGGAAGAAACAGCGCCGTCCCTTTCGGGGGGCTGGCTCGTTCACTCCTTCCTTTCGAGGGGCCAGAGCGGCTAGAGGTTTGGCCTTCTCGGGTGGCAGGGGCTCGTCCTGGAAGAGGGGCAGAGGTCGGGCACGTCCCGCGGCTGCCTGGAGTTCCAAGTCCAAGCCCGCTGTTAAACCGGCGCAGCAATGAAGGGGCACCCTCACCCGCACGGGTGGGGGGACGGCTGCGGCTCTTCTTCCAGGTCTGGGCCCGGGAGGTCACAGACAATTTGATTTTGGAAGTGGTCTCCTCCGGGTACAAACTGGAGTTCGAGTACTGCCCGCCTCCAAGATTCTTAAGGTCTTGGGTGCCCTCGGACCCTCAGGCTGCACAGGGGCTCCTGTTAGCAGTAAAAAACCTTCTGGACATGGGAGTTATTTGCCGGCTGCCTCAGTTGGAGTGAGGCAGGGGTTACTACTCCAACCTTTTCACGGTTCCCAAAAAGGAGGGTTCGGTGAGATCCATTCTAGATCTCAAGTTTCTCAACAGGTTTATCAGAGCCAAAAAGTTCCGCATGGAGACTTGGCTATCAATTCCCTTCGCCAAGGGGATTTTATGACATCCATAGACATCAAGGATGCATATCTGCATGTTCCGATTTTTCCGGCGCAGCAGAGATTCCTCCGGTTTGCGGTGGAGGATCAACATTATCAGTTTGTAGCTCTTCCCTTCCGACTGACCTCGGCGCCGAGGGTCTTCACCAAGGTCTTGGCGGTAATAATGGCCCTGCTCAGAGCTCAGGGCATTCGCATTGTGCCTTATCTGGACGACCTGTTGATCTCAGCTTCTTCCCTCCATCAGGTGGAGCTGGACACCCACCAGGTGGTGTCGACTCTGGAGAGGTTCGGGTGGGTGATCAACCGCCCCAAGTCTTCTCTCTCTCCGTCACGAGTGATTTCATTTCTGGGCATGAATCTGGATACCATTCAGGCCAGAGTGTTTTTGCCCCAGACCAAGGTGCGGGGGATTCAGGATCTGATCTGCCTTCTTTGGGCCAGTCCTTGTCCCTCTATCCGACAGGGGATGAAACTGGTGGGATTGATGGTGTCCTCCTTCAAGGCGGTACCGTTTGCACAGTTTCACATGAGATCTCTTCAACTTCACCTATTGACGCATTGGGGCAGGTGTCCGCAGTCATTGGATCAACCTTTCAGGATGTCTCCCAGGGTTCGGCAGTCCCTTTGGTGGTGGCTGGAGTCGAGCAACCTGTTGAAGGGCAGATCCGTTCTGGTCCCTTGTTGGGAGACGGTTACCACGGATGCCAGCCTGTCGGGCTGGGGAGGTTATTGGAAAAGTCATCAGTTCAGTGGGGTGTGGGGTCCTCAGGAGGCTCACACCCTCATCAATGTCTTGGAGCTCAGAGCCATCCGACTGGTTCTGGCACGGCTGACCTCACATTTACAGGGTCTGCCGGTTCAGGTTCGTTCAGACAACCAATACATCAATCACCAATGAGGGACTCGCAGCAGGAGTGCCCTCAGGGAAGTCTCTCTGATCCTGCACTGGGCGGAGAGCAATGTTCCTTGCATTTCGGCAGTCTACATTCCGGGAGTGGAGAACATGGAGGCGGATTCCCTGAGCAGGGGATCCTCTTGCCAAGGAGAGTGGTCTCTCAACCCCGAGGTTTTTCTGGATCTTTGCCGCAAGTGGGGGACTCCGAAGGTGGATCTCTTTGCCTCGAGGCAAACTTCCGACCTTTGTGTCTCTTTCTCAGGATCCTCTATCTCTGGCAGTGGATGCCTTGTCCCTTGCTTGGAAGGATCTGGGTTTTCTTTACCTGTTTCCGCCCGTCTCCATGCTGGGCAAGGTAGTTCGCAAACTGGCTCTAGATGGGGCGCCAGCAATTCTTGTGACTCCAAGGTGGCCAAGAATGGTTTGGTACGCAGACGTTGTAAGGCTGGCCATAGATCAGTACCGGCTTCCCATGTTCCCGGATCTGTTATCTCAGGGTCTACTACTTTACCCCAATTTACAAACGCTGGCTTTGACGGCTTGGCTGCTGAAACCTTCATTCTGAAGGAGGAAGGTTTGTTCAGACCTTGATTAGAGCTAGGAAGCGGTCCTCTTCTGGCATTTACTATAGGACTTGGAAGTCCTATATTGATTGGTGTGAGGCTAGGGCCTTGCCTTGTAGGGTGTTTTCGATTCCTAGGATTTTGGAGTTTCTTCAGCATAATCTGGATCTTGGGTTCCAGCTTAGTACTTTGAAAGGGCAGGTTTCTGCTCTGTCGGTTTTCTTCCAGAGGTCTTTTGCCTTACACCCACTGGTTAAGACCTTTTTCCAAGGGGTCGCGCACGTGCGGCCCCCTCGGAAGGCTGTGGTTCCTGTTTGGGATTTGAATTTGGTTCTTTCGGCTCTCCAGGGTCCTCCTTTTGAGCCGCTACAGGATATTGCTCTTTCGGTTCTCACTCAGAAGGTTGCTTTCTTGGTGGCTATTACCTCTGTTCGGCGTGTCTCTGAGTTGGCGGCTCTGTCGATTCAGGCCCCTTACTTTGAGAGACACCAGGATAAGGTGGTTTTTCGTTTTAAGTCAGATTTCCTTCCTAAGGGGGTGTCTGCTTTCCACCTCAATCAGGATAATAGCCTCGATTCAGAGAGACACAAAAAACTTCCGTTTTAGTTCCGATCTGTGAAATGTTTCCGTTCTCGTATGAGTGTACGAGCGATTCTGTGCATGCATTGAAAACCTTCTGTAAAGTTTCCGTCCGTTCGTACGGCAGATTACGAATTACGCAGATGTCATTTTCCATCCAGACTTTTCCATTTCATTTCCACATGTTACAACGTAGGCTTTCGTTTTTGCCCTTTTCCCATCGTATCCTCCAAGAAATCCTTTATGTTTCCCGATAGATTCTGTTTTCCATTCCACAAAAAATAATCGTCCAGACAAAATCCTTACGATCTTGCGCCTGCGCACTACAAACTTAACTCATTAAAGTGCTTGCATACATAATTTCACTCCCATCACTTCTACTACAATGTTTAGCTAAACCACTTAGCGCTATCCTCCATCTTCCCTTTTGGCCCCTTAAAGCTCACCCAAACCACTTAGCACTATCCTCCATCTTCCCTTTTGGAACCTTAAAGCTCACCCAAACCACTTCTCGGTCATGTGAATATTCATCTTTAACCCTTTCAGTGCCAAGCACGTAGTTTCTACGTGCTTGCTTCCACTCCACTTAAGTGCCAAGCACGTAGAATCTACGTGCTTGACTTTCCCCCCTGCTAGTAAAAAAAATAAAAATCAAAAATACTCACCTGACCCCTCGTTGGATCCGGCTGGGTCTCCTCTTTAATTTGGTGCCATCCGATCCCCCGTGGGGGGTCGGATGGCTCCAGGAGAGCCCCCGGAATAGGGCCCCCTCCCGTTTGGCAGCAGCAGCTGCTAACTGTAAAAAAAAAAAATAAAAATAAAAATGACATTTACTTACCTGCAGTCGCGCTGCCTCCCTCCGGGTCTCCTCTTCACTGGGGGGGGCCTCCGATAGCCCCCCAAGCCTCTTCAGCTTCAGGGGAGAGCCTGAAAGGGCTCTCCCCCTCCTCTCCCGACGGGCACCGCCATCTTGTTGTTAAGCCCCGCCCCTTCGGGGGTGGGGCTTATGACGTCACTCCCGGGCCTCTTGCTGTCTCTCCTCGGCTCAGCTGTCAGATGCCCTGGTGATCGCTGGGCAGAGCAGTGGAGGGGCAGGGGATGCTCTGATCCCCTGCCCCCCCTCCTCTGGCCAGCGATCACCAGGGCATTTGACAGCAGATCGACACAGGAGCTGACAATTGGGTGAGGTGAGTAAAGTAAAAAAAAAAACTTTTTTTTTTTTTTTAATAAATGAATTTTTGTGTGTGTGTGTGTTTTTTTTTTAATGTTAACCCTTTGTGAACTGGTAAGGGGTCCATGAGACCCCTTATATCAGTTCACAAGGCTTGGGTCTGGCAAGCCACCTGCAACTAGCGGGTGGCTTGCCATTAACCCCCGCACCCCCAATTACCTGCCTCCCCAAAGCCCAGGGGGGGGCAGAAGAGCCCGGTCCCACACAGGGTATGTAGGCTCGTAGGCTGCAGGGTGGGGGGCCACAAAAGCTGACCCTCCACTCTGTTCCTACAAGCCCCCATAGCTGGTCCCGGGCTGGTTATGACGGGTAAGGGGGACCCTACATCATTTTTTTTTTAATTTCAAGGGTTAGGCTTAGGGTTAGCCTAACCCTAACCCTTAAAATTAAAAAAAAAAAAGGGTTCCCCCCCCCCCGGAGGGGGGACCTTACGTAATTTTTATTTAATTTTTAAGGGTTAGGGTTAGCTTAACCCTAACCCTTAAAATTAAAAAGAAAAAAATGGGTTCCCCTCTACGTAATATTTTTTATTTTTAAGGGTTAGGGTTAGCCTAACCCTAACCCTTAAAATTAAAAAAAAAAAAAAGTATTTTTATTTTTATGGGTTAGGGTTAGCCTAACCCTAACCGTTAAAATTCAATAAGAAATTAAAACATTTTTTTTAAGGGTGAGGGTTAGGGTTAGGTTAACCCTAACCCTTAAAAAAAAAAAAAAAAATGACATGGGGGGGGGGGGGGGTCCCCATTTTTTGGGGGGAATTTTTATTTTTGTATATTTTTAAATTTTTAAGGGTTAAGGTTAGCCTAACCCTAACCCTTAAAATTCAAAAAAAATTAAAAATTTTTTTTTAAGGGTGAGGGTTAGGGTTAGGCTAACCCTAACCCTTAAAAAAAAAAAAAAAAAATGACATGGGGGGGTCCCCATTTTTTGGGGGGAATTTTTATTTTTGTATATTTTTTTATTTTTAAGGGTTAGGGTTAGCCTAACCCTAACCCTTAATATTCCCCAAAAAAGGGGGGACCCTATGTCATTTTTTGGGGGATTTTTGAGGGTTAGGGTTAGCCTAACCCTAAACCCTTAAAATTACCCCCAAAAATGCCCCCCCCCTGGAAGGGGGGACCCTATATCATTTTTTTTTATTAACCCCTTATGTTTATAGTGTGGATAGTAGTTGTATTTTATTTGTAAATGTAATAAAGTGCTCTTTTCAGTTTGGGGGGTCTCCAGGGCAAGAATGGGGGGGCTACCGATACATATGTGGTACCGTTGTAATCGGGAGAAATGGGGCTATCACATGCAATATGGTTTTCGTTAAAAAAAAAAAAAGGTTTTATTTAAAATAAAGGAGACAATTGTTTAAAAAATATATATTTTTTGTTTTTTTAAGCAGAAATATTCAAAAAACAGTAGAAAAATTACAAACAAGACATTTCATGTTAAAGCCTAAACTCTACTGCAAAAAATGTATATGTAATGTATATAATTTTTCTGGAAATTCCAGCAAAAATCACGGTTAATCATGCCGCAAAATGGGGAAAAATGACCTGTCAACAGAGGGTGACAAAACTTCAAGTAGGCTGACAATTAAAAGGGTTAATAGTACCTATGCATGTTGGGTATTGTTCTGCTCGGGGGACCTTGCGCTTTCAGATTTAGCTTGTTTTTTCTTGTTTGCATATTGATATTTTAGGAAAACATGGTTTTTATTCTGCTTTTTTATAATTGTTTTTAGGGAAACCCTATGCAACCTAAGAATTCTTCAATGGATTACTTCCAGAAAGATGAGCCCACTACAACAAGCTCAGTACTCTTAGAAAGCTTAACATGTGTACTTTCAGGGAATATATGGTTTGTGGGGATATTCTAAATTTAAAGGGTTGTTTTGGTTGAAAAATCGCAAGGTGCGCACTTTGTCTGCAGAGCTGAAATTTTTAAGTAAAATTACCGTTATGCGCACGCTTTACTTTGGGGTGTTTGACAACTCTTCCCTTGACAGTACCTATGCATGTTGGGTATTGTTCTGTTCGGGGGTTGTTGCTTTTTCAGATTTTATATGTTTTTTTCTGTTTGCATATAGTTTTTTTTAGGAAAATGTGGCTTTGATTCTGTGCAACCAAAGAATTGATTGAGGGATTACTTCCAGAAAATTGCGCCCATGTCAACAAACCTGGTACGCCTAGAAACCTGAGGTGTATACTTCCAGAGAATATATAGTTTTTGGGGGGTATTTCAAATTTAAAGGGTTCTTTTTCTGGAAAGACCGCAAGGTGCGCTTAGCGCGGTGCATAGTTGTATTTTAGCTGAAAATCTCCTAAAGCGCTGTTTCAGTTTGGGGGAGTCTCCTGGGCAGGAAAGGGTGTCTACCTATACATATGTGGTAACGCTGTGACCGGGATTAATTGGGGTTTCACATGCAATAAGATTTTATTGACAAACTTTTATTACAAAAAAACACTACAAATTGCAAAAAATAGATTTTTTTTTTATTTTTTTGCACATATTTCACCCAAAAGTATTGAGAATACACCTAAAAAATTGCAAACAAGACATTTCATGTTAAAGCCCAGACTCTGCTGAAAAAAACAATATATCATTTCCCTGGGAAATCCCTGGAAATCCCTTCAAAGATCACATTTGAACATGGGGAGCGCAAAATAGTGCAAAATGGTCTGGCACCAAGGGTGACAAAAACTCCAGGTAGGCTGGCAGCGAAAGGGTTAAATATTTCTGGGCCCATTAGTTTTGTGTTAATGTATTTTGTAAATGAAATGACATCAAAATTTTGAAAATTTTACATTTTTACAACTATAAAAAACAAAATACATAGCAATGGCAGGCCACAGAACATTATTCTTCATCTGTGGTCCCCAACGGGTTGCACAGCTCCTGCATCTCGCCCACCAACTGAAGAACCCTGACACTCAGTTGTGCCACTCTGGCATGTGTGGTCCCTGTTAAAAAACGTAAATTAAAATATTGGTATAACCTTGTTGGGGTCATACTGCAGTGCCCCCTCCTGTATGGTCCAAACACCTAAATCTGGACTTCAAAAGCCAGAGGGCCATCGCCACCACGGCCCGGGTTTTGCATAGTGCCCGATTAGAGAACCCCTGGCCTGCATTCTGCAGGCAAAGAACGGGCATCAAGAGCAAGGGCGAGTGGCACATCTTGCAGTTCCTGCAACCAAATATAATAGTGTAAATAATTACACAAAGCAAAGGTAACCAACTAAAACAATAACTCCTACAACAAATTAAGATTCAAGTTCAACAATCCAAATATAATTCACAAAGGACATAAGTCTAAAAAAATTTAGCAATTATATGGATGTGTGGGAAAATAAATGTTTACATGTTAAGGACTAATTAAGGTCAGCATTAAAATGCTTCTATAAGGCATACATGAAATGTATTGATTCAGGTATGCATTGCTATGCAATTTATGGCCTCGGCCATGCTGATACATGCAATGCCTTGGTGCTAAAGGCGCGCAGACTCCTCCACATAGCCGCAAAACATGTTCAACAATAGCAATCCGAGCCCTCAAAGGTCCCGTAAGTGGATCGGAAATGAAACAGATTTATAGGGTGGTGATCCATCGGAAATCAGCTCTCTGAATCAGACGGAAGCTCTCTGAATCAACTGAAGTTTTCTGAAGGAACGGAAAATTTCCGATTTTGTTTGGAAAATGATCCGAACTAACGGAAATGTTCCGATTTGCTTCCGATCATCGGAAGCGCATTCCCGAACGTTTGTGCGAGTAGAAAATAGACGAAAAAAAGCAAAAAAATGACAAACACCCACTAAAACTTTCACAGACAGCTACTGAAGTCCGGACGAATGTGTCTCTGAATCGAGGCTAATGACAAGGAGAGGGTTCTGCACAATTTGGATGTTGTTCACTGTGTGAAGTACTATTTGGTGACTACTTCTTCCTTCCGCAAGACGAACGCTTTTTTCGTGGTGCCCTGTGGGCCCAGGAAAGGTTTGGCGCCTGCTAAGTCTACGATTAGCAAATGGATTCGTCAGGCCATTGTTGGGGCCTATTCTTCTAAGGGGAGGACTCCCCCTTTTAGGATCACTGCGCACTCTACTCGTGCTGTTGGTGCATCCTGGGCTTTTCAGCACCAGGCTTCTGTTGAACAAGTTTGTAAGGCTGCTACTTGGTCTTCCGTTCATACTTTTTCCAAGTTTTACAAGGTTGATGTGCGGGCTTCAGCGGATGCTGTTTTTGGCCGCAAGGTTCTGCAAGCTGCAGTGGTTTGAGTTGGTACATTCTTTACTGTTTCTGGTTCCCACCCATGACGGACACTGCTATTGGATGTCCCACATGTCATGAAGATCGAAGTGGAGTGTATGGCACACTTAGAATAATACTGTTTTGTGAGTACTCACCTGTAAAACGGGTATTATGAGTGTGCCATACACTCCACTTCGCCCCACCCTGTTTTTCAGGTATTCTGGAGCTTTTATATGGTGAACCATTGGTTTTAATTATTAACCCTTTAAATGCCAGCCACGTAAAATTTACGTGGTTGCCTCTCCGTCACTTATGTACCAGCCACGTAAAATTTACGTGCCTGGCATGTACCCCTGCTAGCGGGCAAAAAAAAAAAAAAATACTCACCTGACCCTTTGTTGGATCCGGCCGGGTCTCCTCTTTAATTTGGTGCCATCCGATCCCCCGTGGGGGTTCGGATGGCTCCAGGAGAGCCCCCGCAATAGGCCGCCCCCCCGCTTCTGCAGCAGCAGCTGCTAACTGTAAAAATAAAAAAAATAAAAATGACATTCACTTACCTGCGTGTGCGCTGGCTCCCGCTGTCCCTCCTCTTCACCTGGGGGCCTCCGATCCCCCCCCAGGACTTACGGATCTTCAGGAGAGAGCCCGGGAGACTCTCTCCCCTTTCCTCCTCGATGGCGGCCGCCATCTTGCCGCTAAGTCCCGCCCCTTGGGGGCGGCGCTAATGACGTCATCCCGGCCCCGATCACCGGCTTCAGATCTCTCAGCTGTCAGATGCCGGTGATCGGTGCCCGGGGAAGGAGGTGGCAGGAGATCCTCTGATCTCCTGCCTCCCCCTTCTCTGGATGCCGATCACTGGCATCTGTCATCAGAGTGGCGAGGGACAAGAGCTTACAATCGGAGGTAAGTACATTTATTTTTTTAATAAAATACTTTTATTACTTGTGTGGGGTTTTTTTTCACAGTTAACCCTTTGTGAGCTGGTAAGGGGTCCATGAGACCCCTTATACCAATTCACAAGGCTCTGGGTCTGGCAAGTCACCTGCGGCTAGTGGGTGACTTGCCATTAACCCCCAGCCCCCTATTACCTGCCTCCCCAACGGCCAGGGGGGGGCAGAAGGGCCCGGGCCACTTAGTGGCTATGTGGGCTAGTAGCCTGCAGGGCCAGGGGCCACCAACGCTGGCCCCTGCGCCCTGTTCTACAAGCCCCCATAGCTGGCCCGGGTCGGTAATGCTGGGTAGGGGGGAACCTACGTCATTTTTGGGGGGGATTTTTAAAGGTTTTTAACCCTTAAAATTCCCCCAAAAAATGCCCCCCTCCCCCCTGGGAGGGGGGACCCTATGTCATTTTTTTTTTAATGAACCCTTTTGTGTTCTGTCATCCAGCAGCTATAAAAGGCTTCTAGCAAGTGAGCAGAAGCCAGTGATCGCCGAGGGACAGAGTGCTCCAGTATGGATGGGAGGTAAGTATTAAAAAAAAAAAAAAAAAAAAATATTTTTTCTCTGTGTGGTGTGTATTTTTACATTTAACCCCTTGTGAACTGTTAAGGGGTCCATGAGACCCCTATACCAGTTCTCAAGGCTGGGGGGATGGCAAGTCACCTGCGCTAGCTTAAAAAAAGTATTGCATTTTGAATTGGTTTTTGGTCTGTCTTTAACAAAAAAAACATCAGGCCGCAGGGCATCCCAAACGTGCACTTAGCAGCCTATCTTTTATACTAAATACGCTTGCTCATCCTTCCTCAGCTTAATCAAAATATTGCATTTTGAATTGGTTTTGGTCTGCATTTAACAAAAAAAAACACCAGCCCACCTGGGTATCCCAAACCTGCACTTAGCAGCCTATCTGTTATACTAAATACGCTTGTTCATCCTCCACAGCTTAATCAAAGTATTGCATTTTGAATTGGTTTTTGGTCTGCCTTTAACAAAAAAAACACCAGGCCGCAGGGCATCCCAAACCTGCACTTAGCAGCCTATCTGTTATACTAAATATGCTTGTTCATCCTTCCTCAGCTTAATCAAAGTATTGCATTTTGAATTGGTTTTTGGTCTGCCTTTAACAAAAAAAACACCAGGCCGCAGGGCATCCCAAACCTGCACTTAGCAGCCTATCTGTTATACTAAATATGCTTATTCATCCTTCCTCAGCTTAATCAAAGTATTGCATTTTGAATTGGTTTTTGGTCTGCCTTTAACAAAAAAAACACCAGGCCGCAGGGCATCCCAAACCTGCACTTAGCAGCCTATCTGTTATACTAAATACGCTTGTTTATCCTTCCTCAGCTTAATCAAAGTATTGTATTTTGAATTGGTTTTTGCCCTGCCTTCAACATAAAAAACACCAGGTCGCAGGGCATCCCAAACCTGCACTTAGCAGCCTATCTGTTATACTAAATACGCTTGTTGATCCTCAGCTTAATTAAAGTATTGTATTTTGAATTGGTTTTTGGTCTGCCTTTAACCAAAAAACACCAGACCGCAGGGCATCCCAAACCTGCACTTAGCAGCCTATCTGCTATACTAAATATGCTTGTTCATCCTTCCTCAGCTTAATCAAAGTATTGCTGTTAGGATCTTACCTGTTCCCCGTCGTCTGTCCCGCGGCGCGTCCTCCCGGGGAGCTCCGCTGCCTGGCTTCCGGCAGCCCCGTTGGCCGGCTGTCTCTATGCGCCACTCTGAGGTGCTGGGTGCAGCGGTGGCGGGGCGCGGCTGCCTCCCTGGGTGTCCCGCGGTGGGGACAGGCGGCCCCTCTGTCTCTGCAGCCGGCGTGGTCGCTTCCTTCCCTGCAGGGGGCGAGCACGTTTTGTTTATGCCCCTCGGCGGCACTGCTCCCAGCGCATCCGCCGGGGGCAAGTATATTAACCTATTACTCGGTCCTTGGGATGAGACAGACCCAGGGACTGGACAGTTCATCTGGCCAGGGCGGTCCAGTTCCTGGGACTGCTCTCATTGGCTCCCCTTCCTATTGGCCAGTGTTCCCTTAAATACTGTGTTGCCCCGTCCTCCAGTGCCCGTTATAGCCTCTGGTTAATAGGGTGTGCTTTTCTGAACCGTGCTTATAGTTATTACCCAGCTTGTCTTCTGACCATCCTTGTCTGCTGCCTGCCCCGACCATTCACCTGTCTGACTACGTCTCTGCCTGATCCTTTTGATACTACGCTTCGGTGCCCATCTGGTTTGACCTCGGCTTGTTTTGACCCTTCTACGTTTTACCCTCCGGATACCGCGCTCTGTGATCACCCGGCTTTGACCCCTGCTTGTTTTGGACTTTCCTTGTCTGGTTTCCACGTTTAAACCCGTACCCGTATCCGCTCCGGCATCCAGCTTTGGGATACCCTGCTGTTCATCCATCTCCACCTTAAGCCAGTAATCTTTGCGCCAAATAAGACCTGGGGGTAACCGAGTCTGGAGAGGCATAACCCGCGTCTCCAGCGAGCGGGGACTTGTCTATAGGCAGATGGCCTAGAGGCGGTGGAGATTGGGGATTACCTGGCTTAAGAGAGAAGGGTGTCCGGCATTCCCTTACAGTATAACGGGCCAGACAAATGGACCAAATATTGGAACAGGTGCAGGCCCTAACTGCGGCTGTGGAGCACCTGGCCCATCGTGTGGCGGCTCAGGAGAATCGTCCTACTCCCATCAACACCGGCCCTCAGGGGGCCTTGGCCGCACAACCAGTGGAACCCAAGATTCCACTTCCAGACAAATTTTCTGGAGATAGAAGTAAGTTTGCCAACTTCCGAGATTCATGCAAACTCTACTTTCAACTCCGACCGGTTTCTTCAGGGTCTCAGGAGCAGCGTGTGGGTCTGGTTGTTTCTCTTCTCCAAGGTGACCCACAATCATGGGCCTTCAGTTTGTCACCCCAAGATCCTGCACGGCAATCCGTGGAAAGTTTCTTCTCTGCTATGGAAGTTTTATATGATGACCCAGACAGAGGGGCCACCGCGGATGCTAAACTTCGCACATTACGCCAAGGGCTTCGGCAAGCCGAGGAATATTGTTCTGAGTTCCGACGATGGGCCGTGGATTCACGTTGGAACGATCCTGCCTTATGCGGTCAGTTTCGTATGGGCCTGTCCGACACCATCAAAGACATTCTGGTGAATTGTCCAGTTCCCCAGACCCTGGATGAGACTATGCATCTTGCTATACGCATTGACCAACGTTTGCGGGAGAGACGCCTGGAAAAAGGGTCGCATCCCGACACCAGCTGGAAAGCTGAAGCCCCAGCCCTGACTTCTACTGAAGAACACATGCAGCTGGGAGCTACTAGGCTTACCGAGGCTGAGAGACGTCGGCGGTTGTCAGAGGGATTGTGTCTTTACTGTGGCGGGACCGGTCACATGGTCAGAGTCTGCCCTAAGAAGCCGTCGGGAAACTTCAGAGCCTATAGGGGTTCGAGGGGACCCACCTAGACTGCAAGGTATCTCCTCAAGTGTTATCACCATTTATGATTCCGGTCCAGGTAAAAGTGGGCCTTGAATGTTTTAATTTGGAAGCCCTCTTAGATTGTGGAGCAGCAGGAAATTTCCTTGACTTCGACTTAGCTCAGAGTCTAGGAATTTCACTCCAATCCCTACCTAAGGCCATCCGAGTATCCGCTATTGATGACACACCAATTGCTGGGGGGCTTGTCCAATATAAGACTCCACCAGTCTTGCTTAGAGTGGGAGCAGGGCATTCTGAACTAGTCAGTCTCCTAGTTTTAAAGATGCCTACCACTCCATTAGTCCTTGGGTTACCCTGGCTGCATAAACACAATCCTCAAATTGATTGGGTTACTAGGCAAATAGTTAAATGGGGCCCACAGTGTTTTCACTCCTGTCTAGAGCTTCCAGTGCGGGTTACTCAATTGTCCCCTGAAAGTGTTCCTAACCCTTACCTTGATTTTCTTGATGTGTTTTCAGAAAAAGCGGCGGATAAACTTCCCCCCCATAGACCTTTTGATTGCCCCATCGAGCTCCTTCCAGGTACCATGCCGCCTAGGGGAAAAATCTTTAATCTAACCCGGGCAGAAAATCTAGCTATGCGGGAATATATCACAGAAAACCTTAAGAAAGGCTTTATACGAGCTTCTACTTTCCCGGCAGGAGCTGGTTTTTTCTTTGTTGAGAAAAAAGATGGGGGACTCCGTCCTTGTATTGATTACCGGGGTTTGAATAAGATTACGATCAAAAATAAGTATCCCCTGCCACTAATTGATGGGTTGTTTACACAGGTTGTTGGGGCCCAAGTTTTTTCTAAACTAGACCTTCGAGGGGCCTATAATCTTATAAGAATCCGACAGGGGGATGAATGGAAGACGGCTTTTAACACCCAAGAGGGGCATTACGAGTACCTCGTGATGCCCTTTGGTCTGTGTAACGCCCCGGCAGTTTTTCAGGATTTCGTTAATGAGATTTTTAGGGAATATTTGGGTCGTTTTGTCGTGGTGTATCTGGATGATATTCTAATTTTTTCCTCCTCACTATCGGAACATCGCAAGCATGTTCGTCTGGTCCTACAGAAGCTCAGAGAAAATTGTTTGTTTGCCAAACTTAAGAAATGTCTGTTTGAAGTTTCAGAAGTTCCCTTTCTAGGTTACATCATATCTAATACTGGTCTTTCCATGGATCAATCCAAGGTTAAAGCAGTACTAGATTGGGAACAACCCAAGGACTTGAAGGGCTTACAGAGGTTTTTGGGGTTCGCAAACTTCTATAGAAGGTTTATTAAGAATTTTTCCACTCTGGTAGCTCCCCTCACTAACCTCACCAAGAAAGGGGGGTACCCTGCCATTTGGCCGGACCAATCCGTCTTGGCCTTCAAAAATTTAAAAGAAGTTTTTAGCTCCGCCCCTGTGCTAGTGCACCCAGACTGCCAATTACCCTTTGTTGTGGAAGTTGATGCCTCTGAACTTGGTGTTGGGGCAGTACTTTCGCACCTGAGCGCCTTCATCCCTGTGCCTTTTTCTCTAAAAAATGTACTTCTGCCGAACGAAACTACGATATTGGTAATCGTGAACTATTGGCAGTTAAATTGGCTTTTCAAGAATGGAGGCACTGGTTGGAAGGGGCTCAATTTCCCATTACAGTCTTTACTGACCATAAAAATTTAGAATATATCCAGTCCGCTAAAAGATTGACTCCTAGACAGGCTCGCTGGTCCCTGTTCTTTTCACGGTTCAATTTTTCCATAACGTACAAACCAGGGTCCAAGAATGTGAAAGCCGATGCTTTATCACATAGTCTTTCTTCTTCTAGTTCACCCGAAGGGAAGAATTTACCCATTTTGCCTCAGTCTCTGGTGGTAGCTGCTATCCAGCCGGAGCTCCCTGATTTAAGTCAGTTTCAGTCTGAAGCCCCGCCTGAAAAACCTACCTATGCGCAGTTTGTGCCCTTGTCTTATCGTGCAGCTATTTTACAACAATTACATGACTCTAAGATGGCAGGTCATCCTGGAGTCAAAAAGACCATCTCTTTATTGTCCCGCCAGGTTTGGTGGCCGTCTTTTAGGAAAGACGCGCAAGAGTATGTACGGGCCTGTAAAGTTTGTGCTCGGAGTAAGTCATTGATACACTCTCCTGAGGGTTCCCTCTTACCGTTGCCCATTCCCTCCCGCCCCTGGACCCATTTGGCCATGGATTTTATCACCGATCTTCCACCTTCTCAAGGGTGTACTGTCATTTGGGTGGTGGTAGATCGGTTTAGTAAGATGGCTCATTTTATTCCGTTGAAGAAGCTACCCACAGCTCAGGTCCTTGCTCAACCTTTTGTGACACACATATTTAAATTCCATGGCATTCCGGAGGATGTCGTATCGGATAGGGGGGTCCAGTATGTTTCTTGTTTTTGGAGGGCTTTTTGTGCTAAGTTGGGGTTCACTGTCTCCCTGTCCTCTGCATTTCACCCTCAGTCTAATGGGCAAACGGAAAGAACTAACCAATCCCTGGAGCAGTATTTACGTTGTTTCGTTTCTGATATCCAGACGGATTGGGTGCTATTTCTTCCGTTTGCAGAATTTGCCCTGAATAATGCCACTCACACCTCCACTGGGGTGTCTCCGTTTCATTGTGTTTTTGGAAGAGATTTGAAGTTTTCGGCCTTGTCAGATCAGCCTTCTAGGGTGCCTTCTCTTGACGAATGGGTGTCCC
Organism: Gastrophryne carolinensis; assembly: GCA_027917425.1. NCBI lineage: Eukaryota > Metazoa > Chordata > Amphibia > Anura > Microhylidae > Gastrophryne > Gastrophryne carolinensis. Next base: position 516,050,014 of record CM051234.1, on the reverse strand, counting down.
AGTGGCCGTAGTTATGGGATAAGATTCAGCAACATTTATCTAAGGCTGTTCTCCAACAGAAAACTTTTGCTGATCAAAGACGGTCCAGTAATCCTGATTATGTGGTGGGCGATTTGGTTTGGCTTTCTACTAAAAATTTGGCCTTACGCCAACCTTCTGCCAAGTTGGGTCCAAGATTTATTGGTCCCTTTCCCATACTGCAGAGAATCAATCGGGTTACTTATCGTCTGGATCTTCCACCATCTATGTAGATTTGCAACTCCTTCCATGTATCCCTATTGAAGTCTGCCAGAGATTTTGAACCTGATAACCTCCCAGATCCCATTCTAGTTGATGGGCAACAAGAATTTGAGGTTGCTTGGGTTCTAGATTCTCGCTTTTTTCGAAATTCCCTTCAGTATTTGATCGATTGGAAGGGTTACGGTCCCAAAGAAAGGTCATGGATTCCGGCTAGGGAGGTTCATGCGGAGAGGTTGGTGAAGAAATTTCATAGGGAGAACCCTCAGAAACCCAGGTTGGAGGGTCCAGTGGCCCCTCCTCAGGGGGGGGGTAATGTTAGGATCTTCCCTGTTCCCCGTCGTCTGTCCCGCGGCGCGTCCTCCCGGGGAGCTCTGCTGCCTGGCTTCCGGCAGCCCCGTCGGCCGTCTATCTATATGCGCTGCTCTGAGGCGCTGGGTGGGGCGCGGCTGCCTCCCTGGGTGTCCCGCGGTGGGGACAGGCGGCCCCTCTCTCTCTGCAGCCGGCACGGTCGCTTCCTTCCCTGCAGGGGGCGCGCCCGGCCAGCCTCGCACGAGCACGTTTTGTTTATGCCCCTCGGCGGCACTGCTCCCAGCGCATCCGCCGGGGGCAAGTATATTAACCTATTACTCGGTCCTTGGGATGAGACAGACCCAGGGACTGGACAGTTCATCGGGCTGGGCGGTCCAGTTCCTGGGACTGCTCTCATTGGCAAATTGTATAGTGCACCAATCAGCACATTTTCCCTCCCCGATCACCAATCACCAGGTTCCCCTTCCTATTGGCCAGTGTTCCCTTAAATACTGTGTTGCCCCGTCCTCCAGTGCCCGTTATAGCCTCTGGTTAATATGGTGTGCTTTTCTGAACCGTGCTTATTGTTATTACCCAGCTTGTCTTCTGACCATCCTTGTCTGCTGCCTGCCCCGACCATTCGCCTGTCTGACTACGTCTTTGCCTGATCCTTTTGATACTACGTTTCGGTGCCCATCTGGTTTGACCTCGGCTTGTTTTGACCCTTCTACGTCTTACCCTCCGGATACCGCGCTCTGTGATCACCCGGCTTTGACCCCTGCTTGTTTTGGACTTTCCTTGTCTGGTTTCCACGTTTAAACCCGTATCCGCTCCGGCATCCAGCTTTGGGATACCCTGCTGTTCATCCATCTCCACCTTAAGCCAGTAACCTTTGCGCCAAATAAGACCTGGGGGTAACCGAGTCTGGAGAGGCATAACCCGCGTCTCCATCGAGCGGGGACTTGTCTATAGGCAGAAGAGGCGGTGGAGATTGGGGATTACCTGGCTTAAGAGAGAAGGGTGTCCGGCATTCCCTTACAATTGCATTTTGAATTTTTTTTTGTCCTGCTGCCAAAACACTAGGCCGCAGGGCATCCCAAACCTGCACTTAGCAGCCTATCTGTTATACTAAATATGCTTGTTCATCCTTCCTCAGCCTAATCAAAGTATTGCATTTTGAATTGGTTTTGGTCTGCCTTTAACAAAAAACACCAGGCCGCAGGGCATCCCAAACCTGCTCTTAGCAGCCTATCTGTTATACTAAATACACTTGTTCATCCTTCCTCAGCTTAATCAAAGTATTGCATTTGGAATTGTTTTTTTTCCTGCTTTAAAAAAAAACACCAGGCCGCAGGGTATCCCAAACCACCACGTTGCACCCTATCTGTTATACTAAATAAGCGTCTACAGCCTCAGCTTTATTAAGCTATTGCATTTTGAATTGGTTTTGTGCGTCCTGTAACAAAAACAAGGCCGCAGGGCATCCCAAACCACCACGTTGCACCCTATCTGTAATACTAAATAAGCGTCTACAGCCTCACCTTTAAGCTATTGCATTTTGAATTGGTTTTTGTCCTGCAGTCAAAACACTAGTCCACATGGGCATCCCAAACCAGCACATGTCACCCTATCTGTTATACTAAATAAGCTTCTACAGGCTCTTTTTTTATTTTTTTATTTTTTTTATATAGAGCAGTAATAGATTATATAGTGAGGTAAATTCGCCATTTTGCACCATTATATAGAGAAGCCCACTGTGTAAATCTGAGGAGCAATAGTTTATACAGTATTGTGAGGTAAATTTGCTGTTTTGCTCTATTATATACTGTATTTTTTGCCCTATAAGACGCACCTAGGATTTGGGGGAGAAAATAAGAAAATAAGCGCACCATTACAGACAGTGTGGCATTCCCCTTTCCCATTGGCCGTGTGGGATGCCCCCATTCCATAGACAGTGTAGCATGCCCCCATCCCATTCCCTGCATACCCAGTGTGGCATCCCCCTCCCATTCCCATATAGGCAGTGTACACCCCATTATCATAAGCAGTGTGGCATTCCCCCCTCCTATTCTCCATATAGGCAGTGTGCCCCCATCCCCGTTGGCTGTGTGGCATCCCCCTCCCCCCATTAGTATAGGCTGTGTGGCATCCCCCTCTCCCCCCATAGGCTGTGTGGCATTCCCCCTCCCCCCCATTAGTATAGGCTGTGTGGCATCCCCCTCTCCCCCCATAGGCTGTGTGGCATCCCCTCTCCCCCCATTTGTATAGGCTGTGTGGCATCCCCCTCTCCCCCCATTTGTATAGGCTGCGTGGCATCCCCCTCTCCCCCCATAGGCTGTGTGGCATCCCCTCTCCCCCCAATTCCCATAGACTGTGTGGCATCCCCTTCTCCCCCCATAGGCTGTGTGGCATCCCCCTCTCCCCCCAATTCCCATAGGCTGTGTGGCATCCCCTCTCCCCCCATTTCCCATAGGCTGTGTGGCATCCCCTCTCCCCCCAATTCCCATAGGCTGTGTGGCATGCCCTTCTCCCCCCATATTCTGTGTGGCATCCCCCCTCCCCCCAATTCTCATAGGCTGTGTGGCATCCCCTCTCCCCCCAATTCCCATAGGCTGTCTGGCATCCCCTTCTCCCCCCATAGGCTGTGTGGCATCCCCCTCTCCCCCCAATTCCCATAGGCTGTGTGGCATCCCCCCTCCCCCCAATTCCCGTAGGCTGTGTGGCATCCCCCCTCCCCCAATTTCCATAGGCTATGTGGCACCCCCATGTGCGGCTTAAGTAAAAAAAAAAAAAAAAAGTTAAACTCACCTCTCCACTGACACCGCTCCGGTGAGCGGTCAGCTCCGTCAATGGGGTGGGCGTGGCCTGCGCCGCGTCGGCACAGGCCACGCCCACCCCATTCACGGAGCTGGCCGTAAGAAGCAGCGGCAGGCTCTGTTCCGGCCCCGCCGCTGCGATCGCTGTCTTTTACAGGCAGCGATGACAGCGGCGGGGCCAGAGACAGTGCCCCCGCCTCTCCTCCGCCTGCTGCTTCTTCCTGGGCACATGCGAGCACCCAGGTCAGGGCAGCAGGTGGGTGTGGCCTGCACCGACTTGGTGCAGGCAGCGCCCACCCGCTGCCCTGACCTGGGTGCTCGCATGTTCCCCAGGCGGAAGAAGCAGCAGGCGGAGGAGCGGCGGGGGAACTGTCTCTGGTCCCGCCGCTGTCATCGCTGCCTGTAAAAGACAGCGAACGCAGCGGCGGGGCCAGGAAAGAGCCCCTGCCTCTCCTCTGGGCTCCTGCAGTGTAACAGGCAACGCGGGAGCACCGGGAACGGGTGAGTTTTTTATTTATTTATTTTTTTTTTTTTTACATTCGCCCGATAAGGCGCACGGACATTTTTCCCCCACTTTTGGGGAAAAATAAATGCGTCTTATATGGCGAAAAATACGGAATATCAACCTAAATCTCTGTGTAAATCTGAGGAGCAATAGTTTATATTGTGAGGTAAAGTTGCCATTTTATAGAGCAGGCCCTGTCTGAAAATCTCATTTTGCAATCTATGTTATATTGTGAGCTAAATTCGCCATGTTGCACCATTCTTTAGAGTTGCCCTCCTGTGTAAATCAGAGCAGCAATAGTTTATATTGGACAATACATTTGCCCTGCTTTGCACCATTATATGGAGCAGCCCCTGAGTAAATCTGAGGGCAATGAGGTAAATTCATGGTTTTGCACCATTACATAGAACAGTCCCTATATAAACCTGTGTAAATAGCTTATACTGTGAGGTAAATTTGCCATTTTGCAGCATAATATATGGCTTGATGCTATCCCGTGCGTTTTCCCATTGGTTTTGGGCTTTGATCGGGTCAGGAAAGGGTGCTACGTTGGTTTTAGTGTGCGTTTATGCGCTCAGGTGTGCGCTCAGCCACCTTTCCGATTGTCGGCTCGCACGAGGCTGTTTCCCGGGAAAACAGACGCCTCGTTCATTGGTCCGTTTTTTTTCAGTGATGCAGAGCCTTGATTTCCGATTGAAATCACCCTAATAAAACGGGGCCGCCGAGCCTTCACTTATAGGCAGTCTGACCAGCCGTATTTGAGCTCCGTGTCATCATCATGCATTCATCTGTGGGAGCACATCAAAGGCGCCAGCTCCGCAGTCTGGTACTTATGAGCATGGCAGAAACAAGGCTGCACCGAACGCCTTTGGACATCGATTGCATGAGTGACGCTGACCTATTCGAGCTCACCCGCCTTAACCGTGTTTCCCTCCATGCCTTGTATAGCGAGCTGCGGCCATGGTTAGCCCCCACCACAAGCAAGGGGCATGCAATTGCAGGTATGACCAAATTGGTTGGCTGCCTGCAATTTTTGGCGAATGGCTCGTTCCAGAGACTGGGTGCCTTCTCCGTGGGGATGTCCCAGTCTACGCTGAGCCGCAGCCTAACCAAGTTTTTGGATGGCATGGCTAGCCTGGCACAAAATTATATTTTTTTCCCTCAAACAGGTGAAGCCTGGAATGCGGTTAAGCTGGGCTTTTATAACATAGCCGACATGCCCAACGTCATTGGTGCAATTGATTGTACCCATGTCTCATTGGTCCCCCCTGCTGACCAGGAATATCTGTTCCGGTATGTGGTTTGGGTCTGCTTTATTTATCATTATTTTTTGAGATTGTTTGGTGACCTTTTTTAAGGGTCACACTAATTGATTTTTTGGGTGCTGTGTGCAGGAACAGGAAGATGGGACATTCCATCAATGTCCAGGCAGTGGCGGGACCAGATCTGTTTTTTTTTAGTATCTTTGCTGGATTCCCCGGGTCTACGCATGATACCCATATATTGAGGAACTCCAGCCTATATGATCGATTTCAATCAGGCGATCTGTCTGGTGGATGGCTACTGGGTATGTGTATTAAACTTGGATTTGTTGTCCAGCATGTCTGATTTAGGTTTTGCCTTTACAACCCTTTTTTTGGGGGGCTGTTTTTTTGGGGGATTTTGGGAAATTAAAATTAAATGGGTGAAGTTATTGACCCCTATTGCGTCCTGTTCTTGCCCTCTTATGTAATTACCATGCCACAGACATTTTTAAGGAGTGTCCAGGTTGGATGTGCAGGTAGCCTCATTCCAAATGTCTTTTCCTACAACACTACCCCACTCACCTATTTGTCCCTCTTTAATAATGTTGCTATGCACCCCTAAACTTTTGGAGTTGTTATAAAATGTTATTTATTTTTATTTTTGCAGGTGACTCTGGCTATCCTTTGCTCCCCTGGCTGCTGACCCTCATCCTGCACCCATCTTCCCAGGCAGAGGAGCGCTATAATACTGCCCATAGGAGGACTCGCTCGGTGGTTGAACGAGCATTTGGTTTGCTCAAGATGCGTTTTCGCTGTCTAGATCAGACTGGGGGGGCACTCCAATATAAGCTGGCCAAGGTCATACAAATTGTAATCGCTTGCGGGATCCTACACAACCTGGCCATTCGTAGCAGGGTTACCAGCTATTCTGACCTGCCTGCTGATCATATTTTTCTTGCTGAAGAGCACACCCCTCCTTTCTCAGGCAGCCAAAGTGGCACCGCAAAAAAACATACGTGCGCAACTTGTTGAGAATGTATTTGCATAGAACACAAGTGTTTTTTTGGGTTACTTTTTATTGTGCTTAAACAAATTGATATTTTTCATTTGTTTATTTTTTTAAAAAAGGAAACTTACACGTGGGGACATATATTGTAACAAAAATCTTTAGTGGTATGTGTGGGAGGATGGTGCAGATGAATGCTGCTGTGGCACAATATTTGCAGCAATGTGTGCCAGGCTTTCATTAATGTGCTGCCACTGTTGGACTAGGTCACCCATATGGCTGGTAAGGGCAGACACATTTCGGTTTAATACCTCTAATTGGGTACTTATGTTGGTTAATTGTGTGCACACAGTGGCATTGAATTGCTGTGTGCTAGCTGCAAAGGCTATGTTTTCCTGCCGCCACGCTTCCTCCATAATTTGCAGTTGTCTTCTTTGGCTAATATGGCGCCTGGTATGGGTTCTAGCAGAGGGATGGGTGGTTGGTTCGGGTTCGGAATGAGGTTGTGGATGTGGTGGTTGTGACTGTGTTGACTGCATTGCGGCCACTGGCTCAGTAGTGGTTGGTGACATATGTGGGGTGTCCTCCTCCAAATCTCGGATATCTTCTATTATGGGTGGGCTTACTCTGTTCTGTAAATAAATATAGTTTCATTTTAGTTTTGTAATGGCACACCAATCGATCCTAGTTCAAAGTTAAAAGTACACACAAAGGACCATTGACTTACCTCCTCCAAATCCTCATTTTGGGTTCATTGTGTTGAATCCTGGTTTGGCCTTGCCCTCGGGGATAAGCCAGGGGTTGCTTGGCCTTGTGTGTCCTGTTGCCTTTGTCCTTTGAATTGAGAATGTAAGATTATATTAACCCAAAAGTACAGTGTGTTGTCTAGCCTAACACTGGCTTTTGTCCCTCATTTTAAAAGCTCATGGCAAATTCAAACTCACCTTGGGACCTTACATTGCGATCGGTGTCGTGTGCCTCTTGCAGGCCCTGGACGCTGGCCGGGTGTATGTATGTATAGACATGTTCCTCGGCGGGTGTTAGGATTATTTTTGTGGGTAGGCCACCCCCTGTCTGCTGGCTGGGGAAGATTAAATCACACCTAATAAGTGTTACATCCTGTTATCAATGCAACTATAAAGGCATTTAAAATGGGCTTTACCTCTGCTGCTGGCGCATGTCCATTTTTTTTTGCTATAATATTTAAGGTCCCCAAATTTCCTTTTGATTTGTTGAATATCTCGCCGGACAGATCCCACACTATTTACTTGCCGGCAAATATTCGTCCAGATCTCCAGCTTAGCCTGCTTAGTGGTTGATTTGGAGGTCTGGCCAAATAGGGCATCATAATGCTCACAAACTGCATTTGCAACAGCCATGCTTTGAGCATCGCAAAATCTTGCAGTTAGGGAGCCACGGCATAGTTGTCGGCCACATGGGTGTGTTGTGTCCCCTGAATCTGTGGAAATTGATGGTTGACTATCTGGGGAGTCGTGTGTGTGTCTTGGGCTTATGGGGGATGGTGATGCTGTGTGTGTGCTGCTGTGGGTTAATGTATGGGTTCCTGTTGAGCTTCCACCTGTTGAGCTGGATGATGTTTCTGAGGTACTTGAATTGGGAGAACCAGAGGGTTTAGGTGGAGGGGTGGGTGACCTTGGTGGGGTGGAGGGTTTGGCACTATGCTTACCCTTGCTGATGTGTTTGCTTTTGTGTGTATGCTTGCTGTGTTGCGGTTGAGGATGCTGCAGTGTTTTAATCGATTTGGCACCCTTTTGTGCTCTGGTTTTTTTGGCAGGTGGTGGAGAATGTGTTGTTGTATCTTTGCTCCTACGTTTTTTAAAATGTTACTGTGGCTGTGGAGTACCCACCGTTTTAGTTGGGGCATGTGTCTTGTGCCTGCTCTTTTGGTTTTTTTTAGATGAGCCATGTGTGCGGCTGCTATGTGCCTCGGGGCTTTGATGGCTTTTTTTGCTCCCTTTAGGTCTGCCCATATTGATATGGTATCCAACACTGAGCTGAGTGCCTTGCGCTTTAAATATGTTGCCCGTGTGGGCGTGTTCCTTTGTGCCTGCGTGCGCGTGTGCGCACGCACGCACATCACCGCAGGGGCTCGTCACTGATAAACCTGGAAAAGAAAGCAAAGATGTCGCCTGCCATCTTCACTCAGGAGCAGGACGAAATCATCATGGATGTGAGTAGGTGAGCGTGCGTTTTTGTGCGCGCACACATTCCTTGTAATAAAAAAAAAACAAAGCACAAGAATAGTCTGAAACAACTTAGTTTGTCACGTTAAATACAAGCCCACCTTATTTTAACACATGTACGCAGCTAGAAACTAGGCTAGATGCAGATAGAAGAACTAGGGCAATGTGAGTCAGCAAGAGGTTAATAAAGTGACTTTAGTTAGGGCAGGAAACTTGTTAAGGTATTTGTGGATTAATGGTGGGGCATTGTATCTTTTTATTACAGATGATGCTGAGGAATAGCTACGTCTTCCTGCCGTCAGATTATGAGAAGCGGACGTTGGCCCTGGCGGTGGTGGACGCGATATCACAACGCTCCCAAACCACCTATACCTTCACCCAGATCGCCCAACACTGGTCTGATTTGAAGAGACGGCATAAGCCCCGGGTGAGGCGGTACTTCGCCAAACATTTCCCATGTAAGTGTGGAAATTTTAAATGCAACTACAACCCTGGCCTCGCCAGGGCGTGGTTTTATGATTGTGTTTGTATTTCAGCACATGAATGCAATATGCGGTTCCGCCCCACCCGGACCAGGTTACGCAGCCCAGTGTTGGGCGAAACAGGTGAAGGTATAGGTGGTCCACCGCCAGTGTCAACGGCCACCCCCTCCTCTGCAAGTGAGTATGAGGAGCCTCTTGACCTCAGTATGCAGGGGCGGGGGGAATCTGACGGCAGGGAGTCGAGCATAAATGAGCCACAACCAGACTCCGGTAAGGGAAATATAGTGAGATATGTGCTAATACATGCATTAAATACATATACTCATGTGCACTATTGTTAGTTGTAGATTCAGACGTCGCAGGGACATCCCAAGGGATGAGCGAGGAAGGGGGCGACGAGGAAGAGGTGGCTGGGGATGGTGAGTAAATTGATACCTAGAAGCCTAACTTAATATGATATTCATGATACAACAACAGTCTCTAATATCAGTGTGTTTGTCATCCAAACAGATTCACACCAGCAACCGAGGGAGGAAGAAGAGAGACTCCGCCCCCGATGCAATGTGGCCAAAAAACATTGTAAGTGTTGATTTTGTTTAGCAAAGTAATTGATCAAACAATTCCCTTCCCAAAAAAGAAGGCAAAATAAACATTTCAATAAAGACTTTGTAAAAGCAAAATAAAACAAGGGCCTTAAAAAAAAAACCCCACAAACCAAACCATAAAAACAATGCTAAACTAATGTTGTTTTTCATTCACAGATACAAGAAAACGACATGCTGCAGACCCCGAGGCCTAAATTTTTGGATTTGTTCCGAAATGTTTTAAAGTTGCATTTTACAGAAAACAAAAAAAGTATATAAAAAAAAAAAAACAAGACAAGTTTAAACAACGTTTGAATAAAAAAAAAAAAAGAATTTGGTGTGTCGTCTTTCCTGCAAATGTACAATCACACAACATCATCACACATTTACATGACACAAAAGGTTAAGATATGGGACAATAAATAGAAAAAAGCACAAAACAGGTTCAGGTAAGCATTAAAGCCAAGGAAGAAGGAACACAAAACAGATTCAGGTAAGCATTAAAGCCAAGGAAGAAGGAACACAAAACAGATTCAGGTAAGCATTAAAGCCAAGGAAGAAGGAACACAAAACAGATTCAGGTAAGCATTAAAGCCAAGGAAGAAGGAACACAAAGGAGATTAAGGTAAGCATTAAAGACAAGGAAGAAGGAACACAAAGGAGATTAAGGTATGCATTAAAGGCAAGGAAGAAGGAACACAAAGGAGATTAAGGTATGCATTAAAGGCAAGGAAGAAGGAACACAAAGGAGATTAAGGTAAGCATTAAAGGCAAGGAAGAAGGAACACAAAGGAGATTAAGGTATGCATTAAAGGCAAGGAAGAAGGAACACAAAGGAGATTAAGGTATGCATTAAAGGCAAGGAAGAAGGAACACAAAGGAGATTAAGGTATGCATTAAAGGCAAGGAAGAAGGAACACAAAGGCGATTAAGGTATGCATTAAAGGCAAGGAAGAAGGAACACAAAGGAGATTAAGGTATGCATTAAAGGCAAGGAAGAAGGAACACACAAGAGATTAAGGTATGCATTAAAGGCAAAGAAGAAGGAGCACAAAGGAGATTAAGGTATGCATTAAAGGCAAGGATGAAGGAACACCAAAAATTATATTTGACAATATATGTGTCAAATTGGCAGTTGGTGCCATATGTATATTCCAATGGAGGTTTAGGGATGTGCGCTTGCGTGTAGCCAGATTGGCAACTGAAGAGCCATGGAGATGTAAGTATACTTGTAAAACCCTAAAAAATGTAAGGTCAAATACGACGGAAGGCAAGCAGGTACGTTCAAAAACCAAGGAAAAAGCAGGGAAAAACGGGCCGCCCATGTGAACGGGAACGGAAGCCCCGAGCAAATTGAAGGCACCCGAGAGAGCAAAAAAAACTTCCAGAGTGAAGACAAATTTACGGATGACTTAGGGAGCCATTCCGACGGAGGCTCTGCATCACATTTGAGCCACGATTCAAACCGGACCCCCGGATAATCGGAAGATTTTAAGGTCAGTTCAGGGGAGGCTCTGCATCAGGCTAATAGAGCAGGCCCTGTTTAAATCTGAGGGGCAATAGTTTATATTATGAGGTAAATGCATGGTTTTGCACTGTTATATACAGCAGCCCCTATATAAACCTGAGGAGTAATAGTTTATATTGTGAGATAAATTCAGTTTTGCACCATTATATGGAGCAGCAATAGTTTATATTGTAGGTAAATTCATGGTTTTGCACCATTACATAGAGCAGTCCCTATATAAACCTGAGAAATGTTATATTGTGTGAGTTAAATTCGCTCTTGGTTCTGCAGCATTATATAGAGCAGCTCCTGTGTCAATCTGAGGGGCAATAGCTTATACTGTGAGGTAAATTTACCATTTTGCAGCATAATATAGAGCAGCCCCTGTGAAAATCTAAGGGGCAATAGCTTAAATTGTGAGTCAAATTTGCCATTTTGCAGCATAATATAGAGCAGCCCCTGTGTAAATCTGAGGGGCAATAGCTTATACTGTGAGGTAAATTTACCATTTTGCAGCATAATATAGAGCAGCCCCTGTGTAAATCTGAGGGGAAATAGCTTATACTGTGAGGTAAATTTGCCATTTTGCAACATAATATAGAGCAGCCCCTGTGTAAATCTGAGGGGCAATAGCTTATACTGTGAGGTAGATTTGCCATTTTGCAGCATAATATAGAGCAGCCCCTGTTTAAATCTGAGGGGCAATAGCTTATATTGTGAGGTAAATTTGCCATTTTGCAGCATAATATAGAGCAGCCCCTGTGTAAATCTGAGGGGCAATAGCTTATACTGTGAGGTAAATTCGCCATTTTGCAGCATAATATAGAGCAGCCCCTGTGTAAATCTGAGGGGAAATAGCTTTTATTGTGAGGTAAATTTGCCATTTTGCAGCATAATATAGAGCAGCCCAGTTGTCATCTAAATCAACTACTGGGCGGGCAGGACAGCTTTTCGAATACTACGAATACGAATACTTTATTGGTCGCCAAGTAGGTACAAAATACATACAAGGATTACTTTTTGGAAGGGGGGTTCTCCATAGAGCTTGAACAATTGCTAGAAACACATATTATATACCAATATATCAATGGGGTTTAAACATTTGCTAGATATACATATTGTACAAGGGGCTTTAGTTACATACGACACCCTGTTAGCTAACTGGTGATGCCCTGGGGACCGAAAGTTCTTGCAGGATTCTTAGAGTTGGTTATTTAGTGCTTTAACAGCTAGTGGGTAGAAACTGTTTTTGTACCGAGAGGTCCTGGACGAGATAGCCCGGTACCTCCTTCCAGAGGGTAGGAGATTGAAGAAGGGGTGACCTGGGTGTGTTGGGTCTCCAACTATTCTTTTTGCCTTTGAGCGGATCCTTTCCCTGAATTGTTCATCTAGGTCAGGTAGGGGACATCCTATGATCCGCTCAGCAGTCCTGGTGATCCTCTTCAGCCTGATCTTGTCCTTGGCAGTGATCCCACAATACCATGCAGTGAAGGAGGAGGTTAGTAGTGAGCCTACTGCACCGATGTAGAAGGTCTTCAGGATCCTTTTAGACATTCCATATTTTGCAAGTTGTCTTAGGAAATAAAGTCTCTGTTGAACCTTCTTTAGGACAACGGTGGCTTGCCTACTCCACTTCAAGTAGTCTGTTATCACCGTGCCAAGGAATTTTGCGCTGGTGGCGATATTGACATCATCCTTACCCATGGAGATGGGACGGTGCGCTGGGCGGGACGGCCTGAAGTCGACAATCAGCTCGACCGTTTTCTGGGTGTTAAGGATGAGGTTATTCTCTTCGCACCAGGTTACCAGGTTTTTTATTTGTGTTTGGTAGGGAGATTCGTCTGTGTTGTTGATAAGGCCTACCAGAGTTGTATCATCCGCAAACTTGATGATTTTGATTGATGGGTCTGTGGACTTGAAGTCATTTGTGTATATGGAGAAGAGGAGGGGGGACAGAATGTAGCCTTGTGGTGCGCCTATATTGGTAGTTCTGGATGAAGAGATAAAGGGGCCCAGTTTGACTCTCTGGGTTCTGTTTGTGAGGAAGTTGGTGATCCAGCCAGAGAGATCCGGTGAGATGCCCAGTGAGAGCATTTTCCTATTCAGAATTTGGGGATCTATAGTATTGAAGGCGGATGAGAAGTCCACGAATAAGAGTCTGGCGTATGAGCTGGGTTGATCCACATGGTCTAATGTAATTTGCATTGCAAGGTTGACCGCATCTTCTGCAGATCTGTTTGCTTTATACGCGAACTGCAGTGGATCCCACTTTGAGCCAATTGCTTCATTGAGGAATGGTATTATCAGTCGCTCGAAGACCTTCACCGCCACTGGGGTCAGAGCAGTGTGGGATGTGCTACTTGCCATTTGAGGGGGGCTCACAGGATCTTTGCTTAGCTTCATTGTGTCGAATCTGCAATAGAACTGGTTCAGTTCCTCAGCGAGATCCATGCTCGGGTTGATGGTGGGGGCGGTGCCTTTGAAGTTCGTTACTTGCTTAACACCCGCCCATAGTGCTCTGGAGTTGGATTTTGAAAATGTATTCTCTAATTTGTGTATGAGCTTTTTGCAGCTTTTATCTCCTTAGTAAGTAGATTCCTATATTTCCTGTACTCAGTGAGGTTACCCTGTTTGTGTGCTGACTCTTTTTCCTTCCTTAGGTTTTTAATCGTGTTGTTGAACCATGGTTTGTTGTGTAGTTGTTTCTTATAGGTCCTGGTTGGGATCAGCATGTCTTCGCAGAATTTGATGTATGACGTGACCTTATCGGTCCAGTCATTGATGTTCCTGACGTTCTCAAAGATTTCCCAGTCCGTTGTGTCGAAGCATGCTTGCAGATTGGATATCGCTTCCGCTGTCCATCTTTTTGTGGTGATGAGGGAGGGTCTGCAGGATTTCAGTTGCTATCTGTATGCCGGGACTAGGTGTATGAGGGCGGGATCCGAATGGCCGAGTGCGGCTTTGACTGCTGGTTTGTAGGCACCTTTGATAGTGGTGTAGCAGTGGTCTAAGGAATTTGTTCCTCTGGTGGGGCAGGTGATGTGCTGGAAGAACTTTGGAAGTTCTGAGTTTTGCCTGGTTGAAGTCGCCCAGTATGATAATGAGGGCTTGGGGATGTTTCTTTTCGCATTCGATAATGCAGTCAACCAGACCGTCTAAAGCGGGTTTTGTGGATCCTTGTGGTGGGATGTAAACACCAATCAATATGAACGAGGAGAATTCTCTTGGGGCGTAGAAGGGTCTGCAGTTGATTGCTAGTATTTCAAGGTATGTGGAGCAACTCTGAGCCAGGATATTTGTGTCTTTGCACCAGTTGGAATTCACAAAGAAACAAACGCCTCCTCCTCGCGACTTTTGTGCTAGGACACAATTCCTGTCTGCGCGAATGGTGTTGAAGTTTGGGAGTTCCAGGGCTGTAACCGGGATGTGATCATGAGCCAAGTCTCAGTGAAGCAGAGGATGGCTGAGTTTGAGAATTCTGTATAATTGCTGCATAGGATTTGTAGTTCTTCCATTTTATTTGGAAGCAAACGCAGGTTTGCCAGGTGTATCGAAGGGAGAGCCGAACGCAGATCTCTCCTTTTTTGTCTTACCAAGACTCCTGCTCTTCTACCCCTTCGTCTTCGTTTGGCACCATGCTTGCCAACCTTGGCAATGTGGTCTGTGACAAGAAACCTTAGGGCAGAAAAGGATGGCCATTGGGGAACAGATGTATTTAGAAGTGTTTCCCTGGAGTACTTGAGGCACATGTTGGTTGAGAACAGGACTCCGGTGGAATGGGTTGTAGGTTGGGCTATTTGGGTGCATACTTGTGGTTCAGGAGTTGTAAGTGTACCTCAGTGGGGCTGGGCGTTTGAGTATGTTACCTGGTTTGGTCTGTAGGGGGGTTACTGGTGGTTGTGGGTATATGATGGGGGTGAGTGTTGGGGATGGATGGGGGTGATTGTTAGTGAGGGTTGTGGGTGGTGATTGGGTGGTGGGAGGATGTGGGTAAGTGACTGGAAGTGGGGGCTAGTGATGGATTGCGTGCTGGTGGTTTGGGAATGGGAGGCTTGCGAGGGTCTTGTGTTGTTTGCGGGGGGGCGGTGAGGGTCATCAGACAGTGCTGGGGGTTGGAATGGAATGGGAGTTAGTAGCTGGGAGTTGGAATGGGAGTTATTTGGGTAGTTCTGGAGGCTACCTCTCAGAATGTTCTGGAGGCTGGGGAATGGGAGGTGACTTGCACATATAATGCCTGGTGGATCAGGAACTTATCTCTTTAATTTCCTTGCTTGGTCTGATGTGCCTTAGGGTGTTGGTGTTGCTCATGTTCAGTGTAAGGGATGCGTGCCCGTAGTCGCGCAAGTTTGCGTAAGGGATGTTTGCTGAAGTAGTTGTGCGCAAGTTTGCATAAGGGATGTTTGCTTAAGTAGTTGTGCAGGCCAGCGTAAGTGTGATCTAGAAGTGCTTGCTGGTTGTCGTGCAGGCCAGCGTTGTACTTGGAGAAACTTGCTGGTATGTGAGCAGTCAGGGATGTGTGCCCAGTTGTTGTGCAGGCCAGCGTGATGTGTTTAAGTGCTTGCTGGTTTGTAAGACAGTATGTGAAACAGTCAAAGGCTGGGTCTCACCTGGATGCTTATGACGCTGTTGTTGTGCAGGCCAGCGTGATGTGTTTTTGGAGTGCTTGCTGGTATGTGAGATAACATGTGAATCGGTCAGAAAGGCTGAGTCTCACCTGGATACTGATGACGCTGGTGCTGACGCAGCACTCGGGCCGGGGAGAGAGGTGATTCTTCTGCCGCTGCTGCTACTGAGACGGAGGGACAGGATGGGGGTGCCGCATCGCCGAGGAGGTGCCTTGCTGCCCCTTCTTGCAGGTGCCGGGGGACCGCACCTACAGCCGCTCCGACACGCCGCTGCTGCCGCCACTTGCTGCAGCCGCCACTTGCTGCAGCCCCCGGATGGGCCCGCTCTCACGCCGCAGGAGATGCTGCCTGCGCCTGCTGCAGCCCCAGGATGGGGCCCGCTCCCACACCGCTGGAGTACCTACAGCCGCTCCGACATGCCGCCGCTGCTGCAGCCCCGGATGGTCCCGCTCTCACGCCGCAGGAGATGCTGCCTGCGCCTGCTGCAGCCCCAGGATGGGGCCTGCTCCCACGCTGCTGGAGTACTTACAGCCGCTCCGGCACGCCGCTGCTGCCGCCGCTTGCTGCAGCCCCGGGTGGGCCCACTCTCACGCCGCAGGAGATGCTGCCTGCGCCTGCTGCAGCCCCGGAATGGGGCCCGCTCCCACGCCGCTGGAGTACAGCACACCGCTCTCAACTTCAGCAGATGGAAGGAGAGTTTCGCTGGAGGGGAGATGCGGTCGCAGCCTACCCACGTGTTGTGTCGTCCACCGCCGCCATTACCCGCGCTTGTCGGTTGCCGCACCTACTCCTCCTCGTGGCGTCTCCTTGGTGTAGCTGTCGCTCCATGGATCAGGTAGGCTAGGGGTCGTCGAGTGGAATAACAATAATGGGGAGAAAAAACGGGAATAATGGGGAGAAAAATGGGAAAAACCTATGTCTCTATGGGAGAGCTCCTTCCGAGGCTGCCATGCTCGGCACCATCTTGGGGCAAACTCTGCTAGTTGCGGCCACAAGTCAAGTTTGGCTTCCCAGAAGTCCAGCGGATCCTCAAGGTGTGTTGGCATGGTCATGTCAAAGTATGACATGACCTGCTGGTTCAGGTCCTGCTCCAGGTCTTCCTGCTGCTCATGAGTAGACTCACTATGCGGGTGTAGAAAGCTACTCATTAGCAACTGAAGACTGAGGCTGCTGCTGATGAAGCTGCTGCTGCTGCTACCCCCCCGCCTGCCATGGCAGTGGAAGGTGAGCGAAGAGGTACCCCCGAGTCAGATCTGCGAGAGTATGGACCATGGCGCAGATAGACATCGCCCAACTGACTACGTAGGATGTCTCTGTAGTAAGTCAGTTTGTCCTCCCTCTCAGTGGGTGTAAAAAATGCCCCCATTTTGTGCCGGAAGCGAGGGTCCAATAAGGCGGAGAGCCAGAAGCCATCCCGCTGACAAATGGAGACAATTCTGTGGTCACTACGCAAGCACGTGAGCATGCATCGTGCCATTTGTGCAAGTGACTCGGAGGGACTACCTGTCTCCATGTCCACTGCAAACTGCCACGGTGTGTCTGGGTCCTCTGTCTCGCCTTCCTCACAACCCTCTAGCTCCTCTGGCTGCTCCTGCTCCTCCTCTCCTGTCAGATGACTAGATAAAATGGTCATTTTGTCAAACCTAAACTGTGCTTCGCTGTGCCCCTCCTCCTCCTCCACTTCAGCCCCCACAGGCTTCATGTGGCTGTGAAATGTATGCGCCATGTCTCTAGTGCCCTGACCAGCCATGGTTTCCAACATGTGTTGTAATACATGAAGCAGTGGAATCTCATTGTTCATCTCATAGTCCTGGCGACTGACTAATAAAGTAGCTTCCTCAAAGGGCCTGAGCAAACGGCAGGTGTCACGTATGAGCTGCCACTGGTTTACATTGAAGTTACACAGGGGAGTCCCCCTATCCGTTTGGATCATCAAGAAATCTGTGATGGCTTTTCTCTATTGCTATAGTCGATCCTGCATATGGAGGGTGGAATTCCAATGGGTGGAAACATTGCAAATCAGACTATGTTGGGGGATACCGTTCTGACGCTGAAGCTCAAGAAGGGTGTGCTTGGCGGTGTAGGAGTGCCTGAAGTGCATGCAAAGTTTCCTTCCCGTTGTTAGGATGTCTTTCAGATGGGGGAAGACTTCATAAAATGCTTGACAACTAGATTGAACACGTGTGCCATGGCAGGACGCATGGATCAGGCTTCCTTGTCACAGCGCAGACAAGATGTTCTCCCCCGTCTCAGTCACCATGGGTCCCATTTGCAGTTTTCGTGGAGTAAGCCATGATTTCATGTATTGGGTTCTCATTTTTAGCAGTTCCTCCCATGTGTGACTGTGTTGCTCAAGGCAAACCATGTGAAGAACAGCGTGAAACCGCCGTGTCCTGCACACATGGTAGGCTGGAAGGGCACTGGGAAAAAAAAAAAAAATTAAATATTTAGAAAGAAAAGTAAAAAAAAAAATAAAAAAATGAAAAAAATGTGTACAAAAATTCACAAAATATTAAAAGGCAATGGAAAAAAAAAAATAAAAAAAAAATATATATATATATATATATATATATATATATATATATATATATGTTTCCAAAAAATGCAAAATATAAAAAAAAAAAAAATACAAAATTAACCAAAAAAAAAAAAAATGTTGATACATTTTATATGTTACTGTTATTATGTTATATGTTATTGTTGCTATGTTATATGTTATTAGATGTTATTATTATAAATATGTTCAAATAAGATTTTAACTATTAATATATTAATATGTAATTGACAATTTGCCACTTTTCTCTGTGACACCATTGCTAAGTGCAGGTGCACTGTCACAGGCACAAAGGCCTAGGAGCGTGGAGGCCACAGCGGAGGGACCTGTCCAAGTTGCTTTTGTGGTTGTGCAGGAACCACAATCACCCAGTGGTCCTAAAAGGATATTTATTGTCCCTGACCATAGTTACAGCTCCAGACGTAGGCACTGCTGTGCACTTTGGTACACACTCACAGGCTAAAGGACTGCCCCACCTTCTGTTCAACAAAATTGTACAGGGCTGGTACTGCCTTCTTCGCAAAGAAATTACAGCATGGGACTCTCCACCTCGGCTCGGCACAAGCCATCAGTTCTCTGAAAGGTCCACCAACTCAAAAGGGAGGGACTGCAGCACCAGCAACTTATACAGGAGCACATTTAGCTTCTGCACGTTGGATGAGTGGGCACATACTGTTGTCTCTTAGACATGGCTTGGCAATGGATTGCTGATGGAATGACTGACTCGGATTAAGAGGAGGCGGAGCATCTGGAGCGACAGAGGATGGGTATGACACACAGAAGGTGGGGGAGCCTTGGCTGGCTGGAACAGAGAGCGGTGTGCCACTGGGTAATGCAGCAGGCTGGACCACCACTTTGGAGCCAACTCTCCCAGGGCGCTTTATGGTGACGCTGCAAATGTTGACGCAGGGCTGTGGGTCCAACATTGGGACCCTGGCCACACTTCACCTTTTGCCTACACATCTTTCATATAGCCATGTTAACCTCCTGCGGATGCTTGATGAAAAACTGCAACATGGGCTTGTAGCTGATTTCTCCTACCAACAGTCCGCACTAATTCACTGATGCTGCTGCCGCCGCCGCCAACTCCAGGGACCCTCTTCCACTACCTCCTGGGAAGATAGCCTGCCGCGCGAGTGGTCTACCCCGAGCACATTTTCCTCCATACTTTCCCCTTCTGCCACCATGCTGGCAACTAAATCTGTCACTCTCCATCACTCCAAGCCTTTAAAAGTGCCCTCAAAACTCACTGATGTCCTCCTCAGGTTCCTCAACAGTGTCTTTGGGCTCCTGCTGCTGCTGCTGCTGCTGCTTGCAACTCCAGGGTGTGATTCATCCAATTTTTGGCCTCCTGCAGCCAACTCCAGTGTCTCTTTCAAGCTATGTTTGGGCTCCTGCTGCTGCTGCTCCTGCTGCTGCTGACAACTCCAGTGTGTCTTTAGTCCAATTTTTGGGTTCCTGCTGCCAACTCCAGTGTCTCTTTCAAGCAATGTTTGGCCTCCTGCTCCTGCTGCTGCTGCTTGCAACTCCAGGGTGTGATTCATCCAATTTTTGGGCTCCTGCAGCCAACTCCAGTGTCTCTTTCAAGCAATGTTTGGGCTCACGCTGCTGCTGCTTGCAACTCCAGGGTGTGATTCATCCAATTTTTGGGCCCCTGCAGCCAACTCCAGTGTCTCTTTCAAGCTATATTTGGGCTCCCGCTGCTGCTGCTGCCAACTCCAGGGTGTGTCTTTAGGCCAATTTTTGGGCTCCTGCTGCCAACTCCAGTGTGTCTTTCAAACTATGTTTGGGCTCCTGCTGCTGCTTGCAACTCCAGAGTGTGATTCATCCAATTTTTGGGCTCCTGCAGCCAACTCCAGTGTCTCTTTAAAGCAATGTTTGGACTCCTGCAGCTGCTGCTGCTGCTGCTTGCAACTCCAGGGTGTAACTCAGCTTATTTTTGGGCTCCTGCTGCCAACTCCAGTGTGTCTTTTAAGCTATGTTTGGGCTGCTGCTGCTGCTTGCAACTCCAGGGTGTCATTCAGCCAATTTTTGGGCTCCTGCAGTGTGTCTTTAGGCCAATTTTTTGGCTCCTGCTGCCAACTCCAGTGTCTCTTTCAAGCTATGTTTGGGCTCATGCTGCTGCTGCTTGCAACTTCAGGGTGTGCCTTTCATCCAATTTTGGGCTCCTGCAGCCAACTCCAGTGTCTCTTTCAAGCTATGTTTGTGCTCCTGCTGCTGCTGCTTGCAACTCCAGGGTGTGATTCATCCAATTTTTGGGCTCCTGCAGCCAACTCCACTGTTTCTTTCAAGCTATGTTTGGGCTCCTGCTGCTGCTTGCAACTCCAGGGTGTCATTCGGCCAATTTTTGGGCTCCTGCTGCTCCTGCTGCCAACTCCAGGATGTCTTTCAGCCAATTTTTGGCCTGCTGTTGCTTCTTGCAACTCCAGGGTGTGATTCATCCAATTTTTGTGCTCTTGCTGCCAACTCCAGTGTGTCTTTCAAGCAATGTTTGGGCTCCTGCTGCTGCTGCTTGCAACTCCAGGGTGTGATTCATCCAATTTTTGGGCTCCTTCAGCCAACTCCAGTGTCTCTTTCAAGCAATGTTTGGGCTCCTGCTGCTGCTTGCAACTCCAGGGTGTGATTCATCCAATTTTTGGGATCCTGCAGCCAACTCCAGTGTTTCTTTAAAGAAATGTTTGGGCTCCTGCAGCTGCTGCTGCTGCTTGCAACTCCAGGGTGTGATTCAGCTAATTTTTGGGCTCCTGCTGCTGCCAGCTCCAGGGTGTGTTTTTCAGATACTATAGGGGCCCCTCATAGTGATGCCACTTCAACTCTCTGCATTTGTGCCGCTCTGCGATTCTATTAGCGATGCCTCTGATCTGCATGTGATAATTATTTATAGTATTATTTCACTAACCCAGCACGCATCCTATGCGTGTTACAGCAAGGCAGAATGGTTTACAACCCTATTGAGGCTCTAGGAGGCTCAGAAATAGCTGTTTTTAATAGCGATTCATCGCGAATACATTCGGGTCGAAATGATTTTTGTCGGAAAATTCGGCAAATCAGTCGAATCTAATTGTTCAAAAGTTCGCTCATCTCTAGTTACAACACAGAAAGCCTAAAAGAGCAAAGCATATTTTAAAATGGATTACTCATCTGTTTTAATCTGATCCAGGCAGAATTCAGCAGGCCTCATCCAATCTCCAAACAACCGCGTTTACCGGACGCTGTCTGCCACTACGAGGCACTACCTGGCGCTATCCCTTCTTAAATAACCCCTTAGTTTGCATGCAATTACACACATGAAACTAAAAATCAGGCTGAAAGCTACCAAGCCCGTCTTCAGAACAAATGAAGGTCTCCCACCATGGTAGCTAAACAAAAGGGGTCAGCCTATATTATACAGTGTAATTTTTGATTGTATAAGATTTTTACAGATTCGTTGGAAACAAAATATATAAAAATATCATAGCATTACAGTGCTCTGTCCCAAAAGCCAACTAGCCTGGGCACCAGGCATAACACCTGGTAAACCAGGGCTCAGTGGCTGCATCTGGCAGCTCCTGGACCTGCAAGTTACCAGGCCTTATGCCCTTCAGTAAGGGTTTGGGGCTATTCTAGGGGGGCTTACAGCACAGCCAGCATGTGCCCATACCAATGGTGACATTCTGGCCCCCTAACCCAGTGAACTGGTATAGGGGTCCCTTGTCAGTTCACCCCCAGTCAATAAGAATAAAGTAATTTTTAAATATGGTATAGTGTTTTGTTTTTTAACACTTTTACTTTGAAGTGGTAGGGGTCCCATGGAAGCGTATACCAGTTTAATGTCCACTACCTGCACCGCCAATGGGCATGGTGATGTGCATGAGTCAGGTGGCCCATAGTATGGGCCAGTGCTGGGCACAGGACCTATGCTGTAGGACATAAGGGCTTGTAAGGGCCAGGGGCCAGCAGGAGTGGGGCCCCCCCTTTAGTGCTTACCCACCCAGCAAACAAAGCATATGGGGCTTATAATTCCAGGGCTCAAGGACAAAACTGTCCTGCACTGGCCCATGCTATGGCCAGCCAGGGTTATCCACACCACCATACCCATTGCAGGTGAGGGTAATGAACATTGATATGGTATAGGGGACCATAGAACCCCTTACTCGTTCAAAGTAAAAGCGTAAAAAAATAAAACACCACACTGTTTTTAATAATTACTTAGGAACACTTCTCTAAAACTAAAAAAAGTAGGCAAAGCTATGCAATAATCTCTTTTCATTTCTGTGCTATCCCAGTCGCTCAGGAACCCACTGCTTGTGAAATGCCTGGGTATAGCTTTTTACACAGCCATCACTTACTACTTGTGTACACATGTTTTGGGCATGTGGCTCTCATCAGCACAAGGGTGCTAGTAACATAGTAACATAGTATGTAAGGCTGAAAAAAGACTTTAGTCCATCCAGTTCAGCCTGTTTATAGCAATCTAGTAGCCATAGCTGGTAATGATATTACACGGAAGGAAGGAATCCAGACCACTTTTACACTCTTTTAGTGTATTTTTCATGACTACTTGCTCTGGCAGAGTTCCATAGTCTCACTGCTCTTACAGTAAAAATCCCATTCTATGCTGATGCAAGAACCGTCTTTCCTCTAACCTTAGTGGATGCCCTGAGTTTTTCTTACAGTCCTGGCTTTAAATAGATTGTGGGGCAGATCTTTGTATTGACTCTGGATATATTTATACATAGTTATTAGGTTACCCCTCAGACATCTCTTTTCCAAACAAAACAAACCTACCTGACAATCTTTCAGGGTACTTTAGTTCCCTCATTTCATTTATCAATTTAGTGTCTCGCCTTTGAACGTGCTCAAGTTCTGATATGTCTTTCTAATGCAGTGGTGCCCAGAGCTGTACACAATATTCCATATAGGGTCTGACCAGTGACTTATAAAGGGGTAAAATGATGCTCTGGTCATGGGCACATATGCCCCTCTTGATGCACCCCATGATCCTGTTACCAAGGCAAACTGCAGTTTAGTTTATTATTTAAAGCCAATTTTAGAGCAACATCATAGCGACCACACAGACCCCTCATTTAGACTGTCTAGTTGGTCCATAACTCAGCCTTCAACTAAGTCTACCACTTGCTCCGAGGTTAGGCACCCTCAGAAATTTTTTACAGGCTTGAGATTATGACCACACCAAATTAATATATAAAATTCTATTTATTAGAAATGTACATAGAAAAATCGTACAACTTTATACAGAAATATCATTGTCTTAAAAATGACATCGTACCATTCATGCAATTACCCCACTTACTATACAATCTTATCACATATTAGTATATGCTCTATGTGCATTGATTCATATTATTTTCTTATGGGGCAGACATGTATCATGTTTCGCCGATCCCGGCTTCCTCAATACCCCTGGAAAGCTATGACAAACAAATATGAACCATTAGTTTATTAGTGTTGTTAGTATTCCCTACTGGTAATGCATTAATAAAGGTAAATGCCGCCGGATATGGCGTCTCGCGTCGCTGGTCCGGCCCGCATGTCCTCAGAAGCGGCACCATTTTCCCGAGGATCCACCATTTTGTTGGTGACCTAGTAATATTGTGTTCAGGCGCCATTTTGTTGGAGATTCACCATTTTTCTGGTGGCATGATTTAAACGTATTTAGTCGTCAATTCGCCCATGGCTACTATTCACATGTTATTCATTGGGCAATAAAAGTCTTTGTTATATATGTCATATGTTTATATCTAATATCTATGAATGTTATAACTAGTGCATAGACGCAATTGGGCCAGAGCTCACCAGGCACAATATCACAAATCAATGACAACTTTTTTCTCATACTCACTATCCCCTCGATTCAAAGAGCAAAAGTTAATTGATTTCGGATCGAGAATCGTAAGTTTGGGTGGGTGTTTGTCATTTTTTCCTGTTTTTTTGGCCATTTCCGACTCGCACGAGCCTACGTACGAATGCGTATATGCTCTTACGATCATCGCAAGTTCGTTCCTAAGTTTTAGGATCAAAACGTAAAACTTAGGATCAAATCCTAAAACTTAGGATCAAAACGTAAAACTTAGGATAATCCAATGTGTTTAGGTGTGATTCAGAGAACAGTTTTCAAACCTCTAAATACGTTTTAAAAGAAAGCCACTGCCGACACCTTTTAGCAGTCAGATTGCTGTTCTTGAACAGGTTTTTTGGCTATGTGGAGGAGTCTGCGCGTCTTGAGCTCCAATGAACTGCATGTATCAGCATGGCCGAGGCCATAAATTGTATGGCAATGCATACCTGATTCATGTATGCCTTATAAAAGCATTTTAATGTGGACCTTAATTAGTCCTTT
This sequence comes from Gastrophryne carolinensis, assembly GCA_027917425.1. Lineage (NCBI taxonomy): Eukaryota > Metazoa > Chordata > Amphibia > Anura > Microhylidae > Gastrophryne > Gastrophryne carolinensis. Next base: position 516,025,619 of record CM051234.1, on the reverse strand, counting down.
GCATGTAAACCTTTATTTTGCAATTTATTTGCGTTAATTAAAGAAACTTATGTCCTTTGTTATTTATTTTTAAATTGATGTACTATAATAATATTTTTAGATTGCATTTATTGGTGTAGTTGTTTACCTTTGCTTTGTTTAATTATTTAAGCACATCTTTGGTCAGATGCATCACACTTACTGAGGAGAGGAGAGCGGGATAAAGTGCAGGATGTGGGTTACTGCTGTATTTTGCACAGACACAGCAGAGCTGGGGGCACGGAAAGGTCAGAAATCAAAGAATGCAGAGCAACACAGTCACAATGCCCTTTCTTTTTGCAGGCTGCCCGAGAATACCTGAGCCGCCATCTTGGCTGTTTCTAGACTCATAACATGCAGAAGTTGCTGGGTGTTTTTTTATATTTGAGAGCAATCTGTATGTAGAGGGTGTGGGTAACCACACACAAGTTGTACCATTTGAAGCCAAAATATTAAAATTAAATCCACAAGTAAAAAAATGCAAGTTAACTAAAAATTAAACAAAGTAAGATTTACTTATGCAAATGCATTCATTAATGGTTGGTTACTACAAAATGAATGAAATAAAGAAAAATAAGACCAAATATTTAGAATGCACTTTAATGAGGTAAGTTTGTAGTGCGCAGCCGCAAGATCAGAAGGATTTACGTCCAGGGAAAAAGGGCAAAACCAATGTTGCAACCTGAGAAATGAAACGGAAAATTCAGGATGGAAACTGACATAGGTCTGATTCCCGAACTGCCATACGAACGGACCTAAATTTTAGGATAGAAACGTATTTGCTTATAGAATCACTCGCAAGTTCATACGAACGCACGAGCGGACGGGAAAAATAGGATGATCGGCACCAAAATCCATACTGTTACTGTCAGGATTGTACCAAACACCCGTCTGTCTTAAGCCAGTATCCCCCAATCTCCACCGCCACTTCTGCCTATAGACAAGCCCCCGCTTGTGGGAGACACGAGCAATGCCTCTCCCAGTCGGTTGCCCCCAGGGCTTAACAGGCGCAAAGGATAGTAGCTTAAGGTGCAGCTTGGTGTTAGGCAGGGAATCCCGAATGAGGATGCCGGGTGCGAAAAGTCCGTAAATCAGGCCGAGGTCAAACCAGGAGGTCACAGGCGAGGTATCCAAGGGAGATGACAGAGAATGGTCGAGGGTAGCCGAGGTCAATTCCAGAAGGTCACAGGCGAGGTACAGGAGGGTCAGGCAAGAGAGTGGTCAGGCAAAGCAGGAGGTCAGGGCAGGCAGCTAGCAAGAATAGTCAAGGTCCAAATCCAAATCCAAAATCTTCACAAGTACAGCAGCACACATCCAGAACCCAGAAGCTATAACGGGCACTGGGAAACTGGAACAGTGCAAATATATAGGGAAGTCTGGCCAATGGGAAACAGGGAAAAAGGAGGGAAGGAAGGTGCTTGGTGCAAACAAGGAAATGGGATCGGTCCCAGGAGCTGGACGGCCCAGGCCAGACAGGCCGACCAGTCCCTGGGTCCGATCCCAGGAACCAGCCACAGATTGGACATTTTAAACTTGCCCCCGGCGGGCGCGCTGGGGGAAGCGCCGCCGGGAGGCATAAAGCAGACGTGCTCGCGCGCGCGCGCGAGCACGTTGAGGATCGGGCGCGCCCCCGCCAGGAAGGGGAAGCGCCGAGCCAGAGGGGAGAGCCGCAGGGCCGCGCAGCCGCGCGGAGCGGGCTGCGACGCGGCCACCCACGGCGTCCTGCACCGCCAGCCCCTGATCCCCGCGACGGTGCCGAGGAGCTGGTAGACCCGGGGACCGTCGGGCCGCAGCCCGGTGGGAGCCACCCGGCAACGCGCCGCGGGACCCGGAACGGCGGTGAGGTAAGTGCCTAACATTACCCCCCCCCTGAGGAGGGGCCACTGGACCCTCCAAGCTGGGTTTTAAAGGATTCTCTCTATGAAACTTCTTTACTAAATTCTGTGCATGAACTTCTCTGGCAGGAACCCAAGATCTTTCTTCCGGACCGTACCCCTTCCAGTCAATAAGATATTGAAGAGAGTTCCGAAAGAAACGAGAATCAAGGACCCGGGCAACCTCAAACTCCTGATGCCCATCAACTACCACAGGACTAGGAGGACTATTAGGTTCATGGTTTCTTGCGGACTTAAGAAGTGAAACATGAAAGGATTTACAGATTTTCATGGATGAGGGGAGGGCCAACCGGTATGTCACCTGATTAACTTTGTGTGTTATGGGGAATGGGCCAATAAACTTAGGTCCTAACTTAGCGGAGGGTTGGCGTAGCGCCAAGTTCTTGGTTGAAAGCCAAACCCAGTCACCCACTTTAAAGTTAGAATTAGACGATCGCTTGCGATCAGAAAATTTTTTCTGTAGACAAGCGGCCCTAGTTAGGTGTTGTTGGATTTTATTCCACTCCCCTGGCCATTTGGAAACCCATTCATCCACGGAGGGAACTCTAGAGGGTTGGTCCGAAAGAGCAGAAAACTTCAGATCCTTGCCATAAACACAGTGGAAAGGAGAAACCCCTGTGGATGAATGCGTAGCGTTGTTAAAAGCAAATTCCGCAAAAGGTAAGAAGAAGGCCCAATCAGTCTGAGAACCCGCCGTAAAACAGCGCAAATATTGTTCCAGGGACTGGTTCGTTCTCTCGGTTTGACCATTCGATTGCGGATGAAAGGCCGAGGAAAGGGAGACAGTGAACCCCAACTTGGCACAGAAAGCCCTCCAGAACCGGGAGACAAACTGGACCCCCCTATCCGAAACAACATCCATGGGAATACCATGAATCCTAAAGACATGAGTAATGAAAAGTTGAGCAAGAGTTTGAGCTGAGGGGAGTTTCTTTAAAGGGACGAAATGGGCCATCTTGCTAAAGCGGTCCACAATTACCCAAATAACTGTATGACCCTGAGACGGAGGAAGGTCAGTAACAAAATCCATGGCCAGATGTGTCCACGGGGAGGCAGGAATGGATAATGGAAGGAGTGGGCCTTCCGGTGAGCTCCTCAAGGACTTACTTTGGGCACAGACTTTGCAAGCGGAGACAAACCTTTGAACGTCCTTCCTGAGAGAAGGCCACCAAACTTGGCGTAACAATAAAGCTATGGTTTTTTTAATCCCTGGATGACCGGTTGTTTTGGTATCATGAAAATGGGACAAAAACTCAGACCGGTAAGTAGAGGGCACAAACAGGGCTGACGCGGGTTTCCCAGGAGGAGCTTGGGCCTGGAACTGAGTAAGATCAGGAAGTTGGGGTTGAATGGCGGCCACCACTAGGGAGCGAGGTACGATGGGAGAAACCACCCTTTCCGGTAAGTCAGGGGGAGAGAAACTCCGAGACAGGGCGTCCGCCTTTATATTCTTAGACCCGGGTTTATACGTTATAGAAAAATTAAACCGAGAAAAGAATAAGGACCAGCGAGCCTGTCTAGGAGTTAACCTCTTGGCGGACTGGATGTATTCCAGATTTTTATGGTCCGTAAAGACCGTAACTGGATACTGAGCCCCCTCCAGCCAGTGTCTCCATTCCTGGAAGGCAAGTTTGATGGCCAGTAATTCTCTGTTGCCGATATCATAATTCTTTTCGGCCGCTGAGAATTTTTTGGAAAAGAAGGCACATGGATGGAGGCGTGCAGGTGAGCCGTAGTATTGGGACAAGACCGCTCCGACCGCTATCTCTGAAGCATCCACCTCCACAAGGAAAGGTCGTTGTTCATCGGGATGGACTAGGACGGGAGCAACGCTAAATACCCTCTTAAGATTCCCGAAGGCCTGGACAGCTTGAGCCGGCCAAACCGGGGGGTACCCGCTTTTCTTAGTCAAGTTAGTTAGTGGTGTAACCAGGGTAGAGAAATTCTTAATGAACCTTCTATAAAAATTGGCAAAACCCAAAAACCTCTGCAGGCCCTTCAGATCTCTGGGCTGCTCCCATTCTAAAACAGCCCTCACCTTAGATTGGTCCATAGACAGACCAGATTTGGAGATAATGTAACCGAGGAACGGAACCTCAGATACCTCAAATTGACATTTCTTTAATTTGGCATATAAACAATTCTCCCTAAGTTTCTGCAAAACTAGGCACACATGTTTACGATGCTCATCAAGGGATGAAGAAAAAATTAAAATGTCATCTAGGTAGACAACCATAAACCGGCCAAGATAATCCCTGAAAATTTCATTGACAAAACTTTGAAAGACCGCAGGGGCGTTACACAGGCCGAAGGGCATAACCAAATATTCATAATGCCCTTCAAGGGTATTAAAGGCCGTTTTCCACTCGTCCCCCTGCCTAATTCTTATGAGGTTATAGGCCCCTCGGAGATCTAGTTTAGAGAAGACCTGCGCCCCGACCACCTGCGTAAAGAGTCCCTCAATAAGCGGTAGGGGATATTTATTTTTTACCGTGATGTTATTTAAGCCCCGGTAATCGATACAGGGGCGAAGTCCCCCATCTTTTTTCTCCACAAAAAAAAACCCTGCCCCTGCTGGGGAAGATGAAGGCCGAATAAACCCTTTTTCTAAGTTCTCGGCGATATATTCCCGCATGGCAAGGGTTTCTGCTCGGGTCAAATTAAATATTCTCCCTCTGGGAGGCATCGTACCAGGGAGCAGTTCTATTGGGCAGTCCCAAGGTCTATGGGGAGGAAGTTTGTCTGCTGCCTTTTCTGAAAAAACATCAGCAAACTCCAAATATGGAGTAGGAATCCCAATAGGGAGTAGGCGTGTGACCCTGAGGGGAAATTCTAGGCAGTTCCGGAAACACTGGTGTCCCCACTTGGTAATTTGCCCCGAAACCCAATCAATTTGAGGATTATGCTCCTGCAGCCATGGCAACCCCAGAATCAAGGGGGTACCAGGCATGCTCAAAATCAGGAACCTGATAACCTCAGAATGACTGGCTCCTACTTTGATCTGCATGGGAGGTGATTGGAACCGAACTAACCCCCCGGCCACTGGAGTGCCATCAATGGCTGACACCCGGATAGGAGTAGGCAAGGTCTGTGCCATAATTCCTAGAGTCTGTGCTAGATCAGAGTCTAGGAAGTTCCCAGCTGCTCCAGAATCGAGAAGAGCCTTTAGATTAACATATTTAGCACCAAACATAAACTGAACTGGGACAAAAACTGGAGACGATACTTGAGGAGATACCTTACAGCCTAGGAGGGCCCCCTCGAAACCCCCTAGGCTCTGAAGTTTCCCGACGGTTTCTTTGGGCAAAGTCTAACCATGTGGCCGGTCCCACCACAGTAAAGACAGAGCCCCTCGGATAGGCGTCGTCGTCTCTCGCCTTCGGTGAGCCTGGTGGCACCTAGCTGCATAGGCTCTTCAGAAGGTTGAGCGACGGGAGCCTCAGATTTTGCAGCGGATTCAGAATGTGATCCTTTCTCCAGGCGCCTTTCCCGGAGTCGGCGATCAATGCGGATGGCCAAATGCATTAACTCATCCAGTGTTTGGGGTTCCGGGTAGTTCACCAGGGTGTCCTTGATAGAGTCAGCCAGACCTAATCGGAATTGGCCACAGAGGGCAGGATTGTTCCAGCGTGAGTCAACTGCCCAACGCCGGAATTCGGAACAGTAGTCCTCGGCTGGACGGCGTCCCTGGCGGAGGGTACGTAACTTCGCGTCAGCTGAGGCCCCTTTGTCAGGATCATCATAAAGGACCTCCATTGCAGCGAAGAAACTATCCACCGACTGGCGGATGGGGTCCTGAGCTGATAAGCTAAAGGCCCAGGACTGAGGGTCTCCATGTAACAGGGAAATAATCAAGCCCACTTTTTGTTCCTGTGAGCCCGAGGAGACCGGGCGAAGCTGGAAGTATAGTTTACAAGAGTCCCGGAAATTGGCAAATTTTGCCCTATCGCCAAAAAACTTTTCAGGGAGCGGGATCTTGGGTTCCACCGTCATTGCGGCCGGAGTCCCCTGAGAAGTGGGGACAATGGGAGTTGGACGGTTCTCCTGGGCCGCAACTCGATGAGCCAGGTGCTCCACCGCCGCCGTCAGGGCCTGCACCTGCTCCAGAATTTGGTCCATTCTTCTTTGGGCCCGTTATAATGTCAGGATTGTACCAAACACCCGTCTGTCTTAAGCCAGTATCCCCCAATCTCCACCGCCACTTCTGCCTATAGACAAGCCCCCGCTTGTGGGAGACACGAGCAATGCCTCTCCCAGTCGGTTGCCCCCAGGACTTAACAGGCGCAAAGGATAGTAGCTTAAGGTGCAGCTTGGTGTTAGGCAGGGAATCCCGAATGAGGATGCCGGGTGCGAAAAGTCCGTAAATCAGGCCGAGGTCAAACCAGGAGGTCACAGGCGAGGTATCCAAGGGAGATGACAGAGAATGGTCGAGGGTAGCCGAGGTCAATTCCAGAAGGTCACAGGCGAGGTACAGGAGGGTCAGGCAAGAGAGTGGTCAGGCAAAGCAGGAGGTCAGGGCAGGCAGCTAGCAAGAATAGTCAAGGTCCAAATCCAAATCCAAAATCTTCACAAGTACAGCAGCACACATCCAGAACCCAGAAGCTATAACGGGCACTGGGAAACTGGAACAGTGCAAATATATAGGGAAGTCTGGCCAATGGGAAACAGGGAAAAAGGAGGGAAGGAAGGTGCTTGGTGCAAACAAGGAAATGGGATCGGTCCCAGGAGCTGGACGGCCCAGGCCAGACAGGCCGACCAGTCCCTGGGTCCGATCCCAGGAACCAGCCACAGATTGGACATTTTAAACTTGCCCCCGGCGGGCGCGCTGGGGGAAGCGCCGCCGGGAGGCATAAAGCAGACGTGCTCGCGCGCGCGCGAGCACGTTGAGGATCGGGCGCGCCCCCGCCAGGAAGGGGAAGCGCCGAGCCAGAGGGGAGAGCCGCAGGGCCGCGCAGCCGCGCGGAGCGGGCTGCGACGCGGCCACCCACGGCGTCCTGCACCGCCAGCCCCTGATCCCCGCGACGGTGCCGAGGAGCTGGCAGACCCGGGGACCGTCGGGCCGCAGCCCGGTGGGAGCCACCCGGCAACGCGCCGCGGGACCCGGAACGGCGGTGAGGTAAGTGCCTAACAGTTACATGTTTCTTTGAATCGACCCTTATATATCTTCTCTTGTATCATGGATTAATCTATCATGTATTGATTTCTGTCAATTATTGACTAACTTTCAAACTATAGGGGCAGTGTTCCCCTATCTCTCCCCGAGTTCACAATTTTTAACCATATTTAGTGTATATATTTTTGAATATCTATGCTATTATTTACAGATCTTTTACAAATAAGTCATAGACATATCCTATGAATATTCCCATAAATACATCCATCTATTGTGTCTTCTAGTCATCATGATTATCATTATCATCCCACTCAGTGGGACTGTAATTGCCTACATTGTTCCATTGTACGTCCCCTTCATCCACGGTATGTCATACCATTTTATATCCTGTTGTTTTTGTCTTTTTCATCTTTTTCACCATGGTGTATGACACAAGAACTTTAGAATATTATTTCAGCTTAAATAGTGGTTACAGGTAGGAGGCAAAGCTTAAGGTCTCGTTAAGACCAGGATAGCAAAGTGCACCTAATATGTATATCCACCTGGTTTCTAATTGCAGGGTTAGCTTTTCAATATTGCCACCTCGAATAGAGGGATGTACTCGTAGGCAACTCGGATCCTCATTGTGATATTTGAGGAAGTGTCGACCTATAGGGGTCTTCACTGATCCTGTTTTTATATTGTATTGGTGCTCATATATTCTCTTTTTCAGTGAACGATTAGTCTTCCCAATATAATAGCAACCACATGTGCAGGTTAAAAGGTAAATTACATGGGGTGTATTACAGTTGACAAAATGGCGCAGTTCATATGTACCCCGGTGTTCTATTGTTACGGTAGAACCTATACCTGCACATGTTGCATCCCCCACACCGGTGGGTACCTTTGATTTTATAGCAAGCGCTTTTTCGGTTCTGTTCAAAATGACTATGCACTAAAGTATCTTTGAGGTTTTTAGACCGTCTATAAATAACTTTAGGTACCTTAGGTAAAAAGGTACGTAGGTGCTGATCGTTTAGTAATATGGGCCAGTGAGATTGCAATATTTGTTGTACTCTCCTATGGGCCTCAGTATAAGTCATAATAAAGGCAGGTCCTGAGTACTCCCTATTTTTCCTAGGTTTATATAGGAGTTCCTGTCTTTTCAGGTGTTTCGCCTTTCTATAGGCTGTTTTTAGGACTTTGTTCTTATATCCCCTTTCGCTGAGTCTAGCCCTTATTCTTACAGCTTCCTGCTCAAATAATTCCATCGTCGCGCAATTACGCCTTGCCCGGATAAATTCACCGTAGGGTATAATTTTCAAGAGATGCAATGGATGTGAGCTACTTGTATGCAGCATGTTATTCGCAGAGGTTTCCTTGCGATATAGGTTGGTTGTTATATAAGCCTCCTCATTTTTTTGTAAATTCCAAATCTAAAAATGTGACTTTATGTGTGCCATAACTGCATGTGAACCTAAGATTAACCTCATTCTGGTTCAATTTGTTCATGAAATTTATCAGTTCCTGCTCCGGCCCCTCCCAGACGACCAATATGTCGTCAATATATCTGTGCCATGCTCTCACATGGCACAGGTATTGGGACATCTCGTCCTCACCCCACAACCTCCTCTCCCACCAACCCAGATACAGGTTCGCGAACGATGGGGCACATGTGGTCCCCATCGCCGTCCCCTGTATCTGGTGGTACAGTTGGCCTTTAAATAAGAAGAGGTTGTGGGTGAGGACGAAGTTAAGGAGCCGGAGCAGGAACAGATTATGGTTGTGTTGGGAAATGTCTAGTTCATTTAAAAAGAATTCTACAGCTCTTATGCCTTTTTCCTGTGGAATGCTGGAATAAAGGGCCTCCACGTCCAGAGTCACCAGGATGGCATCAGGACCCACCCAAAGCTCGTCAAGGATCCTCAGGATATGTCCTGAGTCCTTGACGTAGGATGGTAAACCCGTCACCAGTGGCTGGAGGTAACGATCCACATAGCGGCTGGCATTTTCCCCGACACTATTGGGCGCCCCGGTGGATTTGTTAGCGACTTATGCACCTTAGGTAGTGCATAGAAGGTAGAAACCTTCGGGCATGGGGATTCCAGGAAACCAGCCGCCTGTGGATCAATCACCCCCTCTTCCCGAGCCTGGTGGATCAAATGGTGGTAGTCCCTGCCATCCTTGGCGAGTCTGGACATGGAGGCCCTTACATACCACTCCTTATTGTTGAGGATGTCCATACACATTTTCTCGTATTGCCCAACTGTCATGATCACAATGTTGCCACCTTTGTCCGCCGGTTTGATTACCAGCTCATGGTTATCTTCTAGTTCCTTAATTGCTTTAATTAGTGATTCATCGATATTTGATTTATACCCCTTATGGTACGAAAATTGTTCCAGATCTGCCGTTACCAGATCTACAAAGGTGGCAACATTGTGGCTCATGGTTAAAGTGGACTGTCACCCACCCCTGATAGGCCCGGGAATCTATAAGATTCCCGGGCCGATCACCTCCCTCACCGCAGAACATCCGAGATCTGGATGTCCCGCGGTGAGGGACCCCCCCCAAAACCCCAAAAAAAGCCCGCCGCCGCCTCCCACGCGCTCCTCTAGACGTGCGCGCGCCCGCGCCGGCCGTTTGTGAATGGCCGGCGCGCGCGCGCGCCCGGTCAGAGCGACGTGCGGGAGGCAGCGGCGGGCGCACTGTCTTGTCCGCCGCTTGTCCGTGGCTACGTGGGAGCGTGGTGAGGTGAGTTTTGGGGGCTTTCTGGGGGTTTTACACAGCTGGACACCCCTAATCGGGGTGCCCCCCTGAAGTGGACCAAAACCCAGGATAGTCAAAATCCTGGGTGTTGGTCCACTTTAAGGCTGGGAAAAAGGTGGAGGGTTTCCTAAATTTAGTGTCAGTAGTATTCTTTACAACAAATCCTGCCACTTCCATACCCAATTCTTCCATATCCCTCTCCAGCTGCTCAAGATTTGGGGGATCTGTCATTGTAGTACCGTTGGGTTCCCCCCCCTTATCCATAAAGTGATATTTACATAGGACTTTTCGTGCAAACATATGGACATCTTTCACTGCCTCAAAGGTGTCCAGTCTCCTTGATGGACAGAAGTTTAGGCCTAATTTTAATAGTTCTTGTTGCTCAGTCGTTAGAGTATGATTAGATAAATTTATGATGTCATTACATGGTGGAACGCTAGTTCCTACTTCCCCAGTTACTGCTTTTATTTCTCTGGGAATAGTGTTAGTTTTTTTGGCCCGCCTCCGGGCGGCGGCCCTCCTTTCATTGCGCTGTCGATCCCTTTTCTGTGTTTGTATCTCTCCCACCTCTTCCAAGGGAAAACTTCTGCTATCCATCTTCCGTTTTGTATTTTTCCCCTGTTCTTCCCTAGCAGGGGGGGTATCCTTTCTTGTTGATCCTCTCCAGGGCATCCTTTCCTTGGATGTCCACAGTTTGGATCTCTTTTGAAATTGTGAGTAAGTCCCCTGGGAGTTCATTTTCCCCATTATAGTTCTTTCCCTTGAGGAGGAAGTATCCGATGAACTATACCCCCGACCTGGGTGTTCTCTCCTACCTCTTCCTTGATTAAAGGTATCAGGCCATACATAGGCCTCCTTATTTTGATATGCAAGTTTGTCTCTCACTAACTTTCTCTCCTTCAATTGAATTATTTCTTTGTTCAATTTCTCAATGGACTCTTGTATGCCCATATCCCTTTGTTTGAATCTCTCATCTTTATATTGTTGATCAAAGCCTTCTATGGTGTTGCTAATTTGGTCATTGATTATCTTTAAACATTGTATATGATGGGTAATCAAAAGCCCCATTAGTTGTATTGATCTTGGAGAAGTTTCTCCCATTGTTGTTTGAGAGTATCATCAAAATTTATTGTCTGGGGAAATAGCCTGATTCTCAGTCCCTTTGGGACTATGTTGTTCTGTATGTACTCACGTAAATATTGGATGTCCCACCACAGCTTGGATTTTTTCGTTAATAGTTTATACAATTTGTTAAAAAGTGTATGGATAACTTCCTGTCTTTCTATTGAGTCCTTGTTAGTAACTTTACATTGACTCAATCCCGATATCATTTTATCCCATTCGTCATTTATCAATTGTGTCATTTTGTTATTACTTATTCTATGAATAAAGGGGATGAACAATATTGGACCAATGCAGGCAATTAACCAGTCCCTCCGCATATGGCTATACGAATATCTAAGTTGCTAATTGGAGGGGGGGTACGCTCCTGAAGGAACAAAGCCTTCGCCTAATTATGTAAAGCCAATTTTAGAGCAACATCATAGCGACCACACAGACCCCTCATTTAGACTGTCTAGTTGGTCCATAACTCAGCCTTCAACTAAGTCTACCACTTGCTCCGAGGTTAGGCACCCTCAGAAATTTTTTACAGGCTTGAGATTATGACTAGGGATGAGCGAATCGATCCGGACGAACCCGGATTCGATCCGAATTTCAGGAAAAATTCGATTCGGATCGAATCCGAATTTCCCCGCGATTCGATCACTCGAAGTTTTCCTTTAACATCCATTCATTTACATTACAGGCATTCTAAGATGGCGGGCGGGACATGTCTGGACATGTATCCCGCGCCAGTGCAAGCTGGGGCAGTCACATGCAGCCTATCAGCAGCCAGCAAGCCCGGTGACGTCACACAGCGGTATTTAACGGCGGCCATCTTGCTTTTCCTCATTTCTCTATTGCATTCGTGACAGACAGACAGAACGCTGTGTAGCTGAGGCAGTTAGACAGGCTGGAGACAGGCTGGAGACAGGGACAGACAGGGACAGACAGGGACAGGCTGGAGACAGGCAGGAGACAGACAGGAGACAGACAGAAAGCCAGGGAAAGGTAGGAAAAACGGAGCTGGCTGACAGGGAGATTTTTTTTTTTTCATCCAGCCTTTGTTAGCGTTTTCAGGCTGCTTATAGTAACTAACTGTGCATATATACTGAACTGATCTTAAGTCTGCTGTGAGGCATCCCATTCTGTGACTAAAGCAGCCTCTATTTAATAGCATAATAAACATTTGCACTTATTCTCATAGAAATCAGGCCTGATAAAGACACTTTTGCTGTGCATGCTCTCTGGTTTTTGTGGCACTGGCATCCCATTCTGTGACTAAAGCAGCCTCTATTTAATAGCATAATAAACATTTGCACTTATTCTCATAGAAATCAGGCCTGATAAAGACACTTTTGCTGTGCATGCTCTCTGGTTTTTGTGGCACTGGCATCCCATTCTGTGACTAAAGCAGCCTCTATTTAATAGCATAATAAACATTTGCACTTATTCTCATAGAAATCAGGCCTGATAAAGACACTTTTGCTGTGCATGCTCTCTGGTTTTTGTGGCACTGGCATCCCATTCTGTGACTAAAGCAGCCTCTATTTAATAGCATAATAAACATTTGCACTTATTCTCATAGAAATCAGGCCTGATAAAGACACTTTTGCTGTGCATGCTCTCTGGTTTTTGTGGCACTGGCATCCCATTCTGTGACTAAAGCAGCCTCTATTTAATAGCATAATAAACATTTGCACTTATTCTCATAGAAATCAGGCCTGATAAAGACACTTTTGCTGTGCATGCTCTCTGGTTTTTGTGGCACTGGCATCCCATTCTGTGACTAAAGCAGCCTCTATTTAATAGCATAATAAACATTTGCACTTATTCTCATAGAAATCAGGCCTGATAAAGACACTTTTGCTGTGCATGCTCTCTGGTTTTTGTGGCACTGGCATCCCATTCTGTGACTAAAGCAGCCTCTATTTAATAGCATAATAAACATTTGCACTTATTCTCATAGAAATCAGGCCTGATAAAGACACTTTTGCTGTGCATGCTCTCTGGTTTTTGTGGCACTGGCATCCCATTCTGTGACTAAAGCAGCCTCTATTTAATAGCATAATAAACATTTGCACTTATTCTCATAGAAATCAGGCCTGATAAAGACACTTTTGCTGTGCATGCTCTCTGGTTTTTGTGGCACTGGCATCCCATTCCGTGACTAAAGCAGCCTCTATTTAATAGCATAATAAACATTTGCACTTATTCTCATAGAAATCAGGCCTGATAAAGACACTTTTGCTGTGCATGCTCTCTGGTTTTTGTGGCACTGGCATCCCATTCTGTGACTAAAGCAGCCTCTATTTAATAGCATAATAAACATTTGCACTTATTCTCATAGAAATCAGGCCTGATAAAGACACTTTTGCTGTGCATGCTCTCTGGTTTTTGTGGCACTGGCATCCCATTCTGTGACTAAAGCAGCCTCTATTTAATAGCATAATAAACATTTGCACTTATTCTCATAGAAATCAGGCCTGATAAAGACACTTTTGCTGTGCATGCTCTCTGGTTTTTGTGGCACTGGCATCCCATTCTGTGACTAAAGCAGCCTCTATTTAATAGCATAATAAACATTTGCACTTATTCTCATAGAAATCAGGCCTGATAAAGACACTTTTGCTGTGCATGCTCTCTGGTTTTTGTGGCACTGGCATCCCATTCTGTGACTAAAGCAGCCTCTATTTAATAGCATAATAAACATTTGCACTTATTCTCATAGAAATCAGGCCTGATAAAGACACTTTTGCTGTGCATGCTCTCTGGTTTTTGTGGCACTGGCATCCCATTCTGTGACTAAAGCAGCCTCTATTTAATAGCATAATAAACATTTGCACTTATTCTCATAGAAATCAGGCCTGATAAAGACACTTTTGCTGTGCATGCTCTCTGGTTTTTGTGGCACTGGCATCCCATTCTGTGACTAAAGCAGCCTCTATTTAATAGCATAATAACCATTTGCACTTATTCTCATAGAAATCAGGCCTGATAAAGACACTTTTGCTGTGCATGCTCTCTGGTTTTTGTGGCACTGGCATCCCATTCTGTGACTAAAGCAGCCTCTATTTAATAGCATAATAAACATTTGCACTTATTCTCATAGAAATCAGGCCTGATAAAGACACTTTTGCTGTGCATGCTCTCTGGTTTTTGTGGCACTGGCATCCCATTCTGTGACTAAAGCAGCCTCTATTTAATAGCATAATAACCATTTGCACTTATTCTCATAGAAATCAGGCCTGATAAAGACACTTTTGCTGTGCATGCTCTCTGGTTTTTGTGGCACTGGCATCCCATTCTGTGACTAAAGCAGCCTCTATTTAATAGCATAATAAACATTTGCACTTATTCTCATAGAAATCAGGCCTGATAAAGACACTTTTGCTGTGCATGCTCTCTGGTTTTTGTGGCACTGGCATCCCATTCCGTGACTAAAGCAGCCTCTATTTAATAGCATAATAAACATTTGCACTTATTCTCATAGAAATCAGGCCTGATAAAGACACTTTTGCTGTGCATGCTCTCTGGTTTTTGTGGCACTGGCATCCCATTCTGTGACTAAAGCAGCCTCTATTTAATAGCATAATAAACATTTGCACTTATTCTCATAGAAATCAGGCCTGATAAAGACACTTTTGCTGTGCATGCTCTCTGGTTTTTGTGGCACTGGCATCCCATTCCGTGACTAAAGCAGCCTCTATTTAATAGCATAATAAACATTTGCACTTATTCTCATAGAAATCAGGCCTGATAAAGACACTTTTGCTGTGCATGCTCTCTGGTTTTTGTGGCACTGGCATCCCATTCTGTGACTAAAGCAGCCTCTATTTAATAGCATAATAAACATTTGCACTTATTCTCATAGAAATCAGGCCTGATAAAGACACTTTTGCTGTGCATGCTCTCTGGTTTTTGTGGCACTGGCATCCCATTCCGTGACTAAAGCAGCCTCTATTTAATAGCATAATAAACATTTGCACTTATTCTCATAGAAATCAGGCCTGATAAAGACACTTTTGCTGTGCATGCTCTCTGGTTTTTGTGGCACTGGCATCCCATTCCGTGACTAAAGCAGCCTCTATTTAATAGCATAATAAACATTTGCACTTATTCTCATAGAAATCAGGCCTGATAAAGACACTTTTGCTGTGCATGCTCTCTGGTTTTTGTGGCACTGGCATCCCATTCCGTGACTAAAGCAGCCTCTATTTAATAGCATGATAAACATTTGCACTTATTCTCATAGAAATCAGGCCTGATAAAGACACTTTTGCTGTGCATGCTCTCTGGTTTTTGTGGCACTGGCATCCCATTCTGTGACTAAAGCAGCCTCTATTTAATAGCATAATAAACATTTGCACTTATTCTCATAGAAATCAGGCCTGATAAAGACACTTTTGCTGTGCATGCTCTCTGGTTTTTGTGGCACTGGCATCCCATTCTGTGACTAAAGCAGCCTCTATTTAATAGCATAATAAACATTTGCACTTATTCTCATAGAAATCAGGCCTGATAAAGACACTTTTGCTGTGCATGCTCTCTGGTTTTTGTGGCACTGGCATCCCATTCTGTGACTAAAGCAGCCTCTATTTAATAGCATAATAAACATTTGCACTTATTCTCATAGAAATCAGGCCTGATAAAGACACTTTTGCTGTGCATGCTCTCTGGTTTTTGTGGCACTGGCATCCCATTCTGTGACTAAAGCAGCCTCTATTTAATAGCATAATAAACATTTGCACTTATTCTCATAGAAATCAGGCCTGATAAAGACACTTTTGCTGTGCATGCTCTCTGGTTTTTGTGGCACTGGCATCCCATTCTGTGACTAAAGCAGCCTCTATTTAATAGCATAATAAACATTTGCACTTATTCTCATAGAAATCAGGCCTGATAAAGACACTTTTGCTGTGCATGCTCTCTGGTTTTTGTGGCACTGGCATCCCATTCTGTGACTAAAGCAGCCTCTATTTAATAGCATAATAAACATTTGCACTTATTCTCATAGAAATCAGGCCTGATAAAGACACTTTTGCTGTGCATGCTCTCTGGTTTTTGTGGCACTGGCATCCCATTCTGTGACTAAAGCAGCCTCTATTTAATAGCATAATAAACATTTGCACTTATTCTCATAGAAATCAGGCCTGATAAAGACACTTTTGCTGTGCATGCTCTCTGGTTTTTGTGGCACTGGCATCCCATTCTGTGACTAAAGCAGCCTCTATTTAATAGCATAATAAACATTTGCACTTATTCTCATAGAAATCAGGCCTGATAAAGACACTTTTGCTGTGCATGCTCTCTGGTTTTTGTGGCACTGGCATCCCATTCTGTGACTAAAGCAGCCTCTATTTAATAGCATAATAAACATTTGCACTTATTCTCATAGAAATCAGGCCTGATAAAGACACTTTTGCTGTGCATGCTCTCTGGTTTTTGTGGCACTGGCATCCCATTCCGTGACTAAAGCAGCCTCTATTTAATAGCATAATAAACATTTGCACTTATTCTCATAGAAATCAGGCCTGATAAAGACACTTTTGCTGTGCATGCTCTCTGGTTTTTGTGGCACTGGCATCCCATTCTGTGACTAAAGCAGCCTCTATTTAATAGCATAATAAACATTTGCACTTATTCTCATAGAAATCAGGCCTGATAAAGACACTTTTGCTGTGCATGCTCTCTGGTTTTTGTGGCACTGGCATCCCATTCTGTGACTAAAGCAGCCTCTATTTAATAGCATAATAAACATTTGCACTTATTCTCATAGAAATCAGGCCTGATAAAGACACTTTTGCTGTGCATGCTCTCTGGTTTTTGTGGCACTGGCATCCCATTCTGTGACTAAAGCAGCCTCTATTTAATAGCATAATAAACATTTGCACTTATTCTCATAGAAATCAGGCCTGATAAAGACACTTTTGCTGTGCATGCTCTCTGGTTTTTGTGGCACTGGCATCCCATTCTGTGACTAAAGCAGCCTCTAT
Source organism: Gastrophryne carolinensis (assembly GCA_027917425.1). NCBI lineage: Eukaryota > Metazoa > Chordata > Amphibia > Anura > Microhylidae > Gastrophryne > Gastrophryne carolinensis. Next base: position 516,008,748 of record CM051234.1, on the reverse strand, counting down.
TTAATAGCATAATAAACATTTGCACTTATTCTCATAGAAATCAGGCCTGATAAAGACACTTTTGCTGTGCATGCTCTCTGGTTTTTGTGGCACTGGCATCCCATTCTGTGACTAAAGCAGCCTCTATTTAATAGCATAATAAACATTTGCACTTATTCTCATAGAAATCAGGCCTGATAAAGACACTTTTGCTGTGCATGCTCTCTGGTTTTTGTGGCACTGGCATCCCATTCTGTGACTAAAGCAGCCTCTATTTAATAGCATAATAAACATTTGCACTTATTCTCATAGAAATCAGGCCTGATAAAGACACTTTTGCTGTGCATGCTCTCTGGTTTTTGTGGCACTGGCATCCCATTCTGTGACTAAAGCAGCCTCTATTTAATAGCATAATAAACATTTGCACTTATTCTCATAGAAATCAGGCCTGATAAAGACACTTTTGCTGGCCAAAGCCCTACTGGACCCTGCCAGGTCGATTCCTGCCCGGGGCATCCCATTCTGTGACTACAGCAGCCTCTGTTTAAGACCATATAAGCATATGCTCTTATCATATTTGAAATTAGCCTGATAAAGACACTTTTGCTGGCCAAAGCCCTACTGGACCCTGCCAGGTCCATTCCTGCCCAGGGCATCCCATTCTGTGACTAAAGCAGCCTCTGTTTAAGACCATATAAGCATTTGCTCTTATTATATTTATATTATAAGACACTTTTGCTGGGCATAGGCTTACTGCTGCCTGCCAGGTGCACTTCTGTTGAGGCATCCCATTCTGTAACATAGCATACCCCTCTTTATTTACACTAAGCAGCTCTCTTATTTACACTAAGCAGGCCTGTTGGAGGCTGAGTGTTACTGCTCACTTTTGGTGTGCATTATATTCTGTTTTATATAGACCCACTGCTGCCTGGGGGTTCTTAAAATATCACCTACTACCACGCCAGTTAGACTATGTCGGGCAGACAAGTGCCTGGAAGTGAAAAGAGGAGTGGCAGAGGCCAAGATTCCGCAGGCAGAGCTCGCATCAGACTGGGGGCCAGTAGCAGCAGGAGTCACGCTGAGAGACCTAATCTGCCAGTATCTGCTAGCGGTCGGGTCTCCACCAGTAACGCATCTGCCGTGGTAGATTGGCTGACGCGCTCATCAACAACATCATCACAACTTACATCTGAGACCCCCAGTCTAGGGTCGGTAGGTTCCTCTGACACAACCCTGAGTTGGCATGCCCCGAGAGCAGTCCCTGTCCTCCCATTGCCTCTGTCCTACGCCGTTCCCTCCCCCAGCGACGTATCCTATGCTTTGGGTTCAGCTCCACTCTTTAGTGAGGAGGACGATCAGATACAGGAGGACAGTCAGCAGCTACTGCCCAGCCAAGAAATGGAGGTGGCTTCTTTAGCTAGGCAGACAAATAGTGATGTGGACAGTGTCGTGGGTGCTGCGAGCGTTCCAGCTCCTGCGCCAGACACTGTTGACGAATCCACGAACATCAGTGACGTACAGCCACAACCCGGTGATGATGATGATGATGACGATGAAGCCGATCGCACTTGGGAGCCGGGTGATGAAGGGGCTTCATCGTCATCATCAGGAGAAGAGGGGCGCAGGTTGCCCCGGAGTCAGCAGCTGAGGCAGCAAGGTGGTAGCAGTCAGCATGGGGGCACAATTCCAAAGGCTGGAGCCGGCCGGGGCCGGGGCCGGGGTAGAGCACCTGCTGTGCGGCAGTCTACCTTATCGGGAGGTAGTGGAGCAGGGGTTCCTGGAGTTGGCAACAGCAGCAGTGAATCAGTGAGGCCAGGGGGTGGGAAAAGTAGCTACTCGGCAGTGTGGCAGTTTTTCCTGAGGCATCCGCAGGAGGGTAACATGGCCACATGCAAGATATGTAGGCAAAAGGTGAAGCGTGGCCAGGGTCCAAATGTTGGCACCACGGCCCTGCGTCAACATATGATGCGTCACCATAAAACGACCTGGGAGAACCGAGGCTCCCAAGGGGTGGTCCAGTCTGCTTCCTCACCAAGTGAGCTCCCAATTTCTGCCAGCCAAGGCTCCAGCACCTCAGCCGAAGGCAGCTGTGCGTCACACCCATCCTCTGTCGCTCCTGCTCCTCCTCCTCCTCCTCCAAGTCATGCATCCCGCCAGCAATCCATCAGCGAAGCCATGTCCAAGAGACAGCAGTATGCGCCCACTCATCCTACGGCGCAGAAGCTGAATGTGCTCCTGTCCAAGTTGCTGGTGCTGCAGTCGCTCCCTTTTCAGGTGGTGGAATCTGCACCTTTCAGAGAACTGATGGCTTGTGCCGAGCCGAGGTGGAGAGTCCCAAGCCGTCATTTCTTTGCCAAGAAGGCAGTACCAGCGCTGCACACTTTTGTTGAACAGAAGGTGGGCCAGTCCTTGAGCCTGTCGGTGTGTAGCAAAATACATGGCAGCGCCGACATCTGGAGCTGTAACTACGGTCAGGGGCAGTACATGTCGTTTACGGCCCACTGGGTGAATGTGGTCCCTTTGCAGCAGCAACTTGGACAGGTCACGCCGCTTCGGCCTCCGCGCTCTCTGCCCATTGGGCCTGTGACACCGTGCGACTCGGCCTCCTCATCCTCCGCCATCTCCTCACCCTCCACTGTAGGCTCAAGTCTCAGTGCCCCTCCAGTCTACCATGTGTGCAGGGCACGGAGGTGTCACGCAGTGCTTCACATGGTTTGTCTTGGCGAACGGAGTCACACAGGGGAGGAACTGCTTAAATGTATTCATCAGGAAATCCAAACATGGCTTACTCCGAGAAAACTTAAAATGGGAATCATGGTTACCGACAATGGGAAGAACATTTTGTCTGCGCTGCGCCAAGGAAGCCTGACCCATGCCCCCTGCATGGCTCACGTCTTCAATCTGGTTGTCAAGCGGTTTCTGAAGTGTTCCCCCCATCTGCAGGACATCCTAACAACTTCACGGAAACTTTGCATGCACTTCAGCCACTCCTACACCGCCAAACACACCCTTCTTGAGCTACAGCGTCAGAATGGTATCCCCCAACATAGTCTGATTTGCGATGTTTCCACCCGTTGGAATTCCACCCTTCACATGTTGGACCGATTATATGAACAGAGAAAAGCCATCACGGATTTCCTGATGATCCAAGCAGATAGGGGGACTCCCCTGTGTAACTTCAATGTCAACCAGTGGCAGCTCATACGTGACACCTGCCGTTTGCTCAGGCCCTTTGAGGAAGCCACTTTATTTGTCAGTCGGCAGGATTACGGGATGAACGACGTGATTCCACTGCTTCATGTACTACAGCACATGTTGGAAACCATGGCTGGTCAGGGCACTGGAGACATGGCGTTTACATCTTACGGCCACATGAACCCCGTTGGAGCTGAACTGGAGGAGGAGGAGGAGGAAGAGGAGGAGGAGGAGTTGCCCAGCGAAACACAGTTTAGGCTTGGCGAAATGGCTGGTTTATCTAGTCAGCGGACAGGAGAGGAGGAGCAGGAGCAGCCAGAGGAGCTAGAGGTTTTTGAGGAAGGAGAGACAGAGGACCCGGGCACACCGTGGCAGTATGCAGTGGAGATGGAGACAGGTAGTCCATCCGAGTCACTTGCGCAAATGGCACGAAGCATGCTCACATGCTTGCGTAGTGACCCCAGAATTGTTTCCATCTGTCGGCGGGATGACTTCTGGCTGTCCACCTTATTGGACCCTCGCTTCCGGCACAAAATGGGGGCATTTTTTAAACCCACCGAGAGGGAGGACAAACTCAACTACTACAAAGACATTCTACGTAGGCAGTTGGCCGATGCCTATCTGCGCCATGGTCCATACTCTCGCAGGTCTGACTCGAGGGGACCTCTGCGCTCACCTTCCACTGCCATGGCCGCTGGGGGGGTTGGCAGCAGCAGCAGCAGAAGCTCCATCAGCAGCAGCAGCCTCAGTCTTCAGTCGCTAATGAGTAGCTTTCTACACCCGCATAGTGAGGCTACTCATGAGCAGCAGGAAGACCTGGAGCAGGACCTGAACCAGCAGGTCATGTCATACTTTGACATGACCATGCCAACACACCTTGAGGATCCGCTGGACTTCTGGGCAGCCAAACTTGATTTGTGGCCGCAACTAGCAGAGTTTGCCCTGGAAAAGCTGTCCTGCCCGGCAAGTAGCGTGCCATCTGAGCGGGTGTTTAGTGCGGCGGGGGCCATAGTTACGGCGAGGAGAACTCGTCTGTCAACTAAAAATGTGGAGAGACTCACCTTTGTCAAAATGAATCAGGGATGGATCAGCCAGGATTTCCACCCACCAATGCCTGATGCATGCGACTAGATTCAGCATGGTGCCACGTTTTACACTTTACAAATGGTGCAAAACATATTTATGTCTTTAGGCCATTTTTTGGGCTCCTGCTGCTGCTACTGCCAACTTCTGCCAACTCCAGGGTGTGATTCATCCAATTTTTGGGCTCCTGAAGCCAACTCCAGTGTATATTTGGGCTCCTGCTGCTACTACTGTCAACTCCTGCCAACTCCAGGGTGTGATTCATCCAATTTTTGGGCTCCTGAGGCCAACTCCAGTGTATATTTGGGCTCCTGCTGCTGCTACTGTCAACTCCTGCCAACTCCAGGGTGTGATTCATCCAATTTTTGGGCTCCTGAAGCCAACTCCAGTGTATATTTGGGCTCCTGCTGCTACTACTGCCAACTTCTGCCAACTCCAGGGTGTGATTCATCCAATTTTTGGGCTCCTGAAGCCAACTCCAGTGTATATTTGGGCTCCTGCTGCTGCTACTGTCAACTCCTGCCAACTCCAGGGTGTGATTCATCCAATTTTTGGGCTCCTGAAGCCAACTCCAGTGTATATTTGGGCTCCTGCTGCTGCTACTGTCAACTCCTGCCAACTCCAGGGTGTGATTCATCCAATTTTTGGGCTCCTGAAGCCAACTCCAGTGTATATTTGGGCTCCTGCTGCTGCTACTGCCAACTTCTGCCAACTCCAGGGTGTGATTCATCCAATTTTTGGGCTCCTGAAGCCAACTCCAGTGTATATTTGGGCTCCTGCTGCTGCTGCTGCTGCCAACTTCTGCCAACTCCAGGGTGTGATTCATCCAATTTTTGGGCTCCTGAAGCCAACTCCAGTGTATATTTGGGCTCCTGCTGCTGCTGCTGCTGCCAACTTCTGCCAACTCCAGGGTGTGATTCATCCAATTTTTGGGCTCCTGAAGCCAACTCCAGTGTATATTTGGGCTCCTGCTGCTGCTGCTGCTGCCAACTTCTGCCAACTCCAGGGTGTGATTCATCCAATTTTTGGGCTCCTGAAGCCAACTCCAGTGTATATTTGGGCTCCTGCTGCTGCTACTGTCAACTCCTGCCAACTCCAGGGTGTGATTCATCCAATTTTTGGGCTCCTGAGGCCAACTCCAGTGTATATTTGGGCTCCTGCTGCTGCTACTGTCAACTCCTGCCAACTCCAGGGTGTGATTCATCCAATTTTTGGGCTCCTGAAGCCAACTCCAGTGTATATTTGGGCTCCTGCTGCTACTACTGTCAACTCCTGCCAACTCCAGGGTGTGATTCATCCAATTTTTGGGCTCCTGAGGCCAACTCCAGTGTATATTTGGGCTCCTGCTGCTGCTACTGTCAACTCCTGCCAACTCCAGGGTGTGATTCATCCAATTTTTGGGCTCCTGAAGCCAACTCCAGTGTATATTTGGGCTCCTGCTGCTACTACTGTCAACTCCTGCCAACTCCAGGGTGTGATTCATCCAATTTTTGGGCTCCTGAGGCCAACTCCAGTGTATATTTGGGCTCCTGCTGCTGCTACTGTCAACTCCTGCCAACTCCAGGGTGTGATTCATCCAATTTTTGGGCTCCTGAAGCCAACTCCAGTGTATATTTGGGCTCCTGCTGCTGCTGCTGCTGCCAACTTCTGCCAACTCCAGGGTGTGATTCATCCAATTTTTGGGCTCCTGAAGCCAACTCCAGTGTATATTTGGGCTCCTGCTGCTGCTACTGTCAACTCCTGCCAACTCCAGGGTGTGATTCATCCAATTTTTGGGCTCCTGAGGCCAACTCCAGTGTATATTTGGGCTCCTGCTGCTGCTACTGTCAACTCCTGCCAACTCCAGGGTGTGATTCATCCAATTTTTGGGCTCCTGAAGCCAACTCCAGTGTATATTTGGGCTCCTGCTGCTGCTACTGCCAACTTCTGCCAACTCCAGGGTGTGATTCATCCAATTTTTGGGCTCCTGAAGCCAACTCCAGTGTATATTTGGGCTCCTGCTGCTACTACTGCCAACTTCTGCCAACTCCAGGGTGTGATTCATCCAATTTTTGGGCTCCTGAGGCCAACTCCAGTGTATATTTGGGCTCCTGCTGCTACTACTGCCAACTTCTGCCAACTCCAGGGTGTGATTCATCCAATTTTTGGGCTCCTGAGGCCAACTCCAGTGTATATTTGGGCTCCTGCTGCTGCTGCTGCCAACTTCTGCCAACTCCAGGGTGTGATTCATCCAATTTTTGGGCTCCTGAAGCCAACTCCAGTGTATATTTGGGCTCCTGCTGCTACTACTGTCAACTCCTGCCAACTCCAGGGTGTGATTCATCCAATTTTTGGGCTCCTGAAGCCAACTCCAGTGTATATTTGGGCTCCTGCTGCTGCTGCTGCCAACTTCTGCCAACTCCAGGGTGTGATTCATCCAATTTTTGGGCTCCTGAGGCCAACTCCAGTGTATATTTGGGCTCCTGCTGCTGCTGCTGCCAACTTCTGCCAACTCCAGGGTGTGATTCATCCAATTTTTGGGCTCCTGAGGCCAACTCCAGTGTATATTTGGGCTCCTGCTGCTACTACTGTCAACTCCTGCCAACTCCAGGGTGTGATTCATCCAATTTTTGGGCTCCTGAGGCCAACTCCAGTGTATATTTGGGCTCCTGCTGCTGCTGCTGCCAACTTCTGCCAACTCCAGGGTGTGATTCATCCAATTTTTGGGCTCCTGAGGCCAACTCCAGTGTATATTTGGGCTCCTGCTCCTGCTGCTGCCAACTTCTGCCAACTCCAGGGTGTGATTCATCCAATTTTTGGGCTCCTGAAGCCAACTCCAGTGTATATTTGGGCTCCTGCTGCTGCTGCTGCCAACTTCTGCCAACTCCAGGGTGTGATTCATCCAATTTTTGGGCTCCTGAGGCCAACTCCAGTGTATATTTGGGCTCCTGCTGCTACTACTGTCAACTCCTGCCAACTCCAGGGTGTGATTCATCCAATTTTTGGGCTCCTGAGGCCAACTCCAGTGTATATTTGGGCTCCTGCTGCTGCTGCTGCCAACTTCTGCCAACTCCAGGGTGTGATTCATCCAATTTTTGGGCTCCTGAGGCCAACTCCAGTGTATATTTGGGCTCCTGCTGCTGCTACTGTCAACTCCTGCCAACTCCAGGGTGTGATTCATCCAATTTTTGGGCTCCTGAAGCCAACTCCAGTGTATATTTGGGCTCCTGCTGCTGCTGCTGCTGCCAACTTCTGCCAACTCCAGGGTGTGATTCATCCAATTTTTGGGCTCCTGAAGCCAACTCCAGTGTATATTTGGGCTCCTGCTGCTGCTACTGTCAACTCCTGCCAACTCCAGGGTGTGATTCATCCAATTTTTGGGCTCCTGAGGCCAACTCCAGTGTATATTTGGGCTCCTGCTGCTGCTACTGTCAACTCCTGCCAACTCCAGGGTGTGATTCATCCAATTTTTGGGCTCCTGAAGCCAACTCCAGTGTATATTTGGGCTCCTGCTGCTGCTACTGCCAACTTCTGCCAACTCCAGGGTGTGATTCATCCAATTTTTGGGCTCCTGAAGCCAACTCCAGTGTATATTTGGGCTCCTGCTGCTACTACTGCCAACTTCTGCCAACTCCAGGGTGTGATTCATCCAATTTTTGGGCTCCTGAGGCCAACTCCAGTGTATATTTGGGCTCCTGCTGCTACTACTGCCAACTTCTGCCAACTCCAGGGTGTGATTCATCCAATTTTTGGGCTCCTGAGGCCAACTCCAGTGTATATTTGGGCTCCTGCTGCTGCTGCTGCCAACTTCTGCCAACTCCAGGGTGTGATTCATCCAATTTTTGGGCTCCTGAAGCCAACTCCAGTGTATATTTGGGCTCCTGCTGCTACTACTGTCAACTCCTGCCAACTCCAGGGTGTGATTCATCCAATTTTTGGGCTCCTGAAGCCAACTCCAGTGTATATTTGGGCTCCTGCTGCTGCTGCTGCCAACTTCTGCCAACTCCAGGGTGTGATTCATCCAATTTTTGGGCTCCTGAGGCCAACTCCAGTGTATATTTGGGCTCCTGCTGCTGCTGCTGCCAACTTCTGCCAACTCCAGGGTGTGATTCATCCAATTTTTGGGCTCCTGAGGCCAACTCCAGTGTATATTTGGGCTCCTGCTGCTACTACTGTCAACTCCTGCCAACTCCAGGGTGTGATTCATCCAATTTTTGGGCTCCTGAGGCCAACTCCAGTGTATATTTGGGCTCCTGCTGCTGCTGCTGCCAACTTCTGCCAACTCCAGGGTGTGATTCATCCAATTTTTGGGCTCCTGAGGCCAACTCCAGTGTATATTTGGGCTCCTGCTCCTGCTGCTGCCAACTTCTGCCAACTCCAGGGTGTGATTCATCCAATTTTTGGGCTCCTGAAGCCAACTCCAGTGTATATTTGGGCTCCTGCTGCTGCTGCCAACTTCTGCCAACTCCAGGGTGTGATTCATCCAATTTTTGGGCTCCTGAGGCCAACTCCAGTGTATATTTGGGCTCCTTCTGCCCCTCATAGTGATGCCACTTCAACTCTCTGCAATTGTGCCGCTCTGCGATTCTATTAGCGATGCCTCTGATCTGCATGTGATATTTCTTCAAAGTATTATTTAACAAACCCAGCACGCATCCTGTGCGTGTTACAGCAAGGCTGAATGGTTTACAACCCTATTGAGGCTGTAGGAGGCTCAGAAATAGCCGTTTTTAATAGCGATTCGTCGCGAATTTATTCGGGTCGAAACGATTTTTGTCGGAAAATTCGGCGAATCAGTCGAATCGAATTTTTCAAAAGTTCGCTCATCTCTAATTATGACCACACCAAATTAATATATAAAATTCTATTCATTAGAAATGTGCATAGAAAATCGTACAACTTTATACAGAAATATCATTGTCTTAAAAATGACATCGTACCATTCATGCAATTACCCCACTAACTATACAATCTTATCACATATTAGTATATGCTCTATGTGCATTGATTCATATTATTTTCTTATGGGGCAGACATGTATCATGTTTCGCCGATCCCGGCTTCCTCAATACCCCTGGAAAGCTATGACAAACAAATATGAACCATTAGTTTATTAGTGTTGTTAGTATTTCCTACTGGTAATGCATGAATTCTACATAAAACATTCTCCACATATCATTATCATTTTAATAATGTTAGTATTCCTTAGTTATGATTAATGCATACATATATTTCAATAAATATGTCATATAAAATTGTTATGTATAGCCAATATAATACATCTGGGAATGAAAGGAAGAAAAAATACCTCTATTCTGGAGTATATTGCTTATAAAATCTTCCCATTTAGGACATGCCTTGTATTTGCCCCAGGGAGAGTTGGATAGTGATGAACACTGCCCTAGTTTTTTGAAAAAAAGAGAGCAGCCTTGTGGGCAAAATAACACTAATAAGCACAGCAATCTAGTATTTGGGGTCATAGGATTGTTTATTATTTACCTTAACCCATAGGTCTTTTTCCATTCTTTTTTTACCCAGCGTTTCCCAATTTAGTGTATAATTATGGCACCAATTTCTCCTGCCCAAGTGCATAACCGTACGTTTATCTGTATTAAACTTCATTTGCCATTTTTCTGGCCAAACATCCAATTTATCTAAATCAGTTGGTATCTGCATCTTATCCTTTTTCGTTAATTGCTTTATACAGCATAGTATACAAGATTGGGAAAAATGCACTCCAAACCAAATCTTTTAGTAATGCAAAAAAGCTGTATTAGTATATATACATAAATTACATAAATCAGTGCTGTACAATATAGTGCAATATGGTAAACAAGTACAACTATGATGTGTGACACTAGGGTATACAACCTATAAAAAGGATATATTGAGGGAAAGTCCCTGTGTGACCATGCAGCCGTCGTCAGGATAGTCCTGGCACCTCAAAAAATAATGAAGAGTATATAGTAATGATATCAGTAACTCTAACGGTACCTATAAGCAGCACTATAGTAAGGTAAAAAAGTTACCATGTAAGTCTAAGAGGTGCTTGAGAGGCATTCCTGACAACTGGTGCAACCATACATTGGAGTAGTATGTAATATAAGTTAAGGATGATCATTTTTACAGCGTGAAAATACATTGTCTGACCGCAATGCTCTGGTCAGTTCAAAAAATATACATCACTCCAGGGGCAACCTCATGCAGCATACAGTTTACAATAAGGCAATAATCATGACGTGGCACATCATAGTAAAAATAGACAATGGATGAGATACAGATATACTAAATTTACCAGGCAGTTAAGTGTGAAGGGTGATCGCTAAGTTTCACGCCTACGTTACGGAGCGCACGGCTCCTTTATCAAGGCAGCTTTTTTGCATTACTAAAAGATTTGGTTTGGAGTGATTTTTTCGCAATCTTGTATACTATTGATATAATTGAGGTACATTGTGGTGGGGTACCTCGAGACATTTGCACCCATAGCTGATTATCCTCGATTACTCTGTATGTATATGTTCTTTGGTGTGCTTGTTATCCAATTGTTTATTTCAGTTTATACAGCATAGTATCATCCACAAATATTGAGATCTCACTGTTTAACCCATTACCTATATCATTAATATATATATATATATATATATTAAAAAGAATTGGACCCAGCACTGAGCCCTGTGGAACTCCGCTAGTAACGTTGACCCAAGCTGAGTATGTACCGTTTATAACCACACTTTATTTCCTATCATTAAACCAATTACTCACCCATGTACACACATTTTTCCCCAGTCCAAGCATTCTCATCTTTTGTACCAGATTTTTATGTGGCACAGTATCAAATGCTTTAGAAAAGTCAAGATATATGATATCCAATGACTTACCCTGATCTAGTCTTGAACTTCTGTCCTCATAAATGCTGATAAGATTTGTCTTGCAGGAGTTCTCATAAATCCATGATGATAAGGAGTAATAAGCTCACAGTCAGTGATACTTCACAATGGCTTCTCTTAGGAAGAGTGCCTGTCTGGGCAGTGTGGCTTCCACATGTATCTGCAGATATGTGCAACCAAATCTCTGTCTTTCCTCATAGCTAGACATGTTTGGTGCTTAATACTTAGATGATGAGAGGGTTAAACTGGGCGGTAAATTGGTTCCCAGGCCCTAAATAATAATGATAATAATTTTGTATAAATAATAGTGATGGAGCTACTCCCACCCCCTTAACTCAGTTTGAATTGCCATGAACACACACAGGGAGGGACTCAGTAAATATGAATCTCTCCCTGTGGAGTGTTCTAAAGGGAGGCTGGCAGCTTCCCAGGTGAGTAGCTCTGGCTGCATTGCATGTCCCAACTTTGGGGACTCAAAAATAAGAGTAGGGACCACACTAAACACAGAGTGCCTTGTCGGGGCAGTGTGGCTTCCACATGTACCTGCAGATATGTGCAACTAAATCTCTGTCTTTCCACAAAGTTAGACATGTTTGGTGCTTAATACTTAGATGATGAAAGGGTTTAACTGGGCGGTAAATTGGTTCCCAGGACTAAATTAGAATGATAATAACTTTTGTATAAATAATAGTGATGGAGCTACTCCCACCCCCGTTACTCCTTCTCTTAGGAAGCCTTTAAAAAGCTTGCCCACCACAGATGTTAAACTTACCAGTCTCTTGGTCCCAGATTCCCCTTTAGATCCCTTTTTAAATATTGGCAACATATTCGCTATGTGCCAGTCCTGTGGAACAGTCCCTGACATTATAGAATCTTGAAATATTAAAGTTATACTAAAGACGAAGCCACTTGTTGTGCTATTGTCTCGGGCTACATGTTGCACTGTCCTAAACAACAATCCACTTTCAAAAGACCTCCGTAGTTCCTAAGATATCTTTCAAAGTGTTAGAACATTGGAGTTTCATAGAAAAAAAGAAGAGAAACAGTGGGTGTGGCAACAGTGATGTGATTTAAGCATACTATGATGCGTGTGAGAGGATGGCGGGGTTTCAGAGCTGCAGAGAGAGGCAGCCAATCAGGACATCTGGGCAGGGAATGGGGGTGGTGTTTCCATTCTTGGTCCCCTGAAGGTTGATGTCTTGCTCCTCTATTATGTGCCTGTTCTGGCATTTAGAGTAATACTAAGACACTTTAAGAACCTTACAATTATTACTTTTCAGCAGTTTTCTGAAAGTTTATTTTTAACTTTTTATGTACTGGTATACTGGCACGGGACAGAGTACTATAGAATCTAAGGATCTGTAAAACCTTCAGGGCATTATTTGCAGTAAAATTCCCCATTGCTATTCTGACAAGGATAATTAATGTTAGTAATCATGTTTACAATGAGAGTTTGTGCTGCCTTCGGCTATTTCAAATCAATGTTTCCAAAGTTAGAAATGCATGACCCTCTTGCTGATGACACGTTGTCCCAAATGCTTTTCTTTATAGTGTTTCTGCATTTCCAAATAGCTGTTCGAAATAAATGGCTTTTTTGTATAGCAGTGATGAGCCATACTCCAGTCAGCCATTGCACTCTGCCCAGAATGGAGAATGAAGAGGATCCCTTTACATCCCATTAAGTTTACTTTTTTGTCACCCGTGCTTTATCTTAGAACTGTGGCAAATGTTATCAGATGGCATAAGGATATGCCAAAACTATCCCTAGGGATTCTGGCAACGGTTTCTTGTAGTTAATAGTTGATGAACTGATGGACTCTGCCTTCCAGCATTGTATAGTAGTATCACATAGAGTGAAAATTGATTGGTATTGTAGATCCCCTTTTTGTTCAAAGACCCGGTTATTCTTCTTTTAACTCTGCATATACTTTCTAAGATACTCCCTTTATGATAAGTGTAGAACAAAAGTAGTGCACAAGTCTACAAAAGAGTCTGATTAATAAAGGCAGAAAACCTGGGAGTATATATAACCATTTGTCACTGGAAGTGACCTGCTCTGATAACTATATGGTTATAAAATACATGATCTTTAAAGTGGACCAAAAAACAGAATTTTGACTATCCTGGGTCTGGATATTTGCCATCAAGGCATCCCAAATAGGTATGTCTGTGAAACCTCACAAATCCCCAGTAAAACTTACCTAAATGCTGATCTAACGGCACATGTGAGGACATGCAGTAGAATGGAACCAAGCACGCAGATGTCCATATCCCTGCTAGCCGCTGGGGGCATGCCTGCACTGGCTATACACAAATGCCTGGCGCGCTCACTAAAGATATAGTGGAGCATGGCTGCAGCCCCCACATACGCAGTTGGATCCGTGGATCGGGGCTTCACACAGTGGGCCATCGCAAACCAGGATGCACCAGTGATAGGAAATTTGCCAGCCATGAAGTCTTCTAGACTCCAGGGCCTCTTTTGGTCTACTTTAATTAAATAGGTTCAAAAACATTCTCAAAAGCAATAATATACATTTTAAATAATAGATATATACATGCAATAGATTACCTATAATTAAGGTAGGTAGATAATTAAGGTATAATCAACAACCTGTGTTACATTCTCACATTATCTTGATGCATTTCACCACTTGGCTTTTTCAAAAGAGTAGCTTGCATTCTCTAAATATAAATTAATCATGTAAGTACATTCTCTTTATGGATACAAAATGTATCCTCTGTGGTTATTATATCAAATAAACTTGGGTTACTTTAAAGAAAGTGTAAGGGGCTAATTCATATATACAACATGTAGGTGGATAAGCTCATTGGGAGGATGAAATGCATAGGCTCTAACAGATACCATGAATGGATCTATAAATAAAGGTATCCATATCGTAATAAGCACTATGGTCATCTTTAATTGATTTTTAAACAATCTGATTAAGGAAGGAGTTTTGACACTAAACATGCTCCTTCTACCCACTTATGTGCAGAACAATGTATTAAATCAAAACAAAACCTGGGGATTTGACTTTCCCAGATTTTGTTCAGTGCCCCAATTGGGATGCCTCACTGTGTGAACCCCCCAGTTCGCCCATAAAAACTCACCTTTCCACTCTTCAATGGGGCATGCACGGTCTCTTGTCTGCTGTGACTACGTCATTTGTCTCTCACTGACTTGAATAGGGGGGCATCTCAGCCTATCTGAATGGGCTGGGATGTGAGCGTTAACACAACACCGGGGGTGCACAGGATGCTGCATCCCAATTCAGTATACCTCAAAGAAATCCAACGGCTGCTGGTGGGTTTTGTTTTGCTCTAAATCTAAGTGAATTAGGGTCACCAATGCTTATGATGTAAGACAGAACAAATTAACAAGGCTGGGCTGATCAGATATTCTTCATTCCTCTCAATTTAGCACTTCAACCCTGTTTAGTAAATAAGGGATCAAGTGATGTTTGAATCCAAATGATAACTTATTGTGTTATATCAGAACGCATTTGGGCTAATTTTTTTGTCATAAGTAATGTATATAAATCACCTTGCATAAATATCCACACTAGAAATTGCACATTTAAATACCTGGGAGTACACATTTCACAAGATTATACGTGGTCATAGCCCATCAAAACCTCATCATACCTCATCAATACCGTAGTGATGAAGGCCCACCTGTCTCTATTTTACATAACGGTCAGATGCTGAAAAATTTCCAATCTGCCCCCAAGGGACTAAAATATTTGCAGTATATGTAGTATTGATCGAATACTAACTTGGAGCCTCATGGTCTGGATCAGCACATGATCATAATACAGCGAAACACGTGGTTGTAATTTTGCTACCAAATCTGCAGGCAGTCTTTGAGAAACAGTGCAAGATTAATGCCAAAAAGATTGAGGAAGATAACGTCATATTAAAGGTAAATGGAAAGACTTATTTTTAAGCCAAAAGAATCAAGACAAATACAAGTTCCATTTGGCACACAGTAAATGAGTTTTAATTAAACAGCAAGATATAAAGTATATTGACTTTAATATGATTTTATTTTTTCAAATGTTGCTCTGTTCAGTTTATATATAAGTCCCTCACCCCCATAATACCTGGTGGAGGACAGCACTGCTGTGACCACCTTTTGCGGCACTATTAAGTGCAGCATCGTCACTGGTTGTATTAAAGAGGAAATATGAAATGAGCAGACAGGCAATGACTGTGTAACATCTGCAAGCAGCACTCAAGTTACAGCAGTGTGAGTTGGAACACAGGAGCCCAAGTTCTTGGACTCAGGAGGGAATGCAACTGTCAAGGTTCAGAAGATGAATGAAACAAGTAGGTGTCTGACCACAGAGTTCAACAGCAGCAACAGAGAAAGTCATGCTAATGCCCATCTGCCCTGACTATATGATCAATTCATGGTTGTGCGCCTATGCATTTGCGCACATTTTTTTGCATGCAGAGTGCTTGGTTTGGGTTTTTTTGTGCACCTACCATGAATAAACCCTTATTTATGTCAATCTGCAAACAGCTTTCATTGTTATTAATAGGGAATGCGCGCTGCTGCATCCCAGGTGGCGTGCGCATGTCCCTGCCCCAGCCAGGACAGGAGCAGGGATGTGTTGGATGCAGCAGGGCATGCTCCCTATTGAGGTCCGTGAGCAGTTTTCCGAATGGCATAGTCAGCGGCAGGAAACCCTACAGCACTTCATCTTTGCAGTTGGCCTGCTGCTCCATAGGACACAATTCTGTATGTAAAATTGACAACAGCAGGAATTAGAAAAAGGTAAATTAATCTGAATTGCCCCGGGGAGAGATGCAAATGAGCACTGTTTCACATAAGGTTGTTGCTGGGGATCCTGAACAGCAGCGTTAAAAGGGGCATTACCCTGTCTCCAATTAACTGGCAGCGGTACAGTGGACAGGGGTAAGGCCTTGGGCAGCTCCAAGTACTGTCTGGAATCATACCCTGGTGCCATATTTGTGCCTGAGCTGTTTCTGCTTTTGTCTTGTGATTTGTGTGTTTGCTTGATCACAGGATAACAAAAACCAAAGATGCCTCCCATGAGCTCTTATAAATATTTATTCCATAATAATAGCATGACAAATACATGAAAAAGAACACTCTTGAAAACCTCCAATATACATACAAACCTAGTTAATTTCACACACTAGGTAAGTCAGCTAATTTTCTTTATTTTCCCACAGTGCACAATGAAAAAACTCAGCTTCTGTGATGTTAAGTAATGTATACAGACTAGAAAACACATAAGACCTAGAGAATATGCCTTCATACTGCAGATTGGTCTAATATTATCTGTAATTCTTTGTCACCAAATTTGAGCTTTTGAAAACAGTTCCTAATACACAATTAAAGACATTTTCCGAGCAAATGATCAAAAGACACTATACTCCCCTTTCATTCCCCACAGGCAATTGCTGCTAGTCCGACATTCAGACACTTATAAGATTGTGTTAGCCAATCCCGCGTCGCCACCTCCACTGCATCGCCAAGCTGTGCTCCTCTCCATGCAACTTTGATGGACCACCCCACACTATTTATTACAGGAACTATGACAAACAGTGAATGGAGGGGTGTGTGTCATTGTTCCTATGAAGAACAACGTGGGTAGGTCCACCCACAGTTGCACAGCTTGACAATGCGGCAGAGGCAGCTCGCAGTTCAGGTCATGCAATCCAGGAAGTGTTTGGGTGCTGCACTAGCAGCAATTGCCTTAGGAGAATGAAAGGAGAGTGTTTTGGTTTTTTTTTTTGCCTGCAGAATGTCTTAATGAGTCTGCTTCTGTGTTTTTCAAATGAGGCCCCATCTCCCAGTACATTTGTGTAAATGCCCTAACTCTTTCTAAAAAGAGGCAGACCAGCTTATTTATTCCAATAGGGGCCTATCTCACGAGTCATGCACTGAAGCATCTAAACCACCTTCCTGAGCCTTCCTAGTGACAGATTTACTTTAAGCGGCTTTCAGTTACAGAACATTTTGAAAAGTCAGCATTATTCCTGTAAACGGTTTATACGTACTTATGAGAGGATGATGGGTACTAACCCACATTGAAATGCCCATTTTGTGCCAGTTGCCTTTGCTTATAATGTCTACATCTTTAATTATTTTTAGAAATATAAGATTTAAGGTCCACTGAGGTCAGACCAAAAAATATAGGATTCTCCTTCTTGGCAGGGAGCCCTAGACTTTCCGCACATGAAGAAAGCCAGAAACAATGAAAGTATGCCAAGTCAGTGCCTTTTGCAGGCCTTGGCTGCCAGACAAGGGTCTTGTTGATCCTGGGGCTGTATCTCCTCAACAGGTATGAAAGAGGAACAACACACTGGGATTTCAATTCTCTGATTGGCTGAGCTGCCTGATTAGCCAATCAGTGCAATCAATTTCACTCATCTCCCTTTGTCAGCGGCTAAGCTACCAACAGAGCTGCATGGAGCTGAGTGTGCCGATGGCTGCATCCCCGCTCAGCTCAGCTTCCAGCTGTGGCATGTCCGCACCACCCATTCAGAAAGGTCTGGCATGGGTGAGCGCACAGGTGAACAAGGATGCTGTTAGAACTCCGCGAGAAGGTGGGGGATCAGAGGGGGGTTCCCACAGCGGGACATCCCAATTTGGGATGCTCCAAGGAGTGGAATTCGGACGGTCCTGTAGTCTTTTAGACTCCAAGGCCTCTGAAGTTCCTCTTTGAACCCAAAGCGGGCAGTGCATCTAAGGTGAGTATATATTTTTTGCCCTTTTTGGGTCTTTAACTAATATTGATTTTGCAACCATTATGCCGATACACTGGGCAATGAAACCTGATGTAACTGCGCCTGGAGTAAACATTAAATGGGGCGCCATCTTTGCTTTGGCAAATGACCTTTTTTTCAGTCAACTGAATTGGATAAAATTCTGAAAAGACACAAACAGTTCTTTCTTTCTTTACATGATTCCATTTAAGTACAAATCTGAAATAAAAAGTTAAGAAACAAAATGGGCCCGATGCCATTGCTACACCTAAACCCCCCTATTTGGATAACATTTTTAGCTCCTAAAGTAGAAAGAAGAGACAATGTAAATGTAAGGAGTTATTGCCGTAGTCAATACTTTTTTCTTATTTTTTAATATTGGCCTCTCTCTGGTTGTTCCGATAACTGCATGGTATTTTACACTGTATTTTATGGGTGTTTCTCTGTGATTAGCATACCCAGGGTAAGGTTACATATACATATACTGTGCTATGCTGTGTTAATGAGTAAAATGTTTGCAATGCAGTACACTTCTTTGGAAACCATTTTTTCATCTTCACAAAATGCAATGCAGGTAAAATCAATGGGCAATATTTTTTCTGCAATTATTATGCTTTATTCCAGAGCTTTGTTCCAATACTTTAGTGCAAATGTAGCATGAATGATATTCCTCGACACCTTTTACTCTTATTGAATTACACTGTAAGGACACGTTCACATCCATGCGTTGCAGTTCATTTTGAGTGGCATTTTAGGGATTTTAACTGCGTTTTGCATGTACTTACAAATGTAATGCAATGGTAGGTCCAAAGGCTTGCATGAAACCCTGTTTGTGATACAGTGAAATTAAAATGCAGCAAGCGGGAAGTTTCCCAACCACAATGCACTGAAACAGAGGTATGACATTTTCATCATATGAAAAATCACTAAAGTAATCTAGTTTGATTGCTAATGACTCACTCAATGTTTCCTATTTATAAATCTCTAAAGACATTAATAAAGTCCAAGTCAAGCCAATGTTTTTATTTTGGTGTCAGAGAGAGCATGGAAGGATTAGGGGTACATTCATTTTTTGTTCTTAGTGACGTGGAACAGAAACCCAGACTCGTTGCCCTCTAATAAATTGTGTTGGGGATCATGGTTTGGGAGGATATGGTCTTTCATAAAGCAAAACTTCTGAAGCTTTAATATTTATGGAGGAAGATGCTAGTGAGGTGGTTGTGCCCACTCACAGACATGATTCATGCTAAAGCATTGTAGGGGCAGAATGTGTGCTGGTGGTGTCCTGGCTGGGGGGGGGGGGGGGGGGTACAGTAGGACAAGGTATGGTGTGAAAGGGTTGGGGGGAAACCTGAGAGGCAGGGAGTAGAGGGGAGTTTTAGAAGAGCAATGGTTGAATTCCAGACCAGGCTCTTGCTGAGGTGGGTGGTAAGCTGAGGGGGACTATGCTCAGCCCTGTAGGTCCCAAAGCAGTGCTACTTCCTATGGCCAGTCTGCTACTACTCTCAATGGCAATGTGTAATTTTACTTCTGTCACTTGTATTATTAGCATATAATTTGTTACAATTAAAGATCATTAGAAAACCAAATTCGGCATGGAGCCCTTTGTGATTGGGGGGAGGGGGGTATCAGGAAAAAGCTGTTTACTCCAGTGAAGTGTATGTGTGTACAGACGCTCTTTGATTATAGACAATCTCAGTCGGTGGAAAAGATATTTGCAGCCCCACAATTTATTTTCCTCAGAGCCGCATTTTGTGCCCCTGGTCTCCACCCTACCACACATTGTTTTTGGGACAAGTTTCTATTTGTAACAGTTTTCCTGAAAGATTTGTTGAGGGTAATATGTTCTGGTCAAATGGGGTTATGTGTTAAGAACCTTTATAATAGTGTTTCATGGAGTTCCTCTCCAAGAAATAAAATAAAAATGTTGGCTTGAGTTGTGCTTTAAATTTAGAAATCGACTTGCTGCTCTCCACCTGTTACTGCAGCTAAAGCCTTTCTAATGCATTCAGTTCCATCATGGTACAGTATGTGGCTAGGTAACAGAAAGAAAGTTTATTTAATTTAGAGGGAACAGGCAGGATTAAATGTACTCTCCTGGGTCACTGCGACTCTATGGAATACTAGATAGACTCTAGGGGGGTATTTCAAAGTTTAGGAAGAAGGGACTTCATGAGGATCAAGAGGCAGCTCATAGGTGTAGCTTTCATCTCCTTGCTGGTTGTATGATGGGACCAGCGGAGCTTCAATTATGAGAAGACCCTCCGGAGAAAGGGAAGCAAACACTGTCACTGGATCCACTTCAGCAGGCAATCTAGAAGAGAACACAAAGTATCTGTCGGTTACCAGAAAAATTAAGAAGATTACTATTATTGTGAACTATGATATTATTATGTATGATTCCATAGTGTAGGTGGAAAATAATGTAGTTTCATTTTAATGTATGTTACTATTTATTTTAGTAGAAAATATGTTTTCGGAACACGGAGAAAAAAAAAGATGAGAATAAAACCATTAGTATAATAGTGCAGAAACATTTGTCCATTTTGGTGATGTTAAAGGAACTACAGTCAAAAATAGTTCTCCAGTACTACTTAGCAGCGGGACAGCATGACCCAGGCTGCCCCATTGTGTATCACAACTTTTAAATAAGGAACAAGGTGCCCAGATACTCATTGCTTCCAGGCCTTTTCTGCAAACGTCTGATTCTAGCTGCCTGTTGCTTACGAGACAAAAATGCATCCTATTAATAAGGTTTTAAAAAAATGTTTTAATTGTTTATTTATGAATAATATCCTAAGTAAAAAAATATATATGATTAACCAAAAATTAAGGGAAAAATAAAAAAAAGTACTGATGTAAACCCTGTAGGACAACCCACACAAAATGCTGCACAACAAAAAATATCAATAAATATATACAACTTTTATTGTAGAAATCACAGGTACACAAATAGAAACATTAAAAACTGTTAAATTTACATTCACAGGACAAAGCACAAAGCCATGACAGGGAGGTAAATGGCAAGATCACACAATATCATCAAATAATGCTTGACCATATGCCAAATTGATCCAGATCAATATAATCAACCCTAACTAAAGAATATCAACTCAAATAAATCTAACAATTAAAAAAAGATTCTCAAATTAAACGCTAAAAAGTGAAATACAAGTGATATTAATGCGAACCAAAACCCACTTTTGAAATACATTTGTCCAAAGCCACTGCTGATACTTCCTTCTTAGGGTGTAGAACTAGAAATGGATAATTTTGCTTTTCAAATTGTCCTGGAACACTGATTTATTTGCTATTAGCCTAATTAAATGAAAACTACTTAAAAATACATTTTACACTTTTAAGTAGACCACAAGTTTAAAGCAATATATGAATACATGAAATATTTCATGATAAGTTGAGAGTGATCATCTTACTGTCAAGAGATTTGTGGCTGATTCGGAGCACAGATGGGTTTGTGCAGATAAAATTATAATGGAAAAGGTTTCTAACAGACAAATTCATTGGAATAAGAGAACACTTGCTAAAATGCTATTACAAAGCAGCAAACAGGTATTTGAAGCTGCTAGTGCCTCTTCAGTCCCACAAAGATGTAGTGTCAAGCTGTAGGATCCTCCAGAGGCTTGAATTTGCTCATTTTTAAACTTCTACTGATGAGTGCCATGCAACCCTGGATAGTCTAGATGAATGGAGCAGTGGCTAGTTGGAAGATGGCCGCAATGTCCCAACAAGGCTGCAATGCCAGCCAGGAGGTGGTGGGGTATGTTTTGGACCAGATTAATAGAGAGAGAGCTTATTGGGTCTTAGTTCCCTGAAGACATGAAAATTAGTATATAAAGCTAGGTATTGTCACGCTCTGGGTACTACAATGATCCACTTAAGTAACTCCAGCCCTCCAGGTAAGCCCTCAACCCCCAATCTCCGCAGCCAGCTTCACCTGTAGGAGCCCCCGCTTGCCGGGACGCAGAACACACCTGCCCGGGATCGGTTGCCCCCAGGACTTCAATGGCTCAAAGGTTGTAGGCTTACTATACGGAGGTCTGGAGAACCCGTGGCTGGAAGCGGTATTGAGTAGCCCAATAGCTGAGCGTTTAACGGAAGTCCAGAAACAGGCTAGGAGGTCGGCAACGAGGAATCAGAGATGGCAGCAGTACAAAGGAGTGGACAAATCGTGGTCTAGGTACGGAGCAGAGGTGGGCAACGGGAGTTCAGATCTAGGATGGTCAAAAACAGGCGGTGGTCGGCAACAGGAGTTCAGATCTAGGATGGTCAAAAACAGGCGGTGGTCGGCAACGAGAGTTCAGATCTAGGATGGTCAAAAACAGGCGGTGGTCGGCAACGGGAGTTCAGATCTAGGATGGTCAAAAACAGGTGGTGGTCGGCAACGGGAGTTCAGATCAAGGATGGTCAAAAAACAGGCGGTGGTCGGCAACGGGAGTTCAGATCAATAACAAGAGACTAGCAGCTGACTAGGTTCAAGGCACTATAACAGGCACTGGGTGAATGGCGGGAAAGACTTTATAGGGACAGGACATGATTGGACAAAGGAGACAGGGACATGATTGGTGCACGGTAAATCTTCAAATGGATCGGATGAAACGGAGGGGGCGTAAAGGCAGCATCACTCTGCCTGGACTCATTGGCCCAAAATACAATACTAGGGCTCATTGGCCCACTAAGAGAGGAGAGGGAGGAGTCCCTCCCCAAGCTGAGCCCGCGGGCTCTTTAACTTCTCCTCCGGCGGGCGCGCAGAGAGTAGCGCCGCCGGAGGGCATAAGAGACACGTGCGCGCCGCTGGAGCCGACGCCGCCCAAGCCGCTGCTCGGGAGAGATGCGAGCCGGAAGCTGCGTGGCCAGCAGCCTGGGGACGGCGTGGGAGCGAGGACGCGGTGAGTGAATTCCTGACACTACCCCCCCTTCACGAGGAGCCTCCGGACCCTCACCAGGTTTCCCTGGATTGTCCTGATGGAATTTTTTTACAAGAGCCCTGGCGTGAACATCCCTTGCAGCAACCCAGCACCTCTCCTCAGGACCGTAGCCAACAAAGTCAACTAAATACTGTAGCGAATTACGGACTTTACGCGAATCTAAGATTTTGTTTACCTCGTATTCAGGCTCATTATCAACCAAGATTGGTGAAGGACCAGCAGGAGGAGTACTCTTAGCTGGTTTAAGCAGCGATTCATGAAAAAAATTAGGGATTTTCATAGACGGAGGGAGTCGAACTTTAAAGGTTACACTGTTCAACTTCCTGATTATGGGAAAAGGACCAATAAACTTAGGACCCAATTTACTGGAAGGCTGCCGGAGAGCAATGTTCTTAGTGGAAACCCAAACGAGATCCCCAATCTGAAGGATAGGTCCCTGAGACCTGCGACGATCGGCGAATTTCTTATATCTCAACCCCATAGTTTTTAAAGTCTCTTGGACGCGTGCCCAGATTTCTTTCCGTTCTCGGAGCCACTCTTCCAATGCCGGTAAATCAGAAGGTGACCCTGAGAGTGAGGAACCTCTGGGATTCTTTCCTAAATTGCAGAAAAAGGGAGACATCTTAGTGCTTTCACTCGGCGCATTATTGTACGCGAACTCAGCAAAATCAATGAAGTCCGACCATTGCTCTTGAGCATCAGAAATATAACATCTTAAGTATTGTTCCAGACTTTGATTAGTTCTTTCAGTCTGCCCATTAGTCTGAGGATGGTATGCGGAAGACAAAGAAATCTGAATCCCCAAACGTGAACAGAAATTTTTCCAAAAACGTGACGTAAACTGCACACCCCGATCGGAAAGAATATTGAGCGGAATGCCATGGAGACGAAAAATATGCGAGATGAATAACCGTGAAAGCTCAGGAGCCGAGGGTAGTTTGGGCAAAGAAATAAAATGAGCCATCTTACTGAAACGGTCGACAACCACCCAAATCACAGTGTTCCCATGTGAGGGAGGCAAGTCTACAATAAAATCCATAGAGATATGAGACCATGGTTCTTTAGGAATCTTAAGTGGGACCAAACACCCACTAGGGGGCCTTGTGTACCCCTTTATTCTGCGCACAAACGGAGCATGCGTCGATAAAGGCAGTAATATCATGTCGCATAGTAGGCCACCATGCATGGCGTCGGGCTAAAATGAAGGTCTTACGATTTCCCAGATGACCAGCAGTTTTGGCGTCGTGGAACTCGCGGATCACATCAGGACGCAGGTGCGGAGGTACAAACTGGCACCCTAAAGGTACATCTACAGGAGATTCATTTTGAAACGGCGCCAAGGCATTAGAAAGATCAGGAAGTAGAGCCCCAATCACACAACCCAAAGGCAAAATAGGTTCGTCCACATCACCCCGATCCCTGCAAACCCCAAACATGCGGGAGAGAGCATCAGCTTTAGAATTCTTAACCCCTGGCTTAAATGCAATAATAAAATTAAAGCGCGAAAAAAATAATGCCCAACGAGCCTGACGAGAGTTCAACCTCTTAGCAGAACTAATATACTCGAGATTTTTGTGGTCAGTATAGACCGTGATTGGATGCAACGAACCTTCTAACCAATGACGCCATTCGTCGAAGGCCAGCTTGACCGCCAATAACTCCCTGTTTCCAACATCATAATTTTGTTCCGCGGTACTAAATTTCCGAGAAAAGTAGGCGCAGGGATGCAAACGTTCAGGAAGACCAGAGTATTGCGACAGAACTGCTCCCATACCCAACTCGGACGCATCTACTTCAATAATAAAGGGTTTATTGACATCAGGGTGAACTAAAACTGGCGCTGAAGTAAAAGCCTGTTTTAGAGTAAGGAAAGCTTCCTTGGCCGACGGTGACCAGTTTACAGAGAAAGCGCCTTTGCGGGTAAGGTTGGTGAGAGGAGAAACGATACTAGAAAAGCCCTTGATAAAACGCCGATAGAAATGAGCAAAACCTAAAAAACGCTGTAATTCTTTTAAAGTTTTAGGTTGTACCCAATCCCGCACTGCCGACACCTTTCCCGCATCCATCTCCAACCCCTGGCTAGAAATAATATAACCCAAGAAGGGCACGGAGGTGACCTCAAACATACATTTGGAGATCTTGGCATACAGGTTATTTTCTCTCAACTTCTGAAGGACCATCTTTACATGTTGCCTATGTTCAGACAAGGTATTGGAGAAAACGAGGATATCATCCAAATAGATCACTATGAAACTGCCCAAATACTCACGAAAGACATCGTCAAACAAAGTCTTGGAAGACAGCAGGAGCATTACAAAGGCCAAAAGGCATAACTAAATATTCGTAATGGCCATCTTTAACATTAAAAGCCGTTTTCCATTCATCCCCTTGCCGAATACGGATCAAGTTGTAGGCCCCTTTTAGGTCTAACTTAGAAAATGCGCGAGCCCCCACTACTTGATTAAATAAATCCCCAATCAAAGGAAGAGGATAACGATTCTTTACTGTGATCTTGTTCAAGGCCCTATAATCTATGCAAGGCCTTAAACATCCATCCTTTTTCTCCACAAAAAAGAATCCAGCGCCCGCAGGTGATGTCGAAGGGCAGATAAATCCCTTGCTCAGATTCTCCGAAATGTATTCCCTCATTGCCTGCTCCTCTGGCCGGGTTAGATTATAAATTTTCCCTCTAGGAGGGATAGTTCCAGGAAGCAGGTCAATGGGACAGTCATAGACCCTGTGTGGGGGGAGGGTATCGGCAGATCGCTCTGAGAAAACATCTGCCCAATCTGCATAAGGTTGAGGCAATTCCTGGGGCAGCATCAGAATACTCCTAAGGGCAGTGGAAAAACAATGTGTCTTACAGTAACTACTCCACCTAACTAAGTCCCCAGTCTGACAATCTAAAATGGGGTTGTGGAGTTTTAACCATGGGAATCCCAGCACAATCAGTGTTTCTGGACAATCAAAAACCAGGAATTCTATGTATTCAGAGTGGGAGGAGCCAACAACCAATTTGAGAGGAGGGGTCTTAGTACAGACCGTTCCTCCCTGGATGGCCTTCCTATTTATGGCCAAAACCTGGAGAGATTTCTCAAGGGGTACCAGCGGAATCCCCAGGATGGAGATCATGCTCCGATCCAGGAAATTGCCCACAGCTCCACTATCAATAAAAGCAGATACTGCCTGCTTGGAAGGACCCCATAAAAGCTCAGTGGGAATTAACATCTTATTCTGATGATAGTAATTTACCACCTCACCTAGATCAGTACTCTCCTCCTGATCTAAGCGAGGAAGTTTCCCGCTGGGTACTCCTTATTAGGACAGGACCTAGAAAAATGTCCCGGACACCCACAATACAAGCAAAGTCCCATGGAACGCCTTCGTTGCTTCTCGTCCTGGGAAAGACTAGCTCTACCGATCTGCATGGGCTCCTCTTGTGAGGAAGAGGAAGAGTTTACCCCTAGGGAAGTTGACGGGTTGGGGTTCTGAGACGACTTAAAGAGTGTGGTGGTTCTAACCCTTTCTCTGGCTCTTTCCCTAAGTCGCTGATCAATCTTGATGGAGACCTGCATGAGTTGGTCTAGATCTGCAGGTGTAGGGAAATTAACCAAAGCATCCTTGATATTTTCTGAAAGCCCCATACGGAACTGGTTACACAGGGCTGGGTCATTCCATCTAGATTCCACTGCCCACCGCCGGAACTCAGCACTGTAGTCCTCGGCGGAATTCCGACCCTGCTTTAGGGCCCGAAGCCTGTTTTCGGCCGTGGACTGATGGTCTGGATCGGCATAAAGCACCCCCATAGCCAAAAAAAAAGATGAAACGGAGTGCAAGGCAGGATCCTCAGGAGGCAAGCTAAAGGCCCATGACTGGGGGTCTCCTTGTAAAAGAGATATAATTAAACCCACCCGTTGGGTCTCAGTGCCCGAGGATAAGGGCCGCAACTTAAAATAGAGTTCACAAGAGTTCTTGAAATTGGAAAAACCGTCTCGGTCTCCAAAGAATTTCTCCGGTAACGGGATCTTTGGTTCTGGAACGTGAGGTGATACAGCGGATGCAGGTATCTGTCGCGTTTCCTGATTGGCCACTCTCTGGGCGAGCTGGTTGATAGCAGTGGCCATGGCCTGCACCTGCTGCACCAGGTCTTCCATTTTAGTATGGCCTGTTATAATGTCACGCTCTGGGTACTACAATGATCCGCTTAAGTAACTCCAGCCCTCCAGGTAAGCCCTCAACCCCCAATCTCCGCAGCCAGCTTCACCTGTAGGAGCCCCCGCTTGCCGGGACGCAGAACATGCCTGCCCGGGATTGGTTGCCCCCAGGACTTCAATGGCTCAAAGGTTGTAGGCTTACTATACGGAGGTCTGGAGAACCCGTGGCTGGAAGCGGTATTGAGTAGCCCAATAGCTGAGCGTTTAACGGAAGTCCAGAAACAGGCTAGGAGGTCGGCAACGAGGAATCCGAGATCGCAGCAGTACAAAGGAGTGGACAAATCGTGGTCTAGGTACGGAGCAGAGGTGGGCAACGGGAGTTCAGATCTAGGATGGTCAAAAACAGGCGGTGGTCGGCAACGGGAGTTCAGATCTAGGATGGTCAAAAACAGGCGGTGGTCGGCAACGGGAGTTCAGATCTAGGATGGTCAAAAACAGGCGGTGGTCGGCAACGGGAGTTCAGATCTAGGATGGTCAAAAACAGGCGGTGGTCGGCAACGGGAGTTCAGATCAAGGATGGTTAAAAAACAGGCGGTGGTCGGCAATGGGAGTTTAGATCAAGAGACTAGCAGCTGACTAGGTTCAAGGCGCTATAACAGGCACTGGGTGAATGGCGGGGAAAGACTTAATAGGGACAGGACATGATTGGTGCATGGTAAACCTTCAAATGGATTGGATGAAACGGAGGGGGCGTAAAGGCAGCATCACTCTGCCTGGGCTCATTGGCCCAAAATACAATACTAGGGCTCATTGGCCCACTAAGAGAGGAGAGGGAGGAGTCCCTCCCCAAGCTGAGCCCGCGGGCTCTTTAACTTCTCCTCCGGCGGGCGCGCAGAGAGTAGCGCCGCCGGAGGGCATAAGAGACACGTGCTCATGCTCTACAGGAGCCGGGGGCGGAGCTGACAGCGGGGGCGTGGCCAAGCTGCGCACTGCCGGAGCCGACGCCGCCCGAGCCGCTGCTCGGGAGAGACGCGAGCCGGAAGCTGCGCGGCCAGCAGCCCGGGGACGGCGCGGGAGCGAGGACGCGGTGAGTGAATTCCTGACAGGTATCTAAAGTTTCTGACTGACTGGTAAAAAGATGAACCATGCCTTTTGTAGCAAAATCATAGCCATGCAAGACAATGCACCATCTCATGCTGCAAAGAGTCATTGGCTGCTATCGCAATAAAAGGAAAAAACCTAGATGTTGCTACCATTCTCCCCTGACCATCCCTGACCCCATTTGTGAGTCTATTCTGACATCCTGCAAAGAAATTTAAGCAGAAAAACTAAACTAAACTAAACTTACAAGTTAAATGGATGCAGGAATAGTGAAGGGGAAATCAAAGAAGTGTCAACATGTAGTTTGGAAATTTAAATGAGGTTCAAATATCAAAATGGTGCTAAACAAGTTTTTCTTCCTTAGGCAGGTAAAAAAGTTTGGCCTGCCCAAATCTGCTAGTTATTTTTTAAAATTCTGTCATTGGATCCGTCCGGTGATCCTCATTAACTACATGGTTTGGGGGAGCCTCCTTCCATGACCAAAAGACTTCAAAGAACTATTAAAACAGCAGATTATTATTGGTTATTGGTGTGTCACTTCCAGCTATCAAGGGCCTGTGTGTAAGAAGGATTGCATGGAGGGTAAAGAGTAATATTGATGACCCTTCTCATCTGAGAAATGGTATCTTCCAGCTACTTCCTTCAGGACTCAGAATTCTAGCTTGCAGAATCAGCAGATTTAAAAAAACGAATATTGATGATCCTTCTCATCCGAGAAATGGTAACTTCCAGCTACTTTCTTCAGGACTCAGAATTCCAGCTTGCAGAACCAGCAGATTAAAAAAAAAGGAATATTGATGATCCTTCTCATCCGAGAAATGGTATCTTCCAGGTACTTCCTTCAGGACTCTGCCCCAGAATTCCAGCTTGCAGAACCAGCAGATTCAAAAAAATCTGTAAAAGCTGTAAATGATCACCTGCTTTAAAGTGGACCAACACCCAGGATTTTGACTATCCTGGGTGTTGGTCCACTTAGGTGGGGCACCCCGATCGGGGGTGCCCCGCTGTCTGAAACCCCCCCGATCGCCGCAAAAACTCACCTCTCCCCGCTCCCACGTGACCTCGTCCGGCCAATGACAGCGCTCAGAGCAGCTCTGGTATGCGCGTCCAAAGCCGCTTGGACGCGCATACCAGAGCGCTGTCATTGGCTGCGTCTCTCGCTTCCCTCTAACAGGGAGCGCTCCTGCGCCGGCCATTCACAAAACGGCCGGCGCGGGAGCGCGCCCTGCTAGAGGGAAGCGAGAGACGCAGCCGCGTCTCGCGCATGCGCCGTTGGATCGCCGGTAAGGTGAGGATTGTGGGCCTCCTGGGGGGTTCCTCCCCACGGGACATCCCGATTTCGGATGCCCCGTGGGGAGGGATCTGATCGGTCCAGGAATCTTATAGATTCCCGGGCCGATCCCCCCTGGGTGTTGGTCCACTTTAAACTCGAGAAATGGTATAGCAGAGACTTTATTCACATGTGAATATGTGTTATGCTCCCCCCATCTTTATCATTTTCCAATTAACTGCCTCTAACCAAAGTGATTTCTTCATATACTGTAATGATACTCTTGGCGAATAAGATTGATTCTGATTTTGATTCTGGGACACTATAACAGAAAGCTATACGCCGTGGTCTGATTTTAGCCACTAGCTGAGTACTAGCAAGATGATCAGAAAGGCAAAGCTACAGAAACAGAACAGAAATATTCGCAATCGCACAGAATTAAACATTTGGAGGTGGCTATTAGAACTAAGGATTTGTCATTTTTCCTACAGTTGGCGCTTCAGAAAAAGCAATGTATAGAGAAGAAAGGATATTCCAGGTGAAAATTGTGAAGGTGGGGTTCTTATAAAGGAACACACTGCTTATGTGTCCACAGTTGTTGATATCATTTTACAGTTTCCTGATAGAAAGTTCCTTTCTATTCATCTGCAACTTGACTATGTAAACAGTATTCAAAATTTTCTCAGCACATAAATGTGTCTTTCTTACAAGTCACATAGAAATGAAAAGAGCTCGTCTTTCAGCACAGCCTAATAATATTTATTTTCAGTCAGAGCTACTATTTCCAGTTAAAAATATGAATCATGATCTTATCTATGTAATAGCAGCTTTAGTGAAACTTATCACCTGCTCCTGTTCTTTGTCTGCTGACTGTCGGCTTCGTACAAATGTAAATGCCTGACGAATTTATCTTATAACGTTTTATGGCTTATACTTGCCATAGATTGCAACTGACAGTAAATGGGCAGATTATGGAGAGTTTATTATAGAAGTGCACTGTAGTCAAGTCTGATCAGAACATGGGAATAGAAAAATGCGTTCCTTTTACATTGTTTTAGTAGGATTATTTTAAAGTAGAATAAAAATATACCAGTAGACCTAGACACTTGACTCCTAGCAGCATAGATATAGAAGGGCAATAAGAGAGGAAAATTTATGGAGGAAATAAATTCAAGTCACCACTCACTATGGAGGTAAACGACAGCAACCACTAAACCTATCCAGGCATGTGATTTCTCCCCCTTATCCCCAGTGGGAGAAGTGTACAATTATGCATTTCAAAATGTTATGTGTTCTAAGTAAAGCGCCTGGCTTTGTTTCCATTTCTACCCAGAAATGCCTGAGCAGGAAGATTGTGTCATAACATGGCATAAAAAAATTATTGCATTAGACTGTAAGGTTGTAAGGGCAATCATAGGGTTTCTTGTTTTCATAGCATTCACTTTGTACTATGCAGAATCTTGCTTGTAGTAGTCTATGTACAGTATTCCTGTAATTACTACTGTGAACATTGCTACATAAAATGGCTCTAAATTGTTTATTAAAAATAATCAATAATAATTGTAATTGTAAAATTCAATAATTGCTGCTATGATAGAACAGCAGGTGCTAGGTCTGAATATCCAACTGCCTGTTGCTCTTATGTGCTGTATTCTTTTTTGAGAACATGGTACGGCCTCCGGCATCCCTGCATGAGCAGATGGGCATTTCACATGCATTGCTGCGGCATAGCACTTCTACCAGAGGGCAGTGCAGCCTAAGAAGATATTAAGGGTTATTATCAGCATTTCAAGCTGCCTTCATTTGTTGTGCTGACTCATGTGGCCCTAATTGGAAAGTAGCTGCCTAAAGCATACCCCTTACCCAAGCTCTCTTGCCTGTAAGAGCACTTTGCTGCAAGGGTGTGCTGTATATCCATGTGTGTATCGTATCTGTTTCTGATCATATCTGTCACACTGCAGGCTAGATATCTGCTTCAATCTAGTGTAAAAAAATATAAACTGAGATATTTGGCTTATTGGGCAGTAGGACATTCTGCCAGACCCCATCCTTTTTAAGGTCTGTTTGACATACCTTTTTATTTATTTTTAAAGTGGACCTATATTGAGTAAATTGAGAAAATTGGGGGCTTGAAAAAGAAGACACTAAAAGAGGCTCATATAAATAATTATCTTCTTCCTTAAAGTGGACCAAAACCCAGGATAGTCAATATTTTTGACTATCCTGGGTTTTGGTCCTTCACCCCCCGATCGGGGTGCCCCGTTGTGTGAATCCCCCCAGATCGCTACAGCCAGCTCACCTTTTCCCGGTCCCACAACGGCCTGACGGCCGCATCCTCCATCTCCGTCTCCCTCTAACAGGGAATGTGCATGCGCCGGCCTTTCACAAATGGCCACTTTAAGAGCTCCAATCCTGGCCATGACCATCTCAGTAGTGGCAAATGCCTGGCCTTGCCCCCTGGGTATTTCAATAGAGGCTTGCTTGCTCTCTCTATGCACGGTATTGCTAAAGCCACCTCTTGAAGCTTGTTTTTCCCTAGCATTTGACATTATGCTCTGTTAGGCCTTCTTCAGTATACTATTAGTTGCTAGCTCAAAAAAAAAAAACTCCAGAGATCCAAAGGCTCATGAGAATAGGGCAGCTTATTTGCCAGTACAAACAAACTTGATAGCACCAGCATAATAAATAGGTCTTAATATTTACTGCAGCAAAATACCAAGGTATCCTTTACAGAAACAAATGAAAATGCTAACAGATGCTCTGTGCTAATTATTCCACCCTCACAACCATAGTCAAACTTCCCTCTGTAAGCGATGAGGGGTTCCCCCCCCCCCCCCAAAAAAAAATCACCTGCAATGGGGCATTTTTACAGGTAAGACACAATAGGGCTGTATGGAGTATGCAGAAAAATTGTGAATTCCTTAGCCTATCCTATATGGTGTTGTTTCCAAACTTTCAAATAAAATTATATTATTAGTTGAGGAAGTGACTGTCCCCGCAGAATTGATTCCCGTTTGTGTACTGAGAAAGGATGCGTCAGCAAAAGGGAGCAAGTTCAAGCAAGGTTTTTAGCAAATGCAAAGTGCTGGTGAATGAAAGAAGTAGTCTATCAAGCCAGACTGGGACAAGCAGAAAGCAGGCTAATTTAACTCTCTGCCTGGAATGTTATAAAATAAGATATTTTCTATTCCAATGCCCCTGAGCACAAAACTAGATGAGTAAACAACTGGTTTAATGATGATTTTGTAGAAGATCTGTTATTTTGTAGAAGATCTGTAGAACCCATTCTCCCAAATTCAGTAGATCTTTGCGGCCAGGTTGCAAAATCTAGTGAAAAAACTTTCAGGGTGTTTAGTGGCTGTTACAGTAGCAAAGCACCATATGAATGCCTATACTTTGTACCAAATAATTAGGATAAAATTAGTGATTTGAAATAAAATCTGTTAAGGAGCACTATCACGAAATATGGCCCAATGATAAAAATACCATTTTGTGAATACTCACCTGTAAAATGGGTATTGTAAGTATGTCACACACCCCGCTTCAAGAAATTCATAACGTGTGGGTAATACTGACCTGTAGAGGGCGATATGCAGAGATGCCAGGAAAAAAGAGAGCCCCTCCCGGTCCATAAACACCTGGGACCTCCCACTCATTACCCAGTATAAGAACAGCAGTAAGGTAAGGGACCAGGAAGAGCCCAACACAAAGCATAACAACGCAAAGTTCACCATATAAAGGATCCAGAATACAAAAGGGCAGGGTGAAGCAGGGTGTGTGACATACTTACAATACCCATTTTACAGGTGAGTATTCACAAAATGGTATTATTCTAAGTATGTCACACACCCCGCTTCAAGAAATTCATAACGTGTGGGACATCCAACAGCAAGGGCGGGGATCCAAAACAAGGCAACAAGGCACAACTTAAACCACTGCAGCTTGCAGAACTTTGCGGCCAAATACAGCATCCGCTGAGGCCCGAACATCAACCTTGTAAAACTTGGAAAAAGTGTGAACAGAAGACCAAGTAGCAGCCTTACAAACTTGCTCAAAAGAGGCCTGGTGCTGAAAAGCCCAGGACGCCCCAACCGCACGAGTAGAATGAGCAGTAACACGAAAAGGGGGTACCTTCCTTTTGGCAGGATAGGCCCCAACTATGGTCTGACGGATCCATTTACTAATGGAAGACTTGGCAGGCGCCAAGCCTTTTCGGGGCCCGGAGGGCACCACAAAAAAGGCATCCGTCTTACGAAAGGAAGACGTTACCTCCAAATAATACTTCACAACACGAACCACATCCAAAGAATGCAGGGCCCTCTCCTTGTCATTGCTGGGATTAGGACACAGAGAGGGCAGAACAATGTCTTGGTTTAGGTGAAAGGCAGAAACAACCTTAGGAAGGAAATCGGACTTGAAACGAAAAACCACCTTGTCCTGATGCCCCTCAAAGTACGGGGCTTGAATGGACAAAGCCGCCAACTCAGAGACACGCCTAACCGAAGTGATGGCTACCAAAAAGGCCACCTTCTGCGTAAGTGAAGACAAGGCAATATCATTCAAGGGCTCAAAAGGAGAATCCTGAAGAGCAGAAAGAACCAAATTCAAATCCCAAACAGGGAGCAAAGGTTTTCTAGGAGGCCGCACGTGTGTGACTCCCTGGAAAAAAGTCTTAACCAAAGGATGTTGGGCAAATGACCTTTGAAAGAACACCCACAGGGCAGAAACCTGCCCCTTCAGAGTACTAAGCTGGAGCCCCAGGTCCAGACCATGTTGAAGAAACAGATGGAAAATTCCCTACAAGGCAACGCCCTGATCTCACACCAATCAATATAAGACCTCCAAGTCCTATAGTAGATATTAGAGGAAGACCGCTTCCTAGCACTAATGAGAGTTCACAGCATTGGAAAGACCTTCCTCCTTCAAGATGGAGGTTTCAGCAGCCACGCCGTCAAAGCCAGCGTTGGTAAATTGGGATAACGTAGTTGACCCTGGGTGAGCAGATCCGGCAGCAGGGGCGGAACAAACTGATCCTCTGCTAACCTTACCACATCTGCGAACCAAACCTGTCTTGGCCACCTGGGAGCCACTAGAATTGCTGACGCACCCTCCAGGGCCAGCTTGCGCACCACTCTGGCCACCAAGGGAAACGGAGGGAACAGATACAGAAACCCCAGATCCCTCCAGTTCAGAGACATGGCATCCACTGCCAGAGCCAGTGGATCCCGTGAGAGAGACACAAATGTCGGAAGTTTGTGATTGTGACGAGAGGCAAAGAGGTCCACCATCGGGGACCCCCACCTGAGACAAATCAAGCGAAACACTTTGGGGCTGAGAGACCATTCCCCCCGGCGAGATGAGAACCTGCTCAGAGAGTCCGCCTCTGTGTTCTCCGCTCCCGGAATGTAAACTGCTGAAATGCACGGGACGTGGGTCTCCACCCAGGCCAGAATCAAAGACACTTCCTTGAGGGCACTCCTGCTGCGAGTCCCTCCCTGGTGATTGATGTAGGTGACCGCCGTCCGATTGTCCGACTGGACTTAAACCGGCAATCCTTGCAACTGATGAGTCAAGCGAAACAGAACCAACCTGATGGCCCTCAATTCCAGAACATTGATGGACTCGTGAGCCTCCTGAGGCCCCCACAGTCCCTGAAACTGACGATCCTTCCAGAATCCCCACATCCTGATAGACTGGCATCCGTGGTGACCGTCTCCCAACAAGGGGCCAGAAAGGATCTGCCCCTCGACAGATTGATTGGATCTAGCCACCACTGAAGGGAGCACCGAACTCGGGGGGTCATCAGGAAGGACTGATCCAACGACAGTGGCGACCCATCCCAGGCCGCCAACAGATGGAGCTGGAGTGTCCTTGTGTGGAACTGAGCAAAGGGAACCGCTTCGAAGGAGGCTACCATCAATCCCACCAGCCTCATCCCCAGTCTGATGGCCGGACAAGGGATAGACAGGAGTCGTCGAACCAACTCCTGAATCAAGAGAACCTTGGACTGAGGAAGAAACACCCTGGCCTGGGAAGTATCCAGGGACATTCCCAGAAAAGACACTAACCTGGACGGAGAAAGGGAGGACTTGGGGTAGTTGATCACCCACCCGAATCTCTCCAGAGTGGACACCACAGTTCTGGTGTCCAATACCGCTTGGCTGAAGGAAGATGCCATAATGATAAGGTCGTCCAGATAAGTGACAATGCGAATACCCTGGGCTCTGAGGAGAGCCATCACCCCGGCCAGCACCTTGGTGAAAACCCTTGGAGCCGAGGTAAGACCGAAAGGAAGTGCCACAAACTGAAAATGCCGATCCTCCACCACGAACCTGAGAAATCTCTGGTGCGCTGGAAAAATCGGCACATGCAGATAGGCGTCCTTGATGTCTACGGACATCAGAAAGTCCCCCTGCTGAAGAGAATGGATAGCTGAATGCAGCGTTTCCATGCGAAATTTCCGCGGACGGACGAACCTGTTGAGGATCTTTAGATCTAGAATGGGTCGAACCGAGCCGTCCTTCTTGGGCACCATGAACAGATTGGAATAAAAGCCCCGACCCCTGTCTGAGGGGGCACTGGGCAAATAACTGCCATATCCAACAGACTCTTTACTGCCGCCTGGAGCTCCTGCGCGGCCAGAAGGTCCGAAGGCACCCGAGACCTGAGGAATCTGGGAGGGGGCCGGAGCTCGAACTCCAGCTTGTAGCCGGAAGTCACCACTTCCCGGATCCATCTGTCCGAGACCTCCTGGTCCCAGACCTAGGAGAAGAGTTGCAGCCGTCCCCCCACCCACATGGGTGAGGGCGCCCCCTCATTGCTGAGCTGGCTTGGCAGCGGGTTTGGGCTTAGAGCCCCAGCTGTATCCTGGGCGGGCACGTCCCCTGCCCCTGTTCCAGGAATCTCCTCTGGCTGCGGGGAAAACAATTCCTCTGCCAGCTCTAGCCCCACGAAAGGAAGGAGCAAAGGAACCCGCCCCCGAAAGGGATGACGCTGTTTTTTGCATTGAGGTAACTTACCACCCTTGGCAACTGAATCCAACTTCTCACCAAAGAGCCGTAATCCCACAAAGGGAAGAGCGGTCAGCGACATTTTAGACACAAAATCAGCCGCCCACTGGCGCAACCAAACGGAACGCCGAATAGTCACCAATAGAGCCAACGTTCTGCCACACATCATCAGTGTGTCATGCAAGGCGGCTAGTACAAATGACAAAATCAATTCACACCTTTTAAGGCCAAGGAACTCGTCACTATCCGGATCTAACCCGGAAGAAGTCAACAGGTCCCTGACCACCGACCTGGTAGCCACCACCAGCAGCGCTGAAGCACAAACCGGCCTCATGGCTGACCCAACACTGGCAAAACCATGACAAGCCATTTGGTCAATGCGTTTATCCTCACCATCTTTAAGCGTGGAGCAATCAGGAGAATTTAAAACAGTAGTGTTGGATGAATCCAGAATCTGTGCATCCACCTCGGGAGGGGACGCCCAACGCTTAACCGTATCCAAGGGAAAGGGATATTTTTTGTCCCAACCCTGAGGGACACCTGGGAGCCGGGCAGGCCTCTCCCATTCCTTAGCAATAATCCCATCAAAATGCTTTTGGTTAGGAAATTCCAAGCGCGGCCTGGATTCTTCGAAAAATTCCCCCTTTTGCTGTGGAACCACCTCAGGAGGAGAAATAGCCAAAACCTCAAACATCTGAGCCAGAACAGTATCCGAAGACCTCCCCAAGCCCCGCTCGGTATCAGCACCCACAAACTGCTTATCGTTCCTCACCATATACCTCCCCTTCCTCAAGTTGGGAGTAATCAGACCAGTCCAGATTATCAAGATCATCCAAGTCGGCCGCCGGTGAAGACGGCGACAAGTGCTTTCTCTTAGCCGGAGCCTTTCTGGTGACCGTGCTGGAGAATAATTTTTCAAGATTGGCCAATCGGGCACACATCTCCGATTGAAACTGCCCGCCCATGACAACGTCAGACTGGGCACGGATCAAACTGGGAGAGACTGGGAGAGACTGGCGGCGCTGAACCAGACGCCTGGGGTCCGGACTGCGGCGTAATAGTCTGCTGTGCGCATGGTATACACAGATATACATCATCGCCAGTAAGGGATGCCCCACACCCCATACACTTCGGGGATTGCCCCGAGGGGAGCCCGAGCCCAGTATCCGGGGATGCCTCCATAAGGTGAACTTATTGTTGGTCGCAATGACCAAGGGAATTACGCATATAAGCAACCCGGGATGCCCCTTTAATGTCCCAAGTGGGAGGATTTGCAATAAGCCAATTAAGAACCCGGGAGAAACCCCCTAACACCACTGTAGGTTATATCTGAAAGACATAATAAAAAAGGCTAATAAGAAAAGCGGAGTATAAAATAATACCATTTTGTGAATACTCACCTGTAAAATGGGTATTATAAGTATGTCACACACCCCACTTCAAACATTAATAATTACACTAGGGTTAACGCACCGCTAGGTGGCAGCATTGCAGAGAACTCTCCAAAAACTTCAACAGGCCCCTCCCGGTCTATACATACCTGGTACCTCCCAAGAACCTCCCAGTATTAGAACAGCAGTAAGACAAGGTACCAGAACCAAACAATGTAACCCTCAACGTAAAGAACTAAACTTCACCAAATAAAGAGCCAGGATACCGAAAAGGGCGGGTGAAGTGGGGTGTGTGACATACTTATAATACCCATTTTACAGGTGAGTATTCACAAAATGGTATTATTCTAAGTATGTCACACACCCCACTTCAAACATTAATAATTACACTAGGGACATCCAACAGCAGTGTCCAGAAAAGGGTGGGTATCCGAATCAGGCAATAACGCAGAAAAAACTCAAACCACTGCAGCCTGCAAAACCTTGCGGCCAAAAACAGCATCCGCTGAGGCCCGCACATCAACCTTATAGAACTTAGAAAAAGTATGAACAGAAGACCAAGTTGCAGCCTTACACACTTGTTCAACCGAAGCCTGGTGCTGAAAAGCCCAGGACGCACCAACCGCACGAGTAGAGTGAGCAGTAACGCGGAAAGGAGGATCCTTCCCTTTAGCCGAATAAGCACCAACAATGGCCTGACGAATCCATTTACTAATGGAAGATTTGGCCGGAGCCAAACCCTTCCTAGGCCCACATGGCACAACGAAAAAGGCATCAGTCTTACGAAAAGAAGACGTAGCACGTAGATAGTACCTGACACAACGTACCACATCCAGGCAGTGCAAAGCACTCTCCTTGACATTCTTAGGCTTAGGACACAAGGAAGGAAGAACAATGTCCTGGTTAAGATGAAAAGCAGAGACCACTTTAGGGAGAAAATCTGACTTGTATCGAAAAACCACTTTGTCCTGATGATCCTCAAAATAAGGAGCCTGAATAGACAAAGCTGCAAGCTCTGAAACACGCCGAACCGAAGTGATGGCCACCAGAAAGGCAACCTTCTGAGTAAGAATGGACAAAGCAACATCCCGCAAAGGCTCAAAAGGAGGAGCCTTAAGAGCAGAAAGAACCAAATTCAAATCCCACACTGGGAGCAAAGGCTTCCTAGGAGGCCGCACATGCGAAACCCCCTGGAAAAAAGTCTTGACCAAGGAATGACTAGCAAAAGATCTCTGGAAAAAAATAGACAAAGCAGAAACCTGCCCGGACTGAAGACCGGAATCCAGCCCCGACTGAAGAAACTCCAAAATCCTAGACACCGAAAAGACCCGGCAAGGCAAAGACCTAGCCTCACACCAATCAATATAAGATCTCCAATACCTGTAATAGATGGAAGAAGAAGATCTCTTCCTGGCACTAATAAGAGTCTGAATGACCGCATCCGAAAGACCCTCCTCCTTTAAGATGGAGGTTTCAGCAGCCAAGCCGTCAAAGCCAGCGTTTGTAAACTGGGGTAACATAGTTGACCCTGAGTGAGAAGATCTGGCCGAAGAGGCAGATCGAACTGATCTACGGCCAGACGAACGATGTCCGCGAACCACACCCGCCTTGGCCACCTTGGAGCCACGAGAATGGCAGGAACTCCCTCCAGAACCAACTTTTGCAGAACCCTGCCTAGCATGGGAATTGGAGGAAACAGATAAAGAAACCCCAGGTCCCTCCAGCTCAGGGTCATGGCATCCACCGCCAGAGCCAGAGGGTCCCGGGACAGGGACACAAAGGACGGAAGCTTGTGATTGTGACGAGAGGCAAACAGATCCACCTCCGGCGTCCCCCACCGGAGACAAAGTGACCGAAACACCTGGGGATGGAGAGACCACTCCCCCCGACGGGACGCACACCGGCTCAGAAAATCCGCCTCTGTGTTTTCCACTCCCGGAATGTAAACTGCCGAGATGCAAGGGACATGAGTCTCCGCCCAAACCAAAATCAGAGACACCTCCCTGTGGGCACCCAGACTGCGAGTCCCTCCTTGGTGATTGATGTAAGCAACCGCCGTCTGATTGTCTGAGCGAACCTGAACCGGCAGACCTCGTAAATGATGCGTCAAGCGAGACAGAACCAACCTGATGGCTCGCAATTCCAGAACATTGATGGGCAAGTGGGCCTCCTGAGGGTCCCACTGCCCCTGAAACCGAAGATCCTTCCAAAAACCTCCCCAGCCTGACAAACTGGCATCCGTGGTGACAGTTTCCCAAAGTGGAGTCAGAAACGACCTGCCCTTCAGAAGGTTGTCCGAGACCAACCACCACAGAAGGGACTGCCGAACCCGAGGGGACAACCGGAAGGACCGATCCAACGACCCCGGACACCGGTTCCAAGACGCCAAAAGATGAAGTTGAAGAGTTCTTGTATGAAACTGAGCAAAGGGAACTGCCTCGAACGAGGCCACCATCAACCCCACCAGTCTCATCCCCAGACGAATGGACGGATGAGGATGGGAGAGGAGCAGCTGGGCCAATTCCTGAATCATCAGAACCTTGGCCTGAGGGAGAAACACTCTGTGCTGGCAGGAGTCCAACGACATCCCCAGAAAGGTCACCACCCTGGCCGGAACCAGCGAGGACTTGGGATAATTGATCACCCAGCCGAACCTCTCCAACATAGACACCACCGTGCTGGTGTCCCCCTCTGCTTGACTGAAGGAAGGAGCCATGATGAGAAGATCGTCCAGGTAAGGCACAATGCGAATCCCCTGAGCTCTGAGCAGGGCCATCACCCCCGCCAACACCTTGGTGAACACTCTCGGAGCAGAGGTGAGGCCGAATGGAAGAGCCACAAACTGAAAATGCCGATCCCCCACCACGAAACGAAGGAACCGCTGATGAGCAGGAAAGATCGGCACGTGCAGGTACGCATCCTTGATGTCTATGGACGTCATAAAGTCCCCCTGCCGAAGCGAACCGATCGCAGACCGCAGGGTTTCCATGCGGAACTTCCGAGGACGAATAAACCTGTTGAGAAACTTTAAATCCAGAATAGGACGGAAGGACCCGTCCTTTTTGGGAACCGTGAAGAGATTGGAGTAAAACCCGCGCCCTACCTCTGAAGAAGGAACCGGGCAAATGACAGCTAAATCTAGAAGATTCCTTACTGCCGCCAGGAGCCCCTTCGCGGCCAAAGGATCCAAAGACACCCGAGACCTGAAGAACCTTGGAGGAGGACGGGACTCGAACTCCAACTTGTAACCGGCCGAAACCACCTCCCGGATCCATCTGTCCGGGACCTCCTGGTCCCACACCCGGGAGAAAAGTTGCAACCGTCCCCCCACCCGAACGGGTGAGGGCGCCCCCTCATTGCTGGGTGGGCTTGGCAACCGGCTTGGGCTTGGCACCCCAGATGCGAGTGGGGCGGCCACGGCCTCTGCCCCTATTCCAACTGGCGCCCCTGGGGGCCGAGGAGCCCGCACCCCTACCGCCTCCGACTCCCCGAAAGGACGGATTGAACGAGACCATCCCCCGAAAGGAACGGCGAAATTTCTTGCGTTGAGGTAACTTACCTCCCTTGGCAACAGAATCCAGCC
This sequence comes from Gastrophryne carolinensis, assembly GCA_027917425.1. NCBI lineage: Eukaryota > Metazoa > Chordata > Amphibia > Anura > Microhylidae > Gastrophryne > Gastrophryne carolinensis. Next base: position 515,967,429 of record CM051234.1, on the reverse strand, counting down.
TCTCACCAAAAAGCCTCAAACCCAAAAAGGGCAGAGCCGTGAGCGATCTTTTAGAATTTAAATCGGCCGTCCACTGTCTCAACCACACACAGCGCCGGATAGCCACCAGCAAGGCAGTAGCCCTGCCACACATCAACATGGCATCCTCCTGAGCGGCCAGAATAAAAGACAAAAAAGAATCGCAGCGCTTAAGCCCAAGGGACTCATCACTGGTGGGCTCGAGATCCACCCCCAAGTCCCTGACAATAGACCTGACAGCAAAAGTCAAAAGAGCCGAAGCACAGACAGGCCTTAACACCGAACCCGCACATACAAAACCATGACGGGCAAGCTGATCAACCCGGCGATCCTCGCCGTCCCTGAGCGAAGTCGTGTCAGGGGAATGCACGACCGCCGTGTTGGACAGTCCCAAGACCGGAGTATCTACCTCAGGGGGGACAGACCAACGCTTCATCAATTCCGCCGGAAAGGGATACTTCCTATCCCAGCTAGACGGCACACCAACAAGACGTGTAGGTTGCTCCCATTGCTTGAAAACAATTTCTTCAAAATGCTGTTGGCTGGGAAACTCCAAACGCTGCTTGGACACCCCAAAAAGCTGACCCTTAGGCCTAGGAGCAACCACCGGAGGCTCCAAATCCAAAACCTCAAACATCTGGCTCAGAATGGTAGAGGAATCGAGAGGGAGGCCATCAGCCTGATCCCCCTCAGAACCCAGCGACTGCTGAACATCAGAATCTTCTTCCTCAATGAGCTCACCTTCTTGACGGGGACGATCCGACCAATCCAGATCTCCCACCACTTCCTCATCTGAATCCGGCGGAGGCGGAGACAGATGCTTCCGCTTAGCTGAAGCCTTCTGAGCGGCTATAGCAGAAAACCGCTTCTCAAGGCTGGTCAAGCGGGCACATACCTCAGACTGCGAATCCCCGCCCAGGACAACGTCACACGGGGTCCGGAATAAGCGAGGGGGAGAGGGAGATGGCGCGGCTGAAGAAGTGCTAGGCACCGGAGTACTGGACTGCCGTGCAATGTTCTGCTGTGCACAGGGGATACACAAAATGACATCATCTCCCTTGGATTGTCCCGAAGAACCATTCCCGGTATCTGTGGCAGCCTCCATGTGGTGAAATTTATGGTATTCGCAGAACCCAGGGATTTATGCGGTACGCGACCCGGGATGCCCCTTAATAACCTAACAATTGTCTAAAGATTGTCACAAGATCCTGACCCAGGGGAATAGCATAAAGACCCTTATAAAAATATATAAAGATATATATATATATATTGCAATGAAAAACACCCCCCACGAGCCAGGTATATAAGACCGGGAGAGCCCTGCCAGACGGGATCCCAGGATCTGAAAGACACAAAGGGAGAGGGACAGGCGTCAATCATCCAGGCACATAATACCTAAACCAAAATACAACATAACATACAAACCCCCCTTCCCCCCCCCCCCCATTAACCAGAGACACAGGAATTGGTTAATACAAAACCAGCACATTAAAGATGTGCAGGAGCGAGGAGGCAGGAGAAGGAGGAGGAGGGGACGTAATACGGGGGGCCAGGCCAAACTCTGTGTGAGCATCCCACAAGAAAAACTAAAACGCCTACCTGAGAGAGAGAGAGCACTGCGCAGCAAGGCACCGCAGAAGATGGCGGCCCGCAACACAGCTCAGAGACGTGAGGGAGGGGAAGACGAGCCCCGGGAGCGCGGGAGCCGTGAAGGCCCCGCCCCTCCGGGACATCCAATCAGTGCGCGGCCCGCACGCGCGCGCGACCCCGCCCCCTTGCAGCGTCAGCGTCTGCCGGCGGAGACCGCGCTCAGACCTCTAAGACGGGACCGGCGGAGCAACCTGCCGGTTCCCAAGTGCGCACCAGAACACAGACCCACACACTGATCCTCTGTTCCCCCCCCCCGTGCAGACCGGACACGCAGGCTGCAAGCGCCGATCACGGCGCTCAGCCACAGGCGGGACCGCGGCGCAGCACGCCGAGAGGCCCCGCCCCCCCCGGCTCCTGAGGGGAGAGAACCATACACACAGACAGGGTGAAAAGAGGGACACACAAGCCAATCCGCAATAAAAGTTAGCCACAGTAAAACCGCGATAAGCCCTCACAATGTAGCAGCGCAGCAGCCACACTCACACAACATGTCACCGTCCCAAAGCGCGCCCCACACCCCGGAATGTGAAATAACAATATCCCAGGGCTAGGCACATCCTGACCGCTAACCTCCTATTAAATGGGGCATCCCACATCCGGATCACCACTCCGGGAATCCCGCTATGCCCCGCAATGAAGGGTCGAGCGGAGGAGCTAATCTCCTAGGCACCAATGGTGCCGGCTACCCTTTTGCCCGGCCTACAGCCGAAGCTGGGAGGCTGCCATTAAATAGTATACTCTCAAACAAGAGCCGGGCAGAAATAGACCACGGGGGGGGGGGGGCGGGGGGAGACTTCTTTCTTCTGTCTTGTCGCCACCTTGCAGAGAACAACACTGGGAGGTTCTTGGGAGGTACCAGGTATGTATAGACCGGGAGGGGCCTGTTGAAGTTTTTGGAGAGTTCTCTGCAATGCTGCCACCTAGCGGTGCGTTAACCCTAGTGTAATTATTAATGTTTGAAGTGGGGTGTGTGACATACTTAGAATATATATATATATGACATAAAAATATATAATTATAGGTGATGGGACAGAAGGGGGGCCCACCGGGCCACTCACTGTGGTCCTGAAGACAGCTTCCTCTTACCGTGAGGTAAAGTTTGTGAATGGCCGGCGCGGGCGCGCGCACTGTCATAGGGGCGCGCGGGAGGCGGCGGCGGACGCGCTGTCTTGTCCGCAGCTGTCACCCGCTTGTCCATGGCTACGTGGGAGCGTGGTGAGGTGAGTTTTGGGGGGTTTCTGGGGGGTTTTACACAGCAGGGCACCCCTAATCAGGGTGCCCCCCTGAAGTGGACCAAAACCCAGGATAGTCAAAATCCTGGGTGTTGGTCCACTTTAAGCAACAAGGGTGCTTTTCCTCCCTACCCTCACCCGGACCGTCAGCCTAGGCTGGGAGGCATGAGGTAACAGAAAAAAAAAAAGATCCAGGCGGAAATAGATAACTAAAGGGCCGGGATTTATCCCGGCTACCTGAAATCCCCCTGTGCAAGGAGGAGACCACATCTTCTGACTTGCTCGCCGACTGCAGAGATGAAGACTGGGTAATGAGTGGGAGGTCCCAGGTATTTATGGACCGGGAGGGGCTCTCTTTTTTCCTGGCATTTCTGCATATCGCCCTCTACAGGTCAGTATTACCCACATGTTATGAATTTCTTGAAGCGGGGTGTGTGACATACTTAGAATAATCCATATAAATTTGCTGGGTGGCAGAGGGAGGGGTCACTTATACACCCGGTGACAAGAAATATCCAACTGTGCTAGTTTTTCTTTCTTTAAATAGAAGGAAAAGGACATCCAGAGTGACAGCCTTTGTCACCCCTGATAGACTAAACCTATCACCCCTGGATTTTATTCCTACCATGAGAGAATAAACCACAAGCTTGGTGGGAGTTATGTTCAGTTTGGGTGTATAAGTGACCCCTCCTTTCATAATATATATATATATCAAATATATTCAAGTGTGCATACCTTTGGGTAAAAGTTAGATTGTACTACAAAAAAAGGGGTTGCCACACACCCCCAAAATACACAAAATTAAGTGGCACCACTCTCAAAAGCCATAAATTCAAGTATTTATTGGACACATTTGGACAGAGATTTTTTTTTGTGTATAGCTTGCATTTCATCTGGTTACATCATTCTCAAGTATGTCGGTATTGATCAATTTACAATGTGTTGATTCACAATGCATTGAACACACTTTTCACAAGTGTGCCAATTGTTTAGGAAGGCCCCCATCTTTATCTGAATCTATATAGTTTATTAGTTTTAAATTCTGAATCCAGGTCCGAGTTCTTGGACCGTGTGAGTTACATATTGATTGATTTATAAATTACTTAGGTGTTGATGATATAGGGTATTATATAGTTTGCAACTTTATTTTTTATACAGTCACTCATTTGTCATCTGTTTCACACAGGTTTGTCTATGGTTTGTCTTATGTATTGTCAATTTCATATCTGGGGCTGTTCCCACCCCTCAGTTGTACCCACCCTTCCCTGTGCCCATTCCATCTGCCAGGTGCCTTGATGTGGAGGCACGCTCCCCCAGCTACTGTGGGGACGCTGCTCGCATCAGGGCACTTCCACCTCCACCTTGGAACGCAGGCCGGGCCTCTGCCGCACTTCTGTCCGTAGTGCGAGTGGTGGTTTCTGTCTTGCGGCCACCTGCCGGCCGGGGGAACTAGGCGGGTACGTATAAATGGGAGGTTGGGGGCTGGCAGGAGTCCCATTATTTGCCCTGATGAAGTGACGCGTTGGCCAGGGGGGAGCAGCGCTTACACTTCTGACAAACGAATCTGTAAGATTGGCTTTGCTGTATTGTCCCTCTTCTCATCCTGTTTGTGTCCTTATTTATATCCACTGTATACACTATAGAGGCATTTATTTTTGCACATATGAGTATTATTGTTTACATAGCCAGATAGGCATATTAGCACTTGCACTTTTATTGTAGAGGGACTTTTGGATATTTGTATAGGGCACTGTTTGTAGCCCTCGATATTAGTGATGGTCATTAGTTAATACAGCGTGAATAGAAGGTCTGTGAACAATGCTCTCTAGTGTTTGTATGTGGTACTGTTTAATTCATGTATTTTAGAGGTGTTGTAATGAGTCTTTTTGTGTGTTAAACTATTTTCCAATAAATACTTGAATGTATGGTTTTTGAGAGTGGTGCCACTTTATTTTGGGTATAGTGGGATAGTGCTCCTTTAAGGACTTCCAGGTACCAAGGGTATATACAGTTTTCACACTAGGTTCGCCCTTGTATCACATAAAACATACTTACAATTTAGACATAACCAGTGGATACCCATGAAAACAAAGTCAAATTAAGAATTCATTTAATGATAAGAGCCAGAGGAAAAAACTCTAATAAGCATAAACTTTAAACAATGCTTGTGGTAGGTCTGTTCTGGCGCACTGCTGATATGAGCGGAATTCAGCACAACCAACGCTCTGCCCATCTCAATGAGCTCAAGGTCTTCTAGAGGAGGGAAACAATTATTGTTCTAAACATATTGGCTGGAGCTATTTTGCTGCTGTGAGCCTCCCCCCACCAGCTTCTCAGTAGCCGTCAAACGCTTATCTTCCCACATGAAATCCTACCTTCTTAATAAAGCATTCCACTCGCTTGAACTAATGACTACAACTCTATTATTCTAATTCCCATTCGACAAATCACGGCATTCATGTTTTACTGATAGAAGCAAGAGCTGTACAGCACTGACTCAGCCGCTCTTTGGCATATGCCATGCTAGACTAACAATGTGAGGATTAATAGAGGTTATTCTTAGCTTTCAGTGCTATACCCCAGCCCTTATTCTGCCCTAGCAATGCTATAGCCTCATCATCATGGCTGTAGGGGCCCATGCTCACCACTGCCACATTATCTACCCCTACAATAAAGTTTGGTACATCTCTTTAAGGGTGGCCATATCCATTTCTGCCAATGATCTGTCCCTGCAATAATAGCCTCAGTTGAGGCATTAACTGGCTGGGAAGCACATTGGAAGGAGGGCTCAGTGGGGATATCAGTAATCTTTTTATTCTGTGCATATAGGCATACATACAAGGAATATATCGCGAATGAAAGGCTGGTACAGGGATACAAAACATGATGAGACTGAGAAACAGTAAACTATTCAGTGGCTTTATGGCTAGTGGGAGGAAGCTGTTCTTATATTCGGTTGTTCTTCCCAAAGGCACCCTGTATCTGCATCCAGTTCAATAATTAGTTTGAAAAAGGGACAGCCAGGCTGTAGAATGTGTCCCGAATAATTTCTTCTGCCCAAGACTTTAGTCTGCATGTGAATAAATAGATGAATGTCATGGCTTGGCTGGGGCCAGTAAAATTCAGGGCATATTTTTGGCCCCAGCCTACCACTCATTAGGTGTTAAAAGTCTTTTTTTTCTGTTGGTTTAGATGTGGTCAGCTTTAAGACAGAGTTTGCGGTGACATTGGACTGTCATCATCATAGTAGTAGTTGGGTGGGGTCTTCCAGACTGAACTGTAGAAAGGCTTGGTTGTACTCGAAAAAATTATGCATAAAACCCCCCATTATCTATACTTTCATCCTGTGTGTAGGGCTGAATAATGTCAGTGATATAATTTTGATTAATAAAAGACTATAGGCCTTATTTATGAGGTGCACCATTTAGAATAATTTTTGTGGCTATAGTGCCAGCTTTTGAGCACCAGCATTCTCATCTTAACTGGCGATGTGCTGTCTCTGCATAGAACGCTACTAATTAGCTTTGATTATTGCATCAAATGTGCTGTCTCTGCATAGAACGCTACTAATTAGCTTTGATTATTGCATTTAGGTATTGGCCAGCCATTGTCAGCGTCTGTTGAACCCGCCGGACGATTATCCCAATGCCAGTAAGTGCCACTTTGTACTGCCGTTATTCCAGCACTCAACATTATATTTATGATTTTTTTCCTCCATGAAATCTTGGGCGCTGTGTTTTTCCGGCGCTGATCGGCATTTTTTTATTACAGTTACAAGATTGCATTTTAGTTGTTGGCGCTACCATTTCTCAAATCCCACACTGTGTGCCACTGAGGCCAAAAAAGTGGCGCTGTGTGGCATTGACACTTCTGTGGCCTTTATTGTCTTTTTCAGGAGGAAGTCAAATGCTTACTGCTTCCTCATTCATTGAATGGTTGCCAAGCACGTGACCTATGGGAATTGTTGAGTGGGCTTGGACATGAATGGTTTCCATTGGTCACATGGTAGGTTGCAAATTGCTGTCATACAATTGAAGAGAATGCTTGCCTTTCCTTTCTCTTTAGTGATCCCTAGGAAGCCTAAATCGTACACTGAGCTCTGTGTGATGGGACTGAAAACAAACACTTACTTCATTGGGACATGTCTCCTAATGGAAGAGGTGTGGCTGATAGACATGTTTAGAAGTCCCCCACTGCATAGAGCTCTGCTGGGAAAGGAGCGTATCTCTCTAATCCATGGCTTGTTTATGGTGGGGTGTAGATTAGGTTAGTGCCACTGTACACCAGGATGTTCTTAGGCAGAGTTTAGGTCTCCTTGAATTCATTATTTTAAAGAGGCGACTCCTTGAAGGCACTGTGGTGGTAAACACTGGAGATTCAGTGCTGTAGTCTGAGTCTGTTAGTTCAGTGAGTGAGAATATATCAGGCCCAGTCGTCCCAGCACTTTGATTTATAAAAGTCACTGCGTACAACAGATGCATTCTGTGGAGTAGAGATGCTTTTCTGAGGTATTTAAATCACTTTTATCTCTCTCTTTTATGGCTGCTCTTGTGAATGATGTCCTATTTACTGTTGTAACTAGAAATTGAAACAGATGGATTAAAAATATTCACTGTTAACTATTTCAGTGCTGCTAAAAAAGCCTTAAAGGCAAATCCCTGCTCAAACTAGATCTACGGGGCAATTTCCAGGTTAAGTAGCTCTCAGGCCCCCGACCATAGTAACCAGCTCCACACCACTAACCCAATACTTATTAGGCAGCGTGCCAGCAAACCCCCCCAGAGCCAAATCATTATAGGCAGAGTACAAGGGGAATGGCCAGGGACTCGCACAGTCAATGCACTGATGGTCACCACAATCTTCCAGAGCACAGCAGATACAGCGTATCCCCTCCCGGGACCCAAAATGAGCCTCACTCTATGAGCAACTTTCCTTGACCCCTCACTTTCAGGTGCCAAGCTGGCTTCTTCACCTCTCCTGTGCTAACTCAAAAGGGGCAACAGACACTAGGGTCGTAATCCATCCCCCTCGAGGGATCTTACTGAGCTGTGCTCCGGGGCGTCCTCCTCTGAACCTCCATCTTCAAGGTCCCAAGCTGGTTTCTCTTCCTCTTCTGTGACTCAACAGAGGCCCTGGGTACTAGGCCCTACTTCCCTGAGCATCCACCTTGCAAAATCTCTGGCAGCTGCACTTTCTACATGATTCCCATTCCCAATGAATCTCTCTAGAGTTTTACCTCAGCTCCTCCTTTTATAGTCTATCCCTCTACAGCCCTCTCCTGGACAACCTAGGTAACTGTACTATACTACATATGCTATTTTTTATCTTATGGGGGCATCTAGTGGCCTCCTCAAGTAACTACATCTACACTATAGTGTACACTGATAAATCCACGTTCTAACCCAATCCACCCCACCCAGGGTATCCCAGGGCATTCCCCTACCCGCCAGAGACCCCCTCTCAGGTGCACCCCTAGCCAGGGGACTATACTATTACAGTAGATCCCTGTAAAACATAAATCAATGCACTTTATGGAAGGCACAGCACGGACCTGTGCAGAGTGTAGACTGGGAAACCTGCTCTTATACTCTGGCTCCTGCATTCTGCTCCTGATCAGGAGCATCTCACACTGGTGACATAATTGTTTTGTTATTTTTTTAATTTGAAAAATGTATTTTTGTTTTAACTGTTTGTGAACTGGTTAGGGATCCATGTTGGCCAGCATGCCAGCACTATCGGGTGACATGTCAGATGATTTGACCCTAACCGGACCAAATCGCCAAGATCCGAGTTGAATCTAGCTTTGGACCAGATCAAAAGCACATCAATAGTCATGTGGCTATCTAGAATTTTTCTTATGTTAACAAAATGTGTGTTTTCTGAAAGCAGTTTTTATTACCTGCAATCTGGCAACTGTATACCAAGTCTGTACACTAAGATCTACAAGAGGAGAGAAGTGAGTTATTTGCACACAGAACACTGCTACTATGGTCACTGCTTAAGTGAGGGAGCCCACACTTCCACATACCCAGCAGCAGTGTTCTGTGTGTACAGAGCTCTCATAGCTCTTCTTAGTGTACATACTTGGTGTACAGTTGCCAACAGCAACAGATTGCAGGTAGTGGAAACTGATTCCATAAAACACACATGCGCTAACATAAGAAAACAAAAATAAAATAGATAAGCTCAGCACCCTGAGGACATTATTTTGTCATATAAAACTATACACTTTCGAAAATGCCAATGCAAGTAGACTTTCCCTTTAAGATGTTGTAACGTTTTTATATCTTTCAACAAATTTCACACTAGTCTCAGCATTGTTTTGAAGGTGACAGATGACCTTGACAAACTAAATAATACTATAACAAATCTTCCAGACCAGTGTGCTTCTACAAACAAGCCTGCCACACATATTGCAGCAGTGTTACTCAGTCTAAATTAACTGACACACTGTTTGCCTTACACCTCCATGTAACTGTGTGTTTAAGCTAAGTGCGTGCCTTGCAGTTCTGATCATTGAGCAGAAGAGACAGGGATCAGCCAGGTTCAGACGCCAGACTTGTCACGACAAATTTGTGACCATAAAAGGACTTCTAGAATTTGCCTTTACAATCTGGAACTTTTACAGAAGAACAGAATAATTGTTCTGGCTGGCTCTGCAAACAGTGAATCCAGACATTGGCCAATAAACTGACATTAGAAAAGTAAACTGTGTATAATCCACTGTAGTTTATTGTTCAGATAATAAGGTGTCTTACACCTCCTTGTAACTGTGTCTTTAAGCTAAGCTCGTGCCTTACAGTTTTGATCACTGAGCAGAAAAGACAGGGATCGCTGGATAATTGTCTAACCATAAAGTACTCATATAATCAAACTGACCATTTGAAACAACAGCAAATGCTTAAAGTGGACGAAACCCCATGGAGATTGGCCCAGGAATCTATAAGATCCAGAATCGGGATGCCCCCGCTGTGTAAAACACACCAAGTGGCCCATAAACTCACCTTCTTTCCCGGTCCAACGGTGGGAGCAGCGGCCGAATCCCTCTAGCAGGGCGCGTGCCCGCACCAGGCATTTGTGAATGGCCAGTGCAGGCACGCTAACTGTTATAGGGAAACGGGGGATGCAGCTGCCAGCCAGCTCGGATCCTCTCGCCTTAGACAAGCTCCTTGACACAGGGGCTCGAGCGGATTTGAGCGGACTGATAGGACGAGGGTACACTGTATGTCCCAAATGGGCTCTCAGAGATTAGAGTTAGGACTGCACCCCACAGAGGCACTTTGGCGTAGTGGTGCAGCTTAAGCATACTTCTGCAGATGTGTGTGACCGAGTCCTCTGTTTTTAACCAAGTTTAGAGACAGATTATAGGCTGGCCTGCAAGCTAACAGGGTTGAGTGCTGTGGCTCCTTTAAGACTTTTGTATTCTAATTGCCCTGCTAACGTGCACCTCCCAGGTTAGTTATAAAATGGTCTGAGCGGCTGCCACCCCCCCTTTGTTTCATTTGAATTTGTGCAAGCACATGGTGTGTGGGGTCTAGGCTGTATTGCAAGGTCTTTGACCCTTCCACCCCATGGCTTGCACTTGAGAGGTTTAGGGCAACCTCAGGTAAGCCTGCTCCCAATTTATCTATTGCACTGTATGTCCCAAATGGGCTCTCGGAGATTAGAGTTAGGACTGCACCCCACAGAGGCACTTTGGCGTAGTGGTGAAGCTTAAGCATACTTCTGCAGATGTGTGTGACCGAGTCCTCTGTTTTTAACCAAGTTTAGAGACAGATTATAGGCTGGCCTGCAAGCTAACAGGGTTGAGTGCTGTGGCTCCTTTAAGACTTTTGATAGGACGAGGGGCCGCGCATGCGTCATAGGACTGGGAAGAGGTTCGGGTGACCTGGTGGGTTTTACACAGCAGGGCACCCCCAATCAGGGTGCCCCTGGGGCAGGGCCGAAACCCAAGATAGTCAAAATCCTGGGTTTTGGTCCACTTTAACCTCCTAATTAGGAATTAGAAGCATTTACTGCCTGTCATCCCATTTTGGAGTTTTAGAATCACTTTCATATTTGGGTTGATCATGGGTGTCACTTTGTGCTCAGCAACAACTACCGTCTTGATGCCTGTCTTGAAAAGTCCCCACAAGAAGGCAAAAAGTCAGATATAAATACACACTTGGTCCTGGCTCCTGTCCTGATCTTGTTTCCCATATGACTGCCAGAAGCCAATAGAGTTCACCAGACAGTATTGTGAATAAGTCGATGTGGCTGACACAACTGCTGGAACATGAAATGGGGCATTTTGCCCTATTTTCTGACTTACAATAGGCTTTTAAGTGGATGGGCTTCCCAAATGGGCATAAAATGCCATACAGGCAGTTTTGGCTTTAGTTCTGTCTTAATTATTCTGGCTTGCAAAATGTTGCTATAGAGCACCTACTGTACTTCTACAAATGATCTAGGCTCAAGTCTCCCATGGGCAGAAGAATACTTTTCTTCCACTGACCCTTGTTCGCCCCGTTAACTCAATCGGCATGGCTTTCTCAAACCAAAAACAAAAAACTGCTTTCCAGGCAGCGCAATTGATTGACTCATAAAAAAAACATTTATGCAAGTTGACCACTCACAGAAGAAGACTGATCTCAATCAATGCAGAGCTGAATTTGCTTAGCTGGAGTAGATATGGGCAGTACTGTGGTGACAGTTATTGTGGCAGTGATTTTGTTTTCCAGTTGTAATTGGTAACTGTTTGGAACAGAAAATAATGGAACCACTCTTACCCTTAGTAGTGAGAGGTATTTCCTTACTCATTCCTCCTCCTCATTGCCTCAGTGAAACTACAAATTGACCACGGGTGGTCATGTGGTCTGAAGTTCTCTATGCTCAGTTTTGCTGAGGCAGAGTGTAGTCTGTACACATGGGGACATTGGCAGTTAGGATACCCCCCATGTTCAAATTTTTTTAAGGCTCACATTGCCAAGCATATACTGTGATGGATACCTTTGGAGGGACCAGAACTTACATAAGTTAGTTAGAATTAGTAAGATTTGTATGGTTTTTAGAGAGAAACATTGAGAGAGTGTGGGTAAATGCTAAGTCAAGAGGTTAAGAGCCAAGGCCTGGTACACTCTAGTGCTGTACTTGTTATCAGACAGCTGCCCTAGGGCCTAAGGGGGAAGACAGTACTCAGGTACCTAAAGAAGGGAATCAGACTGTAAGTAAGTAAGCTGTTTTAGATTAGAGTTGCATGCCTTCATTGCCCTGCAAGAGATAAGGGTCAGTTTAGCATCAGGTGACTCTACCACTTTTTATGAGAGAAAACTGCCATTTACTTTTACTGTCTACCGGCAACTGCATGTAAATTTTCACTTGGTGCTAAATCAGCCGTAACCTGGCCAATCACCTGGCGCTTAATTGATCCTATAGTGTTAAAAGAGGCCATGTCAGCAACTCACTTTCAAACACACGTTTACAAAAGCTTAAGGATAGAAACGCACCGCCCAATAGCATAAAAGGTGGGGGTGCTGGACCCGTCGGTGCCCGTCTAAACACCTAGCAAATACAATTTTGAGGGGGGCTTCTGGAAACCCCTCACAGGCCCTCAGATTGTCCGCACTCAACCCACAAAAATATTCCAAACAGACTATGTACTATAATAAAATCTGATTTTATTTATGTGAAAAAGACTCCTAAGAGGGATTACACACACATTGACATAACAAGTGACATTTTAAAAAACATAAACACAATGACAAGAAATGGGGGGATTCCCCTGAACAGGCTTTAAATCTATGTATATATACGTCAATAAATGCCTTCCTGATCCTCAGAATACCTAATATAAACACTAAAATAATATTGATATGAAATGCCGGTGGAAATGGAAGGCAGGAAGGTATTGTTATAGCGAGCGAGCAGAACGGCCAACCCGCCCTGGTGAAGTGGGGTATCCACGGAACGCGTCAAAAAACGGCCAACCCGCCCTGGTGAACTGGGGTATCCACGGAACGCGTCGGCAGGCTGAATGCATGGGGGACCCCGGGCAATAGATGTTGCTAAAACGGTAATGTGATACCTTCCTGACTATACATTGTTATCTTTGTACTGTGTGGCCAGTGGTTTTCTGTCTGCCTTGAGCAGACATTCATATACAGTGTTTCCTATTGAATATATGTTTTTTGACACATTTATGCTTTCACAATATTTCTTTTTCTCTTTACTGTCTTTTTCACATAGCACCTTCTCTATATATCAGGTGTCTGTTATTTGGATGTGTATTAAAGGCAGGCAGCTATAACAATACCTTCCTGCCTTCCATTTCCACCGGCATTTAATATCAATATTATTTTAGTGTTTATATTAGGTATTCTGAGGATCAGGAAGGCATTTATTGACGTATATATACATAGATTTAAAGCCTGTTCAGGGGAATCCCCCCATTTCTTGTCATTGTGTTTATGTTTTTTAAAATGTCACTTGTTATGTCAATGTGTGTGTAATCCCTCTTAGGAGTCTTTTTCACATAAATAAAATCAGATTTTATTATAGTACATAGTCTGTTTGGAATATTTTTGTGGGTTGAGTGCGGACAATCTGAGGGCCTGTGAGGGGTTTCCAGAAGCCCCCCTCAAAATTGTATTCACTTTCAAACACACAACATTCTGGGTCCCAGAAGAGCCTGCTCCTCTTTGGCCTGGGCATATGTGCACTACATAGACATAAGGCAGTTTTCTAATAAGAAAAATGCTGTATTTATTTCATTTGTCTGACCTCAACCAATCTACCGTTTGTGAAATAATAAATATGGCTATGGGTGGCCATTCTTGTTTTATTTCTGCTGCTTTTAAGTGCTGTTAGGAAAACAAGCCTAATGGCGATCAAACAATGGCACATTTTATCTTCCAAGGTTTAAACCGCTGTCTGTTTCAAAAACATCACTTTCAAATTGTAGCATCAGTGATCTAAACCGAGAAATCCTTGACAGTGGCTAAGTAGACGTGTCAATAACCACGCCATTTACAAGAATGCTAATGGAAGGAAATTATGATGTACAGCTTTTCGGAAAGTGCTCCAGTCATGATGTCATCTTAAGCTATAAACCACATAAAGCATTAGTTATCCAAGGTAAGCTTCTAAATTACACAGCAGCCTTTAAGATCTGTAATCTGCTAAGCGGATACTTACTGTATCTTCTTGGTAAAGTTCTTGGAGACTATTCCTCCCTCTTTTTGCTGTTCCTCATGATTACCTGTAAACACAAACACAAGGATTTAGCTACACATACACAGCAATAGCAGTAAGCCTTTAGAGGCAGTTATGGCCTAGAGGCAGGGATGTGGGCTTGTGACCCGAAGGTGGAAGGTTCTATTCCTGCCCGTGGGATATGACTGAATATGGCTGAAGTGCACTTGAGCAAGGAACCTAACCCCCAATTGCTCCCTGGGCTGCCCACCGATCTGGGCACTTCACTGCCCCTAGTCTTTGTCCCTGGGACATCCTTATTTGTCTCGCTGTGTGAAATCCCATATCACCCATGCAGCTCACCTTTCTGCCATTCCCACAGTGCATACGCAAGCTCTTGTCCAATCAGGGCTTTATGCTGTGCATATTATTGCATGGTATAAAGCTGTTATTTTGAAGAGGGTGTTGGCATGGGGAGCAGGGGCAGCTGCATCCCTGGTTTCCCTGCAGAGTGTGGGCCCCCCTGCACCCAGGCTGGGGGCGGGAACACGCACAGCTGCAGGGATGCTGGGGATACAGCCGCAGCCCAAGATCATGGCGAGAGATCAGTGGAAACACAAGGAGCTTGTGGGTGACCTGGGGGTGTGTGCACACAGTAGTGTATCCCAAATTGGGATGCTCCAGTGGCACCTAGTTGGCCGGCCCTGGAGTCTGGACCGGTGACTGGTCCCCCCCCCCCGCATTGAGTTGCTGCTGCACCCAACATATGAAGGAATGAGGTGAAGCAGCACACTGCTTTGTTGAGGGATGGAGTGGCACTCCCTGGGGAAGGGGGCAGAAGGCTCAGGAAGCAGAGTAGCTAGGTTTACCCAAGCTATGCTCTGGCATTCAGAAAAGAGGCTCACAGTTTTGTCCAAGCAGACAATTGACCCTTACTGCGCTCTGCTGCTGAGTAACACCCTCAGGCTTTGTGCCAGGACTAGTGCCGGATATAGGCTGAAGCTAGATCGACCCTACCACAACATGGGTGCCTAACACCAGACATAGGGGCTGGCAACCCAGGAGTGTTTCGGCCAGCCCCTGGCCTTGCCAGCTTGCTAACCCTTATGCCTGATGGACACCCAACGCATACCTAGTGCCCAGAATAGGGTGTGAGTAATGGGGCATTGGGTATTATCACGCCTCCCGATAGTGCCCACAGGTGCCATGCTGGCCTCCCTACCCTATGATCTGGTATAGGGGGCTCTTGGGCCCATTAAATAACAAAATTAGTTTGCGTAAGCACACACCCTAATGTACAGAAGAAAATAATACACCAGCTGTGGGTGCAAAGATGCCAAATTGTCATTTTCCCTACAGGACCCTATAGAGACTATAACTCCATACTTAAGGAAATTGCACTATTACCAAAATACAAAAGTGGTTTACAAAAATAAATTTTTTTACAATATTTACAGGTCATTGCTTTTTTTTAAATAAAATTCTTAGGAATCCGTACAGTGACGAAAATCCAACATCACTGCCCATGTGAGTGCTGGGCGGCCAATCGCAGTGCTGGATTCCCGTCGCTGGACTGTGGTTAAGGTGAGATTTACCAGCGCTCATACACTAACCATACTTACATCCGCTGTTTTCTCCAGTCTCTGGTGCACCTGCAGATCCCATCCAGCCAGTAGCAGCAATCAAAATGATTCCTGCATTTGAAGAACATGGTGACAGTGATGTAATTAGTCACATGAGAATCCACAGAGGCTCCATAGTACTGAACTTCCATCCCCAGTAAGCCGTTGTTAACCAGGCCGGAAGATATAGGGAGGGGGGACCTGTGTCCCCCTGAACAAATCATGCTGGCTGGGAGGCTGCTAGCCAGCACCGCTGGTATCGGAAGACCCAGTCAACCTGCGGAGAGAATGCCAGCTAGCAGGGAACAGGAGAGGAAAGGCGTGGAGGGGTGAGTATTGTGAATTTAAATGTAAAAAAATGTTAGTGGTATTGTTTTACTTTACTTGGTAAGGTGTCCAAGTGACTTTTGCCGAAGGGCATAGGGGGTGGAAAGCCGGAAGGGCCAGGGGCCCCAGAGCCATGGATTTCCAGCGCCTGTGCCTGGTGCGCTGGCCTAGTGGCCCAGAGGGTTCATTAAAAAAATATGGAAAAAACTCAGGTTAATCCCCCCCCAGTTTGCCAATTCATTTGCCTGTATCCCTGCTCCCACTGTGCATGCATGGATTCTCTTCCAATCAGCATTTTTTGCTGTGCATATTAATGTCTGGCAATGAATGCTGAAAAAAAGGATTGCCAGGCTGTCATCCATTCAGATATGTCTGGTGACATGTGCACAATGGATGAAAGGGTGTACAGAATGCATTTGCATGCATCACAAGATCATTATGGGTACTGGGTGAACCAGGGGGTCTCACAATGCTGGGAATGCCAAACCAGGATGCCTCAAGGCTAATCTTGGAATTTTTTAGCCTCTAGAGCAGGGTTACATGGTCCGCTTTAAATATCCAAACTTGCACTCACGCACCTATATGCAAGTAAAAACATCCACTTAACAAGTAAAAAAAAAGTTTAATCTCCTTAGTACAAGCCCTTTAAATAATTATAAGCACCTGCACCTGCTAAAATAAAAATCTAAACTATGGGAAAGGGCAAGATTTTATATTACTGTCTGTAGATTTCATACATTTGTACTACATTTGAACTAGTTCCAACATAGAAAGCCAACCATAGAATTTCCAGCAGTGTTTGAAGTACAACATGTGGATTTATTCTCTCTGAAAACATAATCTATATAATTTTTCTATGGCCTTTAAACATTTTGCTCTTCATCCCAGCAAATGTTAGTAATGTCGCAGAGGGTTATTTTAATGCATCTTCATTATACAAGTGATCTGCCCTAGCAATCACTGCCCCGTATCTGCCCTCCCTGTCAGCTGTCTAGGTTTATTCACATGCACAAAGTACGTTGAGGCAGCTGCTGGTGGGGGAGGAAGGAGGGTCATTTACAGCTCTGAAACATTTTTGCACTCCAGCTGGTTGTATAGGCTTAAAATAGACGCCTTTTCATTTTCCTTCTTGAAGCTCTAATAATAGTCTCAAATAAGTTTTATGCTAGGTTTCTATTTTTTGTTTCTAGTGATCACTGCCATATGTTTAATAAAAATATGGTATGTGTTGATTTTGCTATATTCCACAAGATTTTATAACCAAGGGCTTAGCAGGGGGTAAATCTTTAAAGGGACTGTAAAGGCAATCCGCTTCAGCGAAATGTACCAGATTCAAAGTTTGGGCTCCTACTGCACACTACTATTACCCTCCACCCCCACAGCAGTCACAGTGGCTGTGCATACCCACTCCAATCAGAATTATGAATATTTAGAACATTTAGATATTACAAATCTACAAAATTACAAACTTGTAAAACCCTGAAGGACGTAGGTGCCAGTCCACCAAGAGAGTCATGTGGTCATTCTCTAATACCCCCCAATGAGTGAAAGGGACTGCCAGACACCTGGCTTGATATAAGGCCATTTAAAAAAAAGGGGATGCAATGGTGGCTAATTGGGCATTACCCAGTTAGGGGGAGGGCATGAGAGAGAGAGTAAATGGGAGGATAAGAAAGAAAATAAACGATTGGAAGATGGAGAAAGAAAGAGAGAATGAGAGAGGGTCTCAAACCCGTAGGAACAAGGCCCCCAACCCTTAGAAGTGACCACTGTCAGCATATACATTGCCATTCCTAGCCACCCAGATTTTCTTGCCAGGGGTTCCTGAACTAATGGTTGCCTGTCTAGGAGACCTGCAGCTAGATTTTCCTTCATCATGGTTCCAGGGAGCCTCTTCAAATCCCCAGTTTGAGCCTAGCCTGAGCAATTTTTTGCTTAGTGGTTGTGAAGTTAAGCATGCGCTCCGATCTTTTCAGGTCAGGCATTGACATAACCAAGAGTGCTTCCCAAGGGTTCTTTTATATGATTATATTGTGAACCCAGCCCACAGCTTTTAGCATTTGGGAAGGCCTAGAATAGAAGGGAGCCCTACAAGCCACAAGCCCAAAAACATCTAGGGGATAATTTCAAAGAGATGCAAGCTTATCTGAAGTGGGTGAGATACCAGGGAAACAGAAATGTGCCTGAAAATTTATAGAGCTTCTAGCCAGAGTAAAGGCAATTTCCCATTAATCCTCACAGAGAGCCCTTACCCCAGCCCCCCCCCCCTCTCATGTAGTCTCATACATCCATTTACTTTTATTTCTGTAATGTCCACCCGGAGTGAAGAACCCATAAATTAACTGTTTGTCTTCAAAGCTTTGAAAAGTTGTGTACACCTGCCTACCGTGCTAAATACTGGCAAGGGTATGATCATTGTCTCATTTTAAATATCTTACAGGCAGAGAGAGAACACCATGTACGTTGCATTGTTCTTGTTCCCCACACCTTCCTCTGGAAGTTTTAAAATCCTAGAACAAAGTGTACAAATCTGGAGACATGCCCTATGTTAAGTATTGTAAGTGTATGCCATTTTGTTATAGGAAGCGCAATGCAGGTAAAATGCGGTACATTACACTTTACATTGTGGTCAAAATGCTGCATGCAGTGTTCCGACACACCCCGATGCAGTGCAGTTTTTTGTGTGATCAACCACTGGGGGTGCAAGGGTAGCAACTGTATTAAGGCCCATGCAGTCAAGTGGCCCTCCATCATTTATTATTTTTGTGCTCACATGTACAGCATGTACAGAAGCACCATTTATCTCTGCTGTTTCAGTATAACTGCCTTGAATGTAATTAGAACACAGGAAAACGGTTACTGTACCATATGATGGAGCCCCATTGAGGGTCTGCACCAGGGCTCTGTCACTTTTACTCATGCCACTGGTGATCAGATACCCCCCCCCCATCAGCACACTCATCGGTATAAAAGGCCCCTCCCTGACACGGGGAGGGAGCTGCAAGAAGTCAGCGCGCAAATGGAGGATCTCTGCACAAGGAACATCCGGGTATGGAGATTCAATATTCTCAGAAAATGTTTTAATAATTACATATTGAACATCCCTGTGACTTCTGGAATGCAGTATCGGGGGATTGGTGAGACGTCTACTTGCCTTGACTTATTACTACAGATACATTATGAGTGAAATGAATGAGAGAAATGGAGAAATATTGAACCCTGGTTTATTCTTTCTTTTGGGCAGATGCTAATCCATCCAGCAACTACCTCTGCTGGAAAATTGTTTCAAGCATCTACTACTTTTTCCGTAAAATAACATTTTCTAACATTGCTCCTGATCTTCAACTAGCTTCATCTTGGTCTATCGTTTCCAGTACGTACTGTAGGTTCTATAATGAGTCCACATTTTGCAGAATGTCTCATGATCCTGACATATTAACAGATTTGTGTGGAAGAACTGGCAGAATCTCACAGAATTCCATTTCCCCTCCATAGTGCTAAGGAACTTTTACTACAGTGCTATTGAGGTTATCTTTATGGGGAACATTGTGACCTGGTATGAGAACAGCACAAAACAGCACAGACAAGCAATACAGAGCTGAATTGTATTGGACCAAGGTCAGAATAAATGGATCATCACCATCCCACTGATAGGATGAAGGCCAGGACATAAAGATTGAGGAAGAGTTTCTTCGCCCAAGCAATGAAGGCCCACAGTGACGCATGGGAACCTATGCTGTCACGTTAATTCTTACTCCATGGCAACAAAAGACTGCATTTTATTATGTATATCTGACTTCTTGGTGATATTGTATATAGGGGGTAATTTACTACATTTGTGCCTGTTCGCCAGTTTATGCCTGACCGTGTTCGCCATGTGTGCTGGAGTGTGGAATAACACTGCGATCTAAGCTATATAGCGGTGAATGCAGGGACAACTAACTTTCTGGTGGCATTTTGCTGTGTCTTCACCACACTTCATCGGTCAAAATGCGTGGTATTTACTAGGGAACAGGGTGCTCTTGGCAGTGGGCGAACTACGCGGTGCAGTTTGCTGTTACCAAACCAGAAATGGTGCTGGAAGCCCACTAACAATTTAGGGCAGCATGGAATTTGTCTCAGAATGTATGTATGGTGTCTGTAGAGTGTCTGGGGTGTTTAGGAAGCCTCTAAAAAATAGTTAAAAAAAATAATGTGAAAACCATTTTATTATTGTTATCTACTAGTTATCTATCTGACATTCACGCTCCACGTATTAGTGACAGATATAAAAATTACATAAACAGCCATTTCTGCAAAATATGAACTCCTACGGGGTTCGCCACTAAAAGATGGCGCACTGAAAAAGCCATTCGCCAACATTTGCCTGGCGAAGACAAAGGGACTAAAACACGACAAACGCAGCCTTCGTCTGGCTAATAGGCCATTATTAGCATAGTAAATGCGACAAACTAGTGAAAGCACGGCAAATGGGCAGTGCTGTTGTTAAACCACATTGTTTCTTTGCACCTATACCTTATTCTGAGGCTTACAGCGAGATTCCGTAAACATCCTTGTTTCCAGACTGAGAATCTTTGTTTTAAAGTGCACCAACACCCAGGGGTGATCGGCCCGGGAAGATCACCTCCCTCACCGCGGGGCATCCGAGATCGGGATGTCCCGAGGGGTGAAACCCTCCCCCAAATGCCCCAAAAAACCTTACCTTATCGGCGACGGCCTCCCGCGCGGCCCTTTAGCAGTGCGCGTGCCCGCGCCGGCCGTTTGTGAATGGCCAGCGCGGGCGCGCGCCCTGTAAGAGGGATGCGCGGGAGGCGGCGGCGGCTTGTCCGTCGCAGAAAAGGTACGTTTTTGGGGGCTTTTGGGGGGGTTTCACACAGCGGGGCATCCTGATCTCGGATGCCCCGCTGAAGTGGACCAACACCCAGGATAGTGAAAATCCTGGGTGTTGGTCCACTTTAAGCAGCACTATATTATGTTTTTGTAATTTCTTCCCACATTTTGACACTAATATTTTTCTACTACCTTTTCCTTTCTGGCTCTGGTGCCCCATGCCTTACTCTTGTGCCCAGAGTACAGGGCCAACTTTGTATAGTGTCAAATGTGACTGTGTTCTGCAGGTGACAGCACAGCCATTTGGGCATCACAAAGCCCAAGATCTCAAGAAATATCACGTCTCTAAAGATATTTAATGGCCTTTAAAGCTGACAACCGCTTACATATGAAAAAATCGTAATGGTCTGCGTGTCACACCAAGGTCTCAGCAAAGGACTGTATGCGTTGTTTTTAGTAGTAATTGCTGTTGTCACCAGCAGGATTGAGAAATCGAAAGTCAAACATCTAAATTGCCACATTTTACCATTGATGGACAAATTGGTTGTTAATTGGACCAAACTGTAAAATGTAAGGTCCATATCCTGGGATAACTTAAAATAATAATGTTTAAATGTTTTAATGTTTAAAGTGGAACTAAACACTATCCCAGTTTTGTTCCGTGCCCCTGGATCATCCTCAAATGGGATGCCCCACTTTGTGAATCCCACTAGATCGCCCAGTACAAATCACCTGTTCCTGGTCCAATGGGGCATGTGTAGGCCCTCTTCCAATCAGAGCTGTTTGTCCTGACTATTTCAATCGACAAACAGCTGTGATGTGCTTCAATGGGAACAAGAGCAGACGTACCCCAAGCAGTGCACGCGCTCCCATCCCATTCTATATGAATGGCTGGGACGGGAGCATATTCTGATGCTGAGGATTTGAGCCATTTGCCAAATGACATAGGCATGGCAAACTCCGATTGGATGAGAGCCCTCAGATTCGGGACCAGGGAAAGGTGAGTGAATACCGGCAACCTGGGGGGGGGTTTCACACAGCGAGGCATCCCAAACTGGCTGGCCTTTTGTTCCATTTTAAATTTCTTAGTTGAAAAATACTTTGGAGAATCATTTGAGTTTGTTGGATTGTCGTGAGGCAATGATGCTGAACTCATTTGACCATAGTGGATGCTAGCTTTTTTTATAGTGGGAACCTAAAAAGCCAGGTTGATATTACAGATTGATCACTATCCTCATGCTGGTACCATCATGTACAAAGGCTCCACATATTATTTACTAGTTATTATTCTTGAAATATAATTTTTGAAAAAGCCATATTTTACTTGTACCCACACCCACTTCCAGAAAATCTCCTAGTAGCTTCACATGTCATATATCTGAACTGGGAGCTGATCTACACTTTCCCTAAGTCACCAATCAGATTGCACCAACGCATCAGACTTAAGTTTGCTTGAATTCAATAAGACCAGATCACTGCATTAATCCTGTGACAAAATCTGACCTTGTGAAACAACAGTGTATGCTTACATATCTTTTTGAAATAGGCTGTATTCATTATGCACATCTGGAAAAAACATTCTGAACTAGCAAAATGTGTCTTGCCAATTCTATTAAGAGCCTACCTAGTGGCGCCTGTCCTGCCCCATGTGACTGTTCAAGCACAGGTTTACTTTAACTTGTCAATCTACTTTGGTTTGACTGACTGAAGATCTGTTTCAAATAGAGTTTTTTGCTCAATTGAAGGACAATTTATGTTATCAAACTTTAGCCCTATTTCAGGTATATGTGGGCAAAAATAAAATGACAAGAATATTTACCTTAGGTCCAACTGTGCTGATTTATACTCACATCTAGGCCACATCTCCTGGCGGTCAGCCAAAGTGGTGGGAGATGACAAAATGCTGGGGGAGGTAGTCTAGGTAAGTATACAATTTCTGACAATCTGACCATTTATTAAATAGTCGACCAGGAGAAATTAGCACCACTGAACTTTGCTTCTGCCCACAGATACACTTAAAGGCAGTGACAGATTTTTCTCAGCAAAAACATAAATCACATACTAAAACTACCATTTGTAAATAAAATATAATTCTGTTTATATTAAATGACTGTTGCCGGGGCGTAGCTGGGGGGAGCAAGGGGGGTTATATGCCCCAGGTGCAGCAGGTCAGGGGGACGCAAATGGGGGGCTGCCATTTTGAATCTTCGCTCCGGGTGCCAGAAAGCCTAGCTACGCCTCTGACTGTTGTCAGATCATTGGTATAGGATCTTACTGTCTATGTAAAACTGCTTTGACCAGCACACTGCTCTCTTCCTTCCTCCCTGGGACCATGACTCATCTTAACAACTATACTGAATGAGGCCCCTGACTGTTTTATAGATAATAAAACAACGTATTCACGTTGAAGTTCTATAGCACACTATAGTGCACTTGTTGCTGTAATCTAAGGCACATAGTCATTTTTAATAATAATCATTAAATATGGTAAATAGAGTTTGTACTTTCATTACAGATGTATGTCCACAGACAAAGTGATATAGCTTCATAAGTCATCCTACTAAACTAACCTGTTTGGTGTAGGATCACACAGCTTACCGGCTTCCCAACAATATGACCAAAAGCTATATAATAGGGGCCCTCCTAAACAATTAGTTCAGATTATATTCAATCAGAGGCTACAGTTGTATTAAAGGTGTTTGTCTAGTCTATATATTAGTCCAAATAATTTTTGTCTCGTGGCAGTGAAAGGGTTAAACAATAGATCAGTTTAGCAGAGCTTATTTTATCAAATGTAAAGTACACAAGCCCATCACTTTCCACTTACCTGACACTTCTACAAATCCATCTTTTGTTTTCACTGTCAGTTCATCTGGCTTGAAACTCTGTACATTAACACACACCTTCCAGGGCTGGCTGGGGGCCACAGCATTGCGGGGTTCAGGGTATCCTGTGTATCGGGCATTATATGCAGGAGGGGAGGCAGTAGAAGTCCTTGGTAGTCCTGATCTCAGTGGGCCTGACCAAGAAGCGGTGAGCCTGGGTTTGGCCCAGTCTGGCCAGTCCATAGTTAAATCATCAGGAAATCCAAAATCGTCATCCAGAAGACGGGATGGCAGACCTTGGTCTCGGAATGGATCTCGAACTGTCCTGTGCCTGCTTGCCGGGAAATGACAGGTGAAGGGTAACTGACTGTCTGCCATTTCGAAACAAAGGTTTTCTTAATTCCAATCAAAATTGCTGATCAGCAGATAGACTGTGGCTGTGATTAAATATTTCCGTAGAACACGTAGGCAAGAAGTGACGCTAAGCCAAAGTAAATTAAAAGTAACCTAGATTCTTCCGGGATTTGAGCAGAGTCATTGGGAGAGAGCACGCCTTCCGGATCGTCAGTCTTCAGACTGCAAGCTCCCTGCACTGGTTAAGATAAACATCACAGCCATCAGCCGAGAAAGTTCTGTAAACTTCTGCGCTTCACTGAATGGCTCCTATTTATATCCTCCTGTTAATGCTTGCAGCCTGCGGCCTGTCAGTCGGGTATTTAAGGCCTATGAAACACCCTCCAAGAATCTGCTTCAGTAACAGCTGATGGCTCCCAGAAGGGACTGGACTTGTTACTCAGGGTGTCCAATTTTAGACAGCCATCTCCTCCGTAACTCCCCTCCTTTCCTTTTCCTTGCTGTTTGCTCTATCATCCTCCGTTTTGCTGGGAAGCTGGGATGTGTCTGAGCACATTGCAATGAGTCCGCATCTGCAATTAGATGATGCCAAACTCTGGATTATGATTATATTACTGGAACCACACTGATGTCATTTCAAAGCACTTTACCCATTTGTTTACCAGTTTTTTTCTATTCAGTAATTTAAGCTTCATGTTTCTTGTCTTAAAGAGGAACAGAACCCAAGATTTTCTCTATCTTGGGCTTTGTTCCTCTTGGTGAGGCCATCCTGACTTGGGAATACCCGCTATATCCCCCCGGGATCGCCTATAAACTCATCTTTTCCCATACCGCGTATGAGGGCCAATCAGCCAATCAGCACTCGTTCCATTCCAATTTCCTTTGCCGCACAGAGCCCATTCAAAAAGGCATGGTGCGGGCGCGCCAAGCTAGAGAAATGCTAGTAATTCACTGCAGCATGGGGTCATTGGATGGGGTGATCCGGGGGGGTTTCACACCGCGCGGCATCCTGAAATAGAGGTACACCACTGCTCTAAGACTCTTAAAGACTCAAAGGGGTGGCTGTTCTTTTGAGAAGATCTTAAGCCAAAAATGGACTTTAGGTCCACTTAGCCTCCTGCCCCAGGGCCTTCTCTTTTTGGGATGACCCAAAAAGGTACTTGCGGGTGCCCCATGATTAGTACTGGGTCAGTGTCAGTACAATCAGTGAAGCTCCTTATACAGGTTTGGCCACCCACCCAAGGGTGCTTGAAAATGCCACCTGCCTGGACACTCCCAAGTTCCTAGTCAGGACCCCCACACAAAGTCCCCCCTTTCACCCCAGGCTGGGCCACTTACCTTAGATGTAGTGCCCCAGGGGCGGACTGGCCATAAGATTCCAGGCAGAATTCCTGGTGGACCACACTGCTTTGGGGTCAGTTGGGCTGCTGCTAACACCCACATTCAATCCCTGTCCTCTTCTTCCCGTTCTTAACCCCTCTGTACCCAGCCCTATAGTAACTGCAAGCCAAAAAAACCCCAGCCCAAGATCAGCAGGGATGTCTTGGGCCAGCCAGGGGCTGCAGAGCCACTGGTGCCAATCAGAACTCACCTCGGTGCCCCCCTGGCCAATGTCCAGGAATAGCGAGGGAGTGGTGGGTTGGGGTATGCAGAGCTCCCCTCATCAATACTGATGCTTCATCTGCAGTTTGGCTTAACCACCCAAGGGTGCTTGAAACTGCCACCTGCCAGGACACCCCAAGTTCCTAGTCAGCCCCCCCACAAAGTGCTCCTCTGCACCCTATGCTGGGCCCCTATCTCCCCAACATACAAACAGCCACCCCCCCAAAGGAAGTGTTTTCCTTCCCCCCTCCCCAAGTATCCAGACAGGCCCCCCACAGAAGGCACTCCCCTAACCCCCCAAGTATGCAGGCAGGGGTTCCCCACAGAAAGCACAACCCTAACCCCCCATCTATCCAAGTAGTATCCAGAAAGCATACCCCTAACCTCCCAAGTATCCAAACATTTCTATACCGGCCCTCAAAGTGGACCGAATGCGGACTCCAGGGGCACCTGATTCCATCTCCTTGGGGCATCTACATTGGGGATGTCCTGCTGTGTGAAACCCTCTGGATCGCCAGTAAAACATACCTCCTATGGAACGACGCATGAGCAGGCTTTGGCCGCACTCCACTATACCTTTAGCCAGGTGCATGCATGTGCCAGGCATTTGTGAATGGGTGGCACAAGCACACCCCCAGCTCAAGGCTTGCGGGGATGCTGCCATCAGCTGGCAAAACCTTTTGTTGGCTAAGAGAAGCCGAATAGTGCACTTTTTACCTGCATGCCTGCACATGCACTGTGGGCTTGGTGGTCAGGTAAGTTTTACAGGTGGACCAGGGGGGGTTCACATAGCAGGAATCCCAAATTAGGATGCCCTGGGGCAAGAACCAAAACCTGTGATAGTCCTAGTGAGGTGAGGTGAGTATAGTGACGATCCCAGAGGGTTTCACACAGCAGAGCATGTGTGTCGACACAAGGGGCCCACTGACACTTTGTTGCCCAGGGGCCGACAAAACCCTTGAGCCGACCCTGGATAACTGCCATGGTAAATGCCATAGTGAAAGCATGGGCTCTCATCCATTCAGAACTCACCTCTATCCATGCCTGGGAAATTATTTCCGCTGGTCACTTCGCTCTGCTGTGCACAACTATCATCAGCTATTTAGATGCCGACAGGGAGTGCAGGGGATGCCATGGGAGGTCCTGCAGATTGTGGTGCCAATTTACTCAACACCACAATTGCTGGGTTGCTGAATCTGAGTTATTAATGCAGATATGCATGTTAAAGGAGGACTAAGTCTATCACCAAAAAATGTCCCAATGATAAAAAACCATCTAAATATACAGGATGGCGGGAGGAGAGGTAACTTATACACCCGGCATCAAGAGATATCCAGCCAGGCTTGTTTCTTGTATTGGAAGAAAGAGGAAATCAGGGGCGGACAGGTTCTGTCCCCCCTGATACACTCAACCCTGTCACCCCTAGATTTTATTGCTACCAGGAGAAGAAAATCAATAGCTTGGCAGGAGTTTAATTCAGCTCAGGTGTATAAGTGACCCCTCCCTTCTTAATCGCTGATGTGTTTATATGGATTTTTCAATATTACACAATTTCACAATACACCTCCTTAAAATCTCAAAGAGGGACTAATAAGAACTAAGAGGGGCAGGGAGACATGGACTCGGGAGAGAGAGTCCCTTGAAATGAGGGGCTCCTTCTCATCCAAGTTTACATTGTGGGAGTCACAGGAAAGTAAATGGAGGATACACACAGTGGGTCATCCTAATTCTGTTGTTGGTGACAATTCTTGGCCTCCTTTACACTCTATTTGATTATTCACTTATTTCCTAAGTGCATATTTTTCAGCAAGTGCAACCCCAATATATCAGAATCTAAGGGTAAGTTGTTGAATTGGGGATACACTCTGAAAGTAGACTAAAGGCCGGGATTTTCACTATCCTGGTTATTGGCCGTTTTCCTGGGGCATCCCTCACAACTCACCTTCATCTCACTTGCTACAGTTATTCCATGTATACATGTACATATGTATGTACAATAGCCAATATACCATTTTCTCTCTATCTTATCAATTACCCAAACCCTGCCCACGCCTCTAAGTGTTACATGTTTGACCTCACCTTTCTATTAAAGTGGACCAACAATCTGCTAAATATATGTGGCAGCTCCCTGTTGCACATAAGTGGCTTGCCTTTTTGAGGCCAGTTACTGCCACGTCATGGTTCATGGGCTGCAGATTTCGCATAGCCCACAACTAATCCGCCATTGCAGACGACATTGTCATTGACATTGTCTCCTCAGCCCCATTCATCCCTGTCTCCTCAGCTCAGCCCCATCCATCCCTGTCTCCTCAGCTCTGCCCCATCCATCCCTGTCTCCTCAGCCTCATTCATCCCTGTCCCCTCAGCTCAGCCCCATCCATCCCTGTCTCCTCAGCTCTGCCCCATCCATCCCTGTCCCCTCAGCTCAGCCCCATTCATCCCGGTCCCCTCAGCTCAGCCCCATCCATCCCTGTCCCCTCAGCTCAGCCCCATTCATCCCTGTCCCCTCAGCTCTGCCCCATCCATCCCTGTCTCCTCAGCCCCATTCATCCCAGTCCCCTCATCTCAGCCCCATCCATCCCTGTCCCCTCTGCCCCATCCATCCCTGTCCCCTCAGCCCCATTCATCCCTGTCCCCTCAGCTCAGCCCCATTCATCCCTGTCCCCTCAGCTCAGCCCCATCCATCCCTGTCCCCTCAGCTCTACCCCATTCATCCCTGTCTCCTCAGCCCCATTCATCCCTGTCTCCTCAGCTCAGCCCCATTCATCCATGTCCCCTCAGCTCATCCCCATTCATCCCTGTCTCCTCAGCTCAGCCCCATTCATCCCTGTCTCCTAAGCCCCATTCATCCCTGTCTCCTCAGCTTTGCCCCATCAATCCCTGTCCCCTCAGCTCTGCCCCATTCATCCCTGTCCCTACAGCTCTGCCCCATTCATCCCTGTCTCCTCAGCTCAGCCCCATTCATCCCTGTCCCCTCAGCTCTGCCCCATTCATCCCTGCCCCCTCATCTCAGCCCCATTAATCCCTGTCCCCTCAGCTCAGCCCCATCCATCCCTGTCCCCTCAGCTCTACCCCATTCATCCCGGTCTCCTCAGCCCCATTCATCCCTGTCTCCTCAGCTAAGCCCCATTCATCCCTGTCTCCTCAGCTCAGCCCCATTCATCCATGTCCCCTCAGCTCATCCCCATTCATCCCTGTCTCCTCAGCTCAGCCCCATTCATCCCTGTCTCCTAAGCCCCATTCATCCCGGTCTCTTCAGCTTTGCCCCATCCATCCCTGTCCCCTCAGCTCTGCCCCATTCATCCCTGTCCCTACAGCTCTGCCCCATTCATCCCTGTCTCCTCAGCTCAGCCCCATTCATCCCTGTCCCCTCAGCTCTGCCCCATTCATCCCTGCCCCCTCATCTCAGCCCCATTCATCCCTGTCCCCTCAGCTCTGCCCCATTCATCCCTGTCCCCTCAGCTCAGCCCCATTCATCCCTGTCCCCTCAGCCCAGCCCCATTCATCCCTGTCTCCTCAGCTCTGCCCCATTAATACCTGTCCCCTCAGCTCAGCCCCATCCATCCCTGTCTCCTCAGCTCAGCCCCATCCATCCCTGTCTCCTCAGCTCAGCCCCATTCATCCCTGTCCCCTCAGCTCAGCCCCACTCATCCCTGTCCCCTCAGCTCAGCCCCATTCATCCCTGCCCCCTCCACTCTGCCCCACAACCCTGTCCCCTCAATTCTGTTCCATCCACCCCTCTACCCTCAGCTCTGCCCCATCCCTGTCCTCCCAGCTTTGCCCATGTAGCCCTCTTCCTTCCAGCTCTGCCAATCTAGCCCTCTTCCTTCCAGCTCCGCCCATCTAGCCCTCTTCCTTCCAGCTCTGCCAGTCTATCCATCTTTTTTCCAGCTCTGCCCATCTACCCCCCCCCCCAGCTCTGCCCATCTACCCCCCCCCTCCAGCTCTGCCCAGCCATTCCTGTCCCTTTCATTTTGCCAATCCATCCCCCCTTCTCTCCCCCTATTGGAGCTTTTGCCTGGGGGGAGTGTGAGGGACGAGCCTTTATGTGAGCTACGCTATATTCATCCCTATACTGTGGTACAAGCAACAGTCAGGCTGTAGCCATATCTGGCTGGCTTAGTCGGGGGATAAACCACTGATTTAATTTAGGCCGGTAACTTACATTTATTCTAAGTGTGCCATACACTCCACTTCGATCTTCATGACATCTGGGTAATCTCCAGTAGAGGGTGAACTTCTGCAGAGATGAATATGCAAAAAAAGAAAGCCCCTCCCGGTCCATATATACCTGGGACCTCCCACCAATTCCCCAGTTCCTTCTCTGCAGGGAAGGCGACAAGACAAAGCTGAAGACTTCTTTACTTACAGGTAAGCCGGGCTCGCGCCGGCCGTCTATTGCCCCTATTACTGCCAGGACCCTTTCTAAATTGCCCCTGGTGAAGGTAGGAGCACCCTATGGGTGCAGAAGGAGCACTGCTCCACCGTGAGACCTCACTATGGGGTAGGCGGTTATCCAGGTTTTTTGGTAATCCTGGTGTGGGATGCCCTGTCCCTCTCTGCTTAGGCCGGATTCTGGCAGGGTTCCCCCCTTTCGGGTCCCTTACTCCCCTCCGGGGGGGGGGGGGTTGCCTGGCCTGACCGTTATTTTGTTTTTTCCACATATGCCCCTGTGTGTGTTGGTGTGTGATTCACTGTGCGTGTGGCAGGCAGGGAGTGTTTTACTTGGGCCATGTCAGGGGCTGCGATTAGCCTGGGGGAGCTTCTCCCCCTCAGGCTGTGTACGGGAAGGGGGCCCCGCGATTCTAGGCTCGTTTCTAGGGGATCCGCATTGCTGGGAGGGGGGCGTGGCCTCGGCGAGCGCGCGTTCTGCGCTGGTCCGCCCTCCCCCTGCTCTACCTCTTCATGCATGAGGCACTTCTCGGGGGCCATTTTCAAACAGGGCTGAGCTGCGTTCCGTGTGGTAAGGGCCGGATGGCCACTTCCTTAGCTTGTATGGGGGCTCCTCTCTAGCGGGGGGGCCCCCACTGATCGTGATCATGTGTGTGTTGGTTTCGCATGTCTGGCTGGTATACAGAGAGATATATATACATTTTTATATGCATATACTGTTAGGTATGTGCCATTGCCATATTTATCTAGGTTTGCACTTATGCTGTCTGTTTTGTGTGTTACAGATTGCCTTGTATATGTGCATATTAAGGGGTTCCTCCTGGTCCTGAGGTCCCTAGTGTAAAATTGTTCACCTCAAATCCTCCCACTGGGACTTTTAAGGGGCATCCTGGGTTGCTTAGGCGTAAATTCCCTGCGGTCTTGCGACTGACCACAAAAATTCACCATATGGAGGCTCCGCAGGATACTGGGCTCGGGCTCCCTCTGGGACAATCCGGGCCATGTGTGGGGTGTGGGGTATCCCTTACGGGTGAGAATGTGCTGATCTGTATAACATGCGCACAAAAGGCCATAACGCGGCAGTCTGGTACCCAGCCTTCTGGGTCGGCTCCTCCCGCTTCATTGCCTTCCCCTCCCCACCTTATCCGTACCCCAAGTGACATTGGTACCAGTGGGGAGTCGCTTTCTGATGTTTGGGCTAGGTTGGCCAGCATCGAGAAAATTATTGCTAGCACGGTGGGCAAGAAGGCCCAGGCTAAAACGAGACATTTGTCGTCTGCCCAGCCTTTGTGGGATGTTGACGACGATTCCGCTGATTATTCCCCGTTAGAGGAGGGGGAATTGTATCAGGAAACAGAGGCTGACTATGTTCAGTCTGGGAATGCCAATGTCGGGCAGGCGCTGGGGGATGCCGTAGATACGGCCACTGTTTTGTCACATTTATTGGAGGTGTTGGATATTGAACCGCCTGAGGCGCCCCCTCTCAAGAAGGGGGAATTTTTGGGGGCCTGCAAGCCCCGTTTGGAATTCCCTACCCAGGGTCACTTTGATGCGCTGATCCTTAGAGAATGGGAGAGGCCCAGTCGGCTTCCTGGTGTTCCTCAGGGATGGGATAAGAAGTATCCTTTTCCGGTGGAGGAGGTTAAGTGCTGGTCTTCTCCTCCCGAGGTCGACGTGCCAGTTTTAGGTTTGACCAACTCTTCTGTGCTGAACACCCCTGACGCCACTTCCCTTAAGGATGGCGAGGATAAGCGCCTTGATCAGATGGCGTGCCACGCATTTGCCAACGTGGGCTCGGCCCTGCGGCCTGTTAGTGCATCTGCCCTGGTGTCGCTTGCTACCAGGTCTCTTATCAGGGACTGGCTGAATAACGCTCAGTTTGATCCAGCTGGCGCTGAGTTCGCTATCCTTAAGAAATGCGAATTGTTCATGGATTTTGTCATGGCTGCGATGGAAGATTCTATTGTCGTGTGTAGTAGGACTTCAGCCTTATTGGTGGCTATGCGCAGATTGGTCTGGCTCCGCCAGTGGACAGTGGACGTCGGGGCCAAGAAGTCGCTCACAGCTCTTCCCTTCTTGGGTTCGCGGCTGTTTGGAGATAAATTGGATGCTGTTGCTAAAGGAGGTAAGTTACCTCAGCGGAGGAAACAGCGCCTCCCCTTTCGGGGGGCGGGCTTGTTCACTCCTTCCTTTCGAGGGGCCAGAGCGGCTAGGGGTTTGGCCTTCTCGGGTGTCAGGGGCTCGTCCTGGAACAGAGGCAGAGGTCGGGCACGTCCTGCGCCTGCCTGGGGTTCCAAGCCCAAGCCTGCCGTTAAACCGGCTCAGCAATGAAGGGGCGCCCTCACCCGCAAGGGTGGGGGGGCGGCTGCGGCTCTTCTTCCAGGTCTGGGCCCGGGAGGTCACAGACAATTGGATCTTGGAAGTGGTCTCCTCCGGGTACAAACTGGAGTTTGAGTACTGGCCCCCCCAAGATTCTTAAGGTCTCGGGTGCCCTCGGACCCTCAGGCTGCACAGGGGCTCCTGTTAGCAGTAAAAAACCTTCTGGACATGGGGGTTATATGTCCGGTGCCTCCGTCAGAGAGAGGCAGGGGTTACTACTCCAACCTTTTCACGGTTCCCAAAAAGGAGGGTTCGGTGAGACCCATTCTAGATCTCAAGGTTCTCAACAGGTTTATCAGAGACAAAAGGTTCTGCATGGAGACTCTGCGTTTGGCTATCAATTCCCTTCGCCAAGGGGATTTTATGACATCCATAGACATCAAGGATGCGTATCTGCATGTTCCGATTTTTCAGGCACATCAGAGATTCCTCCGGTTTGCGGTGGAGGATCAACATTATCAGTTTGTAGCCCTTCCCTTTGGTCTGACCTCGGCGCTGAGGGTCTTCACCAAGGTCTTGGCGGGAATAATGGCTCTGCTCAGAGCTCAGGGCATTCGCATTGTGCCTTATCTGGACGACCTGTTGATCTCAGCTTCTTCCCTCCGTCATGCGGAGCTGGACACCCACAGGGTGGTGTCGACCCTGGAGAGGTTCGGGTGGGTGATCAACTGCACCAAGTCTTCTCTCTCCCCATCTCGTGTGATTTCATTTCTGGGCATGAATCTGGATACCATTCGAGCCAGAGTGTTTCTGCCCCAGACCAAGGTGCAGGAGATTCAGGCCTGATCCGCCTTCTCCTGGCCAGTCCTTGTCCCTCTATCCGACAGGGGATGAGACTGGTGGGTTTGATGGTATCCTCCTTCGAGGCGGTACCGTTTGCAAAGTTTCACATGAGATCTCTTCAACTTCACCTATTGACGCATTGGGACAGGTGCCCGCAGTCATTGGATCAACCTTTCAGGATGTCTCCCAGGGTTCGGCAGTCCTTTCGGTGGTGGCTGGAATCGAGCAATCTGTTGAAGGGCAGATCCTTTCTGGTCCCTTGTTGGGAGACGGTTACCATGGATGCCAGCCTGTCGGGCTGGGGAGGTTATTGGAAAAGTCATCAGTTCAGCGGGGTGTGGGGTCCCCAGGAGGCTCACACCCCCATCAATGTCTTGGAGGTCAGAGCCATCCGACTGGTTCTGGCTCGGCTGACCTCACATTTACGGGGTCTACCGGTTCAGGTTCGTTCGGACAACCGAACGGCGGTTGCTTACATCAATCACCAAGGAGGGACTCGCAGCAGGATTGCCCTCAGGGAAGTCTCTCTGATCCTGCACTGGGCAGAGAGCAATGTTCCTTGCATTTCGGCAGTCTACATTCCGGGAGTGGAGAACACAGAGGCGGATTCCCTGAGCAGGGGATTCTCTCGCCAAGGAGAGTGGTCTCTCAACCCCGAGGTTTTTCTGGATCTTTGCCGCAAGTGGGGGACTCCGGAGGTGGATCTCTTTGCCTCGAGGCACAATCACAAACTTCCGACCTTTGTGTCTCTTTCTCAGGATCCTCTGTCTCTGGCAGTGGATGCCTTGTCACTGGCTTCTAGACATGGTGTGCTAGAGGTGAGTGGGGATGCGGTTATAGCGCATACAGGGCAAAGTCTCAGAAAGAAGGTGAGTAAATTGGGGTTTCTGGGGGTTACACGGCCAGCATCCGAATTTGGGATGCCCCAAGGAGTGGAGCTCTGCCCCCGAAGTTCCTCTTTAATAAGGTAAATATTCAGTTTTGCGTATGCAAAACAAAAGGTTCCAAAAAAAGAAAACTCAGCCCAAAAAACACCGCACTGATTAGTATGACCTGGAAGAAAGGCCAAAACCGAGAGTTTTGGACCATTCCCACATGCAGGAATGCATAAGGGAAAGGCTCTGAAGCTTAATTTCTCCATCCAGGGAGACCAGCCGCCTCTACCACGATACTGAATTGGTGGCATTTGCGGGCATATCTGACACTGCCCATTCATTATTGTGGTAGAAGCAGCTGGCTGGCAGGGAACAGAGACAAAGAGCGTATGCACAAGATTCTCCAGTTGCCCTTGGGGAAAGCTGATAAACAACCCAGCTGCTGGGGGGACAAAATGGCCGTGCCCATACAGCAGCAGCAATTTAAACCTGACCTTCACCATGATTTATTGAAAAGCCCAAACCGTTAAAAAATGATTCCCCAGCATATAAAATTAATACATTTTAAGTTTTTAGTCACTTATTATTCTTATTATTCTTTCTCTAGGATATGGGCACCGCCATCTTGACTCAGAAGCATCACACTTACTGAGGAGAGGAGAGTAGGATAAAGTACAGGGAGCAGGTTATAGCTGTGCTTTGCTGAGACAGAGCAGAGCTGGGGTCAGGAAAAGCCTGATGTCCCATGAGCCGCCATCTTGGATGTTTAAAGGCTCATAACATACAGTAGACGCAGGTAGAATGATTTTTAATGTGATCAATCTGTATGTACAGGGTGTGGGAAACATATAAGATAGGCTCTTATTCAGGGTGAAGGACCGCTTTAAGCACATGATAGTGACACAGGGTGTTTAAAGAAATATACACTGAATTGATTTTTGTCACTGTTGGTCCGCTTTAAGCACCTAAAGGAATCATTGCAGACCTGGCAGAACAAGGTACATTTTTGCTATATTTCAGTTTTAAGACATGGTAGGCAAAGACAACAGATTTTACACTAGGATACTTCAGCAGCCTTCTTTGCTGCAAAAGATTTAAAAGGGTATTTTGATAATGACAACAGATTTTGTTAAAGAAGTGAAAGTTCTCAAGTGGGCTTATGACACTATCATCATAGGCCTCATCAGAAAAAATGATGAATAAGGGAGACTGATAACATCCATGGCTGGCGCAAGGACATCTCACTAGTAATCAGTACCTCAAACACAGATAAATTGATAGTACGCTTTAACTGAGCCCATCCTTCTTCACATCTCCATATATGGTGAAAAAATAGAAAGGGCTAGGTGGCATAATACTTTATCAAAGCTTCAGAGCTCTATCAGAAAGGCCCCAAAATATTTGCTGCCCCCTGTTATTCTATCCAGGACTTGCACAACAACAGGGCCTAATCTCATGTGCCTACAATCAGTGTTCCCTGTAAGGTGCGCGCGTGGGCGCCCGCGCACCCGCCCCAGCCCCTCCGCTCAGCCTCGCCTGCCGCCCGCGCATGGTCGCTGTCAGCAGGGCCGACACTGGCACCCGGCGGCGAGGTCCATCACATGCTCTGGGGCGGGCCTCGGGTTTACTGGCAGACAGCACAGCCAATTAATCAATGATTCATTCAGGCTGTCTGCGCTGCAAAGACGCTGATTGACTGGATGTGGGCGGGACCATCTCTCCCTCCTGCGCCGAGTCGCTCCCACCAGCATGCTGACAGTGCTCTGATGTGCGGAGAGCAAAGCACTGATACAGCAATGACAGAGGAACACACGCTGGCTGACCCTGAACCGCTGTCTGGAGAAGAGGTGCTCGGTGTCTCTCTCCTCATCAGCTTCGCTTCAGAACAGGTAATTGTTTAATGTGAACTTTGCCAAGGGTGCTAGGGACAGGGGCTGGGTGTGGATGCATTCCATCCCTGGAATCTAAGAGATTCTATGGCTGCCCGCTGACTCTCCCCCTGGCCATTCCAAATTGGGATGCCCCACAGTATGAAACTCCCAGAAAACTGCTATTCACTCACCTCTTCTTTTTTTCAGTGGCGCATGTGACATAGTTGCGGCAGATGAGAACCCGCACATGGGCCGTTGGAACGAGGAAGAGGTTAGTAAATGGCGGTGTTCTGAGGGCATTCATGCAGTGGGGCATCCCGATTCACGATGCCCTGGGTGAATGGAACAAAACCCAGGAAAGTTGAAACCCAGCCATTCGCCCACAGATCTTAGCTGTCTGAGCCCACGGGACATGTGCGGCCAGAAGCGGCATCACTTGCATTTTCTTTCGGCTGTGCGTGGCCGCACACAGCTGAAGGATGCAAGTGATGCCACCTGCTGCGGATGTGTGTGGCTGGGATTCCATTAAAGTGGATCAAAACCCACAGAGATCGTCTAGGGAATCTATAAGATTCCAGGGCTGCTTGATTCCCTCCTCCCGGGGCATCCAGAATCAGGAAGCCCCTCTGTGTGAAACCTCCCAGGTCACCCAAAAACTCACCTTCTTTCCTAGTCCAACAGTGCATGCATGAGCAGCGGCAGCATCCCCGCTATCCCTTTAGCAGGGCACGTACCCATGCCAGACATTTGTGAATGGCTGGCGCGGGCGCTCCTTGTTAGAGGGTGGCAGGGGATGCCACCGCCAGCACGCTCGGGCATTGCACAGCTCCCTCGCTACTCCGCACAGCAGTTGCTCCGGCTTAGAGGGAACATTGCCTACAATCATAAAGAATCCATCTCACCCAAGCCATTTCATCTTTCAAAAACTCATAACCTGTTTACAATTCAAGGCCCCCCTCTCTGAGAACGTTAAGACCCCAAAATATCTATTTTTCAATAGCCATCAAACTATTGAACTCTGGCTAAATTTTTGCTGTTCAGTCATGAACCTGGTGTCTGGACTGGTCGGGGAGGCCGATTCATTAATAGCGGCAGGTAGCGACAGTTGAGCGACTGTAGCGGAATTTTCAGAGCACCCACTAGTAGTCGCTGTGCTTGGCCGTTGTTCGGTAGTTGATAGCGACTCAGTCGGTTTGCCGTAATGTTGAATATTGGGTGAGGAGTCGCTATTTGACCGGTTCCGCTCTGTATGGGAGCGCATGATAGAGACTGGCCCTAGCGACCGGCTCCCACCATATTCATTAAAAAATCACGCTCAAAAAATTATTGCGCTGTAAAATACATGTTTAAAACCCAGAGCGCTGGCGGCGATGGGTTAAAAGTAGTTTTTTAACCCCCAAACAACCATATTTTTTGAAACCAAAAAAAACAAGTTTTTAAAATAATTTGGTAATATGAATACATTAATATCAGACCTGTAATATCAATTCTGTACATTTTTTTAATATAATCTAAAATGGCAGAAGTG
This sequence comes from Gastrophryne carolinensis, assembly GCA_027917425.1. Taxonomy (NCBI): domain Eukaryota; kingdom Metazoa; phylum Chordata; class Amphibia; order Anura; family Microhylidae; genus Gastrophryne; species Gastrophryne carolinensis. The sequence continues at coordinate 515,929,972 of CM051234.1, read as the reverse complement.
GTCACAGAATTTTTAAATTAAAAAAAAAAAAAAAACAATTAGTAACAATTAATTATGAATATTTAAAGATTGTTCCATTGAAATGCATTGGAGAGCGCCAGGTAGCGAGAGGTCATACCTGTCGCTGTTCAAGGTCGGACGCTGGCGCTGTGGGGTGAGGCTGGAATAATGATGAATGAGTGGCTATATGGCGCTTTCTCAGTCGCTAAGCAGGATTGGCTTGATAAATGTGTGATTGTGGTGGGGAGCCGGCGTTCTCGTGGCGGGGCCCGTCATTACTGGCCGCTCACCAGTTTCTACCTTTCGCTATTCCTTCATAAATAAGGGCCTAAATGTCTGTTACAAAAACTCCAGCCCTTACTGGGAATGCTGTAAATTTGTTTTATTGATTGTCGTTATGCGGTTGTAAATATAATAGATACAATATAGATATTTCTATTCCTCACTCCTGTTACTTTCACCTTTTATTCCCTGGCTATTGTCACAGTAAATGTGTACTTGGTGAATAAACCTCTGACTTAATAAATCCAAAAGGCTGTGCTTTACAGCCTCACCTAGATTATGAATGTTTAATCTCCTTTAAATTCCATGTCCAGCCACATACTAACTTCTCCCACCTTATCTCACTTGGGGACAGTGTAAAATGAGCCAAATCACATGAAAGTCTGATTGTATGTAAACACCTTATGTAAACTGATTTCTTTGCTTCAATTTCTGGGTCATGGCTGAGCTGGACATGTCATGGAGCAGATTTATAAGACATGAGCATGCTCTGCTGTGGTCAGACAGATGAAGGATAACTGTGGCGTGTTGTGCTTGCTCACACCGAGACCTCTGAGAGAGGCTGTACGCACTTTTTGTGTGGTCCTAGAGAAATTAAATGGAAAAAATGCAAACTTTGGAGCCCTGCTGCGGCTTCTACCATGTGCTACTGGAAATGGAGGAGAGGCACATGGGACAGGTATCTGGTGAGGTTGTTGCTGGCTTATTATTGCTTATTATTATTATTGTTGAGTTTAGAATCCCTTTAACTCTTTAGTCATACATTATTTCTGAGAAATTACTTTTCATATTACAAAGACGCAATATTCTTTCAGCAGCAAGTTCATTTTGTGGTGGCTTGTGATCTTTGAGAGGTAAGTATTAGATGAAAGGTCACAGTGAGACTGGCAAGATAGACCAGCTAGAGAATAATGCAGCTTTAGAGGTTTAACTGCCCGAATATCGAAACATTAGAGAAATCCCTGTTCTGTGATTAGACAGAACTGCACTACAAATTGCCACTGAGGTTTCATTAAAATAATGACTAATGAAGTGGCAGCTAAGCATAAAGAGCTCAGACCCTTATAGATCTATTGCAGACTTGTTTTTGAGAGTTTCACATTTCAAAAAGCAATTGTACTAGTGAAAGAATGTTATGCAGTCACAAGGTGTGAGAACAGTTCAGGCATGAATTAATTGTAAACCTGAGTATCTGTGTTGGCTGTCTCAGCAAGGGGTTGGCAGGGCTCCCGACTCCTGAGCTTAGATCCAGATCCAGGGAGTGGAGCTTTGAATGTATTGTTTTACATTAGCTCTGTCAGCTAGTGGTGCTGGGGCTGTTTTTCAGAAGGTTCCTTTAAGTTGGTGCATTAAAATAAAAACATCTATACTTACCTTACGTCCTGCAGGTTCATTGTTCCCTGTGCTGTCAGTTTCAATGCTGGCAACATGCCCAGCATGCTCTGACTTGTTTTTGAGCACCCATCTGATAACCTTATCAGCAGTGCAAAATAAGCTGCTTCTTTGTGATTGGAAGCAAAGTGGAAGAATAGCGAACAATCAGCCTGCAGGAGCACATGGGATCAAGCCTGGTGCAGGTACAGAAGGATAAGTATAAGCTTTTATCTACTGTGTTGGCATGCACTTTAAAACACAGTGCTAAATGTAAAACAACCCTAAAATATACATATCATTTTGTAGTATATCTAACCAGTGGAGTCCCTCTGCTGTCTCTGGACAGGTACCACCTCTGGTCTGCACCACTTCTAGTCAAAACCTTGCCAATGCAATGCACGACTGAATTGCAGTTGAATGACTAGGGTTATCCTGGATATTTCCACACTGCAAATAAAGATTTTCCACACTCCAAATTTGATAATAAAGTGCATAGTGCAAACGAAACATATACATATATTCTAAGTATGCAGCACGTCCTGCTCCAGATAATGATTCATAACAGCTGGGATTACCTCCACTAGAGGGCGCTTTACTGCAGAGATGGCAAAAAGAGGCCCCTCCCGGTCCATATGTACCCGGAACTTCCCACTCATTCCCCAGTGTCTTCTCTGCAGTGGGCTGCGAAGGACAAGATGATGGCTTCTCTTCTCGCAGGTGAGCTGGGCTTCACATTCTGGGCATTCTGGGCTGTCTGTCTCTGGGTCTGCGCTCACCATGTCCTCACCCACTCCTCCCCGCTGGATTATGACTCCCAGCGAACTCAATACTAGTGGGGAGTCTCAGCCTGATGTGTCTTCCAGGCTGGCCAACATTGAGAGATTGATTGCTAGCTCTGCGGCCCGTAAGGCCCCGGGTAAAAGACAGCATGTGGCGCCTGCTGCGTCAGCCTTCTCTATGGAGACTGAAGATTTCCTTGATTTATCTGACTATACCCCTCTTGAGGAAGGGGAATTATTTTCGGATTCAGAACTTTCTGATGATCAGCATTTCCTTGGCGCTGATGCCGGCTCAGAGCATTGGAATGCTGATGACACCCATAGACTTTTGACTCAAGTCTTTGAAGTGCTTTCCATTTCCCTTCCTGCTGCGGCTCCCAAGCAGCAGGGGGAATTGTTCGGTACTGCAAAGCCACGTTTGGAATTTCCAGAACAGGCACATTTCAATAATCTGGTTCTCAAGGAATGGGAGCGGCCTAGCCGACTTCCCGGTATCCCTAAGGGATGGGATAAAAGGTATCCTTTTCCCTCGGATGTGGTTAATTGTTGGTCAACTCCCCCAGAAGTGGATGCCCCTGTTTTGGGGTTGTCCAACACGTCTGTGGTGCATTCCCCTGATTCCACTACCTTGAAGGATAGTGAGGACCGACCTATTGACCAGCTGGCTTCCCATGCCTTTACCTGTGTGGGATCTGCCTTGCGCCCTGTCTGTGCTTCTGCTATTACTGCTGTGGCTATTAGGACTCTGGTCAAGGGCCTTCTGGAAGGTTCCCCTGATTATTCTTTTAGTGTCGAATTCAGAGCTCTATCACAATGTGAGATGTTTATTGCTTATACCGTTTCTGCCTTAGATGACACCATTAGGATGTGTAGCAGGACCTCTGCTTTGGTTGTTGCTATACGCCGCTCGAATTGGCTGCGTCAGTGGGCAGCTGACAATGCTGCTAAGAAGGCTCTCACAGGGCTCCCCTTTAAGGGGCTGTGCCTTTTTGGTGACCGTTTGGACCTTTTTGCTAAGGGAGGTAAGTTGTCCAACGCAAAAGACAACCACGGCCCTTTCGGGGGTCCTTTACTCCCTCCTTTCGGGGGTCCAGGTCGGGGAGAGGGGTATACTTTGCGGGGCACAGGGGAGATTTCTGGGGCAGGGGCAAAGGTCGTGCCCGTCCCGGATCCTGCTGGGGCTCCAAGCCTAAATCTGTCACCAAGCCCGCTCAGCCATGAAGGGGCGCCCTCACCCATACTGTTGGGAGGACGGCTGCGGCTCTTCGCTCATGTCTGGGGACAACAGGTCTCAGACAGGTGGATTCTGGAGGTTGTATCCTCCGGCTACAAGCTAGAGTTCCCTGCCTGGCCCCCTCCAAGATTCCTCTGCTCTCGGATTCCTCTAGAGCCCCTGGCAGCTTGGGGTCTATTTCTGGCAGTGCAAAGCCTATTGAACATGGGGGTCATCTGTCAGGTCCCACCAGGGGAGAGAGGTCAGGGTTATTATTCCAATCTCTTCACAGTACCCAAAAAGGATGGTTCCATCAGACCCATCCTGGACTTAACCCTTTAAATGCCAAGCACGTAGTTTCTACGTGGTTGCTTCTCCTACCTTTAAGTGCCAAGCACATAGAAGCTACATGCCTGGCATTTCCCCCTAATAGTTAAAAAATAGAAAAAAAACCCCACTTACCTCTGGTATCCATGTGAAGCTTGTGGTCCCCTCCTCCTGGGGGGGCATCCGATCCCTCCCCCGTTGTCCTCCATCTTCAGGAGGGGGCCCGAAACCGTCCGCCCCCCCCCGTTTCCAGCGCCGCCTGTAAAAAAAAAAAACAAAACTGTAATTTACTCACTTCCGCGCCCGATCCATAGGCTCGATTCAGAGAGACAAAAAATACTTCCGGTTTAGTGCTGATCTGTGTTTTTTTTTAAATGTTTCCTCTGTCGTAGGAGTGTACGAGCGATTCTATGCATGCATTGCAATCCTTCTGTAAAGTTTCCGTCCATTCGTACGGCAGATTACGAATAGGGATGAGCGAATCGATCCGGACGAACCCGGATTCGATCCGAATTTCATTAAAAATTCGATTCGGATCGAATCCGAATTTCCCTGTGCTTCGATCGCTCGAAGTTTTCCTTTAACATCCATTCATTTACATTACAGGCATTCTAAGATGGCGGACGGGACATGTCCAGACATCTATCCCGCACCAGTGCAAGCTGGGGCAGTCACATGCAGCCTATCAGCAGCCAGCAAGCCCGGTGACGTCACAGCGCTATTTAAGGCGGCGGACATCTTGCTTTTCCTCATTTCTCTATTGCATTCGTGAGAGACAGGACGCTGCTGTAGTCAGGGAGAGACAGTTAGACAGACAGGGACAGACAGGGACAGGCAGGAGACAGGCAGGAGACAGGCAGGAAGTCAGCGAGAAGCAGGAAAAGTTAGGAAAAATCGGAGGCAGTCACAGGGAGATTTTTTTTTTTTTCATCCAGCCTGAGTGTTACTGGCTGGCTGACTGGCTTTGTTAGTGTTTTCAGGCTGCTTATACACTTACTGTGCATATATACTGAACTGATCTCAAGTCTGCTGTGAGGCATCCCATTCTGTGACTACACCAGCCTCTATTTACTATAACCCTTTGCACTTATTCTAAAAGTAATTTGGCCTGATAAAGACACTTTTGCTGTGCATAGTACTACTGCTGCCAGGTGAACTCCGGTTGGGGCATCCCATTCTGTGACTACACCAGCCTCTATTTACTATAACCCTTTGCACTTATTCTAAAAGTAATTTGGCCTGATAAAGACACTTTTGCTGTGCATAGTACTACTGCTGTCAGGTGCACTCCGGTTGTGGCATCCCATTCTGTTTTGTCTGCGCTGCGCCAAGGAAGCCTGACCCATGCCCCCTGCATGGCTCACGTCTTCAATCTGGTTGTCAAGCGATTTCTGAAGTGTTCCCCCCATCTGCAAGACATCCTAACAACTTCAAGGAAACTTTGCATGCACTTCAGCCACTCATACACCGCCAAACACACCCTTCTTGAGCTACAGCGTCAGAACGGTATCTCCCAACATAGTCTGATTTGCGATGTTTCCACCCGTTGGAATTCCACCCTTCACATGTTGGACCGATTATATGAACAGAGAAAAGCCATCACGGATTTCCTGATGATCCAAGCAGATAGGGGGACTCCCCTGTGTAACTTCAATGTCAACCAGTGGCAGCTCATACGTGACACCTGCCGTTTGCTCGGGCCCTTGGAGGAAGCCATTTTATTTGTCAGTCGGCAGGATTACGGGATGAACGACGTGATTCCACTGCTTCATGTACTACAGCACATGTTGGAAACCATAGCTGGTCAGGGCACTGGAGACATGGCGTTTACATCTTACGGCCACATGAACCCCGTTGGAGCTGAACTGGAGGAGGAGGAGGAAGAGGAGGAGGAGTTGCCCAGCGAAACACAGTTTAGGCTTGGCGAAATGGCTGGTTTATCTAGTCAGCGGACAGGAGAGGAGGAGCAGGAGCAGCCAGAGGAGCTAGAGGTTTTTGAGGAAGGCGAGACAGAGGACCCAGGCACACAGTGGCAGTATGCAGTGGAGATGGAGACAGGTAGTCCATCCGAGTCACTTGCGCAAATGGCAGGAAGCATGCTCACGTGCTTGCGTAGTGACCCCAGAATTGTTTCCATCTGTCAGCGGGATGACTTCTGGCTGTCCACCTTATTGGACCCTCGCTTCCGGCACAAAATGGAGGCATTTTTTAAACCCACCGAGAGGGAGGACAAACTGAACTACTACAAAGACATTCTACGTAGGCAGTTGGCCGATGCCTATCTGCGCCATGGTCCATACTCTCGCAGGTCTGACTCGAGGGGACCTCTGCGCTCACCTTCCACTGTCATGGCTGCTGGGGGGGTTGGCAGGAGCAGCAGCAGCAGCTCCATCAGCAGCAGCCTCAGTTTTCAGTCGCTAATGAGTAGCTTTCTACACCCGCATAGTGAGGCTACCCATGAGCAGCAGGAAGACCTGGAGCAGGACCTGAACCAGCAGGTCATGTCATACTTTGACATGACCATGCCAACACACCTTGAGGATCCGCTGGACTTCTGGGCAGCCAAACTTGATTTGTGGCCGCAACTAGCAGAGTTTGCCCTGGAAAAGCTGCCCTGCCCGGCAAGTAGCGTGCCATCTGAGCGGGTGTTTAGTGCGGCGGGGGCCATAGTTACGGCGAGGAGAACTCGTCTGTCAACTAAAAATGTGGAGAGACTCACCTTTGTCAAAATGAATCAGGGATGGATCAGCCAGGATTTCCACCCACCTATGGCTGATGCATGCGACTAGATTCAGCATGGTGCCACGTTTTACACTTTCCAACTGGTGCAAAACATATTTATGTCTTTAGGCCAATTTTTGGGCTCCTGCTGATGCCAACTCCAGGGTGTGATTCATCCAATTTTTGGGCTCCTGAAGCCAACCCCAGTGTCTCTTTAAAGTAATGTTTGGGCTCCTGCTGCTGCTGCCAACTCCAGGGTGTGAATCATCCAATTTTTGGGCTTCTGAAGCCAACTCCAGTGTCTCTTTAAAGTAATGTTTGGGCTCCTGCTGCTGCTGCTGCTGCCAACTCCAGGGTGTGATTCATCCAATTTTTGGGCTCCTGAAGCCAACCCCAGTGTCTCTTTAAAGTAATGTTTGGGCTCCTGCTGCTGCTGCTGCCAACTCCAGGGTGTGATTCATCCAATGTTTGGGCTCCTGAAGCCAACCCCAGTGTCTCTTTAAAGTAATGTTTGGGCTCCTGCTGCTGCTGCCAACGCCAGGGTGTGATTCATCCAATTTTTGGGCTCCTGAAGCCAACCCCAGTGTCTCTTTAAAGTAATGTTTGGGCTCCTGCTGCTGCTGCTGCCAACTCCAGGGTGTGATTCATCCAATTTTTGGGCTCCTGAAGCCAACCCCAGTGTCTCTTTAAAGTAATGTTTTGGCTCCTGCTGCTGCTGCCAACTCCAGGGTGTGATTCATCCAATTTTTGGGCTCCTGAAGCCAACCCCAGTGTCTCTTTAAAGTAATGTTTGGGCTCCTGCTGCTGCTGCCAACTCCAGGGTGTGATTCATCCAATTTTGGGGCTCCTGAAGCCAACTCCAGTGTCTCTTTAAAGTAATGTTTGGGCTCCTGCTGCTGCTGCCAACTCCAGGGTGTGATTCATCCAATTTTGGGGCTTCTGAAGCCAACCCCAGTGTCTCTTTAAAGTAATGTTTGGGCTCCTGCTACTGCTGCTGCTGCTGCCAACTCCAGGGTGTGATTCATCCAATTTTGGGCTTCTGCTGCCAAATCCAGTGTCTCTTTAAAGTAATATTTGGGCTCCTGCTGCTGCTGCTTGCAACTGCAGGGTGTGATTCATCCAATCTTTGGGCTCCTGCAGCCAACTCCAGTGTCTCTTTCAAGCTATGTTTGGGCTCCTGCTGCTGCTGCTGCTGCTTGAAACTCCAGGGTGTGTCAGTCAATTTTTGGGCTTCTGCTGCTGCCAATTCCAGTGTCTCTTTCAGCCAATGTTTGGGCTCCTGCTGCTGCTTGCAACTCCAGGGTGTGATTCATCCAATTTTTGGGCTCCTGCTGCTGCCAACTCCAGTGTCTCTTTAAAGCAATGTTTGGGCTCCTGCCCCTCATAGTGATGCCACTTCAATTCTCTGCAATTGTGCCGCTCTGCGATTCTATTAGCGATGCCTCTGATCTGCATGTGATATTTATTTACAGTATTATTTAACTAACCCAGCACGCATCCTATGCGTGTTACAGCAAGGCAAAATGGTTTACAACCCTATTGAGGCTCTAGGAGGCTCAGAAATAGCCGTTTTTAATAGCGATTCGTCGCGAATAAATTCGGGTCGAACCGATTTTTGTCGGAAAATTCGGCAAATCAGTCGAATCAAATTTTTCGCTCATCTCTAATTACGAATACGAGGATGTCATTTTCCAGCGTGACTTTTCCGTTTCATTTTCACATGTTACAACGTAGGCTTTCGTTTTTGCCCTTTTCCCATCGTATCCTCCCATGAATCCTTTACGTTTCCAGTTAGTTTCTGTTTCCCTTTTTCAATAAATAATCGTTCAGACGGAAATCCTTACGATCTTGAGCCTGCGCACTACAAACTTAACTCATTAAAGTGCTCGCCTACATATTTGCCACCCTCACTTCTACTACAATGTTTAGCTAAATCACTTAGCACTATCCTCCATCTTCCCTTTTGGACCCTTAAAGCTCACCCAAACCACTTAGCACTATCCTCCATCTTCTTTTTTGGACCCTTAAAGCTCACCCAAACCACTTTGCGGTTAGGTTCTTCTTCCATTTTAGGCCCCTAAAACTTCCCCAAATCACTTCTCGGTCATGTGAATATTCATCTTTAAATATTTCTGGGCCCATTAGTTTTGTGTTAATGTATTTTGTAAATAAAATTACACTGTAACATTTTTTTTTGATTACATCATAAAATATACAATTTTTAACAATTTTGAAAATGTGAAATTTTTACAACTATAAATAGCAAAATACATAGCAATGGCAGGCCACAGAACATTATTCTTCATCTGACACTCAGTTGTGCCACTCTGGCACCTGTGGTCCCTGTTAAAAAACTTAAATTAAAATATTGGTATAACCTTGTTGGGGTCATACTGCAGTGCCCCCCCCCTGTATGGTCCAAACACCTAAATCTGGACTTCAAAAGCCAGAGGGCCCTCGCCACCACGGCCCAGGTTTTGCATAGTTCCCGATTAGAGAACCCCTGGCCCGCATTCTGCAGGCAAAGAATGGGCATCAGGAGCAAGGGTAGGAGTGGATATCCAGAATCCCCTGAAAGAATTAAAAAATACTAACATAAAATACACATTCTAAGCTACAATATTGTTTAATCCTTTCGCTGCCAGCCTACCTGAAGCTTTTGTCGCCCTCTGTTGCCAGACCATGTTTCACTATTTTGCGCTACACATGTTCAACTGTGATTTTTGAAATTATTTCCAGGAATTTCCCAGGAAAATGATATATTGTTTTTTTCAAGAGAGCCTGGGCTTCAACATGAAATCTCTTGTTTGGCCTTTTTTTAGTGTATTCTCAATACTTTTTGGTGAAATATGTGCAAAAAAAATAAAAAAAATCTATTTTTTGTAGTGTTTTTTTATAATAAAAAATGTAAGTTTGTCAATAAAATTTTATTGTGCGCGAAACCCCAATTTCTCTCAGTCACAGCGGAACCACATATGTATTGATTGACACCCTTTCCTGCCCAGGAGACTCCCCCAAACTGAAACAGAGCTTTAGGAGATTTTCAGATAAAATACAACTGCGCTATGCGCTATGCGCACCTTGCAGGTTTTCCAGAAAAACATCCATTTACATTTAAAATACACCTCACAAACTATATATTCTCTGGAAGTACACACCTCAAGCTTTCTAGGCGTACCAAGCTTGTTTATGTGGGCTTAGTTTTCTGGAAGTAATCCCTCAATGTATTCTTTGGTTGCACAAAGTTTCCCTAAAAAAGAATAAAAAGGAAGAATCAAGCCACATTTTCCTAAAAAAACTATATGCAAACAAGAAAAAACAAGTAAAATCCCCGAACAGAACGATACCCAACATGCATAGGTACTGTCAAGGGAAGAGTTGGCAAACATCCCAAAAGTAAAGCATGCGCATAACAGTAATTTTACTTGAAAATTTCAGCTCTGCAGACAAAATGTGCACCTTGCAATTTTTCAACCAAAACAACCCTATACATTTGGAATATCCCCTATAAACCATATATTCCCTGAAAGTACACATGTTAAGCTTTCTAAGAGTACCCAGCTTGTTGTAGTAGGCTCGTCTTTCTGGAAGTAATCCCTCAAAGAATTCTTAGGTTGCACAGGGTTTCCCTTAAAAAATGAATAAAAAAACTGAATAAATAACATGTTTTCCTAAAATATAAATATGCAAACAAGAAAAAACAAGCTAAATCTGAAAGAGCAAGGTCCCCCGAGCAGAACAATACCCAACATGCATAGGTACTATTAACCCTTTTAATTGCCAACCTACTTGAAGTTTTGTCACCCTCTGTTGACAGGTCATTTTTCCCCATTCTGCGCCATGTTTAACCGTGATTTTTGCTGGAATTTTCAGGAAAATTATAGATATATATTTTGCAGCAGAGTTTAGGCTTGAACATGAAATGTCTTTTTTGTAATTTTTCTACTGTTTTTTTAAATATTTTTGTGTAAAAATAAATAAATAAATATTTTTTAGACAATTGTCTCCTTTATTTTAAATAAAAAATTTACTTTACTAGAGAAAAACATATTGCGTGTGAAAGCCCAATTTCTCCCGATTACAACGGTACAACATATGTATCGGTAGCCCCCCATTCTGGCCCAGGAGCCCCCCCAAACTGAAAATAGCACTTTATAACATTTACAAATAAAATACTACTACTAGCCACACTATAAACATAAGGGGTTAATTTAAAAAAAAATGACATAAGGTCCCCCCTCCCGGGGGGGGGGGGGGGGGGGGGGGCATTTTTGGGGGAATTTTAAGGGTTAAAAACTCTTAAAAATCCCCAAAAAATTGAAATGGGGTCCCCCTTACCCAGCATTACCAGCCCGGGACCAGCTATGGGGGCTTGTAGGAACAGAGTGGAGGGGCCAGCTTTTGTGGCCCCCCACCCTGCAGCCTACAATCCCACATAGCCTATGTGGGCCCGGGCTCTTCTGCCCCCCCCCCCCCTGGGCTTTGGGGAGGCAGGTAATTGGGGGTGCGGGGGTTAACGGCAAGTCACCTGCTAGCGGCAGGTGACTTGCCAGACCCCAGCCTTGTGAACTGGTATAAGGGTCTCATGGACCCCTTACCAGTTCACAAGGGGTTAAGTGTAAAAAAAAAGACACTGACACATAAGAAAAAATATTTTATTATTATTTTTTTAAAAACTTTTTAATACTTACCTCCCATCCATCCCTGTGTCTCACGCTGATCAATCTGGCTTCCTGCTCTCCTGCTGCAGCTGGAAGCCTTTTATAGCTGCTAGGCGACAGAACATAAGGGGTTAATTTAAAACAAAAATGACATAGGGCCCCATTTTGGGGGGGAATTTTAAGGGTTAAAAACCCTTAAAAATCCCCCAAAAAAAGGAAATGGGGTCCCCCTTACCGAGCATTACCAGCCCGGGACCAGCTATGGGGGCTTGTAGGAACAGAGTGGGGGGGGCAGCTTTTGTGGCCCCCCCACCCTGCAGCCTACGAGCCCACATAGCCTGTGTGGGCTCGGGCTCTTCTGCCCCCCCCCTGGGCTTTGGGGAGGCAGGTAATGGGGGTGCCGGGGGTTAATGGCAAGTCAAGCGCTGCGGCAAGCGGGTGACTTGCCATCCTCCAGCCTTGTGAACTGGTATAAGGGGTCTCATGGACTCCTTACCAGTTCACAAGGGGTTAAATGTTAAATAAAAAGACACAGACACATAAGAAAAAAAAATGATATTTATTTATTTTTATTTTTTTTACTTTACTCACCTCCGATCCTGTGCCCCCCCAGCGATCTGCGATGACAGCTGTCAGTCTGCTTGTGTGTTTGAAAGAGAGAGCCTGGGGAGGGGGGGCGATCTCAGCAGACTGATTCTCTGTCTCGGGTTCCGGCATTAAGAGGGCTGCTGGTGACATCACAACACCCGTTCCAGGAAGTGGGGGGTGAGGGCAATTTCTGCCCTCTCCTCGCCACGGAAGAGGCTGGGGGGGGGCGATCGGAGGCCCCTCCAGTGAAGAGGACACCCATCGGGAGACAGCGCGCCCTCAGGTAAGTAAATGTCATTTTGATTTTTTTTTTTTTGCGGGGGGGCTATTCCGGGGACTCTCCTGGAGCCATCCGACCCCCCACGGGGGATCGGATTCCACAAAATTAAAGGGGAGACCCAGCCGGATCCAACGAGGGGTCAGGTGAGTATTTTTTATTTTTATTTTTTTTACTAGCAGGGGGGAAAGTCAGGCACGTAGATTCTACGTGCTTGGCACTTAAGTCGAGTGGAAGCAAGCACGTAGAATCTACGTGCTTGGCACTGAAAGGGTTAACATGTCATCAAGGGCTAAAAACAGCCATAGGTTAAGACATGAGTCATCAACCATATTCATTGCCATACAGTGAAAATGGATTGATGGAATGTGAGCAAACTTACCCTGGAGCCATCCACCAGATAATTCTCCTGACTCAAACTGACGAAATCAGCCGGAGCTCTGCAATATATAAGCATCATGGGACGACCCTGGATGCCCTGCAAGAACACTGAGGAATCGCATAGCTTTACCAAACACTGCTTGTATGTTGTGCGAGTGGCACATCTTGCGGTTCCTGCAACCAAATATAAAATAATTACACAAAGCAAAGGTAACCAACTAAAACAATACCTGCTACAACAAATTAAGATTCAAGTTCAACAATCCAAATATAATTCACAAAGGACATAAGTCTAAAAAAATATAGCAATTATATGGATGTGTGGGAAAATAAATGTTTACATGCTAAGGACTAATTAAGGTCAGCATTAAAATGCACCTATAAGGCATACATGAAATGTATTGATTCAGGTATGCATTGCTATACAATTTATGGGCTCGGCCATGCTGATACATGCAATGCCTTGGTGCTAAAGGCGCGCAGACTCCTCCACATAGCCGCAAAAAATGTTCAACAATAGCAATCTGAGCCCTCAAAGGTCCCGTAAGTGGATCGGAAATTAAACGGATTTATAGGGTGGTGATCCGTCGGAAATCAGCTCTTTGAATCAGACGTAAGCCCATCCCAACAACGTAAGTTATCTGAACGAACGAAAAATATCAGATTTTGTTTGGAAAATGATCCGAACTAACGGAAATGATCCGATTTGCTTCCGTTCATCGAAAGCGCATATACTTATTTTCCCGAACGTTCGTACGAATGAAAAATGAACGAAAAAAAGCAAAAAAATTACAAACACCCACTAAAACTTTCACAGACAGCTGCGGAAGTCCAGGCGAATGTGTCTCTGAATCGAGCCTCTTCTTTCCGGGTCTCCTCTTCACCAGGGGGGGGGGTCCGATCCCGCACCTGGCGGCGATCACTAGTGTCAGTGACAGCGGCGCAGGACAGCGATGAGGGATGCAGGATCGGAGGTGTGTACAGTAAAAAAAAAAAATAATAATAAAGGTTTATTTTTCTTATGTGTCAGTGTCTTTTTTTTTAACATTTAACCTGGGGGGGGGATGGCAAGTCACCTGCAACTAGCGGGTGACTTGCCATTAACCCACGGCACCCCCATTACCTGCCTCCCCAAAGCCCAGGGGGGGGCAGAAGAGCCCGTGGCCACGGGCTATGCGGGCTTGTAACCTGCAGGGCCAGGGGCCACAAAAGCTGGCCCCTGTGCTCTGTTTCTACAAGCCCTAAATAGCTGGTCCCGGGCTGGTTACTTTGGGTAAGGGGGACCCCATGTCAATTTTTTTGGGATTTTTAAGGGACGGGGGACACTATGTTATTTTTTTTTTCAATTTAACCCTTTGTAGTTTGGATGGTAGTTATATTTTATTTGTAAATGTTATAAAGTACTTGTTTCAGTTAGGGGGGTCTCCTGGGCAGGAATGGGGGGCTACCGATAAATATGTGGTACCGTTCTAATCAATAGAAATGGGGCTTTCACATGCAATATGGTTTTCCTTAATAAAATACATTTTTTATTTAAAATAAAGGAGTCAATTTTCTAAAAAAAATTGTATTTATTTATTTTTATTACTTAATAAAATTGTAAAAAAACTGAATAAAATTTACAAACAAGACATTTTATGTTAAAGCCTAAACTCTGCTGCAAAAAAAAAATATATATATATATAATTTTCCTGAAAATTCCAGCAAAAATGGCGCAAAACATGGCGCAAAATGGGGAAAAATTACCTGACCAATTTGTGGCACTGCCCTTCGGTCTCGCCTCGGCCCCCAGAGTCTTCACCAAGGTGCTGGCGGGTGTGATGGCCCTCCTCAGAGCTCGGGGCATTCGCATCCTTCCTTATTTGGACGACCTTCTCATCACGTCTCATTCTCTCCAGCAGGCAGAATTGGATACCCAGCAGGTGGTGACTGCTCTGGAAACGTTCGGATGGGTGATCAATTATCCCAAGTCCTCCCTCTCCCTGTCCCGGGTGACCCCCTTCCTGGGCATGACTCTGGATACTATTCAGGCCAGGATTTTTCTTCCTCAGCAGAAGGTGGACTCTCTTCAGGCTCTGGTTTATGTCATTCTGTCCTGCACTCGTCCCTCCATCTGGCTAGGGGTGCAGCTGGTGGGACAAATGGTGGCTTGCTTCGAGGCAGTCCCTTATGCTCAGTTTCACATGAAATCTCTTCAGCTCCATCTTCTGTGAGCCTGGGACAAGAGTCCCCTGTCTCTTGATCAGGCCTTTGCTCTCTCTCCTCTGGCTCGGCGGTCCCTCCAGTGGTGGCTTGACTCGAGGAACCTACTGGGGGGCAGATCATTTCTGGCACTGTGTTGGGAGACGGTCACTATGGATGCCAGTCTGTCAGGTTGGGGGGGCTACTGGAGATCCCTTCAATTTCAGGGGCTGTGGGGTCCTCAGGAGGCCCATGCTCCCATCAACGTCCTGGAGCTTAGGGCAGTTTGGTTGGTACTGGCACAGTTGACTCCTCACCCTTAGGCCCTGACGGTCCAGGTTTGCTCCGACAACCAGACGGTGGTCGCCTACATCAATCATCAGGGAGGGACTCGGAGCAAGAGTGCCCTCAAGAAGGTGTCCATGATTCTGTCCTGGGCCGAGGACAATGTTCCGGGCATCTCGGCAATTTACATCCCGGGAGTGGAGAATCTGGAGGCAGACTCCCTGAGCAGGGGGGTCTGTCGCCTGGGGGAATGGTCCCTCAGCACCGAGGTCTTCCTATCCTTATGTCACCGTTGGGGGGTGCCAGACGTGGATCTGTTCGCTTCTCGCCACAATCACAAGCTCCCAGCATTTGTCTCTCTGTCCCAGGATCCCCTGGCCCTTGCGGTGGATGCTCTGACTCTGCCCTGGCAGGGGTTCGGACTCCTGTACCTCTTTCCTCCGTTTCCACTTCTGAGCAGGGTTCTGCGCAAGCTGGTGCAAGAGAGGGTGCCAGCTATTCTGGTGGCCCCCAGGTGGCCAAAACAGGTGTGGTTCGCAGACGTCGTGCAGCTGGCAGCAGATCAGTTCGCTCTGCCCTTGGTTCCGGACCTTCTCACTCAAGGGCAACTATGTTATCCCAATTTACAAGCGCTGGCTTTGACTGCCTGGCTGCTGAAACCTCCATCCTAAGGGAAAAATGACTGTCTGATTCTGTTGTTAATACTTTTATCAGGGCTAGGAAGAAATCTTCCTCTACCATTTACTATAGGATCTGGCGGGCCTACATTGACTGGTGTGAGTCTAGGGCCCTTCCTTATCGGGTGTTTTCCATTCCTAGGATCCTGGAGTACCTTCAACACAGTTTAGATCTGGGACTTCAGCTCAGCACTTGGCTGTTTTCTTCCAGAGATCTTTCGCTCAACATCCTCTGGTCAAGACCTTCTTTCAGGGGGTCGCTCATTTGCGGCCTCCCCGCAAACCTCTGTTGCTGGTCTGGTCTTGAATTTGGTTTTGTCTGCCCTTCAGGGTCCTCCGTTTGAGCCTGTACAGCAGGCTGCTCTTTCTATCCTTACTCTGAAGGTTGCCTTTTTGGTGGCCATCACCTCTGTCAGGCGTGTTTCGGAGTTGGCGGCACTGTCTATTCAGGCCCCCTACTTTGAGAGACACCAGGACAAGGTGGTTTTCCGCTTTAAACCAGATTTCTTGCCCAAGGTTGTCTCTGCCTTCCATCTCAATCAGGACATTGTGTTCCCTTCTTTGTGCCCTAATCCTGGAAATTCTAGGGAGAGGGCCTAGCATTCCCTGGATGTGGTCAGGGTTTTGAATTTCTATTTGGTGGATACTGCGCCTTTCAGAAAGATGGATGCTTTGTTTGTGGTCCCCATTAGCAAATGGATTCGTCAGGCTGTGTTTAGGGCCTATTCTGCCAAGGGAAAGGATCCTCCTTTCCGTGTTACTGCTCATTCTACATGTGCTGTTGGGCCTTCCAGCACCAGTTTGTAAGGCTGCTACTTGGTCTTCTGTTCATACTTTTTCTAAGTTATACAAGGGCGATGTTAGGGCCTCAGCGGATGCTATTTTTGGCCGCAAGGTTCTGCAGGTGGCAATACCCCCCACCATACCACCCTTTGGTTACATAAATAGACACCACTTACCTGTCCCACAATCCACTGGCGATCTTTGTACAATTGCGGCACTGGTCTTTGCCATCTTCCCCTCTCTCTCTCTCTCTAACGGGCCGTTTGGTGCTGCCAAGAACGCATGTTCCCCATGCGCCCGCACGCTCCCGCACAGGTCAGGTTCACTCCCGACGGTATCAGTTGGCAGCCAGCCAGGGACAGAGGAAGATGGCGGTGACCAGTGCCGCGGTCCCCCCAAGATCGCAGCTAGATTGCGGGAGAGGTAAGTGGTGTTTATTTATGTAACCCCCCTGCCCTGTTTCAGTGCTTGGTTAGGGTGGCAGGACAGGGGGAATTGAAAAAATGAACAATCTGACTGGACAGGTCCTTTAAAAAAACACTACATGTTCCCGCTCAACTTGGCCTAGAAAACTCACTTCAGTTTTTAGGTGACTTCCACTCAGGCACTTTCTGTGACATCACCCATAACTGTCTCTCTTCCCTCTTGTTTCAACCCCCACACTAATAGAATGGTAAATCTTTGTAATAAGGGAGTGATTCATTTTTATTTGCCAAGCTGGGTGTAACATTTACGAACATTCTGAACTGTTTATGAATACACAAACTGGCTTAATCCTCTTCTAAATAGTCTTAAACAAACAGCTTGAAAGTTAATCAAAATAAAGATTTATTTCCATTTTATACTGTTTGATTAGCATCAGGTCTTGTTAAATTTCATTTCAAGTTGAGATTTCACTTAGGCATCTGATCACTGATTACAGCAGTACAGTCTGATTGTATTTACAAGTCGTTATCTTTTCAAGATATGTTGGTATCATTGACAAAATACACATCAAGTCTAATAATACAGTAAGTTTTGCTGCAAGGTAGATATGAAGCCCTTTACAGTGAACTGATGCTTAAAGTAGCGCTCGAGTTAAAGGAACAGTCCAGGCGATGGCAATAATAAGGCAGCAAGGAACGTCTGTCCCTTGGGCCTCTCCTACATTTAACTGCAGTGCGCAGTAGATGCTGTGCTCCGATGTTCGCCCCTGTTTTCCTTGAAGTAGACCAAAACCTACAGAGATCAGCCCAGGAATCTATAACATTTCAGGGCCGATTGATACCCTACCCCCGGGGCACCCAGAATCAAGATGCCCCCGCTGTGTAAAAGCCCCCTGGTTGACCATAAACCTTCTTTCACAGTCCAACGGCGCATGTGTGAGCAGCAACCACATCCCCGCAATCCCTCTAGCAGGCATATGTGAATGGCCAGCGCGGGCACACTCCCTGTTAGAGGGTAGTGGGTGATGCAACTGTCAGTGTTCTCAGATCCTATCGTATTAGATGAGCTCTTGGATGAAGGGGCTTGAGCGCGCTGACTGGACGACCAGCCGTGCATGCATCAGGAACAGGTGAGTTTGTTCTGGTGACTTGAAACTGAAATCTGTGCCCGCATTCGGTACAAACCCTGGAAGAAGGCTCATTGCCTGCATAGCCTGCATAGCAGCCAATCAACCTTCTTCTTGCCCTATTCTGGGCATGGATGTGATTGGCCAGGTGGAACACGTGAGCCTGCTGTATAAAAGGCAGGGCCCGCGTCCCACTGATCTCGCTGCCACTCTGTTATAGATAGGGACAGGTTGCTGGCTGCTTCTGAGGGACACATAGTCAGTTGTCTATTGTTAGTGAGTATACACTTCCTCAAACCATTTGGGTGTCAGGGTAGTATAACAATGGTTAGTGGAGTATACACTTGCACAAACCACTTTGGTGTTTAATAACAATTGTTAGTGGAGCATACGTTTGCACAGTTAGTGGAGTGGGTGTAAGAGGATGTCAAGGGTGATGGTGAGGTCCTAGACCCAATGTGGATTGAAGGCCATCAGGGTTCAGATATGAGGTGCTGGTCACACAGCTCCAAGCAATCAGCAGAAGATGAACGGTGCAAACCATCGCGCTAAGCCCACCAAAGCTGCCCCAAAGGATCTCACCAGTGTGGATTTTTTTCAAGCAGTACACAGACGACAAGACATGGGTCATGTACACTGTACATGCTGTGCCAACAGTCCCTGAAGCTGGGACTCATACACCATCGTCAGCGCTACCATCCACATCGTTTGCCTGCTGGAAAACACCCTTCAGGCCATGACGGAGGATGAGGCGGTGGCACAGGAGGAAGCAGAGGAGGAAGAGTACCAGCCAGCCAAGGTGGTTATGATCATTGTGGCCTGTGTAGCACTTCACAATTTTGCTTTGCTAGAGTAGGTGCCTGCCTACCTGGACCTGGAAACCACCGCAGCTGCTCAGGATGTGTCGGGGAGGCCGATTCATTAATAGCGCCAGGTAGCGACAGATGAGCGACAGTAGTGTTATTTTCACAGCGCACGCTAGTATTCGCTGTGCTTGGCCATTGTTCGGCTGTTGACAGTCGGTGTGCGGTAATGTTGAATACGGGGTTAGGAGTCGCTGTTTGACAGGTTCCGCGCTGTATGGGAGCGCATGACAGCGAATGGCCATAGCGAACGGCTCCCAGCATATTCATTAACAAATCACGCTCAAAAAATTCTCGCACTGTGAAATGCTTGTTTAAACCCCAGAGCGCTGGCGGCGATGGGTTAAAAGTAGTTTTTTAACCCCCAAACAACCATATTTAAAAAAAATGTTTTTCAAAACATTTTGTAATATGAATACATTAATATCAGACCTGTAATATCAATTCTGCACAAATTTTTTTTTTAACCTTAAAAAAAATATCTAACATTGCAGAAGTGGTCACAGAATTTTTGACGTTTAAAAAAAAAAAAAAAAACATTAATAGCAATTAATTATGAATATTTAAAGATTGTTCCATTGAAATGCATTGGAGAGCGCCAGGTAGCGAGAGGTCATACCTGTCGCTGTTCAAGGTCGCTCGCTGGCGCTGTGGAGTGAGGCTGGAATAATGATGAATGATTTGCTATCTGGCGCTCTGTCAGTCGCCAAGCAGGATCGGCTTGATAAATGTGTGATTGCGGAGGGGAGCCGGCGTACTCGTGGCGGTGACCGTCATTACTGTTCGCTCACCATTCGCTACCTGGCACTATCCCTTGTTAAATAAGGGCCTGAGTATCTCTATTCTGGGACCCAGAGCTGTGCTGGCAAGTCAGTACGCCAGCACCTGCTGGACTCTTCTTTAGTTAATTTTCGTCTGCTTAGTTTTTGGTTTGGTTGTTTTCTTTTGTTTTTGCTGCTGTGCTCCCCATTGTTACTGTTTTTTTATGACTAAAAACATAAAAAACAATTTGTTTTTTATTTATTTTAGGAACAACAACAATGTCCCCCGGAAAAGTGTGGTTGCACTGTGCACCTTCAAAACACAATTTCAAAGCAATAATTGTTTGGCCCTCTGCCTCAAAAAAGAAGTAGAGGAATGGCTCACATCTAATGAGGAGGTGGCCTGGTCCTCCCGGTTTGGTGGCTGTCTTGCCTCTAGTATGCTTATTCTGTCACTGCCTTTGGCTAAGCAGGGCCTCTAAAAGTCTTTGCTGTTCAGCCATCCTGCAGCCAGGTCCTCGTGGATCTGTGTGCCAGTTTACCACGCAATTCTATGATACCTAGTCGTGTTTCTGCAGACTGAGGAGTTGTTTGCCTACATCATTGGAACCCTGCATGCGGGGATGCCACTGGGCACTGGGTGTAGGTGTCCTCAGTAGAATGGGTGATTTCTGTGATGGGATGTTGGGCTGCTGCAGCTGCTGCACCTGGGATTCCTTACCCCTAATTTTTTAGAAACTTCTTGATCTTTGGCCTCCGGCCTCGCGCTAGTGACCCTGCGTTAAATCTGTAGCCAGATCTCATAACCCACTGCTTTGGGCGTAGAACGGGACCCTTGGTCACAGTTGATCAAAATTGTGGGAAACCACCAACTGTGCCTCATTGAATGCCCACTCAACTTTCGCTGTGTCAGCTGATGGCAGCTATGTGTGGCAACAGCAGTCCAATCTGCTGACTGGGTTGGGCAGTGGAGCACGAGACACTGCGGCCACTCCCAGGCCTGAAATGGGGGGTGTTTTCAGGCTGGCAGGTGAACGGGCAATGCAGGCAGTGGCTTGGCTGCTCCACACTGAACTCTTGACTTGGCTTTGCAGTGGCTTGGCCTGTGTGGCCAAAACATGCATTGACCTGCTGCACATGTGGGAGATGTGAGCCACATATTTTTAAAGGGCAACCATTGCTGTGAGAAGTGTCACGCCACAATAATGTGAACGTTAGTGGACATGTGTAGCCAAACTAGGCACCAACATAATTGAAGAAGAAGCAGCAGATCCTGACTTAGACTGGTGGGGAACACTTACTACAGTATCTGGACATGTTACTTGTGTTTTTTCCATGCAGACATTCATGAGGAGAGGTATGACTTCAAGACCAATACCCACACCAAGAGGACGTTGGCGTTAAAGGTTGTAGACCACCTGAATGGGCAAGGCTTACACGCATACCCAAATCATGCAGCATTGATTGGACCTGAAGAGACAGAAGATGCCTCAGGTGAGACAGTTTTTCTGCTAGACCTTTCCATGTAAGTGACTGCTACATAGCAAAGTTGTCCATTAATGCAGAGCTGTGTTACATAATTGTGCTTATCTTCTGGAGTTTAAGTTCCGAAGGTGAACCACTGCCTAGGCACAGACTGGGTGTGCGTGTAAGGCATCACACCCAAGACTGCTAACGTCCTCCTCCTCTTCGGAAGCCCTGGACCAAGGCCAAGAGGAAGAGGCACAGGTGTTGGGCTTTTAGTCCCAGCTACAGGCCGAGAAGTTAGGACATCCGATAACCAACACACACCTCAAGGCAAGGAACTCAGAATGTCTGATAGGTGTTGGTGTTTTGTGCTTCTCCAGCTTTACAGACTCATTGGACCTGAGAGAAATGGCAGAAATGGCGCCACCGCGCTAATCTCAAAAGATGGCGTTGACCTATATGTGTAATGAGAATTATAGTCCTCTTCATAGATATGCAATTGCTGTCTTTGTAGATGGGCGGTCCACCTTACAGTTATGTGCTTTGATATTTTGGAGCCGGCTCTGTAATGCTGCTACTTAATTCTGTTGTATAGTTGTGTTTTCTGTCTTGACTGAAAATATAAATAAAGAATTAAAAAAAAAAAAGAAATGGCCCACCTAAGGCTGGACCCTCACACGATGAAGGCATAGCGCCAAGGCAGAGATTGGCTCTCTAAAATGGGGAACAGGCTGGCTGCGAAGCAGGCTGGCTTTAAAGCTGGAACCCAAATTATGTGGCCATTTCAAAATAATTATAGAGAGTTTTAAAAGTTTCTACAACTTTGCACATTGTTGCCTTATGTACAAACCCCCAAACATGTAGTGTTTTTACTGTTTAAAAAAATACTTTTATTATTTATTAAAAAAAATTAAAGGAACATGAAGCAGCGTGGTGTGGTGAGTCATACTGGGGGCACAAATGACATGGAATGCCCTCAAAGGAATCACAATAACAAGGAAGAACCAAATGGACCAACAGTCAAAAATGACATAAACCAATCTTTCAGGGTACTCTAGTCCCCGCACTCCATTTTTTTTAGTACTTCTAGTACTACTAGTTCTGACATGTCCTTCTTGCGCACTGGTGCCCAGAACTGTACACAATATTTCATATGGGGTTTGACAAGTGACTTGTACAGAGGTAAAATGATGCTCTGGTCGTGGGCACCTATGCCTCTATTAATGCACCCCACAATTCCTGTTTGCATTGGCAGCTGCTGTCTGGCATTGATTACTACAGTTAAGCTTATTGTTAACTAAAACCCCTAGGTCCGTTTCCATTGTTTTACCAAGCTTTTCTTTATTTAGTGTGTAATCATGGCACAAATTTCTCCTTCCCATGTGCATAACCTCACATTTATCTGTGTTAAACTTCATTTGCCATTTAACTGCCTATGCTTCTGATTTATCTAAACCTGTTTGTAGCTGACTGCTGTTCACTTTTGTGTTAATTCCTTTACACAGCTTAGTATCATCTGCAAAGATTGAGACTTTACTGTTTAACCCTTTAAGTGCCAGGCTACCTGGAGTTTTTGTCACCCTCTGTTGCCAGACCACGTTTCACTATTTTGTGCTACACATGTTCACACAACTGCGATTTTTGAAGGGATTTCCCAGGAAAATTATATGTTGTTTTTTTCAGCCTCAATATGAAATGTCTTGTTTGGCCTTTTTTTAGTGTATTCTCAATACTACTGGATGAAATATGTGCAAAAAAATACAAAAAAATCTATTTTTTACAATTTGTAGTGTTTTTTGTAATACAAATTGTAAGTTTGTTAAATAAATAATATCTTATTGCCTGTGAAATCCCAATTTCTCCCAGTTACAGTGGTACTACATATGTATTGGTAGACACCCTTTCCTGCCCAGGAGACTCCCCCAAACTGAAACAGCGTTTTAGAAGAATTCAGATAAAGTACAACTATGCTATGCGCACCTTGCAGTTTTTCAAGAAAAACAACCCTTTACATTTGAAATACCTCCAAGATACCTCCTCTAAGAAATATATATTCTCTGGAAGAACACACCTCAAGCTCTCTAGGCATACCAGACTTGTTGACGTGGGCTTAGTTTTCTGGAAGTAATCCTTCAATGAATTACTTAAAAAAAAAGAAAAAATAAGAATCAAAGGCACGTTTTCCTAAAAAAACCTATATGCAAACAAGAAAAAACAAGTTAAATCTGAAAAAGCAAGGTCCCTCGAACAGAACAATACCCAACATGCAAAGGTACTGTTAAGGGAAGAGTTGCCAAACACCCCAAAGTAAAGCATGTGCGTAATGATAATTTTACTTGAAAATCTCAGCTCTTCAGAAAAAAGTGCGCACCTTGCTCTTTTTCAACCAAAACACCCTTTACATATATTAACTGAAAGTACACATGTTAGGCTTTCTAAGCCTACCAAGCTTGTTGTAGTGGGATTATTTTTCTGGAGTAATCCCTCGAAGAATTCTTAGGTTGCACAGAGTTAAAAAAGCAGAATAAAAACATGTTTTCCTAAAATATCAATATGCAAATAAGAAAAAACAAGTTAAATCTGAAATTGTATTTGAATTTTAAGGGTTAAAAACCTTTAAAAATCCCCCAAAAATGACACGGGCCCCCCTTACCCATCATAACCAGCCCGGGACCAGCTATGGGGGCTTGTAGAACAGGGCACAGGCTCTTCTGCCCCCCTGGTCTTTGGGGAGGCAGGTAATTGGGGAGCCAAGCCCCCAGCCTTGGGAACTGGTATAGGGATCTCATGGATCCCTTTCCAATTGACAAGGGGTTAACAGTAAAAATAAACACACACATAAGAAAAAAAAATTACATTTATTAGTTTTTTTTTTCTCTACTCACCTCCGATCCTCTGCTGTCCCCCACTAAGCATGTCCGACGAAGCTTCAATGACAGCTGTCGGCCGATTGATGGAGGGGGGACTGGGGGAGAGAGAGATCACAGCCCTCTCGCTGCTCAAACCTTCCTCCTCCAAACACCCAGAGCGACTGAGCTTCTCGGGGCGGATGCGAGGTCCCGGGTGACGTCATCTAGGGCAGGGCTAGCAGCCGGCAACCCAGGAAGTGAGGAAGAGGGCAATTTCTCACCATCTCCTCACCACCGAAGAGCCTGGGGGGGGGGCAATCGGAGGCCTACCGGTGAAGAGGAGACCCGGCAGGAGGTATCGCGACCGCAGGTGAGTAAATGTTTTTTTTTACAGTTAACTGCGGCAGCGGCTGAAGGAGAATTCAGCTCATAACTGACCCTTGTGGTACTCTGTTAGTGATGATGACCCAATCTGAGTATGTACCATTGATTTTTCCCCAGTCTCAAGCATTTTCATCTTTTGTACCAGTCTTTTATGTGGCATAGTATCAAATGCTTTAGAAATGTCAAGATATATGACTGCAATGACTCCCCCGGTCCAATCTTGAACTTATCTCCTCATAAAAACTGATTAGGTTTGTCTGGCAGGAGCCATTCCTTATAATCCCATGCTGACATGGAGTAATAAGGTCATTTTCACCGAGATACTCCAGGATAATAGGTTTGATTCAGAGAGACAAAAAATAACCTTTCGTTTTTGTGTCGATCTGTTTTTTTCTTTTTTTTTTAAATGTTCCCGCTCTCATATGAGTGTACGAGCGATTCTATGCATGCATTGCTATCCTTCTGTAAAGTCTTTGTCCGTTCGTATGCCAGAGTACGAGTACATTTTCCAGCGTTAGTTTTCCGTTTTCTTTTCTCATGTTACAACGTAGGCTTTAGTTTTTGCCCTTTTTCCATCGTCTCCTCCCACGAATCTTTTACGTTTCTCATTAAATTCTGTTTTCATTTTTCAATAAATAATCGTCCAGACGAAAATCCTTACGCCTGCGCACTACAAACTTAACTCATTAAAGTGGTCGCCTACATATTTGCTTCACTCACTTCTGCTACAATGCTTAGCTAAATCACTTTGCGCTTTCCTTCTTCTTCCATTTATGACCCCTCAAACTCACCTAAATCACTTTGCGCTTTCCTTCTTCTTCCATTTATGACCCCTAAAACTCACCTAAATCACTTTGCGCTTTCCTTCTTCTTCCATTTTTGACCCCTAAAACTCACCTAAATCACTTTGTGCTTTCCTTCTTCTTCCATTTATCACCCCTAAAACTCACCTAAATCACTTTGCGCTTTCCTTCTTCTTCCATTTATCACCCCTAAAACTCACCTAAATGACTTTGCGCTTTCCTTCTTCTTCCATTTATCACCCCTAAAACTCACCTAAAACACTTTGCGCTTTCCTTCTTCTTCCATTTATCACCCCTAAAACTCACCTAAATCACTTTGCGCTTTCCTTCTTCTTCCATTTATCACCCCTAAAACTCACCTAAATGACTTTGCGCTTTCCTTCTTCTTCCATTTATCACCCTTAAAACTCACCTAAAACACTTTGCGCTTTCCTTCTTCTTCCATTTATCACCCCTAAAACTCACCTAAAGCACTTTGCACTTTCCTTCTTCTTCTTCCATTTTTCACCCCTAAAACTTACCCAAATCACTTCCCGGTTAGGTTCTTCTTCTATTTTTCTCCCCTAAAACTTACCCAAACCACTTCGCGGTTAGGTTCCTCTTCTATTTTTCACCCCTAAAACTTACCCAAACCACTTCGCGGTTAGGTTCTTCTATTTTTCTCCCCTAAAACTTACCCAAACCACTTCGCGGTTAGGTTTTTCTTAAATTTTTCACCCCTGAAACGTACCCAAACCACTTCCCGGTTAGGTTCTTCTTCCATTTTTCACCCCTAAAACTTACCCAAACCACTTCGCGGTCATGTTCTTCTTCCATTTTCAGCCCTAAAACTCACCTAAATCACTTTGCGCTTTCCTTCTTCTTCCATTTTTCACCCCTAAAGCTTACCCAAACCATTTCGCGGTTAGGTTCTTCTTCCATTTTTCACCCCTAAAACTTACCCAAACCCCTTCGCGGTTAGGTTCTTCTTCCATTTTTCACCCCTAAAACTTACCCAAACCATTTCGCGGTTAGGTTCTTCTTCCATTTTTTCCCCTAAAACTTACCAAAAACACTTCCCGGTTAGGTTCTTCTTCCATTTTTCAACCCTAAAACTTACCGAAACCACTTCGCGCTTTTCTTCTTCTTCCATTTTTCAACCCTAAAACGTACCCAAATCACTTCGCGGTTAGGTTCTTCTTCCATTTTTCACCCCTAAAACTTATCCAAATCACTTCGCGGTTAGGTTCTTCTTCCATTTTTCACCCCTAAAACTTACCCAAACCACTTCACGGTTAGGTTCTTCTTCCATTTTTCAACCCTAAAACTTACCGAAACCACTTCGCGCTTTTCTTCTTCTTCCATTTTTCAACCCTAAAACGTACCCAAATCACTTCGCGGTTAGGTTCTTCTTCCATTTTTCACCCCTAAAACTTATCCAAATCACTTCGCGGTTAGGTTCTTCTTCCATTTTTCACCCCTAAAACTTACCCAAACCACTTCACGGTTAGGTTCTTCTTCCATTTTTCTCCCCTAAAACTTACCCAAACCACTTACGATCATCTGAATCTTCATCAAATATTTCTCGGCCCATTCGTTTCGTGTTAATATATTTTGTAAATTAAATGACACTGAAACTGTTTTTTTTTTTTTAATTCACAAATGCCTTGTTTTTTTTAAAGAGTATTCATAAAAAGTTCTACTTTTTTTTTAATTAAAAAAAATTCTACATTTAAAATGTAAAAAAAAAGAAAAACTTTTTACAATAAAAAACTATATACATAGCAATGGCAGGACCCAGAACATTAGTCTTCATCTGTGGTCCCCAACGAGTCACGCAGCTCCTGCATGTCGGCCACCAACTCAAAGACCCTTTCACTCATTGCTGCCATTCTGGCACGTGTGGTCCCTGTATAAAAAGAAACAAACATTATTTGTTGGCAAATACAAGTTTCTCACCTGTGGATGTTTTTTTTTTTTAGATGGGAAGCTAACTAATGACGCCATATGTCATTATGCTAAGTAATTATTCTAAGGAAGTGGGCATTTGTCATTATGCTAATGCCATTGACTATGGCTTTAGGTATCTTGGTGATCATGTCAATTACCACATTGTCAAAAGAATGACATTACAACTTACTTCGTTGGTGGCCGACGTGTGCGGCCCTGGGTTCTGGGCCCTGCCACTGCTGGGAAGTTGAGGCTGTAGAGACATGTCAAATAGGGTCACTTCTAATGTCTTAGTCAACAGTAAGCAAATGACAATTTCAATGTGTGTGTGACATCACTCACCTTCTCCATGTGCCTCCTGGGCCTGATCTGCTGCAGACTCTCCCACAGATCCTTTACTCGCTACATTAACATCTAGAAAAAGAGATTAAGGGAATCAGCTTTGTTTTAAATAGCATGTATGTGTGTGCGCTTACATGAAGAGTCACATACCAGAGGCTAACGGCTCCATCGCTGGGTACGACTCCCTGCCCACGCCGTGACGCCCCTCCTCTGTAGAAAGGTCCAGGGGCTGGTCGGAGGCCACTACAGAGGAGGGGTAGGAACGTCGCCCTGGAGATCCACCACCTTCACTTTGTGCTGCAGAATCATGCAGCACTGGTTGGTCTGTGCGCCTCCGGGTGCGTCGGATTCGGTACTCCATTTCCAGCACTAGAAAAGAAAAGCATTTATAAATAAAGGCCTACCTTCTGTATTAGTTACATCTAGCATGCAATCGCTATGTACTTACTTGGGAAATGGAGTTCGAAAAATCGTCGCACCCGGGGCATGTGGAGCCGTTTCAGGTCCGACCAATGCTGCATGACCTGCGTATGGGTGAAGGTGGTGTCCATCTCGTGCTAGATCCTGGAAACGATCTCCAGGGCGACGGTCCTCTTCTCAAAAGAGTTGGGCAGGTAGTCGTACCTGCGCTGAAGCATTGTCTAAAAAACACAAAATAAACGTTTCTTCCTTAAGGCCTAGGCATGCATTTAGATGGCAAATCAAAGGCATTAAAATACACTTACGAGCATAATCAGCTCTTCTTGTTGGCGGGTGAAGATCGTGGGCGCCATATTTCTTCTTGTCTGCAGCAGATAGGTAATGCCCCAGCGGTATCCGGGTTCCGCACGGCCAGACAAATGGCCGTGCGTACGCGAACGCGTAAGCGTCATACCCAGACATTAGTATTTAAAGGGTCCTGGACCCACAGCTCATTCTCAACATTATGGCACCCAAAAAAGCCGTCGGGAAGGCAAAAGCAGGCAAGGAGGGCAGCAGCAAAATGCAAGAGCGGCGCGAGGAGGCTTCTTCAGGGCCGACCACTCGCTCCAAAATTCCAAGGCTGAAGGTGCGGGAAACCCGCAGTGGCCAGGCCAAGGCGACAATACAAACAAAGTCTGCTAAGGCACCAACAACCAGCAAACCAAAGGAGGCAGCGACGAAGGAGAAGCCCCAGGCCACCAAGCAGACAGGTACGCCCGCAAAAAAGGCCACTAAGAGGGTGAGAAGCCCCAGCCCACAAAAAACCCCATCCCCTCCTCCCCGGACGACCACATCCGTTCTCCAAGACTGCTCTGCTGGCAAGGCCAGTAAAAGCCACAGGGCAAGAAGCCCCATCCCCCAAAGCTCAGCATCTCCACATACACGTGGAAAAAGCGCCCATGGAAAGAGTAAAAGCCACTGGGCCAGAAGCCCCAGCCCCCAAAGCGCAGCATCTCCACATACACGTGGAAAAAGCGCCCATGGAAAGAGTAAAAGCAACCGGGCCAGAAGCCCCAGCCCACCAAGCTCACCATCACCACAGACACGTGCAACTACCTCCCAGGGGCATGCAAGCACAAGTCTCAAGGGCGCACAGAGGCACAGGGCAAGAAGCCCAACAACATCAAGCACACCCTCTCCTCCTCGGCCACATTTGCCACCGGCACAGGTGGCAAGGCACTCTCCATATGCCACATCGACACCTGCAAGTTCAGTGGTCACCCAGACAAGGACCCCAAGTCCACTTCCAAGTCCAGTACATTCTTTATCCAGCCACCTGTCCAACATTGCTACCCAACACAGCCAGCCCAGAATGTCCCCCGAATTGCCTCTAACCACAGATGAGCCCGAACATCAAGCAATAGGGTGGACATTGCGCCGAGGCCAGTTAAGTGGCAGGTTTGGGGAGGCCCAAACTCTGGCATTGGCTAGTGGGCTCACCTTACATTATGATGAACTATATGGGCGAAAATCCAAAGCAACCAGCAAATTGCGCAAAGCAGAAATTTTAGAGGAGCTCACCAGACAGGTCAATGCAGCGGGGGAGGAGCTCAAAGATGTGGAGCAGATTCAACGCAAAATATCGGACCTGAAGTATGCAGCACGGAAGAAAGAAAATAAACGGCGCAATTACAGGTACATATATGATTTGTGCATTTGTCTGCTTCTTGTATTGTCAACATTTTCCTACATTTGCCAAACTATATTTTTCAGCTTACAAACTGGCGGAGGCTTCTCCACTAAATTACAATTTACCAGAGCTGAGGTGATCATGGGCCTGATACATCCCGTGGCCTTAGAGGGCCACTTGGGGTGACGAAACACGGACATCCCTACTATTCTAGCAGGTTAGTAATGTTAGTGTGTATGTGAAATGTTTTAAACCTGTAAAATGAGGCTCACAGGCATATATGAACACATACCCCTAGGGAGTGTCTTGTAGGGGAGGTTACAGTTTTAGCAGGGTGTGTAATGTTTGTGGAATGTTCATTTTCTAATTTGCTAGGCCATACATGACCTTGGACAGTATATATGGTCACTATTAAAGTCTTAATATTTGCAAAGGACTGCCTGTTATGTGATTCTACTCAATCATATCCAACACTTCCTTCTTTGTCTTTAGGCCACTTGGGTTTGAGCTGTGCTTTGGTCTCAAATGCTTGATCTGGGGTCAGGGAAAGGTCTACATAGTAAGAATGCCCACCAGCATACTCCTAAGGAAAATGTTCTTTGCAAGCGTAGTGTGGGTCCCTAATGGCCCTTTAGGGATGTGTGAAGCCTCATAACATGCAGTACATGCATGTTTGTATTATTTAAGGTGACCAATGTGTATGTACAGGGTGACTCATACATAACAGATAATGACATTCATAGTGAAGGTCAACTTGGACCGTTGGGGGAGTTGCCATTCCTGCTTGCCCACGTGTTTTATAGAAGCATATGTAGTAATACAGATCATCAATACATATTTGGGTGTTTACGTGCCTTTTTTTTTACATTACAGCCCAGCATCAACCCTCAGCTAGTGTGGAAGCCTCATCCAGTTGGACCACGCCGTCAACTTCCGTGCTGCCTAGGAGCCAGGACCAGATATATACGGTAAGTGTATTTTGCTGAATCTGCTGATGCATGTGAATGAACATGACTTATTGGCCTAACAAATATATTTAGGGCCCGAACTGAACCTTTTTTTCCACATGTCCCAACAGACCCACACACTGATGGAGGAAATCCAGGAGATGGAGGAGGATGCCACCTTGATGGGACCTTCACAACAGACCCCCCCTGGAACATAATCTGCAACTGTCCCAACATGTTTCTTCACCAGATCCTCTGCAGCAGAGTGAAGCTGGCCGCATGCTGCCAGGCCATCGTGGGCAGCATGCAGAGACTGAGCCTACAGTCCCCAGTGGTAGGTCTGCTGCAGAGAATTTGGCAAGCACATCTGTGGCTGTTGGTCGGCCTAGACGTCCATCATCTGCAGGCGCTTCAACCCGGGGAATTGGGAGGCGTAGTCAGCTACGTCGCCCAGTTTCCCAGGGGAGGCGCGTGCCAATCATGGAGTCAGCATGGCACCATGAGAGGCGTTTATTACGCCAACTAACTGAAAGAACCACAGAGCAGCATCATGCACAATTAGAGACCTTAAATAATACATTAAACACCATGCTGGCAGAATTTAGGTCGACCAACAGCCACATGGCCACCTTATCTACTAATTTCACAGCCATGCTTGAGGAAGTTTGAACTAGCAACACCCACATGGCCACCTTAACTAGTAATTTCAGTGGCATGTTGGATGAAACTCGAACAACCAATAGACACATGTTGGAACAGTTGCAGATTATGAATGCCACACATGCCCAGGTGATGGGCCACCTCCAAGGCCCACCACCAGGGTTTTATGGGCATCAACCATTTTAACACCTATTTTCCCTGTATCTGCTCCACATCTTTCCTCTACATCTCTACTGTATTGACCTGTCTGGTGAGCGCTACCAATATAGTCTTTTTGTATGGCTTTGCTTGTATGCTTTGGATTTTTACCCATATAGCTCATTAGAGTGCTGAGATAGCCCATTAGCCAATGCCTGAGCTCAATACTCACTGAACCTGCCACTATAGCTGTTGCGCTGCAGGCTTTGGCCTACTTACATTGCTTCTGGCTCATCCTGTTTGTAGGCATGATTGGGGGACATTCTGGGCTGGCAAACTACTACCTTGAACCCTGGCAGAGACTGTACTGGACTTGGATTTGGACTGGGGCTTCTTGTTTGGGTGGGCCACTGACTTACAGGCGTGGATGTGGCATAGGTATGGCTGCTTTCCACCTGTGCCTGTGGCAAATGTGGCCAAGCAGGAGAGGGTGTGTATGTGACCATATTTATTACAGGGCAAATATTGACATGCAAATGCTTGCTCCCTATGTCTGTGTATTTTATTTAGGATTTAAACTTCGGCCTGGAGTGCATTACTTGACTCCTGGATGTGGCCAATTGCTAGGTGCCATGATTTGCCAATGTATTTTAATGTTGTACTATGTATGTACATGAAGTATACGAGTGCCCTTCAACTCCAAATTTTCATATTTCAATAAAAAATATTGAATGTGACTTGACATTGAATTGGCCTTAACTGCTTGGCCAGAGGCACTAGGTGTGTCACGGTAGTGGTCTTCTGGGTCCTGGCTGGGAGGGGGGCAGATCCAAATACCGGGGGACACGCTGCATGATGGCATAGTTATGTAAGACACAGCAGGCCAGTATGATGTCTATGATGTTTTTGGGGTCATACTGGAGTGCTCCCCCGGTATGGTCCAAACACCGGAAGCGTGTTTTTAACAGGCCAAAGGCCCTCTCCACAACGGCCCGGGTCTTCCGGTGTGCCCGATTGTAGGCGTCCTGTGCGGCATTCTGTGGCCGAAGGACAGGGCGTCAGCAGCCAGGGAAGTAGTGGATAGCCGGAATCCCCTGAACATACAGATTGCTCTGCTAAAGAAACAGCCTAACACCATCTACTGCATGTTCTGACCCTTTAAACATCCAAAATGGCGGATGAGGGCAAATCAGGCAGACTGCTAACAGGTATAGGCTTAGGACTGTGCTGCTCAGCATTCTTGGATGTCTTACCTTTTCAAGACACCAGATCTGCTTTGTGTGAGTTCTCCTCTACTCAGTAAGTGTCATGCTTCTGAGCAAAGATAGCGGAGACCCTATCATAAAGTCAAGAACAGAATTGCAGCCGAGTGTGGGGAAGAAGAATAAGTAATTTACTAGAAAGTATAAATATATTATTTACTAATTGTGGAAACTCATTTTGTAAGTGTTTGTGCTTTGCTAAAGATCATGGTTAAGGTCCGGTTTCACTTGTCATCAAGGGGTAAATACAGCCATAGCTTCAGACATGGGTCCTAAACTATATTAATTGGCATACATTGAAAAGGGAATGACATTTGCGTCAACTTACCAAGGAGCCATCCACCAGAGAATTCTCCAGACTCAAACCGACAGTACAATCCAGTTCGTCGCAAGATGTACACATCACGGGATGAGCCTGGAAACCCGGCGAGGACGCTAAGGAACCGCATGTCCGGGGCCACCACTGCTTGGACATTCAGTGAGTGGCCCAGTTTGCGGTTCCTGGGAAAAAAGAAAAAAAAAATTAGGCTAGGTAAATTACTCAAACAATAACTCCTAACATCCTCCAAAAAACATGTTGGCCAATACAAATAACACTAACTAAGTACCTAACTATTTTTTAGGCCTACAAAGGATATGTATGTTGGATCAACTAAATATTAACTTTCACATGACAAATTAAGGTCCACATGCAAATGTTTGGCTTTGGGCTACATGAAAAACATTGATGACGCTAAATCCGGCCAAATATATCACATGAACAATTTACAAGGAGGGAATAACAGATATACAGTGTAAGCTATATCACAGGGACTATTTACAAGGAGGGATTAACAGATATACGGTGTAAACTATTTCACAGGGACTATTTACAAGGAGGGATTAACAGATATACAGTGTAAGCTATTTCACGGGGACTATTTACAAGGAGGGATTAACAGATATACAGTGTAAGCTATTTCACAGGGACTATTTACAAGGAGGGATTAACAGATATACAGTGTAAGCTATTTCACAGGGACTATTTACAAGGAGGGATTAAGAGATATTTAAAATACCATTTATGTCAACTATATTAAAAAATGACTGATTGAACTTACCTATAGATGTACTCGTCTGTACTCGCTGCCGGAGGGACTAAGGCAACGTGGGTGCAATCAATGGCACCCATGATGTTGGGCATGTCGGCGATATCATAAAATGCCATCTTAAGTGCGTTCCAGGCTACCATGTCATCCGGGAAAAAAATATATTTCTGACTAATGGTAGCCATGCCTTCCAAAAACTTGGATAGCGCACGGCTCAGCGTAGGCTGGGAGATCCCCACGGAGAGGGCACCCAGCCTCTGGAACGAGCCGTTCGCCAAAAATTGCAGGCAGCAAAGCATCTTGGTCATACCTGAAATTGCTTGCACCTTCCTTGTGGTGTGGGCTAACCATGGCCGCAGCTCACTATACAACTTATGGAGGGAAGCGCGATTAAGTCTGGTCAGCTCGAACAGCTCAACGTCATGCATGCCATCAATATGCATGCGTCGCCGGTGCAATCTGGTCTCGGCCCTGCTGACACATTGAATTTCCATTAGCTGGAGCTCGTGATGCTCCTCCACAAAGGCACACAACTGGTTCATTGCAAGGGTATCCGAGGTCAAAATGGTCCTGTAAGGTGATCGCAAATGAAACGGTTTTATAGGGTGGTGGTCCCTCGGCAATCAGCTCTCTGAATGAGACGCAAGCCGATACCAATAACATAAGTTATCTGAACGAACGCAAAATATCATATTTTGATTTTGATCCAAATTAACGCAAATGATCCGATTTGCTTTCGTTCTTCGAAAGCACATATACGCATTAGCCCGAACGTTCGTACGAATGAACGAAAAAAACTAATAAAATGACAAACACACAAAAAAACTTTCACAGACAGCTACGAAAGTGCCTCTGAATCGAGCCTAATATCCCCTAAAAAATCATCAAACAGTTTGCCCACCACAGATGTTAAACTTACCGGTCTGTAGTTCCCGGGTTCCCCCTTAGACCCCTTTTTGAATATTGACACCACATTTGCTAGGTGCCATTCCCTTAGAACACCCCTGTAATTATTTAATCCAGAAATATTAGAAATAATGGCTTGTCTATTACTGTAAATAACTCCCTTAAAACACGGGGATGTATACCACCTTGTCCCGGGTATTTATCAATTTTTATCTGCTTGAGATGGTGCTGCACTTCTTCCTTGGTTAGACAAGTGACATTTAATGGAGAGTTTGGGTTATTGCTCTGCATTTCACCTGGTATGTCACATTCTTATGTAAATATGGAAGCAAAGAAGATGTTTAGTAAATTTGCTTTCTCCTCATTCCCCTCTATTAGGCCCACACCCTCAGGTTTGCATATTTTACTGTTTATGCAGCTAAATAGCTTTTTGGGGTCAGTTTAACTTTCTTTGGCGATTTCCTCCTCCAGCTTTGCTGGCCGTATTTTTTGTAGTTTTGTAATGCTTCTACAGTCCCTTCCTGCTTTAAACACCTTTTTTTGTTGTTTATTGTCCCCTAACCTTTTTGTTTAGCCACATTGGTTTACTCTTGTTTCTAAATTGAGGATTTCTTTGAAAGTATCCCAGTTGCTGCCCATGCTTTTGTTTTTAAGGACATTTTCACAGTCAGTGCTGTTTAGGACATCTTTAAGGTGGTCAAACTTTGCCTTTCTGAAGGTCTGCATTTTTGTGGCTCCATGATAAGGCACCCTATTTGCTAAGTGGAAATTAATAATATTATGATCACTTTCCAAGGTGTCCCCTAACCTGTACCTTTGTTACTTTGTCTGGTACATTGGTTAGTATTAAGTCCAAAATGGCTCTCCCCCTTGTTGGAGCTTGTGCTTGTTGGGAAAGGTAGCCATCTTTTGTTTTATACAAATAAAGTTTACTTTTATGAGATCCACAGGCTTTAGCATCCCAGTCTATATCTGGGTAGTTTAAGTTTCCCATAATAGCTATATAGCTATATCTGTTTGCCTTAGCATCAGGTTTTCTGTGGATTCAGAAATACCTGGAGGCTTGTAGCAAACTCCTATCAGTATTTTATTTTTGTTTCTCACTCCATGTATTTCTACCCATACAGACTCCACATGGTCATTTCCGTTGCACATATACTCCTGCAGAGTGGGCTGTAGAGAGGATTTTACAAACAAGCTGATTTTTCTGGTCTCTCCTAAACACACAGTAAACCCTGTAGGTTAACTGCCCAGCCATAGCTTTCATCCAACCATGTCTCGGTTACCTCCTCTGTCATTTTGTTCTTCTGTTATTATCAGTTCTTGTTCATGCATTTTATTTGTCAAACTTCTAGCATTTGTAAGCATGCATTTCAAATGCTTATAACATTTTTTTATATTGCTCTTATTCCTGCTAGATGTGTCCCCCCCCTCTCCATCCCCAGTTTCATGTCTACAACCACTGTCACTTTCTTTCCTAACTTCCCCTTATTCCTGCTTAAACCCTCCCCCCCCAGTGCTTAGTTTAAATCCTGCTCCAACCTTTTAGCCATCCTCTCCCCCAGAACAATTGCAACCTCCCAAGTGAGGTGCAGCCCATCCCTGCCAAAGAACTTGTAGCCCAATGTGAAGTTGGTCCAGATCTCTAAGAACCCAAACCCCTCCTTTTTTTAATAATAAATCTTTATTGATGCTGACCGGGTCAAAGAGGGTAAACAGAGATGGTCATAAACACTTCGTCAAAACATCAAAGAATACCTGTGGATACAACACAATGGAACGACTTTCGTTTTTCCACTGCTTCACCTGTGGAAACCCAGCACTCTTCTCCTCCTTATTCCCTCCTGTTCAAGTGCTAAGTGTTCTCCCTTTGCGCATGTCCCCCATCCTGCTCAGGCCACCCTGTGTGTGGCCTTACCTTCATCTGATTCTGTAAATACATTCCATTGAACCCAGAGGAACCTATGATCCTCCTCAGCTCGCCTCAGTCCGGCTGTGGGATCCTCCATGTGCCTTACATCTTCTACTCTCTGGATCCATATACCCACAGAAGGTGGCACTGGGTCTCCCCATCGTGCGGGGATACACAGCCAGACGGCATTAATTAGATGAATAAAAGCAGGGCCTCAGGAGTGAGGGGAATAGATTATCCAGTTATCTTGTGAATCCATCTCCCAACCTCTCTCCAGAAGCTCGTAAGGCATCTGGGGTGTTCTGTACCACCAGCTCAGGAGTTTGTAGCCTGCTTTCTGATACTGGTTACTGATTGATGGCCATTGGGTCAGCTCCAGGATTTTCCTCCTGGCCCAGGGAAAAAGAGGTTTTAAGATCCCTCTCCCATGCCCCAACAAAGCTTGGGGCGTAGCCCTCCCCTGGGTCCACCAGCCAAATTAGTGAGAGTGAGCCCTTTGCCGGTTGCACTGATGAACACAACTTTTCAAATGGAGTCAAGTGTCTACCGTATTCTCCTGGGGTGGGTAATCTGTGTAGGAATTAAACGATTTGCATCGCTCTCCAGAATGTCAACCGAGGGGGGTCCCCCAAGCCATCAGTTCCTGAAGTGATTTCCACCCTGCCCCATCCAGGAAGTCTCAGACTGCCCCCCAGTTGATCAGGCATGAAGTCCAGCGCCCCGAAACCGGGTTGAGACGGGAGGGGGAAGGGGCAATGTTCTCCTTCGGAGTGTGCCTACCCTGAGCATCGGGCCAATTGTCGGATGGGACCAGAGCATGCTGGGGATGTTGCCTGTGGACCATGGAAGGCCTGCCAACGGTACGGGGGCCCACGGCTGTTCCAGCTAAACCCACCGTTTGTGTACCCCATGTCGGTTCCAGTCCACTATCCTATTTAAGTGCGCCGCTGCATAGTATTTTTTGATGTCTGGGAGAGCCACTCCCCTTGGATCGGCAACACCTAAATTGGGTACAGGAGTCAAGGCAGTACATTAATTTTGAGTACATTGCATCTACCGAACCAGGATAGTGTTTTGTCTCTCTCCATATCCTTCCTTATTGCCACAAGCAGCAGGAGAAAGTTGGTCACAAACAGGTCCTTCAGCTGAGGCGTCACCTGCACTCCTAGTCACTTAATTGAGTCTGGGGCCCAGAGGAAGGCGAAGTTGCTCTTGATGCTGTCTAGTACCCTCTGTTGTGCCGAGATATTCAACGCCTCAGATTTCTGTATGTTAATCTTAAAATTTGAGAGGAATGAATACTCCCTGAACTCTTTAAGTAGTTTAGGTATAGATGTCACTGGGTGTGTAATGCAAAAAAACAAGTAATCCGCAAAGGTTGTCATTTTATGCTCTGCACGTCCACTGGTTACTCTCTTTATGTCTGGATTTGCCCTTATACGCCTGAGGAAGGGTTCCAGAGACAAAATAAAGATTATTGGGGATAGTGGGAATCCCCATTATAGTCAGGAGTAGGGATGAGCGAATCGATCCGGACGAACCCGGATTCGATCCGAATTTCAGGAAAAATTCGATTCGGATCGAATCTGAATTTCCCCGCGATTCGATCGCTCGAAGTTTTCCTTTAACATCCATTCATTTACATTTACAGGCATTCTAAGATGGCAGGCGGGACATGTCTGGACATCTATCCCGCGCCAGTGCAAGCTGGGGCAGTCACATGCAGCCTATCAGCAGCCAGCAAGCCCGGTGACGTCACAGCGCTATTTAAGTCGGCCATCTTGCTTTTCCTTCCTCATTTCTCTATTGCATTCGTGAGAGACAGAACGTTGTAGTGAGGGAGAGAGGCAGTTAGACAGGCAGGGACAGACAGGGACAGGCTGGAGACAGGCAGGAGACAGACAGAAAGTCAGCGAAAAACAGGGAAAGGTAGGAAAAATCGGAGGCTGTCACAGGGAGATTTTTTTTTTTTTCATCCAGCCTGAGTGTTACTAGCTCGCTGACTGGCTTTGTTAGCGTTTTCAGGCTGCTTATACTAACTAACTGTGCATATATACTGAACTGATCTTAAGTCTGCTGTGAGGCATCCCATTCTGTGACTACACCAGCCTCTGTTTAAGACCATATAACCATTTGCACTTATTCTAATTGAAATTAGGCCTGATAAAGACACTTTTGCTGTTCATAGCACTACTGGACCCTGCCAGGTGTACTTACTGCTGGTTTTTAGGGCATCCCATTCTGTGACTACAGCAGCCTCTGTTTAAGACCATATAACCATTTGCACTTATTATAATTGAAATTAGGCCTGATAAAGACACTTTTGCTGTTCATAGCACTACTTGTCCCAGGTTCACTGCTGGGTTTTTAGGGCATCCCATTCTGTGACTACAGCAGCCTCTGTTTAACACCATATAACCATTTGCACTTATTCTAATTGAAATTAGGCCTGATAAAGACACTTTTGCTGTGCATAGCACTACTTGTCCCAGGTTCACTGCTGGGTTTTTAGGGCATCCCATTCTGTGACTACAGCAGCCTCTGTTTAACACCATATAACCATTTGCACTTATTATAATTGAAATTAGGCCTGATAAAGATACTTTTGCTGTGCATAGAACTACTTGTCCCAGGTTCACTGCTGGGTTTTTAGGGCATCCCATTCTGTGACTACAGCAGCCTCTGTTTAAGACCATATAACCATTTGCACTTATTATAATTGAAATTAGGCCTGATAAAGACACTTTTGCTGTGCATAGCACTACTTGTCCCAGGTTCACTGCTGGGTTTTTAGGGCATCCCATTCTGTGACTACAGCAGCCTCTGTTTAACACCATATAACCATTTGCACTTATTCTAATTGAAATTAGGCCTGATAAAGACACTTTTGCTGTGCATAGCACTACTTGTCCCAGGTTCACTGCTGAGTTTTTAGGGCATCCCATTCTGTGACCACAGCAGCCTCTGTTTAACACCATATAACCATTTGCACTTATTCTAATTGAAATTAGGCCTGATAAAGACACTTTTGCTGTGCATAGAACTACTTGTCCCAGGTTCACTGCTGGGTTTTTAGGGCATCCCATTCTGTGACTACAGCAGCCTCTGTTTAAGACCATATAACCATTTGCACTTATTATAATTGAAATTAGGCCTGATAAAGACACTTTTGCTGTGCATAGCACTACTTGTCCCAGGTTCACTGCTGGGTTTTTAGGGCATCCCATTCTGTGACTACAGCAGCCTCTGTTTAAGACCATATAACCATTTGCACTTATTATAATTGAAATTAGGCCTGATAAAGACACTTTTGCTGTGCATAGCACTACTTGTCCCAGGTTCACTGCTGGGTTTTTAGGGCATCCCATTCTGTGACTACAGCAGCCTCTGTTTAAGACCATATAACCATTTGCACTTATTATAATTGAAATTAGGCCTGATAAAGACACTTTTGCTGTGCATAGCACTACTTGTCCCAGGTTCACTGCTGGGTTTTTAGGGCATCCCATTCTGTGACTACAGCAGCCTCTGTTTAAGACCATATAACCATTTGCACTTATTATAATTGAAATTAGGCCTGATAAAGACACTTTTGCTGTGCATAGCACTACTTGTCCCAGGTTCACTGCTGGGTTTTTAGGGCATCCCATTTTGTGACTACAGCAGCCTCTGTTTAACACCATATAACCATTTGCACTTATTATAATTGAAATTAGGCCTGATAAAGACACTTTTGCTGTGCATAGCACTACCAGGTTCACTGCTGGGTTTTTAGGGCATCCCATTCTGTGACTACAGCAGCCTCTGTGTAACACCATATAACCATTTGCACTTATTATAATTGAAATTAGGTCTGATAAAGACACTTTTGCTGTTCATAGCACTACTGGACCCTGCCAGGTGTACTTACTGCTGGTTTTTAGGGCATCCCATTCTGTGACTACAGCAGCCTCTGTTTAAGACCATATAACCATTTGCACTTATTATAATTGAAATTAGGCCCGATAAAGACACTTTTGCTGTTCATAGCACTACTTGTCCCAGGTTCACTGCTGGTTTTTAGGGCATCCCATTCTGTGACTACAGCAGCCTCTGTTTAACACCATATAACCATTTGCACTTATTCTAATTGAAATTAGGCCTGATAAAGACACTTTTGCTGTGCATAGCACTACTTGTCCCAGGTTCACTGCTGGGTTTTTAGGGCATCCCATTCTGTGACTACAGCAGCCTCTGTTTAACACCATATAACCATTTGCACTTATTATAATTGAAATTAGGCCTGATAAAGACACTTTTGCTGTGCATAGCACTACTTGTCCCAGGTTCACTGCTGGGTTTTTAGGGCATCCCATTCTGTGACTACA
The DNA here is from genome assembly GCA_027917425.1 of Gastrophryne carolinensis. Lineage (NCBI taxonomy): Eukaryota > Metazoa > Chordata > Amphibia > Anura > Microhylidae > Gastrophryne > Gastrophryne carolinensis. The sequence goes on along the minus strand of CM051234.1, from coordinate 515,889,121 downwards.
GCAGCCTCTGTTTAAGACCATATAACCATTTGCACTTATTATAATTGAAATTAGGCCTGATAAAGACACTTTTGCTGTGCATAGCACTACTTGTCCCAGGTTCACTGCTGGGTTTTTAGGGCATCCCATTTTGTGACTACAGCAGCCTCTGTTTAACACCATATAACCATTTGCACTTATTATAATTGAAATTAGGCCTGATAAAGACACTTTTGCTGTGCATAGCACTACCAGGTTCACTGCTGGGTTTTTAGGGCATCCCATTCTGTGACTACAGCAGCCTCTGTGTAACACCATATAACCATTTGCACTTATTATAATTGAAATTAGGTCTGATAAAGACACTTTTGCTGTTCATAGCACTACTGGACCCTGCCAGGTGTACTTACTGCTGGTTTTTAGGGCATCCCATTCTGTGACTACAGCAGCCTCTGTTTAAGACCATATAACCATTTGCACTTATTATAATTGAAATTAGGCCCGATAAAGACACTTTTGCTGTTCATAGCACTACTTGTCCCAGGTTCACTGCTGGTTTTTAGGGCATCCCATTCTGTGACTACAGCAGCCTCTGTTTAACACCATATAACCATTTGCACTTATTCTAATTGAAATTAGGCCTGATAAAGACACTTTTGCTGTGCATAGCACTACTTGTCCCAGGTTCACTGCTGGGTTTTTAGGGCATCCCATTCTGTGACTACAGCAGCCTCTGTTTAACACCATATAACCATTTGCACTTATTATAATTGAAATTAGGCCCGAGAAAGACACTTTTGCTGTGCATAGCACTACCAGGTTCACTGCTGGGTTTTTAGGGCATCCCATTCTGTGACTACAACAGCCTCTGTGTAACACCATATAACCATTTGCACTTATTATAATTGAAATTAGGCCTGATAAAGACACTTTTGCTGTTCATAGCACTACTGGACCCTGCCAGGTGTACTTACTGCTGGTTTTTAGGGCATCCCATTCTGTGACTACAGCAGCCTCTGTTTAAGACCATATAACCATTTGCACTTATTATAATTGAAATTAGGCCTGATAAAGACACTTTTGCTGTTCATAGCACTACTTGTCCCAGGTTCACTGCTGGTTTTTAGGGCATCCCATTCTGTGACTACAGCAGCCTCTGTTTAACACCATATAACCATTTGCACTTATTCTAATTGAAATTAGGCCTGATAAAGACACTTTTGCTGTGCATAGCACTACTTGTCCCAGGTTCACTGCTGGGTTTTTAGGGCATCCCATTCTGTGACTACAGCAGCCTCTGTTTAAGACCATATAACCATTTGCACTTATTATAATTGAAATTAGGCCTGATAAAGACACTTTTGCTGTTCATAGCACTACTTGTCCCAGGTTCACTGCTGGTTTTTAGGGCATCCCATTCTGTGACTACAGCAGCCTCTGTTTAACACCATATAACCATTTGCACTTATTCTAATTGAAATTAGGCCTGATAAAGACACTTTTGCTGTGCATAGCACTACTTGTCCCAGGTTCACTGCTGGGTTTTTAGGGCATCCCATTCTGTGACTACAGCAGCCTCTGTTTAAGACCATATAACCATTTGCACTTATTATAATTGAAATTAGGCCTGATAAAGACACTTTTGCTGTTCATAGCACTACTTGTCCCAGGTTCACTGCTGGGTTTTTAGGGCATCCCATTCTGTGACTACAGCAGCCTCTGTTTAAGACCATATAACCATTTGCACTTATTATAATTGAAATTAGGCCTGATAAAGACACTTTTGCTGTGCATAGCACTACTTGTCCCAGGTTCACTGCTGGGTTTTTAGGGCATCCCATTCTGTGACTACAGCAGCCTCTGTTTAAGACCATATAACCATTTGCACTTATTATAATTGAAATTAGGCCTGATAAAGACACTTTTGCTGTGCATAGCACTACTTGTCCCAGGTTCACTGCTGGGTTTTTAGGGCATCCCATTCTGTGACTACAGCAGCCTCTGTTTAAGACCATATAACCATTTGCACTTATTATATTTGAAATTAGGCCTGATAAAGACACTTTTGCTGTGCATAGCACTACTTGTCCCAGGTTCACTGCTGGGTTTTTAGGGCATCCCATTCTGTGACTACAGCAGCCTCTGTTTAACACTAGAGATGAGCGAGTAGTATTCGACCGAGCCGGTATTCGATCGAATACTACGCTGTTCGTCATACACGATTTCGATCGAGTACAGCGGCGATGGCGCACTCACAATTCGTTTCCCCTCCCACCTTCCCTGGCGCGTTTTTTACACCAATCACCATGCAGGGGGGGTGGGACAGGTCCTGGGAGGACGCTGGCATCGCAAGAACGGCGTCTACACGCATTGGCTGGAAAAACCATGTGACCTCGAATATACAAAACTCAGCACTTCCTCTTCGTCAGCATTAGCAGCTTGAACTTAGTGAGGGACAGACGCTCACAGCAGGGAAAGACAGGTTGTCACTGGCAGGGCCCCAGAAGCTCGGAATCTCGCATTTACCACCATCTATACCAGCTACCAGAAGACAAGAGAGTCATTAAGAGCCCTTATTAGGGCTACTATGCTGAACGGTATATGGCTCATATGTAGGCAGGCAGGGCCCCAGAAGCTCAGAATCTCGCATTTACCACCATATATACCAGCTACCAGAAGACAAGAAAGTCATTAAGAGCCCTTATTAGGGCTACTACGCTGAACAGTATATAGCTCATATGTAGGCAGGCAGGGCCCCAGAAGCTCAGAATCTCGCATTTACCACCATATATACCAGCTACCAGAAGACAAGAGAGTCATTAAGAGCCCTTATTAGGGCTACTACGCTGAACAGTATATAGCTCATATGTAGGCAGGCAGGGCCCCAGAAGCTCAGAATCTCGCATTTACCACCATATATACCAGCTACCAGAAGACAAGAGAGTCCTTAATCCCTTATTAGTGCTGCTATGTTGAACAGTATATAGCTCATATCCTATGTAGGCAGGCAGGGCCCCAGAAGCTCAGAATCTCACATTTACCACCATATATACCAGCTACCAGAAGACAAGAGAGTCATTAAGAGCCCTTATTAGGGCTACTACGCTGAACAGTATATAGCTCATATGTAGGCAGGCAGGGCCCCAGAAGCTCAGAATCTCGCATTTACCACCATATATACCAGCTACCAGAAGACAAGAGAGTCCTTAATCCCTTATTAGTGCTGCTATGTTGAACAGTATATAGCTCATATCCTATGTAGGCAGGCAGGGCCCCAGAAGCTCAGAATCTCGCATTTACCACCATATATACCAGCTACCAGAAGACAAGAGAGTCCTTAATCCCTTATTAGTGCTGCTATGCTGAACAGTATATAGCTCATATCATATGTAGGCAGGCAGGGCCCCAGAAGCTCAGAATCTCGCATTTACCACCATATATACCAGCTACCAGAAGACAAGAGAGTCCTTAATCCCTTATTAGTGCTGCTATGTTGAACAGTATATAGCTCATATCCTATGTAGGCAGGCAGGGCCCCAGAAGCTCAGAATCTCGCATTTACCACCATATATACCAGCTACCAGAAGACAAGAGAGTCATTGAGAGCCCTTATTAGGGCTACTATGCTGAACAGTATATAGCTCCTATGTAGGCAGGCAGGGCCCCAGAAGCTCAGAATATCGCATTTACCACCATATATACCAGCTACCAGAAGACAAGAGAGTCATTGAGAGTCCTTATTATTAGGGCTACTATGCTGAACAGTATATAGCCCATATGTAGGCAGGCAGGGCCCCAGAAGCTCAGAATATCGCATTTACCACCATATATACCAGCTACCAGAAGACAAGAGAGTCATTGAGAGCCCTTATTAGGGCTACTATGCTGAACAGTATATAGCCCATATGTAGGCAGGCAGGGCCCCAGAAGCTCAGAATATCGCATTTACCACCATATATACCAGCTACCAGAAGACAAGAGAGTCATTAAGAGCCCTTATTAGGGCTACTATGCTGAAGGTATATAGCTCCTATGTAGGCAGGCAGGGCCCCAGAAGCACAGAATATCGCATTTACCACCATATATACCAGCTACCAGAAGACAAGAGAGTCATTGAGAGTCCTTATTATTAGGGCTACTATGCTGAACAGTATATAGCTCATATGTAGGCAGGCAGGGCCCCAGAAGCTCAGAATATCGCTTTTACCACCATATATACCAGCTACCAGAAGACAAGAGAGTCATTGAGAGTCCTTATTATTAGGGCTACTATGCTGAACGGTATATAGCTCATATGTAGGCAGGCAGGGCCCCAGAAGCTCAGAATCTCGCATTTACCACCATATATACCAGCTACCAGAAGACAAGAGAGTCATTGAGAGCCCTTATTAGGGCTACTATGCTGAACAGTATATAGCTCCTATGTAGGCAGGCAGGGCCCCAGAAGCTCAGAATATCGCATTTACCACCATATATACCAGCTACCAGAAGACAAGAGAGTCATTGAGAGTCCTTATTATTAGGGCTACTATGCTGAACAGTATATAGCCCATATGTAGGCAGGCAGGGCCCCAGAAGCTCAGAATATCGCATTTACCACCATATATACCAGCTACCAGAAGACAAGAGAGTCATTGAGAGTCCTTATTATTAGGGCTACTATGCTGAACAGTATATAGCCCATATGTAGGCAGGCAGGGCCCCAGAAGCTCAGAATATCGCATTTACCACCATATATACCAGCTACCAGAAGACAAGAGAGTCATTGAGAGTCCTTATTATTAGGGCTACTATGCTGAACAGTATATAGCCCATATGTAGGCAGGCAGGGCCCCAGAAGCTCAGAATATCGCTTTTACCACCATATATACCAGCTACCAGAAGACAAGAGAGTCATTGAGAGTCCTTATTAATAGGGCTACTATGCTGAACAGTATATAGCCCATATGTAGGCAGACAGGGCCCCAGAAGCTCAGAATATCGCATTTACCACCATATATACCAGCTACCAGAAGACAAGAGAGTCATTGAGAGTCCTTATTATTAGGGCTACTATGCTGAACAGTATATAGCTCATATGTAGGCAGGCAGGGCCCCAGAAGCTCAGAATATCGCATTTACCACCATATATACCAGCTACCAGAAGACAAGAGAGTCATTAAGAGCCCTTATTAGGGCTACTATGCTGAACAGTATATAGCTCCTATGTAGGCAGGCAGGGCCCCAGAAGCTCAGAATATCGCATTTACCACCATATATACCAGCTACCAGAAGACAAGAGAGTCATTGAGAGTCCTTATTATTAGGGCTACTATGCTGAACAGTATATAGCCTATATGTAGGCAGGGCCCCAGAAGCTCAGAATATCGCATTTACCACCATATATACCAGCTACCAGAAGACAAGAGAGTCATTGAGAGTCCTTATTAGGGCTACTATGCTGAACGGTATATAGCTCATTCTAGCTATATACACACTGCACACAACGGCTGCTTTAGTGAGGGGTAGCTGCTGCTGGAATAGGGACAGAAAGACTTCAGTGGTGTATTACCAACTATATACAAAACTATATACACTCTGCTCAAAACGGCTGTTTTAGTGACTGGTAGCTGCTGCTGGAATAGGGACAGAAAGACTTCAGTGGTGTATTAGCACATATATACAAAACTATATTTTGCACTACTGTTTTGTGTCCTCTGTGCCAACAAAACACTGTTATATACCCAGTGCGTATTAGGCACCATTTCACCTTCTGGCAGTATACGGCTGTATAGCCAGGTGTTCTCCTTAAAAATATATTTATATTTGGCTCTACTGTTTTGTGTCCTCTGTGCCAACAAAAGACTGTTATATACCCGGTGCGTATAGGCACCATTTCACCTTCTGGCAGTATACGGCTGTATAGCCAGGTGTTCTCCTTAAAAATATATTTATATTTGGCTCTACTGTTTTGTGTCCTCTGTGCCAACAAAAGACTGTTATATACCCGGTGCGTATAGGCACCATTTCACCTTCTGGCAGTATACGGCTGTATAGCCAGGTGTTCTCCTTAAAAATATATTTATATTTGGCTCTACTGTTTTGTGTCCTCTGTGCCAACAAAAGACTGTTATATACCCGGTGCGTATAGGCACCATTTCACCTTCTGGCAGTATACGGCTGTATAGCCAGGTGTTCTCCTAAAAAATATATCTATATTTGGCATAACGCGTGGCCAAAAAAGTAAAACGTCTGAAATGCGGAGGGCTAGCGCAAAGGGACGTGGACGAGGACGGGGGCGCGGAAATGCTGGTGGGGGCACTAACCGCATTGAAGCCAGTGGGGATACAATGCGTGCTGGTGAGGGGCAGCCAGCATTACGCTCACCCATTTCCCTGCCTTTATGGGACAGTTATGCGGGGGGCGGGGTACACCTCTGTTGAGGCCTGAGCAGCGTGAACAGGTGGTGCAATGGATGGCCGATAACGCTTCCAGTCACTTGTCCACCACCCAGTCATCCACACAGTCTCACTCTGACCCTCCTTCCTCCCAACCTGGCCAACAGAGTCAGCCCACCCTTGACCCCTCCCAGGACCTCTTTTCGGGTCCTTTTCCAGATGTGCCGCAAGAATCCCAGGAGCTAGCAGAGGAATTTGTTTGTAGTGATGCCCAAACACTTGAGTATCCGCCATCTCCTAGTGATGTGGACCCGGAACCAGCATCTGCTATCATGAGCGATGATGATGAGACGCAGTTGCCATCAAGGGAGGCTGTTGGAATGTCCAGTGGGCAGGAGGAGGAGCAGAGAGAGGAAGTGGAAGAGGAGGTGGTGGACGACGAAATGACCGACCCCACTTGGACAGGGGTGATGTCCAGCGGGGAAAGCAGTGGAGATGCGGTCTGCGCATCACCGAATAAGGCAGCAAGAGGCAGAGGACAGTCCAGAGGCAGAGGACAGTCCAGACAGAGAAGGCAGGCCACAGCCAGCAGGGCCGAAGCTCTTCCCGGCAGCAGGCAGTCGCGCGAAGCTCCCCCATCGAGGCCTCGTACTTCTGTGGTGTGGAGATTTTTTAATGTTTGCGCGGACGACAAACTGAGCGCGGTTTGCGCAATCTGCCACTCAAAACTGAGTAGGGGCTCTGAGAAGAGCAATCTGGCCACCTCAGGCATGCGCCGTCACTTGGAAGTCAAGCACTGGGCTGAGTGGGAGAGAGCAAACGCAATACAACCTGCGCCCGGTCTTGCTGCCACTGCCTTCCAGCCACGTGTCCAGCTTGGAGACCCAGTAAGTGTAGGGCGCCGAGGGATCGGGGAGGACAGGGGTGTGGTCTGCCAGGTAGTCCCGCAACATCCGCCGATACTTGTCCCTCCTGCTGATAGCGGGCCCCGCAGTGATGGAAGTTGCACGAGGGGGTGACATGAACGTGTCCCACACCTTGGAGAGTGTTCCCCTGGTGGCTGTGGGCCTGATCGATGTTGTCAGACTCTGGGAGACACTCTCCTCTCTGCCGCCAGCGATGCTGGGTGGGAAAATCTGCATCATGTTCTGCAAGAGTTCCCTCTGGTATTCCAGTAATCGATTCGTCCTCTCCTCTACCGGAATAAAAGAGGAGAAGTTATCTTTATACCGGGGGTCCAGGAGTGCGAAGACCCAGTATAGTTTGTTCTCCAATATCCGGACAACACGTATGTCCCGGGAAAAGCAGCCCAGCATGAAGTCAGCCATGTGTGCCAGACTCTGAGTAGGCATGACGTCACTGCCCCCACCAGAAGGATCATTTTCCATTTCCTCCTCTTCCTCCTCCTCTCCGCCCCATCCGCGCTGAACCAATGGGACGCACACAGCCTGACTGCTACCCTCGCCGCCAGCATCCTCTTCCACAGCCACCTCCACGTTGTCCTCCTCATCCTCCTCCTCCTGCAACTGCCACCGAGCAGCAGACAAAAGTGTGGTCTGACTGTCTACCTGCGTTGCGTCTCCTCCTACCCCCGTCTCCTCTGTGTGCAATGCGTTCTCCCTTATTGCGATGAGCGATTCTTTAAGGACGCATAGGAGCGGGATGGTTACGCTCACTATAGCGTCCTCGCTGCTGACCTTCTTAGTGGACTCCTCAAAGATACGCAATACATCGCATATGTCTGCCATCCATGGCCACTCGTGGTTGGCAAACTGAGGGAGCTGAGTTGGATGCACGCGTGGATGCATCATCTGGTACTCCATCAATGCTCTCTGCTGCTCACACACCCTGGCCAACATGCAATAGGTGGAATTCCAGCGAGTGGGCAGGTCGCACAACAGCCGATGTTGAGGCAAATGGAGGCGTTGCTGGATTTTTTTTAAGCTAGCAGCAGCTACAGTTGACTTCCGAAAGTGAGCGCACAAGCGCCGCACTTTGACCAGTAGCTCTGCCAGGTTGGGGTAAGTCTTTAGAAACTTTTGTACTACCAAATTAAAAACGTGGGCCAGGCATGGTACGTGATTGAGTTCTGCAAGCTCCAGAGCCGCCACCAGGTTACGGCCGTTATCGCACACGACCATGCCTGGTCCTAGCTGCAGCGGCGACAGCCACATCTCTGTCTGCTGCAATATGGCATGCCTCACCTCTGCGGCGCTGTGCTTCCTGTCGCCCAAGCTGATGAGCTTAAGCACCGCCTGCTGACGTCTCCCCGCGCCAGTGCTGCAACGCTTCCAGCTAGGGGCTGAGGGCGATGTTAAGGCAGAGGAGGAGGAGGAGGAGGAGGAGGAAGAGGAGGGGGGTCTATCAGAACCCGTGCTGGCAATCTTGGGCGGGGGTGGTATGTAGGCCGTCCCTGTTTGCGACCCCGTCCCCGCTTCCACAACATTCACCCAGTGTGCCGTCAAAGAGATGTAGCGTCCTTGGCCGCAAGCGCTTGTCCACGAGTCGGTGGTCAAGTGGACCTTTGCGCTGACTGCGTACCTCAGGGCCCGCCTGATGTTACGCGACATGTGCTGGTGCAGGGCGGGGACGCCACACCGGGAAAAATAGTGGCGGCTAGGGACGGAATAGCGAGGTGCGGCAGCCGCCATCAGGTCGCGGAAGGCCTGCGTCTCCACAAGCCTAAACGGCAACATCTCCAGGGCCAGCAGTTTGGAGATGAGGCAGGTTAAGGCTTGGGCTTAGGGGTGACTGGAGGCGTACTTCCGCCTGCGGTTGAACGCCTGCGAGATGGACAGTTGATGGGACGAGGAGATGGAAGGTGCAGACGAAGATGCGGGGGAAGGGGGGGCTGAAGGAGAAGGCCCCAAAGTAGCCGAGGCAGAGGCAGATGTGGAGGTGTCCTGGCTGGAGGTCTGGACCGCAGTGGCAGCACACAACAAAGGGGAAGACTGTCCCTGTACGCCTTGGAGGTGCTTGCCTGCCCTGCCGCCAGCGTGCTATCAGAGAGGGTGTTCAGCGCAGCCGGGGGCATTATAACCGATAAGCGCAGCCGCCTGTCAACCGACAGTGCCGACAGGCTGACGCTAATCAAAATGAACAGCAAGTGGATTGACCCGGACTTTGCTTGTACAACAGTGGAAAGCAGCCAAGAGTGAAGTGCCATCTGTATGAAGTGCCATTTCCTCCTCCTCCTCCTCCTTAACCGCCGTAGAATTGCTGTATTAATAAAAAAAATTATGGCTCACCTCTTGGGCTTAATACAATTTTTAAGAGGTCTCAGCTCTTGGGCCTCCACACAATTTTTAAGAGGTCTCAGCTCTTGGGCCTCCACACAATTTTTAAGAGGTCTCAGCTCTTGGGACTCCACACAATGTTTGAGAGGTCTCAGCTCTTGGGCCTCCACACAATTTTTAAAAGGTCTCAGCTCTTGGGACTCCACACAATTTTTAAGAGGTCTCAGCTCTTGGGCCTCCACACAATTTTTAAGAGGTCTCAGCTCTTGGGACTCCACACAATGTTTGAGAGGTCTCAGCTCTTGGGACTCCACACAATGTTTGAGAGGTCTCAGCTCTTGGGACTCCACACAATTTTTAAAAGGTCTCAGCTCTTGGGACTCCACACAATTTTTAAGAGGTCTCAGCTCTTGGGACTCCACACAATTTTTAAGAGGTCTCAGCTCTAAGCTTCCCTTACTGCTGGGGTGACACACTGTAACAAACCTCCTCCTGTAAGCTTCCCTGACTGCTGGGGTGACACAATGTAACAAACCTCCTCCTTTAAGCTTCCCTTACTGCTGGGGTAACACACTGTAACAAACCTCCTCCTGTAAGCTTCCCTTACTGCTGGGGTGACACACTGTAACAAACCTCCTCCTGTAAGCTTCTCTGACTGCTGGGGTGACACACTGTAACAAACCTCCTCCTGTAAGCTTCCCTTACTGCTGGGGTGACACAATGTAACAAACCTCCTCCTGTAAGCTTCCCTGACTGCAGGGGTGACACAATGTAAAAAACCTCCTCCTGTAAGCTTCCCTGACTGCTGGGGTGACACACTGTAACAAACCTCCTCCTGTAAGCTTCCCTGACTGCTGGGGTGACACACTGTAACAAACCTCCTCCTGTAAGCTTCCCTTACTTCTGGGGTGACACACTGTAACAAACCTCCTCCTTTAAGCTTCCCTGACTGCTGGGGTGACACACTGTAACAAACCTCCTCCTGTAAGCTTCCCTGACTGCTGGGGTGACACACTGTAACAAACCTCCTCCTGTAAGCTTCCCTGACTGCTGGGGTGACACACTGTAACAAACCTCCTCCTGTAAGCTTCCCTTACTGCTGGGGTGACACAATGTAACAAACCTCCTCCTGTAAGCTTCCCTGACTGCAGGGGTGACACAATGTAACAAACCTCCTCCTTTAAGCTTCCCTGACTGCTGGGGTAACACACTGTAACAAACCTCCTCCTGTAAGCTTCCCTTACTGCAGGGGTGACACACTGTAACAAACCTCCTCCTGTAAGCTTCCCTGACTGCTGGGGTGACACACTGTAACAAACCTCCTCCTGTAAGCTTCCCTGACTGCTGGGGTGACACACTGTAACAAACCTCCTCCTGTAAGCTTCCCTTACTTCTGGGGTGACACACTGTAACAAACCTCCTCCTTTAAGCTTCCCTGACTGCTGGGGTGACACACTGTAACAAACCTCCTCCTGTAAGCTTCCCTGACTGCTGGGGTGACACACTGTAACAAACCTCCTCCTGTAAGCTTCCCTTACTGCTGGGGTAACACACTGTAACAAACCTCCTCCTTTAAGCTTCCCTTACTGCTGGGGTGACACAATGACACAAGAGGACATGTCTGACCACATCTCACACACACACACACACACACACACACACACACACACACACACACACACACACACAAAATGACAATTAGGGGTGGGGTCTATTTATTTTCCCCCTTGCCTATGTCATCTGTGGTTGTCATTACTAGGCAACGTGATTTTAAGGGGTGCAGAATTTTGTTCTTCTTTTTTGTACAGTTTGGCTTGGGGTCCATGGCAATGTAGAGGAAAGAAGGTTTCCTTGTCTTGTCTCACTTTACGTAGAAGTTATATTGTGTTTGGAGTGTATTGTTGAGTGGCTGTGATAGTGGCGTAATAGTGCGACTTGGGCGCGTTATATGCACCCAGACATGCTTCCCCTGCTGTCCCAGTTGCATTCCAGCAGTGTTGGCATCATTTTCTGATGTTTCAGGGTGGACTTGGTGACCTCCAAGTGGTGGAATTGAGATTTCCAAGTGGCGAGCATTTTTTTCCCATAGACTATAATGGGATTCGATATTCGGTCGAGTAGTCGAGTAACGCGGTCTATTCGAAACGAAATTCGAAATTTCGAATATTTCACTACTCGCTCATCTCTATTTAACACCATATAACCATTTGCACTTATTATAATTGAAATTAGGCCTGATAAAGACACTTTTGCTGTGCATAGAACTACTTGTCCCAGGTTCACTGCTGGGTTTTTAGGGCATCCCATTCTGTGACTACAGCAGCCTCTGTTTAACACTATATAACCATTTGCACTTATTATAATTGAAATTAGGCCTGATAAAGACACTTTTGCTGTTCATAGCACTACTGGACCCTGCCAGGTGTACTTACTGCTGGGTGTTTAGGGCGACCCATTCTGTGACTACTGCAGCCTCTGTTTAACACCATATAACCATTTGCACTTATTATAATTGAAATTAGGCCTGATAAAGACACTTTTGCTGTTCATAGCACTACTTGTCCCAGGTTCACTGCTGGGTTTTTAGGGCATCCCATTCTGTGACTACAGCCGCCTCTGTTTAACACCATATAACCATTTGCACTTATTCTAATTGAAATTAGGCCTGATAAAGACACTTTTGCTGTGCATATCACTGCTTGTCCCAGGTTCACTGCTGGGATTTTAGGGCATCCCATTCTGTGACTACAGCAGCCTCTGTTTAACACCATATAACCATTTGCACTTATTATAATTGAAATTAGGCCTGATAAAGACACTTTTGCAGTTCATAGCACTACTTGTCCCAGGTTCACTGCTGGGTTTTTAGGGCATCCCATTCTGTGACTACAGCAGCCTCTGTTTAACACCATATAACCATTTGCACTTATTCTAATTGAAATTAGGCCTGATAAAGACACTTTTGCTGTGCATAGCACTACTTGTCCCAGGTTCACTGCTGGGTTTTTAGGGCATCCCATTCTGTGACTACAGCAGCCTCTGTTTAACACCATATAACCATTTGCACTTATTATAATTGAAATTAGGCCTGATAAAGACACTTTTGCTGTTCATAGCACTACTGGACCCTGCCAGGTGTACTTACTGCTGGTTTTTAGGGCATCCCATTCTGTGACTACAGCAGCCTCTGTTTAAGACCATATAACCATTTGCACTTATTATAATTGAAATTAGGCCTGATAAAGACACTTTTGCTGTTCATAGCACTACTTGCCCCAGGTTCACTGCTGGGTTTTTAGGGCATCCCATTCTGTGACTACAGCAGCCTCTGTTTAACACCATATAACCATTTGCACTTATTCTAATTGAAATTAGGCCTGATAAAGACACTTTTGCTGTGCATATCACTACTTGTTCCAGGTTCACTGCTGGGTTTTTAGGGCATCCCATTCTGTGACTACAGCAGCCTCTGTTTAACACCATATAACCATTTGCACTTATTATAATTGAAATTAGGCCTGATAAAGACACTTTTGCTGTTCATAGCACTACTTGTCCCAGGTTCACTGCTGGGTTTTTAGGGCATCCCATTCTGTGACTACAGTAGCCTCTGTTTAACACCATATAACCATTTGCACTTATTCTAATTGAAATTAGGCCTGATAAAGACACTTTTGCTGTGCATAGCACTACTTGTCCCAGGTTCACTGCTTGGTTTTAAGGGCATCCCATTCTGTGACTACAGCAGCCTCTGTTTAACACCATATAACCATTTGCACTTATTATAATTGAAATTAGGCCTGATAAAGACACTTTTGCTGTTCATAGCACTACTGGACCCTGCCAGGTGTACTTACTGCTGGTTTTTAGGGCATCCCATTCTGTGACTACAGCAGCCTCTGTTTAAGACCATATAACCATTTGCACTTATTATAATTGAAATTAGGCCTGATAAAGACACTTTTGCTGTGCATAGCACTACTTGTCCCAGGTTCACTGCTGGGTTTTTAGGGCATCCCATTCTGTGACTACAGCAGCCTCTGTTTAACACCATATAACCATTTGCACTTATTCTAATTGAAATTAGGCCTGATAAAGACACTTTTGCGGTGCATAGCACTACTTGTCCCAGGTTCACTGCTGGGTTTTTAGGGCATCCCATTCTGTGACTACAGCAGCCTCTGTTTAACACCATATAACCATTTGCACTTATTATAATTGAAATTAGGCCTGATAAAGACACTTTTGCTGTTCATAGCACTACTTGTCCCAGGTTCACTGCTGGGTTTTTAGGGCATCCCATTCTGTGACTACAGCAGCCTCTGTTTAACACCATATAACCATTTGCACTTGTTCTAATTGAAATTAGGCCTGATAAAGACACTTTTGCTGTGCGTAGCACTACTTGTCCCAGGTTCACTGCTGGGTTTTTAGGGCATCCCATTCTGTGACTACAGCAGCCTCTGTTTAACACCATATAACCATTTGCACTTATTCTAATTGAAATTAGGCCTGATAAAGGCACTTTTGCTGTTCATAGCACTACTTGTCCCAGGTTCACTGCTGGGTTTTTAGGGCATCCCATTCTGTGACTACAGCAGCCTCTGTTTAACACCATATAACCATTTGCACTTATTATAATTGAAATTAGGCCTGATAAAGACACTTTTGCTGTTCATAGCACTACTTGTCCCAGGTTCACTGCTGGGTTTTTAGGGCATCCCATTCTGTGACTACAGCAGCCTCTGTTTAAGACCATATAACCATTTGCACTTATTCTAATTGAAATTAGGCCTGATAAAGACACTTTTGCTGTGCATAGCACTACTTGTCCCAGGTTCACTGCTGGGTTTTTAGGGCATCCCATTCTGTGACTACAGCAGCCTCTGTTTAACACCATATAACCATTTGCACTTATTATAATTGAAATTAGGCCTGATAAAGACACTTTTGCTGTTCATAGCACTACTGGACCCTGCCAGGTGTACTTACTGCTGGTTTTTAGGGCATCCCATTCTGTGACTACAGCAGCCTCTGTTTAAGACCATATAACCATTTGCACTTATTATAATTGAAATTAGGCCTGATAAAGACACTTTTGCTGTTCATAGCACTACTTGTCCCAGGTTCACTGCTGGGTTTTTAGGGCATCCCATTCTGTGACTACAGCAGCCTCTGTTTAACACCATATAACCATTTGCACTTATTCAAATTGAAATTAGGCCTGATAAAGACACTTTTGCTGTGCATAGCACTACTTGTCCCAGGTTCACTGCTGGGTTTTTAGGGCATCCCATTCTGTGACTACAGCAGCCTCTGTTTAAGACCATATAACCATTTGCACTTATTATAATTGAAATTAGGCCTGATAAAGACACTTTTGCTGTGCATAGCACTACTTGTCCCAGGTTCACTGCTGGGTTTTTAGGGCATCCCATTCTGTGACTACAGCAGCCTCTGTTTAACACTATATAACCATTTGCACTTATTATAATTGAAATTAGGCCTGATAAAGACACTTTTGCTGTTCATAGCACTACTGGACCCTGCCAGGTGTACTTACTGCTGTTTTTTAGGGCATCCCATTCTGTGACTACAGCAGCCTCTGTTTAAGACCATATAACCATTTGCACTTATTATAATTGAAATTAGGCCTGATAAAGACACTTTTGCTGTGCATAGCACTACTTGTCCCAGGTTCACTGCTGGGTTTTTAGGGCATCCCATTCTGTGACTAGAGCAGCCTCTGTTTAACACCATATAACCATTTGCACTTATTATAATTGAAATTAGGCCTGATAAAGACACTTTTGCTGTTCATAGCACTACTGGACCCTGCCAGGTGTTCTTACTGCTGGTTTTTAGGGCATCCCATTCTGTGACTACAGCAGCCTCTGTTTAAGACCATATAACCATTTACACTTATTATAATTAAAATTAGGCCTGATAAAGACACTTTTGCTGTTCATAGCACTACTTGTCCCAGGTTCACTGCTGGGTTTTTAGGGCATCCCATTCTGTGACTACAGCAGCCTCTGTTTAACACCATATAACCATTTGCACTTATTCTAATTGAAATTAGGCCTGATAAAGACACTTTTGCTGTGCATAGCACTACTTGTCCCAGGTTCACTGCTGGGTTTTTAGGGCATCCCATTCTGTGACTACAGCAGCCTCTGTTTAAGACCATATAACCATTTGCACTTATTCTAATTGAAATTAGGCCTGATAAAGACACTTTTGCTGTGCATAGCACTACTTGTCCCAGGTTCACTGCTGGGTTTTTAGGGCATCCCATTCTGTGACTACAGCAGCCTCTGTTTAACACCATATAACCATTTGCACTTATTATAATTGAAATTAGGCCTGATAAAGACACTTTTGCTGTTCATAGCACTACTGGACCCTGCCAGGTGTACTTACTGCTGGTTTTTAGGGCATCCCATTCTGTGACTACAGCAGCCTCTGTTTAAGACCATATAACCATTTGCACTTATTATAATTGAAATTAGGCCTGATAAAGACACTTTTGCTGTGCATAGCACTACTTGTCCCAGGTTCACTGCTGGGTTTTTAGGGCATCCCATTCTGTGACTACAGCAGCCTCTGTTTAAGACCATATAACCATTTGCACTTATTATAATTGAAATTAGGCCCGATAAAGACACTTTTGCTGTGCATAGCACTACTTGTCCCAGGTTCACTGCTGGGTTTTTAGGGCATCCCATTCTGTGACTACAGCAGCCTCTGTTTAACACCATATAACCATTTGCACTTATTATAATTGAAATTAGGCCTGATAAAGACACTTTTGTTGTTCATAGCACTACTGGACCCTGCCAGGTGTACTTACTGCTGGTTTTTAGGGCATCCCATTCTGTGACTACAGCAGCCTCTGTTTATCACCATATAACCATTTGCACCTATTATAATTGAAATTAGGCCTGATAAAGACACTTTTGCTGTTCATAGCACTACTGGACCCTGCCAGGTGTACTTACTGCTGGTTTTTATGGCATCCCATTCTGTGACTACAGCAGCCTCTGTTTAAGACCATATAACCATCTGCACTTATTATAATTGAAATTAGGCCTGATAAAGACACTTTTGCTGTTCATAGCACTACTTGTCCCAGGTTCACTGCTGGGTTTTTAGGGCATCCCATTCTGTGACTACAGCAGCCTCTGTTTAACACCATATAACCATTTGCACTTATTCTAATTGAAATTAGGCCTGATAAAGACACTTTTGCTGTGCATAGCACTACTTGTCCCAGGTTCACTGCTGGGTTTTTAGGGCATCCCATTCTGTGACTACAGCAGCCTCTGTTTAAGACCATATAACCATTTGCACTTATTATAATTGAAATTAGGCCTGATAAAGACACTTTTGCTGTGCATAGCACTACTGGACCCTGCCAGGTGTACTTACTGCTGGTTTTCAGGGCATCCCATTCTGTGACTACAGCAGCCTCTGTTTAACACCATATAACCATTTGCACTTATGCCCTTATTCATCAAGCGATAGCGTCAGGTAGTGTCTGACGAGCGCCAGGTAGCGGCAGCTAACGGCGACTACCGACTCAAGTGCGCCCGGCGGCGGTCACAATGACGCATTTATCAAGCAAAATGAGGCTAGCGCCGGCGAGAGCGGCGGCTATCGCGGCATTCATCATGAAGCCGCCTGGACCGAACAGCGCCGCTGCAAATTCCCTCACAGCGCCAGGTATGAGCTGTCGCTCCCTGTCGATGTCCAATGCATTTCAATGGAGCAATCTATAAATATTCATAATTGGTATTATTTTTTTTTTTCAAAAATTCGGAGACCACTTCTGCAATGTTAGGATTTATTTTTAAGTAAAAAAAATTGTTAAAAAAAATTTGTGCAGAACTGATCTAACAGGACTGAGATTAATGTATTCATATTACAAAATGAATCTAAAAACATGTATAATGTTACATTCAAAAAATATGGTTGTTTAGGGGTTAAAAACCAGTTAATACCCATCGCCGCCAGTGCTCTGGGGTTTAAACAAGGAATGGACAGTGACAGCACATTCGGAGGGTGATTTGTTAATGAATATGAAGCAAGCCGTTCGCTCTGGCCATTCGTTGTCAGGCGCTCACATACAACGCTGAACCTGTGAAACAGCGACCCCCCAGCCCGTATTCAACATTACCGCACACCGACTGAGTCGCTGTCATCAAGCAAACGCCGGCCAAGCACAGCGAATACTGGCTGGCGCTGTAAAAATCACGCTACAGTCGCTCATCTGTCGCTACCTGGCGCTATTAATGAATCGGCCTCTTAGTATAATTGAAATTAGGCCCGATAAAGACACCATTGCTGTTCATAGCACTACTGGAACCTGCCAGGTGTAATTACTGCTGGTTTTTAGGGCATCCCATTCTGTGACTACAGCAGCCTCTGTTTAAGACCATATAACCATTTGCACTTATTATAATTGAAATTAGGCCTGATAAAGACACTTTTGCTGTTCATAGCACTACTTGTCCCAGGTTCACTGCTGGGTTTTTAGGGCATCCCATTCTGTGACTACAGCAGCCTCTGTTTAAGACCATATAACCATTTGCACTTATTCTAATTGAAATTAGGCCTGATAAAGACACTTTTGCTGTTCATAGCACTACTTGTCCCAGGTTCACTGCTGGGTTTTTAGGGCATCCCATTCTGTGACTACAGCAGCCTCTGTTTAACACCATATAACCATTTGCACTTATTCTAATTGAAATTAGGCCTGATAAAGACACTTTTGCTGTGCATAGCACTACTTGTCCCAGGTTCACTGCTGGGTTTTTAGGGCATCCCATTCTGTGACTACAGCAGCCTCTGTTTAAGACCATATAACCATTTGCACTTATTATAATTGAAATTAGGCCTGATAAAGACACTTTTGCTGTTCATAGCACTACTTGTCCCAGGTTCACTGCTGGGTTTTTAGGGCATCCCATTCTGTGACTACAGCAGCCTCTGTTTAACACCATATAACCATTTGCACTTATTCTAATTGAAATTAGGCCTGATAAAGACACTTTTGCTGTGCATAGCACTACTTGTCCCAGGTTCACTGCTGGGTTTTTAGGGCATCCCATTCTGTGACTACAGCAGCCTCTGTTTAAGACCATATAACCATTTGCACTTATTATAATTGAAATTAGGCCTGATAAAGACACTTTTGCTGTGCATAGCACTACTTGTCCCAGGTTCACTGCTGGGTTTTTAGGGCATCCCATTCTGTGACTACAGCAGCCTCTGTTTAAGACCATATAACCATTTGCACTTATTCTAATTGAAATTAGGCCTGATAAAGACACTTTTGCTGTGCATAGTCTTACTGCTGCCTGCCAGGTGCACTGCTGGTTTTTGGGGCATCCCATTCTGTAACATAGCATACCCCTCTTTATTTACACTAAGCAGCTCTCTTATTTACACTAGGCAGGCTTGTTGGAGGCTGAGTGTTACTGCTCACTTTTGGTGTGCATTATATTCTGTTTCATAAAATATCACCTACTACCACACCAGTTAGACTATGTCGGGCAGACAAGTGCCTGGAAGTGAAAAGAGGAGTGGCAGAGGCCAAGATTCCGCAGGCAGAGCTCGCAGCAGACTGGGGGCCAGTAGCAGCAGGAGTCACACTGAGAGACCTAATCTGCCAGTATCTGCTAGCGGTCGGGTCTCCACCAGTAACGCATCTGCCGTGGTTGAATGGTTGACGTGCTCATCAACAACATCTTCACAACTTACGTCTGAGACCCCCAGTCTAGGGTCGGTAGGTTCCTCTGACACAACCCTGAGTTGGCATGCCCCGAGAGCAGTCCCTGTCCTCCCATTGCCTCTGTCCTACGCCGTTCCCTCCCCCAGCGACGTATCCTATGCTTTGGGTTCAGCTCCTCTCTTTAGTGAGGAGGACGATCAGATAGAGGACAGTCAGCAGCTACTGCCCAGCCAAGAAATGGAGGTGGCTTCTTTAGCTAGGCAGACAAGTAGTGAAGTGGACAGTGTCGTGGGTGCTGCGAGTGTTCCAGCTCCTGCGCCAGACACTGTTGACGAATCCACGAACATCAGTGACGTACAGCCACAACTCGGCGATAATGATGATGACGATGAAGCCGATCGCACTTGGGAACCGGGTGATGAAGGGGCTTCATCGTCATCATCAGGAGAAGAGGGGCGCAGGTTGCCCCGGAGTCAGCAGCTCAGGCAGCAAGGTGGCAGCAGCATGGCTGGCAGGCAGCATGGGGGCACAATTGTAAAGCCTGGAGCCAAACGGGGCCGGGGCCGGGGTAGAGCACCTGCTGCACGGCAGGCTACCTTATCGGGAGGTAGTGGGGCAGGGGTTCCTGGAGTTGGCAACAGCAGCAGCGAATCAGTGAGGCCTGTTGGTGGAAAAAGTAGCTACTCGGCAGTGTGGCAGTTTTTCCTGAAGCATCCGCAGGAGGGTAACATGGCCACATGCAAGATATGTAGGCAGAAGGTGAAGCGTGGCCAGGGTCCAAATGTTGGCACCACGGCCCTGCGTCAACATATGCAGCGTCACCATAAAGCGGCCTGGGAGAACCTAGGCTCCGGAGAGGTGGGCCAGACTGCTTCCTCACCGAGTGGCACGCCGCTCCCAATTTCTGCCAGCCAAGGCTCCAGCACCTCAGCCGAAGGCAGCTGTGCGTCATACCCATCCTCTGTCGCTCCTGCTCCTCCTCCTCCTCCTCCTCCTCCAAGTCATGCATCCCGCCAGCAATCCATCAGCGAAGCCATGTCCAAGAGACAGCAGTATGCGCCCACTCATCCTACGGCGCAGAAGCTGAATGTGCTCCTGTCCAAGTTGCTGGTGCTGCAGTCGCTCCCTTTTCAGGTGGTGGAATCTGCACCTTTCAGAGAACTGATGGCTTGTGCCGAGCCGAGGTGGAGAGTCCCAAGCCGTCATTTCTTTGCCAAGAAGGTAGTACCAGCGCTGCACACTTTTGTTGAACAGAAGGTGGGCCAGTCCTTGAGCCTGTCGGTGTGTAGCAAAGTGCATGGCAGCGCCGACATCTGGAGCTGTAACTACGGTCAGGGACAGTACATGTCGTTTACGGCCCACTGGGTGAATGTGGTCCCTTTGCAGCAGCAGCAGCAACTTGGACAGGTCACGCCGCTTCGGCCTCCGCGCTCCCTGCCCGTTGGGCCTGTGACACCGTGCGACTCGGCCTCCTCATCCTCCGCCATCTCCTCACCCTCCACTGTAGGCTCAAGTCTCAGTGCCCCTCCAGTCTACCATGTGTGCAGGGCACAGAGGTGTCACGCAGTGCTTCACATGGTTTGTCTTGGCGAACGGAGTCACACAGGGGAGGAACTGCTTAAATGTATTCATCAGGAAATCCAAACATGGCTTACTCCGAGAAAACTTAAAATGGGAATCATGGTTACCGACAATGGGAAGAACATTTTGTCTGCGCTGCGCCAAGGAAGCCTGACCCATGCCCCCTGCATGGCTCACGTCTTCAATCTGGTTGTCAAGCGGTTTCTGAAGTGTTCCCCCCATCTGCAAGACATCCTAACAACTTCAAGGAAACTTTGCATGCTCTTCAGCCACTCCTACACCGCCAAACACACCCTTCTTGAGCTACAGCGTCAGAATGGTATCCCCCAACATAGTCTGATTTGCGATGTTTCCACCCGTTGGAATTCCACCCTTCACATGTTGGACCGATTATATGAACAGAGAAAAGCCATCACGGATTTCCTGATGATCCAAGCAGATAGGGGGACTCCCCTGTGTAACTTCAATGTCAACCAGTGGCAGCTCATACGTGACACCTACCGTTTGCTCAGGCCCTTTGAGGAAGCCACTTTATTTGTCAGTTGGCAGGATTACGGGATGAACGACGTGATTCCACTGCTTCATGTACTACAGCACATGTTGGAAACCATGGCTGGTCAGGGCACTGGAGACATGGCGTTTACATCTTACGGCCACATGAACCCCGTTAGAGCTGAACTGGAGGAGGAGGAGGAAGAGGAGGAGTTGCCCAGCGAAACACAGTTTAGGCTTGGCGAAATGGCTGGTTTATCTAGTCAGCGGACAGGAGAGGAGGAGCAGGAGCAGCCAGAGGAGCTAGAGGTTTTTGAGGAAGGCGAGACAGAGGACCCGGGCACACCGTGGCAGTATGCAGTGGAGATGGAGACAGGTAGTCCATCCGAGTCACTTGCGCAAATGGCACGAAGCATGCTCACGTGCTTGCGTAGTGACCCCAGAATTGTTTCCATCTGTCGGCGGGATGACTTCTGGCTGTCCACCTTATTGGACCCTCGCTTCCGGCACAAAATGGGGGCATTTTTTAAACCCACCGAGAGGGAGGACAAACTCAACTACTACAAAGACATTCTACGTAGGCAGTTGGCCGATGCCTATCTGCGCCATGGTCCATACTCTCGCAGGTCTGACTCGAGGGGACCTCTGCGCTCACCTTCCACTGCCATGGCCGCTGGGGGGGTTGGCAGGAGCAGCAGCAGCAGCTCCATCAGCAGCAGCAGCCTCAGTCTTCAGTCGCTAATGAGTAGCTTTCTACACCCGCATAGTGAGGCTACTCATGAGCAGCAGGAAGACCTGGAGCAGGACCTCAACCAGCAGGTCATGTCATACTTTGACATGACCATGCCAACACACCTTGAGGATCCGCTGGACTTCTGGGCAGCCAAACTTGATTTGTGGCCGCAACTAGCAGAGTTTGCCCTGGAAAAGCTGTCCTGCCCGGCAAGTAGCGTGCCATCTGAGCGGGTGTTTAGTGCTGCGGGGGCCATAGTTACGGCGAGGAGAACTCGTCTGTCAACTAAAAATGTGGAGAGACTCACCTTTGTCAAAATGACTCAGGGATGGATCAGCCAGGATTTCCACCCACCAATGCCTGATGCATGCGACTAGATTCAGCATGGTGCCACGTTTTACACTTTCCAAATGGTGCAAAACATATTTTTGGGCTCCTGCTGCTGCTGCTGCCAACTCCAGGGTGTGAATCATCCAATTCTTGGGCTCCTGAAGCCAACCCCAGTGTCTCTTTAAAGTAATATTTGGGCTCCTGCTGCTGCTGCTGCTGCCAACTCCAGGGTGTGAATCATCCAATTTTTTGGCTCCTGAAGCCAACTCCATTGTCTCTTTCAAGTAATATTTGGCCTCCTGCTGCTGCTGCCAACTCCAGGGTGTGATTCATCCAATTTTTGGCCTCCTGAAGCCAACCCCAGTGTCTCTTTAAAGTAATGTTTGGGCTCCTGCTGCTGCTGCCAACTCCAGGGTGTGAATCATCCAATTTTTGGGCTCCTGAAGCCAACTCCAGTGTCTCTTTAAAGTAATATTTGGGCTCCTGCTGCTGCTGCTGCCAACTCCAGGGTGTGATTTATCCAATTTTTGGGCTCCTGAAGCCAACTCCAGTGTATATTTGGGCTCCTGCTGCTGCTGCCAACTCCAGGGTGTGAATCATCCAATTTTTGGGCTCCTGAAGCCAACCCCAGTGTCTCTTTAAAGTAATATTTGGGCTCCTGCTGCTGCCAACTCCCGGGTGTGATTCATCCAATTTTTGGGCTCCTGAAGCCAACCCCAGTGTCTCTTTAAAGTAATGTTTGGGCTCCTGCTGCTGCTGCTGCCAACTTCTGCCAACTCCAGGGTGTGATTCATCCAATTTTTGGGCTCCTGAAGCCAACCCCAGTGTCTCTTTAAAGTAATATTTGGGCTCCTGCTGCTGCCAACTCCAGGGTGTGATTCATCCAATTTTTGGGCTCCTGAAGCCAACCCCAGTGTCTCTTTAAAGTAATGTTTGGGCTCCTGCTGCTGCTGCTGCCAACTTCTGCCAACTCCAGGGTGTGATTCATCCAATTTTTGGGCTCCTGAAGCCAACCCCAGTGTCTCTTTAAAGTAATGTTTGGGCTCCTGCTGCTGCTGCTGCCAACTTCTGCCAACTCCAGGGTGTGATTCATCCAATTTTTGGGCTCCTGAAGCCAACTCCAGTGTATATTTGGGCTCCTGCTGCTGCTGCTGCCAACTCCAGGGTGTGATTCATCCAATTTTTGGGCTCCTGAAGCCAACCTCAGGGTCTCTTTAAAGTAATGTTTGGGCTCCTGCTGCTGCTGCTGCTGCCAACTTCTGCCAACTCCAGGGTGTGATTCATCCAATTTTTGGGCTCCTGAAGCCAACCCCAGGGTCTCTTTAAAGTAATGTTTGGGCTCCTGCTGCTGCCAACTTCTGCCAACTCCAGGGTGTGATTCATCCAATTTTTGGGCTCCTGAAGCCAACTCCAGTGTATATTTGGGCTCCTGCTGCTGCTGCTGCCAACTCCAGGGGGTGAATCATCCAATTTTTGGGCTCCTGAAGCCAACCCCAGTGTCTCTTTAAAGTAATGTTTGGGCTCCTGCTGCTGCTGCTGCCAACTTCTGCCAACTCCAGGGTGTGATTCATCCAATTTTTGGGCTCCTGAAGCCAACTCCAGTGTATATTTGGGCTCCTGCTGCTGCTGCCAACTCCAGGGTGTGATTCATCCAATTTTTGGGCTCCTGAAGCCAACCCCAGTGTCTCTTTAAAGTAATATTTGGGCTCCTGCTGCTGCCAACTCCAGGGTGTGATTCATCCAATTTTTGGGCTCCTGAAGCCAACCCCAGGGTCTCTTTAAAGTAATGTTTGGGCTCCTGCTGCTGCTGCTGCCAACTCCAGGGTGTGATTCATCCAATTTTTGGGCTCCTGAAGCCAACTCCAGTGTATATTTGGGCTCCTGCTGCTGCTGCTGCCAACTCCAGGGTGTGAATCATCCAATTTTTGGGCTCCTGAAGCCAACCCCAGTGTCTCTTTAAAGTAATATTTGAGCTCCTGCTGCTGCCAACTCCAGGGTGTGATTTATCCAATTTTTGGGCTCCTGAAGCCAACCCCAGTGTCTCTTTAAAGTAATGTTTGGGCTCCTGCTGCTGCCAACTTCTGCCAACTCCAGGGTGTGATTCATCCAATTTTTGGGCTCCTGAAGCCAACCCCAGTGTCTCTTTAAAGTAATGTTTGTTCTCCTGCTGCTGCTGCTGCCAACTTCTGCCAACTCCAGGGTGTGATTCATCCAATTTTTGGGCTCCTGAAGCCAACTCCAGTGTATATTTGGGCTCCTGCTGCTGCTGCTGCCAACTCCAGGGTGTGAATCATCCAATTTTTGGTCCCCTGAAGCCAACCCCAGTGTCTCTTTAAATTAATATTTGGGCTCCTGCTGCTGCCAACTCCAGGGTGTGATTCATCCAATTTTTGGGCTCCTGAAGCCAACCTCAGGGTCTCTTTAAAGTAATGTTTGGGCTCCTGCTGCTGCTGCTGCTGCCAACTTCTGCCAACTCCAGGGTGTGATTCATCCAATTTTTGGGCTCCTGAAGCCAACTCCAGTGTATATTTGGGCTCCTGCTGCTGCTGCTGCCAACTCCAGGGTGTGATTCATCCAATTTTTGGGCTCCTGAAGCCAACCCCAGTGTCTCTTTAAAGTAATATTTGGGCTCCTGCTGCTGCTGCTGCCAACTCCAGGGTGTGATTCATCCAATTTTTGGGCTCCTGAAGCCAACCCCAGTGTCTCTTTAAAGTAATATTTGGGCTCCTGCTGCTGCTGCTGCCAACTCCAGGGTGTGATTCATCCAATTTTTGGGCTCCTGAAGCCAACCCCAGGGTCTCTTTAAAGTAATATTTGGGCTCCTGCTGCTGCTGCTGTCAACTCCTGCCAACTCCAGGGTGTGATTCATCCAATTTTTGGGCTCCTGAAGCCAACTCCAGTGTCTCTTTAAAGTAATCTTTGGGCTCCTGCTGCTGCTGCCAACTCCAAGGTGTGATTCATCCAATTTTTGGGCTCCTGAAGCCAACTCCAGTGTCTCTTTAAAGTAATATTTGTTCTCCTGCTGCTGCTTGCAACTCCAGGGTGTGATTCATCCAATTTTTGGGCTCCTGAAGCCAACCCCAGTGTCTCTTTCAGCCAATGTTTGGGCTCCTGCTGCTGCTGCTGCTGCCAACTCCAGGGTGTGATTCATCCAATTTTTGGGCTCCTGCTGCTGCCAACTCCAGTGTCTCTTTAAAGCAATGTTTGGGTTCCTGCCCCTCATAGTGATGCCACTTCAACTCTCTTGAATTCAATTGTGCCGCTCTGCGATTCTATTAGCGATGCCTCTGATCTGCATGTGATATTTATTCAAAGTATTATTTAACTAACCCAGCACGCATCCTGTGCGTGTTACAGCAAGGCAGAATGGTTTACAACCCTATTGAGGCTCTAGGAGGCTCAGAAATAGCCGTTTGTAATAGCGATTCGTCGCGAATTTATTCGGGTCGAAACGATTTTTGTCGGAAAATTCGGCGAATCAGTCGAATCGAATTTTTCAAAAGTTCGCTCATCTCTAGTCAGGAGGTCTGAGAGCAAACCAAGGGGGTGAGTACAGGGGCAGGACCCAGGTCTGCATGTTCTCTTGCAATCCTATGTGCTCCAATGTTGCCCGAATGAAGTCTCAATGTACCCTGTAAAACGCTTTCTCCGCATCTATCGATAATTTCATCCTTGTGGATCCAATGTATCAGGATGATTACTCTGGTCACATCGTCCCTGGCTTCGCGCCCTGGAGTGAATCCCACCTAGTCGTTATGTATCAATGAGCTGAGGCTAGGAGTAGGTCTAGAGGTCAGGATTTTTGCAAAAATCTTTAAGACCACCTTCCAAAGTGATATTGGTCTATAGTTGGAGCATGAAACAGGGTCCTTGCCCTGTTTGTCGATAACTCAAACCTCTCCTTTTTACTCCAATATTTAAGCCACCTGTTTACCCCCTTAATCTCCCATTGACTCTCTGGTGTGGTTCTTGGTACTGGTAGTATTTCTGAGAATTCTACAGTTGAGTCCTTGCATTAAGCTTAAGTTCTAAGTCGCGGAAATCATTTTTAAGGACCTTTCCCCTACTTCTTCCTATGTCATTGGTGCCGACCATGACCATAACTGCTGGGTTTTCGCCAGCCCCTCCCAATAATATATCAGTCCGATATAAGCCTGTAACTTTTACCCCTACCCCGCTTTCTAACTGTTATCCAGCTAGCTGTCCCATTATCCTGCTTTTCCTGTCCTCCTATACTACCACCCCCCCAACCCAGAGAGTGCCTGCTCAGTGAGCACCAGACTCTTTTCCATGATGCCAATGCTTCTCATTGCTGCCAATTGCTTCTCTAGACCTCAGCTTCCAAATGTGTAATGCGCACACATCACGAACAGAAGTATGCACCCTCGATCGATTGTTCAAGCAGTGCATACATAGCACTGAACAGCATTGTTAGGAGAATTTACTCAAATAACACTCTGGATTCAAAGGTAGATATTTACAGCTTCAGCACTTCTGCTTGTAACGTCTGCTTTTAACTCCTGCTTTCACTCACACTTACCAAGTAGCACTTAACAAAGTCAGCCTTGCAAAGCCAGGCTCCAAGAGAATATGCTGGTATTAGAGTGAATCAGAGGCAGTATTTATGCCCTAGTGTAACACTACCTCAGATACACTCGGCCATTCATTTTGTCAACTGAATCGCCTGGAAGTGGTGCAGGTCTGGCTTTTCTCTCCCATAACAGACTTTCTGAATCTCCCAGACAGCATTCTTCTCAAGCTGGGATTCTGACAATCAGCCTGTCTGTAATGGAGGGGAGGGGGGAGAGCCGTACATTAGAGCAGCAAGCCACATAACACTTTAGATGCTTTTATGTCTTATGGAGACAGTTGGTGACCCCTCCCTCTGCACATGAGCAGTTCCACATCCTGGCAACACTAGCAGTCCTGTTCAGATCGGTGATGGGCTCTTTATGTGCTAGCTGTAATGTATAAAACAGCTAAACTACACACTGAACTACCAATGTACTTTTTGCATTTAATGGGATATTTGTTTATGTAAACCCACCAAATGATACTTGTCCTTTAAGCCAAAGAACTTCAGGCCAAGTTCTGCACCAAAATTAATGTTATAGCCTCAGCATCATAATTTGTGGAGGCCAAACCCACCCCTCCCCCATTACCTAGCTTTAGTACCATCACTCTAATATTTGCCAAAACCCACCCGTGCCCATGATCAGTCACTGTAGTGCTTTAGCCTTTGCTATAGCAGCTGGGAAGTACATTGGACAGGGCTCACTGGCTGAGACCTGTATATTCCAGGTCTTATATTTGTCCTAGTTCGCTGTCTGGAATTGGTAGTTTACAGTAGGGCAACTCAAAGTACTATAGGAAAAGGGAGTTTAAAAAAAAATAATATGTATAGGAAACCTGTTGTGAATCAATTTCTAATATGTGCACAATGTAATACAAACAGGAAGTCAGTCCACCAGAAAACACAATCAAAGTTTTATTTGCAATGCATATGGACACTAACAAATTAAATATAATGCAATGCTTGGGTTTTTATTAGCTTTTTACATCAGTTTAAAATCAGCCATAAAATGATCCAGTATCGGCAGAAGTCAGGATTTCCAGAAAATAAATTTACTCATATATGGGCTTCTGCAGACAAGTGTATTTTGCTGATGCAGCTCATGTCTTTGAGATTGTGTTTGCATCCAGTCTTTTCTGTATAAACAATTTTCTGGATGAAGGAAGCTGTCATTCACAATATGGTGGGTAAGCACAAGTTTGGACAATACTTATGAATGATATCTCCATTTATTTTTGGATTTAAGAAAAATCTTGTCATTTATGCTGGAATGTATCTTTAATGGTATAAAATGTGCAGAGCAATGAGCTGTGTCTATAGTCTAAATGAGCCGTGAATCTAAAACTCTGGATAACTCCTTTCTCAATTCCCAGTTAAAGATTGAACAACTTAATAAAATTACAATAACAGTATTAGGAGGAGCATTTAGCTTTTCACCAAGCCATCTGCTTTACTTTTTTCATATTTACTCTTCTAAATTATTTTTTGTTCAAAACCCAACCCCCTATCCTTTTTGATTTTATTAATGAAGCTAATAACTGCCACTGATGTCAGTTGCAACTATAAATACTAAGGTGCAGCAGGAAGAACAGGGGTGCTGTGTCATGTGACATTGCACACATGGAGAGGATTTGGGGGGCAGTGGAGATGAGAGTGGTCACCGCCCTGCAGCAATGGCGGCGACACTTGCTGTTTGCAGCAAAACTTCTGAGATTCTGTTGTGAATTGAAAGGGCTCCAGTTGCCCTGATCTGTCTATGAATGCAAGGTTTGAGTATGAAATTATCTTTAGCCATCAAAAATTAATCCAAATGAAAGATCTTGCCAAATTGATTTGCTCATTACTAGTCTAATACTATTTTGATAAATAATACTACATTATGCTGCTCAGGTTAAGGGTCTGATGGTTAAGTTCAGCATATGTAAATAGACAGATAGTTGGTTCCTACTGAATGCATTGGGTATTTTTGACACTCCACAGTCATGTGCATGAAAATCCATGGTCAAACTACAGTGATTAATCGTGAACTTTTGGAATGAATCCCCTCTACCGACAACTCAGCAAGAGGTATCTAATGGTTGGGAAAGGCATAAGTACTTCATAAATAGCCAGGTACTGAAGTATGGTGCTACATGTTTTCATTTTGTGCTAATATTTTTGAATTTCTTTTTTTTTTTGAAATTCTTTATTTATAGATTTTGCAGGTTTATAACATACATGCATACAGTAGGGTCAACAATACAGGAAACGTGAAAGGAATAGGGGGGGTCATGTGGATCACTGTCATAACGGAGGTAAAGTATCGCAGTATAGTAATCATATCAGACAACAGTACATAATGCAGTATAATGCGGGTGCCAGCTACGGGGAGTCATGAGTCAGGGGAACGCCACGCGACGAGAGCCGCCCAGCGACCCCCCGGTCAGTCCACCCCGTCATCTCTCCGCCTCAGCAGACGCCTACCGCCACTGGGCTTTCAGATAGAAATGGTTTCAACTCCCTCCCATCGAGTGGGGCCACAAGCCCTCCCTAGGGTGAAGAGACTAGACGTATAAGGGGGGGGCGTAGGGGGAGTGAAAGGGCAGAGGGTAAAAGGGGGGAAAGGGGGAAGGAGGAAAAAGAGGGGGGGGGACAAGGCGGGAGGCGGGGGGGAGGGGCAGGTATAGGAGTAGGTATGGCGTGCGGGACAGGGCTCCAGGCCGGGCTCCGCCCAGCGGCTGTCCAAACCAGGCCCTTCGCAGGCGGGGGCGAGACACATCCCACGCAAACAGGGCACAATCGTGGGCCGACGCAGCGTCCCGTCAATCACGTGAACAAATCACGGAACTCTGCTGATTCTTCAAAAACCAGCCAGGGTAGCCAGGTAACGCTATATTGCTCGTCCCTGTCATGGAGAGTTGAAGTTAAGTCCTCCATTTCCTTGACGATGCCAACCTCTTTCACCCAATCCTTAACGGAGGGAGCCCTCTTCTGCTTCCAGAATCTGGGTATAACCTATTTGGCTGCGTTCAACAAGTGGCACAGCAGTGTCCTCTTATATTTCCCTATCGGGGACTTCGTGGAATGAAGCAGAACCTGCGCCGGCTCTCCCAGCAACTGTGCCCCTGTCAGCTGTGACACTATGCTCAGTACCGCCCGCCAATACTCCTGTATTCTGGTGCATTGCCAGAACAGATGGAATAGAGTCCCGCGCTCCCCTCCGCATCTCCAGCAGCTCACATCCGCCGAGTCATACATCTTGCCTAGTCTGTCAGGGGTGTAGTACCAACGAGTCAGCAATTTATAATTGACTTCTTGGGTTCTCGTCGCCACCAAGGATTTATGTATCAAGGTAGCTATCTTGGTTCTCTCCTTCTTAGCCAATGACCGACCCAGGTCCCGCTCCCACTCCCCCCAATAAGCAGGTGGGGACTCTACCTCCCGAATGAGGAGCGAGTACAACAGTGAAATCAGATGGGGCTGTGGTTGCCCAGTCAAACGAAGCCTCTCAAAATCGGTATGGTCCCTGAAGTTCTCCCTGCGACAGCCTATCCTGGACAGAACCGACTGGAACAGCAGGAGAGTCCAGGGATCCAAGTTCCCTCTCTCAAATTTTGTCCTTAGCTCCCCCAACGCGGCCCAGCCCCCTCCCGATAACAAGTCACTTCCCCTTAGTTGGCCTACCTTCCCCCACTCCCTGAGGTCTCTCCTGGTACAATCAGGCATGAGCTGCGGATTATCCAATAAAGCCACCATGGGGGAGGGCCAATATTTTTGAATTTCAATACCCAAATGTAGGTTCTTGGGTGTTTTAGTCTACAACGGTGAATGTGTTAGCAAAGGTGAGTATAGAGTTTTCCTGTGTTAGGGTTACAAACCACATGGTCCATCTAATATGCCCTTATATATATAGTTCTGCAGTATGCTTCTGCATTTAACTGCAGCCTTTTAAAAGGAAAGGTGATTTTTTCAAATACCAGGACCAAGAGCAGTGTAGGATTTGTTGAATTTTTGGGATTTATCCAATACAAAATAGAATAGATAAGGTAGATTATTATCCAAAACTCCAGCTTGTATGAAGCCCCTTTTAACATTGTATTTTGATCCTCCTGATGTATTTGAACACTTAATTCATGAAAATAAGCAAAACATTTTCTTGGTGGAAAAGTAACCCATGTGTTCCTTGACTCCATTGTTCAATATGACTGTGCAATGAAAAAATGACATGAATTCAAATAACATGTAGTAAGGCATCAAGCCTTTTAATCTGAGCACATGTGCCTAATAGCACAGTCATCTAGCACACCATCAAGTTAACACTATTCCATAAATACAATAAATAAATATTAAATATACCCATTTTACATCCTAACATTATGTACAATGCATAGCAACACTAAATTGTTCCAGGAAATCAACACACATAAACATTAACATTTTAAATAATGTGAAACATTCCCAACCGGAAGGAAAATTGACATTTCATGTTTACAATGCATCTCTACGCAGATGAAATTAGTTTACTAAACCATCAAAAGCTTTATAAAGTTATTGATGAGAAAGCTGCTCTTTTCAAGCCTTGATTCAGGGGGTAGATGCACATTATTTATAATTTGTCTCCGCTGATAGGTGTGCATGTACATATAATGCTTGTAATTTTTTGTTTTAATGTTGTGAAATATTGCTGCTTCATATTGACACTATTATGTATCATTAAACATAATTGTAACACTCACTCCTTGCGTATCCGGGTGTATGTTGCTGGGACTAATTTACTACAATCGCACCTGTTCGCCAGTTTAGCTCTGGCCTGGTGTGTCATGTGTGCCAAGAGTATGAAATAACACAGTGATCTAAGCTATTTTGCGCAGAAAACAACTAACTTGCTGGTGGCATTTTGCTATGTCTTTGCGCAGTCAAATGTGTGGTATTTATTAGCGAACAGGGCGCTCTAGACAGCGGGTGAACTGCGGCAGGTTGCTGTGACAAAACCAGAAATGGTGCTGGAAACCCACTTAACAGTTTATGGCAGTATGGAATTTGACTTAGAATGTATGTGTGGTGTGTCTGGGATGTTAAAAATAAAAAAATCATGTGAGAACCTTTTTATTAGTTGTTCCTCCAATACTACTTGTTTAGTAGTATTAGTAACAGATGTAAAAATTACATAAACAGCCATTCTCGCCAAAATAACATTGTTTCCTGTGGGGTTCACCACTAAAACCTGGCAAACTGAAAAGCCATTCGCCAGCATTTGCCCAGCGAAGACGAAGGGACTTAGATACAGCAAACACAGCCTTCGTCTGGCAAATTAGCCATTTTCATGGCAAATCTCCAAACTAGCGAAGGCATGGCGAATTGCTAGAAAATCACCCTCTATATATGTTATATTATGTTTTTTTTTTCATTTTGCCTCTAAACTGCATATCTTTTTCTTAGATTTCTGAAGGTATTAGAGATCAAGCAACAAAATGCCTTCCATGTTATTCTGAGTGTATTATTAGTTGGTTGCCAGAAAACTTAGAGGCCGATTCATTAATAGCGCCAGGTAGCGACAGATGAGAGCCAGTAGCGTTATTTTCACAGCGCACGCAAGTATTCGCTGTGCTTGCCCGTTGTTCGGCTGTTGACAGCGACTCAGTCGGTGTGCGGTAATGTTGAATACGGGGTTAGGAGTCGCTGTTTGACAGGTTCCGCGCTGTATGGGAGCGCATGACAGTGAACGGCCATAGCGAACGGCTCCCAGCATATTCATTAACAAATCACGCTCAAAAAATTCTCGCGCTGTGAAATGCTTGTTTAAACCCCAGAGCGCTGGCGGCGATGGGTTAAAAGTAGTTTTTTAACCCCCAAACAACCATATTTTTGGAAAAAAAAAAACATGTTTTTACAAACATTTTTTAATATGAATACATTAATATCAGACCTGTAATATCAATTCTGCACAAATTGTTTTTTTTTTTTTTACCTTAAAAAAAAAATCTAACATTGCAGAAGTGGTCACAGAATTTTTGACATTTAAAAAAAAAAAAAAAAAAAATTAATAGCAATTAATTAAGAATATTTAAAGATTGCTCCATTGAAATGCATTGGAGAGCGCCAGGTAGCGAGAGGTCATACCTCTCGCTGTTCAAGGTCGCTCGCTGGCGCTGTGGGGTGAGGCTGGAATAATGATGAATGATTCGCTATCTGGCGCTCTGTCAGTCGCAAAGCAGGATCGGCTTGATAAATGTGTGATTGCGGAGGGGAGCCGGCGTTCTTGTGGCGGTGACCGTCATTACAGTTCGCTCACCATTCGCTACCTGCCGCTATCCCTTGTTAAATAAGGGCCTTAGACGGCTTATCCGCAGGATTGCTCCAAAAATCAGATCTTAAAATACAATTAAAGGGTCTGAAAAATATATACTCATCTTTTTTCCCCTGGTGGTTTAAAACCCCACTGTCCAGCTTGATGAGAAAATGTCTGCCTCCACCAAATAGGTACCCCCCCCCCCAGCAAACCTCTATTTACTAAAATTGAGGGGAATGCCAAGCATTGAGACAAAAGATGAGTATATATATGTTTTTTTTTTATTTGTGCAGACCCTTTAAAGCAGACCTCCAGTCAAAAAAGAAACACTATAGTAAATGACTCCCTTTAACCACCCTTCCAGTGATGGGGGCTTAAACCCATGCAGATGTTGTGAAACAGCTGTGCTCATAGACTTGAGTGGCCATCTTGCCACACAGCTGAAAGTCATGTGTACACATGATGATGATGGGGATGCTGTGCCAGCAGCAATTCACACCAAGCTTAGATAGATATATGCCACAGAACCACTAAGTAGTTTGTCTATCATTCTATACACACACTAAATAAACAGCTGCTGGAAGATTTCTATTTCAAGGGGAATCTGTTAAATTATTTCTTCATGTTACGTGAATCATGCAGCAACCACAGAGCATTCCTACAGTGTAATTGATGTATTGATAATGTAACTAGTTGCTCTAGGTGTTATCAGAGCAATGCTGAGTCATTACAGCTGATGCACTTCTACTCATGGCTATAAATAATAGATGATTGCAGAGATTTGAGGCAATTTTGATTGAGTTTTAGAAGCAGGGCTCTCAGGTGTAAATCAAGATAGCAGCTCCCATGTAGTTCAAGAGCATAGAATCTGCTGCATATTCCACAATATCTGCATGGGGTTAAGCCTTCTCAAATAGCCTATGTCACTGATTGCCAGAGAGTGGCATTAGTGGAGCAATTAACTAATCTTTTATTTTTTGACCGGGGGTACGCTTCAAGATTTTCATTGCGCTTGATTATGTGTGGAAAGTTCTTAGGACTTCAATAATTTTCAACCAAGTAAGGCAGTGTGCAATTCCTAACTGCTCCAACAGAAAGCTAGGTATATGAGAATTTTGCCTTTCCTTATGTTCTTCGTAATGGTAGCAATAATACTTTATCTAAATATTCCCTGAAATATCTTGAAGAATAAATATAAAATAAATACATAAATAAATAAATATTTGCACTGTTATTATAAAAAATATTCTGCTACCAGACTGTCCTCGTATACAATGTTTTCTGTGTTCTTCTGACTACTTTGACCTTGCAGCAGGAATTGATCATGTTGTCTATTTTGTATACATTGACGCCCTCTCCACAAAGTTAAGTAGGTCATTGACAGCCATCCTTTTCTAACTATACTAACTTGAGGCAGTTCACTTAATCTGCTGACTCCTTCAGCTGTTTTGGACATGGAGATGTTCAACACACTATGCGAATCCCTCTCGTAACATGCTCTGGTGTTATAGATGCTTGTAATACTACATTCAAGAAAAATAAGATTCTATAGAAAGATATTTGTATGGAGGAGGCAAAAACAAATAATGTAAGGTGAAAATATAAGAGCTGCCCATGTTTATAGGGCTTAACACCAGTCCGTTCCTTCATCACTATATAGCAGGAATCCCCAACCTTCCTTATCTTGATAGCCACATTCAGCACTAAGAGATAGCAGAGAGCCACACTGGTGACTACGCAACTCTCCCACCTCATAAAATACTTGTCCCCTTAAGAGGATCCACTATCTTTGGTGTCCTCCAAACACAGCACGTTCACCATATCAGGCAAATCTGAATGGCTGACAGTTAGTGTTAGTGGTCCTAGTATATCTAGAATGTTGTTGGGTGCAGTGGCAATGGTGTAAGCACTTGAGCATACACAGCATATATACAGCATATACACAGCGCACCTAGATGCACTCTCAATGGGTGTGTGGAAAGTGTTCCCCTGGAAGCTGGAAAGGCAGGTAAGCTGGCACACGTCTCCACCTGCCCAACTCATTGCCCCCAGGCTGTTTGCAAGCCACACAGCACAGGTCCACAAGCCACATGTGGCTCCGAAACTACAGGTTGGTGACCAGCGCTATATAGCTAACAGAGCAAGTAGACACACATGCTTCTTACTTCCCACCCATTGTATTAGCATGAGCAAAATGTATACATAATTGCAAAAATATAATTCAGATTGGTGGTTATAGTAGGTAGTTAACTGAAGTGTATTTATTGTCAATTACCTTTATGGTAATTGTATGTAGGACTATGGATATTTGTATTTCTGCTATATATTCAGTGTACATACTGATATTGATATGTCAGTCTGTTACTAGGGCTGCCATTACAATTTCCTGCCCCATACAACCTAAACTTCTGCGCCTCACTCACTCTAGACCTTGCAACATATTAATTTAGTTTTCAACTATTGTCACTGTTCTCATACAGTAAAAATGTGATCCATGCAATTTTTATTGTCTGCTTGTTTATCTATTTAGTCCTATTTATATTATTATAAATATATGTATTACATATATATATATATATATATATATATATATATATATATATATATATTATATTATAACATATTTTTAGCACCATTTTGGGCTGTTTTGTAAAACAAATCATCAAGATTAGTTAAAGAATCAGGTGGGGGTACAGATCAAGAAACAGTCTCGCCAAGTACTGTACAATCTGATAAAAGCTCTCATACCACCAGTGGGACCTCCCAATATACAGTACATATAAACAAATATTAAAACCAACTTTTAGTAAAATTTTTAAAACCTTCATGGATTTCAGACTAGACCTTATTTATGAATGCCTGTATAAATTATAATAAATACCAAAGATAAATAATTAAATATATAAATAGATACAACACAGAATGTTGGAGAAGTGCAGCGCTAGTTTTTCTTGTGCATTTTCTAACTGGAGTACAGTAACACCCTCATGTATATGTAGGTATACTGTATGTTTTCTCCATGGGTACAGTAAATGGAGCAGGGCCGTTCTCGATACAAAAGTCACTACTGTTCAGAGGGTTAGTTATCAGCATGTCGATATGCGTGAAAACTGCAGCTTTTTACCATGCTGAGAGCTTACTTTATAAAACAAGCTTTTTTGTATAAAGGTCACTGAATCTGCATTGCTGAGAAGATCTCTTCTTAGCTTTGATTTGAAGTTTAACCATCATTTTCAGGCTTATGATATTTTAACCTCGGCACTTCTAAGCTAAATGTATTCAGAATGAACCTGGTTTGCACTTTCGGAGATGACTTGTAGTATACGGAGATGCTATAGAGTTTCAGGGGCTCTGACGGCAGCTCATGGCTGATTGTTAATCTTACATCTAGCATTTAAGTCACATGCTTGACGTTCCACAATGTCACAAAGTCATAGGGATTTCAAGTGAGTGACAGGTGCTTTAAATTCCATAGCCAGGACACTTAAATAGATTCCAGAGGGAAGGATGACCTCAGTAACAATCAGGGCATTCGAGTGCCATTTCCGGTTTTCTGAGAGATGAAAAGTGGCATTTACTTAAAAAATTCTGGGTGTTAAATATACCAATAGAACAGAATGTTCAAAAGTATTTGAGCAGCCTAAACACAGAGCTCCATATGTTATGGAGACCTTGTTATCCTTGCATTTGCTTCAACGTCTGGTGCTATCACAAGAGTCCGAACTCTGACTCCAGCTTCTACTTCGACTCCTGCTTCTGTTCCAATCCCTGCTCCTGCTTCTGCTGCTATTGCTCCTGCTTCGACTGCTTCTGTGACTGGAGTAGCTGCGGCTGCTTGACCTGCTTCTGGGTCTGTACCAAGATGGCGTGCTACTGGCACTTGAGGAAGATGGACTAGGTCTGTAGTATGGAATGGGACGTTTGCGAGCACTACATAAAAAATAAAAAGTTTAATATTAACAAATCTTTCTGCAAATGTAATACATTCAAATTTCATCGCACATTGGGATCGGTTCAGATCTTGGGGAGAAAACTTATTTTTTAGGAGAGAAAATTGCCATTCACTTTCATTGTATACCTTGAGGCTGATTCAAAGCCAGGTGAAAATTTACACCTGGCAGACAATGAAAGTGAATGCCAGTTTTCTCTGAAGTGAGTTTTCTCACCAGGCTCTGAATCAACCTTATTGTATTCAATGTGGCACATAAGGACAGCTTTGATTTTAGAATACCTATTTTTAGTTTATTCACAACTGAATGTCTCAGCTGGGGATTTATTTGAAATATTGCCAGTCTAAAAGTGATGTATTATTTCTGATAATAATCAGCTATGGTTTTACAATGGGATATTCAGACAGAAACACAGCAATTCAATAAACTGCACAAAGACTCGACTCACTTTTGAGAGCCCCTTGATACTATAATAAATACCTGTACTATTCTGCTTAACACACAATACAGTGCAAACACAAAAATTGAATACTCGCCATCTAATTATGAAATGGAGATGTTCTCAAGGTGAAGTGCAGCTTTATCAATACAAGGTGGAGATTTATGAAGCACTAATTACGTTTATGTTACATAAACAGCTAAACATAGTTTGATATACACTGAAATGTTCCTTATGACTGTCAATAAAATACAAGGGCAAAGTGCAGTGCAGCAATAAAGTATAGTATAAAGTATATAAATACATATAACTTGCAGCTGTACTATGTATTAAAGTGAATATTTCATTGAAAACACTATGGTGGGCTTTGTTCAGTTTTTAATTGAGATTTTTTTTAGCATGACTGGCTTAGAAGCTCATTCTCATGTTCTTTGTGGTGGTCTTCAAGAAGAAGAAACATTTCCATGATCATGCAGAGAGAGTCCATTGTGGGGTTGTTGAGGTCTCTCATTATCTTCTTGGCCTTGTCTTGGTTCGTGCTGTTACTAAACCCGGTGATACTTTCTGGCAGGATACTCTTTGTGGTGCAAGTGAAAAACTCTTTGTGGCTGGGGATTTTATTGTGAGAAACAGACTTTTTTCAAATAGTGCTCGGCGCCAGCGCATCCAGTTTTAGAATGCCGATGCTGGCTTTGTGTTTTGTGATCTTAAATATGGGCTTCAGCGCTGAGCGTCAGCCGCTCTTCACTGTCGCTGCCCATCATTGTCATGTTGTTATTTGTAGTGTCGCCTTGGCCTGCTTTCCCTCGGGGCACTACATGAAACAATAGCAGCATTGGTACACTCAGAGGCTGCAGTGAATGAGTGAGAACGCTACTATAGCACCCTCCAGACATCACCTTTGTCAATGCGGGACAGGATACTACAGTGCTAGGTGCAACCTAGCGGCAATGCTAGGTTACAGCGCCAGAGCGCAGTTTGGAGTGTCCATTTCCAGATTCTCTGGGTGCAGCTACATATATGCACAAATGGCAAATGTGGTATTAGTCGTAAATCGGCCTCTTCATGTTATCCTGGCATCAGTTATCCAGGCACTTAACCCTCTTAGGGGTGAATACTCTATATCATGTGAAAGTGTACAAGTGACTTGACCATAAAACAATAATTATCTGACATTTATCACTTAAACCGGACCTTCAGCCTGATTTAATGAAAAGCCCAAACTCTTAAAAAACGGTTCCCCAGCATCTAAAATTAATATTTTTTTACGTTTTTAGTCACTAACTTATTATTCTTTCCCCCACTGGGCTGCAACTCTGTTCAGGAATTTAGGATACGGGCGCCGCCATCTTTACTCAGAAGCATCACATTTACTGAGGAGAGGAGAGTGGGATAAAGTACAGGGGAGTGGGTTTTAGCTGTGCTTTGCTCAGACAGAGCAGATCTGGGGTCAGGTAAAGGTCAGCAGTTCCAGAATGCAGAGCAGCACAGTCAGGAGGCACTTCCTGTTTGCAGGCTGCCTGATAAGATGGCGGCTTCCATAAGCCGCCATCTTGGATGTTTAAAGACTCATAACATGCAGTAGATGCAGGCAGGATGATTTTTAATGTGGACAATCTGTATGTACAGGGTGTAGGAAACATATAAGATAGACTCTTATTCAGAGTGAAGGTCCGCTTTAATTATCTATTTCTTGTCTTTTTTTTTCCTCCCTTATTATTCGGCTTCCCTAAAAAAGGCTTCTTGGCCAATATTAATAGGAAGGAACCAGTTCTCCTATGCAGTTGTTTGAATGAACTCTTCATGCCCCATACACGATTGAGAGCTTTTAGAACAACTGAAGAGCACAATGCCTAGAGACATGTCACAGTCCAATATTTCCTTATCACTCCTTCGCTGTTCCTGGGCTGATTCACCAGTAAATGCAAATGCTATAAGTGTTTCACTCTTTTCTATTCACTCTTTCACTCACCTGCCCACCATAACCTCTCAAGCACTGCAGTGGGGTCAAAGTTCCCATTGCTAGTTAGGCCAGTTGCTGTGTCTCAGCTGTTTGGGAGTTGATTGTTCAAAAGCCAGTTTACCTTCTGTCTCTATTTGTTAACCCTGTTACTGCCTTGCCTGTCTGACCATGTGCATGTACCAGGCTTCATTGGCAACCATATCTACATGCCAAGCTTTGTTGCTAACCATGCCTGTCCAACTAATTCCACATGCCAAGCCTTGTCAGTGTCTGCTACATGTCCTACCACAGCCATGTGCCAGGCCTTGTTGCTGACCACTGGCTGTCTGAACATTACCTTGTGCCAAGCCTTGTTGCTTTATTGTTACTGGGCCTTCTAATTGCAAAGCCGAATAAAATTATGTCTTCTTAAAACAGAGGTTTATTTTATGAGCTAACAGGCCAGAGTTAATAGAATGACCAATAATTCATAGCCAATGAGAGGAGTCATACAAATGATGCCTTTTTGCTACTGTACCCCAGGGAACTTCCAGTACAGTTCTCAAACAGGGCTTATATATTCACATCGAGTGACTCATGGTTAGAGCAAATATAAATGACAGACTTAACCCTACAAACAGTTTTTTTGTAATATTTTATACCTAGTTATCCTTCTTGCTTCCAGGTGACTTGGGGAATCTCTTCTCCGTTTTCTCATAGGTGAATAAGAGCTACGTCTTTTTCTACGGGATCCTTTCTGGGTCCCATTTTCAGTGGAATTGTATTTGCTGCTTTCACAGTCTCTGTAGTTATAAAACAGCCTGTCATTAGTTACAACATTAAATACATATCATGATTATGCCACTGGCTTTATAGAGTTTTTACTTTTTTCGGGTGGACATTTTTGACATATACCATAGCAGTTGCCATGGCAATGATGTGCAGGCAATGTTTTTGCTGCATTTCTCTTTTCTCTTCCTATAGTATCATGATGATGAGGGGTAGAAGAGAGAGACCGACACAAAGTCCTTTTTAAATTGCTCGACAAAATCAGGAGGCTGGTGCCTAGGCGGCTACGGGCAGTTAAGGCAATCAGTCTCTGAGAAACCAATATATGACAAGATATATTTATACAAAAAGTAAGTGCACCTGCCAAAGCTACATTTGCAACTTTAATAAGAAGTAATAGGTCTTCCTTTGGAGTGGTGATGATGCATTTGGTATTTCAAGTCTCTAATGAACAAATCTCATGGTAATAATTGATTATTGTGATTCATGGATTAGAAAAATAATTTCTTAACATTCTGTTAGAAAATAAAAAATGTACCTGGTGGGGCTGTAGCGAGAGTAACTTGGACTGCGCCGACTATGAGAACTTCTACTTCTATTATTCTTTCTGCCAGATTTTGAGGAATAACTTGGAGACCTTGAGTAGGACCTACAACAAGAAAAATAATTATAACATTGCCATTACATGTCATTATTATCAGGACAGGAGTCAGCCCTGGGCGTACCTGGGCAGGAACCACATTCCTGGGCATTCCCATTCACCTCATTTCCTCTACCCTGGGCAGCCCTTATGCAGGATGTAGGTCCATGCAGTAATCAGGACTAAGGGTTGTCATCCAGGGCCACTCCTATTCTTTGTGTCTTTTTTTCCTTCTATTTGTTTATGTCTGTATTTCTGTCAGTCCTTCCATTCTTTTCCTTTTTTTATATTTCTTTCTTTCCTTCTATTCTATTTTATTTCTTTCTTTCCATAGTTTTTTTGTTTCTTTCATCTGTTTGTTATGTCATCCCTTTTCCTTATTTTTTTCTTCCCTTTCTGTCTTTTATTCTCTTTTCCTTCTCATTACTTCATTCCTTATTTCTCTTTTTACATCATTCCCTCTATTTCTTATTGATTCCTTGCCTTCATTATCATCTGTCAATCCTTCTGTTATTTTTTTCTTTTTATTTTTTGCCAATATTCACCATACATTCAACTTTCCTATAATTTATGGAATGTCATACCTTACCACAAGGGTCCCACTGTGACACTATCACCCAAGGGCCTGCATAAACCTGGAGCCGGCCCTAATTAATATCATTTCATTTTTATTTCATACTAATTGTAAAAAGGAAATGTTTTCATATTTATGTAATGTATACGATGATAAAACCATTGACTAAAATGCTGTCCTTGGACACATAACTGTTTTTCAGACTACTAATAAAAGGTAGACATTAATTTTGTTTTAAGACTGAAAATTAACATTTTGGACAGATTTGAACAGTGTGTTCTCTTCATCAGATTTCAGGAAACAACAGATTGCTTTCTGCTGCTGGAAACAGCAACTTTCAAGATTAATGTTTTCTGGGTGAAAAAAAAAACGTCTGATAAAGAAAAAAAAGATGGGGAGGCCGATTCATTAATAGCGCCAGGTAGCGACAGATGAGCGCCAGTAGCGTGATTTTCTCAGCGCCAGCTAGTATTCGCTGTGCTTGGCCGGGGTTTGCTTGTTGACAGCGACTCAGTCGGTGTGCGGTAATGTTGAATACGGGCTGGGGGGTCGCTGTTTCACAGGTTCAGCGTTGTATGGGTGCGCCTGACAATGAATGGCCAGAGCGAACGGCTTGCTGCAGATTCATTAACAAAACACGCTCCGAATTTATTCGCGCTGTGAATTCCTTGTTTCCTTGGTTTACCCAGAGCGCTGGCGGCGATGGGTGTAAAATAGTTTTTAACCCCCAAACAACCATATTTTTTGATTGTAAAATTATACAAGTATTTATAAACATTTTGTAATATGAATACATTAATATGAGACCTGTAATATCAATTCTGCACAAATTTATTTATTTATTTTTTTTACCTTAAAAAAAAATCCTAACATTGCAGAAGTGGTCACAGAATTTTTGACTTTAAAAAAAAAATAAATAAACATTAATAGGAATTAATTATGATTAATTAAAGATTGCTCCATTGAAATGCATTGGACATCGCCAGGGAGCGACAGGTCATACCTGGCGCTGTGATGGGATTAGCAGCGGCGCTGTTCGTTGCAGTCGGCTACATGATGAATCCCGCGCTAGCCGTCGCTCTCGCCGGCGCTAGCCTCATTTAGCGTGATAAATGCATCATTGTGACCGCCGCCGGGCGTACTTGAGTCGGTAGCCGCCGTTAGCTGGCGGTACCTGGCGCTCGTCAGACACTACCTGGCGCTAGCCCTTGATAAATAAGGGCCTTAATTCAAAGGATGAGTTGGTGGGTAAAATACAAAATCTTGAGCCAAACAATGGGGCATTCCAAAAAGTTTCTGGCTTACTCAACCAAAGACCTACCTTGCACCCAAAGATCTTGACCTGCTTCGTGACTTTCCGCCTGAAGAAGATCTATAGTATGATGAGTAAGAGCTTATGGATCGACTTGAGCCACGGGAGTAAGACCTCCTGGTGCTGCTGTATGATGAACTCCGTGAGCGGCGGCTATGCAAAGACTTTCGGTCAGGGGATAAGTCTGATACACATTTGTGTTCCTCCAGGCAACCCAGACAAGAGGACAGATCTCTGTTGATTAAGTACACATTTAATTATAAATGTATAAAAGTTCCAGTAAATTGTTCTGCCTCCAGTATTTTTAAAAAATCTTATTCTTTCAAAAGCCAAACGAGTCCCTTGTAAATATTGACACATTTTATATCTGGAACTTCAGGAATGTACTACAAGTATCTGAGTACAAAGAAGCCTGAAGAAGTTGGCAACAAAATAAAATGCTTTGCATGTCTTGTATGGACAACTGAATTGGAGCTATTATCAGCTACTTCTCTTGAGTTCAGAGCAAGACATGCACTAAGGTGTGTGACAAAAACTCACTATTTTATTTTTTTGTTGATTATATTTAAGTCGCTGACAGCTAAAACATGTTCTATCACATTTGGTGCTTGAGCAACCTCCTGCAGTGTACTCTCAGCCTATGCTGAAAAACACTTGGATCGAGGATGTGCTACAACAGTAGGACCACACAACCCAAAGATATTTTTTATCACTAGCTCATGAAATAAAGAAGCAGTTTAACTCCTCTAAGGCTTCAAGAGAATGAGGCAGATGAGGCAGCAAAAGACATGCTAGGACTAAATTTATAATACAACACACTTATATTCTCAACTATGTACAGAATGGGGACTGTGTATGTTGTAGTTAAAAAATGGTAGGTTATGCTATACATCAGGCTTATTAGCATTGCCCAGTTCATGAAAGTTTATGTGTGATGTAAATACATATGCAATCTAATCATCTGGTGTAAAAATATCTGCTGTTTTTAATC
Source organism: Gastrophryne carolinensis (assembly GCA_027917425.1). Lineage (NCBI taxonomy): Eukaryota > Metazoa > Chordata > Amphibia > Anura > Microhylidae > Gastrophryne > Gastrophryne carolinensis. The sequence continues at coordinate 515,845,179 of CM051234.1, read as the reverse complement.
TTTATACCTAGTGTCATATGACTTATATGCTTTTTTATCAGAAAAGTTTAGTTTTGGGAACAGCCTAGTTGCTGAACGCATTTTATGTTACGTTTGGAAATCAATATTTGTGTATGTGTGTTCACCTCTTAGCCTGTGTCCGGGAATTCCCCAAAGGGAGAGATGATTCCTTAGTAAAAGAAAAGGAGCTTGCTGAGGAATTCCCTGAATCTGAGATGTTGTCGCTGTGGCCGTTAGGGGTCTTCACTGAGGAAGGGACATGTCCAAAGCTCTGATGAGTAGGACTTTGTTTTTCCTGACTGAGCTTCAAAATAGAAGAGCTTGACTGTGTTGAAGGAGGAGAGCACATCTCATTTCCAGAGTCACAATCATTAGTGGTTTCCTTTTGACAGCCTCTGTTACTTTCTGCTGTGACCAAAAGGCTGGGGATGGATGGGGAAATCTGAAAACACAAGAGACAGTTGAAACGTGTGGAAGAAGCACTTGCAATGCAACATGTCACCTACAGTAATACCACATCCACATTCCAGAATTAGTTTTCTAACATTCTCAGTATACTGTATATTTTTTTTTAACTGAAAAGTAAAAAAGGCAAAAAAAAAAAGATGCGAGCAGTGTAAACTAGAAGAGAAAGAAGGAAGAATGGCCATTACAGAAAGACTACAGAGAAATCTGCAAATAAAAGAAACAGAATTGATGTGGACACCATGCACAGTTTGGCATGCACCCAATGAGGAATAATTAGAACTGAAAATGACAAAAAAAGATGGAAATGCTTCTTTTGGGACATTACACTGGCACAGCAAATGGGAAACAGGCTGAAGAAGAGGAATGCTACATTTAATGCAGTTCTAATCAACTGTCAGACATCTTTTGCATAGACAAATTCAACTGGTCCCAACAAGACAAAGTAGCGCTTTTCTGTGTGACCTAGACCAAGCGTCTTGTACAACTTATATAGCATCACTATTGTGTCTTGAGGAACTAATAGCCTATGCATAATTCTGTTCGCAGAGAGTCAACTGTAAAAAGAGTTCAGAAGAACGTGTATTGTTATCACTTGCTGTATTGTCAAAATGTTTTGCCTGAGATTCTTATTCAAGCTTCAATTTAAACGTACATTCAGAGCAACCCTACTCCCCCTGACATCCCATGATGCCCTTACAAGCATTCTCATCTGACAATCTTAATCCTGAGCCTACCTGCTAACTCCATTCTGTCCATTCTCCTGACCTGAAGTATGTTAAGTGAAAGCAGGTGGCCTGCTTGAGTAAGTATATCCCTGCCACCTATAGATCTCAACCTCCTATATGTCCACTGTAGCATTTTACCTTTGTTTTACTTATCCTGTTTACATTTTCCTCTCTTACCCAATTTTATGACCACCAATAAATAATTCGCATTGTGATTGCATTAAAAATTGCTTCAAGTGAGATCTGCAAATCTTCAATATCCATATTAATCTCCTTTGGTTAGATGAGCAGTCTCCGTCACCATAGTGCCATTGAAGCCCGGAGGGGTGAGTTTCCAGTAAATATGCAATTAGGGTAGACTTTAAGAAGAAGTCCAGTCTTTATTAGGGTAAGTTAATAAAAACTGTGGCCTGCAGTCCAACAATGCCCATTGGCATTTACAGCCATCTTAGCAAGGCTTCTGAGAGTGTCATCCTTTACTCTGTGCAGCCGGCCTCCATCCAGCTTCAGTGCCAGGGGATGGGGAGACAGGGTAGGAGACTATAATAAACATTGAACTTCTGCTTTAACAGTGAATAGGAATCCCATATCAGGATTCCCAGGGGTAGGACACAGGGGCCTTAAAGGCAAAGCTAATGCTAGAATGTTCCCTTACAAGTTTAATTTGTGTACACTGTGAATGCAACATGGCATTTTGGGTTTAGCTGGATTTAGATGTTTAAAATATGTATGCATGCCACATAAGTGATTAAGATAATTAAGATCTATATTTAGTGATGTATATATTTTATGTGTATAAATGTTGCACATATAGTGCTAATTCACTTCAATTTACTTTCAAGTGCTAAAGAAACTTAAAGTATATATGTATATGCATTTGGCATTGAGTTGGTGTATACCATTTCTACACAAGAATAGGAAAATAAACACTCTTTATAACCTAGGCACTAAACTAAAATGTGTGTTGCTAAATACCTTTCACCACCATTCTAATTAGGATTTAACAATTGATGGTTACTTTTACTTAGCAGGGGAACAACCCTATTCTATGCCATGTATGTGGGTCATATCTGTAGTAATAATTCAGGACTCAAGTCTTTCATTAAAATGCTTTGATAATCATCTCGTTTTCCCAGTTCAGAATTGCTTAACTAAGAAATTAATCCACATACGTGATTTAATATTACAGAAAATCCATTACTAAGAATAATATCTAATATCAGGCAAACACATTTGTATCTGTGGTATAGGAAATTCATACAACAGAAGGGTCATATAAATTTAAGAGGGCAGAGATTGACATATGAAATTTATATTTTGTTATGGTCAACATCATTTACTTCTAATGGTAACCATAGATTGGTTAACGTTTTATCTTGGTAAAACAAACAGAAAGAGAGACTAGATATCCTTAATGGCTTCATAAACAACAAAAAGAAAATAAATATTTCCAACAATCCAAGATCAACATAACTGTTTTGCTAGTTGTGCTTTAGATAATCTATAAGGTTCCATACTTCAACCCTGATGACTTTAACTTCACTAGTCATGATAGCTGTCCTAAAAATGCAATTTTCCAGCAGTGATCAGTATTAGCCAGTACAAAGGCTGGTTGTGGAAAGGCATTGGTTGTTCAATAATATTTCATTAATTATCAGTTACAACATTCACTAAACTTTGCATGTTTTCATTTATTTCATTTTCAGTTAATGAATATACACCTGTGTATAATACAATAAATAACTAATTAGATTTTTGCTGCATCTACTTTATATTTTGGCATTTAAATGGTCTGATCTACTTTGTATGTAAATCTTTATCTGTGTCTTTGATATCTGTTCTACTTTAATTACTATTCGTTTTGATGTGTTGTTGAAAGCTATTTGCTGTTACCGCCTTTGTTTCTGAATGACTCATGGGTTCTATGCCTCGGTTAGACACCCGTGTCACAATTTTTCAGTATGCCTTGACATACTGTCAAATATCTGCCTATATTTATTTCTCAAATAAAGTGTGTCATTTTAAATCATAAAAGGCTGTCATGAATTTTTATGAGTTTAATACTCAGAAAATGAAAATAATACATATACTATTAAATATACCATTATTAATCTGCATTATTGGTTGATTATAACCTTTTTTTTCTATGAAAAGGTTCAAGTTGAAAATTTGCTTGCCTCAGCAAATGTGCTCATATTTTTATTTTTACATTTTTTTTAAAAAGCTAATGTGCCAGTGATCTATATATAATCAAATGTTACATAACTCGCACAAAAAAGCTGTTTATAAAAATAGCTGTATTTAGAGATGAGCGAACTTTTGAAAAGTTCGATTCGGCCGATTCGCCGAATTTCACAAAGAAATTCGGGTTCGGCCGAATCGAACTTTTACGAAGTTCCCCATAAAAAATGCCGGCATGGTGGGAGCGGGGCGGCCGGTTCCGCTGTCAGCGGGCCGGCCGGCGGGCCGGTAAAGCCGGGCGGCGGGCCGGTAAAGCCGGGCGGCGGGCCGGTAAAGCCGGCCGGCCCGCTCCCACCATGCCGGCATTTAAAAAAAAAAAAGCATTTTTGCCGGCATGGTGGGAGCGCCCTCAGATGACAGCTGAGAGCGGCGCCGGCCTCCACGCTCCGGACCTGCAGGTAAGTGTTTGCTTTTTTTAAAAATGCCGGCATGGTGGGAGCGGGCCGGCCGGTTCCGCTGACAGCGGAGCGGGCCGGATGGTTCCGCTGTCAGCGCGGAACCGGCCGGCCCGCTCCCACCATGCCGGCAAAAATGCTTTTTTTTTTGTTTGTTTGTTTTTTAAATGCCGGCATGGTGGGAGCTGGCCGGCCGGCTTTACCGGCCCGCCGGCCGGCTCCCACCATGCCGGCATTTTTTTTTTTTTAATTTCAGGAAAAATTCGATCGGCACGAACCACAAAATATTCGGGTTCGTGCCGAATCGAATATTTCCTGAAATTCGGAGCGAATTCCGGTTCGTCCGAACCGGTTCGCTCATCTCTAGCTGTATTATAGGAATCCAGCTTCTCCAGGTTTCTCCGTGTTTTTAGTTACTGTACTGTACCTGTACTGTAGGTACAGGAGGCACCGGCACCCATAGGTCAAGTGCATCTCTAAGCACAATTACTGGCAGGGGGAGAGAAGCCATTAGGAGGGTGGCCTAACACTGTGGGAGAACAGCTGGAAGAATTGTTGCCGAGGTGGCAGGGGTGCCCCTTATTCTGGAGCACCAGAATTGCAGTCTTAATCAATGGCCCAAGAAGCTATGTGTGAGTGAATGGTTGGGCCCCATGCAATTATATCAACTGTGAGTAAGCCCTTAGAGCAGGGGTTCCCAATAGGTGGTACTAGTACCATTGGTGGTACTCAAGATCCTCTCAGTGGTACTTGAAAAGGCTGTAGACTTACCTGTACCCAAACCTGATCTGCTGCTCATGCAACAGTTATTTTCACCATAAATAAAAAAACTGCCAAATATCTGTGTGTTTCATTTACTTTAAATAACTGTTTTGTTTTTAGTTTAACCCTTATAACTCCAGCTACGTTACATTTACATTAAAATTTACATACCTGGCTTTCCCCCCTAGTAACGGGTCAAAAAAAAGACACTCACCTGACCCCTCAATCAATTCAGCCAGGACTCCTCTTCACCCAGGGGGCCTCCGATCCCCCCTGGATTCTTCCAGCTTCAGGAGAGGGCCTGCAATAGGGCCCCCGAGCTTCAGCCGCCTCCGGCATTTGCTGTAAATAAAAAAAACTACATTTGCTTACCTGCATGCTCGTTCTCTCCCGCCGGGTCTCCTCTTTACCAATGGAGCCTCCAATCCCCCCATGGGCTCTTCCTGCTTCCGACATTATCGTTGCTAGCTCCGCCTCTTGTGCCTCCCGTGACAGGTCATTTTTGTGTTTTTTTTACACTTAACCCTTTGTGAACTGGTAAGGGATCCATGAGACCCCTATACCAGTTCACAAGGCTTGGGGGCTGACAAGTCACCTGCGGCTAGTGGGGGACCTGCCATTAACCCCCAGCCCCCCCCCCCATTACCAGGGGTCATTTAGGCTATGCAGGCTTGTAGCCTGCAGGGCGGGTGGCCACAGAGGCTGGCCCATGCACCTTGTTCTACAAGCCCCTATAGCTGGTCCCCAGACTGGTTATGCTGGGTAGGGTGAATGCCACAACATTTTTGGGGGGGATTTTTAACCCAGAAAATTCACCAAAAATGCCAATGCCAATTTTTTTGATGTAACCCTTTATTGTGTGGATAGTAGTTGTTTTTTATTTGTAAATGGTATAAAGTGCTCTTTTCAGTTTGGGGGGTCTCTTGGGCAGGAACAGGGGGCTACCGATACATATGTGGTACCATTGTAATCAGGAATAAATAATAAATAGATATTTATTATTTATTGCTTATAGTCTGGGTTTAATGAGGGATAAAATCCTGGAAAGGTAGCACCCTAATTACTCGCACACAATAGAAAATATATAATTTTCCTGGAAATTCCTGCAAAAATTACTGCAAACATAGCGCAAAATGGTGAAAAGTTACCTGTCAACAGAGGGCGACAAAATCTCAAGTAGGCTGGCAGTTAAAAGGGTTAAAATTACCTACGCATGTTGGGTATTGTTCTGTTCAGGGGATGTTGCTTTTTCAACTTTTTTTTTTCTTGTTTGGATATTGTTTTTTAAAGGAAAATGTGGCTATGATTCTGCTTTTTTTATTCTTTTTTTTAGTGAAACCCTGTGCAACCAAATAGTTAATTGAGGGATTACTTCCAGAAAACATCAACAAGCCTGGTACGCCTCGAAAGTTTGAGGTATGTACTTCCAGAGAATATACAGTTTGTTGGGGATATTTCAAATGTAAAGCGTCTTCTTTAAAAACAGCAAGGTGCGCATAGCAATTCTATTTGATCTGGAAATCTCCTAAAGCGCTGTTTCAGTTTGGGGGAGTCTCCTGGGCAGGAAAGGGTGTCTACTAATACATATGTGGTACCGTTGAAACCAGAAAAAATTGGGCTTTTACATACAATAAGATTTTATTGAAAACCCTAAGTTATTTATTACACTACAAATTGTAAAAACAGATTCATAATTTTGGGTACATATTTCACCCAAAAATATTGCGAATACACTTAAAAACTGACTCTGCTGAAAAAAACAATATGTAATTTTCCTGGAAAATGCCTGGAAATCCCTTCAAAACTTACAGTTGAACACATGTAGCGCAAAATAGTGAAAAATGGTCTGGCAACAGAGGGTGACAAAAACTTTAGATAGGCTGGCAGTTAAGGAGACTGACAATGCTCACACAGTACTAGAGGTGTAACTAAAGAGGATGCGACCACAATCGGCACTTTCAGGCTTTAGTTGTCTGGCTGCATCCAATTAAGTTAAATGACAGAAAAAAAGTTTACTGTATAAGTACTGAAAGGGCCCCATTTCAACCGGACCAACAGCCTGGTACAGTTGGAAAAGAAAGGTAGTGGCCATTTTGGAGCTTCCTCTCCAAACTGACATAACTGACTGAACTTCCTGTTTTCAGGTGGCCTGCAAATGGATGAGCTGACATTTAAAATTTACCACAGCCAAGAGTTAGAAAAGGCTAAATTAATTTTTATGTGCAGCAATCTAAATTGCCCCGGGGAGATATGCATATGGGCACTCTTTGTTGTGTTGGTCTGGTTTAAGTCATTTTTGACTGTTTGTCTGCTTTTATGTCTGCACTGGGGCCCCGACACATTTAGTTATGTCACTGCACAGCACCCAGTTGGCATTGATATGAATCAAAAAATTTATAAAATTTGGGAACCCCCGGTTTTAGAGGATTTGTTTACTTGAACAGGTATTAGTAAATTAGCCCCATTGCTTGTTCTTGGAACCCTACTATCTCTCCAAGTTATGCTGTTTCGATCCAGCTCAGATCTTAGACATATCTAGTAGACCTATTACTGTTTTTTTCGTGTGAAAAATCATACATATACAACAACTGAACCAATAGAAACACAAGTTTCATATGCAAATGTGTTTTTCTTTACAAAAATATTTTTGTATGATTAGACTATACATAAAGCAGGGCCTAAAGACTTTTTGAAAGTCATAAAGGAGGATTAAGGTGAACAGCCTCTTATGAACTATAATTTGTAGAACAAAAATGATTGCTCTTCAGCTGTGATGCTTTAAATCCAGTAAGAAATGCACTATCCTAGCGCCTTGATACTCTTGAAATCAGTGTTGATATGTAATTGGTCTTGCAAGCAGTGCTCACAATGCTCAAATAACCACTTTCCCCATATTTATGTGTCACCTTTAATCGCTGCATGCTTAAATCTGTGTCATGACTTGAAATCTGTAAAAGGGCAATGAAATGACAAGCTTCCTACGCTGTGGCTGAAAGTCACAATTAGTGCGACATTCAATAAACACAGCCTTCACATGATTGTAATGTCCCTGTAAGGTCACAGTGATTAAGCCGAACAAGTGAATCTGGAGAGTCAATAATACACATAATCTTTATTGGCCCAAATTGGCATATGTTTTGTTTTAGATGGACAATTACTCTAAAGTCCAACTTTAGTATTTTTGTTAGGGTGATGAATGATGAACAGTCTGAGTGAATGTAATTTAAATGTTTGCTTCCTCTATATCTACTAATTCCTGGACCACTGCTATTGGTGTTATAATGTTGGTGGGATGCAGAAAGAATTTTGGGATGAACATGTCCAGAGTGTTCCACAAGCCGCCATCGGTAATGAGAGGAGGTATTTTACTTCTTACTAGTATCATATAAGGGATTGATTTCTGAGTTTTTCCACATCCCGAACTGTTGAGTTAATGTTTATTTAAAGAATCCTTCACACCAGGCAATCAATGAATGAGGGTGGGGGGGGGGAGTCAACATTTGACCTACATAATTTATTGGGCTAGTTTCTGCAACCATCTACATCTTGTACTGTAGGTAACCCGATCTGATCATGTGTAAGAGTTGATGTTGTTGTATACGGTTTCACGCCTTTTTTCCCGCCTAGCAACCAAATTAAATAAAAGAGCACTAGAAAATGTTCTATTCTTTCCTTTGATATTTTTGCCATTTCAAAAGACAAGTGACACAGAAAAGAGCAACTTTGTACTTAATATATTCCATATTGATTTTCTGCTAAGCAAAATTAAAAAATATATAAAACATGAGCTCATATGATTTTTAAACAGTGATCAACATAAACAAGAGGAAAAAATAAATTGCAAAGTCCCGTATATGGAAGTTGAGTGAAAGCCAGAGAAACAGGAAAAAAAGTATACAGGTAATCAGATTCACTTTCCTTAATTGAAAAGAATTTGAGTGTTTTTCACCCCTGAAAGTCCAGATTTAGCAGGTGCCTCACTCTAATCTCTAATAAAACCTCTAACATCTGTCAGGAATCAGCGACTTACCAAGCGGGAACTCCTCCTTTAGTAGGTAAGGTGTAAGAAAAAGGTAACATAATTCCATCATTACATATTACAGGTCAACAAAAACAAACATTTCCCTCCCTGACAACTGCCTACGCTTAGCATGTGTGCTGGAGGAAAGTACGTATGTTGTTCCAACGCTATGTTTTATATTGCACTGCATTTCCCTACTCATTAATAGTTATAAGAACTCTATGAAGACAAGCTTTAAAATGTAAAACGTCAAGTACTGGTCGATTTGCTCTTCTCGTATAAATAAGAGGGATTGAGCTGCTCCCACCCCCTTTTGTTCATTTAAATTGCCATGAGCACAAACAGGGGGGAATTCAGTTAATATGGATTCCTCCCTGTGAAGTGTTCTAAAGGGAGGCTGGCCGCTTCCCAGGTGAGTAGCTCTCAGATATTTGTCTGCATTGCATGTCCCAACTTTGGGGACTCAGAATTAAGAGTAGGGACCACACTAAATACAGAGTGCCTTGTCGGGGCAGTGTGGCTTCCAGATATATGCAACCAAATCTCTGTCTTTCCACATAGCTAGACATGTTTGGTGCTGAATAATTAGATGAGATTGATGATGAGAGGGTTAAACTGGGTTAGTTCCCAGGCCCTGAATTATAATAATGATATTTTTGTATGATAAGAGGATATATAATAATAATAATTTTGGATGATAAGAGGATATATAATAATGATTTTGGATGATAAGGGGTTATATAATAAGAATAATCTTGTATGAAGGAACAATCTCGTATAAATAAGAGGGATTGAGCTGCTCCCACCCCCTTTTGTCGATTTGCTCTTCACCTTATTTGGAAGGGTCTCTAGGCTCTATAGGGTAAACCCTGGGCTCTTCCCTTCAGTCTTCTAGCTTGCTCAAAACAACATCAAGTGCTAAAGGAACACATTTATTTAATCTCCAGTGCCTGATTGGGTTTTGTGGTGAGGTTCTCCAGGTAGGATGCAGCTTTGTAATGAGGTACATATGCCTACCCCAAAGTCTATAAAGTGCGTAAAGCACTCCAGTTTGGAGTGGATATATCTCCATAACTTAGTGCATAAACCCCCAAATCTATAGGATGCAGTAAAGAGGGACCTATGTACTGTATTTACCCCCTGTAAACTGAACCTTCCTTTGACAAAGAGACAAATTGTGTCTTGACCCATTGTAAATGCAACACAATACAAATTAAATGTAAAAGCCAGTCTTGGCCCTGGGTTATAAATACCTTAGTATTCTTAAACATCTTTTTTATTTTGCTATTTTAAAAAAATATTGATGTTAGAATGACACATTTTACTTCTACAGTTTTTATAGGTTTGAACCATGCACTGTTGGTATTGGTATACAACATTTCAGGTACCAAAGATACATAAATACTGTATATGTGCTGGCTGCACTTACATGGTTAGACGCACTTTGAAGTTTCCCTTTTGATGTTGATACTGGTGCTACTTTTTAGGAGAAAAAACTGCTAATCACTTTCATTGTCTACCCTGGGGGTGATTCAGCACCAGGCGAAAAAATGTTTTATTTACATCTGGTGCTGAATCACCCTCAAGTATACAATGACCGTGAATGGAAGTTTTCTTCTTTCCGCAAAACATTACTATGTCTGAGTCATTCCTTTAGATTTGGGATTTTTCTCCTCATATTTGTGAACCTGCCTATCCTCTAATTACTGATATTTATTACATATTTAAGAATCTCTCCAAAATCAAAGTAAAAAAAAATATTTAAATCTCTTGCCCTTGTTTAAATTTTGGGACAAAGAGGTTGTCCAAGTGAGATTTAGAGAGAGGATCGTCTATTTCAGAAACAATCTAAAACGTTTTTCTGTGGTTCTTGAGTAGGCAATTAGTAAGGTATGAATTCTCAACTATCATTTTTGTAGGCAATAACTTTGTGGCATTAAAGGCAGGTCATATAATAGGGAAGAAATAGATGTCAGTCATTTTGTATGTAAAACCAAACGTAGTTCCAGAATGATCAAATTATTAGGACAAGTGTTTAGAATATTGAGATGTCAGTACAAATATAATCGATTGAGCGATTAGTATTCATTGTGCTGCTTCACCACTCACAATTCCACATGTCCTCCCATAAAATAATGTGCATTGCTTTGTTCAGGTATTCGGACTAAGTGAGGTTCATCTGGCTTTAGGGAAACAACAGATAATGAGTTTTTCAAACCGCAGGTAATTAGAAATGAATCAGACTTTAAAGAGCCATCTGTTCAGGCAAGTTTCTTTATACAAAACAGCCCATGGCAGTAACCGGCGGATTTCCCAAATAAAAAAAATGCTTTGGCACAATATAGCTGATTTATCTAAAATATCATTGTAATGCATGCACTGCAGGGAAATTGCCTTGTGTCTGCCTTTAATATAGAAATTCCAGCAGTATCATTTCATTGCTGATCATCGACGAGACAGCATATTTCAACAACAGCAAATGAAGCTACACTATACGCAACATTTTTGAATATGAAGGTGATACAATATATTCAAAAGCCCTGTTTGGATTGTTTTAGCCTCTTAAAACCAGGGGTGGACCTGTAATAAGGCCATGTGGGGGGTTGGCAATCATTGTTGGGCCTATTTTTTTTACATTATTTACTATCTCATTAGTGATTCAGCAGAGACTGGGGATTTTGCTGCACGTTGTAATTTTTTTACATTCATTAGTGGTTCAGTGGCCAAGGCCTGCCCCCTACACCCTGCAGTGGGCTGATACTACGCCTATCATAGGAAGGAGCCAGGCAGAGTGGGGCACTGCTCTATTAAGAAGTGGAGCAGCATGTCATGAGAGGTGCCTCTCTAATGTTCGCCTCAGGCAGCAGGGAAGCTAGGTTCACCCCTGCCTAAAACTGTTATGTGACACACTGCATACAAGTTTAGTGTAATGATACCGAGTATATTTTAGTGTATTCATACTGAGAGCCCATCAGCTACTGTAGCACTACAGCTCCCTTTTACTTATGTTCCAGTCATGTTTCCTTACTGGTACACTTAGCTCAGTTTTATTTGTAAGGGGGTAGTTAAAATGAAATCACTAGTCAGCCTAATCCTGGAAAAAATTAAACGGACTGTAAACCCAATAGCAATGTACCACTTTTACATTTCCTACAGCTCTTGGTAAAAGCCAAAAGGCTCCAAAGTTTGCCCTCCTTCTCATTTCTCTAGAACCACAAAAACAGCCAATATGACCATTACGACCTAGCGTCGGCGAGCATGACAAGTTACAGTAATCCCCCAGCTGTCTCTAAACACAGGAGAGCCGGCTCATGAAATATAAAGCTGTACCATGACATGTCCCCTACCTAGCTCAACCACCACCCAGAAATTGAAACAACAAAGTGGCTTAGCTTAGAATAAATATGGTAATTTACATATAACAGAAGATTTTAAATTGCTTATTTTATTTGTAAGAAGTTAGTGTGAGCCTGGACAAGGACGTTGGAGGCTGGTTGGGGATTAGAAAGCCATGTCTTAAATATTTAATCTGCTACTGAAGACCTTTTTTATGACACTGTGACCATTATGGAAGGTACCAACAAACTTTACATTTAAAGAGACACAGATGACACATTCATAATACACACACACTAGTATTAGGGGTACAGCTGAGGTAGTAGAGAGAAGCTACGAAAGGGGACGTTTCACCATCATTAAAGGAGACTATACCATGTCGGACCATGAAACCCACACCTTCTCAAAATTTTTTGGGTTGCCCCTGGCCGTGTAATGTAATTTTATTGTAATTTTAAGATTCAAGGACCTCCGCTGTCCTTCCTCTGTGGCATCCAAAATCAGAATGCCCCACTGTGTAAACATCAGACGGCCACATCCCCAGCATCTTTGGGCTGAAAGTGCGGTCTCAGATAGGCTGAGGGTAGGAGCGCATCTGATGCTGGGAATGTGGCCACCTAAGATCCCAATGGCTGTAAACAGGACCGTTTGCTGAACATTAAATATGTGTATGCATGTGCTGTAGAACTAGGAAGAGGTACATTTTACTGTGCGATCTGGGGGGATATCTAGCAGGGAATCTCAACCTGGGATGCCAAGGGGAAAGGAACAAAGTCCAGGATAGTCAAAATCTCAAGTTTTGTTCCTCTTCAAGTGCCACCAACAGGTGTAAGAATTGGTGCTTCTGGTGAGCTGTCTTTAAATCGACAAAACATGACCTGCTGGTCTTAAATACATTTTAAAAACAGATATGTTGTGGCTATTTCAGTACAATCATTCAGATTTATAGAAAACATTGCCAACTAAAGTGCCAAGTCAAGCAGTCAGATTTCTGGATTATTTCAATCCTCAAGGAACTGTTTCTGTTAATATGTTCTACTGTTCTTGCTATGTATGTATTCAGTGTTAGGCTCTGTTCATGCCTATCTGCTTTGCTACATTGGGCATCACAGTCACAACGCAAGGGAAAATGCTGTCCATTATTTCTAATCGGCCAGTTCACATATATACATTACGCAGCATATATATGTAAACTGGCCTATTAAAAATAATGGCCAGCACTTTCCCCTGTGTTATGACTGCATTGCTCACCGCAGCACAAGCGGATTGGTGTGTATAGAGCCTTAATCTATATAAACCATTTTAAATATGCCTAACTGCATGTATGCTGTGCTAAAGAACAGGGGTTTATATTGCTGAAGTTGTTGCAATTGTTTTGTGTTGGTGGACCTGAAAATCACAAAATCGCAGTGTTAAATGTGAAAATGTGGTTCTGTCAGGTCAGACGGCTAAGGCCCCTTGGCTGGCGTCATACTGTCAGCAGCACAAGGTATACTAATAACATTATGCACGCAATGTTGCCTAGAAAGCTCAGATTTACAGATATGGAATTGAATTTAGAGGGCAATTATTTCCTAGTTCCATTCTTATAGTGCCGTCGGTAGACTGGATCTGCATGTTAAGCAGCGCTAATGTATGTAATCAATTCCTCCCGCGAGTAGTTTGATTAAATTCTGCCACATGTAACATTACATATATATTTTGGTATCTGTTGCAAGCACTTCATCTGACACGACTGTATTTATATGTGTCATGTCTAACACGTTTCAGTTAATTGCTTTAACATGGAGGCTGCACAGATCCTGGAAATTCTTTTTTATTCTATAGAGAGTGAGTGCAGACAAGACTCTAATGGAAATCCCATAGTGAAACTATATAAATAAAATACAGGATTTTTCTTTTGAAATAAGTCTTTTATAGATTGATGATTAAAGTAGACGTTTACATATAAATGTTGCAGAGTGTATGTGTGCAGTAAGAGAATGTCACCTTACATGGTGGCTAACACAGACAGAAAATGGAATTTATAGAGTGCTGCTCAATATACAGCAAACAAAATACAGCAAAAAATGCATAGAGAGACTACAGATAAGCATTGGTAACAGCACCATTTACTGTCATAACATGTCATAACTGTAAACTGCAGTGAATCAGGCAAAAGTCCCAAATTCACATTCAAAGACAAGCAGAAGTTGTTGCAAAGTATTTTATCTCCAACCTTAATCATGCCCCATTATATGTGGCACAGCCATTCCCACCATACACGGCCATAATAGGTCACCAACTTTTTACAAGGCCACTTTTTAGGGAAAAACCCAGACAGCCTGTCAGCCTGTAATTTCTGTCATTCTACTGAACAATTCCCATGTGCATAGACTTCCATGGTCGACCTTCTTGGCTAGCAAATCAGGGTTTTTTCTAGCCTGAGCACTGATATTCCTCAGAATTAAGTTCAACCAAATAACTAATTTGAAAAAGAAGTTGAGTGGCCACAAAAACAATCTTTATCGAATGGGTCAGGTTGACATTAGGGATGAGCGAATCGATCCGGACGAACCCGGATTCGATCCGAATTTCAGGAAAAATTCGATTCGGATCGAATCCGAATTTCCCCGCGATTCGATCACTCGAAGTTTTCCTTTAACATCCATTCATTTACATTACAGGCATTCTAAGATGGCGGACGGGACATGTCTGGACATGTATCCCGCGCCAGTGCAAGCTGGGGCAGTCACATGCAGCCTATCAGCAGCCAGCAAGCCCGGTGACGTCACACAGCGGTATTTAACGGCGGCCATCTTGCTTTTCCTCATTTCTCTATTGCATTCGTGACAGACAGACAGAACGCTGTGTAGCTGAGGCAGTTAGACAGGCTGGAGACAGGGACAGACAGGGACAGGCTGGAGACAGGCAGGAGACAGGCAGGAGACAGACAGGAGACAGACAGAAAGCCAGGGAAAGGTAGGAAAAACGGAGCTGGCTGACAGGGAGATTTTTTTTTTTTCATCCAGCCTTTGTTAGCGTTTTCAGGCTACTTATAGTAACTAACTGTGCATATATACTGAACTGATCTTAAGTCTGCTGTGAGGCATCCCATTCTGTGACTAAAGCAGCCTCTGTTTAAGACCATATAAGCATTTGCTCTTATCATATTTGAAATTAGGCCTGATAAAGACACTTTTGCTGGCCAAAGCCCTACTGGACCCTGCCAGCTCGATTCCTGCCCGGGGCATCCCATTCTGTGACTACAGCAGCCTCTGTTTAAGACCATATAAGCATTTGCTCTTATCATATTTGAAATTAGCCTGATAAAGACACTTTTGCTGGCCAAAGCACTACTGGACCCTGCCAGCTCGAATCCTGCCCGGGGCATCCCATTCTGTGACTAAAGCAGCCTCTGTTTAAGACCATATAAGCATTTGCTCTTATCATATTTGAAATTAGGCCTGATAAAGACACTTTTGCTGGCCAAAGCACTACTGGACCCTGCCAGCTCGATTCCTGCCCGGGGCATCCCATTCTGTGACTACAGCAGCCTCTGTTTAAGACCATATAAGCATTTGCTCTTATCATATTTGAAATTAGCCTGATAAAGACACTTTTGCTGGCCAAAGCACTACTGGACCCTGCCAGCTCGATTCCTGCCCAGGGCATCCCATTCTGTGACTAAAGCAGCCTCTGTTTAAGACCATATAAGCATTTGCTCTTATCATATTTGAAATTAGCCTGATAAAGACACTTTTGCTGGCCAAAGCACTACTGGACCCTGCCAGCTCGATTCCTGCCCGGGGCATCCCATTCTGTGACTAAAGCAGCCTCTGTTTAAGACCATATAAGCATTTGCTCTTATCATATTTGAAATTAGCCTGATAAAGACACTTTTGCTGGCCAAAGCACTACTGGACCCTGCCAGCTCGATTCCTGCCCGGGGCATCCCATTCTGTGACTAAAGCAGCCTCTGTTTAAGACCATATAAGCATTTGCTCTTATCATATTTGAAATTAGGCCTGATAAAGACACTTTTGCTGGCCAAAGCACTACTGGACCCTGCCAGCTCGATTCCTGCCCGGGGCATCCCATTCTGTGACTACAGCAGCCTCTGTTTAAGACCATATAAGCATTTGCTCTTATCATATTTAAAATTAGCCTGATAAAGACACTTTTGCTGGCCAAAGCACTACTGGACCCTGCCAGCTCGATTCCTGCCCGGGGCATCCCATTCTGTGACTACAGCAGCCTCTGTTTAAGACCATATAAGCATTTGCTCTTATCATATTTGAAATTAGCCTGATAAAGACACTTTTGCTGGCCAAAGCACTACTGGACCCTGCCAGCTCGATTCCTGCCCGGGGCATCCCATTCTGTGACTAAAGCAGCCTCTGTTTAAGACCATATAAGCATTTGCTCTTATCATATTTGAAATTAGCCTGATAAAGACACTTTTGCTGGCCAAAGCCCTACTGGACCCTGCCAGGTCGATTCCTGCCCAGGGCATCCCATTCTGTGACTAAAGCAGCCTCTGTTTAAGACCATATAAGCATTTGCTCTTATCATATTTGAAATTAGCCTGATAAAGACACTTTTGCTGGCCAAAGCCCTACTGGACCCTGCCAGCTCGATTCCTGCCCGGGGCATCCCATTCTGTGACTACAGCAGCCTCTGTTTAAGACCATATAAGCATTTGCTCTTATCATATTTGAAATTAGGCCTGATAAAGACACTTTTGCTGGCCAAAGCCCTACTGGACCCTGCCAGCTCGATTCCTGCCCGGGGCATCCCATTCTGTGACTAAAGCAGCCTCTGTTTAAGACCATATAAGCATTTGCTCTTATCATATTTGAAATTAGCCTGATAAAGACACTTTTGCTGGCCAAAGCACTACTGGACCCTGCCAGCTCGATTCCTGCCCAGGGCATCCCATTCTGTGACTAAAGCAGCCTCTGTTTAAGACCATATAAGCATTTGCTCTTATCATATTTGAAATTAGGCCTGATAAAGACACTTTTGCTGGCCAAAGCCCTACTGGACCCTGCCAGCTCGATTCCTGCCCGGGGCATCCCATTCTGTGACTACAGCAGCCTCTGTTTAAGACCATATAAGCATTTGCTCTTATCATATTTGAAATTAGCCTGATAAAGACACTTTTGCTGGCCAAAGCACTACTGGACCCTGCCAGCTCGATTCCTGCCCGGGGCATCCCATTCTGTGACTAAAGCAGCCTCTGTTTAAGACCATATAAGCATTTGCTCTTATCATATTTGAAATTAGCCTGATAAAGACACTTTTGCTGGCCAAAGCACTACTGGACCCTGCCAGCTCGATTCCTGCCCAGGGCATCCCATTCTGTGACTAAAGCAGCCTCTGTTTAAGACCATATAAGCATTTGCTCTTATCATATTTGAAATTAGGCCTGATAAAGACACTTTTGCTGGCCAAAGCCCTACTGGACCCTGCCAGGTCGATTCCTGCCCAGGGCATCCCATTCTGTGACTAAAGCAGCCTCTGTTTAAGACCATATAAGCATTTGCTCTTATCATATTTGAAATTAGGCCTGATAAAGACACTTTTGCTGGCCAAAGCCCTACTGGACCCTGCCAGCTCGATTCCTGCCCGGGGCATCCCATTCTGTGACTACAGCAGCCTCTGTTTAAGACCATATAAGCATTTGCTCTTATCATATTTGAAATTAGCCTGATAAAGACACTTTTGCTGGCCAAAGCACTACTGGACCCTGCCAGCTCGATTCCTGCCCGGGGCATCCCATTCTGTGACTACAGCAGCCTCTGTTTAAGACCATATAAGCATTTGCTCTTATCATATTTGAAATTAGCCTGATAAAGACACTTTTGCTGGCCAAAGCACTACTGGACCCTGCCAGCTCGATTCCTGCCCGGGGCATCCCATTCTGTGACTAAAGCAGCCTCTGTTTAAGACCATATAAGCATTTGCTCTTATCATATTTGAAATTAGCCTGATAAAGACACTTTTGCTGGCCAAAGCCCTACTGGACCCTGCCAGGTCGATTCCTGCCCAGGGCATCCCATTCTGTGACTAAAGCAGCCTCTGTTTAAGACCATATAAGCATTTGCTCCTATCATATTTGAAATTAGCCTGATAAAGACACTTTTGCTGGCCAAAGCCCTACTGGACCCTGCCAGCTCGATTCCTGCCCGGGGCATCCCATTCTGTGACTACAGCAGCCTCTGTTTAAGACCATATAAGCATTTGCTCTTATCATATTTGAAATTAGGCCTGATAAAGACACTTTTGCTGGCCAAAGCCCTACTGGACCCTGCCAGCTCGATTCCTGCCCGGGGCATCCCATTCTGTGACTAAAGCAGCCTCTGTTTAAGACCATATAAGCATTTGCTCTTATCATATTTGAAATTAGGCCTGATAAAGACACTTTTGCTGGCCAAAGCCCTACTGGACCCTGCCAGCTCGATTCCTGCCCGGGGCATCCCATTCTGTGACTACAGCAGCCTCTGTTTAAGACCATATAAGCATTTGCTCTTATCATATTTGAAATTAGCCTGATAAAGACACTTTTGCTGGCCAAAGCACTACTGGACCCTGCCAGCTCGATTCCTGCCCGGGGCATCCCATTCTGTGACTAAAGCAGCCTCTGTTTAAGACCATATAAGCATTTGCTCTTATCATATTTGAAATTAGCCTGATAAAGACACTTTTGCTGGCCAAAGCACTACTGGACCCTGCCAGCTCGATTCCTGCCCAGGGCATCCCATTCTGTGACTAAAGCAGCCTCTGTTTAAGACCATATAAGCATTTGCTCTTATCATATTTGAAATTAGGCCTGATAAAGACACTTTTGCTGGCCAAAGCCCTACTGGACCCTGCCAGGTCGATTCCTGCCCAGGGCATCCCATTCTGTGACTACAGCAGCCTCTGTTTAAGACCATATAAGCATTTGCTCTTATCATATTTGAAATTAGCCTGATAAAGACACTTTTGCTGGCCAAAGCACTACTGGACCCTGCCAGCTCGATTCCTGCCCGGGGCATCCCATTCTGTGACTACAGCAGCCTCTGTTTAAGACCATATAAGCATTTGCTCTTATCATATTTGAAATTAGCCTGATAAAGACACTTTTGCTGGCCAAAGCACTACTGGACCCTGCCAGCTCGATTCCTGCCCGGGGCATCCCATTGTGTGACTAAAGCAGCCTCTGTTTAAGACCATATAAGCATTTGCTCTTATCATATTTGAAATTAGCCTGATAAAGACACTTTTGCTGGCCAAAGCCCTACTGGACCCTGCCAGGTCGATTCCTGCCCAGGGCATCCCATTCTGTGACTAAAGCAGCCTCTGTTTAAGACCATATAAGCATTTGCTCTTATCATATTTGAAATTAGGCCTGATAAAGACACTTTTGCTGGCCAAAGCCCTACTGGACCCTGCCAGCTCGATTCCTGCCCGGGGCATCCCATTCTGTGACTAAAGCAGCCTCTGTTTAAGACCATATAAGCATTTGCTCTTATCATATTTGAAATTAGGCCTGAAAAAGACACTTTTGCTGGCCAAAGCACTACTGGACCATGCCAGCTCGATTCCTGCCCGGGGCATCCCATTCTGTGACTAAAGCAGCCTCTGTTTAAGACCATATAAGCATTTGCTCTTATCATATTTGAAATTAGGCCTGATAAAGACACTTTTGCTGGCCAAAGCACTACTGGACCCTGCCAGCTCGATTCCTGCCCGGGGCATCCCATTCTGTGACTACAGCAGCCTCTGTTTAAGACCATATAAGCATTTGCTCTTATCATATTTGAAATTAGCCTGATAAAGACACTTTTGCTGGCCAAAGCACTACTGGACCCTGCCAGCTCGATTCCTGCCCGGGGCATCCCATTCTGTGACTAAAGCAGCCTCTGTTTAAGACCATATAAGCATTTGCTCTTATCATATTTGAAATTAGGCCTGATAAAGACACTTTTGCTGGCCAAAGCACTACTGGACCCTGCCAGCTCGATTCCTGCCCGGGGCATCCCATTCTGTGACTACAGCAGCCTCTGTTTAAGACCATATAAGCATTTGCTCTTATCATATTTGAAATTAGCCTGATAAAGACACTTTTGCTGGCCAAAGCACTACTGGACCCTGCCAGCTCGATTCCTGCCCGGGGCATCCCATTCTGTGACTAAAGCAGCCTCTGTTTAAGACCATATAAGCATTTGCTCTTATCATATTTGAAATTAGCCTGATAAAGACACTTTTGCTGGCCAAAGCCCTACTGGACCCTGCCAGGTCGATTCCTGCCCAGGGCATCCCATTCTGTGACTAAAGCAGCCTCTGTTTAAGACCATATAAGCATTTGCTCTTATCATATTTGAAATTAGGCCTGATAAAGACACTTTTGCTGGCCAAAGCACTACTGGACCCTGCCAGCTCGATTCCTGCCCGGGGCATCCCATTCTGTGACTACAGCAGCCTCTGTTTAAGACCATATAAGCATTTGCTCTTATCATATTTGAAATTAGCCTGATAAAGACACTTTTGCTGGCCAAAGCACTACTGGACCCTGCCAGCTCGATTCCTGCCCGGGGCATCCCATTCTGTGACTAAAGCAGCCTCTGTTTAAGACCATATAAGCATTTGCTCTTATCATATTTGAAATTAGCCTGATAAAGACACTTTTGCTGGCCAAAGCCCTACTGGACCCTGCCAGGTCGATTCCTGCCCAGGGCATCCCATTCTGTGACTAAAGCAGCCTCTGTTTAAGACCATATAAGCATTTGCTCTTATCATATTTGAAATTAGGCCTGATAAAGACACTTTTGCTGGCCAAAGCCCTACTGGACCCTGCCAGCTCGATTCCTGCCCGGGGCATCCCATTCTGTGACTACAGCAGCCTCTGTTTAAGACCATATAAGCATTTGCTCTTATCATATTTGAAATTAGGCCTGATAAAGACACTTTTGCTGGCCAAAGCCCTACTGGACCCTGCCAGCTCGATTCCTGCCCGGGGCATCCCATTCTGTGACTAAAGCAGCCTCTGTTTAAGACCATATAAGCATTTGCTCTTATCATATTTGAAATTAGCCTGATAAAGACACTTTTGCTGGCCAAAGCCCTACTGGACCCTGCCAGGTCGATTCCTGCCCAGGGCATCCCATTCTGTGACTAAAGCAGCCTCTGTTTAAGACCATATAAGCATTTGCTCTTATCATATTTGAAATTAGGCCTGATAAAGACACTTTTGCTGGCCAAAGCCCTACTGGACCCTGCCAGCTCGATTCCTGCCCGGGGCATCCCATTCTGTGACTACAGCAGCCTCTGTTTAAGACCATATAAGCATTTGCTCTTATCATATTTGAAATTAGCCTGATAAAGACACTTTTGCTGGGCATAGCACTACTGGACCCTGCCAGGTGTACTTACTGCTGGTTTTTAGGGCATCCCATTCTGTGACTACACCAGCCTCTATTTAAGAACCTAACCATTTGCACCTATTCTAATTGAAATTAGGCATGATAAAGACACTTTTGCTGTGCATAGTCTTACTGCTGCCTGCCAGGTGCTCTCTGGTTTTTGGGACATCCCATTCTTTAACATACCATTAGCCTCTGCATTTACTGTAAGCTGCACATTTATTTAAAGAAATTTGGCCTGTATGAGCCTGCTAACACACTGCTGCTGTGTGCATATATACTGATCTCAAGTCTGCTTGGGGCATCCCATTCTGTAACATAACATAACCTACCTACCATACTAAGCAGCTCTCTTATTTAAACTAAGCAGGCCTCTTGGAGGCTGAGTGTCCACTTTTGGGTGTGCATTTATATTCGGTTTCATATACAGTGGGGTATCCCAATTTGTAAGATAACCTACCCCAACCATGTAAACTAAAGGTTACGTCCTTCCAGAAGGAAAACTTATACCGAACACTATTTTTGTTAGGGGCATTGACCTTTGGATTGATCGGCATGAAATTAATTTTTTTTTTTCAAAGTATGGCGCTGTGAAGAAGGTCAAAATGATGTCTCATACTTGGATTATTGTTACTTTTTGTTCAGCTTGAAATATAACAGGCCACACGGGCATCCCAAGGCACATGCTATTTTAAACCTATCTGTTATACAACATAAGCGTTGATCAGGCTACTTCAGTTTGCACTTGTTTTTGACTGATTTTAATAAACCAGGCCGCAGGGCACCCCAAAGCTGCACCTTGCACCCTATCTGGTATACAACATAAGCGTTGATCAGCATCAGCTTCATTAAGCTACTTCAGTTTGCACTTCCTTTTTGACTGCTTTCATTTAACCAGGCCGCAGGGCACCCCAAAGCTGCACCTTGCACCCTACCTGTTTATACTAAATAAGCATCTACAGCCTCAGCTTTATTAAGTTATTGCATTTTGAATTGGTTTTGGTCTGCTTTAAATACACCAGGCCGCAGGGCATCCCAAACCTGCATGTTGCACCCCATCTGTTATACTAAATAAGCGTTGATCAGCATCAGCTTTATTAAGCTATTGCATTTTGCATTGGTTTTTGTACTGCTGCCAAAACACTAGCCCATATGGGCATCCCAAACCAGCACATGTCACCCTATCTGTTATACTAAATAAGCTTCTACAGGCCCTTTTTTTATTTATTTATTTTTATTTATATAGAGCTGCAATGGCTTATATTGTGAGGTTAATTTGCCATTTTGCAGCATAATATAGAGCAGCCCCTGTGTAAATCTGAGGGGCAATAGCTTATATAGTGAGGTAAATTTGCCATTTTGCTTCATTATATAGAGCAGCCCAGTTGCCATCTAAATCAACTACTGTCCGGCCAGTACAGCTTTTCCAGGGCAAACTCTGCTAGTTGCGGGCACAAGTCAAGTTTGGCTTCCCAGCAAATCCAGTGGATCTTGAAGGTGTGTTGGCATGGTCATGTCAAGGTATGACATGACCTGCTGTTTGAGGTCCAGCTCCAGGTCTTCCTGCTTCTCATGAGTAGACTCACTATGCGGGTGTAGAAAGCTACTCACTAGCGACTGAAGACTGAGGTTGCTGCTGATG
This sequence comes from Gastrophryne carolinensis, assembly GCA_027917425.1. Lineage (NCBI taxonomy): Eukaryota > Metazoa > Chordata > Amphibia > Anura > Microhylidae > Gastrophryne > Gastrophryne carolinensis. The sequence goes on along the minus strand of CM051234.1, from coordinate 515,822,200 downwards.
GAGCTGCTGCTGCTCCTTCCACCCCCCCAGCAGCCATGGCAGTGGAAGGTGATCGCAAAGTTCCCCTAGAGTCAGACCTGCGGGAGTATGGGCCATGGCGCAAATAGACATCGCCCAACTGACTACGTGGGATGTCTCTGTAGTAGGTCAGTTTTTCCTCCCTCTCAGTGGGCGTAAAAAATGCCCCCATTTTGTGCCGGAAGCGAGGGTCCAATAAGTTGGAGAGCCAGAAGTCTTCCCGCTGAATAAAGGGAGACAATTCTGCGCTCACTAGTACGCATGCATGTGAGCATGCATCGTGCCATTTGTGCAAGTGACTCGGAGGGACTACCTGTCTCCATCTCCACTGTAAACTGCCATGGTGTGTCTGGGTCCTCTGTCTCGCCTTACTCACAACCCTCTAGCTCCTGTGGCTGCACCTCCTCTCCTGTCAGATGACTAGATAAAATGGTCATTTTGTGAAACCTAAACTGTGGTTTGCTGTGCCCCACCCCCTCCTCCTCCTCCACTTCAGCCCCCACAGGCTTCATGTGGCTGTGAAATGTATGTGCCATGTCTCCAGTGCCCTGACCAGCCATGCTTTCCAACATGTGTTGTAGTACATGAAGCAGTGGAATCTCATCGTTCATCTCATAGTCCTGGCAACTGACTAATAATGTAGCTTCCTCAAAGGGCCTAAACAAACGGTCGGTGTCACGTATGAGCTGCCAATGGTTTACATTGAATTTACACAGGGGTGTCCCCCTATCCGTTTGGATCATCCAGAAATCCGTGATGGCTTTTCTCTGTTCCTATAGTGCAGTGGTCCTCAACCCTGTCCTCAAGGCCCACCAACATGTCATGTTTTTTGGATCTCCAAATAGCCAGCTCTATTGCTCTGCAGCTGCACTAATTACTCCACCTGAGCATCTTTGTGGAGATCTGCAAAGCCTGGCCTGTTGGTGGGCCTTGAGGACAGGGTTGGGGACCACTGCTATAGTGGATCCTGCATATGGAGGGTGGAATTCCAACGGGTGGAAACATCGCAAATCAGACTATGGTGGGGTACACCTTTGTGACGCTGAGGCTCAATAAGGTTGTGCTTGGTGGTGTAGGAGTGCCAGAAGTGCATGCTAACTTTCTTTCCTGTTGTTCGGATGTCTTTCAGATGGGGGCAAGACTTCAAAACTAGACTGAACACGTGTGCCATGTCAGGACGCATGACTCTGGCTTCCTTGTCGCAGCGCAAACAAGATGTTCTTCCAAGTGTCAGTCACCATGGGTCCAAATTTGCAGTTTTCGTGGATTAAGCAATGCTTTCATGGATTGAGTTCTCATTTTTAGTAGTTCCTCCCATGTGTGACTCTGATGGTCAAGGAAAACCATGTGAAGAACAGCGTGAAACAACAATCACCAAGGGGGCCTAAAAGGATATATATTGTCCACCATGAGTCTATAGTTACAGCTCCAGGCGTAGACAACACTGTGCACTTTGGTACACACTGACAGGCTAAAGGACTGGCCCACCTTCTGTTCAACAACCATGCCATGTGACTCTCCACCTCGGCTCGGCACAAGCCATCAGTTCTCTGAAAGGTCCACCACTGGGTAATGCAGCAGGCTGGACTTATGGTGACGCTGTCTGAGAGGAGAAATCCCTCAGACATCAAGATTAAAAATTCCAAGAATTTTTGAGGGCTAATTATTCAGAGGCAAATGATAGCTAGTTGTTTCTGATTTAATTGCAAGGTGGAAACACACCCTCAAACAAAACTTCACTTTCGCAATACTATTGCATTTGTCTATTCATAATTTTATGTATATACACTAACTAACCTACTTTTTCTCCACAGGATGCTGCATGGAACACTGCCACATCGCTGAGTAGCTGATTTTTCCTACCAACAGTCCGCAATAATTCGCTGCTGCTGCCGCCGCCACCGCCGCAGACTCCAGGGACCCTCTTCCACTACCTCGGCTTGCAACACCTCCTCCCACGACACTCTCCTCATCACTAGTTGCCGGATAGTGGAAGAAGAGGCGAGTGTCTCCTCCACTTCTTGGCTGGGCAGTAGCTGCTGAATTTTATGATTATCAGATCTTGGATATCAGATCAATGGATAGTGGAGCTGAACCCAAAGCATAACAGGCAGACAGTTGACTGGGGGTGTCAGATGCCACTTGTGATGCAGTGGACTGCTTTTGCAGCACTTCCAGACAAAGTTGCTTCATTGGCTGACACAATGACTGGTAAAGCTGTGGAACATATGGTTGAAAAGCAAGAATAACCATTTGTTTTTATATGAAAAAGACCCTGGTTTATACAGACTTTTTTTTTCCAGAGACTGCCCTGCGTGGAAATGAATGGCGCATGGATCAGCCAAGCTTTCCTCCCAACAATGCCTGATGTATTCCAGTAGATTGATGACGGGGCCAGACCAAGAAAGATGGATCGTGCAAAACAGATTTAAGGCGCTGCTCTCCAGTTACAGACATTCCTCCGCATCGGACCACAAGTAAGTATTGATAAAAAATCCTTTACGTTACTCTTACTTTTTATTAATATTCTTCGGATAAGACGGATCAGACATGATTCCAGATTAAAAATTCCAAGAATTTTTGAGGGCTAATTAGTCAGAGGCAATGATACCTTCTTGTTTCTGATTTAATTAAAAGGTGGAAACACACCCTCAAACAAAACTTCACTTTGGCAAACTTTTGCATTTGTTTATTCATAATTTTATGTAGATATTACTAACTAAGCTACTTTTTCTCCACATGACTCTCCACAGGGTGTGATTCATCCAATTTTTGGGCTCCTGAGGCCAACCCCAGGGTCTGTTTAAAGTAATGTTTGGGCTCCTGCTGCTGCTGCTGCCAACTTCTGCCAACTCCAGGGTGTGATTCATCCAATTTTTGGGCTCCTGAAGCCAACTCCAGTGTATATTTGGGCTCCTGCTGCTGCTACTGTCAACTCCTGCCAACTCCAGGGTGTGATTCATCCAATTTTTGGGCTCCTGAGGCCAACTCCAGTGTATATTTGGGCTCCTGCTGCTGCTACTGTCAACTCCTGCCAACTCCAGGGTGTGATTCATCCAATTTTTGGGCTCCTGAAGCCAACTCCAGTGTATATTTGGGCTCCTGCTGCTGCTACTGTCAACTCCTGCCAACTCCAGGGTGTGATTCATCCAATTTTTGGGCTCCTGAGGCCAACTCCAGTGTATATTTGGGCTCCTGCTGCTGCTACTGTCAACTCCTGCCAACTCCAGGGTGTGATTCATCCAATTTTTGGGCTCCTGAAGCCAACTCCAGTGTATATTTGGGCTCCTGCTGCTGCTGCTGCCAACTTCTGCCAACTCCAGGGTGTGATTCATCCAATTTTTGGGCTCCTGAAGCCAACTCCAGTGTATATTTGGGCTCTTGCTGCTGCTGCTGCCAACTTCTGCCAACTCCAGGGTGTGATTCATCCAATTTTTGGGCTCCTGAGGCCAACTCCAGTGTATATTTGGGCTCCTGCTGCTGCTGCTGTCAACTTCTGCCAACTCCAGGGTGTGATTCATCCAATTTTTGGGCTCCTGAAGCCAACTCCAGTTTATATTTGGGCTCCTGCTGCTGCTGCTGCCAACTTCTGCCAACTCCAGGGTGTGATTCATCCAATTTTTGGGCTCCTGAGGCCAACTCCAGTGTATATTTGGGCTCCTGCTGCTGCTACTGTCAACTTCTGCCAACTCCAGGGTGTGATTCATCCAATTTTTGGGCTCCTGAAGCCAACTCCAGTGTATATTTGGGCTCCTGCTGCTGCTGCTGCCAACTCCTGCCAACTCCAGGGTGTGATTCATCCAATTTTTGGGCTCCTGAGGCCAACTCCAGTGTATATTTGGGCTCCTGCTGCTGCTACTGCCAACTCCTGCCAACTCCAGGGTGTGATTCATCCAATTTTTGGGCTCCTGAGGCCAACTCCAGTGTATATTTGGGCTCCTGCTGCTGCTACTGTCAACTCCTGCCAACTCCAGGGTGTGATTCATCCAATTTTTGGGCTCCTGAAGCCAACTCCAGTGTATATTTGGGCTCCTGCTGCTGCTGCTGCCAACTCCTGCCAACTCCAGGGTGTGATTCATCCAATTTTTGGGCTCCTGAAGCCAACTCCAGTGTATATTTGGGCTCCTGCTGCTGCTACTGTCAACTCCTGCCAACTCCAGGGTGTGATTCATCCAATTTTTGGGCTCCTGAGGCCAACTCCAGTGTATATTTGGGCTCCTGCTGCTGCTACTGTCAACTCCTGCCAACTCCAGGGTGTGATTCATCCAATTTTTGGGCTCCTGAGGCCAACTCCAGTGTATATTTGGGCTCCTGCTGCTGCTACTGTCAACTTCTGCCAACTCCAGGGTGTGATTCATCCAATTTTTGGGCTCCTGAAGCCAACTCCAGTGTATATTTGGGCTCCTGCTGCTGCTGCTGCCAACTCCTGCCAACTCCAGGGTGTGATTCATCCAATTTTTGGGCTCCTGAGGCCAACTCCAGTGTATATTTGGGCTCCTGCTGCTGCTACTGCCAACTCCTGCCAACTCCAGGGTGTGATTCATCCAATTTTTGGGCTCCTGAGGCCAACTCCAGTGTATATTTGGGCTCCTGCTGCTGCTACTGTCAACTCCTGCCAACTCCAGGGTGTGATTCATCCAATTTTTGGGCTCCTGAAGCCAACTCCAGTGTATATTTGGGCTCCTGCTGCTGCTACTGTCAACTCCTGCCAACTCCAGGGTGTGATTCATCCAATTTTTGGGCTCCTGAGGCCAACTCCAGTGTATATTTGGGCTCCTGCTGCTGCTACTGTCAACTCCTGCCAACTCCAGGGTGTGATTCATCCAATTTTTGGGCTCCTGAGGCCAACTCCAGTGTATATTTGGGCTCCTGCTGCTGCTACTGTCAACTCCTGCCAACTCCAGGGTGTGATTCATCCAATTTTTGGGCTCCTGAAGCCAACTCCAGTGTATATTTGGGCTCCTGCTGCTGCTGCTGTCAACTCCTGCCAACTCCAGGGTGTGATTCATCCAATTTTTGGGCTCCTGAAGCCAACTCCAGTGTATATTTGGGCTCCTGCTGCTGCTGCTGCCAACTCCTGCCAACTCCAGGGTGTGATTCATCCAATTTTTGGGCTCCTGAAGCCAACTCCAGTGTATATTTGGGCTCCTGCTGCTGCCAACTCCTGCCAACTCCAGGGTGTGATTCATCCAATTTTTGGGCTCCTGAGGCCAACTCCAGTGTATATTTGGGCTCCTTCTGCCCCTCATAGTGATGCCACTTCAACTCTCTGCAATTGTGCCGCTCTGCGATTCTATTAGCGATGCCTCTGATCTGCATGTGATATTTCTTCAAAGTATTATTTAACTAACCCAGCACGCATCCTGTGCGTGTTACAGCAAGGCTGAATGGTTTACAACCCTATTGAGGCTGTAGGAGGCTCAGAAATAGCCGTTTTTAATAGCGATTCGTCGCGAATTTATTCGGGTCGAAACGATTTTTGTCGGAAAATTCGGCGAATCAGTCGAATCGAATTTTTCAAAAGTTCGCTCATCTCTAGTTGACATCTATGTGTACAAGGCCCAATGTACCAATGATGATTTTCTTGAATTTACTTGATAGAGAAATTACATTTTAGAGTGAATCTAGTGTCAAAATATTTCTACCTGGTCCCCTCATTCCCCAATTGGGATTCCTGCCTTCTTGACACCTACAGCTGCTCACTGTAGCAACACACACCTCTAGTTGGGGGAGGCCTGACGCACTTGTTCTGCCATTTCCCATGGCCCTTGTTTCTCTGTCTATGTGATAAGTAGGCTTTCACTGCTCAGAGAGAGAAAGGGGTTTTCAGAAGGCAGCATCGCAAATCGTAGGAGACAGGGGATGCAATGGCCCACCTCAGTCACAACCCACAAAATGAATTTGCAAGGTGAATATGAAGGACTCCCTTCAGGAAAAATAGTTCCTCATGCACTTTGTAGTCACTGCTTTTATAGTGTGTATAAATCGTGAGCTTGTTGTGTTAGGCAGACTATCCAATCAAACTGACAGCTGCAGCAGAGCCAGGATCTTCCTGACTGACAGTTGTGGGATTTTGGATTTTTCCAGCTGTTTCTGGGTCTGCTGCTTTGAGATCAGACATGATGTAGAGCTGTTAACTATATCATCAGCACACCTGACATGGTGGTGCACTGCAGAGAACTGGAGGACAAAGTAGGAGGATGCTCTAGGTCTCCCCAGGGAGATTTTATGCTGCCAGACGCCTTTCATTGTCTGTATCCATCTTAGGTCTGGCTCCAGCAAAAGCAATGAGGCACTGCAGCTGGTATAACATCTATATTATTAGTAATGAAGATTACAATTATACTTAATGGATCTTCTTGTGTGCGGTATGTATCCTTCTACTTTTAAGGGCCCACAGAGAGAATAAGGACCTGAAGTGTAAATGTGGGAACCTGGAGAAAGGGGTAGAGAGCGAGATCCCAGCAGAGGAGAATGGCTTGGCTAGTCCTCTATGCGGTGTCTGCCCTTAAACGGTTTACCCTTGAATGCTCGCCCCAGATATGAGCTTCAATAAGAGGGACCGGTTACTGGAATTTCTTGATAACAGACCCGAGTGTGGTCATGAAACCCTGAAGAAGATTTGGAGTTGGTGAGAAAGACTGATTCCTGCAATTCCCTGAAAGAAGGCTTGAGCAGCTTTTGGTTCCTTAAACCTTTAGAATTGGCTCTCCCAAGAGAAGTGTGCGCACAATGAACAGTTACATAGACAGGATTGCAGCATTTAGAAGAGTTGATTATTATTTTAATGCCGGAATGGAGATTGGCACAGGGAGAGGGAAGGGTGGCCAGGGGTTACAAAAAGCTTCAAATGTATCTTTAATGCCTGACCAAAGCATTGCATGATGGGTAAAAGCATTCACATGCATCTGAATAAATTCAATAGCAATAAGCCATTATTGAAAAATAGGAAAGCTCCTTCAGATATAAGAAACAAGCTTGTTTTCAATGTTTAATGCAGGAAGTACTATCTAGTATATTCCTTGGTGCATAAACTACACTAAAACCGGAACAAAGATTCTAGGAGGAAAGCGCAACTGTTACTCCAGGCAGCCAATTAGATGTGATACTAATGTTGTTAAGTAATGGCTGAATGTCAGTTATTGCATGTAAATGAGACATTAAAAAGCAAACAGTTTTCGTGTTTGTGGTGTGATAGAACGCAGTGACGCGCAATGGGCCTGAGTTGCAATGGTTTGATAATAAAAGCTAGCTTGGCCGCAGCAGGGGGCCTGCTCTCCCCAGAAAGTACAAACAAGCTGCCTCCATTTAAATATTCAACAGTAAGGAACCGTAATGCGCACAGTGTACTACATTGATGGTTACATAGTGTTTAATGAAATAAAGCTAATGAAAGCCACTTGGTATTTCATCTAGCTAAATTTACCCTCCGGAGAATTATAGACACAGTCTGCAATGCATTTAATCAGGGAGAAGAAAATTGATAACCCACGCTGGTATTCAAAGTGTCATTTATTTTTATCTCTCAAATCACCCCTAACTGCATTAGAAACCTACTTAGCATTATAGGGAGCAGGCAGACTCTGTACCATCTAATGAAGAGATCTGTATCGAATCGACCAGCTAAACCACATGCTTGTATTCTTGTGCCTACAACACTTTCTATATAAAACAAAGGTAAATAATTCAGTTTGACTCAAGTTAACATGCTGTGCCAAAGTATTATGTAATCATATTCAGTTTTAGATGTGGGAATTAAGACTAAATTGCCAGTGTGCTGTTTGGCTGAACTTCCAGCAATATTATCATCATCATCCTCATCATTTTCAGAATTGCCTCATTTTGTTTCAGATAGGTTTAAAACAAGCAAATCGACTTTGATTTGAATACAGGGCATTCACATATAATCAGAGATTTTGAAACGGCTAATTTTACACGGTTTCCTCCAGAAATAAGGTGGGAGAAGGTTGGACCTGCCTGCACAGGGACTTGTGTTGCATGTACCCAAAGGGCATCTATCACACAATAAGTCTAATCTAAAAAATATGCAGAAACATGCTAGATCACAAAAGGAGAGGTTACTCTTCATGAAAAAATTAATCCTGCCATGACAGGTTTTTAAATACATAGCACCTTTTCAATGTTACAGAGCTTCAGAGTCTTGTATGCATGTTTTGCCGGAACACTGGTTTATTGCTCTTGAAATGATGTGGATATGAATAGAAGCTATTGCCCATTCTGCAATGCTTTGAGCTGATATGAGTGGGTAACTATATTGTTTTCCCCCGGGCCGCCCCGGAGGTGACAATTAGAGCTGAGCAGTTCCCTGTAAAATTGAAATAGTATATTCAATGTTTTCCTTACTTCCAATAGGGCAAAGCAACAATTTAGGCTGGATTCTTTTTCACACAGATTTATTTAGGGGGTTATTGAAGGAACTCTAAGGCCACGTAGTGCCAGATGAGTGTCAGGTCCCAGTGAAAATGGTGTATTTATGAAGTCAAAAATCCAGAGTACCTGTAATAATGCCAGGTAGTGTCCCATCTATCAACAGCACCGGCCCTGAGTTCCCTACAGTGCCAAATAGGACCAGGCGCTCACCCTGCACCGTGTGGCCTTATCCCATATATTTCAATAAGCTTGAATTGTTACAATTATTTAGCCATTTTTAGGTCTGGTGCATGTGCCACGGGATCCCTGGGCTGGTTGGGATTATTTTTGGATGCATTTTTAGAACTTTTGTGTTGCACTGCAAAGTTGTGATTTGGGCCATGAGAAAGCTATGTCATGTTTTTCAAGTGTCCCCAATGAATCTCCCAATTTTATTTAACAAAAAAAATCTAGGCCCCTAAAAAATTACAAATTGGGATTCCAACAGGCATTGTGCCTGGAATCCCGTTTTTTGAGCAACTCTGGGAGCACTATGTATTTTTTTCATATATATATATATATATATATATATATATATATATATATATATTCCTCTTGCAGCACTCCCGGACGGTGCTAGGTGTCACTAGCTCATCGACATATAAAAGCCTGCAAACACTGCCTGGCCAGGAGCGCTGCAGCTGACAGCCTCGCCAGCCAGAAGCTGACGTTGCATTGCTGGTGATACTGAGCATCTTAGATGAGGTGCTCAAGTGCCACTTGTACATATAATAATAAATTAGCCTCCCCATCCCCATCTTGCTTCTATACCATGTTTATACAAATTTTAATACAATTTTCATGATAGAGTGAACCCAGCACCCGCCTGCACATAGACCCCCTGCAAGCCCAAATACCCTATTTTCAGGATCACATCTTTTGGTGGCTGGTTGCAGGACCCAAATGACTGCTGGCCAACAATTGTAATGGCTCTGTCACCTTTTACTATTGACTGCTCGCAGTCACAAGGGGCCAGGCCCTGGAGAAGAAGTGGGGATGAGGTTATTTCTGGGTTTCATGGGGAATCTTAAACAAGGGTGTTCTATAGCCTTATGTAGACACAGTCATCCAAGGAGCACTATAATCTACTCTCTCCTAATAGGACAAAGAAGTACAAATAATCATCACCCACTAAGACTAGATTCCATCAGTATGCGTCAGGAGTGACAGGTCTCATAACATAAAGATCCTGTACCAGTGGTGATTGATCACCATGATGCCCATGAATTTGATGAACTCTCTAAGAGAAGTGAGTCTATATTTGTCGCAGACACCAGAATGAATATGAAGTTGCTTTAAAACCTTGCTGTCTTCAAGGAAGAAAAATGCTTGATGTCATGTGTAGACACATAAATGCAATAATGGCTACCCACGTGCACAAACTTTCATTGCGCCTGTGATTGTCACTTTCAACGGGAACATGATGTACACTGAGAAGTACAGAGTTGATTACTGTTGTAACAGGCTTTGGTGTTCGATGCCCCGGCCATTGAAATATGCATGGAAGCACCTCTGTAACAGCAGCTGTTGCTGTTGCCTTCATATTTAATGAAGAGACCAGAGGCTGCTGATAAAATATTCATACATTTAGTAAGACAAGAAGAATTTACTGCACTGTTACATAATGAAAACAAAGAATAGATTTGCACAGTGCAGACAGAGCGAGGGTGATTACTCCTTTGCAAGCATCAGATGATCCTGCCACTTCCCTTTTGGAATTAGTATCTGTGCAGCATCCTACTCTAGAGCCTGTGCCATTTTAGAGGCGGTCGGGGGCAGGGTAACTGTAACAGGCCTTAGAAAAGAAAATAAAGTACAAGCCAAGGTCAAGTATACTATTAGTTCACAAATTACCTACGAAACAGACCTAAGATCATATTTGTAGTATATACTAATTCTATTCTTTACTGACTGCAGTGTGTCAATTGGGCCCACAATGCTGCGCGAGAACACAAAAGCAAATGAGTACCTGGACTCAGGCTGCTAGAACCATTTTCTTAAGGACCCCCTTTAAAGTAGAACTTGCATGTATTTTATATAGTCTTAAAAAGACATCTGTTATACAGTACATACTAATTGTCCATAAGCAACCCTATTAAGAGATTAGTAACCCACCAGTATGCGCCTTGCATCCTCTGTTCCTTTACTGTGGGAGCAAATGTACTAGATCCTTCTGTGCCGTCAATCAGTGTGTTGTCAGGAGAAACAGTGAATAAATCACTGATAATAAGCATTCTTTGTTAATTAGCTCCCATGGTGCCCTGCTTTCTTTGATGCTTCATTTTAGCTGCAGGCAAAATGTTACAGGCATAAAAGCATCTTTTTCAATACTTTCAATTTAATGCCTGTGCACTTCCCTCCAAATCCCTCCTCCAATTCTCATTTTCTCTGCCAGAAGCTCTGCATTGCTTTATTGGTTGCCACAATGTTGTACTGCTAAGCATGCTAGTGACTTGTTTGTCATCCAATCACTAATGCAGCGACTGGGTGATGAAAGCGGCATAGGGGGCCTTAGAAGTGCTGCTTCTGCTGGAAAAACAGGAAAGGGCTTTCAAGAGTATAGTTTTTGTTTAATTGTGGGTTAGTGGAGGGGGTTGAAAGATTTTTTTAAATTAATTTAGGTTTAATTTTAAAGCGATTTTGTAGTCTGTAAAAAAAATCTTTTATCTTACTTGGCTGTCTGCAGCAGTGCACACTAACTAGAGTGCTCTCCTGCCCTCAGTGAATACTGACTAGACAGCAAGAGGGTGCACATAGACCGGCCATGCTAAAACCTATTATTTAAACTGGAACAACAGTCATTTCTCAAAAATCATGATTGGCTAGTGGTGTCACTTGTCCCATTATCGTCCGGCCACCGACAAAGCGGAAGGCCAAAAACGGGACACGTGACCCCCACCAGCCAATCACGTGACTGCATGTCACAAAGGGAGTGAGGTGACAGGTAAGGTTTATGGGGCTTGCGAGGGGTTTATTTAGGGGGCCTCCGTCATTCAAGATGCCCCCCCCCCCCCGGAGCGGACCAGAACCCAATTTCTTGGTCTAGAGGAGCCACTTGCTGCAGAGCAAGCCACTGAAGAGCGCTCCCATAGCTCTCTGCTTGACAAGCTTCCACAGATGTAAGGTAAGTATACTGCTTTTTGAATCGGATATCCTTTATGCTCAATTTTCTTTTTTTGTAAGTCTAAAAGGGCATAGTGATCAGGACCTTAGCCTTGGAAGCAAGACCCTTTGATATTTTATTTATATTTGAATGAGTGCTGTTGCTCCCACACTGACATACTAGACATACTGGAATGGTAACTGATGCTACATCTAGCATCAGTGTAAAATTCTGAACATGTGGGAGATTTTATGCTTTATGTAGGCAGGTGGTAATGCTAAAATCTCACTTTATTTATCAGGGATATTTCAGTGCAATATAAGAACAAGATGGGTGTAAAAAATGTGCTGCTCGTGGATAGTCTATTCGCTTCTAATTCCTGTTGAGCACCCAATTATTTCACTTAAAGTTTTATTGATGGAATGAGGGAAATGTATAATCCAAATGACACTCATGTGAATGAAACCCTGTGAAACCAGTCTAAAGTTCCCCAAAGAAATTGATGCCTAGAGAAAAGAAAGACTGAAACTACTGTCAGAAGCAGAAACACATTGTTGTAAATCCCGCCAAAATGCTTGATTTTTATTCCCCTGGATTAGGCTATATACTGCACAATTGTGCGGACTGCCGCTCCCATCACCAGGGACCATTTAAATGTTACTAGCTGTGTGTTTTTAAAACCCATCCAGCACTAAATCTGAACAACATGAATATACCACTCCCATTCCTTTATATAGCACACGTGTATAATAGGATACTGCTGGTCTGAAATGAAGAGTTTTACTTACTGTCATCTTGGTGGTGTACGTGCTGTTTTGTGTAGACAGAGGGGTGGCTTCTCTTGCCTTCTTATTTACAGACCTAGAATTATGGTATTTGTGTTTCTTTCTTTTGGACTGACGTTTTTCTTCTTTATTCTGTTCCCGAAGTCTGCAATGAAAAGAAAAAAACGATTGGTTGTTTAAAAACTACGGTAGCTTATCACCCAAAAGTCTAGTTTAAAATACTGAAGCACTGACTCATTTTAAAGGCCTGAATGTGCTATAACACTCATTGAAGAACCTCTTTGTGTTAACAGGGACATTCTCCATATTTTAGTACGTACCTCTAAAATGTGTTTTTAATTTTTTAATTTGAGTTGTATCCACCAGATTTTGAATCCGCAGAATGCAAGGCATCCCTACTGCTTCAGCTATATGCCGACAAATGCTGGGAGCTAAGATTTGTAAAGATAAGTAGGAAGCCAGAAATCTGGCCTTCATATGGGTTCCTGCACTGCCACAAACTACATCCCACCTGTCTTGCACGTCACATGGAATGCAAGATTGCAGTAATGCAGACCTGGTACCTAATCTAACTCGTATTTGGGCATTTTAAATAGAATGTGGCATCTAAAATAATGATGCCCCAAGAGAAGGGGTTAAACATTTTTTTTCTTTCAGGGTTTCTTTCAGGGCCTTATTTATCAAGGGATAGCGCCAGGTAGTGTCTCACTAGCGCCAGGTATCGCCAGCTATCGGCGGCTACCGACTCCAGAACGCCAGGCGGTGGACACAATCACGCATTTATCACGCTAAATGAGGCTAGCGCCGGCGAGAGCGTCAGCTAGCGCGGGATTCATCATGTAGCGGACTGCAACGAACAGCGCCGCTGCTAATCCCATCACAATGCATTTCAATGGAGCAATCTTTAAATCTTCATATTTAATTGATATTAATGTTTTTTTTTTTTTTTTTTAAATGTCAAAAATTATGTGACCACTTCGGCAATGTTAGGTATTTTTTTAAAGGTAAAAAAAAAAAAAAAAAATTTGTGCAGAATTGATATTACAGGTCTGATATTAATGTATTCATATTAGAAAATGTTTAGAAAAACTTGTTTAATTTTTTAATCAAAAAATATGGATGTTTGGGGGTTAAAAACTACTTTTAAGCCATCGCCGCCAGCGCTCTGGGGTTTATACAAGCTTTTCACAGCGCAAGAATTTTTTGAGCGTGATTTGTTAATGAATACGCTGGGAGCCGTTCGCTATGACCATTCGCTGTCAGGTGCTCCCATACAGCGCGGAACCTGTCAAACAGCGACTCCTAACCCTGTATTCAACATTACCGCACACCGACTGAGTCGCTGTCAACAACCGAACAACGGCCAAGCACAGCGAATACTAGCAGGCGCTGTGAAAATCACGCTACTGGCGCTCATCTGTCGCTACCTGGCACTATTACTGAATCGGCCTCATATTTGTTGAAGGAACCAACCATGAATTGTTTAGAATTTTTCCTTTTTAGTTTGTATGGAGGAAAGCTGATCGATGTTCACCACCTAAACAAAATAAGTGTCAAGTTGTGGACAGATGCATTCAGAGCTCAGTAACTGGAAGTAATTAGGTGCATTGTGTGACCAAACTGTAATATATGTATGTGTATATATATATATATATATATATATATATATATATATATATATATGACTTTAGCTGACCTGCCTGCTTGGTGTAAACCCCTCATTTCTTGTCCCCCCTCCCACTTGGTTCTCACCTTTATCTAACCCTCTCCTACTCGCTTCCTCCCCCCTCCCACCTAGTAATAAATACGAGAGGGGTTGGGGGTAATAAACCCCCCCAGTGTGGAAACCAAATAAACAACAAAGTCCCAAAGTGTCCCCCCTCCCTGTGGAATCCCAGAAGAGATGGGGGATGTCATATGAACCAATTTTTCGGTCCTCAAAGATGGAGAATCCCAGATGGACCAATCAGTGGGTGACTCCAATCGCTCTCAGGAACTGACCCCTGGTGAGAGGGAAGAGGGTGAGCTGCAGAATGGGGACAGGGGATCTCTGACACACGCTGCTTTTAACATCCAAGCAAAAGAAGACCAGAAAGCGTGTGGGGACAATTTATTTGATCGGACTGCAAGCCCAGACAGACACCTAAGTATTTTGCCATTTTTTTATATCACTTGCTATTTATCTAATTTACCGTGTTTTTTGTTGTTTTTGTGTTTTTCTGTTTGTTTAAATACATTTTAAAAATACAGCTCTTAAGGATCTAAAAAGCTCACGCTATTTCGGAAGAGCCTGGCTACCTTACTTGCCTAGGACGCTCGATCGCCCCCGCCTGGAAGTGGTTGTGGGTCAATCAATACGTTGGATCTGATTGTATTGTGTGTGGCCTGTATTATATCATAGAGTTGAGCACTGTTTGTGCTCTGGTGGCAGCAGTTTATAGCCACGTGTGTTGCCAATTGAAGAATTGCGGTGACACACGTGGGGTACGATTGGCCGGTCTGATCAGATGAATGATCAATAGATCTGATCAACCCGTGCAATCGTCACACATTGGATCTCTCAAGCTGACCTAGCATCAAGACACTGCACTGTCCAGTGAAAACGGTTAGTACAGACTTTTATTTTATATAGTGTAAATTCTTACTGGCCTTCATTAATTAAAGACTCTGTCCAGGCACACACTAACTTCCTCCCACCTTACGCCTTTTGGGAACAGTGTATAATTAGCCATTGCAAAGCATCTTAAAAATGTATCATAATTGACACTACTTTCTTTGATTCAGTTTCTGTGATGCGGCTGACCTGGGAAGGGGGTGATACAGTGCAGCTTTACATGTCTTGCGCATGCTCTGCTGTGACTAGAGACAACTGTGGGGCCACAGTTGTCGCACTCACTCACTCACACCAGGCACAAAGCTCCAAGGGACAGAGTAGCTGGTCCTGAAGGAATGCAATTATTTGTGCCAGTTCTCCTGGGTTCTGAAAATTTCTACAATTTTAACAACAACAACCTGCTAAATCCCATCGCTTGCTGCAGGAAACAGAGGAGGTGCCCCGCTGTGTGAAACTCCCCAGAAACCCCGAAAAACTCACCTCTCCTCGCTCCCACGTGACCGCTGCTGCCAATCCCCGCCGACGGACAAGCGGGAGGCAGCGACGGACAAGGGAGCGTGCCCGCCGTCGCCTCCCGCACGTCACTCTTACAGGGCGCGCGTCCGCGCCGGCCATTCACAAACGGCCGGCGCGGGTGTGCGTCCTGCTAGAGGGACGCGCGGGAGGCGGCGGCGGGCGCCGCTGGATCGAGGAGCAGGTAGGGATTTAGGGGTTTCTGGGGGGTTTCACACAGCGGGGCACCCCCGATCGGGGTGCCCCGCAGTCAGGGGTCTGATCGGTCCGGGAATCTTATAGATTCCCGGGCCGATCATGGGAGGGTGTTGGTCCATTTTAAGGGAACTCTCTTAGGGGATAAGCCCAATAAATTCTGAGGCTGAGATGTTCTCCAGTAAGGAAAAGCTCTCCACTCTTTTGGATTGAATTTTGAAGTCTACCAAAAAAATATAGACATATGTTTATATGTTGGGGGGGCATCCCGATTAGAAACAAAAAAACTGCCAGTTTTATAGTAACCATTAATTACCTACCCTGTTTCTTCTAAAATAAGCTCTACTCTAGTAAGCACTATTTCCAATAGCCTCTAATTGCTCTGAGCAGGATATTGTGAGGAGGGGAGGGGGCTTAAACAGCTAGTTTAGAACAATGGTATGGAAACTAATGGTATACAATGGCATACCTGGGGAAAACAAAAATTAAAATCACTATAACAGGTATATGAATCAGCATTGAGTGTAGAAAACATCCAATCGGTGAAATACCTAGGGTGGGGGAGCAAAATAGATTGAGTTATTTTTTTAGGGGGTTTGGTCCGCTATAAGGATGTTTGAAGGATGGCAAATGAGTGTATTTATATTACCTTTTATAAAAAGATGTGAAATTATTTGATATATATATATATATATATATATATATATATATATATATAAAATTTAAGGCGAGGTCAGATAGGGCCAATAAAAACTGGGAGGTGCCTAACCCCAGACCCATGGTTGGTATTTATATTATTAATATATTAAGGAGAATACAGATCATATTCCAAGCGCACCATTGATTTAAGGATCTTTTTATCGTGCTAGCAGATTAAGTGGATGCTGCTTGTAAAAAAAAAAATGATAGAACTGACGGCACACAGGTAAATTCATCACACATATATTTTCTTATATACTAAAGACCTATTTTGTTAATGGCCCATTGGAATAAAATCCCATTCCCTAACTCATGTGAGAAAGCAGCTTATAATAAAGCAGGCTGGAGACAAAGGGCGCCTTGTTTAGAGTTTCCAGTTTTCTTATGTGACAGTTGCCAGACAGCTGTGTGAAGGGGTGTGAAAATATTGTGTACAGGTCCACAAAAAACATTAGGTGATGCTGCAAGAACTGTCTGC
The DNA here is from genome assembly GCA_027917425.1 of Gastrophryne carolinensis. NCBI lineage: Eukaryota > Metazoa > Chordata > Amphibia > Anura > Microhylidae > Gastrophryne > Gastrophryne carolinensis. Next base: position 515,805,365 of record CM051234.1, on the reverse strand, counting down.
AATTGCCAGCAACTGTCATAGAAGCGACTACAAACAGGAGAGAAGCCAATCTCCCAGTGCAACTAGAGATGGCGGCTTGCTCTGTGACATTTTCCCCTGTCACTCATCCACTCAGTGTCTTTCATTTATTTTAACATTTTACAAGCAATAGCTTTTCCGGATGCTCAAACCAGAAAGGCCTTGCTTGATAAAAATATTTTACAATTTACAAATAAAATGCAAAAATTTGCCCCCAGCACTTGTGTGGACCAAACATTTGTAACTAGCATTCCCTGAATTGCTCCCCCCACGAAGAGAACCTTTTGCTAATTTTTAGTACTCCTGCTTCACTCTAATCCCAGATAATGGCTCTTATTTTAGCTGTAAAGCTCTGTCTCCTCCATTTATTGCCATTATTGTGTGTGGCAATGATGTAATCGCCACACCTATGCAATGACTGATCGCCTGCTACCTTATAGAGAGGGACAGCAAAAAAATAACAGTGTTCCAGGACGATTTGAAAAGCGAAAATATTCATTTCTTTCTGCACCCTAAGAAGGGAGTATCGGCAGGGGCTTTGGCCAAATGTGTTTCAAAAGTTCTTGGGTTTTGGTCCATTTTAAGCTTGCAGGCTGGCAGATAAGTGAGGTTTCTTAGCTCACCCCTCTCTCGTCCTGTGCTAAGCCCAATTTGGGATATAAAAAAAATTTACCTGATCAGCTTTATCCTCCTCTGATGCAGACAGGGGGAGTGAATGGCAGCCATGGACTTGAGTAGCATGCCAGTTGCTGAGAGCAGCATCGCCAGGCAGCAGGCGATCGGAGGATCGCCTACCTCCCTCCTTCTCTGCCCAGCCGTCACCGGCATCTGACAGCCGAACTGCCGGGTGCCCAGACGACATCCGGCAGTGATGTCATCGGCCCCGCCCCCGAAGGGGCGGGGCTAGAATTAAAGATGGCGGTGGCCATCGAGAAAATCTGAAGGAGGAGGGCTGTTAGGCCCTCCCCAAAAGACAGAAGAGTGGGGGGGGGTGATCGGAGCCCCCCCCCCCCCGTGAAGAGGAGGGTCGACGGGAGGCAGCGCACACGCAGGTAAGTAAATGTCATTTTTATTTATTTATTTTTTTTACAGGAAAGCCAGTGGCAGCTGAAACGGGGGGGTCACCCTATTCCAGGCCCTGCCCTGCAGCCGGAGGAGGTCCGACGGACGATCAGAGCCCACCATGTTAAAGAGGAGACCCGGCCGAATCAAACGAGGGGTCAGGTAAGTGACTTTTTTTTTTACTTTTTATGCTATTAGTGGGGAAAGTCAGGCACGTAAAATTTACGTGGCTGGCGGTTAACTGCAGGGGAGGCATCCACGTAAATTTTACGTGGCTGGCGTTTAAAGGGTTAAATTTGTCACTGGTATGAGTTCCAAAAAAGAAAATGTCTGGATTGCAAGTCCAACTTTTTCATCCTTACAGAACACTATTTTATCTGTAAAAATGTATAATATTTATATGGTAACTGTTTTTACCTGTTCTCATAAGAAAATCTGGACTCAGAGCTTATGGATCGTGAATGTCGATGATGGTGATGGTGGGATTTCCGTGACCTTCCACGTGAGCTTTGAAAAATATAGAGAAAAAACACTTTAGTTAGAATTACTATTCTTTATCAAATATTAACTAAGTAGAAAGCAAGAAAAAAAAATCAGTTAGACCAATCCTAAAATCCTGACTACCTGCAGTCACCTATCTACCACTGGGACACCATGCGACAGGGACCAGAAGCCACAGTACACACTGCTGCTGCTAGCACCTCCTATTGGAAAGCGTGTGTTGTGCTTCCTGCCTTCTGTTGCAAAGAGGTTAGGTAATAGATAAGTGAGTATTGTTCACTGAGGCACAGGGGTGGGGTAAAAAGAGGGTGGATTAGCTAGATAAAAATAAGGCTTTGTAGGACAGATTCCTCTTCATATAATTTATTAAAATAAGTAAATAACTTCCTGGGGGTTATTCACTAAAGTGTGAAGAGCTCTCCACATGAGATCATGTTTGGCACATTAATGAGAGCACACACCCAGGGGTGTATATAGGTTACAAAGTGACTCATAGCAAAAGTTGCTTTGCCTCTAACCTTCTCCTGTCCTCCAGGATGATCACTTCCTCTTACTTCCTCCACCTCCTGGATATTTTGCGTGCCTCACCACTCCCCTAGAAACGCCGTTCCCCACTCAGTTTGACATCCCCCAACACTACAAGCTTTCAAAAGCATTGTCAAATCTCACCTTTTCAGACTAGCATATGGCCTGGTCTAGATAACCCTTATAACCTCCATATGGCATAAGCCACCAGTCTCAATACCAATAGTGATTCTTCCCCTTTGTATCCTTTTTATTGTTTTCATAGCATTGACTTTGAATTTTATTACAGATTTGTACACCGGTGCACACACCCAGCTCCACCTACTGCTTGCCCACCATAGGTGCAACATCCATCCAACAGAAAAGTAAGGCTGTATCTAACCAATGGTGTCACACACCAAACTCTATCCAAAACACTGGAATTGTGCTTTGAACCGGACCAACAGCCTGGCACAGTTGGAAAAGAAAGGTAGCAGCTATTTTGTAGCTTCCCCTGACAGCATCTTAGTCATGCTGCTGTCTGGATTCAACTGACATAACTGACAATGCACATTAACAGGAAGCCCATTAGCACTTCCTGTTTGCAGGTGGCATGCAAATGCATGAGCTACTGAGTTAGAAAAAGGTAATTGAATTTTTATGTGCAGCAATCTAATTTGCCCTGGGGAGGGATTTCTGTGTTGTTTTGGTCTGGTTTAAGTCATTTTTGACTGTTCGTCTGCCTTAATTTAAACATTACATTAGTAATAGTTTCTGTAATAGAGATACTTTTCATTTCTGTCGCTCAGAGCAGGATCTATAAAGCTGAGAGTGATGCTTGCTATCTTATTGTGACTTAGCTGTTAAATAAATGTCACAGATTCCCTTGCAGATTCTTTGAGTCTATTCACTGTTTCAGCCTGCCAACACTAATTAAATATTTCCCATGCAAACATGGAAAATGGAGGAAACTGCAATTAACATCACCACAGCTTATACGTTTCTTATCTTCTACCTTATCAATATTATTAACATCACCTGGTGGCCTGGCCATGAAGGAGTGAGGACGTGCAGCTTCTTGCTCTCCTGCTACCCCTTATCTAGTAGCTGATCTAGGCCCCCGGAATCCTCCCTGACCCGGTGTAATGGGGAGTGGAAGAAAGAAGAAGGCTGGGGGATCCGTCAGAAAGCCCCCAAGGAGAGAAATCGGCAGTTTTTTTGGCCTCCGGGATCCGACGGGGCAGAGAGCCCAGCCATCCAAGATGGCGTCCAGCCAGCCTCATGTGAGCGAGGAGCGAGTAGAGACCCGCCGCAGGACTGCGGGGGTGATGCTGGAGCGTGCGGACCCCCCTGACCGTGTGAGCCCCCCGCCTACCTGTTCGTCTGGTGCGGGTTGTACAGCGGGAGTGGCGGCTGTGCTGTCCTCGGGACCCGCTGTGACGTCACCGGGCGGCTGCGCTGAGGAGGCTGTGGGGAATGAAGCGGAGCCTCGCTGCGGCTTGGAAGCCGCCTCACCGGTGAAGCGCTGGGACGGTTCTGCAGTGGCCCGGCCGGGGACCGCCGTCCCTGTGGCTGCGACATGCCTGCCAGGAGCGTCATTAGAGGTGGGTGCGGCGAGCGCGGCTGGAGCCTCGGGGACCGGACCGTGCGGAGACTCCTCCCCCCCCCTTGTCTATGTCGGATTCCCCTGCGCCCTCCATGTCTCGCAGCTGCCTATCACCTCAGGGAAACTTAAAGGGGCACACCGATGACTTACTACCTCCACAGCTTAACCCCTTGGCCCCTGAGTGGTCGTCACCGGGCCGCTCCCCGCCCGCAGCTTGTGAATGGGGAGACAGCCCAGCCCGATCGCCGCTTGCTTCCTCTACCTGGGGAGATGGTTTTGCGCGGAGCCCCCAGCTTATCAGCGTGGATGTTCATCCATTCCCTAGGGGCATTGGGACTGTCTCTCCACCTCCGCGTGCCTCTATGGAGACCTCACCGTTGGGCTGGTCACCTGGCCCTGTCATCACCTTGCCAGACGATGGACCCCTGTTGCGCACCTCTGTGGGTGGGTCGGGAAGCCCAGACCAGGTCCGGCGCCCTGCCTCTGCTACCGGATCTTGCGACTCCAGATTTGGGATGCCCCCGGCTCAGGTCCCGGTTGACCAGCCACCTCCACAGTTCCCTATGGATCCTAGTCTCAGGGATCTTCTACGCTGTCTCCCGACGAAAGCTGAGCTCAGAGCTGACTTGGAGGCTGTGGCTACAAGAATTGAGCGAGCCTTGCACAGAGAAATAGAAGATCTTCAACAAAAATCTTCTGCTTTGGATACTAGGGTGGCATCCCTGGAGGAGTCCTGTCCGGACTATGATATGCGCTTGGCGACCCTTGAGAGAAATCAGGCGGTCCATCAGCAACAATTGGTCGATATCAGGCTCCAGACGGATGACCAGGAGAACAGGAACAGACGCAACAACCTGAAGCTTCGCGGCATAACGGAGTCTGTTAGATCGGAGGATCTGTGTGCCTGGGCGACGGAATTATTCAACGGCCTGTTGGGCAGGCCACCGGACGCTGAGCTGATTATTGATCGAATTCATAGGGTAGCTGGGCGCCCGGCCGGGGACCCTCAAGCTCCAAGAGACGTTTTGACGTTAAAGAGGAAATCCTTCGTTTGGCCTGGGAGAAGGGGAAGATTGAATTTCGAGGCTCTCAGGTTACGATTTTGCCAGATGTGTCGCGTCGCACCCTGCAGATGAGACGCCTGTTGCGGCCTCTTCTTGACCGGATCCTGGAGGTGGGCGCATCGTACAAGTGGGGCCATCCATTCCATCTTGTGGTTCGCAGGGACAATTCCACATATGCCCTCAGAAGCAAGGCTGATCTCCCGGGTCTGTTTATTTTCTTGGAGCTGGACCCCTTCCCGATCCCGGACTGGCTGGCGTTTGATCCCCCTCCTCCAATGCCGCAGCGGGCGCCTCGGAGACCCCGGATGGCCAGGGGTCGTAGGGGTGCTGCCCCCGGGCCGATTCGTGGTCGCTAACCCCACCAGTTTCCAATTTTGTCTCCATATCCTACGCCCCGTCCTCATTTCCCCTGTTGCTGCCCTGGAGTCCCCCTTTTTGCCCCGCTGATGTTTTCCCCTCTCCCCGGCAGTCCCTTGGGCGCTGCCCCCGCCCTCCTTGATGGAACTGTTCCCCTAGCAACTTCTGATGCGGACTTATGTGGTGACTTCTACATTTCACCCTGACTTTTTCAACGAGCTGCTGGTTGCTGGGCGGGGTGGGCGGGTGGGCGCACGGGCGGGGGGGGGCTTACTGTTTTCTGTTTACGGGTTTCTTTTTACTGTTTGTTGCTTAATGCTTAACGTGTAGTGTTTAATGCCTTCTGCCTACTGCTCTATTTTGGCTGCCCTGGCCCTTGGGTGGGTTGGCTCCCTTCTCTGCCCTATCCGCCATATGTTGTGGCGGGGGTGGGGGGTGGTGCTGGCTTGCTTGTGGGCCGTGGGGGGGGGAGGGGATGGGAGCGATAAGTCATTACATTTTGGGGGCTTTCCTGGGGGAAGGGGGATCCCGGAGATGTTCTACCCTGGTCGGTGGGTGGGTTCCCCGTGAGATTGCTTGAAATGTTGAAATGATTGAAATGTACAAGATGTCGTTTTCAGGTTGCCCGGTTCGGGGGTTGCCCTGGGAGACCTCTCTGGGGGCGGGGGGATGTAGGTGGAAAACTATGGGTATCCCCTAAGCGTTCTTTGTTACCTGTTACTCGATGCTATTTGACGTTATTAGAGGATATTCGCTCCATAGATAGTTTGGAACCGGGGAGCCTAATTGCTGTTATTTTAAATATAATGGGGTGGCTCCTGAGTGGCTAGGCTACCTCCACAACTATTGGTACGTGCCATCCTATTGGACTTATCTGGTAGGTGTGCGTGGTTTTGAGGGCTTGCCCTCTACACTCTCTTTGCCCTCCTCTGTAAGGTAGGGGCTTTTTTGGTTTTTCTTTTTACCCCCTCCCCTTTCTTTTCTCTCTTTTCTTCTCTTTCCTACTCTCTCTTGTGTCTTGTGTCCCCCTGGTTCTCCATACCTCCCTCTGTCTTTCGTGTGTATTTCTGTTTTTCCGGGGCTCGCCCCTGGCCCTAGTCCACACAGTACTGGTCTCTCCCGCTTCTGTCTCGTTGGTTTCTGGGGCGTCTCTTCTTTCAAGTTGTGGTTCTAGTTCTGGGCTGACATGGCGGAGACTCAAATCTGTACCTTCAACGCTAGAGGGTTAAATGTCCCTGAGAAGAGAGCTAAAATATTGTATGGGTTTCACAAGGAAAAGGTGGATATCCTTCTGTTACAGGAGACACACTTTTGCAAGGGGAAGATCCCTGTGATTAGGAATAGGTACTATGATAAATGGTTCCATAGTCCCAACCCGGAGAACAAGTCTAAGGGTGTCTCTATTGCAGTGCATAGGGGCGTCCCCCTGGAGCCATTAGACTTAGTGGATCCGGATGGCAGATACATTTTTCTCAAGTTTACGCTCTCAGGGGCTAGGTACACTCTTGATAATGTGTATTTACCAAATCAGGCCCAGGTGGAGGTTGGACTTGGGATTCTTCGTATTCTGGAGGAGTTTGCAGAGGGCATTCTAGTGCTGGGAGGGGACCTCAACCTGGCCCTTGACCCGCGGCTTGACTCTTCCCAGGGTAAATCGGGGATACCCTATTCTAAATTACAAAAGCTAAGGAGTGCACTTCGCAACCTACAGGTAGTTGATACCTGGAGGATTCAACATGGGGGGGCCAGGGACTATACGTTCTTCTCCCACCCTCATAATACCTACAGTAGGTTAGACTACATCTTTCTCAGCCACCATGCGCTGTCGCGTGACCCTGACACCTCCATTGGCCAGATTCTGTGGTCGGACCATGCTCCTGTCTTCCTGAGCCTCCTGACCCCAGAAGTTGCCCCCAGGCAATACAGCTGGCGACTGAACGATAACTTGTTGAAAGATGCCTTGTGTTTAGCTGAAATTAAGACTACCATAGCCAATTTCCAACTTGACCACAAACATGACCAGACCCCACTTCCAATACAGTGGGAGGCCCTTAAATGTGTACTTCGTGGGGTCTTCATCAAGCATGGTTCTAGGCTTAAGAGGGACAGGACGCAGCAGATCAAAGCTACCCTAATACGTATTGGGGAGCTAGAGGAGAAACACAAAAATGCCCCCACGCAAGCGGTCTTGAAAGAGTTACTAGACGCTAGACATAGCCTGAAGAGCCTCTATGACCAGTGTTTTCTTAAGTATCGAGACAGATTCAGGGACCGCATTTATGAGCACAGTGACAAATGTGGTAGGCTGCTTGCCAGGTCTCTGCACCCCAGACAGGGTTGTACGTTTATCCCCATGGTTAGAGGGGGGGGGGGATCGGAGCTCCACAAAACTACTCAGATAGCGGGGGAGTTCCAAACCTTCTACTCTAAGCTTTACAACCTCGAGTCCACGCTCCCCCGGGGCTCATACCCGTTGGAAAGCGACCCGATGGTGGATTACATTAGTGACACCGCCCTCCCAGCTATTTCCTCTGAAGATAGTGACCAGTTACAAGAACCGTTCGTCGTGGAGGAGGTACTCAGGGCCATAGGGGATACCCCGGCAGGCAAAAGTCCAGGCCCTGATGGGTTCACCCCTAGATTTTTTAAGGCATTGGGGACTTTGGTTGCTCCCTTTCTGGTTAAGATGTTCAATTCCATCTCCAATGACTGCTTCTTTCCCAGACAGGCCTTGGAGGCCCATGTAGCGGTCATACCCAAACCCGGCAGGGACGCTACCCTGCCTGGTAATTACAGACCTATTTCATTGATTAACGTAGACTTGAAGATTTATGCTAAAATGATTGCTCTTAGGATGCAGTCCTTGCTCCCCTCTTTGATTGATACAGACCAGGTGGGATTTGTTTCGGGAAGAGAGGCGAGAAATAATACCATCAAAACGATTTCCCTCATACAGTACGCGCAATCACGGGCTATCCCTACATGTGTGCTGGCAGTGGACGCTGAAAAAGCGTTTGATCAAGTACATTGGGGTTTTCTGAGGGCTACACTGCAGCAGGTGGGCTTGGGTCCAGTTATGTTAGCTAGAATTATGGCTCTATACCAGGACCCCACTGCGAAGGTGAGGGTCAATGGCTCCTTGTCTGGTCCCTTCCGTATTCGGAATGGCACTCGGCAGGGATGCCTTCTGTCTCCACTGCTTTATGTGCTGGTGATGGAGCATCTTGCCAACGCTTTGAGGATGAATCCATCTATCGGGGGGGTCGTCTGTGGGGGAAGGGAGCATAAGCTCTCTCTCTTTGCAGATGACCTACTCATGTACATCACCTCTCCTCACACAACCATACCCTCTGTTCTAGCGGAGTTTAAGCGCTTTGGCGACCTGAGCAACTTCAAAGTAAATTTATCCAAAACGGAGATCCTGAATGTCTCTCTCTCTACTGAAACTCAACGTCTTTTGCAGGTAAACTTTCCCTTTCGGTGGCAGGGGGAGGCTATTAAGTATTTGGGTGTTCAGATACCTGCTGATCTGGGGTCACTATACAAACTTAATTATGCTCCACTTTTGCAATCCACGATCTCTAGCCTCAACTCATATAGCAAGAAACGACACTCATGGCTAGGCCGTATAAATATCCTCAAAATGGACATACTCCCGAGGTTTTTGTACTTGTTTCAGGCGGTTCCTCTGGCCCCAGAGCGGGGCTTCTTCCAATCCTTGCAGAGGACCTTCTTCAGATTTGTCTGGGGTAGTGGGCGGCCCAGGATCTGGCGGGAGACTCTTTTCAGATCTAAGTCGAGGGGAGGACTTGGGGTTCCGGATCTTCGGACTTACCATGCTGCCTCGGTGCTGGTTAGGCTTTCAGACTGGTTTCATCATAAAGATGATAAATGCTGGGTTGGCTTGGAACAGGCCATCTCTCCTCTCAGTCTGGTGGCCTTGCCTTGGATTGACCCTTCCTCGAGACCTGGGACCCAGGATCTACCATACTTAGTGGGCCCTCTACTAAAGATATGGGATGCATTTTTGAGGCGGGGCAGGTTGTCACTCAGGCCGGGACCCCTTACCCCTCTATTCGACAACCCGTCATTTCCCCCTGGGATGAAGGCTAGGTCCTTCCTCATATGGGGAGTGTCCCAGGATATCAGACTGGGTGACATAGTATCGGGAGCAGGCCCGCCCTCCCTTGCTGATATGCGGACTCGAGGAGAAACTAGGAATATATCATGGTTCTTACACGCTCAGCTGCTGGCATATGTTAAATCCATCACGCCAAACTCACGCCTCACCAGCCCATTTACGCCTTTAGAGGGTGTGCTGCAAAGCCCTTCTTCTCCTAAGCATGTGATTTCTCTTCTATATCAGATTATTCGTGGGGAGGAGGAGGATGGGGAGCTACCTGGGTTTTGTGGGAGGTGGGAGGAGGACCTGGGACAGACATTCGAACCTGATGATTGGAAGAAATCCTTTACACTCACTCACAGGTTGTCAGTTACTTCTAGAGCTCAGGAACGAAACTACAAAATATTGGCAAGATGGTATAAATGTCCATCGGACCTTGTGAAATTTGGAGGGGCTGACACCGGAGATTGTTGATATCTGGTGGGAGTGCCCGTTGATACGGGCCTTCTGGGAGGGGGTTTTGGGGTTGTATGAACATTTGACGCTTGAAAAGATCCCCCACACCCCACAGGTTGCTCTCCTGTCCATGATCCCCGGGTCGGTGTCATCCAGTAAGAAGGGGTTGCTGAGACATTTGCTCACGGCCGCGAGGTCGGTGATACCTAGACACTGGCGTACCTCTGTTGTTCCATCCCTGGTGGAGTGGTATGGGGAGGTCGAGAGCATCAAGAGGCTGGAGGAGTTAACTTTGGAGGGTGTGGAGGGGGGAACCCAGAGGTTTCTTAAGACATGGACGTTATGGGAGGTTTCTCGAGCTGCCCCTGCCTTTCAGATACTACTGGAACCTGTGGGTAGCGAATAGTGGGCTCGGGTAGGACCTCATGGTTATTGTTATGGTTACAGACTTTAGATGGGAGAGGGTGTCTGGATGGGCTGTGGGTTTAGAATCCCGGTTGTCTATGTCTATGTCTATGTCTTTGTTTGTGTCTATGTCTATGTCCCTGTCTATGTCTTAGTTCTTGCTCTTGTCTTGTCCTGTCTTGTCTTATCCTACTATATTTCTTTCTCTTTTCCTCTTTTCTTTTTATCTCTATTTTTTATTCTACGGATCAATAGGGGAAGGCTGGGTTACTGGGCACTGGTTGTTATTGAGGGGATCAGTTCAAGGCAGGGCGCGCCCCTATATCAGGGAAGCGACCCGGTTGATATACTGGGTGTCCTTGAATCCTGATGGTGGACATCTCATGGATGGTCTTTCTGTGTACCCTGCTGTGTTCGGGACTTACTCGGGTTCTTCTGAATACTGTATAATGTATAATGAGTGAAGTAGAATTTGAAACTGTTACCCCTATCACTGTAGTGGCTGTATCATTTTCAACCTAGGATCCTTCTGCTATCATTTTATTGTTTCATTCTTATTTTGTTCTTTAATTCTCTTGTCTGGAAAATTTTTGGAAAAATCTCTCTCAATAAAGATATATTGAAAGAACATCACCTTCTAAAATTTACACCATTTAAATGTAAACAGGGAGCAGGGATGGACAAGAAGTAAAAATGAGTTCTTGCGTTGGGATTTTGGAAGGGACAGAAAACAGTAATGATATGTTAAGATCTTTAGCTACTAAAAGTGGTAGAATCTCAATCTTCTCAGCCTCTCTAGTTCTTCTGGTAAGTACTGGAACTGTCAGATTGATGTATAGGAATGAGGTTGGGATCAAATGCTTTGAATGCCATATCTATCTTCATTCGAATCTTATTTGTGTTAAAACCATGGCAAGCTGAGGACTGATTGCTTGTTTGAGGAAGGCACTGAGCAGTTCCCTTCCTTTGAATGGCATCAGCAGTGAAGTTCCAGCATAACCCCCCATGCTCCGAATTCTGAAGCACAAAATGATGTAGTAAATATGCAAAACGGCTGTACCCTGCACTTTTACACTCAGTGCTTGGAATAAAGGGTTTGAAGGTTTAGGGGGCTCACTCTATCATTGTGGTTTAAGAAGTGGAGCCATTTTTCACAAATCACTGAAAGCTTCATATATCTTGTAGGCATTTGCAGTTCACTTGTTCTGGTTAGTTTGTATTCCATTATGAAACCAGCCAGTGGAAAAAGGCCAGTTACTTGACCTAAGGAAACATACTTATAGGGCTGGAATTATTAATAGTGGGCTATTCCATTTTAACACAAAAACAGGTAAATTAAACTTGAAAGAACTATGAACTTCTAGCAAACCGGTGATGGAGTGCTGGCCAAGTGAGCCTGCTCTTTTTAAGATCAGGACATTACCATGAACCTTCCATATTCAATCAGGTAGATCTGCTTATACCTACTGTTCCAGGCAGGAGAATAGCAGACATGGACAGGATATGGCGCACCTCCGGCACATGTGCTATCCCGTGCTATCTCTGGGATTCCATATATATATGGGGTAAGTTACATATTTTCATTGTATGAGTAAGGGCCCATAAGTCCAGAAATGCGCCACATTTGAAGGCTGAGCTGGATTTTTAATGTATCCTGCCGATATATTGTATTTTACTAGACCCTAATAAAGATGACGTTTTTTGGACAAATGGAGTGCTGGATATTCTCTATCGACTTTACTATGAACCTGTAGCTTAAAAATGACGATGCCAGTCCTGTGCCCATAATCGTTATTTAGTATAGTGTATACTGTCATGGAGAACTGCACGCAGAAGTCTACATAAATTCCACAATGATCAATTTAGATTGTCTACCTTTAAACCTTTCTACTCAGACCTGGATGTGGCCTTTAGGAGCCCCCTCCTCCCCTGAACACACTTTGATGACAGTAGCCATAGATCTGTCCTTAGCAGACTTAGGCCCTTATTTAACAAGGGATAGCGCCAGGTAGCGAATGGTGAGCGAACGGTAATGACGCTCACCGCCACGAGAACGCCGGCTCCCCTCCGCAATCACACATTTATCAAGCTGATCCTGCTTAGCGACTGACAGAGCGCCAGATAGCGAATCATTCATCATTATTCCAGCCTCACCCCACAGCGCCAGCGTCCGACCTTGAACAGCGACAGGTATGACCTCTCGCTACCTGGCGCTCTCCAATGCACTTCAATGGAGCAATCTTTAAATATTCTTAATTAATTGCTATTAATGTTTTTTTTTTTTTTTTAAATGGCAAAAATTCTGTGACCACTTTTGCAATGTTAGATATATTTTTTAAGGTAAAAAAAAAAAAAATTGTGCAGAATTGATATTACAGGTCTGATATTAATGTAACCCCGTATTCAACATTACCGCACACCGACTGAGTCGCTGTCAACAGCCGAACAACGGCCAAGCACAGCGAATACTAGCGTGCACTGTGAAAATAACGCTACTGCCACTCATCTGTCGCTACCTGGCGCTATTAATGAATCGGCCTCCCCGTCATGGGTCAATATGTGCATGCCTGAATACTGAAGGGAGATCTTTTGCATAAAAACTTGCTGACCCAGACCGGCCTTGAGAGGTGGGCAAAGTAAGCAGCATGCTTTTTTTGCCAATAGTTGCTCTTAAGCATTCATTAAGTGGACTAAAACCCTGGATTTTGATCTTCCTGAATTTTGGTCCCTGTGCCTGGGATATCCTAAAATTGTCTGTGTGAAACATCTTGGGAAAACTTGTATACTCACCTCACCAGCAATCCCATGTGCTGGCTTTGTCCAATCAATCTGTTTGTACATAGAGCCCAAAATAGAGTGCATGGCAATTCAGACATCCCTTCAGCAGCTTCCCTCCTGTTGATGTGCACCCATATCAGCCATTCAGATAGGCCTGGGGCGGGAGAATACATCAGCTCGAGGCATGCTGTTGCGACCCATGCCTTTGCAATGTGATCAGTGGATGTGTAAGTATATCAGGCAAACCGGGATAGGCATCCCAAATTGGTCTTATAGACTCCAGGGACAGCTAAAAAGGGTTAATTTTAAAGTGGACCAACACCCAGGCTGATCGGCCCGAGAATCTATAAGACGGCTGCCTCTTCCGGGCTCAGAGCACACGCGAGCACGAAGGTCCGGGCAGTGGGTGGGCGTGGCCTGCACCGGTGCAGGCCACGCCCACCCGCTGCCCGGACCTTCGTGCTCGCATGTGCCCAGGAACAGCAGATGGAGGAGCGGCAGGGGCTCTGTCTCTGGACCCGCCGCTGTCATCGCTGCCTGAAAAGACAGCGATCGCAGCGGCGGGACCGGGACAGAGCCAGCTCGTGAATGGGGTGGGCATGGCCTGAGCCGATGCTGCTGTGCAGGCCACGCCCACCCCATTCACAGAGCCGGCCGCTCAGCGCAGTGGTGTCAGCGGACAGGTGAGTTTAACTTTTTTTTTTTTTTATATACATGCCGCCTGCCTATACGAATGGGGGGAGAGGGGCCACACAGCCTATTCTAATGGGGGGAGAGGGGCCACACAGCCTATACTAATGGGGGGAGGGGGATGCCACACAGCCTATGGGAATGGGGGGAGGGGGATGCCACACAGCCTATGGGAATGGGGAGAGAGGGATGCCACACTGCCCATGGGAATGGGGGGAGGGGGATGCCACACAGCCTATGGGAATGGGGAGAGGGGGATGCCACACAGCCTATGGGAATGGGGGGAGGGGGATGCCACACAGCCTATGGGAATGGGGGGAGGGGGATGCCACACAGCCTATGGGAATGGGGTGAGGGGGATGCCACACAGCCTATGGGAATGGGGAGAGGGGGATGCCAAACAGCCTATGGGAATGGGGGGAGGGGGATGCCACACAGCCTATGGGAATGGGGAGAGGGGGATGCCAAACAGCCTATGGGAATGGGGGGAGGGGGATGCCACACAGCCTATGGGAATGGGGGGAGGGGGATGCCACACAGCCTATGGGAATGGGGGGAGGGGGATGCCACACAGCCTATGGGAATGGGGTGAGGGGGATGCCACACAGCCTATGGGAATGGGGTGAGGGGGATGCCACACAGCCTATGGGAATGGGGAGAGGGGGATGCCAAACAGCCTATGGGAATGGGGTGAGGGGGATGCCACACAGCCTATGGGAATGGGGAGAGGGGGATGCCAAACAGCCTATGGGAATGGGGAGAGGGGGATGCCACACAGCCTATGGGAATGGGGAGAGGGGGATGCCACACTGCCTATATGGGAATGGGGAGAGAGGGATGCCACACAGCCTATGGGAATGGGAGGGGGGGATGCCACACTGCCTATATGGGAATGGGGAGAGGGGGATGCCACACAGCTTATGGGAATGGGGAGAGAGGGATGCCACACAGCCTATACTAATGGGGGGAGAGGGGGATGCCACACAGCCTATGGGAATGGGGGGAGAGGGATGCCACACAGCCTATACTAATGGGGGGAGAGGGGGATGCCATACAGCCAATGGGTATATGGGGAATGGGAGGGGGGATGCCACACTGGGTATACAGGGAATGGGATGGGGGCATCCCACACAGCCTATGGGAATGGGATAGGGGAATGCCACACTGTCTGTAATGGTGCGTTTTTGGTTTAAAATATTTTTTTTCTTATTTTCTTCCCCCAAATCCTAGGTGCGTCTTATGGGCAGGTGCGTCTTATATGGCGAAAAATACGGTAATTAAAAATGTATATCATGGCATGTCATGAAAGGATTTAAAGTACACAACCCCAATTTTTCTCATGGAATCTTTGCTGTCTACCACCATCCCACGGCACAGCCTAAGTACTGCGATTTCCAGCAATTCAAGCACCAACATCTAAGTCACTGACTCCTAATGGTATTACTGACAGCAATAATAATCATGGATGCTCTTCAAAAGATGGCAAGGAAGTCCCCTGGAGTTCTTGTCATCCCAATATGCTTTGCAATCAGAAAGGAGCAGGAAAAAATCAGCAGGTCTCCTTTTTGGAAATCTGCTCTACATGAAGAAATGGAAATGCAGCAGCAATAGACAATGAGAATATTATTACTCACTGCAGCAATTGTCAGGATAATGCTAATCTATTCCTATTTTAAACCGCTATCTAGAATACAAAAAGAGCCAATTGGGCCGTGACATCCATCATATTTACATTTGAAACGCAAAGTGATTTATAAAATCTGCAAATGATCAGTTGCCTGAGGAAGGCATACCTTATTTAACTGCTATCTCATATGCCACTTCAGAGAAGTGATTGTTCACAAGGACACAGACTATCAATGTTAAATAGTTATTAAAGCACAGAGAAAATGAATTTGGTGTAGATGTGTAATTGCACTTGACAGGGTGAATTTAACAAGCTGATTTGTGTAATATTGGTCACTTCAGGGAAGACAAATGCATGCGGAGAGATCACAAATATAGGAATTGATAAAGAATTTTGATCATGCATGCATCTTCTCCTTGGTTTTAAAGGATGGATGGCACCTAGATACTAGTTACATCATAATGCTCTAGGAAATTGCCTCCCCACATTATTACTGAGCTTGTGAGGGCTCCGTTTATTGTCCATGAAAATCTTTTTATATAAGGTTTTGTAATGTTTTGCCCAAGGCTGCATAAAGTGAAAGGGCCTCATTTAAGACGCGCTAACAACACATAGTACCACATAGCATCAGGTGAACGCCAGGCGCAGTATGTGAATACCATATATATGAAAGTCTGGTGAGAGCCTCTAATAGCGTCATGTAGCATCACATGAATTACCAGAGGCGGCTCATCATATAGGTTCAATATATAGGTTCATATAGGTTCAAGAGCGCCACGTATTACTTTTCGCTTAGTGTTGCTCTCCCATACATTTCAATGGGCTTCCATTTGTTTGTGTTTAAATAGTGTGTTAATTAAAATTATTATTTTTTTGCTCAAATCATTGTGTGACCTAAACAAACACTAGTATAATTTTTTTTTTTTTTATTTTTTATATTTCTATGCAGAATTCTATTTACAAGGTCTGGCACCAAAGTGTTATTGTCACAGTGATAAAACAATGTCAATTCCATATGTTTTCGCTTTGTTACTGGTGTATATGTGTTCAAAACAGCGCCGACGCTGTGTGTGTATAGTTTTTGTTAAATATGGTGTTGAGCAGCAAGTGTCGGATGCACTGAGCTGGAGCTACCTCTTGCTCGCGGCAGCGTTCTACTGCTGTTAGAGCGGCCAACACACATCATATTCATCAATGCCAGCCAGGTTACTACAGTGACTGCAACGCTAGGTTACAGCGCTCGATACCCGCTTAAAGCGTCTACTAGCGGTTGCTCTAAGCATCGCTATACAAATGCTTATGTGGCAATACTTGGCACTAGTAGTGCATCAGCCTCCACAACTATATTGTCTATAACTATATTATCATACAATGTATATGTCAACACAATTTATTAAGGGAGCACTATCGTAAAAAAATGGCCCAAAAATAGAAAAAAAGTATATAAATATGTCCGATGGCAGAAGGTCGCTTATACATCCAGCATCAAGAAGTATCCAGCCAGGCTTGTTTCTTTCTTTTAAAATAAGAGAAATCAGGGATGACAGGTTCTGAGGTCCCTGAAACAATCAGAAAGCTGTCACCCCTGGATTTATTCCTACCAGAAGAAGCAAACCATAACCAGTGGCAGGAGTTTTATTCAGTTCGGGTATATGGGGTCACTTATACACCAGAACTGAATAAAACTCCTGCCAAGCTTGTGGTTTCCTTCTCCTCAGCCAACGTGCTTATATAGATTTTATAATATTTTACAGTTTTCCTTTAAACAACTTTTCGGCTATCTTAATAGGAACAAAACCTTAGAGGCCGATTCATCAATAGCGGCAGGTAGCGACAGATGAGCGACAGTAGCGGTATTTTCACAGCGCCCGCTAGTATTCGCTGTGCTTGGCCGTTGTTCGGTTGTTGACAGCGACTCAGTCGGTGTGCGGTAATGTTGAATACGGGGTTAGGTGTCGCTGTTTGACAGGTTCCGCGCTATATGGGAGCGCATGACAGCGAATGGCCATAGCGAACGGCTCCCAGCATATTCAATAACAAATCACGCTCAAAAAATTCTCGCGCTGTAAAATGCTTGTTTAAACCCCAGTGCGCTGGCGGCGATGGGTTAAAAGTAGTTTTTTAACCCCCAAACAACCATATTTTTGGGAAAAAAAAAAACAAGTTTTTAAAAACATTTTGTAATATGAATACATTAATATCAGACCTGTAATATCAATTCTGCACAATTTCTTTTTTTTTTTTACCTTAAAAAAAAAATCTAACATTGCAGAAGTGGTCACAGAATTTTTGACATTTAAAAAAAAAAAAAAAAAAAAAAAAACATTAATAGCAATTAATTAAGAATATTTAAAGATTGCTCCATTGAAATGCATTGGAGAGCGCCAGGTAGCGAGAGGTCATACCTGTCGCTGTTCTAGGTCGCTCGCTGGCGCTGTGGGGTGAGGCTGGAATAATGATGAATGATTCGCTATCTGGCGCTCTGTCAGTCGCTAAGCAGGATCGGCTTGATAAATGTGTGATTGCGGAGGGGAGCCGGCGTTCTCGTGGCGGTGACCGTCATTACCGTTCGCTCACCATTCGCTACCTGGCGCTATCCCTTGTTAAATAAGGGCCTTAGTCGGGGGAAGGCCGAATCAGGAAACCCATGTAATGATGGAACCATTACCATTACTTCCTAGAACCCTGGGAAGTAAAATTCAGGTATCTTCTAGAAGCTACTGGCTGTGTAAAACTGTATCAGTCACTTTCTGCAGATGGAAAGATCCTGACTTCTAGCCATAAATCTCAATGCAGGGAGAGCAACAGCCTGCAAACAGAATCCTCTCATTCCCTCCTCTCATTCACTGCTGCCAATTCACAATCTTCAGCAACTTCAGCAGCTTTCTGAATATTTTAAAAGTGAATGTGCTTTTAAATATAGCCGGCGACTGGTCGTTTGATAAAACCTCTGCTAATGCAGCTGTTAACTTTATAAAACTTTTTGCCAAAATGAGAAATACTGGTCATTGACTGCTTAGGAAATACTAGCAGAAAGTATCTGGCATCAAAAGTCTACCAGAAAAGCTAAAAGACATAAAAAACCGGCATTAAGAAGTTTAGGCTGGTATAACAATGGTTATGGCTCTTTTTTTAAAACTAATGATATGTACACTGTAATTCAGCTACCCTCTTTCCCCGAAAATAAGACAGGTTTAATATTAATTGTTGCTCCAAATGATGCATTTCTTGGCATTCCAGCTGCTCTTGTGCAAGTTCCAATGCATTGTAAGTGTAGAGCTGTGCTCCCCCTTGTAACCAAAAGCAAGCACAATGCTTTCATATCTGCTCAGGAATAATGTGACCCCAGTGGGGCTACTTGATATGTGTATGAATCATTCTGGGGTAGAATAGACCTTATTTCCATGCGATGAGACAATTGCTTGATTATACCAGAAACTAACTAGGCAGAAACAGTTCTGTGCCATAAGAATAGTGTAGAAAAGAAATACTTACTGCTTTCTGTGCTTCCTGTCTTGTTTCCTTTTACTTTTTGGACTGGAGGAACTAGAGCAAAGAAAAACCATTAACTGCAGTATCGCCAAAGCCATGATCATGTAACCATTCATATTAGGTCCTTGCTGGTCATATATTTTTTTTTGTAATCACTTAAAACCTTATTTAAGAAGTGTCAGCTTTTTTGGCCCCAGCGGCACTTAGCATCAGATTTAACAACTGAAAAAAACGCTTATGCCAATGCGGCCGCCAGCTAGCGTTTCATCTAACAGGATGCAGTGCTGGGTGCTCTAGTGAAAGCATTACCAGATGAAGATCTACCAGCTCAAGATCCCATAGAGCACAATGGGCAGAACTGGATTATTATTATTATTGTTATTGTTCATTTATATAGCGCCATCAACTTCCGTAGCGCTTTACAAGGTATGACTACAGACAGTGTTGTATGCTTATATTTAATATTAAATACATTTTTTGGTGCTATTAAAATTGATTTAAAGTGGAACATCACCCTCCTGTGATCGGCCGCCTCCCTCCCCGCGGGACATCCGAGATCGGGATGTCCTGCGGTGAGGGACCCCCCCCAAAACCCCCCAAAAACTCACCTCCTCTAGACGTGCGCGCGCCCGCGCCGGCCGTTCGTGAATGGCCGGCGCGGGCGCGCGCCCTGTCAGAGCGACGTGCGGGAGGCGGCGGCGGGCGCACTGTCTTGTCCGCCGCTTGTCCGTGAGCGTGGTGAGGTAAGTTTTTCGGGGTTCTGGGGGGTTTTACACAGCGGGACACCCCTAATCGGGGTGCCCCCCTGAAGTGGACCAAAACCCAGGATAGTCAAAATCCTGGGTGTTGGTCCACTTTAAGTGGGTTGTTCTGCTTAACAATATGTCATATGGACACCAACAACTAGAAACGCAGCCTAAACACACTGTAAAGTTTGTCCCCAGCAGTGATTTCTAGCAACTGTAATGACAAAACGTTAACCAGCGCTGGAAAAATACAATACCAAAGATTTAGGAGGAAATAATTCATAAATATGCAGGGGAGCGCCGGAAAAACGGTAGTACAAAGTGGAGCCTACTGGTGGATAATCGTTTGGCGGGTCCAACAGGTGCTGACATAGGCCGGGGAATACTTCAGTACAACAATCAAAGCTAATTAATTAGTGTTTGGCGCAATGCCTACTAGCGTCAAGCAGGAATGGCAATGCTCCGAAGCTGGGACTATAGCCACAAAACAGATGCACATAATAAATAAGGCCCTTAGTAAATCCATAGTAAGTTATTTTCACAAACAGAAGCACATGTTTCCTGTCATGTAGCTGAATTTGACACAGTTAGGCTACTGAAGACTGAACATATAAGAGATAAGCGCATTTTCCTCTGTAAATGACAACATATAGATAGAAATCTGATACAATAGGGTGAGGATCAGCAATGATCTCATGGGCCCTGGGGCTGTTGCAACCTCTGAGCCCCCTGTAGTTATGCCACTGTTCACAAATGACCTGAAGAGCCAGGATTCTAATAAATGAACAAAACCTGAAGCTCAGTTTAAATTGCAAAGGAAGGAATCAGAAGTTTGGAGACTTAGAGGCTGATTCATCATTAGCGGCAGGTAGCGACAGATGAGCGTCTGTAGCAGGCATTTTCGGAGCGCCCGCTAGTAGTCGCTGTGCTCGGCCGTGAGTCGCTACTTTATAGCGACTCAGTCGCTGTTCAGTAATGTTGAATACATTGTGAGGAGTCGCTATTTGACCAGTACAGCGCTGTATGGGAGCACATGTTAGCGACTGCTCATAGCGACTGACTCACACCATATTCAGCAAAAAAACAGCCTCACAAATCTCTGGCGCTGAAAAATGCTTGTTTGAAGCCCTGAGCGCAGGAAGCGGTGTGTTTAAAGTCTGTTTTCCAGCATCTATCAACTAGTAACAAAGCGAAAACATATGGAATTACATTGTAACAACATTGTAACATGAACACTTTAATGCCAGACCTGTAATGTCATTTCTGAGGAAATATTAAAAAAATTATGAAAAAACTGCTATTTCAATGCCAGAAGAGGTCACAGAATTATTTGTGATTTTTTGAAAAAAAAAAAAAGAAAACCTGTTTAAAGAGAAGAAAAGGATCGTCCATTGAAATGTATGGCAGAGCGTCAGGTAGCGAGAGGTCATACCTGGCGCTGTGCAAGGCTGAACGCCGGCACTGTTCGCTGAGGCTGTGAAAATGATGAATCAGATGCTACATGGCGCTATCCCAGTCGCTAAACAGATTCTGCTTGATAAATGTGTAATTGCGTGCCGTGTCCGGAGTTCACCAGTCGCTACCTGTCGCTACCTGTCGTTAACCAGCCACTACCTGACGCTATCCCTTCTTAAATAAGGGCCTTAATAAGGATACAATATAACTTAGGATGGTTATATTTCCATTAAAGAAACACAGAAGGGCGGGGCTTTTCAAAATGATAGCAAATGGTAACAATATTTTAGGAATCTTCTGGTCCAGGAATTTAGTCGGATTGGGAGGAATGTTACAACTATTCATTATGGGCTACCACTGTTTTTTTTGCCATACCATGAACCAGAATGTAGTTCATTTAAACCAGACCTTCAGCGTAATTTAATAAAAAGCCCAAACCCTTAAAAAACTATTCCCCAACATCTAAAATTTATATATTTTACGTTTTTAATCACTTTCTATTCTTTCCCCCACTGATCTGCAACTCTGTTCAGGACTCTAGGATACGGGTGCCTTCATCTTGGCTCAGTAGCATCACATACTGAGAAGAGGAAAGTAGTCAAAAGTGCAGGGGGCGGGGTTATAGCTGTGATTTGCAAAGCAGAGCTGGGGTCAGGAAAAGGTCAGCAATCCCACAATGCAAGTGTCAGAAGACATTTCCTGTTTGCAGGCAGCCTGAGGCTCCATGTGCCGCCATCTTGGATGTTTAAAGGCTCAGAAAATGCACTAGATGCAAGTAGGATGATTTTTAATGTGGGCAATCTGTACGTACAGATTGGGGGAAACATATAAGATAGGTTCTTATTCAGGGTGAAGTCCGGTTTAATTGGTTGTACAGTACTTTGACTTTTATTACCTAAAACCATCTGGCTGAATAAAGTAATCCCAGCTGTAAGTACCTTACCTGTGTCTTCTTTTCTTGGAGGAAGTCCTAGAAAGATAAGGAATAAAGAAAGAGTTTGATTAATGCATCAGAATTTTGTGCAGTTTTTTTAGTGTTTTCAGCCATCACAGGAAAATTACAGGCAAATCTATGGATTTTTGGACTGGTTGAATTTTCTATTCCATTGAACAATCCGTTACTGTATGTCATAGAAACAAGCTAAAGCCGAAGAAAACCCACCAGCGGCTGGCCTGGAATCTAAAAGATTCCAGGGATGGCAGCTGGCTTTCTCCAGGGCTTCCCAAATTGGGATGCCCTGCTGTGTGAATCTCCCCAGGAGTGGCAGTAATGACGTACACTTTAGACAAACCGCTCTCATTGTTTTCAATGGCTAGCGCGCTGCTGCATACCCTGTATCCTGTGTTACCCTGCGTTCAGTTGTACGGGAACGCGCAGAAGGCTGGGGATGTAGGGTATACAGCAGTGTGCAATGTAAATATGATAAACAGCTCTCATTGGCTGCTTGCCCCTTTCTGGGGGGGGGGGGGGTCACACTGTGGGGCATCACAATTCAGGCCCCCAGGAAATGGAACAAAACCTGGGAAAGTCACATTCCCCGGGTTTTGATCCGCTTTAATAACTACATGACAACACTTTTGTTTAGATAGGAAATATATTCACATTAAAGATGATCTATTGCAGAATTACAAATGTGTATAAACATTAAATGGCAACAAAACAAAAATGTATAACCCCTGCATGAAAAAATATCATGATAACCCTCTTGTTTTCTTCTTCTGGATCACTATGGACCACCTGTTCACTTTTACAACGGTGAACTTCTTTAAGAGGAAGTCCAAACTTTTTGTAGCATGCCAGCAAGCCTTCCGTCACCTGTGTGCTAAGCCAATTTGGGCAATAACTTAAAACATAACTCAATGGGGGGAGACTTTGAATCTCAGGTCAGTCACCTAATCCCGTACAACAGTGTGACTGTACTAGTCTATCACTCAACTGTCACTTAAACCGGTCCAACAGCCTGGCACACACTTCCTCTCCCAGCATCTAAGCCATGCTGCTGCCTGGATTCAATTGACATAACTGACAATGCACAGTAACAGGAAGCCCAGAAGCACTTCCTGTTTGCAGGTGGCCTGCACATCAATGAACCACCATTTTGTTTCTTAAATTTACTACAGCAGGAGTTAGAAAAAGGTAAATTCATTTTTGTGTGCAGCAATCTAAATTGGGGAGGGATGCCTATGGGCACTGTTAGTTGCGTTGGTCTGATTTAAGCAGTTCTTGACCCACCCTCGAGTCCATGAGACTCCAGGCCAGGCATACTCGCTCCCCCGGGCCATCCAGATTCAGGATGCCCCACTGTGTCAAACCCCCCAGGTTGCACCAAAAACTTACCTTCCTTCCTGGTCCAACAGCGCATGTGCGAGCAGCGGCCGCATCCCCGCTATCCCTTTAGTGAATGGGCAGCAAGGGATGCGCCCACCAGTGCGCTCGGATCCGCTCGCCTTATACAAGCTCTTGGACGAAAGTGTGGGAGCAAATCCAAGCATACTGACTGGACGAGAGGCTGCACATGTGCCATGGGACTGAGGAAGCGTGCATGAGATTGGTGACCTGGGGGGTTCCCACTGTGGTGCATCCCTGATTACAGACCAGGAAAAGTCAAAATCCTGGGTTTTGGTCCACTTTAAGTGCAAGGCTGTCATTCTGAGCCCCACCCCTCAACGACATCAGGGTAGGTATTCAGCGATCAGGTGAGGTGTCTTTTTTTACTTTACCGCTCAAATCTTGCTTTGCGCAGAGGACGGAGGGGTGGCTGTTGGGTTACAAAAAGGTTGGACTTCCTCTTTATTTCTAACTGCCTGTTTCCTGGGCTAGCTTTGCTGTACGTTACATTGCATGATGCATTAAAGCATCTACACATATCCAAATAAAATCAGTAGAAACAAGCCATTACTACAGTAGAAAAAATACAGATGGCAAAAAGACGCATACATTGTTCTTATTTGTAATTATTTTACTTAGATATTCCTTAGCATTTGGCAGATATCTGATGATAGATGGGCCAGTGCTTGCCTTGTGCAACTTTCATACAGAGTTTGTTAGAACTGTATAACATTACTACTGTAATATTCCACAAACCGGTATATTCTGTTTTGCTAGAGAAGTTAAAACAGATATGATGCTTAACCTTTGAATCTCTTTAAAACAGTCCTCTATCAGTATGGGTTATTTATGTGAGAGGGCACATACGTATAAACACAACTGATCATATTGTTGTGGGCCACCGCTTATAACCGCTTATTCACTCTGTTTACCACTTGGTCCCTTTTGCTAAATTGAGCTATACATCAATGTAGTGTAAATGAATGGCACTATGTATTTACTCTAAGTGATCTAGGTTAGGGATTTCTAAAGCACATTTACCGACTGGCACATAGATGACACATTTTTGTCATGTGATGTGGAGGTGACAAAGTAACTCAGTGCCGTACCTGTTTCTCTTCCGCTTCTTTGAACTCTTCTTTTTCTTCTTCTTCACCGTGGAAGGACTAGAAGACTGAGACCTAAAGACCAGCGTGTATGGAAAATAAAAATGATTTATACAATGTATAGTCAAAAGCAAAATGACTGCAGCCAAAGATCCAAAGATAATTGTTACACCATTGCGTCAGGCCACATATGGCACTGTCCTAACTGTTTTCCATTGTTAAATTGAAGAAGAAATATCCGTGATATTGAGGTTTACAGTTTGAGCTCATTAATTCTTTTCTGTAAACAGTGGGTGTGGCCCTTAGATCTGTGGTGCTGAATAATAATCAGCATAATGGGCGGGGTCTGTAAGATTCCCAGCACTTGTATAAGACTGGCTGTGCTTCTCCCCTCTCCCCTGTTCCTAAATTAGCACTTCCACACTCCCAAAAGCTCATTTGTGCACTCCCCAAATGCATGCACTCCCAAAGTGTATACGCACAGCCCCAAAGTGCATGCATGCACTCCCATAATGCATACACGCACTCCCAAATTGCATGCGCTCACCTCCAAAATGCATGTGTGCACTCCAAAAGTGCATGCACGCACCCACAAAGTGCATGTGCACACTCCCAAAAGCCCATTTGTTTAATCCCAACGTGCATGTGTACACACCCAAAAGCCCATTTGTTTAATCCCAACGTGCATGTGTACACACCCAAAAGCCCATTTGTTTAATCCCAACGTGCATGTGTACACACCTAAAAGCCCATTTGTGCACCCCCCAAGTGCATACGTGCACCCCCAAAGTGCATGCACGCACTCTGAAAATCTTTGCATGCACTCCCAAACTGTATGAATGTACTACCACAGTGCATGTGCGCACCCCCAAAATGCATGCACACTGTCATCCCCAGCACACACTGCCCCCCACATATTACCCCCCAGCACACACTATCAACCTCAGCACACATTGCCCCCCAGCACACACTGCCCCCCCCCCCTTCCAGCACAGATGGGAGGAGAAAGGTGGGGTAGCTCTCCCCGCTGCTGGCAGCTTGGCAGGGATATACTGCTGGATATGCCACTCACACACACAGCGTGGGGAGAAGAATCATGCCCCCTGCAAATTCTCCCAACCCCACCAAGCAGTGTGGGCTCTTCCTGTTGCTGGCTGGAAAAGACCCAATGGTGTAACAATTGCCTTTGCCTGCAGTATCACTTTATTAGATAGATGAGGTATTATTGTTAATAGGTTCTGATATACTGCACTACATATTATTAATTATTTTTATGACAGTAAGGTCCAGCAGCGCCCCCTCCTGGCAGATTAGGTTTTAGCATGTCTTATATGTTTTTTAATTATGTGTCCTTTATGTAAAATAGCCATCTTTTAGAATTTATAGAAATCAATAAAATTACTTATTTACTGTATACTTGGTGTTGTGCAATTATAATACTCTGTTGAGTACCCTTTGGGGGGGGGGTTTCTAGTGAGGCACCTCCCATTCTTTAGCCAGTATCACTTTAACTTATTGTCCATTCACTTTCCAAGGAAGTTTTTTTCAAAGAAACTCAACTGCAGGCAAAGGTAATTGTTACACTATTGTTTTGGGCTACATTTTTAAATTAAATCTAATGTTTAAATTAAAGCAAATTTGATATCGGTGTTTACAGGTTCAGTCAATGACATTCTCTTTTTCATCCCATCCCCCAATCAGCTCAGCAGAGCGGGACTGGATTGCTGGTCACTCCCCCCCCCCCCCAGATTCACCACATTGCTGTCAGTGCAGAGAGCTGATTATTATGCAGCATTTCAGAGCCAAGGGCCACGCCCACTTTTTTCAGAACAAAAATCATAAGCTGAACCTCTAATCCTTGATATCTCTGCCATTTCTTTTTCAATTTAAAAACAGAAAACAGTTTAGGACAGTGCCAAATGTAGCCGGACACAATAGTGCTATATTTGCCTTTGCCTGCTGTAGCACTTTAATGCTGAAAACATAAGGACATGAATTATATATTACCCGACTTCCATATCCTTTACATTTACCTACAACAATTCTGTTCAGTCATTTTTGGGATTTGCACTTTGACTATACTAAAGCATTATTTCATGTATTCACCTCCAGCCTTCTTTTTTGACCCTCACAACCTAATTGTACAACTTTTGTACTGACTGATGGCTGTGTATTGTTTTTTCACGTTATGTTTAACTAGTGAAGTCATGGCTCTGGAAAAAGTGTTATGTCTCATCACTTCATCTTTCATCTTTTTCTAAAAGCACAGCAGCTATTTAAATGCTCTCTCATGGCGCTTACTGTTTCATAGCCTCCCTCAAAAGCATCTTGATTAGAGGGTTTCCTGGTAGGCATGCATGTGTGTTCTGTAAACCTGATTGGCCGCTGGCAGATATGTGGGTGACAGTGCACTGCAGTGCATACAGGGCTTACGATCAAGTTTTAGGCCTTGATTAGCAATTGGGATGCCCAGGGGGAAGCTATTGGATGGACCTAAAGTCTGACTTAGAATTTGCTTTAATTGGGAACTGCTTGCACTGTATGTGTCTACTATTGCAAATAAGAATGGGAGCAGCAGTTTATTTTACCAAGCCGCATCTTCATACTCAAAGCTTGTTACTAGGCCCACCTGATACCCTAAAATAAATGTGTGTATCAAGAACACTGCAGGACTCCCTAAATCACTGTTTCTCAACCTGCAGTACATGTACCCCAGGGAGTACTCACAGTGTTCCAGGGCAAACCTTCAGGGGGTGTCTGACTGGTCTGGTATATGGTTTTACAAGTGAAACCTGAGCCCTCGTTGCTTTGAGGCCTATGGCCTACTTCTTTTGGTACTATTTATAATGAATCACCCTCTTTGCAGTAACTTTAGAACTTTTTGTCGCTAGGAGTACTTGGAATAAAAAGTTTGAGAACCACTGCCCTAAATGCCTGAAAACACTTGGAAAAACAATAATGCCTGATGAGAACTGGCCTTAAGATGGAGGGCACCCTATGCGAGACTACAGGATAGCAACACTTTTGTGCCCCACACGGTTGCCAACCGAGGTTCAGCGGAAACCCTCTGCGCATCCCCTAGCATTAAGCCTGATGCCAGGTAGGGGTACCCACTCACAGAAATGTTACCTAGCCATAGGCTGCCAAGTCACTGGCCTATGTGACCTCCTATGTGGGATTACAAACTGACAACCAGTTGAGAGGCAATACAGAAGTGCAGGAGTTCCTCCAGTATCAGGCATGATACTAGGGGCCATTGGACCAGCAATTATTTTTTACTGCTGCCACGCTTTATAGTGGACAAAAACCTGTATTTGCAGGCCCTGAAGTACAAGCCACAGCCACATGATTCCCTATGCCCAGGGCATCCCAATGTTGGATTCTCCACTATGTGAAACCCGGAATTGCTGGTATACTTACCATGCGATGCCAGCTGCTCCTTGCGCTCTATGCCGTGCTCTTTGGTGTTCTATTGCTGCTCGGTGCCCCCCTGGCCATGGTGTCCTGTGCAATGGCACACCTCGTACTCCCCAAAGGCCGACCCTGTGCCTGATTATCTGAGGATGTTCCCCCGCACATCCAACACTTTTCCCTACTTTTTTGTGAAAAGGTCAAGAAAACAAGAAATGAAATGAAAATTGATCTCAGATACTCAGATACTTATGCTACAGTGAATATGAGCTAGTTATACACATTTGTTTTGGCATTTTAGCTTTCTTTCTCTAAACTGAATTTTACAATTTTCATAGATTATTATGTTGTGCGTTATTGTACATAGTAGAATATTACTGGCATTAGTAAAAACCAACCTTTTTCTCTTTTTGCGCTCATTCTTCTTTTTCTTCTTCTTTCCTTTGGGAGGTGGTGAAGGGCTAACCTTTTCTGCTTCTGAAACACCATCACTAACCACAAAACAAGGAAAGCACTGATTACTTTTCCTGAGATCCAATTTGAATGGTGCATAAATTAATCAGCATTAGGATTGCATAATTCTAGCACTAAATGAGACTTGATTATCAGCCAGGTAATGGAGAACCATCAAGAGTTGTTGTGTTGGATCAAAATCAACCAAAAAAAGGTTCTATACTGAAAAATGACACCACTACTGATGGCACTTACTATCACGACATCGAATTTGTTGGCAATATAAAAAAAATGATTCTGTTGATTTTTTCAAAAGTAAAGACGTAACTTTTTTTAAAGGTTGAAGTGGCGATATAAATAAACATTTTCTTCTTTAAAGCTTAACTTACTGTATTCATTTTGGATAAGGTAGATACAGAGCTTTACCTTCTGTCTAAGATTAACATGGACATAAATTATCTGGATTTCTAGACCATATAGTACAGGTAGAAGCCAACAGGTAATAACTACTGGGGAGAACATCAATGGGGCAGACAATGAAACAAGACCATTTCAATATAGGCACATCCATTGACTGCAGTTATTCTGTAGACAAATGTGAACCTTTACTCACCTAAATAATCTTGTTCTAAAGTTGTTAAGAAATGAAAATCCGAACTCTTGTCTAGAATTTTGCATCATTATGGCAGGGACCAAGAGAGCACCGTACAGGGGGCGACTGAAGCCCATGAGCTGGTGAGCCCCTGTCCGTTTGTGCTTCCAGGATGGTCACTGAGTGCATTAGTCATCTGAGGTTATAGCTTGGGCAGGGGCAGATAATAAGGTGGAAATTGGCCATTTTAAAGTGATGATAATGAAGTTTTAGGATTGTAGGGGCAGATACTGTGGCTACAGCATTACAGTGTCAGAACATGGAGTCGTGGATAAGGGTGGGGGTACAGTGAAGGTAGGTATAGGGAAATGATTGGGGCCAGATTTGGAATATGCGATATAAGTGATTACTGACATGGGCTTTTTATGAGATGAGCTGCAGTCTCAAAGTCAGCCTAACTGGCCCAAAAGCAGTGCAGCCCACTGGGAATTATCCCTGTAGTTTGTACAGCCAGTACTGTACATTTATAAATACTGACAAGGCAGAAACTTCACTGTAACCAATGAATATGGTTCAAAAGATCAGCATAGACATTTCTAGGCTCCTTTATTTGCTCATTATACATTTTACTATACATCACATTTTAAGGGACTGTCCAGGCAATTAAACAAAACTTGCTTCCAGCCCAAATATGTATGTGTGCAGCGTTATAAGGTTCCAGCCAGCGTGTATCTCAGCATCCGCCATTCATATGTTCTCTGTGTTGATAGGTAACATAATGTGCCCTCTTTTATCCATTGGAAAACAACCACCCAACTTGTAGGGCCGAGTAGGATCCATTGGTTATAAACAAATTGGCTAATAAATCATTATATGTTTATTAAGCTCTGCAGAGTTGTATATTGAGTAGCCATACGATCAACTGTTACCTCCCCTAGTTATATATATATATTGCTTTAAATCATTAGGACCTGGTAGAGTTGGTTATCTGAGAGCTTTGATGGTTCTTTTTAACAAATATCTTTATGAAGTATATACTATAAACCTGCTAAAGTTAAAAAAAAAACAACTTAAGAAACTATCCACAAAGGAGCGATGAGTCAACATCAATGTAACTGGAGGGCTGGCTAGTAAGTGATTTTTTTTTTTTAGTTCCTTTAAGGTTCCACACACATAGGCATCAAAATGAAATGCTAGACTTGGATGTTGAATCATGGGTTTGCTTTCTGAAATGCTGGATTAGAATACATTTTGGCTTCAGTCCTGGCAATATTTATTGGCAGGGAAGCCCTAGCTGGTGCCCTTCCACACTAGTTTAGATATTTACATGTATAATCTCCATCTATAGACAAACAGCTTTTAAATTTCTATGAAAAGCTGTTCCTCAAATCCCTAACCATCCAGGAGAAATGAATGTGTATAGCTTTACCCAGCATAGCACACAGATTACTGTTCGAAAATGACTGTAGTCATGTTTCTTGAGTAAACTCTATTGCTTCATAAAGTACTGTTCCCCAACTGTCATAAAGGTGTCTTCTGCAGCCAGACAACAGTAAAAGCATCTTTTAGTTACAGTAGAAGTCTAGTAAAACCTCAGCAAAGTGCTCATGCATCATACATTGTCCTGTACACTGAGTTCCCCTATGTCACCGATGTTGGAGGTCAGCAAATAGCTGAATTCTGAACAAACTGGTTTAAGCAGCAGTTCTGGAAATCATTTTTAACATTCAGCAATATCACATCAAGGGTTGACCTAATAATTCACGTACATTTAATGCCACTTAAGCTGTAACACTATAATATCTATCATATAATTAAGTCACAACCACAAGTATATTTAATGTCTGGATTCTAAAGGGTCACAGAGTTATTTAACTAGTCCACCCCAGAGATCTGATTCTCTTACCTGTAATGTTGGTGTGGACTGAGCACTCTTCCAAGCCGTTCTGCTGCCCTGCCGTTCTCCACATCTCCATTTTGCTTTTTTTGCTGTGTGTTCTGGTCTGCAGAAGGTAAGCTCTTCACTTCATGACTGTAAAATAATATAGATATATTTCAGTGCCTTTGTAGCCAGATTGATGTACATTTACAGTAAGGTGTCATGTAACATTATTGTAGTGCATTCCCATTTAAAATGAATTCTGGCATTTTACTGACTACTTTACTGAGTATATGAGGCCATTTACAAGCGATAGACTAACACCCAGGATATTTTAGGACAGGACGTCACTTTAAAATCAATGTTTACCACTTAAGCAACCAAAAATACAGAGGTACCCCTGGCAGATAGTGTCTCTGGTAAGCAATAACGTACCTGGTTCTGGTAATATATGTCAAGATAGACCCACACATTATTTTTGCAGCAGCACCTCTGTTCATGACTGGGGGGGGGGGGGCTTCTGATTAGTGATGCCCCTTTGCAACTATCCAAACTTGATCCCTGGAGGCTATTCAGGTTCATCAAGCAGGCTTTAACATCGGTGAGCTGCACCAGCAACCGGAAAAGCTGTTCCTCAAATCATGGCACACCATCCCTAACCATCCAGGAGATGTGTTTAGCTTTACCCAGCATAGCACACAGATTACTATTCTAAAATGACTGTAGTCATGTTTCTTGAGTAAACTCTATTGCTTCATAAAATACTGTTCCCCAACTGTCATAAAGGTGTCTTCCATAGCCAGACAACAGTAAAAGCATATTTTAGTTACAGTAGATGTCTAGAAAAACCTCAGCAAAGTGCTCATGCATCATACATTGTCCTGTACACTGAGTTCCCCTATGTCACCGTTGAAGATCAGCAAATAGCTGAATTCAGAAGAAACTGCTTTAAGCAGCACTTCCAGAAATTAATTTTTAACATTGAGCAATATCCATCAAGGGTTGACCTAATAATTTACGTACATTTAATGCCTTTTAAGCTGTAATGCTGTAATATCTGTCATATAATAAGGTCACAATTACGATTGTATTTAATGTCTGGATTCTAAAGGGTCACAGGCTTTAACATCAATGCTGGGCCAGCTCATTGATGTTAAAGCCTGCTTGGTGACTACAAGTGGTCGCAGATAGGGCAGCTGTCAAGGGAAGACGGAAGCAGTGAGTATCGACTGTCCAGCTCCACAGGCTTACTGGGTGGCAATGCACAGCACAGCCCGAATCAGGATGGCCCCATGCTTTGTGAATCAGAGAAAGTAAAGTTCTTTAAACACAGAGATAGCCAAGGCAAATATTTGTAGTAGTGGTTAAAATAGATTGACCACCCATTTTGAATAACAAAAGGATACTCACCTATTGTCCACTGCAGCTGTTCCAGTGACCAGCAACTCACCTGATTGCTGGATCACAACCTGAGCTGCAGCCTGCACACCCTGGGCCCAAACAGGGGTCAGAATTGATGGCATGTTGGCTCACCATCAGTCACAGGAGAGCTGCCATGTCCTCTCCATTCATTTCAATGGATGGGGTGTGCTGAGACCTGACACCCCCACCATTGTAGTAAATGGAGAGGGTGTTGTATTGCTTCTGTGACTGATGAGGAGGGTGTGAGCCACACACAAAAGCACTGGTGAATGCAGTTTGGGCTCTGGGCTGTGCAAGATTGAATGAATTGCTGATTGCTGAACTAGGGCCAATTAGCTGCATATGACAGCAGGTGAGTACCCTTTTATTGGGTGGTCAGTCACTTTAAGCAGATACTTAGTAGAATCAGAGAATAAAAGGCATTTAGTGGAAAAACAGGGCAAAGCTTTGTTTTAGAGCAGGGAGGACATTTTGTTTGGAACAGTATATCTCCCTCTTCATTCCTAGTCCTGCTGCAGGGTGAAATTAGCTGCTGAATGGGTAAAGAGCTGAGGGGGGTCCAAAACCAAATGACTCCCTGAAAAACAATGAAGAGTGTTTAAACCCTTCAACCATGTAAACCCAGACTTTCAACTTAAAGTGAAAGTCCAGTCATATATTGCATCCCTGCCCTTCCACCCTCCCCTGGCTCTGAGGCAGAACAGGGCATTAAAAAAAGAAAGAACCCTTACCTCGACCATGCTTGGGGTCTTGGGCGCTGCCATCTTGAGGGAAAGCACAAAGCACCCTGGCTTCGTGCACCTGCCCGCCATAAAATGGGCAGGCGCAAGCATGCAGGCAGGTGATGCTGCTTTGTGCTTCCACTCAAAATTGCAATGCCCAGGACCCGGAGCATGGTCGAGGAAAGGTTTTTTTTTTCTTTGACAGGAGTGGGGGAACATCCAGAATACTGGAGCCCCTCCTGGTGCAATGCCCCCTGCAACACCCCAAAATCCTTATCTCTACCTCGATCCTCAGCCAAAATGCTGTCCTCCATTGGCCGCCGGTGGTAATGTAGGCCAGCCCTGTCCGACGGCTAGGAAAGACTGCCCATGTGACCGCCAGTGACCAATCAGAAAATATATATATATGTATTTGCTTGTTACAGTTGTGATAATGAGAACAGAATTGGGATACCCCACTGTGTGAAACCCCCAGAAGGCGCAGAAAACTCTTCCCGGTTCAACGGCACATGCATACATAATGTTCGGCAAACGGCTGTTTACATGTGGGGTTTCGGCAATCGGGAGTGCAGTGTCCGCATCCCCAGCAGCACGCAAGTTCCCGCCCCCATCTGAATGGTGGGGGTGGAAGTGCGCTCTGAGCCCAAAGATGCGGGGATGCAGGTGCCAGGCTAGAGGCAAGCCCTGTAATTTTTAGATTTTTGTTCCTCTTTAATAATTTTAATGATTGTGTTAATAAAAGAATAAAAGACACTGCCATTTCTTTTGAAGACATTGATACTCACAATCAGTTTCTGGGAATGCTTCTCAAAATTCCTAGAAATAAGGTGCTTACCCAATGATTGCTCTGATTTACTAATCCCAATGTTATCTAGACGATGGAATTATAATCCTCCTCACTGAGAGGGGAGTTATCGGGAAAACCAATGTGATATTCTCTATCTTAAGAAAAGTGACTTAACAGCAAAAGTGTTCAGTTTAAAGGCCACCTATAAGAACTATTCAGTAATACAGAAATCAGAATTAGTAAAGTACAAGAGAAATGTCACTGCGTGTTTTGAATGTTAATAGTCAATCCTGAACACGGCTTTACCGCTCCATTAACAGACAGCTCTCTGTCTGACACCCTCTGATGTTGTTTTCCTAACCATCAAAACATTGACTAACAACGTCTGTCACAATTTTACGCTGCAGCCAAAAGCTCAGAAGAAAATACAATGATTTTGTATGACACATTATTCTCCCCACTTTATTTTTCAGCTACTGTTGTGAACAGAATATGTACAGTGAAGAATGAAGCTAAATTGGATAATGCAATGTTTTGCTTCCATAGTCGCTTGGTTCAGCAACTATCCAAGTTCAACCTTATTAGGAAACAAAGGAACGTGACATCCAAATCCAAAAACAAGGTTAATGTGGAGGATAGCAAATCATTGCTTTGCCCTAATATGAAAAAAATCCTTTCCGATGTTGCAGGTAAAACACAAACTTCTCCATCTGCATACTTTCACACAATTCTATGAATTTTGCTATCGCTTTTTACTAAAAATACATACAGTAGCTATAAACATTTTTATATAGTATAGTTCCTAATGTTACAAAACTCCCTTTTGGCATATGCTTCTTGTCTTGGTGGCCTCCAGTGTACAAATCATGTACCTCTGCTGTCTAATATTCATCTGTCTAAAAGCAGACCTATACCCTAAATTAAGAACTGCCCCACCTCTGCTAACCCCAATTTGGTTTCTGCTAGCATCCTGGACCCTCGGCGTAAGTTGGCCACATGACTGGGATCATAAGCGAGACCTTCATCACCCAATCACTGTAGCAGGGGGTCAGCAGCTGCTAAAGTGATAGGATGATCCCTAGTGACAATAGAACTGCTGTTGCCGAGTGCGCATGCGCGTCGGAGCGAGATGGCTGCGTGCTGATCAGCTCCGGACCCGGCGGATGTTTATGGAGGTCGCGCAGTGAAGCAAGGCACTTATCTGACTAACAGCCGGTCTGAGAGGACTTCGGGAGTGTCGTGGGCGGATAGGAATACAGCAAACAAGGAGGTAGACGACATCTGCGAGATCTGCGCAGCTGCTCACAAAGTGCGTGCGGCGGCTTCAAGATGGCGGCGGAGTTTACCTCGGCGGAGTTGGGGGAGCTGGAGGAGCTGGAGGAGATTGCATCTAGCGAAACCTCCTTTCTGGCCAGTGAGAAAGATGAAGCACAAGCAATCGACACCGCCTCACAACCCACAGTGAGTACTGCTATTTTGACTCAGTTTGAAACACTCCTGCAAAGAGCCCTGGCATCTAACACTAAACTTATTATTGATCACCTATCCAGGAAGCTGGAGAAAGTTTCCTTAAGCATGTCTACATTGGAGACTAAGATGGAGGAAGTTACTGCTAGTCAGGAAGCCCTTGAGGAAGAAGTTGGTCAATTAAGGTCCCATAATGCGCTCCTGGCCTCTAAGCTGGATGAGTTTGAAAATAGGGATAGACGTTCAAATCTTAGGTTTCGGGGACTGCCAGAACATATTGAAGACGTGAGAGCGGCGGTTACTGCTTTATGTCAGGAGCTAGAACCGGGGTTGATGGCTGACCGGTTGGAGTTTGACCGAATTCACAGGGCGTTAGGCCCACGTAGACCTCCTGAGGAACCCCCAAGAGACATTATAGCGAAATTTCATTTTTATGCTACTAAGGAAGCTATACAGAGAGCGGGGCGGAATGCCAATAAGCTGCAGTTTCAAGGTCACACATACCAGATTTTTTCAGATTTGTCAGCTGCGACTATGGCAAAAAGAAAAGAATTGAGACCTATGCTTACTATTCTCCAGGAAAAGAAGATTGCTTACAAATGGGGGTTCCCCTTTCGGGTTTCTTTTTCCCATAATGATAGCCAATATTCAGCCACCAACCTTGAAGAATTAAGATCTTTGATGTCTACAGCTGGTATCTTTCGCTTGCCACCCTCTAAATCACCAAGAAGTGAAGAAAATTCCCCCAAAGTTCAGAGAGCAGGAAAACGACAGAGAAGGGGGCTGCGAGTGGGAGGCAGAGGATCCTCCTTGGACTTTAATGTCACCTGAAAATGAATGCCAATCCATAAGTCTGCTAATGCTGCTCTGGTTCGGTGAAGTTCTGGACAGTCACTCGTTACTTTACTTCTCTCTCTTCCAATGTTCTGAATGATGTCTCCTACATCTTTGACATTACGAGATGGTCCCTGAAATGTTTCGTTTTTGTTTTTTTTTCTCCTCTCCTTTTTGCATTATTATAACTGGCCTATTTAAATAATTTTGGAATTAATGTTTGATAAGCAGTAGTTTATGTTTATATGGCATTGTAGGCCTAATTCTTGTAAGCTGTGCCTTATATTTAATTAATGTCTATATAGGCGACCTCCTGCTGGACATCCGCTGGCATATTCTTGTCGCACCTCTCAAGAGCTAGAGGGTCTGTTCCCTGTGGCTTAAGTACTACTGGTTTCTCGTTGGGTACACCGTTGGGTACCTGTTTAACCTTCCTCTAGTGTTAGCTTTCTGTTACTCTTTCTTATGTTAACGGGTCGGTTTTGACCCATGTCTTAAATCACCCCTAGGATACCCTAAAAACAGTTATTTATGATCCAATTTGTTTCTTACCTCTTAGTTACCTTGTTAGGGTTTCTCATCCATGGAAGGATTGATTTTAATATTTTTGTTGTGGCCCCCTGGGCCTTCCATTTGAGAGCATACCCTTAATTTTCAATATAAAAATATTGTCAAATGAACCTCAAGAGAATAATATAAACTTCAAAAACTTTGTTATATTACCTGACTATTACTGAAGGGTTTTAGAACACATTTTTTAAATGTAAAAAAAATATACATATATATATTTTATATTTTTAACTCTAGTAACATCTATGGTGTTACGGGTCAATTTTGACCCATATCTAACTACTTTATGAAAAAGGCAAAAAAACTGATTTTTTTTTTTATAGAACTTTAATAAAAATAAAAGATGAAAATTATATTAACATTAACAGCAATAATAATAAAAAGTAGCTTTACTAGGTCAAACACACAAACAACAATCAATCAAGCAAATCAAATCAACAAATCAAATACTAGTTTTTAGATGCATTAGTATTTAGATGCATGTGTGGCAAAAAGTGACACTTTTTGTGTGTTCTTTGCAGAGGTATTTTTTGCAGGTGAAGCACGATGTGTTTGTCTTTCTGTCCTTATTGCTAGGGCAGACCTGACACCTCTTTCTTTTAGAATCAGGTGGTCTCACTGGGGTTGTGGCTGTTGTGGTTGATGTTGAGGAGGATGCTGGTGATGATGCTCTTTGTGTTGCTGTGGGTGTGGGCGAAGCACTTGTTGAGCTCTGGAGTTGTTGGACCAAGGCTGCAGCGGCTGGGTCTCGGGGCACCCGTTCCCTTTGGTCTATGTGCGCCTTGACAAGGGATCTTCCTAGTTCCTCAAGAAACATCCTCCGCTTGTTTTTTTTCTTTGAATTCCATCCTTGGTGAATGTGGGTCCACAACACAAACCCATTGTATGCTGAAACATCAAGCATGTTGTAAAATACCACCATTGGCCATCTCCTAGTCATTCGCTGGCAAGTGTAGGTGGCAGTCAGCTTGTCCAGGTTGTCCACTCCACCTTTGTTTTTGTTATAGTCCAGGATGATTCTGGGCTTTTTGTCACTTCCTGATGACACAGCTGCATCTTTGTGAAGTGTGGACATCAGCAAGGAGAAGAACACCAATGTAGGCATCCAGGTCATCATTATGAAGGTCATTCCACATGTTGCCGTGGACTTTTTTTCCTTCAAGGTTTGTCATAGCAATAATGACTTTTTTTATTGACAATGGCATAAACAGATCAAAACATGTCTTGATGTCACTTGCTCTTGTCACAGCAAACCTTGTGAACCCAGGGGTCATTTTTATGACATTTGCAGCATCTGCCCTGCCATGTACATCTGGAGGTACTGAGCTCCAACTGATCTTGCCACTTTTGGATTTGAATCTTTCAGCGGGTGCAGCTTCAGCACCAGTGACCTCCTCATCAGACTGAACAGAACTGTCTGTGTCTGTGTCTGGTTGATACTCCACATCATCTTCCTCCTCAGAAACCTGTTCATCTGTATCAGTTTGCTGCTGTGTGTCCTCTGATTCATTATCATCCACTATATAATCCAGAATTTGGCTTGCATCTAATCTTCTCCTCATTGTTGCATGGAGTAAACTGGAGATGTATACTCTGCAAAGTACCAACTCTAAGCTGATTTGGCCATACATGCCTGGACATGTCCCTAACTCAAGTTGTTGGAGGTAGAGCTGGCTGTGGGCTGTTGGTTTAAATTGTGTTTATGAGTTCAGTTTTGGGACTTATTGTTTTTTTACTCTAATATTAGACCTGGGTCGAAATTGACCCCAACAACACAAATGTTATAATTTTAATAAGAGCATTTAACAATTTAATAAAATAGTTTATTTTATTGTATTTTGTTTAAAAATAAGTTCCTGCAAAAGTCAAAAAGTCTTGATGCAATAAACAAATGTATGTAGAATTTGTATGCATTTAAAAACTAAAACGGGTCGGTCACGACCCTAACACTAGAGGAAGGTTAAGCTTAATTTAATATATATATACATTTTTTTTTTTTTTTTTTTTTTTTCCTGTGGTTTTTTACTGTCTTAATTTCCATAGGGCGGTGTTCCATGGGGTATTGTCTTCACTTCTCTGAAGGGTCAAGTTATCTTCCCTTTTGAGGTGTGCAGAGAAACCCTTTTAAGCCCTGAGGGGGGGTGAGACCTACATACCTTTGGGGTAGAGGTCAGTTTGTACTTTGGTCACACCTTCCCTTTTGGCTTATGTTTTGATAATTCTACTTCCCTCATTAGGGGACTGTTAATTGATAATATTTTACCCTATTGTGTTTCCCCTTGTCTTCCTGCCCTCTTTGTTTTTTACCATCTTGTCTTTTTCTTTTTTTCTTTTTATTTTCTTTTTTCTTTTATCTCTTTTCCTCCTCACGCCGGTGACACCTATAGTTCATATAATGGCCTCTGTTCTATCTCTAAATGTACAGGGATTCAATTCCCCTAACAAAAGGAGTATGGCGTTCCGTAAGATCAGATCATTGCGCCCAGATGTGATTTGCCTACAGGAGACCCACTTCTCCAGGTCCTCCAGACCCAAATTCTTGGATGCATCATATAATCAGGTATTTGCAAGTTGTGCTGAGACAAAGCAGAGGGGTGTCTTGATAGGGTTTCATAGGGGGGCTCAATTTGTTTGTCAACAAGAGGTTGTAGACTCAGATGGAAGGTTTGTGATCGTGGTGGGAACTATACAAGATGAGGTAGTGACAATAGCTAATTATTATGCTCCTAATGTTAATCAGGTGGAATTTCTCTCTCAATTTTTCACTAAAGTGACCGATATTGCACAAGGAATGACAATAATTTGTGGTGATTCTAACCTTACTTTGAATCCTTATCTAGATAGGCAGTCCCCTAAGCACCCTATAATTACTACTCAAACGGCGGGGGCCTCAAAGAAATTCAGGAAATTGCTAGAAATGCATTCTTTAGTAGATGGGTGGAGAGAGGCGCACCCTGGAGGTCGAAATTTTACTCACTACTCGGCCCCGCATGATATATATGCAAGGATAGATCATTTATTTTTGCCTCAAAGATTTCTACCCCAGATGAAATCAATCAAAATTCTCCCAATCTCATGGTCTGATCATGACTGTCTATTTTTTAAAATGGGTTCTTTGTCCTCTAGACCAGTGGGAGGGTCATGGTCTCTTAATGCTTCACTTCTTTCTGATCCGGAGGTAATTGCCTTGATCTCGGAGAAGCTGAATGAATATTTTTTACAGAATGAAACCATGGAGGTCTCTAAGACTATATGCTGGGAGGCACACAAGCCCACGATTAGAGGGTATCTTATTCAAATGGCTTCTAAAAAGAAAAGAGAAAGGGAGGAGCGAATTCAGGCATTAGAGGAGGAATATAGGATTGCTGCTGAGGAGGCAAAAAATAGCATGTCTCCGTCTACTAGATCTAAGTTGCACAGGATTTCTCAGGATCTTAATTTGGCCCTTGCTGGAAAAGCAGAAAAAGCCCTTAATAGGATCAAACATCGGTTCTACTGTAAGGCAAATAGGCCTGATACATTGTTGGCTAGGAGACTAAAGACGCCAGATGGAGACTTTTGCCCAGTTAGACTGAAAGATGAGAGAGGGGTTCTCACAGGTAATCCAGAAAAAATTACAACCATATTCAGGTCACAGTTAAGGAAGCTTTACGCTGAATCAAGTCCCCCAAATGCTGTTGATCTAAATCTGTTTTTTGAGAATCTCTCCTTACCAGAGATGCCCGTGGGCTTGTCCGAAGCATTGGAAGCTGACTTTAAGCCAGATGAGGTTCAGAGGGTTATTAAGAATTTGAAGCTACATAAGAGACCAGGTCCAGACGGATTTCTAGCGGCCTACTATAAGACCTTTTCTGATATTTTAGTTCCTAAATTGATAGCTATGTTCAATGATGTTAGAAGTGGTAACTCATTCTCACAGGAGTCCCTTACAGCTGCCATAAGCATGATACCTAAACCAGATTCTGACCACTCTGTTTGGTCTAATTTTCGTCCCATATCCCTGATAAATTTAGATATGAAAATTTTTACTAAGTGTCTGGCGGAAAGGATGTCAGAGTATCTTCCAGAAATGATTTCAGGTGACCAGGTGGGCTTTATCCCGGGGCGGCAGGCGGGGGACAACGTTCGGCGGATAATCCAACTTACCCATATTGCTAAACAGAGAGGAACCCCATCGATAATTCTTTCTTTAGATGTGAGAAAGGCGTTCGATACGGTCTCATGGGGTTTCCTTTTTAGCCTACTGGAGAGGTGGGGCTTTGGTCCCAAATTTCTAGGAATTCTGAGAGCTATATATGCGAATCCAATTGCGTATGTTAAATATAATGGGTATAAGTCGGGTTCCTTTCCTCTGGCGAGGGGTACAAGACAGGGCTGTCCGTTGTCCCCCCTCCTGTTTGCCCTGGTGGTAGAGCCATTAGCACAGATGGTCAGATCCTCTGCTGATATATCAGGGCTAGAGATAGGGGGTGTTCAGCATAAACTTTGTATGTTTGCTGATGACATCTTACTGATGGTAACCAATCCCCTTATCTCTCTCCCTAATATAATGAGAGTTTTAAATGTATTTGCAGAGGTGTCTGGCCTTCAGGTTAACACCAGTAAATCTAAGATATTGAATATTAATGTTGAAGACAGAGTTAGAGCCCAACTACAGGCAGCATTTGATTTTCAATGGCAGGGTACTGTAAAATATTTGGGGATTAATTTAACTAATGATTATGAGACTTTATTTGCTGCTAATTTTATTCCCTTACGCCAGAAATTGCAAGCGCTAATGTTAAAATGGAAGGATTACAAGCTCTCGTGGCTTGGTAAGGTCGCGGCGGTTAAAATGTCCCTCCTTCCTAAATTTTTATATTTTGCTAGAGTTTTGCCATTGAAAATCCCACCTGGCTTCTTGAAGGCTTTACAGAATAAAATTTTTGCCTTTATCTGGATGGACAGAAAACCCAGAGTCTCGAGACAAGTTTTACTTAGAGCTAAGGAATTTGGAGGGCTGGGAGTCCCATGTTTAAATAGATATTACCAAGCGGCTCAATTATCACAGTTACTGTCTTATCATGCTACAGACGACGTTCCCAAATGGGTTCAGATTGAATCTGTTATTTGTCATCCCCTGGCGGTGGATAATATTCTTTGGGTATCCCCAAATGTTAGGAAATTTGACAGTAATCCGGTTATAGGTCACTCTCTACGGATTTGGGATAGTCTTAAACTTTCTAGAGGCCTTATGTCTGCATATACACCCTTAGTTTCCCTCTGGAGCAACCCTATGTTTGAGCCGGATTTAGCTAACCCCGGGAGGTTTATAAGATGGAAAACAGGAGGTGCCTCGAGATTAACAGACTTCATGGAAGGTTCCTGCATGCTCTCGTTTGATCAACTTAGGGTTAAATATGGATTAGAACATAAGGATATATTTAGCTATCTACAGATAGCTCACTTTATAAGAGCGTTACTTAGGAAAGGAGGAAGAGTAGAGGCCCTCACCCAGTTTGAATTTAGATGTTTGGAGGCCCCAAGAGGGAAGGGGGCGATAACAGAGATTTATAACAGTCTATCTATGTCCCTCAATCAGAAACGTCTGCCCCACTGGGAAAAATGGGAACGTGAATTACAAGAGTGCAAAAGTGATCGCGAGTGGCTTAAGATGTGGTCTAACTCGTTTGGTTCTGCAGCTTCGGTGACATCTATAGAAGCTAACATCAATCTGATCTCGAGATGGTATTTGGTGCCCGAGAGATTGGGACATGTGGGTGGAGGTAGCCACAAATTTTGTTTTAGGGGATGTGAGGTTATTGGCACATATCGACACATGTGGTGGGACTGTCCTGTGGCGAAAAATTATTGGGATAAGATATTTCAGTTATTGAGTGAGGTACTGAATAGAGATATGACCCCTGACCCCTGGGTGGCCTTATTTAATAGCCCAGCCAGTAATTGCTCTGTTGACCAAAAGAAACTTATATATCATATTTTTTCTGGGGCTAAATTGGTGATAGCGAAAGCATGGAAATCTCTTGATTTGAGTATTGAGGCATTCCGAAATAGGGTTAACTTGATTATGTCGATGGAGAAAATCTCCGCTCTCCATGGAGGGTCTCTGGAGGACTTTCGGGAGGTGTGGTCTCCTTGGGTACATGCAATATTGGAACCTGGGTTCGATGCTTCCCTCTTGGATATTTGAACATATGTGTTTGAATATAATGTCAATTGATAGATTGTAAATTACGGATTTAAGATAAATGGCTGTGTCTGCTTATAGTGGTCCCCTTTCTATTTTTTTTTTTTTTTTTTTTTTTCCTTTCTTTTCCTCTCCTTATTGCCTATATCCTTCCCCTCTTTTCCTGTTTGTCTTGTCTCTTCCCTTCCTCCCTCCCCTAGTTAGGATGTTAAATAATGTTTCCTTGATTTGCATTACTGCACAGAGTTCTTGATAAAAACCTCGTTGGTGGCCGAAGAGGTTATGTTAGCTTTAATGATATATGGGTGTTATTTTTATACATATACATATGTTTATAGAATTTTTTTTATTATTATATTATTTTTTTCAACCCTCTGGTATTCACATGGTATGCCCCTCTGTACTACAATAATTTTTCTCATCGATGTGAGTACCGCTCTTTTATAATGGCATTTTATAATGACTTTTCTCTTTATATTATGTAAGTAACTTTTTTTTTTTTTTTTGTAATATATACTTGCTTATTGGAATCTTATTATGATGTATATTTTGATGCTGATGCTCAGAATGTCTTACAATAAAAATTATTGAACAAGAACTGCTGTTGCCATATCTGTGAAATGAGGCTTTTGGTGAGGAACTGGGCAGCTAGTGGGGAGCTGTAGAGTAATTGTCTCAAATTAGTGAACAAATCAAGTGAGAAGTGTTATTATTCTGCACAGCAACATGATGAAGAAGGTGCCGCCTAAAGGTGAGTTCTTACTCTATACCAGCAGGGCAGTTTCTAGACATAACAGTGCTCTGTGTGCTCAGCAAGGAAATAATTATGTCCCCTCCTCACCCATACTACGGGTGCCACTGTCCCATATTGGTATTGTTTCATGCTGTGCCTCTACCATAGCAGCAGGCAGTGTCCCCTCGCCGAGTCCAGTATGGAGGGATGAGGGGCCTGTCACATGGACAGCACCACTAAAAGTGGCCCTAAGTTATCTGCAGAAAAACAGATGGCCGGGATAAAGGTGGTCCCAAAGGCCTTGGCACCCTGCTCACTCTCCCGTACAAACAGCCTTGTATACCACTGATGGGTTAGTAGCTTCAGAGATGACCAACTTTTATCTAATTAGCTCCATTGTCCACAGCTTAAACTTAACTTCTAATAAAGACTGTTCTTTGTCAAAAGTAATAATGACATTTTCGCTGTGGATGCTGGAGCATTTTGAAAAATTCTATGGACTTGAGGGGATCCCAGTTTCCTGGCCTCCATACATCAGCAGCTTTCAATGTTTTCACCCTTCATGTTTTTTATAAAGTTAAGTACATTTAAAAGCATCTTTCTTGCTGTTCAGCTTATCCAGGCTCACTAACCGGAGAAATGAAGAGGGGGGAAATAAATGAATCTTATCAAAACCAAATGGTGTTGAGTACGGCAGTAGTGCATGGGGCACCTGTGAATCTATCTGTTCTCCCCCTTTCACAAAACCGAAACCAATTGGACGGAAGCAGGTCTGGGATAGGTAGGTATAGTAAAATATTCTAGCCCCCCCAAAAAAATGTTCTTCTTAATCTAAGCATTCTATAGCTAATGGAGCTTTTAACATAAGCCGTAGCTTTGCAAAATGTAAATGATTTCTTGTACAAAATAAATCTCCAGTGGTGCAGGTTCTTCTGTCCATAGCTCATTTGCGTAACAAACAGAACCAGCACAGATGGCACTCTGGTATTTAAACCTATTTTTTCTACTAGTAAATTGCAAGTTTTGTCTGTATTTCTGAATTATTTAATTTGATGATGTCTCTGTGATTTTCTGTTACTTACTGTAATTACTATAATTGTACATTCTAACCAGTTCGACCGTAAAAGGCTTGGCCATTAAAGGGATGTAACAGCATCTTCATCTCCTGCATTTCAGATTATGTTTCCTACCACATTTGTTAAATTTTCAGATTTTCTTTGCAGTTATGTGAGTTTTACACTAAAAATAAACATTCCTGATTTAAACAGGGCATTTTTGTGATAATAGAGATGGGTCTTCATTCTTGCTTCCATTCTTTCTGAACTGAAGCTCATGTAGTAGTGAGGCAATCCTATGAAAAGAATGTATTTTGTGCCCCAATACAGCATTTAAAGCGAACCAACAGTCAAAAATGAATTAAATCAGACCACTACAACAAATAGTGCTCATATGCATCCC
The DNA here is from genome assembly GCA_027917425.1 of Gastrophryne carolinensis. Classification (NCBI taxonomy): domain Eukaryota; kingdom Metazoa; phylum Chordata; class Amphibia; order Anura; family Microhylidae; genus Gastrophryne; species Gastrophryne carolinensis. The sequence goes on along the minus strand of CM051234.1, from coordinate 515,760,531 downwards.
TCCCCAGGGCAATTTAGATTGCTGCACAAAGAAAATAATTTACCCTTTTTCTAACGCCTGCTTTGGTACATTTTGAAAACAAGATGGCCGCTAATGGGCTTGCAGGCCACCTGCAAACAGGAAGTCATGCTGGGCTTCCTGTTACTGTGCATTTCAGTTATGTCAGTTGGGAGAGAAAGCTCCAAAATGGCCCCCACCTTTCTTTTCCAACTGTGCCAGGCTGTTGGTCTGGTTTAATGTAAAACAACGTCAGCTGTTAAGATATTAGATGGAACAGTCTCAGTTCTTTTGAATCTCAGTGCTGGATCAGCCACGTCTTTTGGCCATGTGGCCAGCTCTACTGGCATTCAGAAACAACATTGACCCCATTTTAAATAAACAGTCTGCATTTCTGGGTTCATGATCAACAAATCAAAGGATAATATGATGTCTTTAGAATTATAATTGTTTATTAGATTACAATGATAAAAGTAATGGTTTTCTGATGCGTAATCTAAATTTTGGATTTCATGAATTGTCTTTGGTTTAATCTTTAATTAAAGTGGAACAAAACCCTGTGCATCATTCCTAAGAATTAGTTTAGCCAATATGTGATCCATATTTTCATTGTGGTTGTGGCTTTGGTGACAGAAAAGCCCTGTTTACTGGATCACCCCCACTGTAGCCATACGCCAAAAGGTGTGGCGAGGGGGAGTAAACAAGGGGGGTGGAGGTACACAAATCAGGTGTTGTTCTGTTTTAAATGCAAACCATCTCAAAATGTTAACAAAGGTCACGGTTAGCTTGAACGGTTGGCAGAAACCTGTCCTTTTTGCTCTAACTTGTTGGTGCTTGGTTGGCAAAAAATAAACATCAGATTGACAAATGACACAGCCATGTTGAGATATTTGATACTGATCCTCAAATGTTGGTTGTCAAAATTGAGTAGAGTATTTATCAATGTCAATTCAACAATTCAGATTAGAAAAAGAAATTCAGATTCAAAAAACAGAAAGAGAGAACATAGCACACCAACAATCAAAATCACAGCTGCATGAATGGAAGTCTGGAAGCCCAGGTAAACGTTGCTTCTTTAGAAGGATCCAGCACTCAAACAATCGAATAAAGATGGTAAAACTTAACTTTTACTTCTATATATTAAAATCCATGTGGGACAATAGCCGCGACCATCCAGAGCCTGTGGTGATGCGTTTCGGACAGAGGAAATGCCCTTAGTCGTATGTGGTTGCTGTGCATTGGTCCACTTAACTCATTCTCAGAGACTCATGTCTTGCTCAGAATTTAGAAGGAGTTAAACATTTCTAATGTGCCTCAACCCCAAGGCACACAGACACACACTCATTCCTAAATTTTGCCAGTGAAGTCCTGGGGGCGGAAAGCAACATGTTTTGATTGCATTTACTTTGAATAAATCCCACTGACTAGGCATTTTAGAAAGCACAGATTGAAAAGGGGGTAGAAAGGAATAAGGAAGCTCCTCAGTGGTTTTGTGATTAATAATCATGTGGATTCCTGTAGTTTGTTTGGCAAATTATAATAGCAAATCAGTCAGAGGCTTTCTCTGTGATTACACTGATTCATGAGTGCTTCTGATTATGTCACAGGCTTTTGTGCTGCATTATGTGGATGTTTAACACCAGCTGCAACATTTTGGCAAGCGCAGTTAAAAGGTGCATTTTCTTTCAACCACTCTAATTTGTTTGTGCTAATTTAATTCTGTCGTCTCTCTGGATACATATATTATAAGCTGCTTCCAAATTTTTACCAACTTTAGCCTGTTTTTGGGTGTTAAACCATTATTTGCCTTAGCTGTATATATCTTTTTTTCATCCCCTACTTACTTTTAACTTTTAATTAGTGCTAAGCCAGTGACCACCTAAGCCTTCTTAAAGTGGACCAAAACCCAGGATTTTGACTATATTTCCCTCAGATCGCAGAAGCCAACTCACCCCTTCCCGGTCCTACGGCGCATGCGCGGCTGCTTGTCCAATCAGTGTGCTCGGAGCCACTGACGCCACGTCTTCTAAGCCTTCGTATAAGGCCAGTGCCCCCAAGTGCGCTGACAGCCGCATTCCCTGCTTTCCTCTAGCAGGGAGCGTGCCCGCACTGGCCATTTACAAATGCCTGGCAAGGGCACGTGCCCTGCTAGACGGATCGTGGCGATGCGGCCGTGGCTTGCACATGCGCCGTTGGACCGGGAAACAATGTAAGTGTATAGGGACCTGGGGGGTTTCACACAGCGGGGCACCACGATTTTGGATGCCCCTGAGCGGAGGGAATTGAGCTATAAGATTCCCGGGCTGATTGCAGTGGGTTTTGGTCTGTGTGTTTTAAAAACAGATCTAAAACCCTCAAATCCTTTTTTGCGCTCTCAACCTCTCCCGTCATACGTGCACAAACTGCATGTTTCAGCCCCTCTCAAAAGTGGCAGATAAAAAGTTTCTGTGGCGAACCACCAAAAACATTTTGACCAAATTTAAACTATATATGAAGTGGATATATTCTGGATTACATCTGGTGACCAGTTGCCAATGATCAGTCTTTACTGTATAAATCTGATTGGCCAGATCAGTTGAATGGACAACCAGTCATCACGTCACGTTCACATGTGGAGTCTAGAAAAAGAAATATTGTAACAAATACTATCTATATACTGGCAGTGGACACTAGGAGTTCTTCCATAATACAGGCCTTCAGGTAAGTCTTTTTTTTTATGCCTGCACAGTCCATTTAACTACTTCAGCTTATTAAAGTCTCTAGATTTAACAGCCTTTATTTTGTAATATATACATATATAACTTTTGTGCATTATGTACGCTGTAGAAATAAAAGTCTGAATATTTTTTGGGAGCAATTTTCAATTTTGCTCACATCTTTAGCCCTTGTATAAGTGAGGATATAATTAGCACAATGTTTTATGCAAGGGCATAGCACTTCACTTTGTGTGCAATATGCCATGTGAATGGTAAATGCTGAGCGCAGCTAGGCAACTATTATCCTAAGCACGGGCATAATTTATTTTCTGTCATAGTGATGATGGATGGATGATTACCTGTTAAATATTCCCTAGCTGGGAAAAAGAAAGAGTTCCTTCATGTTTCTCATTTATACATGACCCTGTCAATTGTATTAAGGTTTGAGACACAGCGTTCTGTTCGACCCCTTGGCTTAAAGCCTATTTGGTCATCCCATATTGTCATTTTACAATGAGCCAACATGCTCAGTCGCTGCTGACACTAATTTAATGAATTACTGTTGGCATGAGACCATTGTAAATTGCTAACAATACCCTACCCAAGAGAACAAATGCACTAGGAAACCAGAAGTATTAAAGATAAATGTACTTTGCCTTGGAAAATATGGGACTGCCGCTGTTGACACCTGTCTAAAATGGTTAGTTGTTCATGATGCTGAACTCTTGGCTTTCTTGTCTCAGAGGATTTAGAAACAGAATAATAATTCCTGATCTGACACCTACGAGGGTCATGCTAATTATTTGGTGAAGTTAGTGTGACTTCCAGTGTGCATTGAGGCATGCATTGCAACCTGCAAAACAAGTGCAAAAAAATATGCTTGTCCTACTTTTTCCCCTAAAATCAGCTGTACTTGTGATGGGACATTGTAGAGGTGAGGTGCATCATATATCCAATATGGTAAGGATATTTAATGTTTGGAAATAACAGCACCCTACAGGTTATACTAAAGAATTTTTAATTTGTTTTCTGCATAGCTTTAGGGTGCTGTTGTTTCCAAACTTAAAGGAGCACTATGGCGAAAATTGTGTAATGTTAAAAATCCATATAAACACATCAGCTAATGAGAAGATACTTATACACACTTATACACATGAACTGATTAAACCCCCGCCAGGCTTGTGATTTATTCTCAAATTCAGGGGTGACAGGTTTAGTCTATGATGGGTGACGGTGCCTGTCACCCTTGATTTCCTCTTCTAATTTCCATCCATTAAAATTAAAAAAAAAATTAAAACATTTTTTTTTAAGGGTGAGGGTTAGGGTTAGGCTAACCCTAACCCTTAAAAAAAAAAAAAAAAAAGGCTTTTTTTTTTATTTTTACGGGTTAGGGTTAGCCTAACCCTTAAAATTCAAAAAAAAAAAAATGAAAAAAATTTTTTTTAAGGGTGAGGGTTAGGGTTAGGCTAACCCTAACCCTAACCCTTAAAAAAAAAAAAAAAAAAAAATTACATAGGCGGGGGCGGGGGGGGGGGGGGGGGGAGGGGGTTGGCGGGGTGGCTGAACGGGGGGGTCCCCATTTTTTGGGGGGGAATTTTTTTTTTGTACATTTTTTTATTTTTACGGGTTAGGGTTAGCCTAGCCCTAACCCTTAAAATGAAAAAAATAAATAAAAAAAAAAGTTTTAAGGGTGAGGGTTAGGGTTAGGCTAACCCTAACCCTTAAAAAAAAAATGACATGGGGGGGTCCCCATTTTTGGGGGGGAAATTTTTATTTTTGTATATTTTTTTATTTTTAAGGGTTAGCCTAACCCTAACCCTTAAAATTCCCCCAAAAAAGGGGGGGGACCCTATGTCATTTTTTTTTAATTAACCCCTTATGTTTATAGTGTGGATAGTAGTTGTATTTTATTTGTAAATGTAATAAAGTGCTCTTTTCAGTTTCGGGGGTCTCCAGGGCAAGAATGGGGGGGCTACCGATACATATGTGGTACCGTTGTAATCGGGAGAAATGGGGCTATCACATGCAATATGGTTTTCATTTAAAAAAATGAAGCAGAAATATTAAAAAAACAGTAGAAAAATTACAAACAAGACATTTCATGTTAAAGCCTAAACTCTGCTGCAAAAAATGTATATGTAATGTATATAATTTTTCTGGAAATTCCAGCAAAAATCACGGTTAATCATGGCGCAAAATGGGGAAAAATGACCTGTCAACAGAGGGTGACAAAACTTCAAGTAGGCTGACAATTAAAAGGGGTACCATAGTACCTATGCATGTTGGGTATTGTTCTGCTCGGGGGACCTTGCGCTTTCAGATTTAGCTTGTTTTTTCTTGTTTGCATATTGATATTTTAGGAAAACATGGTTTTTATTCTGCTTTTTTATCATTGTTTTTAGGGAAACCCTGTGCAACCTAAGAATTCTTCAATGGATTACTTCCAGAAAGATGAGCCCACTACAACAAGCTCAGTACTCTTAGAAAGCTTAACATGTGTACTTTCAGGGAATATATGGTTTGTGGGGATATTCTAAATTTAAAGGGTTGTTTTGGTTGAAAAATCGCAAGGTGCGCACTTTGTCTGCAGAGCTGAAATTTTTAAGCAAAATTACCGTTATTCGCATGCTTTACTTTGGGGTGTATGGCAACTCTTCCCTTGACAGTACCTATGCATGTTGGGTATTGTTCTGTTCGGGGGTTGTTGCTTTTTCAGATTTTACTTGTTTTTTTCTGTTTGCATATAGTTTTTTTTAGGAAAATGTGGCTTTGATTCTTCTTTTTTATTCTTTTTTAGGGAAACTCTGTGCAACCAAAGAATTGATTGTGGGATTACTTCCAGAAAATTGCGCCCATGTCAACAAACCTGGTACGCCTAGAAAGCCTGAGGTGTATACTTCCAGAGAATATATAGTTTTTGGGGGGTATTTCAAATTTAAAGGGTTCTTTTTCTGGAAAGACCGCAAGGTGCGCTTAGCGCGGTGCATAGTTGTATTTTATCTGAAAATCTCCTAAAGCGCTGTTTCAGTTTGGGGGAGTCTCCTGGGCAGGAAAGGGTGTCTACTTATACATATGTGGTAACGCTGTGACCGGGATTAATTGGGGTTTCACATGCAATAAGATTTTATTGACAAACTTACATTTTTTATTACAAAAAAACACTACAAATTGCAAAAAATAGATTTTTTTTTTTTGCACATATTTCACCCAAAAGTATTGAGAATACACCTAAAAAATTACAAACAAGACATTTCATGTTAAAGCCCAGACTCTGCTGAAAAAAACAATATATCATTTTCCTGGGAAATCCCTTCAAAAATCACATTTGAACATGGGGAGCGCAAAATAGTGCAAAATGGTCTGGCACCAAGGGTGACAAAAACTCCAGGTAGGCTGGCAGCGAAAGGGTTAAAATAAAAGAAGCAAGCCTGGCTGGATATTTCTTGATGCCGGGTGTATAAGTGACCTCTCCTTCCACCATCCAGCATATTTATATGGATTTTTATCATTGGACCATTTTTATGAGATAATGCTCCTTTAAAAGAAAACATCATTACCTCTTAGAAAAAATTATGTACCAAACCTGTAAAATTGCCCCATCACATGTACAGATCATTTTTGGATAAAAGGGTGGAACAAACATTATTTTTAGCTCACAGGGATGCAGGTTGCAATCTACATTGGCTTCACCAAATAATTAGCATGACCCTCAGAGTGTCACTAGTCTGGTCTTTTTAGACACCTTGCACCTTGCAACACTACCTTTTAGTTTGGTGGAATTCAGATTCCAAAGTACACCCGCAAGTGTAATTTTAGCCTAAATTTAGTGCACAGCTATTTCCTGTTCTCTGTAGTCCAGCGCTTGGATGCTTAAACTTTAGAGGCATCACAAATAGGATACCCCGAGAGAAATTATTTTAGGTCCATTTTAACACCTATCCCCTCACTTTCACATGAGGCTGTCCAGCACTGGCAATCATGTCAATGTTTTGGAGTTGATAAGTTCATCATTTTTGAATACCTGTGCGCTGAGTCTAGAAGGCTTTTCTTACTGAAGACACAAGAAAGCATAAAAACTTAATAAAAAAAAACTCCTACTGGACAACCTGGATGAATTGGATCAGATTCAGGGAGTCGGACGAGGCAAAGGCCTTCTTGGCGATGGACGAGGGCTGAGATGATACACATTGCGGTTGGGACTGGGGCGATCAGTAGGCAGGAGGTCCCTCTTATTACACTACCCCCCTTCCCTGTCCATCCCACACAATCCCTTCTGTTGTCTTTCCATACCCCTCCCCCTCATTCCTGCCCTCTCTCCCTCTTTTCTTCCCCCTTTTCCCTTCGGTCTTCTCGCCGTTTTCTCTCTTTCACCCCTTATGTGCATGATGGGTCCTCTCTCCTCCCCCCGTCTCATCTCGATCCGCCTCCCCTGGTCTCTCCCCGGTCGCGGCTGGCGCCCCGCGGTGGAGTCACCGAGGGGACCCATGCGCCCCGGACTCCATTACCGCCCTGGTGGCTTGCGGGGTGAGGAGCCTCCGGCTCGAGGCTTGGACTCTGGGAGCGGGGGGGTGGGAGGCTGGGTTCGATGTTATATGACGCAAGGCAGATGGCTCCCCCCGACACGCCCAACAGTACGTGGATGCGGGGCACTTCTCTTGATGGCGACCTGTGCCTTACCATAAATGACGACTGGTTTACTTGCTCCCTGGAAACACTGACTCTCACTTTCAGCGGTACGAGATGCAAACAACTGTCAGGTTGTAAACTGTTTTATTGGGGTGGCTCGTCGGTGGTCGGGGGGGGGGGTCTGGCGATGCCCCAGCTGCTCCTGGAGGCGGGGGGGGGGGGGGCCCGGATTGATTCTTTGTCTGCATTGCCTATTCTTATTGTTTCTTGTCTATATTTTTTGAAAAACTTAATAAACAAGAGATTAAACTAAAAAAAAACTCCTACACCTGATTGGGATTTTGCCATGGATCATTTGCAAATGAGGTGAATATTGTTTAAAATTTTTTTAAATAACACTCTATGGGCTATTTGGAAACATTTGACCCGTCTCTCCAGGTCCCACCTGATTAGATTTCTCATCGATTATTGAGACGTGTGGTGTGGTCAGCTATAACTTGCTGTACATCTAATAAAATAACAGCTTTAATTCATTGTTTTTGGTGAGTATATAACTTGAATATGTTCCTACAATTTGTGGGAATGTTTCTAAAATTGCCACAACAAAGGCTCTCAGCAAAGGCTCTGCCTGAGGGACATATAATACATCACAGACCAATTAACCAACAATTTCATATTAGATTTAACAGAAAAAGGTCTCACTGACAGCAAAAAAAAGCATTATGATTGCCCTAACCTTCCTGCAATAAAGCTGTATCTGGAGTTGGACTTTAATATAATGGTAACTGCAACACTAGTGGTATTTCTGTAGTCTCGCAGTAGGAAGCTGGTAAAATGAAAGCATGTTCACCCAAGGCTGTATAAGTGAGAGTGACATTTCCAACATGGAAACAATAATAGCGAGGTATGATTGCAGAGCCCAGCAGATGATAAGCAGAAAGAAAAACTGAAAGGGCTTTTTATCTGAGATGTCAGTTTGTACTTTAAAGTAAACCTCCCACCATATCAGATATGTCAAACCGGTGATATCATGATCTTTTTTTCTGACAGCTTTCCGCTGACAAAAGTCCTGAAATGAGCTACAGACACCATGGGGTCAATTCAGAGCCAGGTGAGAATTCTCACTCTTTTTTAAGGAGAGGAAACTGCCATTGACTTTCATTGTCTACTTTGGGGCTGATACATTTCCAGGTGAAAATTTACAGCCGGTAGATAAGCCAATTACAGTTTTCTCTCCTAATCAAGAGTGAGAATTTACACCTGGCTCTGAATCAAGCCCCATGACTTATTTTAGACGGTGGTTAGGTAGTGGACAAAAAACCTTAAGATCATATAATAACCATGCAAGGCATTTAAAAAGGCTTGTACATCACCTCTCACACAGCTGGTCACCCCTGGTCTGCAGTGTAAAGATGGACTATTTCAGGAAATCTTGACTTTAGAACTCTTTAGCCACACCCTCGCTGACTGGACATGATCTGCTAAGAACGGGTTGGGGGTAGGGGGGCAGACACTGGCTTAACACACTCCCTCTGTCTGAGACAGCTGTACCACTATCCAGGAGCCAGCAGGGGGCATGGCTACAGACCACAGCTGGGATCTGCTGCAAAGGAAAGCAGCTGATCTGGAGTGATAAGCTATCCATTTTTCTAAGTGCCTGCTATGCCTCTTTTTCTTAATAACGAATAAATTAATGGGCCAGTGCGGTCTAAATAACACTTGAGTTTCATGGGAGCAGCCATGATGGAATTACTGTGGCAATAGCCCCACTGTTTTCTATTTAGAGGGGAAGTGAGGGGGAGTACTTTGTCTTATACATCTCAATAGAAGTCAGTGGGACACTGTCGCAGGTAATTACATCATGGCTGCTCCCATGAACCACAAGCTATATTTAGACTGGACTGTCCCTTTAATGACTGTCCTGAGATGACAGTAATCTAGATGAAGGGGAGAACTAACTGCCATCACTACATGGGGGATGTGTCGCATGTGTAAGTATGGCCTGATGGAAAGTGTGGTGGATTAAATGATTGTTTAAAGTGAACCAAAACCCAGGATTTTGACTATCCTGGGTTCTGGTCCCTTCCCCACTGTGTGAAATCCCCCAGATCGCCGAACCCAGCTCACCTCTTCCCGTTCCCACAGCACGTCTAAGAGCAGCGGCTCTGACGGCCGTATCCTCCGCCTCCCTCTAACAGGAAGCATGCCCGCGCCAGCCATTTGTGAAAGGACCAAAACTCAGGATAGTCAAAAATATTGACTATCCTGGGTTTTGGTCCACTTTAAGCCTTTTTGAGAGAGACAACCTTTTAAACATTGTTTAAATTAGAAAAAAATGTAAGCTGATAGCTACCAGCCCATAAACATGAAATGCTAAGCAATGCAAACATAAGGCCCTCGTACAATAATTAGAGAACTCATAATCTTTGCCTGTTCGAGGCAAAAATGTGATCGGGCTGCGATATCAATACCCAAGCTTGAAGATGGAAAAAGATGAAAAAGAAACCAAACACATTACGCCACATATTAAAGTGGACCAACACCCACGGGTGATCGGCCCGGGAATCTATAAGATTCCCGGGCCGATCACCTCCCTCCCCGCGGGACATCCGAGATCGGGATGTCCCGCGGGGTGAAACCCCCCCCCAAACACCCCAAACTCCTTACCTTATCTAGACGTGCGCGCGCCCGCGCCGGCCATCTGCGAATGGCCGGTGCGGGCACGCGCGCGTCAAGAGGGACGCGCGGGAGGCGGCGGCGGAGGAGCCGCTTGTCCGCGGCTTGTCCGACGGCGCTGGGAGCGGGGAGAGGTGAGTTTTTCGGGGGGGTTTCACACAGCGGGGCACCCCGATCGGGGGTGCCCCACCGAAGTGGACCAAGACCCAGGATAGTCAAAATCCTGGGTGTTGGTCCACTTTAATAATATTCCTGTAGTCTTTTGAGTTACTGGTGGACTACCTACCCAGCATTTCTATAAGATTTACCAGTAAAGTGTTGCTGGCGCATAGCTGGGCAACTAAAAAAAAGAGTAGAGAAAAGTACAGTTTAACATGACACGTCTGATGCTGATTTTTAAGAGCTACCTTTGTTCTAGTTACTGAACTAAAGACAATTCATGAAACATAGTTGTAAGTTCCAAGTGCATTGGCTGATCCTTGAAAATTAGCCCTTCCTGCCCTCTAGTGGTGGACGGGCACCTAAACTGCAAATACAGCAAAAACAAGAGCTGGAAGTATTATACTGACTTTTCATGTGACAGATGGTCAGCAAGTGAAAGCAAATCTTCCTTATAAGAAAGCAGATGACATTTAAAACCTCCATACCGGTACCTTTAATATTACAATGCTTTGGCTTACATTGTTATATTTATTTCATGTTGTGTACTAATATTGGTTACTAACGTGGTTAAAACTATGTTTTTTAATGAATATTTATGCACATGGAGCAATATTTTCCAACAGGTGATACTTGTGCTACTGGTGGTTAGGGCCATATTTCTCATTAGGCAACCCTAGGCCTGTGCCAGAATGACCCCCTGCAGAGGGTGCTATCATTTCTGCATAAAAAAATGCCCCCTGAGTGCATGTATACTGAATATTTATGTTGGACATACTTGCAGACCACAACCTAACTCTACAAACACCAAATACAGCCCTGCTGGTGGTATTGTCTTGATGGGTGCGGCCTACAGTATAGGTTCTAAAGAGGATCTTCATCCTTCTGAAGAAGTCTATTTTGGGTGGTACTTGAGGTAATTAGAAAATTGTGCTTCACCAAAAAGGTGTATGTGACTGGGCGTTTACGTAAACCTCTGTTAGTTGAAAAAAAGACAAATATGAACGAGTGTAGCCATTTTCATTTCCTTACAGGGACTTCTGTGGCACTGTCATTCCATTTCCAACAACCACCAAAGTAACCAGCAGCTGCCAGCATCTTCTGATCAAATGACCCAAAATAAGGACCCACTTTGCAGGGTGGTAGATGCAATTCTGATAGCAGTCCAAACTAGTAGTAGACTTGGAAGCAGGAGTATTGCTACTGTATAGGTACTCTTCTGTGTCTCAATGTACTCATTTTAATACAGGTTTACTTTAAAACTCAGTATCTCTCCTTTCTTTTTTGATGCAAGTCTGCTTGGCTGGGATGAAAATAATCAGCTTATTCCTTGTCCCAGCATCTTTTTTGGACAGTAACTGGGAGATTATAACTTCCCAGATAATACCAAGATCAGTTTAAAGTTAAATAAGGTGGGCATGTGCCTATAGGTGACATTGGGGATTCAAACCCATGATGATCTTGCACCTAGGGTCCTTTTTATTTCAGAGGACATTTTCTACATTAGATATCACTGAGAGTTTTCATCTTGGTATTACCTATATAAGATACAATTTTAAGATGATACCATAGAGGGTCCCTTGCAGGTCAGTTGCTGGTAACTAGTAGAGGCTTTTAAAGATGAAGGTGACCCTAATGCAGTGACCCTAATTGATGACCTGTCACTGTAGATGGGTGGGAACGTCCACTAGAGCACTGTTGGAGTACAGATCCCAAAATGGTGCTACTTGGGATGAATGTGTCAGTGGGTGGGGATAAAGGGCCAGTTTTATTGTACCAAAGCAACCTTAAATGAAAATCAGGCGCTTTTTCACATAACTGTACAGTCAATGAATCATTAAATCCACATTCAATATATGCAAGGATTTAAAACAAACGAGACAAATGAAATATACATCTCAGCAAAAATATGACAATAACAAACAAAAAGAAAGAGTAGGAAAATAAAACCTCACATCATATCTCTCTATAACCCGCAGATGTCGCTATTGTTCTTGCTTTATGTAGAGACGTCATTGCAGTGATTTTGCTGACATGGCCAAAATACAGCAGTTATTTACAAGTGAAAGAGCAGGGGATAATACTAACAAAAAGCACTCTATAAGTAAGCATGCATTTAATAGCTGCTAACATTCATTATCTAGCAGTGCCCTAGAGTCACACTTCTCTTGTTGTTAACAGAGAGGTTCACCGCTGCGATTGTTGTAACTGCTTTGACATTCAGGGTCTGACATACACAGCGCTAGTCAGGTGAAACAGACAATGCACGAAATATCACAGCACACGCCTATAATGAAAAATGGACTGTGCAGACTTTTTATACTACTTTTGGTGTAAAAAGGTCCTAAAGGAAATGCAGGCTTTAAAGAGCCTACCAAGATTTAAAGTGGACCAAAACCCAGGATAATCAAAAGTTTTGACTATCCTAGGTTTTGTTCCCTTTCCCGGGGACACCCCGATCGGGGGTGTGCCGCTGTGTGAGACCCCCCAAGATCAGCACAGCAACTCACCTTTTCCCGGTCTAACTGTGCGTCTAAGTGCAGTATCTCTAACAGCCGCATCCTCCGCCTCCCTCTAACATGGGACCGGAATAAGGTGAGCTGGCTGCGGCGATCTGGTGGGGCTCACAAAGCGGGCACCCCACGGTGCCCATAGGGAAATAACCAAAACCCAGGATAGACAAAATCCTGGGTTTTGGTCCATTTTAAAGCTGAACCCTAGGAACAGCAAAAGCTTGTTAGTTGTGCTGTGATTACTGGACGTCCCTGTTGGTTAAGGGTGTATTAAACGTATATATCACCACAAAGTCAAGTCTGTTAGACCTATCTATCTGAAAGCACCACTGGGATACAAGGTAAGTAAGGTGTGTAGCTACTTTAAAATTCATCTGTTACCAAATCTCTGAAAAAACAGCACATACTGTATATGAACTGCCTTATGCATAGTCTGCTTTTATTTTCTTTCTATTTTTGTCATCTCGTCATCTTTTATGGGCCAGCTCTCTAATTACTGCTATTAGTATGGGAATGTTTACCAAGATGGACTGAAATAAATATAGGGCCTGATTTATCAAGCACTTCTGCCAGACAGTGCCACATCGGTGCAAAGCAGAGTACTGGGAAATATAAATAAATAAAATATATATTTTTTTCACACTTGCACTGCTAATATTTGCATTGAAATGGCATAGTCTGGCAGAAGTGCTTCATAAAGCAGACCCATAATTCAAATGCATGAATAATGTACCCCAACTCATTGTCTGAAGTGCACTCAGGCTGACTTCTGTCTACAATTATGTATTATTTATACTTTAAGGTATTTATGGACATTGCTTCAGACATATGACTTCATATTTACACATAGTGCAAGCCTTACTTAATAACTATTTTCTTACCTACCTGGAGATAATCTTTGACCAGGGATAGTGAGTAGGTGCAGGTCAGTTTACAGGGAAAAAGGCACCCGATGTGGTAAGGAAAAGTATCTGCCCCCTCCCCACCCATCTTGCTGCCTCATACAGGAATGTGTCATGCTGTGCCTCTACTTTAGCAGCAGGTAGTGCCCCCTTCACTTGACTGAGCCCAATATGGGGGGATGTGGGGCCTGGTGTATAGCCGGCACCATTAACAGGGGCACTAACCTATCTGCAAAAAACAGGATGGCTGGGCTAAAGGTGCCCCCAATGGTCTTGGTGCCCAGGGAGATTGCCCTGCTCACCCTCCCCTAGAAGCTGCAATGAGTATGTGCGCTGAGGCCTTTAGCTTCCATGTACTGTGTACTGCAGAAGAACATGTCCTGCTAAATTATCAGGCAGACTAGAGTTACCTTTGGTTATTGTCAATGTATTATTTGAGCGGTTGTTTATGTTTTTATTTCGTTTTAGAATTGTCTACATATCATGCATACAGTGCGTATATTCACCCCCCCCCCCCCCCAAAAAAAAGAAAAAGTTAATTATTGTCTATGTAAAATACAGAGCTAAAGTAATACCATACATTGGCTAATCTAATAGATACAGATGATGGTCAGGAAGATTATTGAGGGTCACTAGAATAACATTCCTGTCTCTCCGCTGGTTTATCTATAAAAGTGCTGCTGTAAGATTCTGCTTTATGCCATAGAAGAAACCCAGAGTGTTAAATCTGTTTAGTTAGTTACTTTGTTTTCAGATGTGCTGCTTACATCAATGACTAACACAATTTAGAAACCTATTAATCCGATTTACAAATATTAGTAAAATATAATAGGATATGTATGATATACTTCCTGCATGTTACAGTGGATATATTCTACAAGTATATCAGCGATAAGTGAATGACTGAAACAATTCCATCCCAATTCAATGATGACCTACAAACCTCCCTGATGATAGTTCCAGGCAATTAGCCTATTAGCACATTATAAGCTATGGACTCGTCTCCACACTTCACTGAATCCCGGTAAGCAATGCCCAGCAACAAGGATCGATAGAGTGTATTAACCCTGCAGAAATTCAGCCAATATGAGAGCTAAGTCATAGTGACACTAACGACAGATAGTCCTGGAGGGACAACAATACAGTTTTTAGGTCATAACTGGTAAAGCAGATGTACTGGCCATTGTTTCTGTTTTTATGAGTCAAATTAGCCCTAAAACCATTTGTATAGTGTCGCGTTTTTGAGCAATAAATAGCATAACCTTTTATTGCTCTCTTTCCCTTATTATCTTGGTTTGTCAGCCGCAGCCAGTCATAAAGGGCAGTATGTAAAAAGTTAAATTGACCTTTCTGGTTTTCTATGCGCCACCCTGCCAGCAGTAAATCATCCCTAAGTCCCTGACATGCTGTTCAAACACAGTTATCTCTTCCTGAGACATCCTCCGCTTCATGCCATTGTCCACCAGTCATGCTGCTTTTCTTCTTTTCCACCAGTGCTCGTTTATTACCCTCTCCAGTGACAGATGGAGTCATTGTTATATTTAAGCTGCTCTCTGGTCATCAAACTATTGCAGTACAGTAACTGTCTGACCTGTAAGGACCAAACTACATGAACATTTTTTTATTTGAGCAGTTTGGCCCTTGTTTCAGGTATGTATAGTTATCAAACTTTAGTTGCTCTTACGTGCAATAGTCTCAGCTAGATTTGTCTAGTGAGGCGTTAGAAAAATCAAACAGTATTCAAGATCCAGTGTCTGACTGAGGGCGACGATCACAAAAACGACTGATATCTACTGTAGGTTTAAAGGGAGAGTCTGCTTTCGATAGCATGTGTCAAAGGGGTGTCCCCAAGGTGCTAGGCTTATCTAGCAATTTTTAAAACTTTTTTCTTATGTAAGCAAATTAGTATTTTATGGACGAAGTTTTCACTACATGTAATCTATTGCTTATAGCAACCATTCACCAAGTCTGTACTCCCAAGAAAAGTGAGCTCAGTAGCATTGCTGCTATGGCCGCTGCTGGGGTAAACAAGCTCACTTATACATACAGATCAGTGTGTTGTGTGTGTAGGGCTCACTTCTCTCTTATAGATCTTGATGTACAGACAGATTGCAGTGAAAACTGCTTCTATAAAACACACATTTGCTAAATAAAATGTTAGATAAGTTTGGCACCTTAAAGGCATACTTCACCTTTCATCCCCGGCAGGCAATCGCTGCTAGGCCATTGTTCACACACTTTTGTGCGACCCAGTCCTGTGGCGTGACACTGCCTCACCTTCTCCACAATGTCTGGCTGAGAAGTGGGCAATGGACCTCCCTGTGCCATTTGTCACAGGAACTATGGCACTTCAATGGAGAGGGGGGAGGGGCTACCACCAGTGTATGGAGAGCACCGGAGAGCATCTGAACTAGCAGCAATCCCCTGCGGGGATAAAAGGTCAGTATAGCGAGCTTGTTTTATGCAGAATTACTTTTATTATGAACACTTTCAAACCTGCCATATTCTTTAAGGTGCCGGTTCTCAGCGCTATTGATCAGAACAAGCAGGTCCCGAAAGTGTTCCTGTCCCACAGCTATAAAATCTCTCCACTATCAAATTGAGCCAACCTGTAGCCAAAGCACGTACATTTTGATTGAACGCTTGAACTTACGATTGTATGTACACTTTCAATGAAGGTACAGCACTTTTTTTTTAATGCATAGATGGCCATTGTATGCTTGTGCACACATAGGAATTTGTCCTCTTCATTTAACCTATGCGTGCAGTGAGTGCACACATGCCCGGAGCGGTGGGTATTATGTTGAGTGGGACAGCATGGAATCAATACAGTTAGTCTTTTCATAAATTGGCTATGGCAGATCTGTTTCACAGTCCTCCGCATTTATAGATGGGTGATGATATAAAATATTTGGTGATATCACAGACATTGTAACCTGGATGTAAACATTTTTCATGTAACCTAGGACTTACCTGACTGGGTCATGCAGTGCATATGAGCCTGATGATGTGGTATCTAACATTGGGTTGTTTCAGATGCTATTAGTTATTTTAAGGGAAAATTTGGTAAATAATTGAAAGCTACCAGTACTTATGTATGACTGTCCTTTATAAGAAAGAATTGCTTAACTAAACCCTTTCTGTTATGGGATAGGGATATTTATTTCTGTACCAACAATGTTCTTTGTAGTCTGCATAAGTGGGAAAGGAAGTGTTCATGTCTGCGGCTTTAAGACACTTTATTCTGGCATTTGCTTGTAAGAAATTCTGTGACTCTAAAAGCCTGTTCAGAAGTTCCACCTGTCTGCACAGATGATAAGGTGATAGTGAAGAGAAAAGATAATTAGATCCAATCAAGAGAAATGCTTAGTAAGAATTCAAACTCATTAGCCTCATGTTCTGTTTCCATAAAACATCAATGAAGGCGGCTGCTGGATGGTAAAATGTCCAAGTACAGGATGTCTGCGAAACAGAGAAGTTTCATAAAATGATGTCTAATCAATATCACCAATTCCTGACTTCTCTTAAAACTTAACTCCATGCAGATGTTCTGGAATAACTGGCCAATTCTTTGCTGCAGAACTGCATGGGAGCGGCCATCTTGTCACATGCATAAGCATGAGGCGAGAGATATAGCCCACTCCAAACTGAGACAGATAAATGCCTCAGACACACTGACAACTTGTGTATTATGCTATAAACACACACACACACATACACACACACACACACACTCTTAATAACCAGTTGCTAGAGAGATTGTGTGTGAGAAGGGGAAATCTGCAACAATGTTTCTTTATCACTGTTCATGTACTCTATTTACCATACACCTTTCATACAGTGTATGTTCTAAAATGATACATTTGCATGCAATGAGTCATCACAGCTGATGCCTTTCTACTAGAAATTAAGGAGGATTGTGCTGATATGTGAGGCAGTTTTGACTGTAGGATTGGGTTTCTTAAACTTACTGAACTTGTTTTTTTTTTACTTTTGGTCTGCTTTAAAAAAAGATAGCGAATGTAATCATGTGCCTCCTGTCTAGTGACATCTGAAACTGCATTTAAAAGACATGAAATAGGGTTGTCACTGAGCGCATTGTACCAGCAATTTCTTAAATCACAGAATACACAGTGGATTGGATTTTTTCTGACATTACAACCTGTATTAATTAGTTTATTTTTGAATACATTTTCTGAATTGTTTGTGCACAAAATAGTCTAATTGGTGTTCTTTTATAACAAAGAGTTGCAAACAAATAGAAAATTAAAAAGAAAATAACAGATAAACTTCCCACATTGAAGGCCCCATGTTGCCACACAATAATGGAAACTTAAAAAAATGCCAGTAAAAGTGAAATTAACCCTTAAAGGGCATATATAGCAAATGTGAGGTATGTATGTTGGAACTGGCAATGTAAACCAAGACTGTATTCTTACTTCTGTGTATACCTATAATAATGTGTTTAAGCTGCTGTGCCAGTGGATTCTGATCTATGGCACCCTAAGAAACTCTCCCACTGTTTTAAACCCTGAATTTAAAGCGGACCAAAACCCACATTTTTAACTAGCATTCCCTGAATTGCCTATTTTTATTGCCCTTGTTTCATTCTAATCCCAGATAATGGCGCCTGTTTTAGCTGTAAAGCTCCTCCTCCTCCATTCATTGCCACTGCTGTGTGTGGCAATAATGTCATTGCAGCACTTATACAATGACTGATCACCTGCCATCTTACAGAGAGGGACAGCAAAAATATCAGTGTTAGAGACAATTTGGTAAGCAAAAATATCAATTTCTAGTTCGACACCATAAGAAGAGAGTATCCACAGGGGCTTTGGCCAAATGTATTTCACAAGTTTAGTGGGTTTTGGTCCAGTTTAAGAGATGCAAACATATTTTTGATAAATATTTATCCAATTGGGGATCCATAAACTGTTGCATAACATAGAGCTGCACACCCTATTCGTGGTCTGAACTTGAGTTCAGCTGTTGTCAGATCCCCCTTTCGGCAGAACTCTGAAAATAGGTAAGTGCAGAAGAAGGGTGTCTCTCAGACCCGGACCCTTCCTGACACAAAGTTGCCATAAAGGGTTTAGGTAATCTTTAAGTTTGAAGACCCTTTAATTGTTTTTTCATGTAGCTTCACATTAAAATAAATTAAACGTATGTTGTCATGTTGTGCCTCAGATAACATCTGAACAAGTCAACAAAACAAGTCTCTATTTACCTATTTACATTTGAATTGACTCAACTCGAAAATGATTTCCTTGGGATTCAGTTTTATGAGATTATTTACAAATGAACAGAAGTATGCCTAAAAGCAGTGAAGTGTCCACGTATGTTGCCATCTTGAATAAACATAAAGGGGAAAATGTCATATATAAAGCCTGATTCTAAGCCTCTCCATGATTGCTCGTTTTTTTGCAGAAGCAAACCCGGAAACCGGGAAGTTGTGAATGTTCTCGGCCGTGTCCCGTAAGCTTTCGTTTTAGCTGAGCAATTGCGGATTTGGCCTGTGAACTAGCTGTGTGTTGCCATGGAGTCCTTGGTTCTCGGTGCTCTGTGGCCATCTCACTTGCAAGCCAGCATACGAGTTGGTTGTTTTTTTCACCTTGCTGAACCCCACCTTTGAGGCATACCATGTTTGTGTGCATCCCCGCAGTGTGACTTACTCTCTCCCTTCTCGTTCCTTTAGGGGCATACCATGTAGTGTGGCTCCTCGCAGTGTCACTCACCTTCTTCTTCCTGTTTCTCCTGGTTACTTTTTGGGGATCCCATGTGACTCACCTTCTCCCTCCTGGTTCCTTAAGAGGCATCCAATGTAGTGTGTACGTCCCCGCAGTGTGATTTACCCTCTCCCTCCTGGTTCCTTTAGCAGCATACCATGAAGTGTGGCTCCTCGCAGTGTCAATCACCTTACTCTTCCTGTTACTCCTGGTTCCTTTTTGGGCATCCCATGTAGTGTGCCTCTCAGCAGTGTGACTCACCTTCTCCCTCCTGGTACCTTAAGAGGCATCCCATGTAGTGTGTGTCCCTAGTGAATCTCACCTTCTTCTCCCTTGTTCTTACATGCTTTCCCATTAGTATTTTCCCTCTGTGGAGCCCACGGTGGAGCAGCAAAGCCACAGCTGGTGTTGCACCCTGCCAGCTGGAGCACAATCCATTCTGGGCCTGGGAGTGGCCACAGTGGCTCTGCATCCCCTGCCTGTCCCAGTCCACAGGAAGCAGCTGCTGCCCCATAGATTGGGAGGAAGCTGACCAGGGGATGCAGAGCTCCAGCTTCAATGACGAATTTGGTCATACCATCAATCGCATGCCCCTTTCATGCGGCGGGGGCCAATCATGCTGCAGGGGAAGGCGCCCGGGGGCGGGCTGCGGGTGCGCGCGCACGTGCGTCGGGCGGACGCAGCGTCACCGGCCTGCTAACAGATTGGATGGGCCTCTTACAGGTGACCGCTCGCACTTCCAGGTGTAGTGCGAGCGAGGAAGCGCCCTTCATTAGCATTGATTGAATCCTGTGAACTCTCTCTATATAAGGTAGGAGGATGCATGGCTAATGTTACAGCATCCTGAGGAAGTGGGCGGGGCCACGTAACGCGTAGATGCCGATTCTACCCCTCGGTGGCATCTAGGACTCAGTTTCATTATGGTGATATAATTTACTCTTTTAATATTTATGCCTGTCGTTTTTTTATTATAGCAAATAGTGTCATGCACATAGGTTAAGGATTTTTCTTCATACATGTGAGATTTTTACACTGCTGCACGGACATTGTATAGCACAGTGTCTTGTATTATTGTTTGGATGTATTTAAATTATAGCACATGCACTTTCTTTATTGATAATAGGTTGTTAATGAACTTGGTTTGCACAGATTTTTTGTATATACATATATGTACTCATTAATTGTTATGGAATTGGTTGTTTCTCTGTATTGAAGGGGTTTTTATTCACTGTAGATATTTTAGACAGGCAGTTTATATATTATATTCTATATATATTTTTCTATATATACTTTCTATAGGTATTCATTTAGAGTCTTTCATATGGTGTTGCCACCAGAGGGCGTTGTCTTGCATGTTTTTTAAACAGTCCTTTATGTATGTTTGTATGTAGAGTTTTGTGATGTCTTGGTAATATGTACAATAATACTTTTTGATATTAAATATTTGAATAATTACTTTTCCTGGTTTGTGCGACCTCCTTTGTCGGGCACTTCATTGAGCCTTTGCTGGTTGGCTCACCCTTTTGGTGTTTACTAACGGGGGCCAATCATGGCCGCACCTCTGAGTATTGCTTTTTAAGAGCGAGTTGGGTACAAGGTGAGCAGCCCACGTCACTGCAGGTGCTCATACTCTTCCAGGAACTCGTCAAGAGACTCCATCACATGCGTCCGCTAGCAATCTCACAAGCAAAAAAGAGGGAGTAATTTTGGAGCTGTAACTTCTGATTTTTAACACCTTGTCAAAGGCCAAATCAGGGCTCAGGATAATGCGCAAGCACAGGCTAAAGCCATGAAGTTAGGAAAGCGAGAACGCATAAACTCAGTAAGACACATATTATTACGTTGAATACTAGTTTTCGCGTACGCAACCTGGAAAGTCCCGTAAAACAGCAAACTCAAACCAAAAAGGTTGTAACTGTCACATGTATTACTCCCTAGAACTTTATGTTAATTTCTTTAACTGGTGGGAATCATTAGTATGCATAGAGCATCGGCCACAGGAAATAGAGGCATAGCCATGATTAGTAGATAATCTCACAATGTAATAAAAGTAGAAAAATACTAATAAAATAGCTGATGTAATAACAAAAGGGTAATGTGTTTTAATAAGGTAAAGTACAACCTTTAATTATGTGTACAGCTTACTCTATTAAAAATCCATTGCCTACAAAAGAAAAAAGTAAAGAACACAATGCATTTAGCCTCCAGCAGGAATAGAACAATTTAAAATGAAAATGACAACAGGGGGTAATGAAACCTTTCATCATTGTTTCACAAATGCTGAAGAGCATGGCTCAAGGGCTCGGCCAGCGTATGCGCCATTGTTAGCAGCCTTTTAAAAAGAACTACACTGCGGTGCAGTGACCCAGTGCTAATCTGACCAATGACATACAGTATGTTGTATATTTGTACTCATTTCTAAACTAAAATGTAAGTAAGCACACAGCACAGGGACATTGGTGTATGCCAGGCATGTAACTCACTTCTTTAGTAAAGGAGAAAAGCCACTTAGGGACAGATCCATGTTAGGCTAAAAGAGGTTGACCAGTCAAATGTCAAAAGCTATGTTGAACAGTCTAAAAGACTCAAGTGCTGACTGTTAGCCTGCCATGGGGGCATCCAAAATTGGCATGTTCTGCTGTGTGAAACCCCCAAGGTCAATGGTAAACTCACCCTTACTGCCAGATCCCCCAGCGCTGTCTGTACCTGGGGGTCGCATCCCTCGATTTCCTGTAGCTGTGGTGCAAATCTGTGCCCAGCTATTAAGGTAGGCCACATCAGCTGTCAATCTTGAAGTCAGCCAATCAGCAATGTCAAAATTGCCAGGTGGGTGTGGTGTAGGTGTAGGAAAAGCATGTTTTTTTTCAAAAAAACAGGACACTGCCAAGCCGACTGCCGAGCCCAAGACACTTGAGTGAATTGGGGGTGTGGAGAGGGAAATAAAAAGCCTCAAAATCTTTGCCACTTTAAAATCCTTGTCGCTGTAAAATCATTTGCCTGCCAGTTTTTCCTGATGTAGTGTCAGTGCTGAAAGGAAGGGAAAGTTCTTCTTTGCTCTTTGCTGCCTCCAGTGCCTTCCCCATGATCCTGACCACAAATCAAAGTCTGAGGTTTGTGTGTGTACAATGTAGCCTTCTCCTCTCTATTGGAAGGCTACAATGGAGCTCCACACTGTCACTCATGCCCAGCTCACTCCAATGCAATGCACACAGTGTGCTTAGAACATTTAGCCCGGCCACGCCCATCATAGAGCACAGCACAGCATGAGATTTAAGTTTGTTTAATAATTAGAAATCATAGTGTTTAGACACAGGAGTTATGGACCATCTCCCTAGTCGAAAGGGGCTCAGGGGGGCTCACCAATGCAAAGTCCACCTCGCCTAAGTATACTTGATACAACAAAATTAAAATGTCAAAAAAATGTTATTAAAGTTTAAACAATTAAGATTTTACAGTGATATACTATCACAATGTCTAAGAAGATTCAAGAGTGTTGTGATGGCTCCACGTGTTGGCCAAAAGTATGCACCAATAGTTTCAGGGTCCTGCAGGGCAGACTAGTTTCGCCTTTATCAAGCTTCCTCAGTGCCTGCCGGGACATAGAGAAACATTCTGTATATCATATAAAAAATGGATATGTTGTAATTTTTACAAAGGGATATAAATCAATCTCAAACAACAATTAAGTCCTTTATGGATTACCTTAATATGGCAGGCTGCTGCTTCCCGTTCGGGAGGTTCAGGTTGATCCCCCCCCCCAAAATTTTTTAATGTATGTGATAAACTGAACTTGAGCCATTGAGCCATTTTATCAGATACATAAAAAAATTTTTTGGGGGGGATCAACCTGAACCTCCTGATCAGGAAGCAGCAGCCTGCCATATTAAGGTAATGTTTCTCTATGTCCCAGCAGGCACTGAGGAAGCTTGATAAAGGCGAAACTAGTCTGCCCTGCAGAACCCTGAAACTATTGGCCATCACAACACTCTTGAATCTTCTTAGACATTATGATAGTATATAATTGTAAAATCTTAATTGTTTAAACTTTAATAACATTTTTTTGCCATTTTAATTCTGTTGTATCAAGTATACTTAGGCGAGGTGGACTTTGCATTGGTGAGCCCCCCTGAGCCCCTTTCGACTAGGGAGATGGTCCATAACTCCTGTGTCTAAACACTATGGGCTGATTCAACAAAGGTCGAAAATGGATTTTTCGTGTGTTTTGTGCTTAAAAAGTTGCGATTTTGCTGTATTTTTTTTACCAGTGATTCAGCTACCTAGAACCATTGTAAAACACGAGTCACTTGAATTAAATTCGATTGTAAAAGTACGAATTAAATTAGTGGATCGAAAAATTTACTACTGCATTTTACAATTCGAAAATTTTACTACTGATTCAGGTGGACTTGATGAGCCACACACATGATATAAATTAGAGTGTTTCACACTAGTTTTTTTATGCAGCTTTCAGCAGGAGAAAACTCATTTTGCTCTCTTACAGTGGAGCCCTTCTACTTTCTTTGCAATGGTAGTAAACTCTAATGGTAGTAAAAAATTCAATTCATAAGAAAAAAGCCTGAGAATGCCACTGTTTGTGAATCACTAGTTAGGAAGACAATGAAAGTCAATGGCACTTTTTTACTCCTGAAAAAAATACTGAACTTTTTACCCTTTTTTACTAGTAGTAAAAAGTTCCATTGACTTTCAGTGTCTTCCTATCTGGTGATTTGGTAACAGTGACATTTTTATCATGAATTAAATTTTTTACTACCATGAAAATTTTTTTCAATGATTTGTGAATCGAGGCCATTGACTTCGAACATATTGCAGATGATGTGGCGCAGAGAAGGCGCACACTACCCATTCCCATATTTTCGGACACGTTTGGAAGTGGATCAGCTGCCATATCAAGCACTTTTCCAGCTTACTAGGCTAAATCGTGCAGCTTTGGAATCCATATTTGGCACCATTAACTGGTAGAAGACCTTTGGTCCAAAACCCAGAATAGTCAAAATCCTGGCTTTTGGTCCACGTTATAGTGTAAGCATAAGAATGGCGTAACATGAGGATAAAGCTAGCAAAGAGCTGCTCCCTGCACCCAGGGACACGTGGTGCTATGTGAGCAAGCTTTGTATAGAAAACAATGGCAACATTTCTGCATTAAAGGAAACATTTTTAATACAGGTCCCTGGCAATCCAACCAAACCCCCCAAAAAAACAACATACATGCCTCTTACAAATATTACTGTTTAATTAGTACCTCCACTACAGCATAGCTTGCCTCTGTATTACATGTATCCACAATGTTAGCCATGTACATACAGCTACACAGGCAACTTAAAAAGTTGAAAAAAAAAATTATGCATTTACATTTACCCATTAAAAAGCCTTACAACACCATGCAGCAGTCAGAAAACAATACAAAACAATAGAAAAAAAATTTGAGTACACTTTCCAATAATTTTCGCTTGCGAGGGCCTTTTTACGAGCATTTTGAAAATTTTACGAGTGATTAGAAAATGTTACGATTGCATTTTCGAGTGCATGTATTTAATTCAATCCCTTTTTTGAATCACTCGAAAAAGTTAAAACTTTGTGCATGCGATCTGATTTTTTGAGTGACACGAATTTATTTCTACCTTTGTTGAATCAAGCCCTATGATTTCAAGTTAAGGGGCCACCTGTCTAACCAACCCTCTCATCCAGATTTAGGGATCCGCTTCCAAAATTTACTAACAATAGCCCTTTCCTGGACAGTTTGGTGGGTTGAGCAGCTTTAGATTTAACCCCAACTTGGGGTTAAAATCCCTAAAAATGTTGTTTAATAATTACTCTGGCAATATTACTTCATTTTCAGAAAGGAAAAAAAATGAGAACATTTCTATTTTAAATTGCCTATAAGTTCTTGGACAATCACTTTATTATAGTGAACCAAAAAGCCTCTTATTTAATTGCGCAATAAATGAAGTGATTTCTTAAAACATGAAATATTTACATGCCATGTACAGACCAAGAATAATAGCATATACCCATAGCAGTAGGTTTAGCCATGCTAATCACCTCCTTTCATGTTTGTGATACCTCAAGCCCCCAGAAAAAGTTGGCGAGGGGTATATCTTCTAACATTTACACAGCCATCACATGTGTTTCAGGCTAGTGACACTCGTCAGCACAAGACTGGAAGTGAGAAGTATGGCGGAGTGAGACTTGAGACCACTTTTGGGAGAGACTCACGTCGTTTGCTAAACCCCCAACGTAAACAAGGTAAAGAGTACTTTCTTAAAACATTATTCACATGTCACGTATTGACATCATACAAGAGCAGTATTTCCTCAATTTCCCAAAATGAAATCACACTTCTATATCCTTTATATTTTAACTTCTATGACTACAAAGTATCTTTTTAATACATTCATGCCTAAAATGTATTTTAAAAGGGCACCCAGAGGCATAAAGTATATTATGGGTCTGATTTATCAAGCACTTTTGCCACATCAGTGCAAAATATAATTTATCTTTTTTTTTCACAATTGTGCCTGTGGATGCACTGCAAGAAACACATTTACTAAGACATTAGAGGTAGAGGCAACATGCTAGAAAAAAAACTATAAATCATATTTTGCACTTCTCACATTTTCACTGTAATGGTAATTGTCTGGCAGAAGTGTTTGATAAATCAGGATATATATATGTAAATCATTTCATCTTACCTCCCCCTCAGCCCTCTGATTGGGCTTTGCTGGCCACCTGGTCTGGATTCCTCTTTCGCTTTTTGTGGTCACGAAAGGGACTCCAGACCCAGAACCAAGTAGCCACCAGAGATCTGGTATAAAAAATATGCCACCATAGAAATGTGTGTCAGGTTTACTGTGAGCCTATATTTCTCCTGATAACATGACAGTGAAGATGACAGCTATTGCAGTCACTTACAGTTTTCTGTCTAGATAACGACTATGGGCATCCACAAATAGCTTATTTTAGTGAAAAATAAATAGCATTAATCCCCCTCACAGCATTCCTTTAGGTGTACTTTTATCTGGCGCTGTTCTATATCGGTGTTTGTCATTTAATTAATAGCTTCTTGTAGAGGGCAAGGATAAGGTTACTGGTTAGAGGACCTGCCTGTACAACCATGACAGAAGGGTGCCCTGTCTAAAATCGATATGTCAGCCTCTTGTGACATTGGACATTGCCTTTGTCATTCTGTGCCACTAAGATCTAGATGTCATGCTTGGCTGAGCAGGAAAGTCAGTCTAAACTAGAGACTATTGTGGACCTAAAATGATATATGTTGTGTGTGAAATGAAAAGCTATCACTGCAAGAGGTTATTTATAATATTAAAAACACAAATCAATGTTTTATATTGAAAGAATGAACCCTTAGCGGTCTCTGGGATTACAGTCTAATATAAAAAGAAAGAGAAAAGACAGAGGTCATTAACCCATTGCGGCCAGCTACAGGGGGCTATTCGCTGCAGTCCACTTCATATGGCTAATGCTTCATGAGTCTAATGCTATATGTGGTGAGCTTGCGGTATCCACACCTAAACTGGACCTTCACCCTGAATAAGAGTCTATCTTATATGTTTCCCCCATCCTGTACAAGCAGATCGCCCACATTAAAAATCCTCCTACCTGCATCTACTGCATTTTATGAGTCTTTAAACAACCAAGACGGCGGCCCATGGAGTCTCAGGCTGCCTGCAAACAGGAAGTGTCTTCTGTGTGCCGCTCTGCATTTTGGGATGGTTGTCCTTTTCCTGACCTGACCCCATCTCTGCTCTGTCTGTGCAGAGCACAGCTATATGCTGCAGCTCCCCCCCGCTCAGTATGTGATGCTTCTGGGACAAGATGGCGGCACTCTTATCCTAGAGTCCTGAACATAGTTGCAGCCCAGCAGGGGAAAGAATAAAATATAAGTGAATAAAAACATAAAATATATTAATTTTAGATGCTGGGGAATAGTTTTTTAAGTATTTGGGTTTTTCATTAAATAATGCTGAAGGTCCGGTTTAAGTAATGATCTGATCTACTAATTAGTGGAAAATGTATCTACCTCATTTGACATCTGCATCTCAAAACTGATTTAGGTGTGTTGGAATTAAAACACAAGCAATGCAGGGTCTATGTTTGCAGGCAGGGATTATCTGGGAAGGGGGAGCTTGAATAGTGGACTGTAGAGGGCTACTTTTAGCAGACACAATAAATATGTTTAAAAATGGCCTGGCAGCTTTAATATCTGCAACTACACCCAGAACTGTAATCTATGGACAGCTTAGCACTACTAAGCACTTTCTTTATCCCTGTCAGATACAATGTTTTTGTGGAATTTCCCAATAGACCTGTAGATCCCAGTTCCCTTGGACACGTGACACCCTGCTTACCTTCCACCCCCACCCAGGCCACACATCTCTCACCCGCAGCACCGGTAGGAGAAAAGCGAGTGGGCGTAGCCTTAGTACGGCACACTCCAATTAAGATCAATACACATCTATATACAACAGGAGCTTCCATTTATGGAGGCATCCATTGATATCAGTTGGAGCATGCCATACTGAGGCCACACAGTGTCAGTGGCCTGCTCAATCCATTTTTATGAGAAGTAGAAAAAATACACCTAGGCTTAGGACATACCACAAAGTCCACATTTGTGAACCACAAATCCATTGTTCAGCACTCTAACTGAAGTTAAAATCCAAGGTTTTATTTCTCCAGATTAAAAAATATACAGCATCTATGTAAAGCGACTTAATTGTTCCTGTTTACAGCATAACACGTTACGTGTGAAAGACCCATAGTAATATTATTGAGGCCTCACCTACCCTCTGTGCCCACTTCTTGTACTGCCACTGCAGGTAAAGCATGTGTGGCATGGGAGTGGGTAGAAGGTAAGTGGGGTAATTTGTGCACAAGGGCAATACTTGTCCCTGGGCTGTGGTCTCTTTAACTCTAAATTACTATGTAACTATGCAACAACCGGAAAAGACTCCAACCATGTGTTAGCCTCATACAATTATCTAAATACTCCTTTCAAGCAGGTATTATTCAAGAAAGTTTAAACCATTTTGTTTGCTCGTATATTCAATTGGGTTCTAACATATCTATTTTGGGCCTAGAGTCTTTCCACCTTCAAACTCTTAAAGAGGACCTCCAATCAAAATAGACAGGCAGTTCTCTGACCCTGGCATCATGGGGGTATCACGATTTAATATGATTAACCACCATACTCTCCCTAATTTACCTTGCTGCTCCAACTATTCCCTAGTCTTCTACTCCCCTTTTCAATGTACTGCTACCCTGCCACAGGGAATTCCTTGTATTTACATACATGTATAATATGCAAGTATTATAATGATTCTCATTATGATTCTTCTTTATATGCGTGATATGATTGTGCTTTTTAGTAGCTACACTTGGCTCATCCTTGTTCAACAATGAGTGCTTCTGCTAACCTGATGCAGTTATCTATAAGAAAAAAGAAATCAAGGGAAAACTGCAGGAGTGTGTCCGGAAAGGTAGAATGTGATGGATGGCCAATGCCAAGGGTTTGCTCTAGGGTTATTATACATTATACTAAAGGCCCGCAGTAGGTCTGCAATATGAAATCCTAGTAATGGGATGTGGTTGGGATAGACCTTAGCTATTGTATGGTGATAACCTACAGGAAGGAGAGTTTTACAAATGCCTCTCTTAACTCTTGATACCGTGCAAAATGCATTATTCAAGTTATTTCTGGAACACCATTCTTTAGATAAATACTTTCCACAGTTGTATATAACAGTTAATGGAGATTTTCTGTACAATAGGCCAGGAGATGTATTTACAGATTCTAAATACAAATCAACATAAAGCAGCGCATAGCAAATCGTTCAGCTTTTACGAAGTACCTGCTCCAAGGAATACTCCATTCTATTCATTACTGTGTGCACATTATGCTCTGCAGCAGGTGGACGGCCATATCATTGATTTTGTGGAAAACGGAAGGACAAGTGAATGACTCTTCTATGCAGAGAATGCACTTGGGTCTCCTCAAGGTCAGTAAGCAATGGTGAAGCTAATGCCCTTGTAGGAAGCATGCATTGGAATAGTATGGGCTACACGAATACATATATCATTGAGGGTTATTCACCATATAACAACCATATGCAGCAATACAAATGAGTGGCTTAACAGCTTCAAGAATGCACAAATCCAACTGCGTTTGATTAAAGTGGACCAAAGCCCCCCAAAACCACTCAATCTATTTTTATCCCCCACCCCAGTAACGTTACTGTTTGGGTGTTTTCTGCCCTCAATGCTGCTTGGTATTCCTGTTATAGTGATTTTAATTTTCGGTTTTCCCTGGTTCCCCGTATGCCATTGGCTTCTGACTGTATACCATTGTTCTAAACTAGCTGATTAAAGTGGAACAAAACCCAGGATTTTGACTTTCCTGGGTTTTGTTCCGTTCCCTGGAGGCATCTGGACCCTTTTAGATTCCAGGCTGTCCACTGATTGGTTTTGTTTCGCTTTAAGCCCCCCTCCTTGCAATAATGCCCTTATTCATCAAGCGATAGCGCCAGGTAGTGTCTGACGAGCGCCAGGTAGCGGCAGCTAACGGCGACTACCGACTCAAGTACGCCCGGCGGCGGTCACAATGACGCATTTATCAAGCAAAATGAGGCTAGCGCCGGCGAGAGCGACGGCTAGCGCGGCATTCATCATGAAGCTGCCTGGACCGAACAGCGCCGCTGCAAATTCCCTCACAGCGCCAGGTATGAGCTGTCGCTCCCTGGCGAAGTCCAATGCATTTCAATGGAGCAATCTATAATTATTCCTAATTAATTGGTATTAATTTTTTTTTTGATTTTTTTAATGTCAAAAAATCGGAGACCACTTCTGCAATGTTAGGATTTATTTTTAAGTCAAAAAAAAAAATAAAAAAAATATGTGCAGAATTGATCTAACAGGTCTGAGATTAATGAATTCATATTACAAAATGATTCTAAAAACATGTATAATGTTACATTCAAAAAATATGGTTGTTTAGGGGTTAAAAACTAGTTAATACACATCGCCGCCAGCGCTCTGGGGTTTAAACAAGGAATGGACAGCGACAGCACATTCGGAGCGTGATTTGTTGATGAATATGAAGCTAGCCGTTCGCTCTGGCCATTCGTTGTCAGGCGCTCACATACAACGCTGGACCTGTGAAACAGCGACCCCCCAGCCCGTATTCAACATTACCGCACACCGACTGAGTCGCTGTCATCAAGCTAACGCCGGCCAAGCACAGCGAATACTGGCTGGCGCTGAAAAAATCACGCTACAGTCGCTCATCTGTCGCTACCTGGCGCTATTAATGAATCGGCCTCCCCGTGTCTATTAAATAAAGTGCTAGAAGGAAGATAAGAGACAAAAGATGATTTAATTTTTCCTTACTTTTTCCCCATTTTTTTTTTTCTTTGAAGCCAAAATCATTCATACATGTTTTTTTTTCAAATGTAACCTTCCATAGGACATGGTCAGCCTGCTTTAAGTGCGAGTGTTCATTAAAAAAACCAGCTTCAAACCAAGAATGAACTGATTTAGGAAAAAACCCAGAATTTTAACTATCCCCAGATTTTGTCCATGCACAGGGGCATTCCAAATTGGTGAAACCCTCTGATTCCCCATATTCTTACCTCTCTGATCTCACTATGCATGAGCAGCGGCCACATCCCCACTATCTTGCGTGCCAGGCATTTGTGAATGGCCGGTGCGGGCACGCTTCCTTTTAGACGGTAGTGGGGGATGCGCTCGGATCCGCTCGTATTGGACGAGCTCCTGGATGAAGGGGCTCAAGGGGATCCGATCGCACTGATTGGATGCGTTGCTGCGCATGCGTCGTAGGAGCAAGAAGAGGTCAGTTTGTTCTGGCGATCTGGGGGGTTTCACACAGCACCGGGGTGCTCCGGGGGCAAGGACCAAAACCCAGAATAGTCAAAATCCTGGGCTTTGGTCCACTTTAAGGCATTATAGCATTGGCTACTGACATCCATATTACTTCTAGTGGTGATATTATTTTCCATAATAACCTACATATATGCAACATCATTACCATGTTCATTTTCACGGGCACACTTTAAACTCCACAAAGCTCCAAGGAATTCATGCCCAGACTTTTGCAATATGAATCCCAAAAAGTTGTTTCCATTTGAAAACTTGGAAGGCTGCTAACATCCTACTGTAGTTTGCATTTTTTAAACTAAAACTAACATTTTCATTATATGGTAAGACACAGACAGATGTATTTGTCCTCGGAAATATCAATGTATTGCAGGTACAGGGAAGTGAAGATTTGCCAGTGAAGCCACCTGGAGATCTTAATTAGGGACATTGCCAGCCAAGTTACCTGGCAAATTGTACTGCCCCCCGCTGCCAGGCCACCTGGATGTGAAGGGCTGGATCTTCCTCTGGCTCGTGTTTATGCCCAGTCTAATAGAATTGAGCATGATGTGTCTGGAAAAGCCAGAAGGCAGAAATGACACTGTATGGTATGCAGCATCCCTACCTTTCCTTTATTCTAATGTGGATACATGGGGCTTAATTCAACAAAGTTTGTAACAAGAAAATAGTCTGTTTTTTTTAATTCTTGTGATTCAACAAAGAGAAAACAGGCTTCATTTTCTACACTAATTTATTTCACTTGTCTCCTCTCATGAAGTGAAAAATTGTCTAAAGTGAAAAAATACACCTGAAATTTACAATTGTAAAACATTAGTGTGATTCAGCAATGGTTTGATTCCTCTTTTGAAAGAATTATTTACAGCTGCCCCGAGCAGGTGTAAAAAATTCTCCAGCACATTCCCTTATGATTTTTTTTTACCCAAAAAAGCCAGCTTAGCAACTGCCAGCATGTTTTTTATCAGTGAAAAAGACATACGGAATTAACTTTATATTTTTTATGACTGTTTTCATTTTAAAACTGGCGAAACCCCAGGCAGAGCACCAAACCTGGGCCAAAGACTAAAGGGGCTCATCAGTGCCAGGACCAGACTTGTAATCTGGAGGAAGGGCCATGCTTTTTTTTCATTCCCATTAAAAGTAAAAAAAATAAAATAAATATTTAAAAAGCTAACTCTTGTAGATTTGCAGGAATAGATCTATGCAATTTTTTTTTTCTTTGATAAGTTTCTCAAGTCATCCAGACGCTTTTCTCAATAGGGAAATACATCCAGTGGGATAAATAGCAAAACAAGTTGTGCAAAAGAAAACAGCAAGTCTGGTTGCCTTGATCTATTACTCAATTTTCACTTTTCAGCGTGTTGTTCCTCTCAGTGGGGGCATCCCTAATTGGGATGCCCCGCTGTGTGTATCCAAGGTTGCCCCATTTACCCCATTTACCTTCCTGTCACTTCCACAGCACAGACTCAAGTAAGATGCGCTGATTGGCTGAGCAGCCCGCTCAACGACGCAGACTCGGGTGAGAACAAACGCTCTGATCGGAACGTTCACTTTCACACACTCAGCATACAGAAAGGCCAAATGCGGGTGCATGTACAGCTAGAGGTGAGCCGGGATGTGGCCGCGGTGAGGGCTCCGGGACAAGGTGAGTGAAACAGAGCTTCTGGGGGGGTGTTACACAGCGGGGCATCCCAATTCAGTCTAAAAGACAATGTTCCTCTTTAAAGACATATATTAATGCGCCTGTAGAAGGTTAGTTTCTTTTCTGCTCTGGTTTTGTAACTCTAGGTCATGGCAGGTTTACTTTAAGCATTTGTATTCAGAAAGCAAAAAGTTTCTTACTACCTATTTATATGTTAATGTCTCTTCAAGCAAGAGCAAGGAGAAAAGGGGTTAAATGTAGGACAGCTATTTTAGCAGATTATACCATCTGTCACTGTGAGTGCCCTGATGAAAGGTCAGGAAAGAGACACTAATATTGTAATGACTGTTAATGGTAATGAGGCTGTGGGGAAGGTGGCTGGGAGTCTGGCTTTGTGCCACAGCAATTAATTAGCTGATTACTCCTATTTGGGGACTGAATTATCAATAGGATCTTGCATGCATACACACCCTTTGTAAGTAGACCAGAGATCCAGTCAAAGATAACAGAAATCTATAGCTTAGCAGTTGCACACTCAAAAATGTTTAGACATGTACAGAACATGTATAGGTGTTGACTGAGTTATTCTTGGAGCTACTCCCAACATCATCAAAATGTGTTGAGAACCTATAAAAAGATCAACATATAAATTGATCATCAGAAAAATCAGGTTTCCTAGCAGCAGTAGCATGCACCATAAACATATTACATCAGAATTGTTATAACAGTTGTAGCTTGGACTATACTATAGTGATTTTCTTCTCTGTTTTTTTTCTCATCCTTTCTCTCTTTTGGACTTAATCGAAGCGGTATAGGATGAGGGAGGGGAGTACTTAGAGAATAACAAAAAAGAGGAGATCTAAACAACAGATAGAAGGAAGGGAGAAGAGAGAGAGAGGGAGAATAAAATGCAGCCATATATACATATATAATGGATTTCCTCCCACAATTATGTTTCTATGATCTTGTGGCTCATGATAAGGAATGATTAAGAAACTACTAAACAGAGATCAACATTGAGTGGAAAATAAAGAATTCATAATACACATGGATTTAGCTTGAACGGTACACATGGGTTACTGACTTGATCATATGCAAGTACTGCAGCATGGATTGGATACCTAAACTGAGGATTAGGGTCTTAGCCTATTTTACCCTTTCTTCCATACAGTGTTATTGCAGAGACTGTCACACCTCTTGGCAAACCTCCTTCGCACAATAAATGCATATGTGCTATTAAAATAATGATAGTGCTATTAAAGAAGTATCACATAAAGATGTTTATTATAGAAAATCAACTGTTGGAGATTTCTGAACATAGAAAGTTACAATCTACTTATTATTCAATGCAATGATGCCTTTAAAGAGGATGGCGTACAAGTTTTCATGAAGAATAATATAACGCTTTTACAAAATAGAATCATAAATGGCCAGTATGCATTAACTAATGAACCACAATTACCAACTTTATTGCTGTGGTTATGTTCTAAGTGCAATACCGTTACATTTTATAGTGTTATGTGTATAGGTACTAATGATCATCGCACTCATTCTCAGCCTAAACGAAAACTAAGCACGAGTCTTATCTCGTGCATTCCATTTCTCTATTATTATGACAGTGTAATGAATAACAGACACAGTACATTTTTCTTCCTAGACACAAGTACATTTTGACATCTTCCTGTTGATAACAACAAAGCATTATGTTACTGGAGCCTATCTGCTACTGTTGCTTTAAAGCACGCTTTACACCTAATCATTCTGAGAGCTACTCCATGGGCTTCTCTGCAGGCTATTGATTGCGGTCTTACCACAGCCCATATGTTTATGCTTAGATGACACCTTGGATATTGATTTCAAGACAGATTACACTGAGAGCACGGCACTGTCACATTTCAGCCTTGTATATCCAATGCTTACCTAGTGTCTTTAATGTACATAAAGAACAGCACAAAGGGCAATGGAGCACCATCGCCAGTCAGAATGTGTGGAAAATGTATTTGCCTCATCGCAGATGTTATGCCCCTCACCTGGAGACCCTTTTCCCCTCAAAACCGATTTCTAATATAGTATCAAGCTTTCCAAACGTCATTGATTAGCCAACTGAACTGATGAGCTTGCTGTATAAGGCTCTCCGAAATTCATAAAACTCACCAGATACTAATGAATGTGTCATAGCTGGTTCTCTCTAAAGTCCCATTATCTCCACGAACAAGAATAAAACCTGGCTTACACTAGAGGATACAGTATTCACAGTAACAAGGATCTGTCTTGAGGTATGGAGATTTCAGGAACTACACTGGAGAGCTTATCTAGCTCATTTGGTGAATGTCTCAACCTCCAATCCAGGCACATGAGAAAAATGTGAAAAAAAAATAAATGTCATTTGCACCTGATTACATATTTGCCTCTAGGCATTAGAGGACATGTACCTAGGGCGGTGGGCTGCAGGGAGGGATCATTGCTGAATGACAAGCAGCCAGCATCAGGGTAGTGGCATTTACTCGGGCTGCAAAGCAGCCTCTGGGTTTGTTCATTTATGATTAGAGGCAATATGGACAATAACAGCTCCAGCTCACTTGAGAGAGTTGGGGGAAGCTGTAGAGCTTCATTTGTTGTTGACCATCGAGGAGGGGGTTGGGCACTTGTTTGCTCTATGGGTTTATGAAATAGTGCTAGTAGAATGTGTTTATAAACGTGTAGTACAGGGTACAAAATGGCTGCTTCCTCTGCTTATACAAGTGCTCTAGAAAGGAAAGCACCTCTTTTTCTTTACCTTTGAGTAGAGGGTCTTTTTAGCGTCCCTATATTAAGCCTCACATGGTGGCTTGTTTTTGCTGAATGTTCACCTCAGAAGCCCCAATGCCTTAAGGTGCTGGAAGATGAGCTTGTTTTCAGTCACAAAATACAGGAGCATTTGTTACGGGATACATTCATTTCCTCTATTCATCCATCTTGCTTTGTGACAAAGTTGCATGCCTGCTATTCTTTCCCTCTGCCATTGTCTTTCTATTGTTCAGCCTTCATGCCCCCAATGCTCTATTATTCTCCTCTATAGGGTTTATACACATCTGCCCACTGCACACACTGTGCCAACAAATGTTTTATCGTAATGTCAGTAATCAAGTAAGTAAAGTGTTTCTGTTTATATTTATATCCAAATATTGTGCCCACCCACTGAGAGATTCAGTCAGATTTTCTTAGTATTTCTATGCAAGATGCCTGTTCCAATTTGTTGGCAAAACACATACTTACCTAGGCTCCTGCAGCCTTGCTTTCTCAATCAGTCCCTTGCCGTGATCCAAGGCCATGGGCGCAGCCCTGGCATCCCTGCAGCTGTGCGTGCTCCTGCACCCAGCCATTCAGTTGGCTGGACAAAGGGGGAGGAGTAGGCAAAATCTGCATGAAACCAGGGATACGGCTGTGCCTGCTCCCTATGTTGGCGCTCTGTCTAAACCAATGCTTTATATAAATTATAAAGTGCTGCTTGGATGAGAACCTGTGTATGCGCCATGGGATCTGTCGCAAATGTAAGTGGTATGAGTGATCCGGAGGGGGGGGGGTTCACACAGCGAGGCATCCACAATGGGAATACCCCAGATAAATGCACCAATCCTGTTAATTGGTCCACTTTAACCTCACCTTTTGTTTATTCAGGAGAGACAAGAAGGTAATTTAATAGAAAATCATTCATGACTAGCCCCAGGGCTGGGCACAAAACATTAACATGCTGGGCAATTACACATCTCTAAACCTACAACAGCAATATCATTTCTTTTAAGAGAGCTTTCTGTTTAATGTCTACATTATATTAAAGTGAGGAAAATCTAAGTATTAGTGACGTTAGTAATGGCAGCCTCTCATGCCACTGGAAATGAGTAGGCTTCATACAGCCTCAATGTCAGGGTCCCCCTTGGCCTCAATTAGGGATGAGCGAACTGGTTCGTCAGAACCCAAGTTCGTTCCGAATTTCAGGAAAAATTCAATTCAGCACGAAACCGAATTTTTGGGGGTTCGTGCTGACCGAATTTTTTCTGAAATTCACTGAGCGGAGGGTAGAAAAAAAAAAACTCACCACCATCCTAGTTCCAGCGCCACACTTGGATCCAGTGTGAGCGGCGGAAGCCTGCTTGCACAGCTGACTGTGCAGCCGGCTCCCCACTCCACGCATGTGACAGGGGGAGAGCTGGCTGTGCTGTCAGCTGTGCAAGCCGGCTTCCGCCTCCCGCTGACAGTGCGGCCGGCCTCCTCTGCTCCCACTGTGCCGGCATGTAGGTAAGCTACACACCGCACGGTGGGAGCGGAGGAGGCTGGCTGTGCTGTTAGCTGTTAAAGCCGGCTTCCGCCGCCCGCTGACAGTGCAGCTGGCCTCCTCCGCTCCCACCGTGCGGTGTGTAGCTTACCTACATGCCGGCACGGTGGGAGCAGAGGAGGCCGGCTGCACTGTCAGCTTTAAAAGCCGGCTTCCGCTACCCACTGACAGCGTGTCCGGCCTCCTCCGCTCCAACCGTGCGGCTGTGTTTTTCAGAGGTGAGCAATTCTCAAAGATTCGAATTTTTAGGAAGTTCGCTCATCTCTAGCCTTGATCAGGTGAAAAGTCACAGGACCAGAGGCTGAGCACCCAGAGACATGGTCCTATATAGGGGTCCTGCATCTACTGCCCTGATAGCAGCCCTAACTTTAAGCTTGGGGTGTGTATACCCATTTGAAATATATTTTAAGATTCAGAGGTTCACACTAGTAAGAAGCTGGTTTTTGCAATGAAATTGTTTTGCACTTTTCAAACAAATTCATTTTGTTTTCATTATGCCTTCGTTTCTTTTAGTCTCTGCGGGGTTTCCATTAAGGTAAGACATAGTACAGAGTGAGAGATTTATCCTTTGAGTGTGACTATTTGAATAAGTGCGTAGTGTCCAGTGGCCGCTTTCACTGTCAGTCACTGCTGATCTACCTGGGGTGCATTGGCTTCCATATTCATAGCTTTCTCTTGTGTTGATTTTTAGTCCTGATCACAAAGCACCTGTCTTCTCACCACCTATGGCTCCATCCCTGCTCAGTGACACTCCTCTTTCTCTCTCTCACTGTCCCTCAAGAGTGAAAAAGCTCTGTGCAGCAGCTGGAAGAACTGTGGGAGAGGGGGGATGGAGCTGACGTACATTGGGCCTTTGTTTCCAGGGCGGATGATGCTTAGTCACACAGAAGATGTTACCTCTTGTGGGAGCAGGAAGAGGACACATAGAGCAGATGGCGAGAAAGGGACCTGCTCAAAGGAGAGAGGGTGGGAACACTGGGATTAGACATTCCAGCTCTGGCAGATGCTAATGTGACTTTACTGGTGAGGAACTGGCTGATGGAAGTGAGTTGTTATGGAACAATATGTGGTAAATGCCCAAAACAAAGCAGATTATGAAAAGAAAAGCACTCAACAATAAATCATTTGCTGAAAACTACAATATGCATTAACAAATAAAATTACGGAATATTGATAGTATAAAAACAAAGAATATGTTGACATTTAAGCCTATGCTTTTTAAAATCAATTGGTAAATGTAGCCCACAACATAACAGAGTGGCTGTCCACACTTATTTACTATCTTCTGCTGCTCTACAGCTGCTCATCACAGGGCTCTTGTTAACTAACAATTGACCAATCTCATCTCTGAATCCATCCAGCAGGTATCAGCGCTAATGTAGCTTGAAGTTCTGTACCAAAATGGATAATTGTAGGTCTCCCAGAGCTGCATGTTGGGTAATACTTCTTTAATGGCTTGATACAATAAAGCCCAGTGGCACGTGGCATGTAAATTGCTCCTGGTCAGCTGACTGAAAGTCCCAGTTCATATAATATTGGACACTCTGGTACTGGAGATACAAAGTCAGAGAAACTAAAGCCAAAGAGGTTTTTAGGCAATTATCAGGGTTCTAGCAGGTACTACTCCCAGCATTGGCTTATGCTTCTCGAGGTTTGGTACACTTTAAAGAGAAGACGTCACACAAAAAATTGTGATTTTTACTGACAGGTTATAGGTTCATTTTCTGGTGTTACTGCACATAAAACACATCATTACATTTCTGTGTCTGTGTTTGTGTTAAATGATGTAAAACTTAAGGATGGCATTAAAGGGGCAGGCATCACCAATAATAAGGCAGCAAGATGCTCACCTGAGGCCTATCCCACGTGCTTCTCCTCCATTTACTAAAGTGCCAGATGGCAGCTGTAGCTGAGGTCCAAAGTTTGCCCTCCTTTAAAATGTATTTCTCCAGGATAATGCAAAAATAGTGGTCTAAAAGCCACTCTGCCACTTGAAGCTGTCAGTGCAAGTGAGCATTGGCCTGCAGCTGGCTGTGACCACAGCAGAACATGATAAAGACAGCTCATCATACTGCACCATGACACAATCAGCCATGGGAATAAATGAAAGTGAATCCAGCAGTTTTCCTTAGAAAACACATATAATCCAGGATTTTAAGATGCTTTGAAATGGCTATTTTTATACAGTTTCTTTAAACCCCCTAGAGAAAGTTAGAGAATGTCTAGACAGGTACTTTAAGCTTTCTATGAACATGAAGAAGTGCAACACTTCCACCCTACCCCAGTTTTTAAAAACAAACCTAGTGCTGAGATCCAGTCCTATGGCACCTACAGTTGTCAAAAGCTTACCAGTGGGCATAGGAGACCAACGGCCACTCCCCGGCATCAGTCACAGTGGCTGGCAATGCCCATTTCATTCATTCCAATGAGTCACTGTGAATAGTGACCATGAAAGCCATAGGGTTCAATTGCCTTTGATTGTCAGGTCTACCCCAGTGACAAAAGCTCCATTTAACCCCCCAGATAGATTTACATACTATGAAAGTTTTTTAATCAAGGCAAATAAATGTTTGCAAATGACACACCCCCTCTTTCTTGAATTGGCATAACAGAAAACATCAATGAACTTGAATGTCCTGTTTTTGGTTATATTCCTGACCACAAGCATTTGAAAAAACGAACCATCCTCCGATGTTCATAGATGTCTAGCAGTTACAATTCTCGTTCTAGGCCTAGTGTTTGTAAATAATTCCTGCCGGCATCCCTTTGCAAACGCAAATCCTACTAGAGAGTTTTATCATATACTCTTTTGGTATAAAGTTTTGTACCCTGTGTTCTTGTATTATCTTGGAGAGGTTTGTGAAACGAATAAAAATGTTCCTTACTTCATTTGTCTCATTTGGTTTTACAACAAATTTTAAAATGATTTACAGGTTAATACTAATCCCGCTTATATTATAGTTTGCTGACCCAGTTAGATCTCCATCTGCTGTGTGCTGCTAAGATGTTTGTATCAAGGTTTGATTGCAGTGGAAGAGAACACACACTTGTTTACAATCTGTTTATCAAACTGCTATCCTTTATATAAAAATTAAATAAAATGTAGTAATTGTAATATCAGAGATATTGAATAAGCAACACTGAGGGTCTGATTTATCAAGATAAATAAGAGTAGTAAAAAATATAATCAAATATTTGTTCTTCACACTTGCGCATGTTGCTGCACTACAAAAAGCACGTTTACTAAAACATTAGCAGTGCAGCTATATGCTGAACAATTATAGATCATATTTTTCACTACTTTAATTTGCCCTGAAATGGCCTTGTCTGGCAGAAGTGCTTGATAAATCAGGCACTGAGTATGCTGCATCTCTCAGACCCAATATATGCTATTCTTTATTCACTGTATAGACATGATCAATGAATGTTATGCCATGTGTTTTATGTTTTTCTGGGATGGAAAATAAAGAAGACAGGCTATTGTAAATTAATACAACAGGGGATTCAAGCTTTTGAAAATGCAGTATGTTAGCATGGGTGAGTTTTGTACAAGGCTCTATAGTGTTAAACCAGAATGTTGCTAACAGTGGAAATCGTCATTAGGAGTAATATCAGTAGGCTACAAAATTGCCAACTCAGCACAGGTGTTATTCACAATCACTTTCAGCATATCAAATGAATATGAGAAATTATGATCCAAAAAAAACAACCCTCAGGGGCTAGGTTTTGCAGTAGTGATCTATTGTGGTCACAGCTCTCCTGGGTTAGTCCCTGAGCCTTGACACCAATTAAGTGAAAAATAAAAAATGACTGGAGGTTCAATTACACTTCCTTCCCTGAGATGCCCCTCTAGTTAGCAATACATTTAAATCCCCAAATCAGGCAGAATTATTCACCCCATCCATGTTTCTGTGTTTCTGTCACTTATGTAGGAAAGAAAACAGGTGCTCCCTAGGGGTTAGGGGAGAAAAGCACCACAAATGATATATATTGTATCTAGAATCAGTTAAATGAACCAACCAAAACCTAATGGGTGATAGGGGACACCCAGTCTCCTCACACCCTATGTAGCAGGAGCACCAAAAATTACAATAATTATACACAGATTATCTCTAAAAAATACAAAAATTTATTCAAAACGGGAGCAAACTGACAACAACATACATGACACAAAACACATTAAAAACACTGCATCTCCCCCTAATACTTCCAGTGCTGACCAAGATAAGGCAGCAGAAGATACCTGGGAAACTCCTAATATGGCAAGGGCTGGGACTATTTAATTGTGCCGGCACAATCTATTAACTATTGTGGAAAAGGAACTATCTATCTCTGACAGTATACAAACAATGCTTAAAGTGACGGTGCTTGAAAAACTCAATGTGCAACAATATATACACTCTTACATATATAGACAATCCAGGAAATAATTAACATATATTATCCTATATAAACGAATTGATCAACTTCTATATACAACCTATATAGGATAATATATGTTAATTATTTCCTGGATTGTCTATATATGTAAGAGTGTATATATTGTTGCACATTGAGTTTTTCAAGCACCGTCACTTTAAGCATTGTTTGTATACTGTCAGAGATAGATAGTTCCTTTTCCACAATAGTTAATAGATTGTGCCGGCACAATTAAATAGTCCCAGCCCTTGCC
This sequence comes from Gastrophryne carolinensis, assembly GCA_027917425.1. Lineage (NCBI taxonomy): Eukaryota > Metazoa > Chordata > Amphibia > Anura > Microhylidae > Gastrophryne > Gastrophryne carolinensis. The sequence continues at coordinate 515,718,685 of CM051234.1, read as the reverse complement.
ATATTAGGAGTTTCCCAGGTATCTTCTGCTGCCTTATCTTGGTCAGCACTGGAAGTATTAGGGGGAGATGCAGTGTTTTTAATGTGTTTTGTGTCATGTATGTTGTTGTCAGTTTGCTCCCGTTTTGAATAAATTTTTGTATTTTTTAGAGATAATCTGTGTATAATTATTGTAATTTTTGGTGCTCCTGCTACATAGGGTGTGAGGAGACTGGGTGTCCCCTATCACCCATTAGGTTTTGGTTGGTTCATTCAATTGCAGTGCAGCACACGTAACTGTTGATTGCGGCGCACCCTCTTTGAGTTAGTAGAATCAGTTAAATAATTTTCTAAGACAACAAGACAAATAACAAGACTGCAAAAATACTGTTTAACCAGTTGACAGTAGGGGTGAAAATTCAATTACATTTATCTAAGCAATACCAAATGTATATAGAAAAGCTGCTAACCCAAAATGGAAACACTGCACTTGAGATAAAATATAGTATAAACAGCAGAGAGGACAGTTCACAAAGACACAATAAACATCATGGTCTAATATATAACTTAGTGAGTAGATGGTGCAAACCACAACAAAACCCTATACATACATATAATGCATAGCGACATGTTACAGTCACTTTGCTCCCCATGTGAACATTGATGGCCAGTGGGATTGATGTACCTATTTAGAGACCCCCCCAAGCTATATAAAGATATTGAATGCTTCACCATTGGCAAAACTCTAGTTCTGGGTGGCACTAAACAGCATCAGGATGCCCCAGGGGCACCACTAGTTGTTGGCCTTGGAGTCCTTTAGATTGCAGAGCCAACAACAACTTTGATTGGTCCACTTTAATGCTTTCTCTGATTGCCTTTGATATTTGTATTAGCTATAGACTTACATTGTTTACAGCACCATCCACTTTTAAAGGTGTCGGCTTCTTTAGAGCAATTGTCTGTATTTAATTTGCTTATCTGTTATCAGTGGATTGTTAATGCCTTAACTCTGATTATGTCTGCTCTGGCTAGATTGCTAGCCCTGGGCAGTAGTTTCCCAGATTCCACCTGGCCATTTTGCTTACATACAAGCATCTCATACATGCTGTCTGGGGAATCCAGATCTATCCTCCCTTTCCAGCCTTTGTTTTATACAGTATTCCTCACTAGGAAAGTGGATATATTTACATCCTTCTGTGCTGCAGTTAGTTCCCATTTGGACCCCCACATGTGCTTCTGTACATTATATCCCCATCCAGGGATTAGGCCATCTCTTCCTTACTTCATCGTGTAGTTGTATCTAGTGTATAGCATTATTTTACCTTTTACTACTTATCTTTCTTTTTATTTTCTAGTTTTACATCTACTCCTCAAATAAAAGGTTAAACAACCCAGCCACTGAAGTCGAGTCACTGCATTTGAGGGCAGGAGTTAGCTGGCTGCCACCATGCTTTGCCCACAAGTAAGGGTGACAGAACAGCGCTGTCTAGGTCACTAGGATTGCATTGCTTAGGGAAAAAAGGCAACAATGAAGTTTGATGTTAGGTGTAGGGCAACAACTGACAAAAATAATTGTGTTCAGCCAGCTTTGGTGCCACATCAGAGAATCTTGTGCCATCTCCTTGATCATCCCGCATTTCAGGTGGCGGCATGTCTAACTGTTGTTTAATAGTGGCTCATTAATGTGCTGCTACTTCCTTGGGCACTAAAACCTCTTTATCTGCTACACTGAAAATACCCCAACCTTTTCTAAATAGCAATGTGAGTATTTATGTAACGCTAATGGAATAGCTGTTCTTCTTAGCCTGTTCAATTACATTTCAATTGAACTGGCGCGAGCTGTGATGCATGCTAACTTAGCAGATTGCAGGATAAATCAAAGTGCCTTTGTAGAATGCTCTGACATCTTTTTTCCGTGCTTCATGTAGACTTCACACGCTCACCTCTATACCAAACCAGAGCTGCACACAGCCTCGGTGTCATCCACATAACTAATGAGCACTCTACTCATACCTATAGCTAGCAGGCCATCTTTTTCACTTTTACTGTTTTTTGTTCCTGGGATTATAAAGTGAAGATTCTGTGTATCCTGGCTAAGCAGGTTATTTATTGCAGTGTGGAAAGCGCACACATCTCATAAAGAAATCTTTCGGCCTCATGAGGAGAGTCCTTGCCATCAGCTGGTCAGTATTTAAAGAACATTTCTGGAAAAGGGTAATGACTTCAATGAATTCAATTTTTGTATATTTTTTGTGCCAAAAGAATGTGCTCAAAGTGCTGAGCTTTTGTTAGTATTTTTTTTCCTATGTTAGCAAATATGTGTTTTATGCTATTGGCAACTGTACAACATGAAGAGAGAACTTAGCCATGTACACGCAAAACACTGCTGATACGGGCCACTGCTGAGGTGAGGGAGCTCACTCAACCTTCCACCTGCCCAGCAGCAGTGTTCTGTGCAACGATCTGCAATCTGTTGCTTTTGGCACTGTACTGTACAAGTCTGCACTTGGTGTATGTTGCCAATAGCAACAGATGGAAATGTCTTCCATAAAACACCCATTTGCTAACATTAGAAAAAAACATTAAAATGCCAGATTAGCTCAGCATCTTTAAGAAATCATTGTGCAACACAAATATCCACATTTTCAAAAACTGAATTGAAAGTGGACTTACCATTTAAATTAGCTTACTTTCTGCTCATCCTATGATTGGTGTCAAGGGCTGCATCATTCGATAAGAAGGAACTTTGCATTTTCCTGATAAGCTCCTCTAAACTTGCTCCCTTCGTATGACTTTGGCAAACACAGTCGCCTCAATAAAGTACTCTTGTCAGTCTGAAACATCACAGAGATGGCTCATGGATATATCATGCTCAGATATATCTCTCAGGCCCCAATCTCTCCTCTCTCCTATCTCGCCTCCCCAACTTCCTTGCAGCAATTTCTTCATTCATGTCATCTCGCTACCTCAAGCTGAACATGGACAAGACAGAACTGGTCATTTTCCCACCATCTAACTCCCCTCCCTTCTCTAACACATCAATTTCTGTCAACAATTGCACAATAACAGCAACTCCCCAAGCTCGGTGCCTGGGAGTCATTTTGGACTCTGCTCTCTCTTTCAAACCACATATTCACTCCCTGGCCACCTCCTGTCGCCTCCAACTTAAAAACATCTCCCGCATCCGTCCCTTCCTCTCACCTGACACCACTTAAATGCTAGTGAATGCCCTGGTCATATCCCGTCTGGATTAATGCAACATCCTTCTTTGTGGCTTACCAACTAACAGACTGGCACCCCTCCAATCTATCCTGAACTCTGCTGCTCGCCTCATCCATCTCTCCTCTCACTCCTCCAGTTCTGCGCCTCTCTGCCAACCCCTACAATGGCTGCCAGTCCCACAGCGAATCCTGTTCAAAACTCTAACTCTTGCATACAAAGCTCTCTCCAACCAGGCCCCTCCCTACATCTCATCTCTAATCCAACAATATCAACCTAGACGCAGCCTCCGCTCTGCTGCTGACCTTCTCCTGTCCTCCTCCCTGGTCACCTCCTCTCACGCCCGCCTCCAGGACTTCTCACGTGCAACTCCAATCTTCTGGAATGCCCTCCCGCACCCAATCCGCCACTCCACAACACTCAAAACCTTCAAAGGAGCCCTCAAAACTCACTTATTCAGACAAGCATATAATTTGGCCTAACCAATCTTCTAAAAGGGCACATGCCATAAAGCTCAATACGGACTGTTTGTGATCCTTTCCCCTCATCTTCACCCCTCATCCTTTAGACTGTAAGCTCGCAAGGGCAGGGCTCTCTCCCCTATTGTATCTTGTACCCAGAATATCCATTGTCAACTCTGTAAAACTGCATTTGATATATTATATCTACCGTATGTTTCTACCCTGTCTGTAATTACTACTTTGTAAAGCGCTACGGAAGAGGATGGCGCAATATACATAAACAATAATAATAATAATGGATGCATCAGAAGAAGAATGAGAGCTCACTAGGGCTTATTAATAAATGTAATGCGTGTATGAATGAAGGATGAAGACCCTCATAACCAGCATGTGAAGAGCAAAAAGCAGACAAATGTAACACTGGAATGCCCCTTTGAGATGGGCCGCCCGCTACGCCTGCTTCAGCCTGCTGGTGCTATCAGCTGTAGCGCTCCCGGCCAGGCACAAGTTGCAAAAATGTAAGAATAAAAAAGAAGCTTCCAGGAACACAGTATCTGTTGTAATCAATATTTTTTTAATTTTTTTAGGGTCAGGACAGTATTTTTTTTTTAAATAGACATAGCATCGGGGACACTTGAAAGACATGACACAGATTTTTCATAGGGCAAATCACAAGTTTGCCATGCAACACAAAAGTGCAGAAAATGCTTACAAAAATAATTGTAAACATCCCATGGATCCTATGGTACATGTACCAGCCCCCCCCCCCAAAAAAAAAAAAAAAACATATATACAAAAATGCCAATGTAATTATTATCGTTCCAGCCCATTGAAATGCACGGGATAAGGCCACACGGTGCAGGGTGAGCGCCTGGTCCTATCTGGCTCTGTAGGGAACTCAGTGCTGCCATTCATCTCATTTCTGGCGCTGATGATAAATGGGACACTACCTGACACTATCACAGGCGCTATGGATTTTTGACTTGATAAATACACCTTTTGCACTGGGACCTGACATTCACCTAACACTCATCTGGCATTATGTGGCCTTAAAGTGGACCAAAACCCAGGATTCTGACTATCCTGGGTTTTGATCCTTTCCCCTGGGGCACCAGATTTTGCAGGATTCTAATTTGCAGCGATGTGGCAAAGTTTGGCAGAAGTGCTTGATAAATCAGGCCCTGACATGCTTATTTCATTCTTAAGGGAAAAAATCAAAAGAAAAAGTGTTTACTCTCAAAAAAGTGAGTAAACAAATTACAGTGATAAATCAACCCAGTATAACATCTATAACATCTGGGACAAAACACTGGAAAACACAACACTGTAGGTGAACTGGAATCAAGCTATTGCGCAATAAAACACTACACATAACAAGAACACATGAAACTTGAATTGGAAACTTGCAGTCGCACTTCATGCATGCCATTTTGTGTGACCAGCGCGTGCGGGATTCTAGCACACGGTGACATGAATCGTGTGCCCTATCGCACGTTTACGCATGGGGAGGCACTTGTCATAGTTTTGATGTTTTTGGCGCACAGGTGGGGATCAGCCCCATTGTATCTACAATTCATAGTATTAAACTGGAGTAACTTGGGCCAACCATAGAAAATTATTCTTGGGACCAACAAAAGGAAATGAGAGGAAATCATTTTTTGAGGCCAACCAGAGGAAATCATTCTTGTGACCAACTGGAGAAAATTATTCTCAGGGCCAACCAAAGGAAATCATATTTTGGGGACCTAATAAGAAACCATTATTTGGGCCAATTAGGGGAAATCAGTCTTTCACCACCACAAGAAATCATTGTTACTGACATCCAGTAAAAAATCAGTTTAGTTTCAGTTTATATTCATTTGCCAACAACATGACCAAATCAATGACATGATCACAGAGCCATCTTTTTCTGTCTGTACCAGCAAACATTTCTGTTTTCCACTAGATAATACATACAAGAATAATATAAAGAATAACATGTTTCTCCCCATTGATTCTAGAAGCATCACCAGTGTTCCCATTCACTACATCTAATGCTTGAGAGAATCGATTGTATGTTTATGTGACAGCTGGCTTTCAAAGCCTCCCTCCCATGTTTGATGTGGTTGGCTGCAATCTTTTAAAGTTCATCATTGTGACCGCTGCTTATGAGTTGCTCTGCATTGCATTTTTTCTAACTAAAAAATCTTAGAAAATGATATCATGGGTACAGATGTGTGTTAGTAATTTAGCCAGATTATGGCATTTAAAAGGCTGAAACTGACATATAAAATACTTTGCTTTCATTTACTGCAGTTTCTGACAGATGGCAGATATTCATAGTTGAGTTAGCATATGGACTAAGGTGAGCAGGCTGCAAGGGGCCATATGCTACTTGTGTAATTCTATTCCTGTGTTACCTTGTGGGTTAGAATTTCAGGCTGTAGGGCTTGTTTTTTTCTGGTTGACCCGTGTTAGGACACACAGAGAGGAATTCATTCAAATGTAGAGAAGCTCTCCACATTTTTTTTAGATGATCATCTATCTCAAATTACCAACTCTATAGTGAATAAAGTGCATATAACAGTTTTTACATCCTTGTACCTTAATTGGATTTAGCAGAGAATTGTAGTAATTTTTTTTTCTAGAGTTGTTTGTAGATTCATTTTACATATTTGTAAATGGCAGTCCTTTTATATCAAGACCTGCTTCTGTATCATCTTACAACAGCATTATTACCATACAGTTATTTTGCTGTGTATAGTTAAAGTTAGCAAACCCCAGGTTTTTCATAAGAGTTTGATGAGTACTGTATCATCAGAAACACGTTACACCCTTGCCAGCGTAGTTAAGTTGCCATAAGAAACTAGACAATTTGATGTTCTTCTCAGTTTAGTTTTCTATATTTAGGGAGTATTCACAAAACAAACACAACACTAACAAAACTGTATTGTATCAGTTTACATGATGTGTACCTTATGTTTCCTTTACTTCGCTTCAGATGGTAGGTAAAAAAGTATCCCTTCTGCTACAATGATTTGAATCGAACCCACAACCAAAAGCATCAATTACTGGTGCCCCCCCCCCCCCCCCGCTCTACTTTGGGGAACACAGCTGATCTTTGAGAATTGGGTTTATGGATTATCCATGTGCTAAGTATGATCGGTGCTTGTCATTGTGAATTTCCAAAATTGATAGAGAGCTGGTATGCTTAATGATTCCCATTCTGGTAACCAGCAAAGGGCTCAGAGCTCCTTGTTGACTCTGCAAAAATAAGAGCTGTTGGGACACTGAGATCCTGTGTGATGATTGTGGTGGGTGCTAGTAAATCTGGGCTGGTTGAGGAATTAAAGTCAAGTCAAGGTATGGGATCATTGGGGAGGTGAGTGTACTGGGTGATCCCCAGGGATGCACACAGCAAGAAATCCCAATTCGGATTTCCTTAGGCTTTGCTGAAGGAGAGGGTTTGCTTTTACTACCTGTAACCACTTCACGCATGACAAAATAAGGATATGTTTCCTCAAAAAATGATGCCAATAGGTGTGTTTTATAAATGGATTTGCAAGAGATCTCCCCTTAGGATTTTATAGTTGATGACATAAGCAGCATGACTGTGTAATATTTTAACACCAAACAGGGTTTAGGTTTGTTCTTATTTTAATCCCAACCTGCCAGTAAGTGTAGTTACACAATAGCCAACACACTCCAGTGGGATTGGGCATCAAATTCTATTAGACGTTCAGTGTACTGTCTAATAACTGTCATTTAATTGAACTCTAATGAGCAGTGCAAGACGAGCGGGTGTAATGCTTTTGCCTCAACTGACTGGAGCTTGACTAACACCTCTGAGATGCTGGTAACTTTCCAAAAGTGTAATGAGGTCTGCTGTGCTGTTTACAATCTATGCGACTAATCAGCCTGGGAAAGGAAAAAAGTAAATGAAAGCGATAAATATTGCATGTTCTGTAATATGATTTGGTTTTTGGGGGATTTTGTAGGAACTGTAGCAAATCTATTACATAAAGTTTAAATTATGCAACAACATCTAAAGCAGGAAAGGCGGGCATGCATGATTGATCACATCATTGCAGCTTTCCTGTGTGTAGCTTTAACAAGCAGAGCAAACACTAAGAGGATTTCACCAGAGAAGCAAACAGCAATTGTCCTAATGCTCTGCTGAAACTGGATAGCAGGAACAATACAAGTCCACAGCTTGTAGCAAAATGACTGCAGTCCAGATGGCTCTGCCTAGGGGAATAAACAGAATGCAATCGTCTTGTCTCTGTCTCCGTGACAGAGTTGTGGCCTGTTATGTTTTCATCCTGTGCACATTTCATTCTGTCTAATCTTTATTTAAAGTTATCTAAACAGCATCATATTTAAAATTTCCCCCAAAACAGAGGTTTTGGGAGACCTTTCAGCTCAACACAAAAATGGAAAAAAAAATATTTTTCAAAGAAAAATCTCCTTCACCTGTTTAGGGCATCCTCTGAATTGGCTCCCTCCCCCCATGAGTACCTTCATGGAGTACTGCTTCACTCTGCTCTCCACTTATGCTCCCTATTTTAGCCAGTAGTCCTGTCTCCTTGAGTCTTTGCCACTGTTATTTCAGGTGATTGCTGCACCTTTGCAATCACTGATCACCTACCATCTCACAGCGTTTCCTATTTAAAGTGGACCAAACTCCTTTTCACTATCCTGGGTTTTGGTACTTGCCCCGGGACATCAAGATTTTGGATCCCTCCATGTGTGAAACCCCCCAGTTAACTCCAAAAACTCACCTTCCTACAAACCCAAGCCACGTGCGCAGGCTCTTGTCCAATCTTACAACCCTGCCCAACTTTACGATGCAGAGATCGGCATAAGAGAGCAGGAGTGGCTGCCTTCCTGACCTCCCTGTGCTGTGAACATCTGAATGACTGGGTGTGGGAGCCCCCAGAAAAGAAAAGAAAAGTGAGATGCAGGTTGTTTGGAGGGGCTAACATACTGGAACATAGTGGAAACTCCAAGGTTTCTTGATTGGCCAGCCCTGGAGTCTTTCAGACTCCAAGCCTCACCATGTGCGTGGTTGGTTAACTTAGAGGCACTCCACTCTCCTCATTAAAAAAAACACAGCAAATGAGTGAGATTTGGCCAGGGACTGGAACAGCACAGACTCCAATGGTACATCTCAGGGGGCTGAGCGAGGTGTGCTAAGATGCCATAGGGTCAACAGAGAGGTAGATCAAAATCTTCCTGGACTATCATCAGGGGCTTTGGCTAGATTCAGTTTTGGTCCATTTTATTTAGAAAAAGTGTCACATGAGCATTATAGCACAATATTCACAGGTCCTGCATGATATAGTAGTCACAGCCTTCATTGTAACTGGATGTGGCTGTCAAGACTCATGGCTGAGTGATGGTCGCATTATTGCGGATGCAGCCAAGTGCTTATGAATGCGAAACACAGAAGCTCCTTTTATTATTTTTGCGAAATCCATACACATGAGGTAGCAACTGAAAAGGCAGAAACTCACTGAACTCAATGCAATCCACAGCTGACTTGTTTCTTGATACCATTGAGTTCTAGGGACATATATAAATGGGCCTTACACATACCTGATGTGTTGAGGAGGTTCAGCAATAAGATCCATAGATTATGAGCAAATAATTTGGGATAGAATAACATTCATTGCAAAATTTCCAACAAATTCATTGTTTTGAGACGTTAATCATCTGAGTTAATTTAGCCTCCAACTTGTAGTGAACCTCACTCTTATATATTATAAGATATATATATATATATATATATATATATATATATATATATATATATATATATAGACATATTGATATGAACCTTATCTACGAAGGATTGCCCATCTGTAGGTAACTCACTATATTAGGTTATTTTTGTTCAGTATAAAAAAATGGACAGTTTCATGTGTTTGCCCCCAATGTTGCAGGAGCCTGGATGTGTGGTGAAGAATATGGTATATGCCATGTTTATGTGTGAATTTTTGCTTAGTTTATGCCCTCTGTGGGCAACATTACCGCCCCCTCACAAATATCATGACAGGTCTTCAATACTTCCCTTCAGAGGGGAAGTTAGTCCCAGTCTTTACACCTCCGCCCTACACTCAAGGGTAGCATTCTCTATTCACTGTGATGTTGGCATGGGGCATTCTGCTCATAATAGACTGTGCCAGGACTAGGAAAACCAGCAGGAGAATGGGGTGTATTGCCAAAACTGATACACCATGCAGGGAAGGTCTACAGCTGCCATTCAGCTCCATCAGGGGAGGAATGGAGTGAGCAGGTGAAGAGTTTTATTACTTTAATGCCCAAATTGTGCTTAGCACAGAAGGAGGGGTGGCTGCAGGGTTACAAAATCTATGGCATATTCAGCATTTTAGGGCAGCATAGAAGTACTGACATTGCAAATGTTATTCTGATTTGTTGATTACTTGCGCTGCATTAATGTGATGTTTACAGCCCACTGACCACAGGAAAGACCGTTGTGACAGGCATATTCCTTTTAATTTGCTCAGCCAGAGTTCACCCTTCCTAGTCAAGGCCAGTTACAACAAAATCTGATGATTTAAGATTTTAAGGATAATTTCTTCCTCCTGTGTACTGGAACTGACCCTGGTGCTGAACCTGCATTCATAATATCTACATTTATCTAAAATTAGTCAATTACTTGTATCTAATCTGTTGTTCTTGAAATACTTTTACAGCTTATTTAAAGGGCTTTTCCAATTAAAAATGACTTGATCAGCATAAACAGAGTGCGATTCTCTATGCACAGAGAGCTCTCTCCATTTAAATTTACCAAAAATAATAACTTTTTACACTCCAAACTCCACACTGAGAACAAATTAAGATTTGGAATGCCCTTATGGTAGCAATCCCCCAGAAGCCTGAAATTGTGCTTAATTACTCACCCGACACACTTACGCCCCATGTGATAGCCAATAGAGGTTTGTTGTACTGGTGTGCAAAGAGATTCATGGGCTATGGAAACTGCAGCCTAGACTCTGATTTGGGATCACTAGCCAGAAGGGAATCCCAAATTTGCATGCCCCAGAGCGTGGGCGTTTGGCCAGTTGTTGAGCACAGATTTGCATGAGCGCTACGTATGAGTAGAATCGGGCTTCCATGGAGGGCATCAGCAATGCCCTCCTGCATACTCACTTTGTCTTTTGTGATTTTGTGAAAAAAACAATGTGTTACCTGTGATCAAAGGGCAGTCAGCATCCATGAATAAAATAGATTTAAAGAATCAGAGTGGCCAGCCAAAATTCTGAATGAATGTACTTACATAAATGACTTGTCCAAACAGTTTTCATTGCTCCGGCGGAGAGTAATGATTTATTTTGTTCGATTGCTTCTGGGTATTGTCTGCACACTCAAGTGGATTAAATTTGGTTTGCTAACACATCCCTCTTAATGATCATAGAGGTCTGTGATGAATTTGTATGAACATCAAGTATATGGGAATGCTTTAAACTCTAACCTTGAACTGCAGAAGTCCTCCAAAGGTACAGCAATAATTTACTTCAATATTTCAGCCATCAAACTTGTTGCATCATCTGTGATTGCAGCATGGCATGGAAATTCCAAGGACTTGACTTGCTCCCATCCTTGCGCAGAATCCTATTACGTGTAGCATATTAAATCTTTGTATTTTTTTAACAATTCTGATATTATATTCTCTTGAAATATTCCATCTTGGACTGTGGAGTGTCTCTCCCATACTTTTGTTCTATCTGTCATCTTTGTTCTCAAAAAGACTTTGCTTCATATGTATTGTGCCTGTTTGTTGGCAGATAGGAACCATACGGCTTTTATAGTATCAATCTCCGATTTATGTTTGTACCAGGCATTTAGATCTGAAAATCCTACATTTGAAAAAGTTATTTTTTCTGTGCTAATATCATTCTAGACATATGTTTATACATGATTAAAGGTGACCAAAACCCCCAAAAACAACAATTTGTTTTGCTCCCCTGTCCCAGGTACATTAATGTTTGGATGTTGGATGTTTCTGTCCTCAATGTTGCTTGGTATTCCTGTTATAGTGATTTTCCTTTTCCCCATGTATTCTATTGTATACCATTGGTTTCTGACAGGATACCATTGTTCTAAACTAGCTGTGTAAGCCCTCCTCCTCTCAACCTCATACTGGGAGCAGTTAGTGGCTATTGAAAAGGATAAGAGCCAAAAGAAAATTTAATTTACCCCAATTTTTCCTTTGAAGTCAAAATCTTTGTATGTATTTGTATCCAATTCATTACCAGGACACTAAGGGGAGTGTCTAAATGTAACTTTCCCTCGAACGTGGTCAGTTCCCTTTAATGTATGCTAATGAGCTTGGGCAAAAGTTTAAAACTTTCAATATATTGCTAATGTCATAATTGAGGAACCAGTCAGTGTCTGATTGAGTTCTGCTACCTTTGGCTCAAGGACCAAAACCTATGTGTCCGCTTGCCTACTGCCAGGTCATCCCAATTTTCTTTTTGAAACCCTATGGATCACCTGCAAAACTCATCTTTACCGGGGCTCCCACAGCACATTTGCGGCCTGTGGCCACATCCCTGGCCTCTCTGGGCTGAAATGGGCTCCCATGTCCAGCCCTGCAGGCTAGGGGCAGGGGTATGCATCAGATTAGATTAAGCCCGAAGATCACTGGGCTTGTCACATCAGCAAGCAAATTGAGATCAGCCAATAGGCAATCTCAAATTTTCTAGGTGGGTGTTTCTACTATGGGCAAAAGTATATATATATATATATATATATTTTTTTTTTTAACCAAGCCGCTCCTGAGCCAGGTACTTGGGTGTAAAGGAGAAAGGGAAGCAAATTTAAAACTTTAAAAATACTGAAAATGCCACTGCAATCCACAATATCAGGGGCAGGGCTACTCAGGGGTGGGCCTGCCCATTGGGAGCAAGGGGAGATTTTGTGATAGGATGTGCTACATTGTAAGTCTGTTACTATAATACAGACTTTGCCAAATAAAAAATAAAAGTGCTGCAACCTGGTGACAAATAACGATTTACAGTATAAGTGTTTTTTTTATTTGTATCTCATATCTTTTTCAATAGAATTTGAGAGTTTGGAGTAATCAAATATTTGTTTTGTGCATGTGCCCTCACCTTGTCTGTTTTGGCTGTCTCCTCTAACACCAGCCAAATAAGATTGCTGTACAATGTAGCTGATTTACTGGAGCGTGGATGAGTCTTTTGCCTTTCTCAGGTCATCTTGCACTAAAATTACATAAGCTGAGAGCTGTTGTTGAAAGTTTCTAAGACCTCCATCTCTCTTGCCTTTCTTCTCAGTGACCCCATTTACCTCCGGAGAAACAGCTCTGTGCAGATTTCTCCAGGTTACGCTACTTGAACGTACAGTGCTACAGGATTCCATTTTTTCACTTATTCACTTAATAAATGCTATTTCCAAAAGCCTACAATAAAGACCAAATATGAGTATAAGAGAAACAATCTTTCTTTTTATTAGCATATTTAAATCAAAAAATGTAATATTTAAACAGTCACGCATTTCTTTCCAGCAGTGTTTCTAAAATATTATTGTTGTTTTAATATTCCGACCAATTATTCCAACTGTGTTAATGACAGTTATTGCCAGTATGCATTATAATACAAAAACTCTGGAAATTCTGCATAGTTTAAGGCAATAATTAAGGGCCAGAGGTAAGAAAGACATTTAATTATTTGTGGAACATATGCATATTTTTGGTGAAGAAGAAGAAGATACAATGCTTTCCCCCTAACGCACAGGTTGTATATTGAGCATGTACCAAGCTTGAACCAGTATTCCAGTATTTCCTAGGCAGAATGATTTATTCTTAGGGAAGCTATTTCAGTGCATGGTGCCCTTTAGCTTAAGTCGATCTGGGATAAATATCTTGTCAGTTGGGTGTCAGCCAACTGCAAGGTCTAAGGAGCTACCTAATCAGTAGTGTAATCACATAAGAGAATGTGCAAGACTTACTGGAAGTAAACTATATAATTACATTTTACAGTGTTAAATAAAAAGAGAGCCTGCGAAAGATCAATCCATGGTCGTTGCTCATGAAAGTGGCAGGTATTTCTCTTGTTAAAGTAACACATTTACTCGTCTTCTTTTTATACTTTTTATACCCCAGCCTGCACATTGTATACTTAAAGCAGAACTTTACTTAAAAATGACCCTCCTCTGGCATTCCAGGTTCTGGGCACCGCCATCTTGGACTGAAGACACAGAGCTGCATCCCCCGGCTCCGTGCGAGCTCCTATCTGCCCATTCAAATGAATCAGGGCTGTGCGGAGCCGAGGGTTGCTGCTTTGCTCTTTTCCTGTGGCAGCATTGGGAGACCAGGAGGACGACGCAGGCGCCTGGCTAAGGGTAAGGTGGCAGGTGTCATTTTTAAGTGAAGTCGTGCTTTAAAGACAGTTATCAGTCACAAAATAAAAACATGCTATACTCACCCTTTCTTCCACGCAGCCCTTTGCTCCTAGTTCAGGGCTGTAGCTCTTAAAGTGGACCAACACCCAGGATTTTGACTATCCTGGGTCTTGGTCCACTTCGGTGGGGCACCCCCGATCGGGGTGCCCCGCTGTGTGAAACCCCCCCGATCACCCAAAAAACTCACCTCTCCCCGCTCCCAGCGCCGACGGACAAGAGGTTTGACAGTCGCGGACAAGCGCCTCCTCCGCCGCCGCCTCCCGCGCGTCACTCTTGGCGCGCGCACGTCTAGAGGGGCACGAGGGAGGCGGCGGCGGCCGGCCGCCACCGACGACAAGGTAAGGGGGTTTGGGGTGTTTGGGGGGGCTTCACCCCGCGGGACCGGGCCGATCACCGGAGGGTGATCGTCCACTTTAACTGAAGGCTAGATTCAATCCCTCGTTGCCCAGACGATTACATTTCTCTTCCTGTCTCTCTGATGGGGAAACAACCCCTGCCATCGTCAGTGCGAGCTGGCACGCCCCGCCCCATTTACTGCAATGGAAACTGGCATGTAAGGTTTTCACAGGGGTTCCCAACAAGTAGTAATATTACCAATGGTGGCACTCCAGATTCTATCAGATGGTACTCAACAAGGCTGAAGGATGACCTGTGCCCCAACTTCATTTGATACCATCTATATTTCACCCAAGCCTGATTTCCTATATAATTACACATCTGTTTCAAAACTGCAAAGGTGATCAAAACTATTTATGTGTGCTTTTTGTGTGTTTAATTGATTTAAAATTGCTGTTTTGTGAGTTTTACTAGGGTTTTAGGTGATTGACAACCTACACGCATTACGGTACTTGATGTCATTGGAAAATGGAAAGTGGTACTTGATGAAAAAAGGGTGGGAGCCCCTGATCTAGAATATGGACTCATGGCACAAGCAAATTAGTAAGACACATACAACTATTGGATGAAACCAAAGCAAACCCAATCAATACACATCATACTAAATACAACCCTCATGTTAAGATCTAGGATGGTTTTGCTTCAAGGAAAATTGTGGAGAACACAATATTGCATTGCAAATCATTAAAGGGGACCTAAAGTCTGTTTTCTTAAAAGGGACTGTAAACCCAATGGCAACAATAAGGCAGCAAGCAGCTTACCTGATGCCTGTCCTGTGTGCTTCTCCACAATTTTCTGCAGTTCAGGGTCGAGGACTATGCAAGGGCTTCAATGTTTGTAATCTTTTCAGTTTAATTCCTCAAAGGCCATGCAAAAAAGTTGGCTAACAGCTCTCAGCTAAATGAACCTGGCAAGCCACAGTGGTCCCACAGATGCCTCTGTCACAGCAGAGGGTGCCCATGACTCAAAAAGCTAAGCCATAACATGCCCTTATTATACAAAGGGTGTTTACATACAATCTGAGATTTGTAAATGCTTTGAAATGGTTTATTTGACACTGTTCCAATGTGGGAGGAAGTTAGTGTGTGCCTGGGCAGGGTCTTTGGTAACACCCCTCTGCATGTCCTGCTAAGACCAATTAGGAAGATTAAACAAAAAAATAAAACTCACCTTATCCCAGTCAATCCCACAGTGGTGGGCCAGGGCACCGTAGACCTGGCTTCCAAGTCTTCAGAGTTTCCTGGGATCATGTGACAGTTTTGTAACTCACCCACCACAGCAGCAGGTCCACTGGCCTTTGTGAAAAGGTGGAAAAAATAATTAATTACCCCCAGACAGTGGCAGACAACAAAAACTGCAAAAAGCTGGTGAAAAGCCAGGTAAGTTTATTTTTAACTACTTTATCAGACATCATATTTTATTTTAGGCTATAGGGATGATTTAAGAATTCATCACACCCAGGTGACCAAATTATTACCCTCAGGGTGACAACCAGGATCTCCACATTCAAAGACTATAGACATACAGTGCAGCTCCTAATCAGCTGAATTAGTTTAGTTGTTGCCTAGGCTACCTAGATTCCTACTGACTTACTACTGCAATATACTATGTATATACTTTATAACATCTATATATTGCAAATAACTCCCACCCCATCTTCATTCTATGTGCTATTAGCTATGAGCAGAAGAATTTCTTTGTATGTATGAGCTTGGTGAAAATATTATACAGATTCTGTATAAACACTTTGCTACCATGCCATTTTGAATCTGGTTAATGAGTACTTTAAAGTAATGTCAGCACAATAATGAATGCCTTACCCTTCTAGTATTTGAACCCGGAATTGCATGATGCGCTTAACACTTGGCTGCCATACTTTTCTTAGCATTGAACCCTTCTGATTAACAACCCCTTTGTAAAAATAAAACGTAACCCATGCCCCCTCCAAAGAGCAATCCTGCACATGTAATGAAAAGACACCTTCACCCCAAGTCCTGGCTGGCCGCTGCGTGAATGGGCAGATGGGAGTATGCACACGTGGAGAGCATTTGTTTTTTATTACAGGTGCAGAATCGCTATTTAGAGGGAGCAGGGCGGAGGTTATAGGGGGTTATTTAAGAAAGGCTAGCGCCAGGTAGTGCTTCGTAGCGGCAGGTAGCATCTGGTGAACGTCGGGCGCTGTATGCAAAACCACATTTAAGAAAGCGAATCTGGTGAGCGCCTCTAACAGTGTCACGTAGCGTCACATGTATTACCAGAGGCGGCTCAGTGTATAGCGCAGTCGCACTAGGTTCAAGAGCGCCACATATTACCTTTCGCTGTGTCCCTTTCCCATACATTTCAATGGACTTTCATTTGTTTGTGTTTAAATAGCGTGTTTGGCAATTCAAATTATTTTTTTTGCTCAAATCATTGTGTGACTTCTCCTGGCTGCAAGCAAACACTTTTATAATTTTTTTTGACTTTTTATATTTTTATGCATTATTCAATTTACAGGTGTGGCACTTAAGTGTTATTTTCCCAGTGTTAAAACAATGTCATTCCATGTGTTTTTGGTTTGTTACTGGTGTATATGTATAATCACACAGCGTCTGGTGCTCTATGCTATAGCGCCCAGCTTTAAAGCGCCGACGCTGTGTGTGTGTAGTTTTTATTATGTATGGTGTTGAGTGCCAAGCTGGCGCTACCTATCACTCACTGCAACGTTATACTGTTGTTAGAACATACATCACATTCATCAATGCTGGTCAGGTTACTACAACGTCGCAACGCTAGGTTACAGTGCCCGATACCCACTTACAGCGTCTACTAGTGGTCACTCTAAGCGCCGCTATACAGACGCTCATCTGGCAATAGCTGGCACCAGTAGTGAATCAGCCTCTATGTTTTATTTTCAGAAAGGGACTGGAGTGGCCCTTTAACATGGTAATGGTCCCTTTGCCCTTCCTAAATTGTGTTTGAGTTTGTTGGGTGTGTTGTACCAGTGGACTACATGATCTGATGTGAATCACTTAATATTACTATATATATATATATATATATATATATATATATACAATCATGTTTAGGCAATCAGCAGGAATCTACAACAAACATCCATAGCATTGGTCTGATTTCGGTCAATGAATAGTTTGTGTTGTGGTGACCTCCTGGACATCATTATTGTATACACAAAAAAAAAAAGGTGGGATCATGTAATTATTGCAAACACTAAACAAAACAACAGTATTGAAACATACAAATATAAAGAATATAAAAGATGCACCAAAATGTCTTCATGAACCTGACCACATTTTTTTCTAACATGGCTATTCTTATTCTGATGCTGTTCTCCAAAGATACATCTAAAATATACACCACGCAAGCAGCAGGTTTTCAGCAATGCCCAGCCGTGACTTTTTTCTTCATTATGCAGCTTTCAGGCTAAATAAGAACCAATTAGCCAGGAAATTGGAGACCTTTTCCCAGAGCCAATTAAATGCTTTATATTTCAATGTACAGTTTTTATACTTATTTCAGAGATTCAAGGGCAGTGAGTGCTGAAGCGAACACAAAACAAATTTGCCTGCTCCGCTGCATGTGCACGAGTAATGAGTGCTGAGCAGAGGAACAGACGTACATATGGTTTAAATAATTAATTCCTCTCCAATCTGCTAAGTCAGTGTCCAGTGTCAGAGCTCCAGCTGCACCAGTACACAAAGGGGACTGCCAAGGAGATGGTGTAAAGCACTGACAATATGAGGTATTACATGGCCCTGCAGGACAATATTTTATATATATATATATATATATATATATATTACAGTTGACACTGAGGCAAAGCCAACATTACAAGCCACTTAGCAGAACGAGCACAACCCATCTTTATCATCGCTTGGTATGATCAATGACTGCAAATATTCAATATTTGCTAAAATACATCTCAATAGGACTTAATGACGCTTGACAATGCTATTTACCATACTGCAACAAACAATATAACTAAAGAGAAGAAACAGATCCCAAATAAGACATTTCCTCTGTATTGAGTTTGGTTTATATAAGCAACAGATTAATTTAATTGTGTCATAACTTTTGTCATTGAAACCTATCAAGTATTCGGATTCACCCACTTCCCTAATGTTGGCACAGTATATACCCTGCTTCTCTTGTCTTACAGATTACGTGATTCTTTACAGGCTGGACATATCTACCCTCCTGTGTTCAGAAGAATAAGAAGTGGTGAGCAGTTAGCTCATATCTGTTACTGTCCATATGACTAATGTCTTACAGTAATGGTGTGGCTTAGCAATGTCATATGCAACCACATTTGTGTATTGGTCAAGTTTTTGAGTTGCAGAAGGTGGGCAACAGCAAAAACTGCATTGAGTGCTACAAGTAGGACATTGATACAAGCTTGTATACATTAGCTTGGGAGCAGAGAGTATCCTCTGGTTCTTAGGCCCTTATTTA
Source organism: Gastrophryne carolinensis (assembly GCA_027917425.1). NCBI lineage: Eukaryota > Metazoa > Chordata > Amphibia > Anura > Microhylidae > Gastrophryne > Gastrophryne carolinensis. Next base: position 515,699,751 of record CM051234.1, on the reverse strand, counting down.
TGAAGGAATAGCGACAGGTAGCGACTGGTGAGCGACCGGTAATGACGGGCACCGCCACGAGAACGCCGGCTCCCCACCACAATCACACATTTATCAAGCCAATCCTGCTTAGCGACTGAGATAGCGCCATATAGCAACTCATTCATCATTATTCCAGCCTCAGCCCACAGCGCCAGCATCCGACCTTGAACAGCGACAGGTATGACCTCTCGCTACCTGGCGCTCTCCAATGCATTTCAATGGAACAGTCTTTAAATATTCATAATTAATTGTTATTAATGTTTTTTTTTTTTTAAATGTGAAACATTCTGTGACCACTTCTGCCATGTTAGATAATTTTTTTAAGGTAAAAAAAAAAATTTGTGCAGAATTGATAATACAGGTCTGATATTATTGTATTCATATTACTAAATTCTTTAAAATTTTTTTTTTTTTTTTTGGTTTCCAAAAATATGGTGGTTTGGGGGTTAAAAAACTACTTTTAACACATCGTCTCCAGCACTCTGGGGTTTAAACATGCATTTCACAGCGCAAGAATTTTTTGAGCGTGATTTTTTGATGAATATGGTGGGAGCTGGTCGCTCTGACCAGTCGCTATCATGCGCACCCATACATCGCGGAACCTGTCAAATAGCGACTCGTCACCCCGTATTCAACATTACTGCACACCGACTCAGTCGCTATCAACAACCGAACAATGGCCAAGCACAGCGACTACTAGCGGGCGCTGTGAAAATACTGCTACAGTCGCTCAACTGTCGCTACCTGCCGCTATTAATGAATCGGCCTTCCAGTGTTGTTGCCATTGAGTAGGTGGACATCCTAGGAATCACTTCTAAGCATGCAGCTGACTGTAATAATAATGCTTGACATGAAGGGAACATTTTTTTTCCAGTTGAATATTTGTTAGGCTTAAAAATTTATTCCACATATCTGAAAAAATCTATACACGTTCTTTTACGTTTTTGAGAAAAAAAAAGTGCTGTTTCTAATCACCATAGCTACAACAGCCTTACATTAATTTTTTAGTTAAGACTAAGTAATGATGATTTAAAATCATGTTGGAAAATCATATTAATCAGATTCTCACTGGCTCAACAGCATGACAAGTTCCCTGCGCTGCTCCCTGCAGTGTAAATAGGTGCGACTGTCTCTTGAAATAGACACCTGTATTCATAACATGCTGGTCAGAGCTTGCTAGGGGAACCGGAGTGGAGTTTTTATTTTCCATATACCATCTAATGTTTTATAGCGTGTTTTTTCGGTTACATATCGCTTGTGACAGTTACAATAATTACTCCATAGAGCTTAATAATGTACTCCTCCTGTCATCATAACTGGAGATTTTACAACTCCAACCAGATAAATGTATCTCCTAGAAAACCAAAAAGTTAAAAAAAATGCATGGAGCATAAATAAAGGCTAGTAAGTAAGTGGGGGGTTATCCAAGCTCTAGAGCCTGTATGGTCATTCTTTAGGAGATTACATTCTTGCCTATGGCTTTGAGACAAAGGCTGGCAGACAGGCAGTGGGGATGCCCCAGCCTTTGTCAGGCTCATTTAGAGGGATGGATGAGCTGCTCTTCAAAGAGTGCTGTATTTATTCTAGATACAAAAAGCAGCAATGTAAAGCTAACATAATACATGCATAATAAACAGCTTCCACCCTTCTACAATTAAAAAAAAAAAAAAAAAAAAAATATATATATATATATATATATATATATATATATATATATTACATAGAAAACCCTACATAAAGAGAGTGAGGGGAAATAGAATTTTTATTAAATAACTGTATAACTAAATAGAAAGATCGAGATATTACCAAGGAGAGAGAGTGAGATGCAGTTGAATAGACAGATGATTAAATTATGGTAAAATAAATATACTTTAGTATGATAAAGGGAGATAGATAGATAGATAGATAGATAGATAGATAGATTTTGCATCTTCAATCTATTGAGTTTAGCCAATTAATTATATTACTTTAACTTCAGATTTTCTCCATTCATGTAAAGATAACCTGTATGTAATAACAGCTGAGACCTCGAAAGATTCAGAAGAAAAAGAACAAGCATCCTACCTGGCTAAGGGTCTCCGGGAGGTGATGCTGGCTACAATGATACTCTCCCTTCTCGGAGTGGCCACGGCTTTGAAGGTGCCCATCCAGAACTTCTCGAAGAGCTGCTTTTCTCCTTGCTGGACACTGGCCATGGTGCCAGGCAGAGGGAGCAAGCTGCTCTCCAGGGGCACAGGGCTGGTGGAGCTGTCCAGAGGTGGAGGTGCTGAAGCAGTGGTTGGGGAGTGGGGGGAGCAGCTCTCTCTTCCTTCTCTCACTGTGGCTTAGCTGTTAGTTTACCATGCACAGCCCGGCTACACCGGAGTGGGCTAGCCAGGTCACCTTACCCCTCCTGTGTGTGGGGCTGTATGAGTGGCAATAAAAATGAGTGGAAGAGTCCTGGCTCTTGTTTTGTCTCCTTCCACTGTGTGACGTGCAGCCAGGGGCTGAGCCTTCCCCTCCCTACAATGCCTTTATCCACCTCCACCCCCCTCCCTTTGTATTAGAAGAACATAAAAGACAAGTGCTGCCTTCCCAGGCCTGAGCAATCTGCATGACAATGGCCCGCGGGCCGTGCGTGTGCCTGGCAGGAGGGTGCGGGGGCGTCCCAGACGTGACCCTGAACAGAAAAGCACTGGGAGGGATATTAGTCTGTTCAGGAGGCGAGAGGAACTGTGATCCCTTACTGGCTCTAATATAACGCTTCAGCTCCCCTGCAGCTTGTCTATGCCTCTTATTAAGGCTTTGCGGAACAACGTGGAAGATTGTGGAGACAAGTTAGGCTGCCCATTGCAAAAACGTTCACACATAGCCACTTTGCCATGATTGGATTCACAATGTCTGTCTATGGGCATCATCCCATGTCATCTGGTTTGCAGAGATGTAATCATGCCTCACAGATACTATCCCAGAGAGAGGGGAGTTTTTGTTACACATTTATATGTAGTATAGTGTTACTATTTTTAAAGTGTCTTTCATGTAATTTTTAAATGTGATTAAGTGTTAAAGGTCTGTTAGAGGTCTGTGGTTTAATATTAGGGTATCATTTTATCTTCAGTTGTAGTTATATGTATAGTCTATGGACATTCTAAAAACTAAACAAAACACTACTAACCACAAACCTACAGTACTAAACACCTATAGGTCTCGCCTTAAAAAAACATTAAAGAAAACCTGATATTCATTACAGCCTTACACAATCCCTTGTCCCAACAATATATAATAAATATACTTATATAAATATATGCAGGTAAATCCAGACCTGATGCATAGCTAAACTTTTCTGCACCTGGGGCAAAGATTGAGAACAGTAAACCCACCTAAATAGAGCTTAAAAGAACAGTATTGCGTAATTGTGTAATATTAAAAATCCATACACTTCGGCTAATGAGTGGGGGGGTCACTTATACACCCAAACTGAATAAAACTCCCGCCAAGCTTGTAGTTTATTCTCTCATGGTAGAAATAGAATCCAGCTGTGAGAGGTTTAGTCTATCAGGGGTGACAGAAGCGGTCACCCCTGATTTCCTCTTTCCTTCCATAAAATAAAAAAACAAGCCTGGTGGGATATTTCTTGAGGCCAGGTGTATAAGTGACCCCTTCTTCCACCATCTAGCAATTTTTTATGCTTTTTTATCATTGGCCCATTTTTCGTGATAGTGCTCCTTTAAGATGATGCCACACCCCTTAGAAGACTAGACTTCCACTTTAATTAGAGTAGCAAAACATAATAAATAGCGTACTGTAAAACACAATGTGTATAAATAACTAATTAGTTGGATACCCATCCTGGTTCAGTTGCATAAAACTTGAGATTGAGTCCTGTAGTGTGCAGAATTTGTACATCAGTGACCACGGTGTCAAATGTCTAATCTCACTCCATCAGTCACAGTTACTACTAGCAATGCCAGCTCTATTCACTACAATAGTGCCAGGGCTTCAATATTAGGATCCACCATGTTATTTAACTTAAAGCGGACCCACACCCATTAACTCGCTAATCTGGATGCCCCTCCCCCCCAAGTCTGTCTGAATGCTTTAACTAGGAGGGATCGGCTGAATGGAAGAAAAGGTGACTAGTCATTTTTTAAGCACTTCAGATAAACCAGAATCACTTTATTTTTCCTATTAGATGGAATACATTACAAAATAACACCAACATCACTATACATCCTGCATTTGACCAAACAGTACTTTCCCTAGTCAGTTCATCAGTAGGTGGCCCTACTAAGTATCAAAGCACAAGTCACTTCTAAGCATGAACTGATGAGCCATCTCATCATTGCAAAAAAATACCAATGAAATCATTACTACAGCTTTCATCTAACCTCCAAATACCACAGGACCAGCAGTAACTGCCAGATCACTACTGGATGTGCCCTGCCATGCAGCTGCCCTTCCAGCTTTGGAGCTGCTGCACTCATTGTGGCTGGCAATAGCAGCTGTGCCATGAAAGAGCTTGGTTGCTGGTGTGCACCCCAATTTGGGATGCCCCACTGTGTAAAATCTCTGGCATCTTGCAGATGAGCCATTTAGATGCACTGCAGCGCGCAGGAGACCACAAATGCAGCTGCTCCCGTTGTGCTATGCAGGAACTGTTTTCCAAATAGAGCAGTATGTCATACAATAATATACATGCAATACAACACTGATTATACACAAGCCCATGCATAGCCCATGCATGCACTGTCGGGCCAGTAGAAAGTTAAAGGGTGATCTGGGGTGTTTCATAAATCGGGACATCCCAAATTAGGATGCCACAAGAAAGTGGACTGAAACCCAGGATGACAGTTTTAAAGCAGAAGTCCAGGCTGTAGGGCAACCTGGACATATACCATGCTACAAGTCAAAGCAGTGGGAGCAATTGGAAACCCGATTGACAAACAAAGCAGCCCAACCCCTGATAGCTGGAATGTGGGTGGGTGTAATTAATATAGATCTTTTTAATGTGTTTGTGGGGGGGGGGGATCCACAAACATACGTGCAGGCAAGCCCACCCACACATAAACATGCAGGCAAGCCCCCCACACACATACATGCAGACATGCCCCCCACACACATGCATGCTGACAAGGCCCCCGACACATATGCATGCAGGAAAGCCCACCCACACACATACATGCAGGCAACCCCCAATACACATACATTCAGGCAAGACCTCCACACACATACATGCAGAAAAGCCCCCTACATACATACATACATACAGACAATTCCCCTCCACACACACATATATGCAGGCAAGCCCCCACACATACATACATACATACATGCTGACAAGCCCCCACACACATACATGCATGCAAGCCCCCCAGTGATTTGCATCCCTCATTACAGCCAGTGATGGTCATCCCTCATTACAGCAAGTGAGGAGCATCCCTCATTTCAGTCAGTGAGGGGCATCCCTCATTACAGCAAGTGAGGGGCATCCCTCATTACAGCAAGTGAGGGGCATCCCTCTATTACAGCCAGCGAGGGGCATGCTTCATTTACAGCCAGTGAGGGGCATCCCAAATCACAGCACTTTTGGGGCATCCCAAATTACAGCCAGTGAGGGGCATCCCAAATTGTAGCCAGTGGGGGGCATCCCAAATTACTGCCAGTGAGGGGCATTCTGGATGACAGCAATTGAGGGGCATCCCGAATTACAGCAAGTGAGGGGCATCCAGAATTACAGCCAGTGATGTGCATCCTGAATTACAGCTGGTGAGAGGCATCCAGAATTACAGCAAGTGAGGGGCATCCAGAATTACAGCCAGTGATGTGCATCCTGAATTACAGCTGGTGAGAGGCATCCAGAATTACAGCAAGTGAGGGGCATCCAGAATTACAGCCAGTGATGTGCATCCTGAATTACAGCTGGTGAGAGGCATCCAGAATTACAGCAAGTGAGGGGCATCCAGAATTACAGCCAGTGAGGTGCATCCCTCCACCTCCCTCCCCAGCAGTGATATCCTGTAAGTGTAATGTTGAAACGCAGACCAGCATCGGTTAAATACAGCGCCAATCTTAACCTTAACCAATCTTAACCTAAAAGACAGAAGTACAAAGTGGCGCTCACTAGCAATGGTATAATCGGCAGTCTGATCCAATAGGCGCTGACACAGACCGGCTAATACTAAACAATCAAAGCTAATTAGTTAATATTATGTTCTGTAACTTCCAGCACCATTCTGTCCAAATAGCAGCACCAATTAAGAAAGAGATGCCAGTGCTCAAAAAAGGGTGCTATGCCAGCAAAATGATGCAAAATGACACACTTCTTAAAAAGTGCTCATAAAAGCAGACGGGGAAAACTGATGAAATGATAGAAAAACCTGAAGGTCAAGCAATAACTATTATGGGCAGGGGTGTAACTTGAGGGGGTGGTGGGGGTACCATTTGGGGGTATCATTTAGAAAAAGTAAGCACCATGTGTCTCTACTTTTTCAGTCTTTAGTTGTCTAGCTGCATCCAATTTAAATCCAAGTTAAAATACAGAAAAAGGTGGGTGGTGCTCATAGACAATACAGTGCCGCCAGTAGCGTCAGGCGAACGCTGGGCTAAGTAAACAATATATATCAAAGTAAATATGGCGACTGCCTCTGACAGCGTCATGTAGTGTCGAATGTATTACTAGCGCAGCTCAGTGTAAAACGACTGCGCTGTATATTCAGCAGCGCCATGTAGCGTTATCCCATACATTTCAACTGTGTTTTTTTCGCTTGTTTATAAATAGTGTTAATTTAATTTGTTTCTCAATTTTAGGATCCAATCATTGCATTATCTCTCCTGCCCAGCAACCATTTATGCAGAATTGTATGTTCATATCTGCCATTTAAGTGTCATTGTTACAGTGTTAAAACACTGTCATTCCATTTGTTTTCGCTCTGGCACTGGTGTATATGTGTTGAGAAACAGACTTTTTTGATATAGCGCCAGGCGCTCGATGCTAGAGCGCCAACGCTGGTTTTGTGTTTGATCTTCATAAATATGGGCTTCAGTGCGGAGCATCAGACACACTTAACTGGCACTACCTATTGTTCGCTGCAGCTTTGTCCTCTTGTTATATGTAGCATCGTCTTGGGCTGTTTTTCCTCGGGGTGCTACATATGCATTGATTTAGGGAGAGTGCTTCTATTGTGCACTCCAGACATCACATTTATCAATGCAAAACAGGATACTACAGCGCCACTTCTCTGCCCGCTACGCTAGGTTATAGCACCAGACACCCGCTTGCAGTGTCCACTAGCAGACGCTCTAAGCGCCGCTACATAGACGCTCACGTTGCAATACGTGGCACTAGTCTTAAATCAGCCTCCACATGTTTTTTTACTATGACAGAAACATAGCACCAGCACCCCCTGCAGGTGGCTGCTGTATGCACAGGTGTAGGGTTGGCTCATGGGGATACAGACTTGGGCCCTTATTTAACAAGGGATAGCGACAGGTAGCGCCTGGTGAGCGACCGGTAATGACGGGCACCGCCACGAGAACGCCGGCTCCCCACCACAATCACACATTTATCAAGCCGATCCTGCTTACCGACTGAGATAGCGCCAGATAGCCACTCATTCATCATTATTCCAGCCTCAGCCCACAGCGCCAGCGTCCGACCTTGAACAGCGACAGGTATGACCTCTCGTTACCTGGCGCTCTCCAATGCATTTCAATGGAGCAATCTTTAAATATTCATAATTAATTCATATTAATGTTTTTTTTTTGTTTTTTTTTAAATGTGAAAAATTCTGTGACCACTTCTGCCATGTTACATTTTTTTTTTAAGGTTAAAAAAAAAAATAAAAAACTTTGTGCAGAACTGATATTACAGGTCTGATATTAATGTATTCATATTACAAAATGTTTGTAAAAACTTGTTTTTTTTGGTTTCCAAAAATATGGTTGTTTGGGGGTTAAAAAACTACTTTTAACCCATCGCCGCCAGCGCTCTGGGGTTTAAACATGCATTTCACAGCGCGAGAATTTTTGGAGCGTGATTTGTTAATGAATATGGTGGGAGCCGGTCGCTATGGCCAGTCGTTATCATGCGCTCCTATACAGCGTGGAACCTGTCAAATAGCGACTCCTCACCCAATATTCAACATTACTGCACACCGACTCAGTCGCTGTCAACAACCGAACAACGGCCAAGCACAGCGACTACTAGCGGGCGCTGTGAAAATACTGCTACAGTCGCTCAACTGTCGCTACCTGCCGCTATTAATGAATCGGCCTCCCCGTAACAGAGGGCTTTTTCGTATATTCCAGGTATAGAACTGCTTTAATGTCACATTGGATCTACCACATACCTGGGGAAAAAAGGGCAAAACAGTGTAAATCTGCTTTAATTTGACACTTAAAAGCAAACCTACTTTCAAAAATGACTCTTTTACTAACTACTAAATAAAAATGTCTCTTTTACTAATCATCCTTGGGGCATCTGATGCCTCTACTGTTTAAGATTCTTAGTAAGCCAACATCAGCATGCAGCTCTTTATAATTTCGGAAGGGAAATAGCTGCACATGCCAGTGAAAAGTCTCCTATTAGAGGAGGTGCCACTGCTGAATATGTGTGTACTTATTTCCTGGTCCCCATTAAATGAAGCTCTGCTAGTAAAAGTTGAGGATCCCTCTAATGACTGATGACATGAGTGGGTATGTTAGGTTAGGTAGGTTTAGCGTCCTTGTGAACCAGGACATTCTCTTGTACAAGTTCTGAGGGGGGATGTAAGTCCACTTGAATTCCACCCCCCCACCAGTTTGGCCTCTAAAAGTTACCTGGTCCTGTCTGCTAGCCTGAATCCATTGCTGAAGTAGGACAGCTGCCTCTGTAATTGGGTGATAAGACTGTTACTCATGATCTTCAGTAGCCTGGCAGACCAGATAAATGTGCTAGATGTCCTGGAGCAAGTATTAGTATCAGGGATTCACAACATCCTGATTTGGAAAAGTATGTTTTACAATAATCCTGGGGGATTTCACACAGCAGGATGTCCCAAATTAACATGCCCCAGGGAGAGGGAATTGGCCAGCCCTGGAACCTTTTAGACGCCCAACCAACCGAAGTGGGTTTTAATCTGCTTTAACTATTATCCTTAATGAAATGTTATAACCAAGGCCGGATTATGAGGGGGCAAGGGGCGCGAGCCCCAGGGCCTCCACCACTTGCCCTGCAAAAAGGGCCTCCACCAACTTTTGGGTTATGGTCTGGTCCAAGAGGGTTTTCAGTCTTTGGACTGACGGTCCGCGGGGCCAGCAACAAAGCTATCGGCAGCAGTGGGGGCCCCCGCGCCCATTGCAAACCTACAGCCAAAGCCACCACAGGGCAGGACGGAGAGTCTAGAGCAGCTAAGCCAGCGCCAGAAACACTACAGTGATGGGTGCGTGCAGAGCTGTCAATTGGCGGCCGCTCACTGCACGTAAGCCATTAAGCACAGCTGCTGACAGCTCAAACTGTTTTCTGCTAGACCAGCTTGGTGACTAATCTACCCCCCGCCCAAAATGGCAAAGCAGTCGATCTGATGTTGAAGTAAGTAGGCGGGTGCCAGACAACCCCCGATCTGTTACTTGGCTGGACTATTATTTTAAAGGGAATAAAAATACTGTATTTGGGGCCTCCACCAGATTTTGTGCCCAGGGGCCTCCACCACACTTAATTCGACCCTGGTTATAACCATTATAGGGTTAGTCATTAAACTATTGAGTCCTTATAAACCACTAAGCCTTGGAAACATAGATCAAGGTGAGTATATGGGGACTCTCTTACTGCTAGGGAATTCTCTTAAGGAGGGCCAACTCCTTTCAGTGTTTTTATTCACTGTAATAGGATTTTTTCCTGCATAAATTAGTGTTTTAATATAAAGAGCTTTCTGCACTTATGAAACTGGCATATTCAGGGTACTCTTTCCCTCTCCAACATACATAAGAAAACATGTTCCTTTAAATCACATATGCTCAACATGTGGCTCAACTGCCATGTTAAGGTAAGTAGGGCTCAGTAAGGGTAAGAGGGTAAGAGTTATATAGGAGGAGCCCATTGAGGTGACAACGGTGATTGAAGGACCTAGGTGACATTGATAGTGCAACACCACCCCTGGGTGAAATCTTTGGCACCAGATAAAAATTTTTGCTATATTTAATTGTATGTTTAGCATTGGTAGGCATTTAGATGGGTTGAGTATTGGGAATGCAGTTAAGATTTGGGATTGTTTGGGGGATGGGACCCATATATTGGTAAGGCAATCAGTATATGTATTGCTAGTGGGGATGAGCGAATCGATACGGACGAACCCGGATTCGATCCAAATTTCATGAAAAATTCGATTCGGATCGAATCCGAATTTCCCCGTGCTTCGATTGCTCGAAGTTTTCCTTTAACATCCATTCATTTACCCCGCTCCATTGCATACTGGGGCAGTCACATGCAGCCTATCAGCAGCCAGCAAGCCCGGTGACGTCACAGCGCTATTTAAGGCGGTGGACATCTTGCTTTTCCTCATTTCTCTACTGCATTCGTGAGAGACAGGACGCTGCTGTAGTCAGGGAGAGACAGAGAGCCAGGGACAGGCAGGAGACAGGCAGGAGACAGGCAGGAGACAGGCAGGAAGTCAGCGAGAAGCAGGGAAAGTTAGGAAAAATCTGAGGCAGTCACAGGGAGATTTTTTTTTTTTTTTATCCAGCCTGAGTGTTACTGGCTGGCTGACTGGCTTTGTTAGCGTTTTCAGGCTGCTTATACACTTACTGTGCATATATACTGAACTGATCTCAAGTCTGCTGTGAGGCATCCCATTCTGTGACTACACCAGCCTCTATTTACTATAACCCTTTGCACTTATTCTAAAAGTAATTTGGCCTGATAAAGACACTTTTGCTGTGCATAGTACTACTGCTCCCAGGTGCTCTCCGGTTGGGGCATCCCATTCTGTGACTACACCAGCCTCTATTTACTATAACCCTTTGCACTTATTCTAAAAGTAATTTGGCCTGATAAAGACACTTTTGCTGTGCATAGTACTGCTCCCAGGTGCACTCCGTTTGGGGCATCCCATTCTGTGACTACACCAGCCTCTATTTACTATAACCCTTTGCACTTATTCTAAAAGTAATTTGGCCTGATAAAGACACTTTTGCTGTGCATAGTACTGCTCCCAGGTGCACTCTGGTTGGGGCATCCCATTCTGTGACTACACCAGCCTCTATTTACTATAACCCTTTGCACTTATTCTAAAAGTAATTTGGCTTGACAAAGACACTTTTCCTGTGCATAGTACTGCTCCCAGGTGCACTCTGGTTGGGGCATCCCATTCTGTGACTACACCAGCCTCTATTTACTATAACCCTTTGCACTTATTCTAAAAGTAATTTGGCCTGATAAAGACACTTTTGCTGTGCATAGTACTGCTCCCAGGTGCACTCTGGTTGGGGCATCCCATTCTGTGACTACACCAGCCTCTATTTACTATAACCCTTTGCACTTATTCTAAAAGTAATTTGGCCTGATAAAGACACTTTTGCTGTGCATAGTACTGCTCCCAGGTGCACTCTGGTTGGGGCATCCCATTCTGTGACGACATCAGCCTCTATTTACTATAACCCTTTGCACTTATTCTAAAAGTAATTTGGCCTGATAAAGACACTTTTGCTGTGCATAGTACTGCTCCCAGGTGCACTCTGTTTGGGGCATCCCATTCTGTGACTACACCAGCTTCTATTTACTATAACCCTTTGCACTTATTCTAAAAGTAATTTGGCCTGATAAAGACACTTTTGCTGTGCATAGTACTGCTCCCAGGTGCACTCTGGTTGGGGCATCCCATTCTGTGACTACACCAGCCTCTATTTACTATAACCCTTTGCACTTATTCTAAAAGTAATTTGGCCTGACAAAGACACTTTTGCTGTGCATAGTACTACTGCTCCCAGGTGCTCTCCGGTTGGGGCATCCCATTCTGTGACTACACAGCCTCTATTTACTATAACCCTTTGCACTTATTCTAAAAGTAATTTGGCCTGATAAAGACACTTTTGCTGTGCATAGTACTGCTCCACTATAACCCTTTGCACTTATTCTAAAAGTAATTTGGCCTGATAAAGACACTTTTGCTGTGCATAGTACTGCTCCCAGGTGCACTCTGGTTGGGGCATCCCATTCTGTGACTACACCAGCCTCTATTTACTATAACCCTTTGCACTTATTCTAAAAGTAATTTGGCCTGATAAAGACACTTTTGGTGTGCATAGTACTGCTCCCAGGTGCACTCTGGTTGGGGCATCCCATTCTGTGACTACGCCAGCCTCTATTTACTATAACCCTTTGCACTTATTCTAAAAGTAATTTGGCCTGATAAAGACACTTTTGCTGTGCATAGTACTGCTCCCAGGTGCACTCTGGTTGGGGCATCCCATTCTGTGACTACACCAGCCTCTATTCCCTATAACCCTTTGCACTTATTCTAAAAGTAATTTGGCCTGACAAAGACACTTTTGCTGTGCATAGTACTACTGCTCCCAGGTGCTCTCCGGTTGGGGCATCCCATTCTGTGACTACACCAGCCTCTATTTACTATAACCCTTTGCACTTATTCTAAAAGTTATTTGGCCTGATAAAGACACTTTTGCTGTGCATAGTACTGCTCTACTATAACCCTTTGCACTTATTCTAAAAGTAATTTGGCCTGATAAAGACACTTTTGCTGTGCATAGTACTGCTCCCAGGTGCACTCTGGTTGGGGCATCCCATTCTGTGACTACACCAGCCTCTATTTACTATAACCCTTTGCACTTATTCTAAAAGTAATTTGGCCTGTTAAAGACACTTTTGCTGTGCCTAGTACTGCTCCCAGGTGCACTCTGGTTGGGGCATCCCATTCTGTGACTACACCAGTCTCTATTTACTATAACCCTTTGCACTTATTCTAAAAGTAATTTGGCCTGATAAAGACACTTTTGCTGTGCATAGTACTGCTCCCAGGTGCACTCTGGTTGGGGCATCCCATTCTGTGACTACACCAGCCTCTATTTACTATAACCCTTTGCACTTATTCTAAAAGTAATTTGGCCTGATAAAGACACTTTTGCTGTGCATAGTACTGCTCTCAGGTGCACTCTGGTTGGGGCATCCCATTCTGTGACTACACCAGCCTCTATTTACTATAACCCTTTGCACTTATTCTAAAAGTAATTTGGCCTGATAAAGACACTTTTGCTGTGCATAGTACTGCTCCCAGGTGCACTCTGGTTGGGGCATCCCATTCTGTGACTACACCAGCCTCTATTTACTATAACCCTTTGCACTTATTCTAAGAGTAATTTGGCCTGATAAAGACACTTTTGCTGTGCATAGTACTGCTCCCAGGTGCACTCTGGTTGGGGCATCCCATTCTGTGACTACACCAGCCTCTATTTACTATAACCCTTTGCACTTATTCTAAAAGTAATTTGGCCTGATAAAGACACTTTTGCTGTGCATAGTACTGCTCCCAGGTGCACTCTGGTTGGGGCATCCCATTCTGTGACTACACCAGCCTCTATTTACTATAACCCTTTGCACTTATTCTAAAAGTAATTTGGCCTGATAAAGACACTTTTGCTGTGCATAGTACTGCTCCCAGGTGCACTCTGGTTGGGGCATCCCATTCTGTGACTACACCAGCCTCTATTTACTATAACCCTTTGCACTTATTCTAAAAGTAATTTGGCCTGATATAGACACTTTTGCTGTGCATAGTAGTACTGCTCCCAGGTGCTCTGCTGTTGGGGCATCCCATTCTGTAACATACCATACCCCTCTTTATTTACACTAAGCAGCTCTCTTATTTACACTAAGCAGGCCTGTTGGGGGCTGAGTGTTACTGCTCAATTTTGGTGTGCATTATATTCTGTTTCATATAGACCCACTGCTGCCTGGGGGTTCTTAAAATATCACCTACTACCACGCCAGTTAGACTATGTCGGGCAGACAAGTGCCTGGAAGTGAAAAGAGGAGTGGCAGAGGCCAAGATTCCGCAGGCAGAGGTCACAGCAGACTGGGGGCCAGTAGCAGCAGGAGTCACGCTGAGAGACCTAATCTGCCAGTATCTGCTAGCGGTCGGGTCTCCACCAGTAACGCATCTGCCGTGGTAGATTGGTTAACGCGCTCATCAACAACATCATCACAACTTACGTCTGAGACCCCCAGTCTAGGGTCGGTAGGTTCCTCTGACACAACCCTGAGTTGGCATGCCCCGAGAGCAGTCCCTGTCCTCCCATTGCCTCTGTCCTACGCCGTTCCCTCCCCCAGCGACGTATCCTATGCTTTGGGTTCAGCTCCACTCTTTAGTGAGGAGGACGATCAGATAGAGGACAGTCAGCAGCTACTGCCCAGCCAAGAAATGGAGGTGGCTTCTTTAGCTAGGCAGACAAATAGTGATGTGGACAGTGTCGTGGGTGCTGTGAGCGCTCCAGCTCCTGCGCCATACACTGTTGACGAATCCACGAACATCAGTGACGTACAGCCACAACTTGGTGATAATGATGATGACGATGAAGCCAATCGCACTTGGGAGCCGGGTGATGAAGGGGCTTCATCGTCATCATCAGGAGAAGAGGGGCGCAGGTTGCCCCGGAGTCAGCAGCTCAGGCAGCAAGGTGTTAGCAGCATGGTTGGCAGGCAGCATGGCGGCGCAATTGTAAAGCCTGGAGCCAAATGGGGCCAGGGCCGGGGTAGAGTACCTGCTGCGCGGCAGGCTACCTTATCGGGAGGTAGTGGGGCAGGGGTTCCTGGAGTTGGCGACAATAGCAGCGAATCAGTGAGGCCTGTTGGTGGGAAAAGTAGCTACTCGGCAGTGTGGCAGTTTTTCCTGAAGCATCCGCAGGAGGGTAACATGGCCACATGCAAGATATGTAGGCAGAATGTGAAGCCGTTCCCTCCCCGCCGTTCCCTCCCCCAGCGACGTATCCTATGCTTTGGGTTCAGCTCCACTCTTTAGTGAGGAGGACGATCAGATAGAGGACAGTCAGCAGCTACTGCCCAGCCAAGAAATGGAGGTGGCTTCTTTAGCTAGGCAGACAAATAGTGATGTGGACAGTGTCGTGGGTGCTGCGAGCGTTCCAGCTCCTGCGCCATACACTGTTGACGAATCCACGAACATCAGTGACGTACAGCCACAACTTGTTGATAATGATGATGACGATGAAGCCAATCGCACTTGGGAGCCGGGTGATGAAGGGGCTTCATCGTCATCATCAGGAGAAGAGGGGCGCAGGTTGCCCCGGAGTCAGCAGCTCAGGCAGCAAGGTGTTAGCAGCATGGTTGGCAGGCAGCATGGGGGCACAATTGTAAAGCCTGGAGCCAAACGGGGCCAGGGCCGGGGTAGAGCACCTGCTGCGCGGCAGGCTACCTTATCGGGAGGTAGTGGGGCAGGGGTTCCTGGAGTTGGCGACAATAGCAGCGAATCAGTGAGGCCTGTTGGTGGGAAAAGTAGCTACTCGGCAGTGTGGCAGTTTTTCCTGAAGCATCCGCAGGAGGGTAACATGGCCACATGCAAGATATGTAGGCAGAAGGTGAAGCGTGGCCAGGGTCCAAATGTTGGCACCACGGCCCTGCGTCAACATATGCAGCGTCACCATAAAGCGGCCTGGGAGAACCTAGGCTCCGGAGAGGTGGGCCAGACTGCTTCCTCACCGAGTGGCACGCCGCTCCCAATTTCTGCCAGGAAAGGCTCCAGCACCTCAGCCGAAGGCAGCTGTGCGTCATACCCATCCTCCTCCTCCTCCAAGTCATGCATCCTGCCAGCAATCCATCAGCGAAGCCATGTCCAAGAGACAGCAGTATGCGCCCACTCATCCTACGGCGCAGAAGCTGAATGTGCTCCTGTCCAAGTTGCTGGTGCTGCAGTCGCTCCCTTTTCAGGTGGTGGACTCTGCACCTTTCAGAGAACTGATGGCTTGTGCCGAGCCGAGGTGGAGAGTCCCAAGCCGTCATTTCTTTGCCAAGAAGGCAGTACCAGCGCTGCACACTTTTGTTGAACAGAAGGTGGGCCAGTCCTTGAGCCTGTCGGTGTGTAGCAAAGTGCATGGCAGCGCCGACGTCTGGAGCTCTAACTACGGTCAGGGACAGTACATGCCGTTTACGGCCCACTGGGTGAATGTGGTCCCTTTGCAGCAGCAGCAGCAACTTGGACAGGTCACGCCGCTTCGGCCTCCGCGCTCCCTGCCCGTTGGGCCTGTGACACTGTGCGACTCGGCCTCCTCATCCTCCGCCATCTCCTCACCCTCCACTGTAGGCTCAAGTCTCAGTGCCCCTCCAGTCTACCATGTGTGCAGGGCACGGAGGTGTCACGCAGTGCTTCACGTGGTTTGTCTTGGTGAACGCACACAGGGGAGGAACTGCTTAAATTTATTCATGAGGAAATCTAAACATGGCTTACTCCAAGAAAACTTAAAATGGGAATCATGGTTACCGACAATGGGAAGAACATTTTGTTTGCGCTGCGCCAAGGAAGCCTGACCCATGCCCCCTGCATGGCTCACGTCTTCAATCTGGTTGTCAAGCGGTTTCTGAAGTGTTCCCCCCATCTGCAAGACATCCTAACAACTTTAAGGAAACTTTGC
Source organism: Gastrophryne carolinensis (assembly GCA_027917425.1). NCBI lineage: Eukaryota > Metazoa > Chordata > Amphibia > Anura > Microhylidae > Gastrophryne > Gastrophryne carolinensis. The sequence goes on along the minus strand of CM051234.1, from coordinate 515,683,122 downwards.
ATGCACTTCAGCCACTCATACACCGCCAAACACACCCTTCTTGAGCTACAGCGTCAGAACGGTATCCCCCAACATAGTCTGATTTGTGATGTTTCCACCCATTGCAATTCCACCCTTCACATGTTGGACCGATTATATGAACAGAGAAAAGCCATCACGGATTTCCTGATGATCCAAGCAGATAGGGGGACTCCCCTGTGTAACTTCAATGTCAACCAGTGGCAGCTCATACGTGACACCTGCCGTTTGCTCAGGCCCTTTGAGGAAGCCACTTTATTTGTCAGTCGGCAGGATTACAGGATGAACGACGTGATTCCACTGCTTCATGTACTACAGCACATGTTGGAAACCATGGCTGGTCAGGGCACTGGAGACATGGCGTTTACATCTTACGGCCACATGAACCCCGTTGGAGCTGAACTGGAGGAGGAGGAGGAAGAGGAGGAGGAGTTGCCCAGCGAAACACAGTTTAGGCTTGGCGAAATGGCTGATTTATCTAGTCAGCGGACAGGAGAGGAGGAGCAGGAGCAGCCAGAGGGGCTAGAGGTTTTTGAGGAAGGCGAGACAGAGGACCCGGGCACACCGTGGCAGTATGCAGTGGAGATGGAGACAGGTAGTCCATCCGAGTCACTTGCGTAAATGGCAGGAAACATGCTCACGTGCTTGCGTAGTGACCCCAGAATTGTTTCCATCTGTCGGCGGGATGACTTCTGGCTGTCCACCTTATTGGACCCTCGCTTCCGGCACAAAATGGGGGCATTTTTTAAACCCACCGAGAGGGAGGACAAACTGAACTACTACAAAGACATTCTACGTAGGCAGTTGGCCGATGCCTATCTGCGCCATGGTCCATACTCTCGCAGGTCTGACTCGAGGGGACCTCTGCGCTCACCTTCCACTGTCATGGCTGCTGGGGGGGTTGGCAGGAGCAGCAGCAGCAGCTCCATCAGCAGCAGCCTCAGTCTTCAGTCGCTAATGAGTAGCTTTCTACACCCGCATAGTGAGGCTACTCATGAGCAGCAGGAAGACCTGGAGCAGGACCTGAACCAGCAGGTCATGTCATACTTTGACATGACCATGCCAACACACCTTGAGGATCCGCTGGACTTCTGGGCAGCCAAACTTGATTTGTGGCCGCAACTAGCAGAGTTTGCCCTGGAAAAGCTGTCCTGCCCGGCAAGTAGCGTGCCATCTGAGCGGGTGTTTAGTGAGGCGGGGGCCATAGTTACGGCGAGAAGAACTCGTCTGTCAACTAAAAATGTGGAGAGACTCACCTTTGTCAAAATGAATCAGGGATGGATCAGCCAGGATTTCCACCCACCAATGGCTGATGAATGCGACTAGATTCAGCATGGTGCCACGTTTTACACTTTCCAAATGGTGCAAAACATATTTATGTCTTTAGGCCAATTTTTGGGCTCCTGCTGATGCCAACTCCAGGGTGTAATTCATCCAATTTTTGGGCTCCTGAAGCCAACCCCAGTGTCTCTTTAAAGTAATGTTTGGGCTCCTGCTGCTGCTGCTGCTGCCAACTCCAGGGTGTGATTCATCCAATTTTTGGGCTCCTGAAGCCAACCCCAGTGTCTCTTTAAAGTAATGTTTGGGCTCCTGCTGCTGCTGCCAACTCCAGGGTGTGATTCATCCAATTTTTGGGCTCCTGAAGCCAACCCCAGTGTCTCTTTAAAGTAATGTTTGGGCTCCTGCTGCTGCTGCTGCTGCTGCCAACTCCAGGGTGTGATTCATCCAATTTTTGGGCTCCTGAAGCCAACCCCAGTGTCTCTTTAAAGTAATGTTTGGGCTCCTGCTGCTGCTGCCAACTCCAGGGTGTGATTCATCCAATTTTTGGGCTCCTGAAGCCAACCCCAGTGTCTCCTTAAAGTAATGTTTGGGCTCCTGCTGCTGCTGCTGCCAACTCCAGGGTGTGATTCATCCAATTTTGGGGCTCCTGAAGCCAACCCCAGTGTCTCTTTAAAGTAATGTTTGGGCTCCTGCTGCTGCTGCTGCCAACTCCAGGGTGTGATTCATCCAATTTTTGGGCTCCTGAAGCCAAATCCAGTGTCTCTTTAAAGTAATATTTGGGCTCCTGCTGCCAACTCCAGGGTGTGATTCATCCAATTTTTGGGCTCCTGAAGCCAACCCCAGTGTCTCTTTAAAGTAATGTTTGGGCTCCTGCTGCTGCTGCCAACTCCAGGGTGTGATTCATCCAATTTTTGGGCTCCTGAAGCCAACCCCAGTGTCTCTTTAAAGTAATGTTTGGGCTCCTTCTGCTGCTGCTGCTGCTGCTGCCACCTCCAGGGTGTGATTCATCCAATTTTTGGGCTTCTGAAGCCAACCCCAGTGTCTCTTTAAAGTAATGTTTGGGCTCCTGCTGCTGCTGCCAACTCCAGGGTGTGATTCATCCAATTTTTGGGCTCCTGAAGCCAACCCCAGTATCTCTTTAAAGTAATGTTTGGGCTCATGCTGCTGCTGCCAACTCCAGGGTGTGATTCATCCAATTTTTGGGCTCCTGAAGCCATCCCCAGTGTCTCTTTAAAGTAATGTTTGGGCTCCTGCTGCTGCTGCTGCTGCCAACTCCAGGGTGTGAATCATCTAATTTTTTGGGCTCCTGAAGCCAACTCCAGTGTCTCTTTAAAGTAATGTTTGGGCTCCTGCTGCTGCCAACTCCAGGGTGTGATTCATCCAATTTTTGGGCTCCTGAAGCCAACTCCAGTGTCTCTTTAAAGTAATGTTTGGGCTCCTGCTGCTGCTGCTGCCAACTCCAGGGTGTGATTCATCCAACTTTTGGGCTCCTGAAGCCAACCCCAGTGTCTCTTTAAAGTAATGTTTGGGCTCCTGCTACTGCTGCTGCTGCCAACTCCAGGGTGTGATTCATCCAATTTTGGGCTCCTGCTGCCAAATCCAGTGTCTCTTTAAAGTAATATTTGGGCTCCTGCTGCTGCTGCTTGCAACTTCAGGGTGTGATTCATCCAATCTTTGGGCTCCTGCAGCCAACTCCAGTGTCTCTTTTAAACTATGTTTGGGCTCCTGCTGCTGCTGCTGCTGCTTGAAACTCCAGGGTGTGTCAGTCAATTTTTGGGCTCCTGCTGCTGCCAACTCCAGTGTCTCTTTCAGCCAATGTTTGGGCTCCTGCTGCTGCTTGCAACTCCAGGGTGTGATTCATCCAATTTTTGGGCTCCTGCTGCTGCCAACTCCAGTGTCTCTTTAAAGCAATGTTTGGGCTCCTGCCCCTCATAGTGATGCCACTTCAATTCTATGCAATTGTGCCGCTCTGCGATTCTATTAGCGATGCCTCTGATCTGCATGTGATATTTATTTACAGTATTATTTAACTAACCCAGCACGCATCCTATGCGTGTTACAGCAAGGCAGAATGGTTTACAACCCTATTGAGGCTCTAGGAGGCTCAGAAATAGCCGTTTTTAATAGCGATTCGTCGCGAAGAAATTCGGGTCGAAACGATTTTTGTCGGAAAATTCGGCGAATCAGTCGAATCCAATTTTTCAAAAGTTCGCTCATCTCTAAATGCTAGCATGTGGGGATTGTTACATATAAATGTGGTCATAGAGTGGTGTGGTGGAAGGACTTATCTATGGAGTTTGTGGAGATAGTGGGGATTATGATTGGTGTAGAAAATCTTTGTTATACTATTTAAAATGAAAAATGTAAAATTCTGAAACTATTCATTGTGTCCCATGACCAGTTTTATATGGCCTGCGCTCCTCAAAAGGTTGAGCACCTCTGCTTTAAATCATGAGTATTCAGAATCACCAGTACACAGCTTCATGACTTTTCACCCTGGCCATCGCCAATATGTTAGTTCTGGCTTAATTAGAAGATTTTTTAAAATCTATCTATTATTATGGAACAGCATGATTGTATATAATGTTCATTTGGGGGCTTGCTCCCTTGTGAATGGAGGCTGGTGAATGCCCAGAAACCAGCAGGGTGCATGCTCTTAGCCTGGTTAAATAGGGCAGGAGGCCAGCTGCTGTTCCAGAGTCAGGGCTGTGGAGGGAGGAGACCCAGGTTGCACTGCTTTGGGGCTGGACAGGTTGATGCTTACTTTAATGAAGTTGGTGCACAAGCAAACAAATAAATAAATAAATAAGACCTTGCTAGCTTTTAAGTAAGGCAGTACACCAACTTCTGTTCCGGTGTCAGGGCTGTGGAGGAACAAGTGTGTCAAATTCCTGGGTTTTGTTCCACTTTAAGGAAGTTGGTACACAAACTAATAAATTAAACCATGCTAACTAGGGGAACTTTAACAGACAAACACCAATACAAGGGGCGCTGAACCCCCTAGCGTTATAAAACAAGAAATGCACAAAACATATTTAAACCACACAAAAACGCATTTAAAAAAATGCTAGGGCAAGGAAAATCGTTGTGCATCATATATATAACATATTCTCTGCATCACTGCAAATAGTAAGCAGCCCGAAAATCAAGCAACATCCATAGAGGTGGCAAAAGTATGTAATTGCAATAAATATAAAATGCTAAGTACTTACCGTACTCCTTATATGCAATACAATTAATACTATAAATTGTCATGTGCAAAAATAGAACCTAGGATTTATTCCAAGGTAAATATCAAACTAACAAGGCAGTGGCATCCCATAACCCCCCCCCCCCATGCATTCCTGTACCCATTGACTAGCTGGGTAGCACATGGGGGCTTAGCAGGGATTTCATGTGTTGGGCAAAGGCTGGTAAAATCCTGGGCTGACTTTTGGCTCCAACGTGCCACTGGGTGTGAGGTTAGGTCATATAGAATTATTATTGCTGGCATTTGGGTTTTAATAAAAGGTCAAGCAACTAATATGCAACCCAGTTTGGTAAAGCTAATATAGCAAACATGATGGATTTAATAAAATGAAATCACAGCAAGTGCCAGAAGGTCACACTCAGCAGATTTTTTTTAAATTAAATATACCTTCCAACAGATTATGTGATTATGATTGTGCTAACAGGTCTAGGGAAGAATAGGTAAAAAAAAATCTAGAGCTAATTAAAAATAAAGGTTTAGATAATAGTTTTTAACAGATTAACACCTTGCAAATTATTTTATTTTTTCTTATCAGATCAAATACAGGGAAGATTATAGCGCACATGTGTGGCACTAACTGCCTATCAATCGATTCTTAAAAACTGTTAAAGTCAGATGCAAATCTCTTTGATATGTAACTTTTTGTACGTACAAGTGAAAGGAATGTCATAGATACATTTTCTGTATGTGAGTGAATTCTGTAAACCAGTTCTGGAAATTTTAAGTCACAGTATATTTTTGTTTCTAAACAGAAGAAGCCTTCTATTTGTCCTGATTTATCAAGTACTCCTGCCAGACAATGCCAAATCAGTGCAAATAAGAGTAATGCAAAATATAATTTATAATTATTTCAGCATGTTGCTGAACTGCTACTGTTTTAATAAATGAATTTATTGCAGTGAAGCAACATTGGCAAGTGTAAAAAAAATGACAAACTATGTTTTTCACTACTCATTCTAACCAATGTCGCATTGTCTGGCAGAAGTGCTTGATAAATCAGGCCCATTGTTATGCTAGTGTGTGGGCTTGTGGTCAATTGACTACCAGCCTAAATGAAGTGCTGTTAAACCCAATAAGGGCTCAATTGCTGTCATGATGCAACTCCCTAGGGATCTCCTGTCTTGCATGTCCGAGCAATGGTTTCATGCCTGATGATGAACCAATCACTGGAATACTTTTCCAGTTTTAAAACACATAAATGGTAATGTTGTGGCTATCTGTAGTAAGAGAAGCATGCACCAAATTGTTTTTCATGATGATACAAAATAGTCGACTTACCAGATTTTCTGGTTATCTGGATCTAAAAGGTAGCCTCATACGGCTATAATTTCACCTCCATGTTTGACAGATATCGGGTAACATAACCTTTATTTACTTGATACGGACAAAAGCTCTGCAATATCAAAGATTTTCATTTTGATTTATGAATCCAATAAATAATTTCCTAGTTTTTTCTAGACTTCAGGGAGTGGCTCTTGGCCCAGATAATGCTCTATTTGTTATTTTGCTCTTTTAGCCATGGCTTCTCTTCTGTCCCTCAACCTGTCAAACTGCATCTTAAAGTCTTTTCTTCATAGTAGAAATGGAGACTGGGTTACTTTGACAACTGTTAGGCTGTGCATGAAGTTTGTTTCCTATGAGATGCCTATCATGCAAACTGTTAACTCTCAGAAATGCATCTTCTGATACTGTTGGGGTTTGGATCTGCCAGAGGTTTCTTCTTATCTTTAAGTTATGTTTGATGGTTTGTGAAACGGATATTTTGACTTTGTTTGCAAAAGTTAAGGCTTATATTTTGAGGGGTTTTAGCCATTTTTTAAAAAGCAATATTGGAATCAAAATTATACTTTGCAACTTGTAGTACCGCAGTGGCATAAAATGGGAATTGGAATGGTGAACCCTCTATGTTAATATACCGTAATAGAAATGACATATGGTAGGGCACTGGAATCATCTTGACCCAGTGTAAAGACCCTTTCACATTGGCTACCGCAGAATGCCAAAAAGGCAGGCATATGGTTTTAGCAGTTCAACGACAACATCTTAGAGCTGGAAAGTGCTAAGAAACCATATTGATTATCTACAATATAATACATCTGACACAGCTACACAATAGGGATAAACCCACTGTGGCCGGTCCTGGAATCTAAAAAACTACAGGGCCGGCTGCTGGCCTTCCCTGGGGGCATCCTGAATTGGGATGCCCTGCTGTGTTAACCCCCCTTCCCCCGGGGTGCAGCAGAACTCACTGGCTCCCTCAGCAATGTAAAAACCCGGTGGCTGCCTCCCTGTATCATCGGGCTGTGAGTGGGCTCCTGCCCCCATCCATTCAGATAGGTTTGGTATGAGGGTGCCTGCGCCCTCTGTTGGGGATATGGCCGCTCTTGCCGCGATTGCCACAAACAACAGCTGTTTGCTGAAAATTGACAAAAGGCTCTGATTGGATGAGAGCCTGCGCATGTGCTGCTGGACCGTGAAGGATGAGTTTTACAGGGCATTCTGGGGGTCTGACAGAGCATGCCCCCAGGGCATGGAACAAAACCCTGGACAGTCAAAATCTTGGGTTTGTATTTCTTTTAAATAAGCATTTAATCCTTTTTTTAAGCTGTCAGCGGTTAATGCTGTAGCAAGCTTCTCTAGGAGGCAACTCAACAGATTTGTAGTTTGTATGGTAAAAAATGATTGTCGCCTCCGGAGACTAATGCCCTTATTCATCAAGCGATAGCGCCAGGTAGTGTCTGACGAGCGCCAGGAAGCGGCAGCTAACGGCGACTACCGACTCAAGTACGCCCGGCGGCGGTCACAATGACGCATTTATCAAGCAAAATGAGGCTAGCGCCGGCGAGAGCGACGGCTAGCGCGGCATTCATCATGAAGCCGCCTGGACCGAACAGCGCCGCTGCAAATTCCCTCACAGCGCCAGGTATGAGCTGTCGCTCCCTGGCGATGTCCAATGCATTTCAATGGAGCAATCTATAATTATTCATAATTATTTGGTATTAATTTGTTTTTTTTTTTTTTTAATGTCAAAAAATCGGAGACCACTTCTGCAATGTTAGAATTTATTTTTAAGTAAAAAAAAATTTTTTTTAAAAAATGTGCAGAATTGATCAAACAGGTCTGAGATTAATGTATTCATATTACAAAATGATTCTAAAAACATGTATAATGTTACATTCAAAAAATATGGTTGTTTAGGGGTTAAAAACTAGTTAATACACATCGCCGCCAGCGCTCTGGGGTTTAAACAAGGAATGGACAGCGACATCACATTCGGAGCGTGATTTGTTAATGAATATGAAGCTAGCCGTTCGCTCTGACCATTCGTTGTCAGGCGCTCACATACAACGCTGGACCTGTGAAACAGCGACCCCTAAGCCCGTATTCAACATTACCGCACACCGAGTCGCTGTCATCAAGCTAACGCCGGCCAAATACAGCGAATACTGGCTGGCGCTGAAAAAATCACGCTACAGTCGCTCATCTGTCGCTACCTGGCGCTATTAATGAATCGGCCTCTGAATTTCTTTTTTGACAGTTGAAGGGAGTGCTCCCTTGTCTTTAGAGAGGATTTTACCTGAAAGAGTGTTTCCCCATATTTTTTGTATGGGCCATATATATATTTATACAAGTTAATCATGTCCCCCCTCAGTCGTCTCCTCTCAAGACTAAACAGATGTAATTCTCATAATCTTTCCTCGTAACTAAAATCCTTCATTCCTCTTATTAGTTTGGTGTCTCTCCTCTGCACCCTTTCCATATTCAGAGTGTCCTTTCTATAAACTGGATGACATATTCCAGGTGAGGGCGCACCAGTGCCTTGTAAAGAGGGAAAATTACATCCCTATCCTGTGATTCCATGTCTCTTTTAATGTATGATAATATCTTGGTGGCCTTGGAAGCAGCTGCTTGACATTGCATGCTGTTATTTAGCCTGTGATCTACCAGTACCCCCAAATCCTTCTCAACTACTGACAACAGTTTTACTCCCCTGAGGACATATGTGGCCTTCAGTTTTCTCTCCTAAAAGTGATGATTTACCTGTACTGGTGAACAGGGGCAGACTGGGACTAAAAAGCGGCCCGGGACTTTTTGGGGCACACCGGCCCTGCTGTACCGTTCCTGGCCCAGTATAGTATAGTAATGTCACACACACACACACACACACACACACACACACACACACACACACACACACATATATATACACACACACACACACACACACACACACACACACACACCTTATTTTGTTCGATGGTTTAGAGGACAAAAATAAGAAAGAAAATATTATGAACAAAATGGTGTGCTAAAATCCCCCCTCCAAATCACCCCATTACAGACTGTGCGCAGCTTCCCTCATTACAGCCTGTGAGCATCATCCCACATTGGAGGCAGTGTGCAACATCTCCCATTACAGGCAGTGAGGGGCATCCCTACAATAAAGATAGTATGCAGCATCTCCCTTTTACAGTGACGGGCACACACAGTGAGGGGTATCACTCATTACAGGCAGAGAGGGGCATCCCGCATTACAGACAGTGAGGGGCATCTCGCATTACAGGCAGTGAGGGGCATCTTGCATTACAGGCAGTGAGGGGCATCCCGAATTACAGGCAGAGAGGGGCATCCCGCATTACAGGCAGAGAGGGGCATCCAGCTTTACAGACAGAGAGGGGCATCCTGCATTTACAGGCAGAGAGGGGCATCCCGCATTACAGGTAGATAGGGGCATCCTGCATTTACAGGCAGAGAGGGGCATCCCACATTTACAGGCAGAGAGGGGCATCCTGCTTTACAGGCAGAGGGGCATCCCGCGTTTACAGGCAGAGGGGCATTCCGTGTTTACAGGCAGAGGGGCATCCCGTGTTTACAGGCAGAGAGGGCGCTGCTGTCTCTGCCGAGAGGAGAACGCACATGGCCGGCTCTTCCCTTTCTGCTGCAGCCGCTAACAGGGAGTCTCACTGGGGTTCATATAGCGCTGGCCTGCCTGGGACTGTCTGTGGTCACACGAGAGGCTAATGAGCTTCCCTTCCCCGGGAGCCAACGAGATGCTCTCTCTGTGCACACGGTATCCGGTACCTCGGAGGTGCGGTGTGTCTGGCTCGCGGCCTTCACTCTCTCTATCTAAGGCCGCGAGCCAGACACACCGCAACTCCGAGGTACCGGATACCGCGTGCACAGAGAGAGCATCTCGCGGATTAAGGGGTGGCGGCCGATGAGCAGAGAAGGTTGTGGCCTTGCCATGTGCCGGCCTACCGGGATTCTGCCTGGTATGCCCTATGGCCAGCCCGCCCCCTTGCTGGTGAAAAGAAAACTGGAGCAAATTTACACAGTAATTCTTGTTTTTTTATTTTAAGAGGACCACGGGGCACAAACTTTGTGAATCCCGTTCCAGAAAAAACTCACTGATCCCATCTGAGATGTAAAACACCAAATCATGGCTAACCGCTGCCGCTCAAAACCTCCCTACAATCACTGCAGTCTTGTGTCATCAGTATGTGCCTTAGTGTATCCTACACTACAGACAACAATGTAAATTAGGTCAGCACATTAGAAGAGGGACACATGGAGGCTGATTCAATACTAATGCCAGGTATCGGCAGATGAGCGTCTGTATATCGGCGCTTAGAGCGACCGATAGTAGACGCTGTAAGCGGGTATCAGCACTGTAACAGAGCACCTCAGTCGCTGTAGTAACTTGACCGGCATTGATGAATGTGATGTATGTTGGGCGTTCTAACACCAGTACAGAGCTGCAGGGTGCGAGAGCCAGCTCATTGCGACCGACTCACGGCGCTCCTCACCATACTTATCAAAAAAAGGACACACACAGCGTCAACGCTCTAAATCTGGTCGCCATTGCATAGAGCGCCAGATGCTGTGTGATTAAAGTCTGTTTTTGAACACATATCCACAAAGCGACACATGGAATGACATTGTTTTAACAATTACATTGTTTTAACAATGTGACATTAACACTTTAGTGCCAGACCTGTAATGACAATTCTGCATAAAAATATAAAAAGTCAAAAAAAGTTTCTAAAAATGTTTTTTTGCAGGAGAGGTCACACGATGATTTTAGCGAAAAAAATTTAAAATGTCAAACACGCTGTTTAAACACAAGCAAATGAACGGCCATTGAAATGTGTTGGAGAGCGGCAGCGAGCGAAAGGTAATACCAGGCGCTCTGGAAGCTAGAGCATCGGCGCTATAGGCTGAGCCGCCTGTAATAATACACATGACGCTGTTAGAGACGCTTAACAGATTCACTTTCATAAATGTGCACTACCTGGCACTAGACCTTCATGAATAACCCCCATAATCAAGGTGCAGCCACTCTTCCACATTAGGATCAATTCAGAGCCAGGTGAAAATTCTCACTTCTGTTTTTAGGAGAGAAAATTGCTATTCACTTTCATTGTCTCCCGGTTGTAGATTTTCACCTGGCTCTGAATCGGCCCCAAAGTAGACAATGAAAGTGAATGACAGTTTTCTCTCCAAAAAAGGAGTGAGAATTTTCACCTGGCTCTGAATCAATCCAATTATGTCCAAGCCAAGCTACGGAAGTAAGGATGCGCTTGTGCTCTATGCCAAGGGAAGGGGGACTAGAAATACAGGAAATGCATAGAAAAAGTTGCTGTATTTTTGAATCGGCAATAGGGGATTCCAATAAATAGTAGATTGCTGGTATATAGAATCTGGGCTGGAGATGTGCCCAAATACTAAAACCAATAAAAGCTGCGCTATAACTTTAAAACAAACAATTTATATCTCCAGACTATATTCCTAAGAAATGAATGTAACAAAATAAAGAGTCCAGCGCAGGAGTCCAAAAACTGTGTCAGGGCAGTTTCACAAATGACAAACCAAACAACTATATATATTTATATAGTATGACTCCGCGGGATCCAGCAGAAATTTAGATTCAAGCACAATCCTTTTTCTCATAAACTTCAAGTATTGACTTCACCAGGTGTGCTCAAAACACAAACCGTGTATCCCAGCCACCAGACAATCAATGCACGTACCAGAACGTTTCTTTCAATACAGCATATCTCATTCAAAAGGATTCCACTGCGATGGCTTCCTTTATAATTAAATCCTCATTCCATATATACTCCGTATTGATTGAATGATGTCACTTGCCAATCAAAGCTGCAACAATAGGTGGTGTGGCTGGGGCTTCCAGGGAAGAGAGGCAGTTTTTTCAAGGCACCGAGGCAGCTACTCCCATTGGGTGAGAGTAGGTGTCATGAGCCTGGGTGCACCAATACCAACATGTATGAGCTAAATTCTGCATATGTGTGAGTGGCTCTACTCACAGATTCATCACTTTAAAGGAGTCTAGTGAGCATGCTCAGGGCCCTTTATATGGCCATCTTGGTGACAGAAGATCTTCCTGGTTCAAACTCTTTATGCTCCTGTTTGTGAATTCCGGAACGCTATTTGTAAAAGGTGCTATCCCTACCTTTATATGAAGGAATAATGGCTGCAAATGCTTTTAATACATTGTGAACAAAATTGCAAACACACATACGAGGCAGCAAACTTTAATTCAATGCTTGTTTGAATAATTCATTACTTATACTGTTATTCACTTCATTGCATAAATATGGTTTCCTTTAGGACCAAGATGGCCATCATTGTTAACATGACACTGCTATTTAAAGGTCTACAGTATTCATGAAATAAATTAAAATATTGCTAAATGAAGGGGAATGATGAAATGCTTACTGCAATTACTCTTCCTGGTGACTCAATAAGCCAAGCAATCCTCTTGGTAGTAAAAACACCATCTTCGTCCTTGTGGCTTCTGGGCGCAATCTAGACTCTATTCACTTATGTACTGGTTATGCTCAGAGTTTAAAATATCCAATTCACTTGATTAGATTTTGTGATGGAGAGGTTCTACAGGGGTATTATGTGTTATTAAAATTATTCCCTTTGGTTGTGTTTATAACACAGGAAAACCTCATGATGTCATCAGGCTATCTGTGATCTCTGAAAAAGGGGCACAGGAAGTACAGTGTCATCCTGGAATTCAATGCTCTGTCTTAAAGCAGATAAAAAGTAAAAAAATAAAACAAGTTTAGTAAATTTCACCCCTAAAGCCCCACTCTGGTAATCGGTGACATGTATGTGGCAAGATGGCCACTCCCATGCAGTTCTGCAGCAAATATTCGGCCTGTTATTCCAGAACATCTGCTAAGCCCTCTCAAATAGTTTACTTTCTTTTTTTGACTTGGTCCGCTTTAAAAAACAATAGAACTCTACTTTGGAAATTATTTAAAATCCTTCTTTTGATAGTAATTATATAACTTCAGATCAATCAAACGTGCTTTTCACTCAATGCACCTAGTAAACTAAAGCTCATTTACAGCCAAAACATTTTTTCAATCTGGAACAATTTGAATATTTGTGGGTCAGGGCTGTTTACATTTCCACGGAAGCCACAAGCAAAGGCAAATACTTGTGGGTGACCCCCGGGATTTCATAAAGTGGGGCATCCCTATTAGGGAATGCTAGCAGCCTGCCCTAAGGTCTTTTAGACTCGAAGGACGGCTGCCTAAGCTGCTTTAAAATAAAAAAGCATTGAAGTGACCTTATTTCCTCTCTGCTTGATCAATATGATCTTTCTCAAGGTTAAAAAATAAAACATTTTTAGATTCAATGCCGAAGTATTAAAGTAAAACATAAAATTGCTGCACGACTTTGTAATCAAACTGTCATTTCAGATATGTAGAACACAAGTGATTTTAATAGAACATTGCCGTTTATTTGATTGGAAAATAATTCTTAATTTTTTACTATGCTGTTTTTATTGTTCTGCATTATCATTTTTATTTTAACATTAAAATTAAGTGGATTATTACTACACAATAATAACACAAAAATGGTATGACATATACAGTAAATGTATTCAACAGAGCGGAAGTGAAATGTGCCAAACAACAGAACTCAGAGCTGTATTTAAGAAGCATCAGCTCAACACAGCGCCACCTTTTGTTGGCCTCAGCGGCACAACGTGTGCGAGTTAAGAAATAGTAAAAAGACAGCGCTGCTGCTGCTGCCAGCTAGCGTCTTATTTAAGGAGGAACATCGGACCTAAAAAAAAGGGGGCGATTCCCCCCCATTGGCCCCTACTTACCTTTTGGATGTCGATGCTGCCTGCTGCACCCACTACATCCTGCCATCCACTTAGCCGTAACTAACTGACAAGCACGGCCTTAGCTGAGCTCGTCAATATCCCAAGGCGATCTCACAGTTCTGCAAAGTCTTGTGGGATTTTGGCTGGCTCCATTACATCCCATTCATGGGCACTGTACAGGCATGAGATCGGGCCCCTTGCCCCGTGCTTGATAAGCTGCAAGATGGCACTGCCCGTCAGGAATTTTGCCCGGAATTCGAGAAACAACTGCCCAAAGGTAAAACCGGAGGAGGGCAGCAGTTCGGTGAGGTTTGGGGGGAGGTTTTAACCTCCACTGATGTCCCTCTTTAACATTAACATTTAACATTGAAAAGGCTCGGGTTCTCTGGTTGAAACAGCGCCAGTTGTAACCTGGTGCTGTAGATCAAGATCCCATAGAGCACAATGGGCAGAACTGTATAAACGTGTGTTATGTTTATTAGTCATATTACACACATTTATTTGTACAGAACTTGCATTGTGACTTGTCTATAATGGAAACGCAGAAAATGTTTGTTGTTGTTTAGGGTTATTAAAATTGATTTTCATGGCTTCTTTTGCTTAACAATATGTAATTAGGACGCCAACAACTAAAATGCAGCCTAAACCTTTGTCCCCGGAAGTGATTTTTTGTAACTGTAATGATGACATGCCAACCAGAGGAAGAAAAATACAGTGCCAAAAATTTCAAAGAGGAAAAAATTCATAAATATGATGTGGAGTACTGAAAAAATGGGGATACAAAGTGGTGCTCACTGGCACTGGGATCCAGGTCCAACAGATACTGACATTGGTCCGCCGATACTAAACTCACTGAATTTAAACATGCCTGGGATAAGCACACATCAATCCTAAGAAAAAGAGTACATACAGTATACACATAAGGGCAGACTAGATGGACCGTATCGTCCCCTTCTGCCGTCAACCTTCTATGTTTCTAAACTGACCAGAAGTCCTGATATGGCCTGGGCCACCCAGGTACGGCAGGGCTTAGACAATCACCATTCTGCTTAGTGCGAGAAGCCACAGAGGGGCGACATATAATGTAGGCAGTGTGTGTGTCAGGGGGCTGACAGAACATAGAGCAAATGGAAGCTCTTCAAAGCACAGGCAGATCTATTGATTCTGTATTCAGCTGTATCCCAGTAAAGGACGAAGAGGCTGGCAGCAACCAGCAAAAGCTTTTACCAAGGTAGTGACATGTTTAAATCTATGACATGTTGCAATCATTTAATAAGGCCCCAGGTTGGCTATTCCTTTACAGCGGGGCATCCCAGGGGTCACTTCTAATTCCTGATCTGTAGTCCCACAGCACATGTGCTGAGCAAGCTCTCCTGCAATCAGGGTGACTGTAGCTTCCATTCTTGTTTCCAGGTACAGTTAGGAAATTTGAACAAGAATACAGCTACGCTGATTAGAGGGGAGCCCTCGCTAAATTAGAAGTCATCCTGGAGGCTCAAACCTGGATAGTGAATATCAACAGCCATTTGCAAGAAAATTGATGTTGGTACCTGCCCGGCTGTACTGTGCTTGTGCAAGGGGGCGGGTTCACTTACCTGCACTGCACTGTGAATGCAATTGGCAATTCCAAAGTCAGTGGCAAATGCAGGCTTTGTCAAGGGGAGCAAAGTGCAGGAAAGCGAAACCTTTACAATGCCACAAACCCAAATCAGGCTTATATCAGGCTATATCAGGCTTATATACTCACCTATCCCTGGGTCTCCGTAGAGGAATTAAGCATATCACTAATCTCCATTGTATCAGGGAAAGTGTTTGACACGCTACCCCTGTCTGCTTGTGACAGTCAAGCACAGGTTCGCTAGGTGTAGAGAGCAAGAACAGGACACATGCTTTCCCTGCTGTGTTGTAGACCTGATTTAAAGGGACCCAGGGGTAGGTAAGTATATTAGCCAGTTTTCTGGAATATTTTGTGTTTTTTTTTGCTGCAGGGCTCTAAAGTGAACCCTCAATAGGTATTATTATAAGACCGCTGATTGCTCTTGTAATTTAATGTGATTGGCCTTAAGTAGACTCAAACTTATAAGGTTTAAGGTTAAGTGCCCCACTCTGGAGTCTCAGTAGTTTTAGCTTGGACTACCACATGTAAAACTTCATTTTGGCAAATTTTCATGCTGATAATTTTTTCCCTCAAAGGCCCATTAATAGCCCCGCCCCTAAACCACACCCATGCCACGCCCAGTGTCCCTCTTTGAGGTGCTGAAAAAATGGTCAGTTTAGCCAATACTGGGAGGCCGATTCATTAATAGCGCCAGGTAGCGACAGATGAGCGACTGTAGCGTGATTTTTTCAGCGCCAGCCAGTATTCGCTGTGCTTGGCCGGCGTTAGCTTGATGACAGCGACTCAGTCGGTGTGCGGTAATGTTGAATACGGGCTGGGGGGTCGCTGTTTCACAGGTCCAGCGTTGTATGTGAGCGCCTGACAACGAATGGCCAGAGCGAACGGCTAGCTCCATATTCATTAACAAATCACGCTCCGAATGTGCTGTCCCTGTCCATTCCTTGTTTAAACCCCAGAGCGCTGGCGGCGATGTGTATTAACTAGTTTTTAACCCCTAAACAACCATATTTTTGGAATGTAACATTATACATCTGTTTAGAATCATTTTGTAATATGAATACATTAATCTCAGACCTGTTAGATCAATTCTGCACAAATTTGTTTAAAATTTTTTTTTTACTTAAAAATAAATCCTAACATTGCAGAAGTGGTCTCCGATTTTTTGACATTAAAAAAAAAAAAAAAAATTAATAACAATTAATTATGAATAATTATAGATTGCTCCATTGAAATGCATTGGACATCGCCAGGGAGCGACAGCTCATACCTGGCGCTGTGAGGGAATTTGCAGCGGCGCTGTTCGGTCCAGGCGGCTTCATGATGAATGCCGCGCTAGCCGTCGCTCTCGCCGGCGCTAGCCTCATTTTGCTTGATAAATGCGTCATTGTGACCGCCGCCGGGCGTACTTGAGTCGGTAGTCGCCGTTAGCTGCCGCTACCTGGCGCTCGTCAGACACTACCTGGCGCTATCGCTTGATGAATAAGGGCATTAAAGCAATAATCAAAGCTAATTAGTTAGCGTACTGTGCAGTGACTGTTTGCAGGTGGCCTGCAGATCCATGAACTGCCATTTTGTTTCTAAAATTGACTACAGCAGGCGTGTGTAGCAATCTAAATTTCCCTGGGGAGGGATGCATATGAGCACTGTTCGTTGTATTGGTCTGGTTTGAGTCATTTTTGACAGTTGGTCTGTTTTAAAACACAATAGGCTCGATTCAGAGACACATTCGTCCGGGCTTCCGTAGCTGTCTGTGAAAGTCTTGGTGGGTTTTTTTTTTTTTTTTTTGCTTTTTTTCCGTTCATTTTTCATTCGTACGAACGTTCGGGAATGCGCTTTCGATGAACGGAAGCAAATCGGAACATTTCCGTTAGTTCGGGTCATTTTCAAAACAAAATTGGAAATTTTTCGTTCGTTCAGATAACTTCCATTGTTGGGATGGGCTTCCGTCGGATTCAGAGAGCTGATTTCCGACGGACCACCACCTATAAATCCGTTTCATTTCCGATCCACTTACGGGACCTTTGAGGGCTCGGATTGCTATTGTTGAACGTGTTTTGCGGCTATGTGGAGGAGTCTGCACGCCTTTAGCACCAAGACATTGCATGTATCAGCATGGCTGAGGCCATAAATTGTATAGCAATGCATACCTGAACCAATACATTTCATGTATGCCTTATAGAAGCATTTTAATGCTGACCTTAATTAGTCCTTAGCATGTAAACATTTATTTTTCCATATTTTTTTAGACTTATGTCCTTTGTGAATTATATTTGGATTGTTGAACTTGAATCTTAATTTGTTGTAGGAGTTATTGTTTTAGTTGGTTACCTTTGCTCTGTGTAATTTTTTTATATTTGGTTGCAGGAACAGCAAGATGTGCCACTCGCCCCACTCGCCCTTGCTCCTGATGCCCGTTCTTTGCCTGCAGAATGCGGGCCAGGGGTTCTCTAATCGGGAACTATGCAAAACCCGGGCCATGGTGGCGAGGGCCCTCTGGCTTTAGAAGTCCAGATTTAGGTGTTTGGACCATACAGGTGGGGGGGGGGGGGGCACTGCAGTATGACCCCAACAAGGTTATACCAATATTTTAATTTACGTTTTTTAACAGGGACCACACGTGCCAGAGTGGCACAACTGAGTGTCAGGGTCCTTCAGTTGGTGGGCGAGATGCAGGAGCTGTGCAACTCGTTGGGGACCACAGATGAAGAATAATGTTCTGTGGCCTGCCATTGCTATGTATTTTGTTTTTTATAGTTGTAAATATTTGAAATTTTCATAATTTTTTCCAATTTTATATTTTATGATGGAATTAAAAAAAATGTTACATT
Source organism: Gastrophryne carolinensis (assembly GCA_027917425.1). Classification (NCBI taxonomy): domain Eukaryota; kingdom Metazoa; phylum Chordata; class Amphibia; order Anura; family Microhylidae; genus Gastrophryne; species Gastrophryne carolinensis. The sequence goes on along the minus strand of CM051234.1, from coordinate 515,664,976 downwards.
GTCATTTCATTTACAAAATACATTAACACAAAACTAATGGGCCCAGAAATATTTAAAGATGAATATTCACATGACCGAGAAGTGATTTGGGTAAGTTTTAGGGGGCTAAAATGGAAGAAGAACCTAACCGAGAAGTGGTTTGGGTGAGCTTTAAGGGTCAAAAAGGGAAGATGGAGGATAGTGCTAAGTGGTTTGGGTGAGCTTTAAGGGTCAAAAAGGGAAGATGGAGGACAGTGCTAAGTGGTTTGTGTGAGCTTTAAGGGTCCAAAAGGGAAGATGGAGGATAGTGCTAAGTGATTTGGGTGAGCTTTAAGGGTCCAAAAGGGAAGATGGAGGATAGTGCTAAGTGGTTTGGGTGAGCTTTAAGGGTCCAAAAGGGAAGATGGAGGATAGTGCTAAGTGATTTAGCTAAACATTGTAGTAGAAGTGAGGGTGGCAAATATGTAGGCCAGCACTTTAATGAGTGACGTTTGTAGTGCGCAGGCGCAAGATCGTAAGGATTTCCGTCTGGACGATTATTTATTGAAAAAGGGAAACAGAAACTAACGGGAAACGTAAAGGATTCGTTGGAGGATACGATGGGAAAAGGGCAAAAACTAAAGCCTACGTTGTAACATGTGAAAATGAAATGGAAAAGTCTGGATGGAAAATGACATCCTCGTATTCGTAATCTGCCGTACGAACGGACAGAATCTCTACAGGTTTTCAATGCATGCATAGAATCGCTCGTACGCTCATACGAGAACGGAAACATTTCACAAAAAAAAACAGATCGGCACTAAAACGGAAGTTTTTTTTTGTCTCTCTGAATCGAGCCTAATGTCCTTACATGGCGAATACTGTACAGACCAATAATAAAAGTTTTTACCCGTTATTCTTAGCAAGTTGGCAGATCCATGCAAATCATCTCTTTATGCCTCTTATTGCTATCCCAAGTCTTGGTTTAAAGCTTCTAAAAGGCTTACAAGTCTTGGATACAGCTTCTAAAATGTAGAGCCATCAACCCCTAATTGTGGAGTTTCACAGATATTTTTTCGAGAACCTTACATCTGGCTTCAAGATTGAGTACTGTCTTGTTTGGGGGGGGGGGGGGGGGACATTTCTAATCATGCAGAATATGATCTAGGAGCAAGACCTCGCTGCACAACATAAATCACCACCAAAGTGTTAGTGCAAGCCTCTAACCAGAAGCTAGGCTTCGGTGTCAAACACAAACCAGAAGCATGGCACTAATGGAGAGCACATGTCAGGTGCAGAGCTTTAGTGTAGAACACAGACCAAATGCAAGGGAAACCTCATGGCAGGGCAGGAACAAGAAACCCACCCTCAGTTCAACACTAAAACATTGATGTAGGGCCAGAGTAGGAGTACATGTGGTGGACATGGGGCATCCTAAATCGGAATGCCCCAGGAACAATCACCAGGATAGTGGAAATCATGGTGATAGGTCCACTTTAAACTATACTTTATCTGTTTGGTGGTCATAAATAAATACGGTCACCACAATGATGTTTTTCCGGCCACTGTTTAAATGATTGTTCAGGAAGAGGAGCCACTTTAAACCAGACCTTCAGCATGATTTAATAAAAAGCCCAAACCCTTCAGGACTCTAGGATATGGGCTCCGCCATCACATACTGAGGAGAGCGGGATAAAGTACAGGGGGCGGGGTTATAGCTGTGGACAGAGCAGAGCTGGGGTCAGGCAAAGGACAGCAATCCCAGAATGCAGAGCGAAACAGAAGACACTTCCTGTTTGAAGGCTGCCTGATGCTCCATGAGCCGCCATCTTGGATGTTTAAAGGCTCATAACATGCAGTAGATGCAGGTAGGATGATTTTTAATATGAGCAATCTGTATGTACAGGGTGTGGGAAACATATAAGATAGGCTCTTATTCAGATTGAAGGTACGCTTTAAGTTACTTAGCTAGACAATTACTTTAATTAGGTAGTGGGTTGGGTTTCTTTATCTGCATGGGGGTGCATACTGACTGGTGATGCCCCCCGAGCATATTAACCCTCTGTAAGCCCAAAAGCATAAAAAGGCATAATTAAAGCAATAAAGCATAAATAAAATATTTACATGAGTCTCTTCCCTTTCGTGGCAGTAGCCAACCACCAATGGGCAATCCTGTTCGCCAAGAGAATAGAAGACGCAGATTTCTTTACTAACTTATCTCGCAAACCAAGGCTAGGTAGGACATTAGAGCGGTAAGCCTGCTTGCAACAACTGCTATGCAAACAAAGCAACATAGGAGTCTTTTTCACTGGTGGATCGCTTAAGTCCATTTTTTTGGAAAATGACGGTTACTTTGCCTTTATCTTTCGCCATTTCATGGCTCTAAAATAGTTTCTCATCATGAAATACCACCAAGCTATATGATTCTATAAATTTTGGATTGGTGAGGGGGTGGAGTGAGGTGAGATGAGGTTAGATCACATCATAGATAAGTACTAATCACCAACCAGCCTAAGCTAGCAGAAAGTCATCACTAGCTGTGATGATGACATTGGTGTATTAATGCAACATTGCCAAGGCTTAACCCTTTAAATGCCAGCCACGTAAAATTTACGTGGTTGCCTCTCCGTCACTTAAGTGCCAGCCACGTAAATTTTACGTGCCTGGCATTCCCCAATCCCAGAAAAAAAAGTTAAAAAAAAAGTCACTTACCTGACCCCTTGTTTGGTCCGGCCGGGTCTCCTCTTCAGCCAGCGGGGCTCCGATCGCCGATCGGGGCTTCTCCGGCTGCAGGGGAGGGCCCGGAATAGGGTGCCCCCCCCCTTTCAGCAGCCGCCGGCATTTGCCTGTTAAAAAAAAAAAAAAAAAAAAAATGACAGTTACTCACCTCCGCTCCCGCCGACTCCCGCCGCCTCTCCTCTTCATGGGGGGGGGCTCCGATTACCCCTCCCCGGGTCTTCTGTCTTCTGGAGGGGGGCATAACAGCCCTCCCTCCGTCGCATCTCCCGATGGCGGCCGCCATCTTGGATTTTAGCCCCGCCCCTTCGGGGGCGGGGCTAATGACGTCACCGCCGGGTGTCATCGGGCACCCGGCAGTTCTCATCTCAGATGCCGGTGATGGCTGGGCAGAGAAGGAGGGAGGTAGGCGATCCTCCGATCGCCTGCCTCCCCCCTTCTCTGCCCAGCTGTCACCTGCATCAGATCGCCGCGGGACATTGCTTCTGAAGATCGGAGGTGAGTAAAGGTAAAATGTTTTTTGTTTTTTTTTAATAAACATATTTAAAAAACTTGTGTGTTGTGTGTTATTTATACTTTTAACCCCTTGTGAACTGGTAAGGGGTCCATGACCCCTATACCAGTTCACAAGGCTGGGGGGATGGCAAGTCACCTGCGCTAGCGGGTGGCTTGCCATTAACCCCCGGCACCCCCATTACCTGCCTCCCCAAAGGCCAGGGGGGGTCAGAAGAGCCCGGGCCCACATAGGCTATGTGGGCTCGTAGGCTGCAGGGTGGGGGGGCCACAAAAGCTGGCCCCCCCACTCTGTGCCTACAAGCCCCCATAGGTTCCGGGCTGGTTACTTTGGGTAAGGGGGACCCCACGTCAATTTTTTTTTAACCCTTAAAAATCAAAAAAAAAATGGGGTCTCCCTCCCCTGGGAGGGGGGGACCCTATGTCATTTTTTTCTCGATTTAACCCTTTGTAGTGTGGATGGTATTTGTATTTTTTTTGTGAATGTTATAAAATACTTGTTTCAGTTAGAGGGGTCTCCTGGGCAAGAATGGGGGGGCTACCGATAAATATGTGGTACCGTTCTAATCGGTAGAAATGGGGCTTTCACATGCAATATGATTTTCCTTAATAAAATACATTTTTTATTTAAAATAAAGTAGTCAATTTTTTTTAAAAAATTTTTATTTATTTATTTATTTTTTTTACTTTATAATATTGTAAAAAAAAAAAAAAATTTACAAACAAGACATTTCATGTTAAAGCCTAAACTCTGCTGCAAAAATATATATATAATTTTCCTGAAAGTTCCAGCAAAAATGGCGCAAAACATGGCGCAAAACATGACGCAAAATGGGGAAAAATGGCCTGTCAACAGAGGGTGACAAAATCTCAAGTAGGCTGGCAATTACAAGGGTTAATAGTACCTATGCATGTTGGGTATTGTTCTGTTCGGGGGACCTTGCGCTTTCAGACTTAGCTTGTTTTTTCTGGTTTGCATATTTATATTTTAGGAAAAGGTGTTTTTTATTCAGCTTTTTTATAATTTTTTTAGGGAAACCCTGCGCAACCAAAGAATTCTTTGAGGTAATAATTCCAGAAAGATGAGCCCACTAGAACAAGTTGGGTACCCTTAGAAAGCTTAACGTGTGTACTTTCAGGGAATATATGGTTTATGGGGGATATTCTAAATGTCAAGGGTTGTTTTGGTTGAAAAATCGCAAGGTGCGCACTTTGTCTGCAGAGCTGAAATTTTCAAGTAAAATTACCGTTACGCACATGCTTTACTTTGGGGTGTTTGGCAACTCTTCCCTTGACAGTAGCTATGCATGTTGGGTATCGTTCTGTTCGGGGGAGGTTGCTTTTTCAGATTATACTTGTTTTTTCTTGTTTGTATATAGTTTTTTTAGGAAAATGTGGCTTTGATTCTGCTTTTTTATCCTTTTTTTAGGGAAACTCTTTGCAACCAAAGAATCCATTGAGAGATTACTTCCAGAAAACTATGGCCACATCAACAAGCCTGGTACGCCTAGAAAGCCTGAGGTGTGTACTTCCAGAGAATATATAGTTTGTTGGGGGTATTTCAAATATAAAGGGTTGTTTTTTTGGAAAAACTGCAAGGTGCGCATATTGCGTAGCATAGTTGTATTTTATCTGAAAATCCCCTAAAGCGCTGTTTCAGTTTGGGGGAGTCTCCTGGGCAGGAAAGGGTGTCTACCAATACATTTGTGGTACCGCTGTAACCGGGAGAAATTGGGATTTCACACGCAATAAGATTTCATTGACAAACTTACATTTTTTATTACAAAAAAAACTACAATATGTAAAAATTTTTTTTTTTTTTTTGCACATATTTCACCCAAAAATATTAAGAATACACCTAACAAATGACAAACAAGACATTTCATGTTAAAGCCCAGACTCTGCTGAAAAAAACAATATATCATTTTCCTGGGAAATCCCTGGAAATCCCTTCCAAAATCACATTTGAACATGGGGAGCGCAAAATAGTGCAAAATGATCTGGCAACAGAGTGTGACAAAAACTCCAGGTAGGCTGGCACTTAAAGGGTTAAAGCATCACAGTGCAACAGTTTCAAGTGATGTCTCTTTAGCTGCACGCATTTCTGCACTGTTCTATTAATGGGCGCTTTTATACTGGCTGTTAACAAAGGATTCATTTAATCAGTTTTTATATGTAAACCCCAAGGCCAGCACTTACCTGTTTAGGGCCTTTTCATTTGTACTAAGACAAGAGCAGCGGTAAGTAATTATTAGCCTCAGAATAGCATACAGCTTCACATAGAGTTCTACTAATAATGCTGGGTAACGTCTCATCCTAAAGGCACTTAGGGAAAAGAAGTACATAAATATTACCCATAGACAATGGTCAGGTATTTATGAAACTGCTTTGGGCGTCTGTTGAAACATTGATTTTGTTCAATTACGCATTGGCTATCCATGCAGAATGGATATGACCTTGATAGATTATGTAAAATTATTTCTGTCCTTCATTTTATTTGTGTAGATGAATGTGAATATATGTGAGTAGGTTGCAGAGAAGAGTGATACACATAAATTCCTCTGTTCCATTAATAATTCCATTATAATTCCTTATATTCTGAAATGACTATTTTGTTTCCTTAAATTTAAAAATAAAATGGCTTTGGAAGGCAGGCTAATTTACAACTGAAGTGCTGAAGACACCTTTTCGCTTTTTTCTTTGATCTGCTAAAAATGTATTATTTATCATTTGGAATTTACACTTACTATTCTCACTCAGCAGATGGCAGTAATGTGAATCCTGTAGACAGCTTCACCTTGTATGTGTGTGTCTGTGACGGGTGTGTTCTTACGCCATAAGGCTTGGCAGATAGCTTACTCAGCTTGTTATGAGGATACGTAGATACATTTCAGAAGCTTTATTTTAGTAGAGAATCTTGCAGTAAATACTTCTTACAGCAGCAATATTGAAATGTACATTGAATAGAGCAGGAAACTTGATGTAAACCCATAACAGCAGCAGGTAAAAAGACTGTAGACTGCAGGAGGGAGCAGCATGTGTGCACTGCTTGGATGCAAACTGAAAATGGCTGAGGGAGAGGGGAAGAAGGGAGGAGCTGCTTGCATTACAGCTAGGCTAAGGGAGCCAAAAAGGGACAAAAGCAGTTAAAAGCACACAACTCAGCCAATTTAGATAAACACTATATCAAACATTTACCCCGTGTAAAATGAAACATGCATCGTGGGACATGACACTTACCCCATTTCCCCCAAAAATAAGACAGGTCTTATATTAATTTTTGCTCCAAAAATAGGCGCCTGAGCTTATTTTCAGAGGATGTCTTATACCCAGCTGGCAGTGGAACAATGTGGCCATGTGCCCGATGTGATGGCCCTGTAAAATCAAAATGTCGGCAGTACAGCAGCTCTGGTAAGGCACATGTAAAGCACATATAAGGCACAAGGCATGAGCCGTCTGGCGATGGGGGGCACTGTAAAACCAAGATGGTGGTGGCAGCTCCGGTATGGTACATGCAAGGAGCCGGCTGGCAGGAGGGGGATTCAGCCATGTGCCCGGCAGGGTGGCAGGTTGGGATGGAGCCAGCAAGATCAGATATTTCACTCCCAAGAGACAAGCTTACATGTGTAAATAGATGTGCCCTCACCCTCCTTTACACCCGTGATGTCTCCTCACCCTCCTTTACAGCTGTTCTCATACCTCTGCTGAAGCCTGGTACCTGGATTATGAAAGCCCTCGTTAGTGGACTTTACCCCCACTTATATATACTGTACTGTATAATGAGTTACACACTTGGTCAATATAAAAGAAATAGGAAAGTTTATTATACTTAGATTCGGAAAAATACGTCTTATCACTAGCTACCATTTCTGGGTTCCTAAAAGCCCAAGTTAAACAGTGGCTTGAGTGCGACTGGTCTGAGATTTGAAGGGAAACTTCACATTTTGAAATGCCTCTCCAGTTAAAGATGCATAGGAAGAAAATAAATGCCAAAAAGTCAAAATCACTGCAATTGAGCATGTTTCTTATTAAATACGTGCTGCTGTGTGTATGTGTGAGCAACTGTTTCCTGTCCCTCATTGAATGAATAGGAAAATTGAAACATCCTTTTGGTCACTTTTGGTGTAAGGAGGGCAGTATCCTTGTGAATCAAGATCCTTCCTTTCACAGAATTGCTGGAATTGTGAAGTCAAGAATAACTACTGAGAAGAAGAGTCTGTGAGACCCCGTTAGCCTGGGTGGGTCTTCACTAATTTTGCCTGCAGATAAATACCACCAAGCTAAATGATTCTTTATATTTTGGAGTGGTTGTAGAGGCACTAAGGTAAATCCTTGGATTCCAGTTGACCTCTGCGCATAAAAGGACAGGGGTGGGGTGGGGTGAGGTGAGATCACTTGATAGATATGTACTAACCACCAACCATCCTAAGGTAGCAGAAGGGGACGTCATAGCGTGGGGTTATGACACTGGAGTAATAATGCAATATTGACAAGGATTAAAGCATCATAGTGCGACATAATTCAATGCATGATGGAGAAACAAGTGATGACTAATTTGTTATTCTTAGTATACAGTACGTCCTGCTCCAGATAATATTCATTACTCTTGGGTATTACTCTGCCAGATGGAGCTGGACTGCAGAGACCGCGCAATTGGCTCCTCCCGGCCCCTCAAATACCCGGGACCTCCCACAAATCCCAAAGAATTTCTCTGCAGTCTGCACTGCGAAGGACAAGAAGATGGCTCTCTTTTCTCACAGGTGAGCAGGGCTATTAGCCTGCAGCCCTGTAGGACTATTCCCACCCGTTCCATTATTAATGTGCCTCCCATCCTTGTCTGCGCTGGTCCGGATGATGGTAGGCAGCACCGCTGTCAGGTGCTTAGGAGCGCTGCTCCACCGCAATCCCCCACCAAAGGGTAGGCGGTATAGGCATATGGAGAGCCTCTATCGGATGCCCCTCCCGCCCTATTGCCCCTGTCTATCGGTGGGCCCTTCTTTAAGTGGCTGCTGCCCTCCCTCGCTTTCTCTTGTAGCTCTCGGGGGGTGTGTGTGTATGCCTTGGTGCTTTCACTTGGATGGTATTCTTGTGACTTTGTTCAGTCTCCGCGCTGACATAGTTGCACTGCTTGCGTTTTGAATATGCCGCCGCGCTTCCACTGCATTCCGCGGTTGGCGGCGGCATTACCTCAGGCGCTGATGCGCCTTCATTGGCTGCTTGTCACGTGTGCTGCTTCGCGCTCTTCGGGGCCTGCGGATGGCGCGTTCCGCGTCACCGTCTCCGCGGCCCGCCCCTAGAGGTATACTCGGCGCCATTTTTCCCTGGTTTCTGCTGCGTGGCTGGCATCTACCTACCGCGGTCCGTGAGTGCCCTCACGGGCGGTTTATTTACCCTATGTCATTATACATGTCGCTTATGGGGTTCTCTTCGCTTATGTCTTTCAGGCGGGTCAAACTCCATTGGTTTCTCCCGGCCCTGCCCCTCCTTTTAGTTATTAATCTTTGTGAGGCCTAGTGTGCTAATTACTCTCACTTCCCTAGCGGGCTATTGGGGCATCCCGGGTTGCTATTATAGCGTGAATCCCTATTGTGCCACTATAATCACCATATGGAGGCGTCTCAGGATAATGTGCTCGGGGTTCCTTCGGGACAAGCCCGGCTGTGTGTAGCTTGTGGGGTGTCCCCTACTAGTGCTGACAATGTGTGGGTCTGTATAACTTGTGCCCAGCAGGTGCTTGCGCTGCAGCCTGGTTTACCAGCGGCTGGGCCTGAGCCACGTATGGCTTCACCAACTCCCCCAAGCTTGAATTTGACTACCATTGAGTTGCATACCAGTGGGGATTCTCAGCCTGATGTGTCTATTAGACTGGCTAGCGTTTAGAAGTTGCTTGCTAATACCATGGCGCGTAAGGCCTCTGCTAAGAAGCGGCACTTGACGCCTGATGTCACTCTTTTCCCTATGGAGGCTGAAGAGTTCTTTGAACTGTCGGGTTATACCCCCTTGGAAGAAGGGGAGTTGTTCTCTGACTCGGAGTCATCTGATGATCAGAGCCAGAATCATCATGACCCCTGGGCCCCAGATGATACTGATAGGCTGTTGGCTCAGATTTTTGAGGTACTGTCTATCTCTCCCCCGGTTGCGGCCCTTAGGCAGCAGGGGGAATTGTTTCATACTGCTAAGCCACGTTTAGAGTTTCCTGAGCAAGCCCATTTTAATAATCTCGTGCTCAAGGAATGGGAGCGTCCTAGCAGGCTCCCCGGAGTCCCTAAGAGTTGGGATAAGAGGTATCCCTTTCCTGCTGATGTAGTGAAGCGTTGGTCATCCCCTCCAGAGGTGGATGCCCCGGTCCTAGGGTTAGCTAACACCTCTGTCATGCATTCCCCTGACTCTACTACTCTGAGGGATAGTGAGGACCGGCGTATTGATCAGCTGGCGGTTCATGCCTTTGCCTGTGTGGGGACGGCGCTGCGCCCGGTTTGTGCCTCTGCCATTACAGCGGTGGCTATTAGGACCCTGCTTAGAAGTGTCCTAGATGGTGCTCCTGATGATGTGTCTAGTGAGGAGTTTAATGCACTCTGTCGTTGTGAGGATTTTGTGACTTATGTCCTCTCTGCCTTGGATGATACCATTAGGATGTGTGGCAGAGCCTCTGCCCTAGTGGTGGCTATACGCCGCTCGGTTTGGCTGCGCCAGTGGGCAGCTGACAACGCTGCCAAGAAGGCTCTCACTGGTTTTCCCTTCAAAGGACTACGCCTGTTTGGGGACCGCCTGGGCCTGTTTGCCAAGGAAGGCAGGTTACCCCAGCGCTGGAGGCAGTCTCGGCCCTTTCGGGGCCAATGCTCCTTTTCTTCCCCCTACCGTGGATCCAGACAGGGGGGTCTCCTTTACTGGGGCCCGAGGAGATTTCTGGGGTAGGGGCAGAGGACGTGGACGCCCTGGCTCATCCTGGGACTCCAAGCCTAAGTCTTCTCCCAAGCCCCCTCAGGCATGAAGGGGCGCCCTCACCCATCCGGGTGGGGGGACAGCTTCAGCATTTTGCTCACGTCTGGAGGCTTCATGTCTCAGACCGGTGGATTCAGGAGGTAGTGTCCTCCGGTTACAAGATAGAGTTTGCTGCCTGGCCGCCCCCAAGGTTCATCAGATCCCGGATGTCTCAGGATCCCATGTTAGCTCAGGCTCTAATTCTGTCGGTGCAAAGCCTTCTGGAGCTGGGGGTCATCTGTCAGGTCCCCTTACGAGAAAGGGGCAAGGGGTTCTATTCCAACCTTTTCACCATGCCCAAAAGAGATGGGTCAGTCAGGCCCATCCTGGACTTGAAGATCCTCAACAAATTTGTCAGGTGCAGGCGCTTTTGCATGGAAACTTTGCGCTCTGCTATCAGTTCCCTGCGTCCAGGGGACTTTATGTCCTCCGTGGACATCAAGGATGCTTACCTTCATATTCCTGTTTTTCCAGGTCATCAAAGATTCCTCAGGTTCGCTCTGGAGGATCAGCACTACCAATTTGTGGCATTGCCCTTCGGTCTCACTTCAGCTCCCAAAGTGCTCACCAAGGTGCTGGCAGGAGTGATGGCTCTGCTCAGGGCTCAGGGCATTTGCATGCTGCCATATTTGGACGACATGCTCATCACTTCTCAGTCCCTCCATCAGGCAGAGCTGGATACTCAGCGAGTAGTGTCCACTCTGGAGTCATTTGGCTGGGTGATCAACCATCCCAAATCTTCCCTGTCTCCCTCCTTGGTGACGCCCTTCCTGGGAATGAATCTGGATATAGATAAGGCAAGGATTTTTCTTCCTCAGCAGAAGGTGGACAGTCTGCTGGTGCAGGTTCAGTCCCTGCTCTCTTGCCCTCATCCCTCTATCAGGCAGGGAATGCAGCTGGTGGGCCTGATGGTGTCATGCTTCGAGGCGGTTCCTTATGCCCAGTTTCACATGAGGCCTCTGCAACTCCACCTCTTGTCAGTATGGGACTAGGATCCTGCGTCCCTGGACCAGGTCCTTGTTCTGTCCCCCCTAGCCAGGTGGTACCTCTCATGGTGGCTGGACTCCAGGAACCTGTTGGCGGGCAGATCCTTTCTGGCCCCCTGCTGGGAGACGGTCACCACGGATGCCAGTCTGACAGGATGGGTGGCTTCTGGAAGTCCCTACAGTTCCAAGGGCGGTGGGGCCCCCAGGAGGCCCACACACCTCAACATTCTGGAACTGAGGGCTATCAGGTTGGTTCTGGCTCACTTGACCCAACACCTTCGGTGCTGGCCTGTTCAGGTACGCTCGGACAACCAGGCGGCGGTTGCCTACATCAATCATCAGGGAGGGACCCGGAGCAAGGGGGCCCTCAAGGAAGTGTCTCTGGTCATGTCCTGGGCGGAGGACAATGTTCCCTGGATATCAGCTGTGTACATTCCGGGGGTGGAGAATCAGCAGGCAGACTCTCTGAGCAGGGGGACCTCTCGCCTGGGAGAATGGTACCTCTGCGACAGGGTGTTTCACTTTCTATGTCACCATTGGGGCCAACCAGATGTGGATCTGTTTGCGTCCCGTCACATTCACAAGCTCCCGGCCTTTGTCTCTCTGTCCCAGGACCCTCTGGCCTTGGCCACAGATGCTCTAGCAATGTCATGGCAGGGCTTTCAGCTCCTGTATGTCTTTCCCCCATTCCCCCTGTTGGGCAGGGTTATGCGCAAGATAGCTCAGGAGGGGGTGCCAGCTATCCTGGTGGCCCCCAGGTGGCCAAGAAGAGTGTGGTTCGCAGATGTGGTGCAGCTGGCAGTAGATCAGTACACTCTGCCCAGGGTTCCAGACCTGCTCACTCAGGGTCATTTATGCCATCCCAATTTACAAACTCTGGCTTTGATGGCCTGGCTGCTGAAACCTCCATCTTGATGGAGAAGGGGCTGTCTGCCTCTGTTGTTGATACCATGATAAAGGCTAGGAAGAAGTCTTCTTCTTCTATTTACTATAGGGTTTGGCGTGCCTACATTGACTGGTGTGACTCTAGTTCTCTTCACTGTCGCGTGTTCTCTATTCCCAGGATCCTGGAGTTCCTACAGCATGGGTTGGAGCTGGGAACTCAGTACGCTGAAGGGTCATGTCTCTGCCCTGGCTGTTTTCTTCCAGAGGTCCTTTGGCCAGCATTCTCTGATCATGACTTTTTTCCAGGGGGTTACTCATGTGCGTCCCCCACGTAAGCCTATGTTGCCTGTCTGGGATTTGAACTTGGTCTTGTCTGCCTTGCAGGGTGCTCCCTTTGAACCTGTGCAGGAGGCTGCCCTGGCCATTCTTACTCTCAAGGTTGTCTTTTTAGTGGCTATCACTTCTGTTAGGCGTGTTTCTGAGTTGGCGTCACTTTCCATCCAGCCCCCCTACTTTGAGAGACACCAGGACAAGGTGGTTTTTCGCTTCAAGACAGATTTTCTGCCTAAGGTTGTGTCTGCCTTTCATCTGAATCAGGACATTGTTCTTCCCTTCTTGTGCCCTAATCCTAGTAACTCTAAGGAGAGGGTTTTGCATTCCTAGGATGTGGTTAGGTGTCTGAAGTACTATCTGGTGGCTACTGCACCTTTCAGAAAAACTGATGCTCTTTTTGTGGTCCCTTCTGGGCCTAGAAAGGGTTTGGCTCCTGCTAAATCTACTATCAGCAAATGGATCCGTCAGGCTGTGATTCAGGCCTACTCTGCTAAGGGGAAGAATCCTCCCTTCCGCCTTACTGCTCATTCCACTCGTGCTATTGGTGCCTCTTGGGCTTTTCAGCACCAGGCTTCTGTTGAACAAGTTTGCAAGGCCGCTACTTGGTCTTCTGTTCATATGTTTTCAAAGTTTTACAAGGTTGATGTTAGGGCCTCAGCTGATGCTGCTTTTGGCCGCAAGGTTCTGCAGGCAGCAGTGGTCTGACCTGTCTGTTGTTACCTTTGGGGATCCCACCCTACTTTATGGGCACTGCTATTGGATGTCCCAAGAGTAATGAATCTTATCTGGAGCAGGACGTACTGTATACTAAGAATAATACAATTCTGTGATTACTCACCTGTAGAATTGTTATTATGAGTATACAATACGTCCTGCTCCACCCCACCCTTGGTTTGCATTATCCTTGGATCCCCTGTATGGTGATTGTTATCATTGTTTTATAGTTACTGGTTGGTTCTGTTACCATTCTCCCGGCTTCTCGTTAACTGCTTTTCAATGCTGGGGATTTGAGGGAGGTCCAAGGTATTTGAGGGGCCGGGAGGAGCCAATTTCGCGGTCTCTGCAGTCCAGCGCCATCTGGCGGAGTAATACCCAAGAGTAATGAATCTTATCTGGAGCAGGACGTACTGTATACTCATAATACCAATTCTACAGGTGAGTAATCACAGAATTGTAGTTTTTGTGTTTCTACTGTTCTATTAATGGGTGCATTTATTCTGGATTAATGTAATCACTTATATATTTAAACCCCAAGGTCAGCTTTTACCTGTTTAGGGCGTACTTGTTATGTTATGAGACTAAAGCAGCAGTAAGTAATTACTAGCATCGGAATTGCATACAGCTTTACATAGAGTTCTACTAATAATGCTGGGTAATATGTCATCCTAAAGGCACTTAGGAAAAGAAATACCTAAATATTTCTATAGACAATAGTCAAGTATTTATGAAACTTCTTTGGTTGGCTGTTGAAACATTGATTTTTCTCAATCATGCATGGGCTATCTATATAGAATGCATATGACTTTGATGGATAATGTAAATATATTTCTGTCCTTCATTTTATTTGTGTAGATGAATGTGAATATATGTGAGTTGGTTGCAGAGAGGAGTAGATTGATTTTACTAACGTGCTGATAGGGATGTTCATAAATTATTGTGGTTAACAATAAAGGAAGAAGGTCAAGTGGGTCCAACAATTGTTCTACTTAAATTTTTTTATACAGCTTAGACTGTTTAGGATTTCAAAGTTAAAATTAAAACATGGTGACACATTAAATATTATGTAAGGCTCATTTTAGTCCATCCAGTTCAGTCTGTATTTAAAATGAAATCTACTTCCAGTGATTTAGTAGCCATTACTGGTAATTTGCGATGCGTGAACCAATTCGCTCGTTCATTCAAAATTTCAGGGAAAATTTGATTTGGCATGATGGTTCTCTGTCACTAGGGGCTAGTGCTGGGCAGTTGGCGGGGGGGACTGATAGCGTGGCCGGTCCCCCCCCCCCCCCCCTGACAGCACTATTTAAATGGACAGCTGGCCTGTTTTCATTGCTGTGTTATCAGCTAAGTTCCTGGATTCTGTTTCCTTTTTTCCTGAGGTTCCTGATTTATTTCCTGGATTAACCTTCGGATGGATTACATGGTTTTGACTCAGATTTATTTATTGGACTTTGCCTGTTTGCTGCCAGCCCCTGAACTCAATCTTATTCTTTGGACTTTGCCTGTTTGCTGCCAGCCCCTGAACTCAGATTTATTCATTGGACTTTGCCTGTCTGCCACCAGCCCTGAATTCTGATTTGTTCTTTGGACTTATTTGCTTCACTGCGCCCCCACACCTGGAGCTCCAATCAGCCCTATCCATGGTTGTAACTAGGAATGCTTGACAATATAACACAGCCATAACATGAGCTCCGGTGGTGAATCTAGTCCTTTTGATATCCTGGTGCAACAAATTTCCGCTCTCTATGGAGCCATCCAGGACTTACAGGGTGGCTTTACTCAGATTATGGGCCGGCTGAACCGGTTACAGGGACAGATGAAGCATATTCCTGACTCTACTCCCCAGGCCGTGCCCCCAGCAGCACCTGCTGCTGCAGTTTCCTCCACCGCACAGGGGGCAGCTTCCAGGGTCACCCCTGAACCCCATGATCCACCCCTGTAATTTTTGTCAGGAAATCGCGAGAAGTCTTGTGCTTTCTGGAATAGCTGTCGGTTATTATTTTCTCTCCAACCACAAACCTATGCTGCTGAGGAAGTCTGGGTCAGAGTCATTATTTCCCTTCTGCAAGGGCCTCCCCAAACATGGTCCATCATCTTCAAAATCATCCTTGTTTGGCCTCAGTTCATCTTTTCTTCTCTGCCATGGCAGCCATATATGATGATCCAGGTCAGCATTATGCAGGTTGCTCCAGGGTCGCCCACCTGTTGAGCATTATGTTGCCGATTTCCATTGCTGGAGTTTCGACCCTCAGTGGAATTAGCCAGCTTTAAAACATCAGTTCCAATTGGGGCTCTCTGAACAGATTAAGGATGAACTGGCCCACTTTGATACTCCTGGAACCTTGAATGTACTCATCCTTGCGGCCATTCAGGTGGATCGCTGTCTGCAGGAATGCCGTGGAGAGCGCTCAGCCTCTGTTCAATAGTTTACTCCTCAGCCCACGTCTGTAGCACCAGACTCTCTGGTGACAGATTTGGGGGTTGTCGAGCCTATGCAGTTGGGAACCATTTGGGCCGCCTTGTCCCAGGAGGAAAGACTGAGCCACAGGCGGCTAAACCTTTGCATGTACTGCGGGAACCCTGGACATTTTCAGGCAAACTTGCCCACCAGACCAGCAGGTATAAAGAAATAAACACCTCTAGTTAAGAGTACCCCACTTCCTTTGCACGGTTCTCATATCTCTGTGCATCTTACTTTACAGCTTCCCAGAGGAAGGATTGAAACCACTGCCATGATTGACTCTGGTGCCTGCAGTTGTTTCATGGACTTAAAGTTTGCTCAGATTCACAATATTCCATCTGAAGTTCAGCCTACTCCTCTGCTTTTCACTTTGGCCGATAGAACCACTGTCAAGTCTGGACTGGTGTCCGGTAGAATTAAATTGCTCTACCCCTGATGTACACTCAGAATTAATACATTTTGATTTAATGCACTCTGCTTGGTACTCTATCATTTTGGGTTTCCCGTGGCTCTCAATACATAATCCCATCATCGACTGGTCTTCCGATTCAGTTTCTTTGTTCTCTCCCTATTGTAACCAATTTTGCAAGATTCTCTTCCTCCAGCATATCAAGAGTTTCAAGATATGTTTGACAAAAAAGGGGCTCATTGCTCTTATGACTGTCCGATAGACCTTCTTCCTGGGTCGGCCATCCCTTTCGGGCGTATTCATCCATTGTCTGAATTACAGACTCTCCTTGAATATATTGATGAAAACCTGGCTAGGGGTTTTATTCGACCTTCCACTTAGTCCACATAGTCTTTGTGGAGAAGAAGGATGGCACTCTGAGACCTTGTATAGATTACCAGGACTTCAATCAGATTACAGTCAAGAACCGATACCCATTGCCTTTGATTTCAGAAATGTTCCAGCATTTTTGGTCCGCTCGGATCTTCACCAAGTTAGACTTGAGGGGAGCCTACAATTTAATATGGATCCATCAGGGTGACGAATGGAAGACGGACTTCTGCACGCGTTATGGTCATTTTGAATACCTGGTTATGCCGTCCGGTCTCTGCCCCTGCAACATTCCAGCATTTTGTAAATGACGTGTTCCGGGATTATCTTGATATTTTCGTCATCATCTACCTGGACGATATACTAATCTTCTCCTCCTACCTCTCGGAACATCGGGAACATGTCCGTCAGGTCCTTCTGCGCCTTCAAGAGCATCAATTGTACGCAAAATTGGAGAAGTGTCAGTTGGAACAGTCTTCTATTCCGTTCCTGGGGTTACTTATCTGGGGTTACCGTCTTGGACTGACCACAACCTACGAATCGCAAAGAAGTACAATGTTTCATTGGCTTCGCCAACTTTAACAGACGTTTTATTAAAGATTTCTCACAGATAGTTCGCCCCATCACTGATCTCACCTGAAAGAATACTCCATTTATCTGGTCTAAAGCTGCTGAAGAGGCCTTCTCTCATCTCAACGAACGTTTCACTTCTGCCCTTGAGACATGCCGACCCTGAGCTTCCTTTTGTACCTTAGGTAGATGCCTCTGTCAATGCTGTAGGAGCAGTTCTGAGCAAGGAGAACTTCATCCCCTGGCCTTCTTTTCCAGGAAACTGCCATCAGCAGAACAAAACTATGATGTTTGTGGCCGGGAACTTCTTGTTATCAAACTCGCCCTGGAGGAATGGCATTATCTATTGGAAGCTGCCAGACATCCAATTTTGATCCTCACGGACCACAAGAACTTGGAGTAACTTCGGTCTGTAAAAAGACTCCGACCAAATTAAATCTTTACGTCCCAGGGTTCTGTCTGACTTCCATGATCATCCCTTGGCTGGCCATTTTGGCCTCAAAAAGACTCTACATCTGATCCAACGTCATTTCTGGTGGCCCACTTTACAAGCAAACTGTATATCATATGTTTCCTCTTGTGGGATGTGTGCCCAGAACAAACACATATCCACAAAACCTACAGGTCTTCTCATGCCTTTCCTGGTGCCAGAACGTCCTTGGGAACAGATTTCAATGGACTTTATTGTGGAACTTCCCGCTTTGGACAACAACACTATCTTGGTGGTTGTGGACTATCTAACCAAGTATGCTCATTTCATAGCTCTCCCCAGTCTTCCTTCAGCCTCAAAATTAGCACAAGTTTTTGTGAAAGAAATTGTCCGTTTACACAGCCTGCCATCTAAGATTGTGTCTGACCACGGTTTCCAATTTACCGCCCAGTTCTGGACTGCTCTCTGTAGGAGTTTACGAATCACTTTGGCCCACTCATCAGCCTATCATCCTCAGACCAATGGACAAACTGAATAGGTGAATCAATCACTGGAGCAGTACATACAATGTAATTCATCGGCCCTGCAGGACAAATCGACACAGTTACTTCCATTAGCCGAACTTGCTTATAATAACTCCATTTTTCAACCCGCCTCACTTTGCTTGCTGCGAATATGGATTTGATGCCAAGAGCTTGCCTAATACCTGCATCCCAGTAAATGTACCAGCAGCTGTGGATTTAGGAGCTCATTCAACTGCCACTCATCAGATGCCCGAACAAGTTTCACAGTAGGAGATCAAGTTCTTCTCTCTACCACCCATCTAAGGCTTCACCTTTCCTAGAAGAACTAGAACTACGTACTCGCCTGAGGATACATCCAGTTTTTATGGGTCCTTTTTAAAGAAAGGAATTTTTAGAGATCCTCTAGATAAACCTTCTGATCCAATTATTGTGGATAGAGAAGAAGAATATGAGGTCGAACCGATCCTGGAATCACAGAAGAGAGGTGCCTCCATTCAGTATCTAGCTCAATGGAAGGGTTTAGCTCTGGAGAAGGATTCCTGGCAGCCATCTAGTAATATCAATGCTCCACAATTGATCAAAGCCTTTCAGCAAAGAGACTCTAGGTCGGTCTCCCAGAGGAGTCCTTTAAAGGGGGGCAATGTTGGTATCCTCGCCTTTCTCGCTCTTCTATGAGACACACTGCAAGTGCACGAAGCCTAGAGTGTAAGCTCTTGGGCTTTCTTTTTTACTTCCGGGTTTCCTTTGGTCTTAATGGACAGGAAGTGACCTCACTCATACTCTGAGACGTCCCTCTCAGCTTTATTGACAGCACTATTTAAATGGGCAGCTGGCTTGTTTTCATTGCTGTGTTTCCTGATTGATTTCCTGGATTAACCCTCAGGCGAATTTCATGGTTTTTACTAGGATTTATTCATTGGACTTTGCCTACCGTATTTGCTGCCAGCCCCTGAACTCGGATTCATTTGTTGGACTTTGCCAGTCTGTCGCCAGACGTGAATTCTGATTTGTTCTTTGGACTTATTTTCTTGTCATGTCAAAAAATTACATGATTAATTTCTAAGGCTACTGCTATAAAAGGACTTTATACTATTTCAATGGCCTGAAAAACTAGTAATGCAGTTATTTCCTGATTTCTTACCTCTTAGGAATAAAAGAGAAAAATAAAAATGTAATTTAATGATCTGACACAGAGTTGGTTAGAGAGACTTTTTTTGCTATACATATAAAACCTGTAAGCAGGAGTGGGATTCAGCGGGTTCACACCAGATCCCACAATCCATTTGTTAACATGTGAGGCAGACCAGGGAACTGGCTAGAACAGCTGGTGCTGGCCTGGTTCGCTACTGCAGAGCACACCTAGGAAGCATGTGTTCTGTTTTTCCATTTTTAAAATGTGTGGCTCTGCTGTTTGTGTACCTGCTGCATTCTTCCCTTGCTGTCACAGTGTTATGCCCACCAATGCCCCCCTGTCACCTCTTATTGGCCTCCAGCTTCCATCTTTGGTTTAGCAAACTGTTGGGCCAGCACGGAGCTGGCCAGATAACTCTTGCAGGCTTGCAGCTGGGTGATGTCACACATCATGAATGTGAACCAGGGCGTTGTTCATCAAGCAGCGTGGTTGGATGCTTCCTCTCTTCTGATATACAGGTTACCTAGTATCTGAGATTTAAGAGCATGTTTCATGAAGTAAGTCACCAGCCAATGCTGAGCAGTTTCTGTGTGTGGGAGGGCTTAGCTTAAAGAGCCACTCCAGGTTGGGATGGCCATTCTTTAAATATCCCCCACCCTGCCACCCCCCAGCACTGAAGCAGGGCGGGGGGGTAAGATTCATTAAAAGCACATATCTGGCCAGGAATCCAGCACGAAGGTTGGGCAATTGTGGTGTTGGTCGTCACCATCTTCGTTCTGGTTTTCCAATCATTGCCATTGGGAGTTCACACTGGAACATGCTCCCCCAGCAGTAACCATTAGCAGTCCGGGAAGGATCAAAGATGTCGGTGAACATCGCCGCTATCGCCCGGCCTTTGCCGCTAGATGTCTGGACAAGTAAGTGCTTTTTATTTATGTAACCCCCCCCCCACCCTGCTTCAGAACTAGGGGAGGGGATATAGAAAATGGTCACCCTGGGCTGAAATGGCCTCTGATTGGAGACTCTCCTTTTGGATCTGCTGTCATTGCAGTTTTTCTGTTAATGTTCAGCACCATTCCCCCGATTTAGACTGGTCTACACTCACTACAAACCTAGCTTTACAGCCAAAGATCCAAAAGATTCCACTCTGGGATGCCCTGCTGCGTGAAACCACACCTCTTATGGGTATCCCACTATGCATGTGCCAGATCTCTTCCAATCAGCATTCTATGCTGTGCATATCAATGCACAGCATAGAACATTGTTTTAAACGAGAGCTGGCATACAGCGCTGGAAGTGGACGGCTTTCGTTTGGCTGCTTCTCTCCGGCTGTGCCCATACACAGTGGTCATTCAGATATGCCAGACAGTTAAGCATGCAGCAGCTGCAGATGCCAGCTGCCCCCTCACATTCTGTTCATGCTCCACTGGATCTCCAAGTAAAGGTACATTTTACAGTGAACCCGGGGGGTTTCACAAAGGGGCCGGGAGTCATTTGGCCTGGAGATTCCAGGGCCTGGTGACCTATAAGTTTTGGGCCTAGAGTCCATTTGGGTTGTCCCGCTGTATGAACCACCAGGATTCACTTTAGCTGCTGTGTATGTCATTATTAGTTCACCTTTAGCTGCTGTGTATGTCATTATTAGTACCCAACCCTTCTGCTGTTTCCAGATTTGGGGTTTGAATAGTAATGCTTTAATCTCAATTTTAACTATTAATGATTTTATTGCTTGTATAAATTTGTATCTTGTTAGATGAATATAGGGTTTCAGTAAGATGGCAGCCGACCCACTATATATATACCGATATAGGTCCGCACAATGGCGGACATAGTGTATACTGGTGGTTACAGTATATGTCTCCAGTAAAATGGTGGCAGCATTGGAAGATAGCCCAGTCCGGCCAGCGCGCAGGTGCATATGGGGAATGGGCGTGTCCACATAACAAACTCGCATTAATGAAAGCGTGAGCACCTGAGATGACCTGGACTGACGTGAGAGCGCTCACTTCGGGTCAAACAAAGTGGCTGGGATACATGTAACCAGTGGATGCTAGCTTCAGCTACCACTGGCAACTTGGTTTTGAACAACAAAGAGCCAGCATCCTATTTAACATGGCTCTAATCTAAACAACAGCTTACCTGATTTAGGATGCTCTAATATGTGAAAGCCCCCGGTTCTATCCCTGGACCTGTTAATCCCATAGTGCATGCGTAGGACTCCAACGGCAACCCCTGGTCTTTGCGTGTACTGCGCCAGGCAGAATAGAATGGCTTCCAGCAGGTGCTGTGAGGCCAGAGGAAGCTCCACATGTTGCAGCAATGATGAGCATGCTTGAGCACTTTTATTTGCTGCTGTACTTGGAGCATGTCCACTCCCACTGGCCTACATGGACCCACCAGAAGCCATTCAAGTTTGCTTGGTACAGACTGGGGATGCTGTGGGAGACCCACAAATGCCCTATGGGATCACTGGTCCGTTAAAGGGGGTCGATACTAGGGGGCTTCCACACACTGCGCCATCTGAAATTGGGATGCCCCTGTTAAAAGGACAGAAACCCGGGGGCCTCTAGTGAGCATGAAAACTGGCTTTTTAACTCACCTGGTATACACTCCTGCAACACTCTTACAGTCCAACTTGACTGCCAGACAATAATTAGGTATGTGCACATATGGTCTAGCAAACTATCTCTATGACACAGGTATAGCATATCTGTGAACCAGTATTCTGACACTCCTGAGTTGCCAGGAAAGGTGTAGGTTCACTTTTAAACCAAATGTTTGTTCTGGTTCTGCTTGTAGGGATCTACATTCACCTTTAGGGTCTACATGCTGCTACACTGTATGTAAGATTTTTTGCACTAAGCTTTATTTGATACGCTGATGGTCCGACTGTAGTGGTACTATGTTGTGGCATCAGCCACACAGCTATAAGATTGTTATATACATTTCTCAAGGGTCCATCAGCCATATATATATATATATATATATATATATATATATATATGTGCAGGGGGCAGGGTTATAGGTGTGACAGAGCAGAGCTGGGGTCAGAAAAAGGATAGCAATTGCACAATGCAGAGCGACCTAGTCAGAAGACTGTTTACAGGCAGCCTGTGACTCCATGGATGTTTAAAGGCTCAGAAAATGCAGTAAATACAGGTAGGATGATTTTTAATGTGGGCAATCTGTATGTACAGTTTGGGGGAAACATAAATGAAAGACTCTTATTCAGGGTAAAGACCTGGTTCCACAGTTCCACAATACAGAGCCTAATTTATTACAAGTGCCTCATAGTGCCACTTGAGCGTCTCCCGAGAGGCGCTATTAGCGCCTCAGCCGCAACATTGGCCACAGGCAGACGGCACAGAAGGCTTTGCTTGATCATTTTTCAATGGAGATAGCGTCAGACACCACCGCTCCATTCTGTATTCAAGATGTAAACACAGCGCCAGCACTGGTGCTCAGAAACCGTGACTCTCAGGCATGCAGCACCAGGTACAATGGCAAAAAGGCTTTTAAAAAGGATGGCAGCACATTGACCAAGCCAAAACAGACGGAAAGACGTCGGAGACACACAAATTACATGACACATGATTGGCAGGCATGAAAACACAAGTTTGCCACAGAGAACTTATAAGATACAGATAAGATAATAAATGAAGAAAAAAACATTCTGAACATGCCAGGGATCCTGAGTCTCTTGATTGAACACAAAAAAAAAATGCTAACCAGAAGTCACCAAAAATAACATAACTCGTGATTGAAGTGTATAGGAGAAGGACACTGAGCACCTGAGGTGGTGTGCTGTATGGAACACTATGTGTGGTGCTAAACATTTTTTTGCGTCATAAATATGACTTGCTGGCAGTGCTCACAAACACTTGTCGCTAGCGTTTCTTAAATAAGGAATTTGCTCTTCGTTTAGGCCAGCCAAGCAGTTAAACCTGATCACATTCAGTTTTGGGGCATGTTAGGAAATGGCGACTGACTATGCTGCACAGGGTGGCCAGGTTATCTGATTAAAGACCTAGAACTGGGAAGTCTTAAAGAGGAACATCAGACTAAAAACCAAAAGGGGCCAATTCCCTCCCCCATCACCCCCTACTTACTGTACCTTTTAGATGTCACCGCGGACTGCTGTGGCCACATCCGGCTGCTTCAGGGCCCGATCGCTGCCCCACGCGTCTGTTAGCCGTCTGTTAGTGACAGAACGTGATGAGTCTTCGGGCAGCTCAACTGCATCCCATTCATCGGCACTGCGCAGACGCGAGATCGGGGGCCCTGCGCAGTGCCAAGATGGTGCTCCCCGTCGGAAGATCGTTGGAATCCGAGGAACGCAGAAGAAGGATCCCCCGGGGAGGTGAGTAAAAAATTACCAAAAGTAAAACCAGATGGGGGGGGGGCAGCAGATTGGTGAGGCTTGGGGGAGGTTTTAACCTTCCCTGATGTTCCTCTTTAATCCTTCAACATTTGACTGAGGGAGGATAAATAGGGAAGCACTGAAAGGTGCGGGTCAGAGGGTGGCACTGTTGGGGCCTATTGCAGTGCAGGTGAGTATTTTTCTTTTAAATAGGACTAAAATACAATACTAACTATCATACCTGACATATCTCACCTTTTACAATTGGTCTAAATGCAGACTTTAGCCCAAGTGAGAACAGTATTTGTTTCATGCGGCTGTGCAAGTGGTTAAATAATTTTCACAGCTGAAAATGATGAATTGCACATTGCAGAAATCATGATTTTTTTCTCACAAAAAAAGTGGGAGAAAACAATCTCATGGCACTGAATCAGCCCTCATGGCAAGTCACCCATTAATCACTCGGTGTATTCTTAATTTTTGGCTTTGCATGACATGGAATACCACAATCCTTTAACAAACCAAATGAGCCTGAATTTAGACAAATGTGACTATGAAGCCCTAATTCTCAATTTATATGCCCTGCTCTCTAGCTGCAGGACCCCTCTTACTCTGATTTGTAAGGCTGCTTTCACATATCAGAGCTTCCCAATATGTCACACTTTACTTGCTTTACTTGTAACACTCAGGTCTATGGCATTATGCAGTGCAAACACAGGTAAAGCTCGATGCAGCCCATCCCAGCACAACACAGTGCTAATGTGTGAAAGTGCCAACTGAATTCAATGAGCAAAATTCCTTTGCACTCCCGGGCCATTGATGTTTTCTTTATCCAACACAACAATGACAGTTAAATGTGAAAGATGCCGAAATAAATGTTTTGCTGCTGTGCAAACGCAGTGAGACAGAGAGAGAAAGGCAGCCAGCCGGAAAAGACACTGTTGAAAAAATTGTTTAAAAAATATGATCTATTAACTAAACATAAATTAAGAAAAATAAAGTCTGAAGTATGGTGCTCAAGGATGCAAGCCACTGAATTATTTTAATCCCTCACTTAAAATCTACCAGGAATCCTATTTTACCATTGCAAAGCTTTAGTCTAAGCTTCTGACATCTGTTTCTTTTACTAAAGGAGGATTTTATTTATTAGGAGCATGTTTACACAATAAAGTAAGCAGCCAGTAGTTTCCAGTATGTACATTTGTCAGAAAAAAGATTTAATGGGTTTATTTAGAGATCCTCCTAACCTTATGCACAGAGGTAGGGCAGTTTCTAGCTCCAGTATGTTACAAGAGTGCAAATAACATGTTGCAGACCTGCTATGCCGCACATTCTACCAACATACAGTCAGGGCCAGAAATATTTGGACAGTGACACAATTTTCGCAAGTTGGGCTCTGCATGCCACCGCATTGGATTTGAAATGAAACCTCTACAACAGAATTCAAGTGCAGATTGTAACGTTTAATTTGAAGGGTTGAACGAAAATACCTGATAGAAAATGTAGGAATTGTACACATTTCTTTACAAACACTCCACATTTTAGGAGCTCAAAAGTAATTGGACAAATAAACATAACCCAAACAAAATATTTATTTTCTCAATATTTTGTTGCAAATCCTTTGGAGGCAATCACTGCCTTAAGTCTGGAACCCATGGACATCACCAAACGCTGGGTTTCCTCCTTCTTAATGCTTTGCCAGGCCTTTCCAGCCGCAGCCTTCAGGTCTTGCTTGTTTGTGGGTCTTTCAGTCTTAAGTCTGGATTTGAGCAAGTGAAATGCATGCTCAATTGGGTTAAGATCTGGTGATTGACTTGGCCATTGCAGAATGTTCCACTTTTTTGCACTCATGAACTCCTGGGTAGCTTTGGCTGTATGCTTGGGGTCATTGTCCATCTGTACTATGAAGCGCCGTCCGATCAACTTTGCAGCATTTGGCTGAATCTGGGCTGAAAGTATATCCCGGTACACTTCAGAATTCATCCGGCTACTCTTGTCTGCTGTTATGTCATCAATAAACACAAGTGACCCAGTGCCATTGAAAGCCATGCATGCCCATGCCATCACGTTGCCTCCACCATGTTTTACAGAGGATGTGGTGTGCCTTGGATCATGTGCCGTTCCCTTTCTTCTCCAAACTTTTTTCTTCCCATCATTCTGATACAGGTTGATCTTTGTCTCATCTGTCCATAGAATACTTTTCCAGAACTGAGCTGGCTTGTTGAGGTGTTTTTGGGCAAATTTAACTCTGGCCTGTCTATTTTTGGAATTGATGAATGGTTTGCATCTAGATGTGAACCCTTTGTATTTACTTTCATGGAGTCTTCTCTTTACTGTTGACTTAGAGACAGATACACCTACTTCCCTGAGAGTGTTCTGGACTTCAGTTAATGTTGTGAACAGGTTCTTCTTCACCAAAGAAAGTATGCGGCGATCATCCACCACTGTTGTCTTCTGTGGACGCCCAGGCCTTTTTGAGTTCCCAAGCTCACCAGTCACTTCCTTTTTTCTCAGAATGTACCCGACTGTTGATTTTGCTAATCCAAGCATGTCTGCTATCTCTCTGATGGATTTTTTTTCTTTTTTTCAGCCTCAGGATGTTCTGCTTCACCTCAATTGAGCGTTCCTTTGACCGCATGTTGTCTGGTCACAGCAACAGCTTCCAAATGCAAAACCACACACCTGGAATCAACCCCAGACCTTTTAACTACTTCATTGATTACAGGTTAACGAGGGAGACGCCTTCAGAGTTAATTGCAGCCCTTAGAGTCCATTGTCCAATTACTTTTGGTCCCTTGAAAAAGAGGAGGCTATGCATTACAGAGCTATGATTCCTAAACCCTTTCTCCGATTTGGATGTGGAAACTCTCATATTGCAGCTGGGAGTGTGCACTTTCAGCCCATATTATATATATATAATTGTATTTCTGAACATGTTTTTGTAAACAGCTAAAATAAAGCTTGTGTCACTGACCAAATATTTCTGGCCCTGACTGTATCTCCTCTACAGCTTAGACCCAGTTCACACTGCCGCGTTGTTGGGCGATAGCGTAGCGATTTCAAGCGCTGTCAATGGAACCTTTCTATGGATTCATAGACATAGGCCAGGGGTGTTCATTTTGTTGATGAGTCTGGGCCACTTAAATAATTTGGAACCTAGTTCCCCCTATTCTCATATGTAACATTCCCCACATGCCAAAAATACATATTGGTTCTTTCTTACTTTTCTGTATATATGGCTCCCTTATTTATAGCCCTTCCCCATTAGGCCCACATCTTAACCCAATATTCAACCCTTATTTACTCCCACCGATGCTAAGCATCCAATTAATATAGAAATTGTATTTTACCAATGATTGTACCAAAGATTTCAACCAGAGGTGGTGTACAATCAGTGTCACTAAACCTCTGTTTGCCAAAGTATCCCCCTCCTATTTCACTCTCAGCAATCGTCCATGCTTACTGTGTCCCTATTTAACTACCTTTACATTTCAGATCTATTCACACCTCCCACTTTCTCCGCAGCAGGTCAGTGGTTCACATCAGAGGGCTCTGAGGACCACATGTGGTCTGAGGTCTGACACACACTCCTGCCCACAGCCTGAATCGGAATGGCTGGGTGCTGGAGCGCCACAACATGCAGAGGATGTGACCATGGCACATGAGTGCACCGTGGGATCCCAAAGGGATAGGGAATCAGCTGGAGTCTATTAGAAGGATTTTGTTCCACTTTAATATTTTGCCATGTCTTGCTAGTTTGCTTTAGTTTCAGGTGCAGGGCAGCTCTTATTCTGTCCTGATCCATCACTGAAGCTCCAATTTCTGAGGCTGTGACATGTTCCACACTTAGCCTGTATTATAGAGAAGACACAAACACACAGTCTGAATAAACACAGAAGACAGAATTCACTCACTGGTGGCGTTATCTGTATGCCGCTCTCCTTATCTGTACTGATGCTTGTAATTTGAGAATCCAGCCAGAGTTTAAAGTATAACTTTTACTTGTAAGTTTAAAAGTCCAAAAGACAAAAATCCATGCATGTGCTGTCAGCAACCCCCTCAGCACCCTCCACACTGTGTAACGCGTTTCAGGCTACAACGAGCCCTTAATCATTATCTGTAGCCCAGCACGGCACTGGCTTCAAACACAAGCAGGCAGGAACAGAGAGACCACAAAAACAGAGAGGAGGGGAGGGGGAGCATGACTAGACAGGTGTCCTTAAAAAAGCAAGAACACAGAAAGTGCTGTCTTTATGGCCATAAATTTGTCGACCGAAAGAGGGACAACGACTATAGAAGCCATTTTTGCAAGGATATTAGTGAGTGCTACATGGCGCCCCCTGCAGCACAGTGCTCTGTTCAACGGTCTGTATCTCCCACCCCAAGATCTTCACAATGTATGGATACATGTATACAATACCCTATCCCCTAAATACAAATACCCTATCCAGAGATGTTATTTACTAATGTTATAACAATTTTCTCTCCATTTTGGAAACCCGTACTCACCTTAAGAACTTTTTCCCCCAACCCAATCCGATGAGTGGAATTCAAAATATTCTGTACCGGCAGCTATTTCACCCTATTCCATCCCGAGATCGAGTCTTGTGGTGTGCAGATATGCTCTCCTAGCAACATAGGGAACGAATGGTAACTCCCTGCATAGGTCACAGTGCCTGGAGCTCACCTGCATCATGGCAACTAAGGGGGTATGTGTGTAGTATGCATGTACAGTTACTAGAATGAGCATGGGAGAGTCACCGTGATGGGGGGGGGGGGGGAGTTATATCTCGGGACATGGTAAGTTACATAGTGCTAGAGCAGAACGGAACAGCTGTGCAGTACAGAAGGTCACAGGGATTTTTAAGTGGACCAAAATCCATGATATCCTGGGTTTTGGTCCCTTACCCCCGATCGGGGTGCCCCGCTGTGGGAAATCCCCCAGATCGCCTCTTCCCGATCCTAAAGCACATGCGTGGCCACTCGTCCAATCAGCACGCTCCCCGCTTCCTTCTAACAGGGAACATGCCCACGCTGGCCATTCATAAATGTCTGGTGCGGGTATGCACCCTGCAAGAGGGATAGCGGGGATGTGTCCATCCCTCAATGAGGGGGCGTGCCCTAATTTAACCCTTTTGTTGCCAAGCACGTAACACCTACGTGCTGGCTTGGCTGGGCCTTAAGTGCCAAGCCCGTAGGTGTTACGTGCTTGACTGAGCCTGAGAGGCTCTCTCCCCTTTGATCCTCGATGGCGGCCGCCATCTTGCCGCTAAGCCCCGCCCCCTTGGGGGCGGGGCTTATGACGTCATCCCGGCCCCCGATATCTGGCTTCACCCTTCTCAACTTCTCAGATGCCGGTGATCGGCACAGGGTAAGGAGGTGGCAGGAGATCCTCTGATCTCCTGCCTCCTCCTTCTCCTGTACCGATCACCGGCATCTGTCAGCTGAGCGGCGAGGGACAAGAGCTTGCAATCGAAGGTAAGTACAGTAAAAAAAAATTATTTTTTTTTAATAAAATACTTTTTTTTATTGTGTGGTGTTTTTTTTTTTACAGTTAACCCTTTGTGAGCTGGTAAGGGGTCCATGAGACCCCTTATACCAGTTCACATGGCTGGGGGGGTGGCATTGCCATTAACCCCCGCACCCCCATTACCTGCCTCCCCAAAGGCCAGGGGGGGGCAGAAGAGCCCGGGCCCACATAGGCTATGTGGGCTCGTAGGCTGCAGGGTGGGGGGGCCACCAAAGCTGGCCCCCCCACTCTGTGCCTACAAGCCCCCATAGCTGGTCCCGGGCTGGTTACTTTGGGTAAGGGGGACCCCACGTCATTTTTTTTTTTGGATTTTTAAGGGTTTTTAACCCTTAAAAATCCAAAAAAAAATGGGGTCCCCCTCCCCGGGAAGGGGGACCCTATGTCATTTTTTTTTTTAATTAACCATTTGTCATCCAGCAGCTATAAAAGGCTTCTGGGCAGGAAAGGGTGTCTACCTATACATATGTGGTATCGCTGTAAGCGGGAGAAATTGGGGTTTCTCACGCAATAAGATTTTATTGACAAACTTACATTTTTTATTACAAAAAAACTCTACAAATTGTAAAAAAATATATTTTTTTTATTTTTTTTCACACATTTCACCCAAAAATGTTGAGAATACACCTAAAAAACACAAACAAGACATTTCATGTTAAAGCCCAGACTCTGTTGAAAAAAACAATATATAATTTTCCTGGGAAATCCCTGGAAATCCCTTCGAAAATGACAGTTGAACATGTGTAGCGCAAAACAGTCAAACTCAGTCTGGCAACAGGGAGTGGCAAATGCTGCAGGTAGGCTGGCAGCGAAAGGGTTAACAAATGTCCCCCTTTTCCACTCTGAAAAGTTGGTAGGTATGTGTAAATCATGTTGGAGTGGCACCAGCAATCTTACCTAACCAGTGACTTTGTTAAACCCTGGC
The DNA here is from genome assembly GCA_027917425.1 of Gastrophryne carolinensis. Taxonomy (NCBI): domain Eukaryota; kingdom Metazoa; phylum Chordata; class Amphibia; order Anura; family Microhylidae; genus Gastrophryne; species Gastrophryne carolinensis. The sequence continues at coordinate 515,635,157 of CM051234.1, read as the reverse complement.
TTGTACTGACTTCAGCTACTCTAACTCTCACTGAGCTCATGGAGCAGGTGCAGCTGCTCATCCAGTCAGCTTCAGATTTATGTGCAGCTGTAGAAGCTGAATGGAATCCCGTAGCCGCTCACATCTGTGACGCATTACTTTCTCCCTTCAGCTGTGCACAGCCACACACAGCCTTTTATTTGTGACAGGCATAGCCACACACAGCTGAGAGGGGAGGCGAGTGAAGCTGATGCCGGCCGCGCATGCTTGGTAGGCTCGGGGGAAAGGAAGATTATCGGGCTCCCTGGCAGATTTCAAATAGCAGGGCATCCCAGTTTGGGCTGGGTGAAACCCCCCCAGGGCATCTGAGTAAGGAGTAAGCCTGCCCGAGAGTCTCATAGACCCCAGGGCAGGTTTAGATCCACTTTAAAGAACTTGTCCTGGCTAGATATAAAATGAAAGAAACCTCACAGACTGCTGATTTCTGCTTAATAGCTGTGTCAGAAGAATTTTGCTGCAGTATTCTCTTCTGTTGGAAAGCTAGTACCGAAATTTCTCTCTAGCCTGCGTGAGTTACATTCAGAATGTTGCATTTTAGTCCCTAAAATAAGGGGTGGTTTCAGTCTCTGACAGTAAGTGTAGAACATCTGTGACAAGCTTAATTTATTTTACTAGCAGTTTACTTTGTAATGAACTAAAATAAACAGATGAGGAATTAGCTAGATCCTCTCTGCAAACACAGGGCCTGGAGTATCCCACGCAGTTTGATTATGGATATGGTTGTTTAGTAAACTGGGCAAATTTACCTTATTACACATATGTCCACCCTTATCTTATCTTAAAGTTGGTTAGAAGGAATTCTCATGTAACAGTTAAAAAATAAACAGCAGCTCACCTTGCCTCCTCTCAGCTCGCCACCCTGAATGAGGAAATATACTTCCCAGCGGCATAACAATCAAGGTCGCAGGCGGGCCCGGCGGGATCTGAGTAAACACATACTTTATCTACAGGAGTCACTATTCCCTGTTGTACACAGCCTGGCTACATTACAGAAAAAGTAACATGCTGCAGTTGTGATGTGCTTGTTTTTTTGCTTACCTACTCTTTTCATTGGTGGCTCAGCAAGGGCGGACAGCCAATCAGTGCCCTCTGCTCTATTCAGCTTCTGCTAGCCATTCTGACATCAGGATGGCTAGCAAGCTGAATAGAGCCAGCACTCCACTGGCTGCACTAATACACCTCTGTGTACCAAAATCAGCCATTTAGAAATAGCAGGGATGTGGCCTGCGCACAAACCGTGTGATCGTCAGTCAGGTGCTTACTCAGAGATTCCATAAGTTTAGTGAATCTGGTAGCCCTGGAGTCTTTTAGAATCCAGGGCCAGCCTTAAAGGCTGTTGTTCCTGTTTAAAGTGACCATCCAGCCAAATAAGCCTGGAGGGTCTCTGAACAGGGCCATTGGAGGGATTTGGAATGAGGAATGCCTGGCTCCACATACCCTCACTATGTAAGCATTCCCCAAGAGCATCACTGGCCTCTGGGCAGTCATATGAGGCAGAAAGTACCAGTGCTAGCCTCATGCTCCCAGTGTTGGTATGCCAATCTTGCTCACCAAACTGGCTTGCAGAGTACAGTGTGAAAGCCTGCTGCATGAGCCCGACTGGCTGCTGGCCGTCATGTGGGGGGTCAAACAGCAGTGATATGCAAAAGTGGTTTGGTCAAAAGTACTATAGCCTGGTCTTTGGTACCATGTTAGTGCCAGCACAGCAGGGCATCCCAAATCAGTATCCCCCTGCTGCAGGAGTCAGCAGACTTCAAATTTTTTTATCTTTTTGCTTGCTTTAATGTTTTTGATGTATGTTGTATTCATTGATTTTTTATAAGTGTTAATGGAGGATGTAGGTCTTGACAGGAATATTAATAATAAAATAATATTTAATATACTTTAAACGGCTAGAGGTTATAATGAGAACGGGGGGGGGGGGGGGGGGGGGCTCAATCTAAAGTTTGAACTGGGGCCCAAAATATTCTAGTCATGCAACTGATACTTACTTATCTCCCCCTCCAGTGCCTACCTGCCGATAGGGCCACCAATACTAGCTCAAGGAGCTAGTCCAGACCAGGCCCCCCTCTCTATTGGTGGCATGAATGTAATTTTCAGAGCTGCCATTCAAGTCCAGCAAACCCCTCCCTCCCACCCAGCCTCCTCCTAGCACGTGCCTTTGCTCCCAGTGTCACCCCACCCATTATGCTGATTGTTATGCAGTATCACAGATCCAAGGGCCATGCCCACATGCTTCAGGAAAGAAGCCATGAGGTAAAACTTAATAGATACGAGAACAAAAGTGAAATGGAATGTAATGAATGTTAGGTTATGAATTTAGGCTAGACCAGTAGAACATCCAGGGCAGTTTCTGGAAGAAAATGAGTACGGGGGGAAAAAGTCTGCCCCCTCCTCACCCATCCTATGGTGCTGCTGCTGTTCCATACAGGATTCGAAAATAAAGGCAAGTCCAAAAGCTCTAACTCACCTGGTTCCCAGCACAAGGAGGCATTGAGTATAGCAAGGGGAAATCTATTACCAGTGTCACGCTCGGGGTAACTCCAGCCCTCTTAATAAGCTCACAACCCCCAATCTCCACAGCCAGCTTCACCTGTAGGAGCCCCCGCTTGCCGGGACGCAAGATACGCCTACCCGGGATCGGTTGCCCCCAGGACTTAATGGCTCAAAGGATGTAAGCTTATATGTGGGAGGACTGGAGAACCAATAGCAAGAGCGTGAGTGACGGACGTCCAGAGACAGGCAATAGGTTGATAACGGGAAGGCAGAGATCGTAGCGGCACCAGGGGTCAGGCAAGATGTAGTCGGGGTTCAGGCAGAGGTCAGCAACTGGGGATCAGGATCTAGAAGCGTCAGTTCAGGCAAAGGTCGGCAACAAGGATTCAGGATCAAGAGGCGTCAATACAGGCAGAGGTCGGCAACAAGGATTCAGGATCGAGAGTGGTCGTACAATCAAATCGGCAACAGGCTAGACTTCACAGGAGTAGGTAACACAGGGTTCTGAGCGCTATCACAGGCAATTCATAACTGTGGGGGAATTGCCTTTATAGGGACAGGTCTGAGGGAAGCAGTGTACTGATTGGAGCACATAGGATTCCAAGGGTAATTGGCTGGCAACAAGGGAGGAGGTAAGGCCAAGATATCAATGGGGGTGATTGGCCTGCAGAGCAGAAGAGGGCGAAGCCCTCAATCCCCTAGGATTCATTAACCCTTTAATTGATCCTCCGGCGGGTGCGCGCAGCACAGCTCCGCCGGAGGGCATAACAGACACGTGCTCGCGGCCGCGCGCGAGCACGTCTACTGCAGAAGGAAGCGGGGGGCGTGGCTGAGCTGGGCGCCGCTCGAGCTGACGCTGCTCGAGCCGTCGCCGCCCGGCGCGGCCGCCGCACAGTGACAGCTGCAGCTGGCCGCCTGGAGACGTCGCTGGAACGGGGATCAGGTAAGCGGTTCCTGACAACCAGATTAAAAAGCCATTTAAAGGCAACTGCGTGAATCTATATGGCATCCTGGAAATCTGTTTGTCTAGGAATCTTATACCCTTTAAAGTTTGGAACCTCTCTGCCTTGTCAGACATAATTGGCTGCTATTGCATATAAATATGCAGTTTTGCCCTCCCATGGGACTAAATTTGGGAGGTTTACAAAGAATGAACTTGATGGACAAATTTTATAGCCTAAATAACGATACAGCTATTTATCATAGCTAATTTGGTTAAAGAGGACCAAAATCCCGAGAACCATCTTTAGAGCGCTCTTGTCTTTGCCACAGCACCCAATGTCATCCCTGCTCTCGTTGCCCTGTGTGCACCAGCCATGTCTACCTTTTACGGGATTCCAGAAGCCTGAACATTTTGCCATGGGATTGAGGTTAGTAACTGTTGATTGCGGGGATCTACAGACTCATGCCTAAATATACATGAATTACAGGATAACAAGTCACTACTCCTGATGCTTCACACAAAATATTGCATATGGGAAAATGGCAAAAAAAACTTTCCCTAGCGTTTTTAGGTAAAGGTTTTGCCTTTTTATTTGCCCAGACAGTCCTTTTAACCCTTTATTTAACGCTTACACTGTAAATAAAGACAAAGAAAAGCCCGTGGGACTGCACTCCCAAAATTTCTCACTGTCCTTCAGGCCTACAGTCATGCTCGCCTATTTACCGCTGGTTCTCCATGATATGGAAGACTGAAATCTACAGGACACACTGCAGCAGTCAACGTAAATTGCTGCACTGTGTCCCCCACTACATGGAAACTTGGGCGGAATAGGTGAGTACATCTCATTGTGGGGTTGGGACACTAAGGTTCTGTTTAGAGTAAAAAGAGATAGATATTAGAGAGATTTTAGAGGGCCAGCATAGTGTAAAAAGAATTCGATCAGGATTAGCCTTCGATCATGAGTCAACCCCTAATTGAACACTGCTGTGTTCACATTTAGACAAGTCCGCATTTGATGGAAAACACAGTTGCCCCCAGGACTTAAGATCTCAAAAGCTAACATACAACCAGGGATGGAGAGGTATAAAGGATGCACAGGGATTGTCAGGGATAGAGAAATTTGCACTTATACCAATGTCCCAACAGAAGGGATTAGCAGGCAGCAGAGTCCAGGCTATAGCCATATCAAAAGAGAATTTGAAGGACAGTCAGAAAAACTGGCAGTGTTTGTCCAGGCAGCATTTGGCAACGGTCAGACAGGTTAAAGCTAGCAACAGATATACAGAACGGAGGTACAGAAGCCCACCCAATATGACTTCATGCCATCATGGGTAAAGAGAACAGGAGTGAAGGCAAATTTATTTGTACAGGGGGCAATAAGGGGAGGGTTAATGGTAAAGGGTGGCCAAACTGTGAACAAATCTTGGGATAATTGACAATAATGACCTCAAAGGTAAGATGGTGTGCATGCAGGTCCACACAATCAGAGCAATTGGGCTAGCCTGGCCAGTATGCAGTTGGTAGGACAACAGTGGGGAACATGGAGCTGTTTAGTAATCCTGCCTCACAAGTATATTGGAGCTCTCACCACAGTGAGCTCTCACTCACTTGCTCCCGCTACTCCTCTTCTCAGTATGTGTATACTTCTGAAGCAAGATAGTGGCACCCATATCCTGGAGTCCTGAACAGAGTTGCAGCCCAGTAGGGAAAAGAATAATAAGTAAGTGACTTAAAACTTAAAATATATAATATTTAGATGGTGGGGAATATTTTTGTAAGGTTTTGGACTTTTCATTAAATGATGCTGAAGGCCCGGTTTAAAACATTTTCAAATTTAAGAAACCTGGTTTATTGCAATAACTTTTTGTTTGTTTTCGTAAAAGTTACTTGAGCAGTAACTTTGATGCAAATGCTTAGCAAGTTTTTACAAACAATACATTTTTATTCTGTTAAACATTTTCTATTCATTTTTTTGCTGTTTTAAATTTGAAAAATATTTTTCGGATTCCTACAAAATGACCTACTGCGTCAAAACTACAGATCAATGTGAATAGGTACACAGGCAAGGTGATCATCTCAAAGGAAGCCTTAGAACATATTGTTAGGTGGCTTGGGGGAGTGCTATTGAATGCATTGTACAAATATTATGTATGTGTTGGAATTAACAAAAGAATTGTGTCTGCTGAAATATTCTGCTGTACATTCCTTTTACTCTTGAACAATGAGTAGCATCCTGATTCATCATTGAAATTTTATCTTACTATAGATATTTATACAGAATCTGAGTGGCAAGTGTTTTGAAGGAAGACAATCTGCTATCAAACTAAGCTTTCATTGAAACCATGCAATGAGACGCTAAACACAAAATCTGTAACAATAATGGTGTCTTAGATCTTTTTGTACTTTCAACCTGTGGGTTTTTTCTATAGATATGGATTTAAGAGACAGAAATCGCAGATAATATTTGTCAAATCCAATTTATTCACATTGAAATTAATATTACTTTGGGCCTTATTTATCATGGGCTAGCGCCAGGTAGTGTCTGACGAGCGCCATGTACCGCCAGCTAACGGCGGCTACCGACTCAAGTACGCCCGGCGTCGGCCACAATGACGCATTTATCAAGCTAAATGAGGCTAGCGCCGGCGAGAGCGACGGCTAGCGCGGGATTCATCATGTAGCCGACTGCAACGAACAGCGCCGCTGCTAATCCCATCACAGTGACAGGTATGACCTGGCGCTACCTGCCGCTCTCCCATACATTTCAATGGCAGACGCTGCAATGATTGTTTTAAGTGGTTTTTGTGTTCTTGTCTTTGGCACAAAATTCAACACATGTTTATTGGGATATGTTTTATTAATCTGGCTTGTTATTTTTATTTTTTTGGAGAAAGTTGTTATTTTTACACTGTAATGTTGTGAGTGACATCTAAAATGCATCTCCTCCCACCAAACTCATTGGGCTCTAAATCGCTTGTTTTCACCACACACGGGGCTTGTAAAGCTACTTTTTAGCCTGTCCTGTTTGGCGGTCACGTTCGCTCTTCGAAATTGTCAGCGCCCAAGCTATTCGGCAGCCCTGTCCTTGATGAATCTGTGGTGGTCAGAGTTTGTGCAGTCGCTGTTTTGATTCGCTATGTGGCGGCGCAAGCGTCGCTGTGCTTCGCTGTGCTGCGTTGTGCGGCGCTGTGCTGTTCATACATGTGCCTTTCTGCCATTTGCAAGGAATTCCCTTCCCGCGACCCCAGTCGTTCTTAATGAATACACTGTAGTTGTGAGCGTGCATGTCCACATTATGCAGGATTTATTCAGGCGTACAAGCTCATAACAACCCGTTATGCATTCTCATGTGTGCCACATTATCATGTAGTTGGATAGTTTTATTGTGTGATGATTTTATGAAGGAATAAGATTTGTCTTTTTCAGCACCAAGTTTTTTGGTTTTCAAGGACCTATGCATTACAGTATCTTGAACCCCCAGCTAAATCAAGCTAATAAATAATGGCGTCTTTGCCAATAGCTTGTTGTAATGCGTCAATTTACTTTTTCCGCCACTTAGCTTGCACATAGCTGATATTAGCTTGTGCCTGGTGCGCGGAGCGTTTTTTTTTTTTAATTTATTTCACAGTTGCTTTTGTCATATCCGGTTCCGGTTTCCTCCTTTGCGTTTCAAAGCCACCTAAAGCAAAAAAATGACTAGCGCTTAGGCCAATAGCTTGTTGTAATGAGTCAATTTACTTTTTCCGCCACTTAGCTTGCACATAGCTGATATTAGCTTGTGCCTGGTGCGCGGAGCGTTTTTTTTTTTTAAATTTATTTCACAGTTGCTTTCGTCATATCCGGTTCCGGTTTCCTCCTTTGCGTTTCAAAGCCACCTAAAGCAAAAAAATGACTAGCGCTTAGGCCAATAGCTTGTTGTAATGCGTCAATTTACTTTTTCCGCCACTTAGCTTGCACATAGCTGATATTAGCTTGTGCCTGGTTTTTTTTTTTTATTTATTTCACAGTTGCTTTCGTCATATCCGGTTCCGGTTTCCTCCTTTGCGTTTCAAAGCCACCTAAAGCAAAAAAATGACTAGCGCTTAGGCCAATAGCTTGTTGTAATGCGTCAATTTACTTTTTCCGCCACTTAGCTTGCACATAGCTGATATTAGCTTGTGCCTGGTGCGCGGAGCGTTTTTTTTTTTTAAATTTATTTCACAGTTGCTTTCGTCATATCCGGTTCCGGTTTCCTCCTTTGCGTTTCAAAGCCACCTAAAGCAAAAAAATGACTAGCGCTTAGGCCAATAGCTTGTTGTAATGCGTCAATTTACTTTTTCCGCCACTTAGCTTGCACATAGCTGATATTAGCTGGTTCCTGGTGCGCGGAGCGTTTTTTTTTATTTTTTATTTTTTTTTTGGTGTCCCTGTCGCTTGGGTCATATCCGGTTCCTGTTTCCTCCTTAGCGTTTCCACCATGCTGCCCAGGAGACGGATCCAGCGCCTCCCCAGCTCCTCCTCCGAATCAGACCCCACCACCCCTCCCCCACCTCCCCCACCTACCTCACCTCCCCCACCTAGCACCCCTCCCACCCCTTCCCCTCCTGGGCATGCCAGAAAAAGAAGAATGAGAGTGGATAGCCGCGTTAATGGCCAGGTGGTCAAAGTGAGTATGTTTTTCTTGCATTTTATGGACCAACACCAAGGGGGGATTGTCCCTGAAATCTATTAGTTTTCAGGAACAATCTGATCACTCCCCGTGGGGCATCCCCAATCTGGATGTCCTGCGGGGATGAACCCCCCTGGAGGGCCATAAACCTTACCTCAGCCCCGTCCCATCTGTGCATGCGTGAGCTGCGGATGCGTCTTGCGCTTCCCTCTAGCAGGGTGGTCCCCTGCGCCAGACATTTGTTCATGGCCTGCGCAGGCGCACTCCCTGTTAGAGTCAAACGCCACACGCGTCCTTTGGCGCTCAGAGGCAGCTGAGCTGGTATGCACGTCCAAATGGTCTTGGATGCGCATACCACAGCGGCGCAGAGCGCTGTGCTAGCCTGGCGCAGTCACGTGGGAGTGTGGTCAGTGGTGTTTTTCTGGCCTTCCAAGGGGGTTTCAGACAGCGGCCCACCCCCGATTGGTGTGCCCCACCAAAGTGGACCCAAACCCAGAATAGTGATAATCCGGGGTGTGGGTCCACTTTACTCTGGTCTCAGTATAACTGTTTATGCCATTGTTCTGATGTCATGTAGTGATTTGTGTTTGTTTTTCATTTCTCATAGGACTTCTGCGTGATGCAATATGACTATGCCCGTGGGGGCAAAAAACGAATAGCCATGGAGGTGAAGGCCACAGTGTCCCGGCGCTTCAACACCCAGCTCTCCATCGGAGCCATACAACAGAAATGGTCTGACTTCAAGCGCCGGGACCCTGAAGGCGTGTACCGCCTATATGATGCCTACGCATCAGGTAAGTTTAAGCTTATGCTATGTTTATACTTTAGTTTAAATCATCTGCTAAGCTGTGTCCATTTGTGGTTGTAATATTAATTATTTTCTTTCACCCCCTCAACACAGATAAGCGTCCTCCCCTGGGTAAACGTGGGAAGGGATTCCTCCCCCGAACCAGGCAGGCGGACTCGGGGGAGTCATCGGGGGAGGGTCCCTCTCGCGGATCCTATTTGGAGGACCCAGGGGAGGAAGGGGATGACGCCCCAGAGGAGTGTGCTGCTGGGGGGCTGGCAGGATCAAGCCTCAGCTCCTCACACTCTGACTCTGAGGAGTCTCACCAGCCAAGGGGCCACTCACAAGTGGGGAGTCCAAGTGGGGTGGAAGGAATGGACTCTCCCACACTCCCTGAAGGAGCAGGGAGTGAGAGGGAGGAGGGTGGCCCTTTGGCTGGGGGATCTTCCGAGCAGAGTGTGAGGAGCCGAGGCTCCCCGCCTCCTCCTCAGAGCCCTCCCTGGGCTTCAAGTGGCGGATCATCCCCTGGTGAGTGCACATTTTGTCATTGTTAGTCTGTGACAGGTTTCATCTGCCCATTTGTACTTAGCCCTTGCCATTCCTCTCTAATTTGCAGGGCATCATATAGGCGGCACCTCCATGGCCTTTTGGCAACGCCTTCTCCACGGGCATAGTCATGGTAAGTGTTTGTTGTTATCCATCACATTCCCTATGTTATGACATTCCTTAAAGTGGACCAACACCCATTGTTGATTGTGCTTGGAATCTCGAAGCTTCCCTGCCCAATCACCTCCCTCACCCAGGGCCCCCCCCAAAAAAAACCCCACAAACTTCTTACCTCATTGGGGGTGGCAGAAGCCACCGGCGCAGCCTCCTGCGTGCCCCTCTAGATGTGTGTGCGCCTGCGCTCTCTGTTTCCTAATGGCCTGCGCGTGCGCACACACTGGAGGAGTGATGTGCGGAAGGCAGCGGCGGCGGACGGTGTCTCACTCAAATGGTGGTGCTCTGCCAAAGTGGACCAAAACACAGAATAGTATCAATCCTGGGTCTTGGCCCACTTTTAAGAGACACATGTTTCCTGGTCCATAGTACAAGGTGGTTTGATAATGTACATTAACATCACAAACCCCACTACAGTGCTAGCCAACTGGCAACCACCCCTATGTTTCTGCCCACACCATGATGGGAGCTAGCAAATGTGTTATTTGGTTAAGTTGTTCCGGCTAACACATGTTGCACACTAGTAACATTCGACAATCAACTGCAAATTAGTCCTTAACATTGCACTGTCAAGGTTATTGGCACATTATCTTTAGGGGTCCATGTTGCAACCATAAATAATTTACAGGAACTCATGGACCAGGAAATATGCTAATGTTGGACAACATGTATGTAACCATGCAAGCATTTGATTTTTCAGACTCCCTAACCAGATGGATGTCAAATAGTCAGGTGTCATTGGCCCACTAATTTTGCTTTTCTCTTTTGCTTTCTCCTGACAGATGTTGCTACGCAGACGGAGCCAGTGACCATCCTCCCCACCCCAGCTCCAGGGACGGCCAGCAGCATGGGCCCCCGCCACAGCTGCGATGGTGAGTACATCCCACTTCATATACACTTGTGAACCCTATGTCTTCTAGTCAAATCTGCAGACATTTACAATGTACCTATGTGTTAATTTAACACACATCTAGGTTACATGTGTTTGGTCAACAATCCTACATGCCTGTCTGCATGCTTGATTGTTGCCTCACATTCTTGAGTTTGCCACATAGAGACAATTTGTGGTTTAGACACAACCAAATGGGGCTGCTTAGGTCGTGACCTCTAAGAATCTTGGAAAAACTAGTTTACTCGTTAGGACTTAGGCCCTGATGTTTGGCTGTGACTAAACACATAAATGTCCACACTGGGACTTATACCTTCTTTGATTCCCAAGAGTTAAGAGTAAATGTATGCTTGGGATGTGGTGGCCAAATTTCAGCCAGCCAATAGTACTCATATAATGTTAACAACTAAGGGCACAGTGGGCAACAATGTTAATGTGAGTGTCAGCTAATTGGACACACTGACATTACATTGCTACATCTGTGTCTGTTGAGGTCACATTCCATTTATTAAATCTGTTTTTTTTCTACATCTCTACAGCTTGTGAAAACCAGCATCGCAGACTGTGGCGGGAGATCAGGCGTCTGAAGCTGATGCTGCTGGCCAAGAAGAGGCGGCGGCGGCGGCGTTAGGGTGGGGGGATGACTGGCCCCTTGTTGGAGGCCCTTTGCGAGGCAATGTTGGCCCTGTTGGCCACCTTTATAATAAATAATTTTATATTTTCATAATTACAGTGTTGTGCCTTGTCAAGCATAGTTTAAGTGTCTCCAAACCCATTTGTGTGTAAATTTTGCCATACCGTTGGAGCCATTTAATGTGTAAACCATAGTAAGCTATGGTCACAAATGTGTGGCATAAATTTGGAAATACATTTACATATGTAGATCAAGATACTCATCCCTGACTGTGTTATTAGCTATGTCTTAGGAAAAACACAATTTAGAGGTGGGTTAATCAAATATATTTACAGAAAAAAAAAAAACCACAAACAAATTAATATTCTTGGCTGGGTGGCCGGGGAGGTTGGGAGTCATTGCTAGGGGCGGTGTTGGGGGACAACAGTGCAGTAAAAAATATAGACTGCTGTTGTATGAGCTGTTGTATCAACAAAAAAGTTTGGTCCTGCCGCTGGAGAGATTCTTCCTGGCGCTGGAGAGATTGTTCCTGGCGCTGGAGAGATTGCTCCATTAGATTGCCCAGGCGACCAAGTTCCTGGTTCTGCTGTTGGTTTAGGAGCAACTGGTCGATCTGGCGCTGCTGGGCCTCATTTTGTTGCTGACACATCAGCACCTGATGTTCCAACGCCGCAATGCGCTCATTAGTTCCATCACGCGGCTGTTGGCGACTGTAGTCCTTCAGCATCCGGACCCCTAGCTCATAAAAATCCGCACTGGTTGGTGCCACACCTCCTCTTGCTGTGGTTTGAGGCTAACAAAATAGAAAACAACATTTTAGTCAAACCGAACCAATGCAGGTATGCCCCTCCAAATCATTTGCCAAAACTGTCACAATACAACTTACCCTTGTTTGAGCCTCGGAAGCTTGGCCGCATGGGACTTGGGAAGAGGTCCCAGCTTGGGGTTCTGGTTCCGCCTCCTGCAAAAACGACCAAGAAAGGAAATGTGACATGTTGCTTCATCCACTACCCACGAACATGGCAATGTGGTTATTGGTCCTCTAAATCAGCCATGTTACCTCCGTGTCGTCCGGCACAGGTAGGAGCGGGGTATCGCTGCCAGAGAGGGGCAAATCAACATCCGAGATCTCCGGCAAGTTGGCATATGCTAAACAGGAAAGTCAGGTTAGTAGGTCAGTGGACAAAACTGAAATGTAACATGGATAGCCTATCAAGGCCATACCTCCACAAAGTGCCAAATTACACACTAGCCAAAAGGTATCTGTTAAACTCAGATTGATAACATGTATGTTAGAGGAATAAGAGGCAATAATTGGGACAAATAAGATCAGACACATTGCTAAAATTACACATACCCGCAATCTCCCAGATGTCTGGAGTGGGGCCCTCACTCGAGCTTGGACCTTGAAAATACATGTGGAAACACAAGTTGCCTGAAGAAAGTGCCACAAAAGTAGAGCCAAAATACATACTAGATCAAGCCAAAACAACTTACCCTCATCTCTGACAGCCTGAACGTGAAGGGCCCTTTCCGGACAGCCACTTCCGATATACTGGCCAACTAAAAAACACAATTAATGTCTCAAAATATTCCTCAAACTACTAGGGTGAATGTTTGTCTAAAAATATGTCAAACAAAATGCATTGCAATCACTCCAAAAACTATTAGACTGACCCTGGGGATGGAATAAGCACTCAAAATAGGCAACTTCAAGTTGACAGAGCAAACATGTAGATTATTAGACTAACCAAATAGAACCAGTGTAACATAAACAGCATAAAGGATACATTATGTATTGCTATACACACCAACAGGGTCCTGTTGACCTGCAACATCGGAAGTGGGGTCCAAAGATGAACCAGTCACTTGGCCTACAAATAAAAAAGAGGAATGAGACACATGCACTTGGGTTAAAGCGGATAAAGCAAGGTTGACACATGCACTTACCGACATCCAAAGAGTAGCTTGGCTCCTGAGGAGATGCTGGGGCCAATGGCGGGGCAGCTAGGCAAAAACCAAGCAAACATTGAGCCATTGATAATGTGCGGTCAAAAATCAAACATGCATTAAGGTGTGTGTGAGCAGCTCATTCACTAATATTCACTAATCAAGCCCAGTGTGGCTTACACATGTATATGCAGATATATGGCCACACATCTCTGCCTTCCAACATAGCTACACATGTTAGGGCCTTGTTAGTTAGTTGCTGTGAGGGTTAAAGTGGGCATGAAATTAGGCCGCAGGTCCATATTATTAATCCTCAACAGTGCCCCACTCGATTGTTGGAGCTGCTCCCACACCCATTTGGTCCCCAAACAACCAGCACCTAAATTTGTGGTAAATACCTTCAATGGCAGACTGGGTTAGGCTTGAGGTTGGTTGAAGGGCAGGAGTTTGTGTGTCCTGAGGCAAATCCTGGACAGCACCATGTGCACCTATGCAGAAAGCAACAGACAGGAAAGTAAAACATTTATGAGGTATAATGTACTACTTCACAGGTCCTACTGTTAGTTGGGCAGAAAGAGAAAATGCAAATCACATACATTAACATTAGCTTGTAAAAAAATGCAGAAAATATGTACCTTCAGTCCAACCTGTGGTGTCATCCCCAGGATCCACACCCTGCAGCCGAGCAAGTGGAATTTTGGCCTTCAGCATCTCCTCATACGGCCTGTAGGTACTCTTTGGAGCCTGGATGGTCCCACTGTCCACATCAAGATCGTGATTCATCTTTTTGATAAGGGCCCCTCTCAAAGTGTAGAAGCGTTTCCTGCAGGATGGGCCACTATGTGGGTGCTGAGCAGTGCTACTAAGCTCAACACCAATGGCATCCCACAGTTTGCTTCTTTCTTGTTTGCCTATTGACTTGCTTTGGGAGCCAAAAATCAGCTCCCATTTAGCAAGGGTAAGGCGCACAAGATGATTATTCTCCGCCAAATCAAATTCAGGCTCCCTCTTGGCACCTGGGCGCTTAGCCTGGGGTGCTGCACCACCTTCAGGCTGGGCCCTTTTCCGTAAGGGAGGTCTGCGCACAGCACCCACCACACTCCTACTTGGGCCTGCTGTGGCCGGCAGATGTCCTGAATTTGGCTCCATCCTGTAGCTGCACACACACACCAATACACAACCAACAAGCACGCATGCAGACTACAGAATGGCATCGCACTCTCTTTGGGTTGGCCAGGTTTTATGTCCTCTAACAGCCAATCACAAACCAGGCCACTTAATAGATTCACACATACTGCCCAGGTCCTTGTAGCCACACCTCCACTGCACTGACTGAAGCATGTGTGTTAGCCAGTTAACTAATTACAGACCTCATTAACCAAACAACACACAACCAAATATAACAATGTACTCATGTATATGAAACACTTGTGACATGTGGCTATCCTAACGGCTATTTAAATAAACAGCAGCTTACCTTTCATTGGCCCACCACTGAATTTTCTGCCATGTCCGTTAATGCACGCAAGTTTTGGCTCACGTACGCTAGTAGCGCTACTAGCGTGCGCGTGCGCACTCCGTTTCACGCACACCTGGGTCAGCTAATTGGCGCCCGGAAATAGCAGAGCAACGCAAAAGGCGGCAAAGCGGACCTGTCCTTTTTCAAAGTGAAGTATAAATGGAAGGAATTTGAAAGCTTCTGGTATTGTTACACTGTGGCAAAGGCTGTGGTGTGGTGCTTGTTTCCCTTAGCTCATTTGAGTCTCTGTCTGGGTTTTGTCCTCACTCTCTGTGGCTTGTTGGGTGATTTCTGACATCAGTGCTGTTTCTTTAGGAGATTGATTTTGTTGGCATATGCAAATATTGTGGAGCATACAGCAAGTGAGGCTTGATTTTGGGGCCTTTTGTGGGCTGTGCAGCAACTCCCCTCTTGTTTGTGCCTAACTTAGAAAGCTGCTTTTCAGCAGGCTGGTGGTTTGGACCACTATACTTCTGGTTTTGTGGTGAGCTGCATTGTAGTGAGTGTGTGAGGAGTGTGATTGTTTGTGTGTGTGGTGTGTTTTTGGTTTTTGTTTTTGTTTGTTTGATTTTGTATATCTGTTGAGTGTGTGTGATGGATAAGAGGGTGATGTATGGTGTCTGGGTGGATGGATGTATGCGTATGCTGGAAGAGCAGGAGGACAGGGAGCGGGGTGTTGTGAGGCTTAGGGCACCCCGCTCCTTTGGAATCCGCCTTTCAGTATGGGACTTAAGTGACGAGCAGATCAGGAGCCGCTTCCGTCTGAATCGTGCTGCACTACAGTCCCTATATGATCAGATTAAGCACAAAATCGAGCCATCCACCAAACGCACTCAATCCATTCCAGGCAAAGTACGCCTGTGTGCCACTCTTAATATTTTGGCACGAGGGACCTTCCAGGCAACCTCTGCCCTCCTCAGCGGGATAAGCCAGGCTACTATGAGCCGCATATTAATCCAGGTAGTTCTGGCGATTTGTGATTTAATCCCAATTTACATCAAGTTTCCTGAGGATGAGGAGGAGGTTGCCAAAATAAAACATGCTTTCTATCTAATGGGCGGGATCCCGAATGTGCTAGGGTGCGTTGATGGTACACATATCCCTTTCCGCCCTCCCCGTGCACAGGAGCTGTATTACAGAAACCGAAAACAATTTCATTCGTTTAACGTTATGGTGGTCTGTGACCATGAGATGAAGCTGCGGGCAGTGAGATCGGGGTTCCCCGGCTCATGCCACGATTCTTACGTCTTGCAGCGGACAGTCCTGTGCCGGAAGTTTGAGAACAACGAAATGCCAGCTGGCTGGCTACTGGGTAAATAATTAACCATGTCAAAGTATTTGGACTCAAATATGTGGCCTAGTAAGCCAAATTCTAAAAAATGAAAACCAAAACATGTACTAGTACTAATTGCTGTCTCTCTCCTTGTGTTTTTTCTACAGCGGACAAGGGATATGGGCAGAGAACGTAGGTGCTGACTCCGGTCAGGAGCCCACAGACCTCTGCCCATGAACGCTACAATGCAGCACACCGCAAGACCAGAAGCATTGTGGAAAGAACCATCGGCCTGCTGAAAGCACGCTTTCTATGTTTGGCACGCCCAGGAGGAGAGATGCTGTACAGCCCACAGAAGGTCTCCAAGATCATCCTCGCCTGCTGTGTGCTCCACAATATCTGTATATGCCACCGAATTCAATCCCCTGAGGAGACAGCACTGGTGCCCGAAATCCCCAACTCGCCCGCAGAAAGAAGTGAGGACACCCAGACTGGCGATGAGCTAAGGGAAAGGATGATCACTTCATTTTTTGCGGTAAGCTAACTACCCTTCACTCTAATCCAAGTACTGCACTACCGGGAAAATTTATTTGACCTCCCATCATAATTTTGCAAAAACCACTCTAAGGGGGGTGTAAGATGACCCAAACCACTCTAAGGGGGGTGTAAGATGACCCAAACCACTCTAAGGGGGGTGTAAGATGACCCAAACCACTCTAAGGGGGGTGTAAGATGACCCAAACCACTCTAAGGGGGGTGTAAGATGACCAAAACCACTCTAAGGGGGGTGTAAGATGACCCAAACCACTCTAAGGGGGGTGTAAGATGACCCAAACCACTCTAAGGGGGTGTGTAAGATGACCCAAACCACTCTAAGGGGGGTGTAAGATGACCCAAACCACTCTAAGGGGGGTGTAAGATGACCAAACCACTCTAAGGGGGGGGGGGGGGGGTGGAAGCTGAACAACATAACAATTAGGGTTGGTGTGCAAGTTTGACCCAAATGTTGGTTACCAATTAATGCAATATTTTTTTACAGCGAAAAAGACAATTTAAATATATATACTAACTGCACTTTTTAATCTTTTTCAGGCACCCCGAGATGCACCATGACGGGCATTTTCATTTTCCTTAAAATTTCTGTTTAATTTATTTAATTTTCAACACAAAATAAAAAAAAAAAAAAAAAGAAACATGTTGCAATGTGTTTAATTCTGAAGGTACTTGATTTCAAGCCCACAGCAAAGCAAAGCGCAGGCGCTGTGTTGAATAGCGTGGTCAAACTGACTGACAGCGCCTACAAAGCTGAGCTCCAACATCATATTCAGCAATGTAGGCGTTGTTCCCAACAACGCCAGGTAGCGACTGAGGAGGCCTGCTATAGCAAATCGCTACCGCCCGCGGCGTACGCTAGCGGCGCTCATAGCGCCATACTTCAGTCGCTCATCTGTCGCTACCTGGCGCTATTAATGAATCGGCCTCTTTGTGTACTATTATTGGATATCATAATGATTTTGTTGGCTGTGAACCCCTCGCAGATGGACTTTGGATGGACCATGGAAGGGCTATGAATGGACTTTGGAAATGTTGGTCCTCCACAGGAGACAAGCCACCAAACAGTACAGATAACGTGCTTGTAAGGCAGGGGTGCTCAACCTTTTGATGAGTGTGGGCCACTTTAATGATTTGAAAACTGAATAAGGGCCACAATGTGAAAGTACAGAATTTTTTTCATTTGGAATAGCATAATGCAGATTACGATAGCCAATGTCACCACAAACTCAATTTGTATGTCCTTCCACCACACCCCTAAATTCATATGTAACAATCACCACATGTTAGCAATACACATGAAAACTGGCTTACCTCTCTGAATATATAGGTCCCTAATTTATAGCCCTCCCCATAAGTCCCACATCTTAACCATGTTCTCAATACCCATCTAAGCTACCACCAATGCCAGGCATGCAATTATAAGCCTCTATTTACACCTATTCGCTTGCGCTGCATTGGGTAACACAGTCACAACACAAGGGAAAATGCAGCCCATTATTTTTAATGGGCCAGTTCACATATATACAATATATATGTATATATATATATATATATATATATATATATATATATATGAACTGGCCCATTAGAAATAATGGGCAGCATTTTCACTTGCATTGTGACAGCGTTGCCCAACGCAGTACAAATGGATAGGTCTGAATGGAGCCTTATAGAAAAACCATTTTACCAAATAACTGTACCAAAGACATCACTCATGGGTAGTGTTGTACAATCAATGTCACAATCAAGCCACTGCTGTCACCTCTATTTGCCAATGCGTCCCTTCTATATCACTCTCCGTGCAACCTCCCATGCTTACTGTACCCCTGTATAACTAAACATCAGTTCTTTTTACCACTCCCACTTTCTACACAGAAGATCATCGGCCACATCAGATGGCCCTGAGGGCTGCATGTGGCCTCCAGGCTGCAGGTTGAGCATTTGTGCAAGTGCATGGCACTCTTCTATTGTCTTGTATGCTAACCCTGTCACATCTCATTTATATTAGTGTCAATTTTGTACTGTATGTTTCATCCTGCCTGTAATTGTACGGAACTTCAGAAAATATTATGCTATATAAACTACAATACTAGAAATGCGGTAATCGGCACACCTGAATCATTGAAAGACAAAACATGTGGGGGTGCTAATGAGATCCGAGGTGTCTCGCCACAAATCATCTCAATCAAATACTCATCAATAGTGGCAATGGATCAAAAGCACACCATAAACAAGAATTCATTTGAAAGTAAAGTTGTATTAAGGTATCATGAGTATACATATAACAAATTACAGATATATACAGTACACTGAAAAAAGGATACAGTATGCAGATTCAGTACAAATTGGACTCTGGAGCGTTTGAACACCTCAAGGGAGAGACACTATAGTAATGTATTACTAGCATATATAGTATATATAATAAGGTAACCATGTGTTACCATAAAGGTCTATGAGGGGATACTGTCCTATTACTGTACGTTCCTGATGAGTTGCATGAGAGGCAGACTGTCAAATGCAGAATGGGTTAAGGAAACATAGGATATTTAAATCAGCGATTACAGAATTATAAGCACTTTCTGGCCAGTAAACAGTATTGTCCGCCCTGCATTATGCCAGAAAGATTCAGTAATGAAAATCATAGTCACAAACAATGATAACATTAATCATGACTCCCAGTACAAGAATCATACAAGAGTATATAGTAAGGAATAGTGTTACAAATAAATGGGAAGACTCACTCCAGCTGTAGCGGATAGTAGTGGTGCCCAACCTGGTTAGTCCACAACCATGATAAATCTAAAAAAATCTAAAATAAAAAAATAAATTGCCCCCCAATGCGGAGCTCATGACTCCTTTGTCAAGGCTGCGATGCTGCTGATACCTGGATGGTGCCTATTTATGTCTCCCCCCTGGCCGGCCAGTGTGGCGCTTCCGGGCACGCTCATGGAGTGCAGCCCAGGACGTCACTTCCGGCTCCGAGGTCCCAACTGAGGGCACTTCCAGGGCTGGATGGCCAGTGCAAGTGCTGCCAGCCAGTGGCGGAAGTGACGTCAGCGCGCAGGGACATCACATCGCATTGGAAAAAGGAAAACTTTATATGTAAAAAACAGGTGAACAAAGAGCCACGGCAAAGCTGATGGATGCGACGGTGTGGAGGAGATCTTGATTCCCATGTAGGGGGGGAGAGTAGAGGTTTCTCATCCAAAAAGGAGTGCACCAATGTGATCTAAAAAATTAATGGGTATAATTTAAAATCAGAATAAAAACAATGGTCATTACTACCTATGGTAATTAAAGTCTAATTATGAGGATGGCAAATATGGCAGTATAAAGGAATATTAAATGATGAGTTGAGTCCTATAAAGATATGCACGTAGGTGTCAGTACATTGTTACAATATAGGGGGCATCCCAAATGGGATCCCAATGGGCAGTCACAGTACAAGACTCTGAGAGATGGCTCATGATATATATAAAAGAGGGACTGTATCTGATAATGCGGGGAAATTGATCTAGAACACGGTGTAAATGAGGAACCAATCTTAGTTACCAGATACTGGAAACTGTAAGAGTATCGAGTGGAATTGAAGAGATTCTTTACCTCCATTATCCAATGGGGAATGTTATGAGGTCTGTTACTGAGGATTGGTGTGTCTGCAGCAGTGTTCATAGGGGTCATCCCGAGTAGGGAAATGTGATGTGATAAAGCTGAAAAATATGAAGATTATTAGTCACTGTACTTGAAGTGGGAGAAAAATCTATTTCTTCATTAAGACCTCTAGGCGCCTTAGTTTGAAGTGTGTAGATCCAGTGCAATTCACGACGAAGAAGGGTTTTATCACTATCCCCTCCTCTGTGTGGCAGTGGAACCTGTTCAATGGCTTGGAAGCGCAATTGTGAAATTTGATGACCAACTTCCAGAAAGTGATTGGTTATTGGGGATTCTAAGTCGGACCTACGTATCACACTCCAATGCTCACTAATGCATATGCTTAGTGGTCGTGTGGTCTTGCCCACATAGGCGAGACCACATGGGCACTTAATGAGATAAAAAACATGGTTAAGTGAACTACAGTTAAGGAAGGATTTGATGGAGAACTTCTTCCCTGTATGGGGGTGTGTATAAACTATATAACTAACAACAATAATAGTAATAGCTGGGGTCCTTGTCATTGACCGACTTAATGATTCAAAATTTTAAAATAAGGCAAGGTTTGCTTGTGTAGTAATTGGCAGTGTTGTGAAGATGAAGTCTTTCCATCTTCAGCAAGTAGTAGAAAATTCTACCAAACCATTAAAAGCATATCTACTGACCTCTGTCCCCATGAATTCCATTCCTCTGCTATACGTTTTAATAGGATGTTCAGGCTGAAGGGAACCCTAGACTTGCCCATGGTCACCCCCCCAAGCAGCTATACTTACCAATCCATATGATAGACAGAGAATGTGTGGAGATGGTTCTGTGGCGCTCTGTGCAGCATCTACCTGTCTTACGTGGAGCAATAAAAATAGCTACGCAGGGGGGAAGGGGTACAGCCTGAACCTCTTCTTTAACTTTTAGCAATGGAGATGGCACCAAGGATAGGGCAGGGAGGGGAGCAATTTTCCCTGAAAGGGTCAGGGCTGAATAAAAACACCTGCTTAGTAGTGAAAGCAAAAAAGCAAGAAAATTAAAATGCTCAATTAGTAGGAGTTAGACATCATTAATATCATGTTATAATCTGCAAACTATTTACCGATTAACATACAGGAGATGGTTACGTTCCTCTCCTAGACCCCAGTGGTGTTGGCCATGATTTTTTTTTATCATTAAGTACTGCTATGTATGAGTGACAGTACTTAAAGCCGTGTTAAAAATGCAGCTATTTGAAGTGCAAAAATTCAAATAAATGTTTTTGTGACTTTTTGGAGCAGCTTTGTACTAATGGAATAAATTAGGCTTGGGTGAGGGCTAGCTGAGATGCAGCAGATGTGGTTGATATAAATGTCCCCCTGTGGCCTTGCTGCATACCACCTGAGAGAATCTCAAGTTCCACTGGTTAGGTTTTGAGTATTTAAATGTCCTGATATTTGTAGGGAACAAAACCAAGTTTCTGGTTCTGGCGGCTGGTGACCAAATTGAGCAGAAGTTATTTCATAAACTATGTAGTATAAAGTGTAAGGTGAAAACATCACATGATTAAAGCATTAAAACATGCTTAAGAGTAAAACATTTTTGATCAGGTGACTGAAATCTTCAGAAAGAGTATGATCCTAATGCTCCAAGAGAGTCGATTCATGGTCAGTGCTCAAAAAAAAACAAACCAAGCGGAAATGATTCCGCATTTGCCTAGACGTACACATGCAGATCGCACCAAATGGCATGCACTCACAAGAGCCTCGATTCAAAGACACATTCGTCCGGACTTCCGTAGCTGTCCGTGAAAGTTTTGGTGGGTGTTAGTCTTTTTTTTGCTTTTTTTCGTCCATTTTCTACTCGCACGAACGTTCGGGAAAACAAAATCGGAAATTTTCCGTTCGTTCAGATAACTTCCGTTGTTGGGATGGTTTCTGTCTGATTCAGAGAGCTGATTTCCGACGGATCACCACCCTATAAACCCGTTTCATTTCCGATCCACTTACGAGACCTTTGAGGGTTCGGATTGCTATTGTTGAACATGTTTTGCGGCTATGTGGAGGAGTCTGCGCGCCTTTAGCACCAAGGCATTGCATGTATCAGCATGGCCGAGGCCATAAATTGTATAGCAATGCATACCTGAATCAATACATTTCATGTATGCCTTATAGATGCATTTTAATGCTGACCATAATTAGTCCTTAGCATGTAAACATTTATTTTCCCACACATTCATATAATTGCTATATTTTTTTAGACTTATGTCCTTTGTGAATTATATTAGGATTGTTGAACTTGAATCTTAATTTGTTGTAGGAGTTATTGTTTTAGTTGGTTACCTTTGCTTTGTGTAATTATTTTATATTTGGTTGCAGGAACCGCAAGATGTGCCACTCGCCCTTGCTCCTGATGCCCGTTCTTTGCCTGCAGAATGCGGGCCAGGGGTTCTCTAATCGGGCACTATGCAAAACCTGGGCCGTGGTGGCAAGGGCCCTCTGGCTTTTGAAGTCCAGTTTTAGGTGTTTGGACCATACGGGGGGGGGGGGGGGCACTGCAGTATGACCCCAACAAGGTTATACCAAAATTTTAATTTACATTTTTTAACAGGGACCACACGTGCCAGAGTGGCACAACTGAGTGCCAGGGTTCTTCAGTTGGTGGGCGAGATGCAGGAGCTGCGCAACCCATTGGGGACCACAGATGAAGAATAATGTTCAGTGGCCTGCCATTGCTATGTATTTTGTTTTTTATAGTTGTAAAAATTTTACATTTTCAAAATGTTTTACAATTTTATATTTTATGATGGTATAAAAAAAATGTTACATTGTCATTTCATTTACAAAATACATTAACACAAAACTAATGGGCCCAGAAATATTTAAAGATGAATATTCACATGACCGAGAAGTGATTTGGGTAAGTTTTAGGGGGCTAAAATGGAAGAAGAACCTAACCGAGAAGTGGTTTGGGTGAGCTTTAAGGGTCCAAAAGGGAAGATGGAGGATAGTGCTAAGTGGTTTGGGTGAGCTTTAAGGGTCCAAAAGGGAAGATGGAGGAGAGTGCCAAGTGATTTAGCTAAACATTGTAGTAGAAGTGAGGGTGGCAAATATGTAGGCAAGCACTTTAATGAGTTAAGTTTGTAGTGCGCAGGCGCAAGATGGTAAGGATTTCCGTCTGGACGAATATTTATTGAAAAAGGGAAACAGAATCGAACGGGAAACGTAAAGGATTCCTTGGAGGATACGATGGGAAAAGGGCAAAAACGAAAGCCTACGTTGTAACATGTGAAAATGAAATGGAAAAGTCTGGATGGAAAATGACATCCTCGTAACTCGTAATCTGACGTACGAACGTACGGAAACTTTACAGAAGGTTTTCAATGCATGCATTGAATCGCTCGAACACTCATACGAGAATGGAAACATTTCACAAAAAAAACAGATCGGCACGAAAACTGAAGTTTTTTTGTGCCTCTCTGAATCGAGGCTACTGAGCTCAAAATTCCTCTTCAGGTGCCTGCCACCTGAAATTCTGCTGTTTTGAAGCGCAAACGGCCCTACCCATGTGCATTTGGCTGGCTAAGCCCTTAATTGGTCCAGATGGCCCCCATTAGAGATGAGTAAATCGAATCTGACGAATCCGAATTTGTTATGAATTTCAGGAAAAATAAGATTCTAAACGATTCCGAATATCATCGCGATTAGATCGCATCGCTTCCCTAAAACTCCATTTACTGTGGTCCAGGCCATCTAAAATGGTGGATCGACATGTCAGCATCACATGCTGCCTATCAGCAGGCAGGCTTCCCGATGATGTCACAGCCCTATATAAGCGGCAAACATCTTGAGGAGGCTCATTTCGGTGGTGTATTGCGGCGAGGGAGAGAAGGAGAGAGGCAGTGACAGAGACAGAGAGAGACAGTTTACGGTGTTTGCATTAGCTTTCAAGCATATTTAGTGTTAATACAGGTCACACACACCTGCCTATTTAGCTTTTCCTTTTCCTGTTGTCACTCTTTAAAAAGCGTGCTAGCATTTGTCTTTAAAGAGTACCTGCATCTTTAGCTCAATTCAATTCAATTTATTGTTCGCCAAGTACATCGTGAGATGAACAAGGAATTCTTTTTGGCATATACACAGTGCAACAGTTAACAGTTAACTACAGTTACATAGGAAGGGGAACATAGAAACAGAGATACAGATATAGATGCTCTTCCAAAGTGCAATTGATACCGGCTTGAGCCTGGGCCTATGATGCCTGGCTATTGTTGAGGATGCGGACAGCCAAAGGAAAGAAACCCTTCCTGGACCTAGATGTCCTTCCAGCTGGTACTGCAAGACGCCGCCCAGATGGTAAGTACTGGAATAGGGCGTGTCCAGGGTGGGAGGGATCCCGAAGGATCTTTTCTGCCCGAGTTTTGGTTCTGCGTGTGTGCAGTTCCTGCAGTGTTGGTAAGGGGGCTCCAATTATTCTTTCTGCTGTATTTTTTGTTCTTTGGAGTCTACACCTGTCTCTTTTAGAAGATCCCTCAAACCAGACAGAAAACGAAAAACATAGTACAGAACCTATGACTGCATTGAAGAAAAGCACTAGCAACCTTTTTGACAGACCAGCCTTCTTCAGTTGCCTCAGGAAAAACGTCTCTGGTGTGCTTTCCTCAGTAGAGCCATGGTGACTTTTAGCTTTTCTATTTGTAACAAAAACTTTAAAATTTGCTGTAGTCATTCACTTTCATCGGGGGCATCCCATGCTGTCACAGCATGCTAGCATTTGTCTTTAAAGAGTACCTGGCTATTTACCTTTTCCATTTGTAAGAAAAACCACGTTTTAAAATTAGCTGTAGTCATTCACTTTCACCGGGGGCATCCCATGCTGTCACCGCGTGCTAGCATTTGTCTTTAAAGAGTACCTGCATCTTTAGCTTTTCAATTTGTAACAAAAAAACACATTTTAAAGTTTGCTGTAGTGCCATTAAGTAACTTTGAGCACGGGGCATCCCATTTCAGGCAATCTGGCAGTGTTTGCATTTGGTTTTATCTTCAAGTGCTGATGGGCTAGTTAGTCTGAAATGCCAGACACCTGCCGCTGTTGTGTAAAAATGGGTTTTTTTTTTTACACCCACTGTCAGTTGGCCGATGCCTATCTGCGCTAATGAGTAGCTTTCTTCACCCGCATAGTGAGACAACTCATGAGCAACAGGTAGACATGGAGCAGGACCTGAACCAGCAGGTGGTGCTATACCTTGACATGACCATGCCAACACACCTTGAGGATCCACTGGACTTCTGGCCAGCCAAACTTGATCTGTGGCCGCAACTAGCAGAGTTTGCACTGGGAAAGCTGTCCTGCTCTGCCAGTATTGTGCCATCAGAGGGGGCCATAGTAACCACAAGGAGAACTTGTCTGTCCATGAAAAATGTGTCTGGCCTTTCACAGCAAATAGGCCCTGAAGACTTTAACAGGAAAAAATGGTGCAACTCTCAGATGTATGTATGTGGTGTGTACTGATAAGGGCAGGTCAATGCTCTCCACTATGCCAAAAACAGTATTTTGTGCCAGTAGCGAGGGTTCAATAAGGTGGAGAGCCAGAAGTCATCC
The DNA here is from genome assembly GCA_027917425.1 of Gastrophryne carolinensis. Classification (NCBI taxonomy): domain Eukaryota; kingdom Metazoa; phylum Chordata; class Amphibia; order Anura; family Microhylidae; genus Gastrophryne; species Gastrophryne carolinensis. The sequence continues at coordinate 515,609,488 of CM051234.1, read as the reverse complement.
TGCTGCCACATGGTGACAATTCGGATGTCACTATGCAAGCACATGAGCATGCATCGTGCCATTTGTGCAAGTGACGCACAGGGACTACCTGTTTCCATCTCCACTGCATACCGCCATGGTGTGTCTGGGTCCTCTGTCTCAGCTTCCTCTCTACCCTCTAGCTCCTCTGGCTGCTCCTGCTCCTCCTCTCCTGTCAGATGACTAGAAAAAATGGCCATTTCATCAAACCTAAACTGTGCTTCGCTGTGCCCCACCCCTCCTCCTCCTCCTCCAGTTCAGCCCCCACAGGTTTCATGTGGCCATGAGATGTAGGCGCTACGTCTCCAGTGCCCTAAACAGCCCTGGTTTCCAACATGTGTTGTAGTACATGAAGCAGTGGAATCACATTGTTCATCCCGTAGTCCTGGCGACTGACTAATAAAATGGCTTCCTCAAAGGGCCAGAGCAAATGGCAGGTGCCACGTATGAGCTGCCACTGGTTTACATTGAAGTTACACAGGGGAGCCCACCTATCCGCTTAGATCATCAAGAAATCGTTGATGGCTTTTCTCTGTTCATATAGTTGATCCAACATATGGAGGGTGGAATTCCAACGGGTGGAAACATCGCAAATCAGACTATGTTGGGGGATATCGTTCTGACGCTGCAGCTCAGGAAGGGTGTGCTTTGCGGTGTAGAAGTAGCTGAAGTGCATGCAAAGTTTCCTTCCCATTGTTAGGATGTCTTGCAGATGGGGAAATACTTCAGGAAACACTTGACAACATGTGCCATACAGGGCGCATGGCTCAGGCTTCCTTGTTACAGTGCAGACAAGATGTTCTTCTGTAAGAAGGTTCCAGAGGAATAAAATGTTTATGACCTCAATTATTAATGAATTATTATTAAATCACTAATATTATTGATATATATAGGTACCTTGGATGAAAACATCTGTTGTGTTTAGGCTGAAGGATTGTATTTCATGACGGCCTCTTTCTGTAACAGGAAGTTTAAGGGGCAGCTGGGTGGAGGAGAAATTGTTTTACCAGAGAATTATATTAAACCAGGGAACGTGGAGGAAGGGTCTTCTTCTCTCTGCTTCCCCTCTGACAACGCAGGAGACATGAAGTGCTGCTGTGCAGGCGGTATGGCGGGGGCTAGCCAGAGGACAAAAGGCCCTGGTTGAATTAACTTGAGAGAGATTGACGCCTTTTTGTATGGACATTGCAACTTTACATCATATTTACACCGTTCATATTATTACTTTTTCTGTAATGTAACTGACTCTATTTTAATTAAATCCACACGCTGAGATTATATCTGGATGTCCCAATAGTCCTTGTTAAAGTTGCTGTTGTGGTTGTGCAGGAACCACATTTACCCAGTGGGCCTTAAAGGACATGTATTAGGGTTGATTCAGAGACACATACACATGCACTTTCGCATGTGTCTGTGTATTTTTTGTGAATTTTTGCCTTGTTTTTTGGTTTTTACTTTACTGTTTCCATGCGTATATGTGTTTACATTAACGCTTATACGCGCATTCGATGGACGGATCGATATCGTCATTTTTGCGTTAAGTCTGATAACTTACGTTATCGGTATGGGCTTGCGTCTGTTTCTGAGGCCTGATTGCTGATGCACCTCTGCCCTATATAATGGTTTAATTTCCGCTCTACTTACGGGCTCATTTTGGACTCGGAATTAGTGTTGATCATGTTTTGCGGCTATGTGCAGTATGAGCGCCTTCAGCTCAACGGCCTTACCTGTATCAGCATGGCCGAGGCCAGATTGCACCGAAGATGCATGAACATCGTTCAACATGACATTGAGCTGTTCGAGCTGACCCAACTCAATCGCGTTTCCCTCCATAAATTGTATAGTGAGCTGCGGCCATGGTTAGTCCGCACCACGAGGAAGGGGAAAGCAATTTCAGGTATGACCAAGATGCTTGGCTGCCTGCAAGTTTTGGCGAATGGCTCGTTCCAGGGGCTCGGTGCCCTCTCCGTGGGGATGTCCCAGCCTATGCTGAGCCACGTGCTATCCAAGTTTCTGGATGGCATGGCTACCCTGTGTCCCAAATATATTTCCTTTCCTGATGGCATGGCAGCCTGGAACGCGATTAAGTTGGGATTTTATAACATCGCCGACATGCCCAACGTCATGGGTGCGATCGATTGCACCCATGTAGCCTTAGTCCCACCCGCAGCAGATGAATACATCTATAGGTAAGTTATTTATGTCATTTTTTTATATTGTTTAGTCAAACTTAATTTCTTCTATGTAGTAATCCCTCCTCAGGTATCCCTTTGAAACAGTTTAGAATGCATACCTTAATCCCTCCGACCTTAATCAATACTTATCATGTAGCCCTTAGCAAAGCATTGGGATGCTGATTAGTCCTTATTTTTATATTTAGTTAGACTTATGTCCTTGGTTATATAGTTTGGGATTGTTTAAATATAATCTTTAGTTGTTTTTTTATTTAGGACTTTTTGTGAATCCCTTGGCTTGTTTTAATTTTTTTTTTTTGGTCAGGAACCGCAAGATGGGCCACTCGCTTAACAACCAGCAGTGGTTGGTCCGGACATGCGTTTCCTGAGTGTCCTTGCAGGTTATCTGGGGTCGTCCTATGATGCATATATTCTGCGTAGTTTAGGCTTATATACTCGGTTTGAGTTTGGCGATTTATCTGGTGGATGGCTACTGGATAAGTTTGTTGAACTTCATTCAAAATCATTCCCCTTTCACTGTATGCCTATGAATATAGTTGATGATCCCTGTATCAACCTATGGCTGTTTTTTTGCCCTTGATGACATGTTAAAGAATAATGTTGTTTAGAATGTGTAATTAATGTTAGTATTTTGTTATGCTTTCAGGGGGTTTTGAATATCCGCTTATGCCGTGGCTCCTGACGCCCGTCTTTCACCCACAGAATGCAGCCCTGGAGTCTTATAATTGGGCCCACTGCAAGACCCAGGCAGTAGTGGAGAGGGCCTTCGGCCTGTTGAAGTCGCGATTTCGCTGCATGGACCATACAGGGGGGGCACTGCAGTATGACCCCAACAAGGTTATCAAATTTATTTTAGCCTGCTGCATATTCCAAAATTTTGCCCTGAGGCAGCAGGTCCCCCATTATGTGGATATGCCCCCCTCTCCACCCAGGCAGGAAACTGAGAATTTCTATGATGGCACCCTGAGTGCTTCTGGGCAACCCGTCCGTGCCCAGCTTATAGATTATTTTTTTTCTTAATATTTGTCTATATTGTTATTGTGTTTGTGTTATTTGTCTATTTGTTTGATATCTGAAGACTTTTTTGTTTGGTTTAATAATTTTGTAATGATTTAATTTAAAAAAAAATTACACCTGATTTGAGCGTAATGCAGTTTATTTTATCCATTTTTTCATTACAAACCTTCATTAATTTTAAAACCCAACAAACATAAATGCATCAACTTAGGCCAGAACAGATAAAGTCCCATTCCATACATTTACAGTAAAGATCTAACATTTTAGTTGAAGGGCACTCGCAGCCTTCATGGACATCCATTAGCAAACGTAAGTATACATTGGGTCCGACTCCTGGCCCATAAAAATTGCCCACATCCAGGAGTTCTAAGCTAACTTACTCCAGGCCGAAGGTTCCCCGCCCACCAACATCAAGAACCATAGGGAGCATGACTTTCAAAGGGAATAGTAGGGCAGGAATACATAGAGCCAAATACACACCCTCTCCTGGTTGTGCCACATTTCATGTTCTTCAGCCAATTGTCCCCCAATTTTGCCAACAAACAAGATGACTGAGCCAGCATTTCATTAGGCCCAAGCCTGCTGCCTGTGAGCTTGAACGGCCGCTTGACTGAGGCTCAAACTCAGGCATTGGTTAGTGGAGTATCTGAGCACTATAATGAGGTTTATGTGCGAATTCAAAAATAAACCAGCAAAGGCATCAACCACAAAATCTTGGTTGCGCTCACCACACAGGTAAATAATGTTAGGATAGAGAGGAAATATGTTGAGCAGATCCAGGTGAAATTCTTAATATTGTTGATGGCCATAATAATGTTGGGGTTGGCCTTGGAGGTGGCCCAATACCTGGGCATGTGTGGCATTCATATTCTGCCACTGCTCCAGCATCTGTCTGTTGCTTGTGCGAAATTCATCTAGCATGGCGGTGAAGTTGTTATTTAAGGTGGCCATTTGTTCTGCCATCTGGATGTTGCTGGTCCTAAATTCTGTCAGCATGGTGGTAAAGATATTATTGAAGGTCTCTAATTGTGCAGTAATCTGCTCTGTGGTTCTTTGAGTCACCTGCCTAAAGTAACGGCTGTCATGGCGCCATGCTGACTCCAGGATCGGCTCGCACCTCCCCTGGGAAACTGGTCGACGTTGCTGACTGCGTCTTCCAATTGCCTGGGTTTGAGCGCCTGCAGATGCTGGAGGTCTAGGCCAAGCAACAGTACCAGATGTACTAGGCAAAACCTCTGCAGCAGAGCTAGCACTGGATGCTCAGTCTCAGCCTGCTGGCCACGATGGGCTGGCAGCAGGCATCCAGCTTCACTCTGCTGCAGAGGATTTGTTGCAGTAGGATGCTGGGGCAGTGGCAGATTAGGTTCCAGGGGGGTAATTGCAGAAGGCAGAATGCGGCTGGCATCCTCCTCCTCCATATACTGGATAACATCCATTAGTGGGGGAGTCTGTTGGGACATTTTAAAAAATGTGTCAGCTTTTTGGAGAATTATATTTGTGAACAATTAGTCATGTTCATTCACATGCATCACCAGTTACAGCACAGTACACTTACCCTATCTAGCTGGTCCTGTGTCCTAGGCAGCAGGGAAGTAGATGGCGTGGTCAAACTGGAGGAGGCTTCCACACTGGCAGAGGCATGATGCTGAGCTGAGGGTAAAATTAAAAGGCACGTAAACACAAAAACATCCCTTGGTGAGCCTGATGAGTAGATATGCTTTCGAACACACGGGGAAAAGCAGGAATCACAACTCCCACAATGGTTAAAGTGGACCATCCCAATGAATCAGAGTCTATCTTATATGTTTTACTCACCCTGTACCTACAGATTGGTAATCTTAACAAAAAAGACAACATGCATGTACTGCATGTTAGAAGGGTTTACACATCCAAAATGGCGCATTAGGGGCCAACAGTCAGCTAGCAAATAGCATTTGCCTTCTGACTGTGCTGCTGTGCATTCTTGGAATAATGACCTTTCCCTGACCCCAGCTCTACTTTGTCTGACCAAAGCACAGCTAGAACCCCACTCCCTGAACTTTATCCTACTCTCATCTCCTCACTAAGTGTGATGCCTCTAAATCCAGATGGGTGCGGCTATATCCTCATGTCCTAAACAAAGTTGCAGGCCAGTGGTAGAAAGAATAGGAAGTAATTAATCACAAATTGTCAAAATGTCAACATCAGATGCTGTGGATTTTGTTTACAAATTGATTGTTATTTGCCATAAATCATGGTGAAGGTCGTGTATAGACTGAAAACCTTTCTAAGGACCATGAACTGCTGCACCCTGGGAGAGTGTCCATCATTTACCCCCTTCCTCAGCTATTCTACCCCCACCTACAAAATTAACCTCCCCTCAAACACACTCCCTAGGGGCCTGTGTGTGTGCGTGTGAGCCTCATTTAAAATGTTTAAAATAAGTCTCATTAAAACAATCATTACTAACCTGCAGAAATTTCCTGGTTGTCCATGTCCCAGGTGCCAGAGAGCCCCTGAAATGCTGCGGGGTGGATCAAAGCCAGGACCATTTCCTCTACTCTTGTGTATTGTAATTTGATGGGGAAGCCTCCACCTGTTTGCATCCTGGAAATAAGACAATAAACAATATTTGTCTTGTTGGTCACTACAACAACCAGCAAAATGCAAACATCAATATGTACCCGTGATTCCTGTGTTTGTTTCGCTTCTTCGTTACTGCATATTTGAGGTCAGAAAATTTGCGCTGGATCTGCATAACATTTTTCCTCTCATCCCCCGCTGCATTCACCTGTCTGGTGAGGTCTTCCCAGATTTGGTTTTTGCGCACTTTGCTAGTAGCTTTGGAATTGCGCCCATATAGCTCATCAAAATACACTGGTATCCCACTTGCCAAGGTGAGTATTTGTGCCTTACCAAAGCACCCGCTCAAGTGCCCTCACCGCAAGGTTCGGCCTAATGTTTGCTGTTCTGGCTCTTCCCTGGTTGTTGACAATTCAGGGGACATTCTTACCTGAGTGTGTGGCGAAGAATAGGCCATCACATCGCTCGAAGAGGAATGGACTGGGCTGTCATTTGGACTGGGGGTCATTGGCTGGCTGGCAACAGAACTTGCAGCCGTGAATGTGGCATAGGACTCGCTTGTTTCAACGTGTTCCAGTGGCAAATGTGGGCGAGCAGGAGAGGGTTTGCTTTGGGAGCTTGGGCTTCTCGGCCTCTGCTTCCTTTTCCCCTTGGAAGTCGTGCTCCCTTGCTCTTTCGATGTGGTTGGGCGGGGAGCCTTCTTCCTGAAGGAAGTTTCTTTCCTTTTCCTGGTGCTGGCAGATTTGGATGGGCCAGGAGTTGTGGCCAATGTAGCCTTGTAGTGGCCACTTTTGCTCCGCGTTTCCGGCACCTTGGAACTTGATTTGTGTGCCCGAGTGCTCGGTCTTGAGTATGTGTCCTCATAGCGCTCCACCCTTTTTGTCTTGCTCTCCTTGGCTGGTGGTTGTTTGCCGCTACTTTTCTTCGCTGCCATGATGACATTCACAAAGAGAATGAGCTGTATGTCCATTACCCTTTAAATACTAATGACAGGGTATGACGCTTACGCGTAAGCGTGCGTCCGGCCGTGCGCATCCCGGAAACCGTTTGGGCACTACCTATCTGCTGCACACTAGAAAGAAGATGGCTCCCACGATCTTCACCCGCCAACAACAAGATATTATTATGCCCGTAAGTGTTTTTTAAGGACGTCTATTTGACATCTAAATGCATGCATATGCATTAAGGAAGTGCAGGAAGAAACAGTTGTTTTTCAAATTGTTTTAAACTCTGTGACAAACAGAAGTTAGTGCGCACATGTGCGAATCAATTCACTTGCATCTAGAAGTATAGGTTAAGGCTAGAAATGTGATGGGGAATGTCATTTAGTAAACTGATCTAATTGTGAATGAGATTTGTTTGCTGTTTAATCTAACAACTATTTTTATTTATGTGTTTTTTAGATCATGACTATGAAAAACGGAAGTTGGCCCTGGAGATCGTGGCCAGAATAGATGCAGAAACTGACACCACCTTCACTTTCACGCAAATCATCCAGAAGAGGCCCCGGGTGCGGCGATTTTTTGCGACACATTTCCCAAGTAAGTACATTCCGATTGCATGCTAGATCTAACAAACACAGAAGGTAGGCCTTTATTTATAAATGCTTTTCGGAATTTGAATATCGCATAAGACCCACCCGGAGGCGGCCAGTGTGGAATGATTCAGCACAAAATGAAGGTGGTGCATCTCCAGGGCCAACCTCCTACCCCCTCCTCTGTAGGTGACTCAGACCAGCCACTCGACCTCTCTACAGAGGAGAGGCCTCACCGCATGGGCAGGCAGTCGTACGAAACGACTGAGCCCATACACACCAGTATGTGACTGTGATTTTACCACACACAGGTACATGCTATGTAAACCAAAACTCATTACCTGCTTCTCTTTTTATAAATGAATATGTAGCGGGTGAAGGATCGGGAGCAGAGAAGGCAGCAGATCAAGCCCATGAGGAACATGGAGAAGGTGGGTGATGTCACACACAATTCTAAGTGTACTTTAATTTCTGTGCAATCAGACGTTAAAAGTGAGCCTATTTTAAATGTCTCTACAGCCTCACATTCCCAGCAGTGGCAGGCCCCAGAGCGGAGGGTGGTCCCCGAAGCTGAGGTCGCCCACCAGCCAAGTAAGTTTAAACGTAAAGATTTGAAGTATGTCGAACCTGACATCATCAGCCAAAAACCAGAATCCCTAGCCAATGTAATTAGCTTAATGACATATGCCCTCATCCCTTGATGAATGTAATAAGCATAATGACATATGCCCTCATCCCTTGATGAATGCAATTAGCATAATGACATATGCCCTCATCCCTTGATGAATTCAGGGGCAGAATGACATATGCCCTCATCCCTTGATTAATTCAGTGGCAGAATGACATATGCCCTCATCCCTTGATGAAATCAGTGGCATATGGCCTAATGACTTTTATGAAACTTTAATACAAATTCGATCCACAGCTGTGAAACATGTATTTGCACACCAATAATTTTCATTTATTTTTTTTACAGACACTACACAGGCCAGATTGCAGCAACTTACAGCTACTGTGTTTCAGCTGGTGGGCGACATCCAGGAGCTGGCTGATTCGATGGGGACCACAGAAGAATAATCATCTGGGGCCTGCCATTGCTTTGTAAATAGTTTTTTAAAAATGTTAAATTTGCTAATATTTAAACAAAAAATATTTGACCAAAAAAATTAAACAATTTTGTATTGTTAAAAAACATTTTTTTTTACTAAAGTTAAAAATCTAAACCCCCCCCAAAAATTGCAAATAATTATTTGCATTTTAAAATAAAATATCCCAAAGAAAAAACATGTTTGTGTCTTCTTTTGTCAATCAAAAATACATTAAGGGTTGCTTACAGAAAAACGTTGGAAGAAAAAAAGGAATAGTGCAAAGTGAAGAAAATGGAAAGCGCGATTGAATTGAGGTAAGCATAAAGTGCGCAAAGTGAAGAAAATGGAAAGCGCGATTGAATTGAGGTAAGCATGAAGTGCACAAAGTGAAGAAAATGGAAAGCGCAATTGAATTGAGGTAAGCATGAAGTGCGCAAAGTGAAGAAAATGAAAAGCGCGATTGAATTGAGGTAAGCATGAAGTGCGCAAAGTGAAGAAAATGGAAAGCGTGATTGAATTGAGGTAAACATGAAGTGCGCAAAGTGAAGAAAATGGAAAGCGCGATTGAATTGAGGTAAGCATAAAGTGCGCAAAGTGAAGAAAATGGAAAGCACGATTGAATTGAGGTAAGCATTGTAGCAGAAGTGAGTGAGAGAATAGTTCAGATGGGGACATGAATGAGTTAATTTAGGTGTGCGCATACGTGAGTTAGGACAGATTTCCATCTGGACGTTTATTTATAGAAAGCGGAATTCAGAATCTAACAGGACACGTAAATATTTCGTTAGAGGCGACGTTGGAAAAGGTAAAAAAACTGAAGCTTACTTTGTTTCCTAAGTAACGTAGACGAAAAACGAAAGCAGAAAAATGACATTTTCGTTGGCATATGTAGCGACGGACAGTTAACAGAAGGCTCCCGATGCCTGGTTAGAATCACGCGTACACACATACGCCAACTGAAACAAAACGAAAACTAAACAGAATGAGTCAAAAACTAAAGCCGTCACTCTTCATAACTCCAAGCCTTTAAAAGTGCCCTCAAAACTCACTTCAGACAGGGCATAAACCCTGGCTTAAGCAACTCCTATAACCTTCAAATGGCACATGCAACCCAACTCAAGCTCCACCACTTTTGATCCCTACCTTTTGTCTACACCCCCATCCTTTAGACTGTTAGCTCACAAGAGCAGGGCTCTCTTTCCTATTGTCTCCTGTGCTCACAACACTTGGTTTGAACCTCGTAGCATCAAGTTTTGCATTGTTCTCTGTACTATATGTTTTACTTTGTTTGTAATCACACCTTGTAAAGCGCTACGGATGATGATGGTGCTACATAAATAAAATTATTGATAATAATAATAATAATAATCGTCATCATCATCGAGTTGTGTCTGCACATCACTGATGTCCTCCTCAGGTTCCTCAACAGTGTCTGCTTCAGAAGCCAGAACGCTTGCAACACCACCTCCCACTCCACCCTCCTCATCACTACTTGCCTACCTAGTGGAGGAAGCAGCGAGTGTCTCCTCCACTTCTTGGTTGGGCAGTAGCTGCTGATTATTCTCTATCAGATCGTCCTCACAGAATTGTGGAGCTGAACCCAAAGCATAAGATACAACCGACAGTTGTCTGCTGCCACTCACCCCTAGTCTGCTGTGACCTCTGCTTGATGAATTTAGGCCTCTGCTACTCCCATGTGCCCATCCTTGCACTTCTCTGCCTGACATACTAAGTGCGTATATGAGGGGAGGACAAAACGCTAAACTACGCTTAAAACAGGATTTGGCAACAACAGCAGCAGGTGTTTAACTCTGTATGGCCTTTCACTAAGTAATAACTAGGCCCTGAAGACTTTAACAGGAACAAATTGGTAAAACCTTTAGATGTGCGTATGTGATAGGCACTGATGAAGGCAGTCAAATGCGCTCCAGTACGCTTGAAAAATGTTTTGTTTTGGACAACAGCAGCAGGTGTGTAACTATGGAGAGACTGACCTGTGTGAGAATGAATCAGGCATGGATCAGCCAAGATTTCCACCCACCAATACCTGATGCATCAGAGTAGATTGATCATGGTGCCAGACCAACACTTCAGAAAAATGGATAGTACAAAACAGATTTAAGGAGTTGCTCTCCAGTTACAGACATTCCTCCGCATCAGACCAAAAGTAATTATTGAGGAAATGCTTTACGTAAAGCTTCAATTTTAATAATATTCTTGTACAATGATTTTTATTGATCATAGCACGTAATACACAAAAGAGCAATCAGCATTGGTATATATTCTTTGTCACAGTTTGTTGAAACATTTGCATACAACAAGTTATCAAGTTAAGACAGCATTGTAACTGCAATAAAAGACTTTCGTACAGTTATGTATTAAACGGTGCTTCAATAATTTTGGGTTTCTTCTTGCATTCTTAGGGCTACTTCTCACATTAATGTTGGCGGCCCATACACACCATACACATCGCATAAGAACAGGTTATGTTACTAGATAATAATAGGCGTCTATTCTCCAGTATGTAATGTAATAGTAGTTTAAAGCCATCATTCTGGGAGGTTATCATATTGCTATGTGTACCAACTTCTAAATACAAGTAAAAAAGACTTAGTAAGAGAGAGGTTAAATAGGGGGTAAGAGTATACGTAAGTAAAAGAAAAGAAAAAGGGGGCCTTGTAGGAAAAGAGAGCAGAAAGAAGAGGGGATAGTCTGGGATGGGGGAAAAAGGGGAAGGGGAAAAGAGGGAGGGGGCGGAAGGGGTGGATGGGGGGTCTCCTATTAAGTCGTCCTCCGCCTTGCCCCTAGGTCAGCCAACAACCACCTCAACATCTAATTGAAGGTGGTCAATCCATGGTGCCCAGATTACTCGGAACTGTTCGTATTCATCTAAAGCGATCGCTGTCAATTTCTCCATCACTAGTATGTCCGAGATTCTGGCTGATACCAGAAAACAAACCTGGAAGCCGTCAGAATATGGGATGCCAGCTTTCATTCCACAGACACATAGTTATTAATTTTGTGGGATAATAAAGCCTCCCACTCATTAGGAGAAAAGGTGCCTTTGAACAGAGATGACAATAGGCCATACACCTTATTCCAGAGTTGTTGGGCCACTGGACAAGACCACCAAATGTGGTACGTGCTGCCAGGCTCTTGGCATCCGCGGAAGCAGAAAGCTGGGCAACCCGGATTAAATTTGTGCAACCAAGAGGGGGTTAAATACCATCTACAGAGAATCTTATACGAATTCTCTTGTATTAGCCTGTTACATGAGACCTTCCCCCCCGCTCTCCAGACCTGTCTCCAAGAATGCTCATCGTCTATCTTGCCCTGATCCTCTTCCCACTTCGTCATGTGCTGTGGGTCACTTCCGGGCCCCACTAGGGAAGCATAAAGTTCAGAGATAGCTCCCCCAGCCAGGGGGTCCCGCAAGCATCTTTGCTCAAAACTGGTTGGGAGTTGGGGGAACTTGCAACCCTCTATATCTTTCACCTGGCGGTATAGCGGACCTGGTCTTGACAGGGTGTGGGCCCACTCCCCTCCATCGCGCCACCACATCCTGTACCACAGTGATTCCCTGCTCCCTACACGATCCAAAGCTGTGCATGAATCCCACCCCCGGCTTAAACAGTGGGTTTCCTAACAACGGGGAAGCTGGAATGTGTTGTGAGCACCACCCCAAATTGATGCATTTTTGTCCCAGAGTTCAAGAGGGGGGCTCAAAGACTGGGGAAGTTCCCCCGGTCTGAGTCCCCTTGGGATCCAGAAAAAGGGATGTGACCGAGATTGAGGCCACACTTCCTGCTATCATTTGTACCCAGCCTGGGACGTTCCCAGTGGAGTGCAGAGGGAGCAAGGAGGCCACCTGTGCTGCCACATAGTATTTATATAGATGTGGGGCCCCCGGCCCTCCCTGGTCTCTCCTACAGTATAGTGTTCTTCTGGCTATTCGTGGGCGAGTTGACCCCCAAATGTACATATTGATCTTGTTCTGCAGAGGTTGAAGGGCTGATTTAGTGACCTTAACAGGAAGCACCCTAAAAAAATACAATATTTTAGGCAGGACAGTCATCTTTACTGCCGCCAAACGTCCCAGCCAGGACAGGATGCCAAGAGTGTAAAAGGATTCCCAGCTGATTTTTTATTTCTGGGTAGTTGGCCCCAAAAAGGGTGGCGTATGATGCCGTCAACTTAATCCCCAAATATGGGTGTTTTTTGACCCATAGCCAGGGGTAGTTGCTTTTTAAAAGTGCTCACTGTCTTGGATAAGGACACGTCCAGGGCAAGAGATTTAGTGGCATTTAACTTAAGTCCTGACAGGGTGCTGAATTCCTCAAGTTCCTGCAACACACTGGGGAATGTCACATGTGGAGAGGTGATAGTGAGCAGCATGTAATCCGCAAACATAGACAGTTTATGTTCCTCTCCAGCATGTTCAACACCTTTTGTGATTGGTTGTCCCGGATCTTAGCTGCTAACGGTTCTAGGGCCATAATGAACAGTATGGGGGATAGGGGGCACCCCTGTCGCGTCCCTCTCCCTTTGGGTAAGGGTATTGACTCAAATCGTGAATACTTCACTTTGCCAGTAGGGGAGCTATACATGGCCCTAATCCAAGTCCCGGGCCGAATCCCCATTTATCCAGGGCCCGTAGAAGGAAGTCCCAGGAGAGGCCGTCAAATGCCTTTTCCATGTCTAATGACAGGAGCATCAGCTCGTCAGGTGATTTCCTGGAAAGCTCAATAAATTGAACAATACGCTTCACCCCATCTTATGATTGCCTCCCTGATACAAATCCCACCTGATCTGGGTGCACTAGGGAACTCAGGAATGAGTTGATTCTGGTCGCAATGATTTTCCCCAGAACTTTTAAATTTAAAAGTGAAATGGGACGGTAGTTTTGCCAAGCTTGGGGATCTTTCTCCGGCTTAGGGATCATGACTATGGCTGCTTCTAATATCTCAGGGTCAAAGGGTTTACCCAGCTTGGCATAATTATACATAGAGGCCAAATGCGGGGCTACCACCTCTGAGAGTTTTTTATAAAACAGGGCTGTGTATCCATCTGGACCCGGCCTCTTTTTGGTCTTAAGTGAGTTGATGGCCTGTTTCACCTCGAGAACTGTTATATCCGCATCTACAAGAGCCGACCACTCCGGTGACATTTGGGGAAGCATTACATTCTCCAGATAAGCTTCAGATAGTACCTAAACTTGGCTTCTGGGGGGGTTCGTAGAGTTCGGCTAGGCCATTCATAAACTCCTCAAGTACCTTGCATGGGTTAGTGGTCAGAATGTTCCTACCCATCTTCAGTTTGATGGAGGGGCAAATCTCTCTTGACACTTTAAAGTGGAGCAACACCCTCCCCTGATCAGCCCAGGAATCTATAAGATATACCCACGATCGGGGGGGGGCCCTCAGAAGTGGACCAATACCCAGGATAGTCAAAATCCTGGGTGTTGGTCCACTTTAACTGTGATGCCAGGAGGGAGTTTGGTTTGTTTGCTAAGGTGTAATATCTCTGAGCTGACGATTTGTATCTACGCTCAGCTTCCCGAATCTGTAGTGCATTTAGTTCTATTCTAGATTCCTCCAGCCCTCGGCCGTTCTCTCTGGAAGGGTTGTCTTTAAAAATTTGGGATTCTTTCTCAAATTTCGTCTCCAGCTCAGAAAGAAGCGAGGATCGTTCCTTCTTCAATCTTGCCGCCCTGGAGAGAAAATGACCCCGCATCACTGATTTAAACGCACCCCATAGAGTAGCTGGGGATTCAACTGAAGATTGATTGTTCTTAAAGTATTCCTCGGCAATCCTAACAGCTTCGTGTATTTTCTCCTTAGTAGCCAGTAATGTGTCATTAAGGATCCAGGCTGATGGGCCTGGTTTTATCACTAGGGAATTACAGGTTATACAGTTCAGGTCATGATCTGACCATGGCACCTGGAGTATGCAGGCTCGAGAGATGTTAGGTAGAAGACCCCTAGAGGCAAACAGGTGATCAATTCTAGTATGGAGGGAGTGAGGAGCGGAAAAATGCGTATAATCTCTCTTAAAAGGGTGTAAGTCTAGCCAGACATCAATAAGACCTAACTTAGATAGTAGCCGCATAGGCCAGGGATTCTTTTCTGTTTTGAGAGGTGGGGGGGAGAGATCTGTCCAACACGGGATCCAGTATTAGATTCGAGTTGCCTCCTAGAAATATAATTCCCCTCGCATGTCTACTTAAAAGGTCACCCGAATTCCGCAGAAAGCCCAATTGCCCAGTGTTAGGAGCATAGTAATTTAGGATCGTGACTTCCTCATCTTGCAGAGTACCTTGCAGCAACAGATACCTGCCTGCAGGGTCCGTGATCAGAAAAAGAAATAGAGAACAATATCTTAAAATTGTAAAAAAGATTTAACCTTTGTGACAATGGTCACTAACAGCGCCATCCTAACGGGGATCGCCCCGGGAGGAGGGGGTAAGGCAGCTTGCGCTACACTCGGGAGCCACAACTGTTGACAATCTGAGCCTCCGCGCCTGGCCCACCTCTGCGTGCTGTCGCAAGGGCCAAGAGTGGTAAAGATCAAGTGATAGCATATCGGTTGCAATAAAAGTAAGGAACAGGGTGCATCAAAAAAAATAACATATAACAATAAAATCCTTCAGAACCTTGCTCCCCACTTGAGCCAGGGGAGGGACCTGGAGGGTCTATCTCACCCTGCGATGTTTAGCTCAGAGTGCCCATCACCTTGGACATATTCCCTGGCATCCGCATCAAGATCTAGCCAGGCGGGCAGACCAAGGGCACTCCAGCATGTGGGCATCCATCATTTGGCGTGGAGGGTGATCCTAAATAAAACAGTGAACCTTTAACCAACGGGTTGTCCACAGAAATCAGAGTCTGCCTTCAAGTGGAGGCAGATGGAAGTAGAAAGGTTAGACCTGGGATAATTAAGTCCCCCTCTATCCATCTCCAGAGAGCTTGAAAGTTTGGGATGGGAACATCTTCATAGCTCGAAGTCGACACTCCATCTGGGACTTGTTAACTTTGTCCGGGGGGGCCCGTTCCACCTGACCCTCTCTGTTTGATTCATCAGGTGTCGGTGCTAGGCCTATTGTTGGTGAAGGTTGCACCGGAGGACCCAGGTCTAGCTATTTAAAGTATTTCCTTAGTTCTGAAACCGTTGACGCTTGGATCTGGCGGCCATTGTGGGAAAAGGTAATTTTGAATGGAAACTCCCAGCGATATATTCTCAGTGTGTCACACACCCCGCTTCCCCTTTAATTCTGACGATAGGGTTATCCTCCAGCAGGAGGCGACGTTGCAGAGAGAAGTCTTGAAAAACGAGCCCCTCCGGTCTATATATACCTGGGACCTCCCACTTAACTCCCAGTGTTTTCTCTCTGCAGATGCGACAAGACAGAAGAAAGAAGTCTCCTGCTTGCAGGTACCCACCCCGGCACCCCCCCCCATGGTCTATTTCTGCCCAGCTACTTGTTTTGTATGCTTAGTTAGATATTGGAAGCCTCCCAGCCTAGGCTACTGTCACGCTCGGGGTAACTCCAGCCCTCTTAATAAGCTCACAACCCCCAATCTCCACAGCCAGCTTCACCTGTAGGAGCCCCCACTTGCCAGGGCGCAAGATACGCCTACCCGGGATCGGTTGCCCCCAGGACTTAATGGCTCAAAGAATGTAAGCTTATATGTGGGAGGACTGGAGAACCAATAGCAAGAGCGTGAGTGACGGAAGTCCAGAGACAGGCAATAGGTCGATAACGGGAAGGCAGAGATCGTAGCGGCACCAGGGGTCAGGCAAGACGTAGTCGGGGTTCAGGCAGAGGTCAGCAACTGGGGATCAGGATCTAGAAGCGTCAGTTCAGGCAAAGGTCGGCAACAAGGATTCAGGATCGAGAGGCGTCAATACAGGCAGAGGTCGGCAACAAGGATTCAGGATCGAGAGTGGTCGTACAATCAAATCGGCAACAGGCTAGACTTCACAGGAGTAGGTAACACAGGGTTCTGAGCGCTATCACAGGCAATTCACAACTGAGAGGGAATTGCCTTTATAGGGACAGGTCTGAGGGAAGCAGTGTACTGATTGGAGCACATAGGATTCCAAGGGTAATTGGCTGGCAACAAGGGAGGAGGTAAGGCCAAGATATCAATGGGGCTGATTGGCCTGCAGAGCAGAAGAGGGCGAAGCCCTCAATCCTCTAGGATTCATTAACCTTTTAATTGATCCTCCGGCGGGTGCGCGCAGCACAGCGTCGCCGGAGGGCATAACAGACACGTGCTCGCGGCCGCGCGCGAGCACGTCTACTGGAGGAGGAAGCGGGGGGCGTGGCTGAGCTGGGCGCCGCTCGAGCCGACGCTGCTCGAGCCCACGCCGCACAGTGACAGCTGCAGCTGGCCGCCTGGAGACGTCGCTGGAACGGGGATCAGGTAAGCGGTTCCTGACAGCTACTGGCTGGGCAATGGTAGATGGCACCTCATGGTGCCTAGGAGCTTATCTCCTTCGCTCGTCCCCACGTGTGGGTCAACGCAGTTATCCGGCCGGTGATCCGGATTTTGGATGCCCCGTCCCAGTCCCCCCTTAGCCTGCCTTCTCCCGTTTGGTCCCTTCTCCCTTAGCGTGGGGGGGGGGGTGGCGTTTGTGGGGTGTCTGTACTGGTTTAGTCTGACTAGGATGGTGAGTGATGGCAGCTAATGGGTCGGCCCTGCGGTCTAGTCTGAACGTGTCCTCGGGCTGCGGGGGCTCCGTTTGGATGGTGTGGTTGGTGTGTTTTACTTGTGTTTGTGGGCGGGGTGCTTGTTTTGGCACCCGCCTCACTCGCACGGCGTCGCCATTTTGCGGGCAGTGGTGCTCGTCTTCTAGGGGGGCGGGGCCGCTTCTTCGCGGCCCGCTCTGTGCTGGCTTGAGCGGGAGGCAGGGCCGGAGCGCTTCGCGCGCTTTTTCCAGCCCGCCCTTCGTCTTCCTCGCTCCGGAGTTTGTCTGCCTGATGTCTGGGTTCTGCTGAGGAGGGCTCTGTCTTGCAAGTATTGCGTTTTGCTGTTATTGCTGTGCTGCGCGGTGCCAGTCTGTGCTATGCTATTATGTCCGTTATCAAGACATGGTTCTAGGACATGTTTTCATGCATTTTTTCTTGTATATATGTATATAGAGGGAGTACATTTATTCCTATGTTGATGTGGCTAATATGGAAGTATTAACTCTATGATTGGTTGCACTGAGTCATTTCTAGGTGCTGGTGCACTTTTGATAATGCCCGGGGGGTGTAGAGGGCTGCATGTCTATATCTATATATTTAGATATATATATATATATATATATATATATATATATATGTATGTGTATTTTTTTGCCAGTATACCTTGTGTATTTAATGTATAGTGACTGTGTGTGTGTGTGTGCCCGTGTACGCTTTCTGCATACCTTTTGTATTTTCTGGAGGCTGATTGTGGTCTCTTTCTTACAGGTCTGGGGATTCCCGCGCTGCTGTGGGTCTCCCGGTCTGATATACCTGGCTAGTCTTATTGTCTAAAATCCTCCCACTCCCGGGACTTTAATTATAAAAGGGGCATCCCGGGTTGCTTACTGGTTTATTGCGAATACCATAATTTCACCATATGGAGGCTTCCGACATTACCAGAAACGGCTCTTCGGGGCAATCCAGGCTGTGTGGGGGTTGTGGGGCTCCGCTCCCAGGCGATGATGTCATAATGTGTATTCCATGTGCACAGCGGAATATTGTGCGCCAGTCCTGCACGCCGGCTTCTGGCTCCTCGCAACCTCCGTCATCTCCTACACCCCCCCGCCTATTCCGGACCCCGTGTGACGTGTCATAGGTGGGGATTCGGAATCCGAGGTGTGCGCATGGTTGGCCAGCCTCGAGAAGATGTTTTCCGCCGCGGTGGCTCAGAAGGCTACGGCTAAGCGGAAGCACCTTTCTCCGGTGTCGCCTGTCCCGGAGGATGAGGTGTTGGAAGTGTTGGATTGGTCCGACTGTCCCCCGGCTGAGGAGGGGAGCTCCTCGAGGAGTCGGACAAGCCTGCAGACCAGCAATTGTTTGGTATCACTGGCGATCAGGCTGCGGGGGTGTCCCTTGACACTTCTTCCATTTTGGCTCAAATGTTTGAGATTTTGGCTTTGGATCCGCCTGAGGCAGCCCCCCCGCCGAAGGGCGAGTTGTTTGATGTGCCCAAGCCGCGTTTGGTGTTTCCCAGACAACACTTTGTGAGGGTTGTCCTTAAGGAATGGGAACAGCCTACGCGCCTTGTTGGAGTTCCTCCTAGTTGGGATAAGCGTTATCCCTTTCCGGAGGATTTGGTGAAACTTTGGTCTGTACCCCCTGAGGTTCATGCCCCCTTTTGGGGCTGTCTAACACGGCTGTGTTGCACTCTCCTGACACTACTACCATTAAGGATGGTGAGGATCGTCAGATTGATCAATTGGCTCGCCATGGTTTTATCAGTGCTGGATCGGCCCTGCGGCTGGTTTGTGCTTCGGCGCTTCTGTTGATGGCTGTCAGGTCCATTGTTAGAGATTTGTACGCAGATCTTGATCCCACTTGTGATGAGTTCTTTTCTCTCAAGCAGTGTGAGTCGTTTGTTTCCTTTGTCATGACCGCCCAGGACGATGCAATTGCGATGTGTAGCAGGACCACGGCCCTGTTGGTTGCTATTCGTCGGTCGGTGTGGCTACGTCAGTGGACGGCGGACTTTAACTGTAAGAAGTCGCTTACAGCTCCTCCCTTTTTGGGTTTGCGCCTGTTTGGCGACAAATTGGATTCGGTTACCAAAGGAGGTAAGTTGCCTCAATGCAAGAAGCCGCGTCGTTCCTTTCGGGGAGCGGCTTCTTTTAGTCCCTCCTTTCGGGGAGCCAGAACGGGCAGAGGGGCCTCCTTTCCCGCTACCAGGGGTGCAGGTTGGACCTGGGGGAGGGGCCGTGGCCGTCCCGGTCAGTCCTGGGGTGCCAAGCCCAAGCCTGCTGGCAAGCCCGCTCAGCAATGAGGGGGCGCCCTCACCCATGCGGGTGGGGGGACGGTTGCGACACACTTCTCCTAGGTTTGGGACCAGGCGGTCCCGGACAGATGGATCCGGAAGGTGGTGTCATCCGGTTAAAAGCTGGAGTTCGAGTCTCGTCCTCCTTCACGGTTTTTCCGGTCTCGGGTGCGCACCGATCCTTTGGCCGCGCAGGGGCTCCTGGCGTCGGTGAAGAATCTTCTGGAAATGGCGGTCATCCGGCCGGTGCCGCACTTGGAAGTGGGCCTCGGGCATTACTCCAATCTCTTCACAATGCCCAAGAAGGACGGGTCAGTTCGCCCCATTCTGGATCTGAAGTTCCTCAACAGGTTCATCCGTCCACGGAAGTTTCGCATGGAAACTCTGCGATCTGCCATCAATTCTCTTCGGCAGGGGGACTTCACGACGTCCATAGACATCAAGGATGCTTACCTTCATGTTCCAATCTGCCAGGCTCATCAACGTTTTCTTCGGTTCGTGGTGGAAGATCGGCATTTTCAATTCGTGGCACTTCCGTTTGGCCTTACCTCGGCTCCAAGAGTGTTCACCAAGGTGCTGGCAGGGGTGATGGCCATTCTCAGAGCTCAAGGCATTCGCATCG
This sequence comes from Gastrophryne carolinensis, assembly GCA_027917425.1. Classification (NCBI taxonomy): domain Eukaryota; kingdom Metazoa; phylum Chordata; class Amphibia; order Anura; family Microhylidae; genus Gastrophryne; species Gastrophryne carolinensis. The sequence goes on along the minus strand of CM051234.1, from coordinate 515,589,467 downwards.
TACCTTATCTGGACGACCTTCTCATCATGGCTCCTTCTTTCAATCAATCGGAGACGGACACCAGGACGGTGGTTTCCACGCTGGAAAGCTTCGGTTGGGTGATCAACTATCCCAAGTCCTCCCTCGCCCCGGCCAGGGTGGTGTCCTTCCTGGGAATGCGGTTGGATTCTTGTCAACACAGTGTGTTTCTGCCTCAATCCAAGATTTTTCTGATTCAGGAATTGGCTCGGCTTCTTCTTTCCAATCCTCGACCGTCCATCCGCCTGGGGATGAGACTGGTGGGGTTGATGGTTGCCTCTTTCGAGGCAGTTCGTTTTGCTCAATTTCACACAAGGACGCTTCAGCTTCATCTGTTGGCGTCTTGGGACCGGCGACCAAGGTCATTGGATCGGCCCTTCCAGTTGTCCTCCCGGGTCCGGCAGTCTCTTCAATGGTGGTTGGTCTCGACCAATCTCTTGAGGGGCAGGTCTTTCCTGACTCCTCTTTGGGAAACTGTCACCACGGACGCCAGTCTTTTGGGATGGGGGGATTCTGGAAGGATCTTCAGTTTCAGGGGCAGTGGGGGCCTCGAGAGGCCCACTTGCCCATCAATGTTCTGGAACTGAGAGCCATCCGTCTGGTTCTTTTTCATCTGACTCAGCATGTTCTGGGCCTTCCGGTTCAGGTTCGTTCGGACAATCGGACAGTGGTTGCTTACATCAATCATCAGGGAGGGACTCGCAGTCTGGGTGCCCTCAGAGAGGTGTCCCTGATCCTGACCTGGGCGGAGGCCCATGTTCCTTGTCTCTCGGCAGTTTACATTCCGGGTGTGGAAAACAGGGAAGCGGATCTGTTGAGCAGGTGCTCTTCCCGTCTGGGGGAATGGTCTCTCCATCCTCAAGTTTTTCGGTCTCTGTGTCTCCGGTGGGGGACACCGGAGGTGGACCTGTTTGCCTCTCGTCACAATTACAAGCTTCCGACCTTCGTGTCGCTCTCTCGGGATCCTCTGGCTCTGGCGGTGGACGCCATGTCTCTGAGCTGGGGGGAACTGGGGTTTCTGTACCTTTTTCCTCCGATACCCATGCTAGGCAAGGTGGTACGGAAGCTGGCTCTGGAAAGGGTGTCCGCCATTCTCGTGGCTCCAAGGTGGCCAAGGCGAGTGTGGTTCGCAGACATTGTTCGGCTGGCGGTGGATCAGTTCGTTCTGCCTCTTCGGTCCGATCTGCTCACTCAGGGTCGGCTGCGTTACCCCAATTTACCAACGCTGGGTTTGACGGCTTGGCTGCTGAAACCTCCATCTTGAAGGAGGAGGGTCTTTCTGACTCGGTTGTTAAGACTCTTATCTGTGCCCGGAAGAGGTCTTCTTCTACCATCTACTATAGGACTTGGAGAGCTTATATCGCTTGGTGTGAGGTTAGATCTTTGCCTTGTAGGGTCTTTTCAGTTTCCAGGATTTTGGATTTTCTGCAATCAGGGCTGGACTCTGGTCTCCAGCTGAGTACTTTGAAAGGGCAGGTTTCTGCCTTGTCTGTCTTTTTTCAGAAGGCTTTTGAGCTTCATCCTTTGGTCAAGACTTTTTTCCAGGGGGTTACGCATGTGCGGCCCCCCAGGAAGCCATTGCTCCCTGTTTGGGACTTGAACTTGGTTCTTTCTGCTCTTCAGAAGGTTGCCTTCTTGGTGGCTATCACTTCTGTTTGGCATGTCTCGGAGTTGGCGGCCTTGTCGATTCAGGCGCCCTACTTTGAGAGGCATCAGGACAAGGTGGTTATTCGTTTCAAACCGGACTTTCTTCCTAAGGTTGTTTCTGCTTTTCATCTGAATCAGGATATTGTTCTTCCCTCCTTGTGTCCTAAGCCTAAGAATGACAAGGAGAGGGTTTTGCATTGTTTGGATGTTGTACGTTGTATTGAGTACTATTTGCGTACTACTTCTCATTTTCGTAAGACTGATGCCTTTTTCGTTGTGCCCTGTGGGCCTAGGAAGGGTTTGGCTCCGGCTAAGTCTTCCATTAGCAAATGGATTCGTCAGGCGGTTGTTGGGGCCTATTCGGCCAAGGGGAAGGTTCCCCCTTTTCGTATCACTGCTCATTCTACTTGTGCTGTTGGAGCGTCTTGGGCTTTTCAGCACCAGGCTTCTGTTGAACAAGTTTGTAAGGCTGCTACTTGGTCTTCCGTTCATACTTTTTTTAGTTTTACAAGGTTGATGTGCGGGCTTCAGCGGATGCTGTGTTTGGCCGCAGGGTTCTGCAGACTGCAGTGGTTTGAGTTATGCTTCATTTTGCTGTCAGATACCCACCCCTTGTGGACACTGCTTTTGGATGTCCCTATCGTCAGAATTAAAGGGGAAGTGGGGTGTGTGACACACTGAGAATAATACCATTTTGTGAGTACTCACCTGTAAAATGGATATTGTCAGTGTGTCACACCCCCCCACTTCCCCCGCCCTTTTTGGTATCCTGGATCCTCTATATGGTGAAGCTTTCCTTTATTTTATTTTGAGGGTTACCGTTGGATTTCCTGGTACCTTGTCTCACTGCTGTTTGAATTCACTGGGTGTTAAGTGGGAGGTCCCAGGTATATATAGACCGGGAGGGGCTCGTTTTTCAAGACTTCTCTCTGCAACGTCGCCTCCTACTGGAGGATAACCCTATCGTCAGAATTAAAGTGGACCAACACCCACGGGTGATCGGGCCGGGAATCTATAAGATTCCCGGGCCGATCACCTCCCTCCCCGCGGGACATCCGAGATCGGGATGTCCCGCGGGGTGAAACCCCCCCAAACACCCCAAACTCCTTACCTTACCGCCGCCGTCTCCCTCGCGCCCCTCTAGGCGCGCGCGCGTCAAGAGGGACGCGCGGGAGGCGGCGGCGGAGGAGCCGCTTGTTCGCGGCTTGTCCGTTGGCGCTGGGAGCGGGGAGAGGTGAGTTTTTCGGGGGGTTCGGGGGGGTTTCACACAGCGGGGCACCCCGATCGGGGGTGCCCCACCGAAGTGGACCAAGACCCAGGATAGTCAAAATCCTGGGTGTTGGTCCACTTTAAAGGGGAAGCGGGGTGTGTGACACACTGACAATATCCATTTTACAGGTGAGTACTCACAAAATGGTATTTTTATGCCTTGCTTCTGGAGCTGTTGTACAAAGGGTTTAAACATGCGGCATTTCAGAATTGTAGCTTGGGATAAGTCCACAAAAACTTGGTAATCATTTCCCTGGAAGTTTAGCGGTGCTTTCTCCCTGGAAGCTTTGAGGACAGCCTCCTTTGTTTGGAAATACACGCCTAGATAGGGCTCTATGAGCGTGTTCTAGTTCTAGTCTTTCTAGAGAAGTACCTGGGATCAGCTCCTGGAGGAGGGCTGTAATGGAACCTCTTGCATCCTCCATCGTCTCCGGGAGGCTTCTGAAGCGCAGGTTATTTTGCCGACAGCGACAACTTCTTGCTGGTATTGTAACGCTCTTACCAGATCGTGCAGTTGCTCAATTTTGTTCTCATGGCCTTCTAGAACAGTTGCTGCGTCTCCCATATGCGTCTCTAGCTGTGATGTACGGCCGCCTAGGTCTCGTAGCTCCCCCTTTAGCTCCATCACTGTTTTCGCCGACACCGCATTCATCTCCTCTCTCACCATCACGCGTAGTTGTTGGAGGGTCTCTTGGTCCAGCAAAGCCGGGGGTCCGGAGCCCACTAGCTCTGAAGGGAACTGTGCCCAACTGTCGCTGGAGTCCCTGGAGTCTTCTCGCGCACTGATGCGCACAGCTGCCTCGCTCTCCAGGGTCGCCGCCATATTGGAATGGGGCCCGCCTTGGTCTTTAGTAGGCTTTTTCTTCAGGTTACCCATGCTGTGGTTGGCCCGGATGATTCTGGGTGCTTTTTTGATCTTTCGCACAGGAATTCTGCGATTCTACCCGGCAGCTGGTCTCTGCTTTCGTGCTTTATGACTCCCGTGAGGGTGGAGCTCGGTCAGGCTGCAACCATACCGTCACTTCGCGCGCATGCACCCCCTTTAATAATATTCTTAGGATAACATATGTGCCCAAACTTTGTATATGTTATCTTCATGCTGCTGCCAACTCCAGGGTGTGTCCTTCTGGCAATATATGGGCTCCTCATGCTGCTGCCAACTCCAAGGTGAGTCATTCTGGCTATATATGGGCTCCTCATGCTGCTGCCAACTCCAGTGTGTCTTTCAGGCAATATATGGGCTCCTCATGCTGCTACCAAAGGCAATATATGGGCTCCTTATGCTGCTGCCAACTTCAGGGTGTGTTTTTCAGGCAATATATAAGCTCCCCATGCTGCTGCCAACTCCAGGGCATGTCTTTAAGGCAATATATGGGCTCCACATGCTGCTGCCAAGTTCAGGGTGTGTCTTTCAGGCAATATATGGGCTCCTCATGCTGATGGCACCTCAAGGCTCTGTAATTGTGCCGCTCTGTGATATTGTTTCTAATAACGATGCCTCTGATCTGCATGTCATACTTCTTTACAGTATTATTGCCCTAATCCAGCACACATCCTATGCGTGTTACAGCAAGGCAAAATGTTCTGCAACCCTATTGAGGCTATCAGTAGGCCAGAAATAGCCATTTTTAGTTTTGTCGCAAATAAAGTCGGACCGAAAAAAAATTTCCGGAAAATTCTGCGAATCGGCCAAATCGAATTTTTCAAAAATTTGCTCATCTCTAATCTTGACGACAAAAATAAGGCTCTGAATCACCCGACATGGAAACTAAACCAAGCAGGGTCCTTTGACGTCATTCCCATGCGAGAGAGGCTCTGAATCAGGCCCATGTTGTGGCATTACAAACAATACAGAGACATTTGAATACAAAGAAGGTGCATTTTCCAATTTATTTTTATGTTATTTTTCATTGAATTGGTGGTATGCTGGGGCACGGTTTTTATTATGCGCTGACATTAATCATAATGGTGCTGCAAACCTTAGGGGTTTTATTACCCAAAACAGCTCAAGGTTGTTTTTGCTACGCAAACTAACCATATAGTCTAACACTTGTCCTGGCAGTCTGTAGCCCGGTGTCAAAGTCTCTTTTCAAATGCTAAAACCTCCTCATTTCTGACAGCCAAATGGAGCTATTTTTAATTTTAATTAGTGGGAATTAGAGCTATGGCAATATGTTGTTCTGGAATTTCTTGTATCCTTCATATATGTAAATATCACTTGGGGTTTGAAATATTCTGGCAGTAGAAATATGTGGCTACTCACAAGGAAAAATTATCATTATACAGTCTTGTATAAAGTAATAACATGTATATGTACAAAACACTTCAGGGATTTCTTGCTTTCAGACAATATTTTGCTTGTTGTCTAAGATTTGTATTAATATATGATGGACACTGGATAATTATGTGGCAATGCCAACATTTTGCCGCCAAGATTTTGAGTGCAAAAATGTGTTAGCATGCATTCTGCCAATTCTAATGAGAATTTTAATCTAGAAAACATATATTTCATTATATTTCCATTTTAGCCATGGCATACTCCATTGTTGGTTTATGTATTTGCCATTTACCACTCCTACAACCACTCAACATTTGGTTTGTGGTTGGCCTTTGGAAGCATCATAAGCACAAAAAACTTCTTTCCTGGATATCATAAAATATGTTTTTAAGGCCATGGTGAAGAACACTCTATGTAGTTCTAAGCCTCAACTGGAGTGTTCTTGCAGTAAGGTATTAATAATAATTGTTGATAAGGAACTTAAGTCACCTGCACAGTCCAGATCAGAATCCCATCAAACACCAGGATAAATTGGAATGGGACTAAGACAATTCAGATTTTAGGTTCAAGAGCTTAGGCTAGGTACCTGGCTTGGGGTTAACCCTCTAACTGCCAGCCTAACTCAAGATGTTTTCACGTTCTGTAGTCAGGCTATTTCTCGCCATTGATAAACACCCATTCCTGCCCAGGAGACCAAAACTGAAAAGAGCATTTTATTAATTTTTTTTCAAATTAAATACAACTACCACGCACACTCAAAGGTTAAATGGTTAAAAACGAAAAAATAAAATAGTGTGAGGCACCCCCTTTCCAGCCAAACCAGCCAGGGCTACGGCTGGTAGACCAGGGCATGGAGGCAGACTGGCCAGCCCCCGTCCCTGAAGGTTACAAGCCCACATAGCCCTCATGGGCCACAGGCTCTTCTGCACCCCCCTCTGCTTTTCAGGATGCAGGTAATGGGGAGAAGGGTTAATGGCAAGTCACTTGCTTGCTAGTAGGTGACTTGGCAGCCCTTCCTGTCCTATGAACTGGTATGGTATATAGACCCCTTATCACTTCACAAAGAGGCAAATGTAAAAACAAACACACAAATAGAAAAAAGTATTTGAAAATCTTTTTCTACCATCCTCCATCTTGATCACTCCTGGCTTCTGACCGCTCGCCCTGCTGCCGGAAGTGGCCTTTTATACCAGCAGTGAGTTGAAGTAATCTCACTTGCTGGTATAATTAAATTACCTGTCCATGTACATGCTAACTTCTGCCCACGTTATGCCACAGTGTAAAATTAGGCATTTCAAGGAATCCCAAAATCTCAGATTACATGTAAATAGCTTATGTATTCTATTCAAAGCTGCTTTCTTTTCTATCATTTCTGGGTTGTGGCTCAGCTGAAAAGGACATGTTTTGATGCAGATTTATGATTCATGTGCATGCTCTACTATGGTTAGAGACAGCTGCTGGAACACTGTGGCTTGCCAGGCTATCTCATGCTGAGCGCACTAAGGGAACACTTTTTGCCCGGAGGTGATATGCAGGAGCCTTCAGGTGCACCTCTAGCAGCCTGGTCACACTTTCTTGAGGGCACATAGATTTATATGTATATATATAGAATATCTATATTTACACATCTATATAAATCATTGTAAATCCATCTGTGCAAATCACCATCTTGTTTTAGGTCTGGTATATATATATATATATATATATATATATATATAGTGGTATGCAAACATTTTTGCAGCTCTGGTCAAAATTTCTGCTACATTAAACATTTAAAGTCCCTATCAGGGCAGAACATGACCCCCCCCCCCCCCCATCTCCCCCATCAGGGCACATCAGAAACCAACAGATTCATTGTATGAGTAGAATATTTAGTCTTGGGGTGTGGCTGAGCAAAGAGGGCTGCTCTCTACACAATAAGGTACAGTATAACTGACATCCCTTCATTGTACTTCCAAGCGCTCTTACTGTGCTTATTGTGTGGTATGGGACTTGGGAACAATCACCTCTGGGGGAGTCTAGCATGCCGCTGAACAGAACAGGTTGGGATGACCATGTGGTCACTTTTGCAATATGGTCTGAGTCGCCTTTTGAGAATAAAAAGAGTTTTAAATACCCAGACTCCTCAAACTTTGTCCAAAAATACAGCAGCCATGAGTTCTTCTACGCAACTTCCTAATACACTGAAAATCAATGGCCCACAAAGCAGTAGCAGTTTCAGCCATTTACTCATGTTGAAAGTTAATTAACAAATCGTAGTTAACAGGAAAAGGTGAGGTCAATAGCAAAAATCCAGAGATGTCCACTTGTAGGATCATAAGAAAGGCAAATCCGAGCCCCTGCTTAATTGCAAAAGTCTTTCAGCCAGGTTTAGCAGACTCTGGAGTTGTGGTACATTGTTTTACTGTTCTGTTACACCTGCACCAATATGACCTTCATAGCAGAGTCATCAGAAGAAAACCTCTCCTGCATCCTCAACACAACATTTAGCATGAGAATTCCATAGAAATTCCAATTTGGAGGAGATGGGGATGCAAGACCTGTACAGGGCAATGCAATTCTGCTAATGGAATATTACCTATATGGGGAAGGAAGCAGCGCAGGTAGTTTGACGGACAAGATACAGGCACTGGATAGGTACACTGGTCTACTTTAGGGCAGGTGATAGCATCAGTTCATAAATGTAGTCATAAATGTAGTCCACAGTTTTTCCTTTGCTAAACACCTACTTTTAAACCGATCATTGCTTTTAGTCAAAGATACGCAGACTGGTTACTATGGTGACAGTGTGTGTATCAGCCTTAGTGAGAGCATTGCAGGAATGGCCACACCTGATCATAGTGTTTAGACATAAATATCCCCTGCAGAAATGCCTTCCTTGCTGGATGAAAACGGCTTCAGGAAAGGGCCTGTTATTTTGACACTTATCAGACTTGCAGTTATTAAAGTGAGGATATTAGTTATTTCAAATGACCTTCTGCTGTTTTATCTTGGTGAAATACAAGGATTAAATGATGCCTCTATTATTATAATCTTACCCGAAGCTCTATCACTTAGTGTGTAAATCATGTGGGGGTCGATTTAGAGCCAGTTGAGAATTCTCACTCCTTTTTTAGTAGGGAAAAAACTGCCATTGACTTTCACTGAGGTCGATTCAGAGCCTGGTGAGAAAAATCGCTTCTTTTTTAGGAGAGAAAACTGAACTGAATCAACGTCATGGTCTAACATTGAAATTTCTTACCAGCATGTAATATGTAGAACACCACTGCATTTTAGAGCTTTTTGGTGTATTTCCAGAACTTGTCTCAGTGGTTTTGATAGTGAAACAGTCTGTCCTGACAGAGAAAATAAAAAACCTATATTTACCATTTTAACCCCAAAGCAGTTCCCTCCTACACTGGTTATATTAAACTACCCAAGTTCAGAGATCAAGTTCTGAAGTCAAGGCTGTGGAGTCAGTATAAGTCAAAAGCCAGAGCGGACCCGGATTCCAGCTTCAGCACCGTCTCTTTCATAAATGGTCAGTAATTAGTAATAACAAATGTATTGTAGTAAAATGTAACATCTGACTTTTTCCACCATTATATAAGTAATTAGAAATAATGTATTGGAATACATTTTCTGAACAAAAAATTTTAAGTTCCTGTCCAGACAATAAAAAGTATATACTCATTTTCTGTCTCCCGCAGAAACATTGTGCAGTGCTGGATGAGGGTGAACAGGTGATTTTACCCCTTACACACCCTAACATGCCTACTCCATTCATTGAGTTAAAGGGGGGATGTCAAGACGAGGAGTGCCAAACCTGCATTGACACACCTCTCCATTGCAATGAATGGGACTGGGAATGTGTCTGACAATGTTTACAGTGCTGTGGGAGTCAGGCCAATTGTGACAACCTAGGGGGATTCACACACTGGGGCATCTTGATTAGGGTTGCCCCTGGGGGAAGGTCAGTCGCTGTGCCTGATGTGTTTTAGACTCCAGGACCAGCCAACCAAGGTTTTGATCTACTTTAAGTCCCCGAACATCAAAATCATGCTGAATTGCCAGGATAAATAGCACTGAGGAAAGAGTTCTGAAATGGGTCAATAGTCTTTATCTTCATCTAGTTTGGCAATTGTGATAACAGCTTCAAATAATTTATGAGCGGATCCTCCATTTATGACAGTTTAATTAGATGTGGTGTAAGGACGTTCAAGATTGCGAAAATCCACCCAGGCCAAGAGCTTTGAAAGATTTCATACTTTTATTTGCTGTTTAAACTTCTAAGATCTTCTCTGAGGGAATCTGGTATAGTAGGTAACTGTAGGCTAGCAAAAAGAGCATTTTATCCATCCTAAGAGATTTAAGTAGGGTATGGTGTACAGCCTAGAGTGGACATACTTAAATACATACAACATTTTGGGGGGGGAGCTTTAGTTGGAGTGCCATCAGGGGTGTTGATGGTAATGAAAGGGGTCTTAGGTATGGAGCCTCCTAACTTATTCGACAAGGGTGTATCAGGTTTGTTAGATCTAGCATATTTTTGTCTGGTCCAGCTAATATTTCTTTGCCTGGCCATTAAGCAGCAATTCTAATAGAGGTTTACAAATTCTCAACCCATTTTCTCATGCCGCATCTATACATATATGGTGAACCCTATTGCTTTAGGGTATGCAGACCCTAAATCAGAAAAGGGGAAAAACAGCACAAAGGCTCAGACTTATTGAGACTTGAGTAACATCAAAGGCCCCCCCTCCCCCAGAAAGACCTTGGAACATATGCAGAGCAGATTTAAACATTTTATATCTCCAGAATTGAGATAATAGATGAAGTGATGGTTTTCCCTGGTAATTTAAAAAGAAGAACTGACCCTCCCTTGAAAAAGCTGATTCTTCTGCAAAACCCGTTGGGAGAAGGGATGAGTGGACTTGTTGAAGTTCGGGTTTGACGAACATGCTGCTTAAGTCGGGTGATTCGGGTTTGGAGGACCAAAAATGCGGATAGCAAGGGCTAGAGGGAAAGTGCTCAAAATAATAACAGAAAGCTAAAAAAAGAGAAATACATACATAAATGAAAAAAACTAAATATTTTTTTACAGGTGTTAAAGGCATGGGCAATTGCCCTGTACAAAATGGACTAGTGACAAAATAATAACAGAAAACTAAAAAAATAGAGAAATACATACATAAATAAATAAATGTAAATATTATTGGGGGGGTGTTGGAGGTGGATGTGGAGGTGTAAGCAGAAGATACAAAGGAGGTGTATGTGGCAGAGGCGGAGTAGGTAGAAAACACTTTAACCACTTACTCAGGTGCTGCCACGGCCAAGTCCAGTCGGATCCACAACTTGTTCATCTTAAGTGATGGAATCATGTCCATGTTGGCTGTGGATAGGCGGATCCTCCTGTCGGTGATGACACCTCCTGCAGTACTGAACACACTTTCTGATCGGACACATTTGCCTCAGAGCAGGCCAGCACCTCCAAGGCATAGAAGGCAAGCTCTGGCCATGTGTCCAATTTAACGGCCCAGTTATTGAACAAGGGGGACCCATCGCTCAATACCAGGAGACTTGTCATCCACCATGCAAGTCAAGGTCTGCCTCCTGGTACAACAGGCTGTACCCAATAGTGGTTAATGTGGTGGACAATGGAATAAGTTGTTCCACACTGTGGTCATCCGCTGTGAGATGGTACCGGTGCCCCTGCTGTGTTTGCGACTTGCTCCTCCTCCTTCTCAGCCTATTGCCACCACTGAGCCCTCAAATTCAGCTGGAAACTCTGCCAATAGTGTGTCCACCGGAATTCATTTGTACTCTCTCATCTTGTGATCCCGCTCCAGTGCTGGTATCAAGGCGGTGATGTTGTCCTTACAGCGTGAATCTAGCAGGGTGGCCACCCAGTAATAGCCACTGGTGACGATGGCAACTCTGTAGCCATTGCACAGGCACTGGAGCATATAGTGGTTAATGTGAGCCATGCTGCCAAAAGTCAAGGAGAAGCTGTCCTCAGCTGTGTTAGGTATTTCTTCCTGCTCCTTCCTCCAGCCATGCTCCGGTGATGCCCATGAGGTGCCACTCTGCTGTGAGAGAAACTCTGGAAAGGAGCCTAAATGCCTGACAATGTAGTACTGAAGACTGTCTTTTCTGTAACCCACCCTATCTTAAGAAACATCAGGCCAGAAATATATCAACAAGAACCCCAATCTAAAGGTTCAGCTATACATTGCCCAGCTGTACAAGAGAGAAACTCTCTGACTCCTCTGAAAACTGGCTGAACAGGGGAGTACTTGGCCACTGTCAGCCCAGCAACCCACCGTGTGGACCACGTGTGCACTCCCCTGACATCTAGGAAAAATTGGCCTTCCTCCTCCTCCTCTGCTTCTGTTGTATCATGAAGATTTTTTTCCAGCAGGCAAAGGATGGGAATGGTAGGGCTGAAGATGATGTAATCAGCTCTGCCCTTAATGGTGACATTCTGGAAGCACTGCAGCACCTTGCAGATGTCCCTCATGGAGGCTCACTCATTGGTAGTGATGAGTAGACCTGTTGAAGTTTGTGTTCGCCGTGTTCGGCTGAACTTGATCCCAAAGTTCAGGTTCAGGACCCCGAACCCATTGAAGTCAATGGTGACCTTAACTTGTAAAATGGGGGTAGCAAGGGCTAGAGGGCTGAAATTCAAGGGGAACACCAGGGTGATTGCCCTGCACAAAATGGGCTGGGGAAAGTACTCAAAACAATAACAGAAAACTAAAAAAAATTAAAAAATACACAAATAAAGAAAAATTAAGAGGCCTAATTAGCAGGGTAACACCTTGGCGACTGGCCCTCCACAAAACGGGCTAGGGAAAATATAACAGGATACCCCCAGTGCTTAGGATAGGGAAAGGATAACAGGATACACCACAGTATGTACACGGTACACACTCCACAGTGCTTAGAGCAAGTTGTGGGATAACACAGTACACAGACCTCGGTGTTTAGAGCAAGTTGTGGGATAAAAATACACACCCCAAATGCTTACAGCAAGTTGTGGGATAGCAGGATACACCCCAGTGCTTAAAGCAAGTTGTGGTATAACAGGATACACCCCAGTGCTTAGAGCAAGTTGTGGGATAACAGGACACCCCCCAGTGCTTAAAGCAAGTTGTGGGATAACACAGTACACACACTTCAGTGCTTAGAGCAAGTTGTGGGATAACAGAATACACCCCAAAGGCCCCCCCCCCTCCCCCAGAAAGACCTTGGAACATATGCAGAGCAGATTTAAACATTTTATATCTCCAGAATTGAGATAATAGATGAAGTGATGGTTTTCCCTGGTAATTTAAAAAGAAGAACTGACCCTCCCTTGAAAAAGCTGATTCTTCTGCAAAACCCGTTGGGAGAAGGGATGAGTGGACTTGTTGAAGTTCGGGTTTGACGAACATGCTGCTTAAGTCGGGTGATTCGGGTTTGGAGGACCAAAAATGCGGATAGCAAGGGCTAGAGGGAAAGTGCTCAAAATAATAACAGAAAGCTAAAAAAAGAGAAATACATACATAAATGAAAAAAACTAAATATTTTTTTACAGGTGTTAAAGGCATGGGCAATTGCCCTGTACAAAATGGACTAGTGACAAAATAATAACAGAAAACTAAAAAAATAGAGAAATACATACATAAATAAATAAATGTAAATATTATTGGGGGGTGTTGGAGGTGGATGTGGAGGTGTAAGCAGAAGATACAAAGGAGGTGTATGTGGCAGAGGCGGAGTAGGTAGAAAACACTTTAACCACTTACTCAGGTGCTGCCACGGCCAAGTCCAGTCGGATCCACAACTTGTTCATCTTAAGTGATGGAATCATGTCCATGTTGGCTGTGGATAGGCGGATCCTCCTGTCGGTGATGACACCTCCTGCAGTACTGAACACACTTTCTGATCGGACACATTTGCCTCAGAGCAGGCCAGCACCTCCAAGGCATAGAAGGCAAGCTCTGGCCATGTGTCCAATTTAACGGCCCAGTTATTGAACAAGGGGGACCCATCGCTCAATACCAGGAGACTTGTCATCCACCATGCAAGTCAAGGTCTGCCTCCTGGTACAACAGGCTGTACCCAATAGTGGTTAATGTGGTGGACAATGGAATAAGTTGTTCCACACTGTGGTCATCCGCTGTGAGATGGTACCGGTGCCCCTGCTGTGTTTGCGACTTGCTCCTCCTCCTTCTCAGCCTATTGCCACCACTGAGCCCTCAAATTCAGCTGGAAACTCTGCCAATAGTGTGTCCACCGGAATTCATTTGTACTCTCTCATCTTGTGATCCCGCTCCAGTGCTGGTATCAAGGCGGTGATGTTGTCCTTACAGCGTGAATCTAGCAGGGTGGCCACCCAGTAATAGCCACTGGTGACGATGGCAACTCTGTAGCCATTGCACAGGCACTGGAGCATATAGTGGTTAATGTGAGCCATGCTGCCAAAAGTCAAGGAGAAGCTGTCCTCAGCTGTGTTAGGTATTTCTTCCTGCTCCTTCCTCCAGCCATGCTCCGGTGATGCCCATGAGGTGCCACTCTGCTGTGAGAGAAACTCTGGAAAGGAGCCTAAATGCCTGACAATGTAGTACTGAAGACTGTCTTTTCTGTAACCCACCCTATCTTAAGAAACATCAGGCCAGAAATATATCAACAAGAACCCCAATCTAAAGGTTCAGCTATACATTGCCCAGCTGTACAAGAGAGAAACTCTCTGACTCCTCTGAAAACTGGCTGAACAGGGGAGTACTTGGCCACTGTCAGCCCAGCAACCCACCGTGTGGACCACGTGTGCACTCCCCTGACATCTAGGAAAAATTGGCCTTCCTCCTCCTCCTCTGCTTCTGTTGTATCATGAAGATTTTTTTCCAGCAGGCAAAGGATGGGAATGGTAGGGCTGAAGATGATGTAATCAGCTCTGCCCTTAATGGTGACATTCTGGAAGCACTGCAGCACCTTGCAGATGTCCCTCATGGAGGCTCACTCATTGGTACTGATGAGTAGACCTGTTGAAGTTTGTGTTCGCCGTGTTCGGCTAAACTTGATCCCAAAGTTCAGGTTCAGGACCCCGAACCCATTGAAGTCAATGGTGACCTTAACTTGTAAAATGGGGGTAGCAAGGGCTAGAGGGCTGAAATTCAAGGGGAACACCCGGGTGATTGGCCTGCACAAAATGGGCTGGGGAAAGTACTCAAAACAATAACAGAAAACTAAAAAAAATTAAGAAATACACAAATATAGAAAAATTAAGAGGCCTAATTAGCAGGGTAACACCTTGGCGACTGGCCCTCCACAAAACGGGCTAGGGAAAATATAACAGGATACCCCCAGTGCTTAGGATAGGGAAAGGATAACAGGATACACCACAGTATGTACACGGTACACACTCCACAGTGCTTAGAGCAAGTTGTGGGATAACACAGTACACAGACCTCGGTGTTTAGAGCAAGTTGTGGGATAAAAATACACACCCCAAATGCTTACAGCAAGTTGTGGGATAGCAGGATACACCCCAGTGCTTAAAGCAAGTTGTGGTATAACAGGATACACCCCAGTGCTTAGAGCAAGTTGTGGGATAACAGGACACCCCCCAGTGCTTAAAGCAAGTTGTGGGATAACACAGTACACACACTTCAGTGCTTAGAGCAAGTTGTGGGATAACAGAATACACTCTAGTGCTTAGAGAAGGTTGTGGGATAACACAGTACATACACCCCAGTGCTTAGAGCAAGTTGTAGGATAACACGGTATGCACACCCAGAAGTGGTTTTAAAAAGTAGTGCTGACACCCCACATATATAGCCCTCACAACAGGCCTATCTGTGCCTCAGCAGCAGCCAGCAACCTGTTTATATCTACTGTAGTGCACACAGCGAGATTGGCGTGACGTGAACCCCGCCTTTTTAAATGAAGGGAGGGGAATGAAGAAGGATGAATCAGCCTTTTTCTGTGTCTGAGCTGAACGCTGAACACATGCACAGATCCAAACTTTGGGGGTTGGTATCATTCATCACTACTCATTGGTGGTGAAGTGCTGTTGGTCTGCACTTCTAACTGGGCATTTTGGAGTTGCCTGCTGCTGATCACACACCCTTTCCAGCATGTACAACGTGGAATTCCACCTGGTGGGCAAGTCAAATATAAGGTGGCGGGTGGGTCCGAAGTTCCTCTGCAGTGCAGTCAGGCGAGTGGCAGCAGGGTGGAAATGCCAAAAGTGTGTGCATATGCTACATATGCAGCAGCTCTGGCATGTCTGGATAATGGGCCAGGAAGCTTTGCACCACCAAGTTGGGCACATGCGCCAGACAAAGGATTTGCATCAACCCGGTTCAGCCCAAGACTGTTACATCCATTATCGCATACCACCTGGCCAGGCTTTAGATGCAACAGCAGCAGCCACTCCTCTGTCTGCTCCTGGATGTTGGTCCACAGCTCCTGGCCAGTGTGGGGTCTTTTGCCTAGAAAGATGAGTTTTAGCACATGCCGCAGTTTTAGCAGGAAGCAGAGTAGGAGGAGGGGTCAACAGGAAGCACCAACTGATTTCCAGCAATCCTGGGTGGTGGAAGGATATGTGCCACAGTGCTTCACCGTCTCAGTCCCAGCCGCCACTACATTGACGCAGTGGGCAGTTCGAGAGATGTAATGTCCCTGCCCATGCTTACTTGTCCACGTGTCCATGGTCATGTGGACACTGGAATTAATGACATTGCCCAATTCACATCTTATTTTTTCTACAACCTGTTGCAGGGCAGGGACAGCCTGGTGAGAAAAGTACTGGTGGCTAGGAACGTTGTATTGTGGAACAGCTACTGCCATCAGAGATGGTGCTGAGATTATCACCTTTCCCTCGCTTTAGCCCGTGTCTTGTCCTCTGTGCACTACTTGAAAAAAAATGCCAGGCTACTGAAATCCTTTGAGGCAGTTTTGGCTTGCTCAGTCCCTGGGCTTGGTGCCCAGTAGTCACAATGGGCTGACCACTGATGGTTTGCACCATTCTTCTTCTGCTGGCTGCCTGGGGCTGTGTGGGGCCACCTCTTCCTCCGAATTCTGATGGCCTTCAGATCATGTTGGGTCTGGGACCTTGTCATCACCCCTGGAATACTATTCTACCCACTCCTCCCTGCTAGTCTACCTCTCAGCCTCAATATTGCAGAAAGCTACAGCAGTCAGCACTAGGGTTTCATTATCATTGAGTGCTGTGGGAACCCTAGGCCGGCAAATGAGGAAGGCGCAGGTGAATGGCCCACGGTATTTCAGCTAGGAGTGTCATTATAGAGTGACTAAATGACTTGTGGCTAGGTCTGCTTGCATCAAATGAAGGAGTAGCAGGCAAGGATGAAACACATCTTCTCTGCAGCACCATCTCCATTACTAGTAGCAGCAGCAGAAGCACCACGGCCACAACCCTGTCCCTTATTGGGTGCTTTCTGCATTGTTAGACACCTGCAGTTACAGTGGCCCAAAATGGACAATTAAAAAGAATATTACCAGGAAAATTACCCTTAAGTGCCCCGAACAAGTTAATACTCCACTAACAATCAGTATTAAAGAGTAGTGTCAACCAAGAGCCCTGAAGCAGTGGACACTACACATTTTTTTTTCAAAAGAGCCTTAAGTGCCCTGAACCAGTGGATACTCCACTAACAATTTGTAATAAAGTGTAGTGACACCCAAGAGCCCTGAAGCAGTAGCTACTCTACCAACAATTGGTATTAGGTAAGAGCAGTGCCCCCCAAGTGCCCTGAATAATCGGATACTCCACTAACAATTGGTATTAAAGAGCAGTGAGCCCTAAGTGGTTTGAACAAGTGACATTAAACAATAGGTACACACAAAAGAGACTTAAGTGCCCTGAACCAGTGGATACTCCACTAACAATTCGTATTTAAGAGTAGTGAACACAAGTGGTTTGAGCAAGTGCTATTAAAGAGTAGTGACACCCAAGTGGTTTGACCAATTGCATACTTCACCAACAATTGGAATTAAAGAGTACTGACACCCAAGTGGCTTAAGCAAGTATATATGTTATGAAAACACTTTTTTTTGTCATGATGTAAACTATCTGGAAATGCTTTTAAATAAAAATAAATGCTTGTGGTGTATTACTGTATTATTGTGCAAAATACAATAAGTACTCTGACCAGTTATTAGAGTAGTAGGTGGCAGGATTGAGGTACATTTTCCTAAACACCTAGAGCAGGTTTGAACCCAGAGGTGTCACCCCCAAATGGGAATAACGATCAAAATCAGGTCCAGGGGGTTTTAACCCTTAAAATTAAAATAACCCATAAAGTAAAGCTTTTAGAGGAAGTCTAAAAAAAGAAATGGGGGTTGCCTGTGTCCTTACACCCTCCCAAATGAAACTATCACTATTACACAATAAACAATCTAAATAGAATGGCAACTGATATTGCTAGCTTTTCCTAACAAGTTTGACGGTTGGCATAAACACAGCCCACCTCGGCCCCTCTCAACCCTTATGCCATCATTCACCTCTCTAAAAGTAGGGAAAACAGAAGTCACATGTGTACAGGTCTGGAAAGGAGCCTTAAGGCCTGACAATGTAGTACTGAAGACTGTCTCTTCTGCCATCAAGGATAACCTACCCTATCTTAAGAAACATCAGGCCAGAAATATATCAACAAGAACCCCAATCTAAAGGTTCAGCTATACATTGCCCAGCTGTACAACAGAAAAGTCAAACGTGGTTGTTCAGGTAGAACAATCAATAGAGGAGAAGAAATGGTGGGGCTTAGGAAGTGAGTGACAACTGCATGTGTTCTCTGCAATTAAACCCAACATCCTGCTGTTTATATCAAGCCAGCATTTCCTTAGTCCCTTTTATTTTTTTCCATTTAATCGATAAAAGAAACATTGCAGCTAAATGGCTTTTTTGGCTAGATACTTGCCTGCCCTTGTGCTGCCTCAATCCCAAAAAGTCCTGGTCCCACAGAATGACCTTTTCAGCTATATCAGCTCTAGTAGCTGATGCGCATTTCTGGGTCAAGGGGGGTCAGTAAAGCAGACTATCGCTGCACTGCAGCATGAGGACTATGAACATCAAAAAGCATGCAACTTATACATGGTGAAGAGTGATCAAATCTAGTTTGGGGCATGTGCTGCTTGCCAGGAAAGATTGTGCACACTGCTTGATTTATTAAAGCAGTTGGTGAATCCTCCACCATTGCCATGATACTTGTATACTTCTACTTTGATTTACCATCTTGAGGGCCTGCGGAAGGCCCTCACACACAGATCAAGATGGCGGCACCCACCAGACACAAGGGAGACAGCTGAGCCCTCCATGGCAGTGCCGGAAACAACATCCTCTCCTCTCAAGTCACGGGAAGGGGAAGAGGCCCGCCACACAAGCACTTACTTTGGCCCTTGGTCCCTGGCAACAAGCAGAGCTAGGCTCATCCCTGCAGGATCAAAGCAGGAGAGCACACGGGCTGTAGAGTCAGACGCTGCCCCCTGCATACCTCTGGGGAAATCATTTTTTTTTTCTTTTTAGTTAGTTAGATAGCTGTGATTTCTTTTTAGGTTAGGTAGTTGTGATTTCTTTTTAGGTTAGCTAGCTGTGATGGGGCAGGTGTGCAGTTTGTGATTCTTGCCCCCGCCCCATCCTGTTAGCCACAGTCGCCTGGCTGATGCAAGGTATGCGAGGAGAGTGGCTCTGCTGAATGATCCTGCCATCCCCTCGGCCCTCCACACTCAAGCTCACCAGGCTGTTTGCTCATCCAAAGCATTGTGGAAGGAAACCTGTAGAAGGAAACCTGTTTTGTACTGCTCAGCAGGGGAGACGCCAGAACAGGGCAGTGAAGTGTGCACAGCAGAAGGCTATACCGGCAGAGCATGTAAGCGCACAACAGAGAAAAGCAAGACAGTCCAATGTTACAGCCTCAGTTACAGCTGGTAATATTACTCAGAGACAAGCTATCATAAAAGCCAAATGGGCATGTAAAGGCTTTTTAGTAAGACTAACACAGGTTAACCCCAGCTCAGCATCATGCCTCTGCCAGTGTGGAAGCCTCCTCCGGTTTGACCACGCCATCTACTTCCCTGCTGCCTAGGACACAGGACCAGCTAGATAGGGTAAGTGTACTGTGCTGTAACTGGTGATGCATGTGAATGAACATGACTAATTGTTCACAAATATATTTCTCCAAAAAAAGGACACATTTTTTCGCATGTCCCAACAGACTCCACCACTAATGGATGTTATCCAGCATGTGGAGGAGGAGGATGCCAGCCAGATTGTACCTCCAAGGCCAACCCCAACATTATTATGGCAATCAACAATATTAAGAATTTCACATGGACCTGCTCAACATATTTCCTCTCCATCCCAACACTATTTACCTGTGTGGTGAGCGCAACCAAGATTTGGTGGTTGATGCCTTTGTTGGTTTATTTTGGAATTCGCCCATAAAGCTCATTATAGTGCTCAGACACCCCACTAGCCAATGCCTGAGTTTGAGCCTCAGTCAAGCGGCCGTTCAAGCTCACACGCAGCAGGCTTGGCCCTAATGAAATGCTGTCTGACTCATCCTGTTTATTGCCAATATTGGGGGACATTCTTGGCTGAAGAACATCACCATTTGCCATGGAAAAGATAGGGCTGGACTTGCATGGGGGCTGGCTGTCATAGGCTGGAAAAATAACTTGCAGCCCTAGAGTTTGCAGATGATTCCGGCCTTGCAACATTGCACTGATGCCACAAGCAGGAGAGGGTGTGTATGTGGCCCTATGTATTCCTGCCCTACTATTCCCCTTGAAAGTCGTGTTCCCTATGGCTCTTGATGTAGGTGGCCGGGGAACCTTCGGCCTGGAGTAAGTTAGGTTAAAACTCCTGGATGTGGGAAATTTTTTGTGGGCCAGGAGTCGGGCCCAATGTATATTTACGTTTGCAAATGGATGTCCATGGAGTCTGCGAGTGCCCTTCAAATAAAATGTTAGATCTTTACTGTAAATGTATGGAATGGGACTTTATCTGTTCTGGCCTAAGTTGCTGCATTTATGTCTGTGGGCTTTTTAAATTAATAAAGGTTTGTAATGAAAAACAGGATAAAATAAACTGCATTACGCTCAAATCAGGTGTAAATTATTTTGTAATTAAATCATTACAAAATTATTAAACCCCAAAAAATTGCATTCAGATATCAAACAAATAGACAAATAACACAAAAACAATATCAAAATAGCCAAATATTAAGAATTTTTTTTTCTATAAGCTGGGCATGGACGGATTGCCCAGAAGCACTCGAGGTGCCATCAAAGAAATCATCAGTTTCCTGCCTGGGTGGAGAGGGGGGCATATCCACATAACGGGGGACCTGCTGCCTCAGGGCAAAATTGTGGAGCAGGCAGCATGCTAAAATAATTTTGATAACCTTGTTGGGGTCATACTGCAGTGCCCCCCCCGTATGGTCCAATCAGCGAAACCGCAACTTCAACAGGCCGAAGGCCCTCTCCACTACTGCCCGGGTCTTGCGGTGGGCCGATTATAGGACTCCTGGGCCACATTCTGTGGGCGAAGAACGGGCATCAGGAACCATGGCACTAGCGGATATCCAGAATCCCCTGAAAGCATAACACAAAACTAACATTAATTACACATTCTAAACCACATTATTGTTTAACATGTCATCAAGGGCTAAAAACAGCCATAGGTTGATACAGGGGTCATCAACTATATTCATAGGCATACAGTGAAAAGGGAATGATTTAATTTGAACAAACTTACCCAGTAGCCATCCACCAGATAAATCGCCAGACTCAAACCAAGTATATAAGCCTGAACTACGCAGAATATATGCGTCATGGGACGACCCGGGATACCCTGCAAGGACACTCAGGAAACGCATGTCCGGACCAACCACTGCTTGGATGTTCAGCGAGTAGCCCATCTTGCGGTTCCTGACCCAAAACAAAGAAAAAAAAAATTTACACTAAGCCAAGGTATACACCAAAATACCAAAAAAACAACTAAAGATTATAGTTAAACAATGAAACACTAAAAAACAAAGGACATAAGTCTAACTAAATAGAAAAATAATATGGATGTGTTTGTAAATTAAGGTGAACATCTTATGGACTAATTAAGGTCAGCATTCCAATGCTTTTCTAAGGGCTACATGCTAAGTATTGATTAAGGTCGGCATTCTAAACAGTTTAAAAGGGATTCTTGAGAAGGAGGGATTAAGGTATGCATTCTAAACTGTTACGAAGGGATACTTGAGAAGGAGGGATTACTAGATAGATAAAATTAAGTTTGCCTAAACAATATAAAAAAATGACATAAATAACTTACCTATAGATGTATTCATCGTCTGCGGGTGGGACTAAGGCTACGTGGGTGCAATCGATCGCACCCATGGCGTTGGGCATGTCGGCGATATTATAAAATCCCAACTTAATCGTGTTCCAGGCTACCATGTTGTCAGGAAAGAAAATGTATTTGGGACACAGGGTAGCCATGCCATCCAGAAACTTGGATAGCGCGCGGCTCAGCGTAGGCTGGGACATCCCCACGGAGAGGGCACCCAGCCTCTGGAACGAGCCATTCGCCAAAAATTGCAGGCAGCCAAGCATCTTGGTCATACCTGAAATTGCTTGCCCCTTCCTCGTGGTGCGGGCTAACCATGGCCGGAGCTCACTATACAATTTATGTAGGGAAACGCGATTAAGTCGGTCAGCTCGAACAACTCAACGTCATGCATAGGATCGATGTTCATGCGTCTCCGGTGCAATCTGGCCTCGGCCATGCTGATACAGGTATTGCCATTGAGCTGAAGGCGCTCATACTCCTCCACATAGCCGCAAAACATGATCAACACTAATTCCGAGTCCAAAATGAGCCCATAAGTGGAGCGGAAATGAAACCGTTATATAGGGCGAAGATGCATCGGCAATAAGGTCTCAGAATCAGACGCAAGCCCATAACAATAACGTAACTTATCAGACATAACGCAAAAATGACGATATCGATCCGGCCATCGAATGCGCGTATAAGCTTTAATGTAAACGCATATACGCATGAAAACAGTAACGTAAAAACCAAAAGACAAGGCAAAAATTCACAAAAAATACACAGACACATGCGAAAGTGCATGTGTATGTGTCTCTGAATCAAGGCTTGTGTATAGGGATGAGCGAATCGTTCCGGACGAACCCGGATACGTTCCGAATTTCATGAAAAATTCGATTCTGAACGAATCCGAATTTCCCCGCGATTCGATCGATCTAAGTTTTCCTTTAAACTCCATTTATTTCAATTACAGGCATTCTAAAATGGTGGAAGCACATGTCCGGACATATCCCCTGGGGCAAGGTATCATGGGAAGGTCACATGCAGCCTATCAGCAGCCAGGAGCCCCGGTGACGTCACAGCGCTATATAAAGCTGCGGCAATCTTGCTTGTGCGCATTTCAGACTTGCATTCGTGAGACAAGGGTGGTTGCTGGCTGGCTGCAGACAGGGACAGACAGGGACAGACAGTTAGCGATAGGTAGCGATAGGTAGGGAGATTTACAGATAGGTAGGGAGATTTAGAGTGGTAGACAGAGCTAGGAAAGAGGTTTAAAACCGGAACAATCCAGCAGCATACAAGTCACATTGACAGAGTGCCTAGTGCTGGCTATGATTCATAATTACTGGGTTACTGTTAATATATTTGTTTTGGTTTAACTACAGCTGAACACTGTGCATGCAATGCACATGCTATTTAACCCTATGTGTTAAACAAAAGGATTTCTCATACTTGGATTATAGTTAATACTTTTTGCTCAGCTTAAAATACATTACGCCACACTGGCATTCCAAGGCACATGCTATTTAACCCTATCTGCTAAAAGCATTTCTCATACTTGGATTATTGTTACTTTTTGTTCAGCTTAAAATACATTACGCCACACTGGCATCCCAAGGCACATGCTATTTAACCCTATCTGCTAAAAGCATTTCTCATACTTGGATTATTGTTACTTTTTGTTCAGCTTAAAATACATTACGCCACACTGGCATCCCAAGGCACATGCTATTTAACCCTATGTGTTAAACAAAAGGATTTCTCATACTTGGATTATAGTTAATACTTTTTGCTCAGCTTAAAATACATTGCGCCACTCTGGCATCCCAAGGCACATGCCATTTTAACCCTATCTGCTAAAAGCATTTCTCATACTTGGATTATTGTTACTTTTTGTTCAGCTTAAAATACATTACGCCACACTGGCACCCCAAGGCACATGCTATTTAACCCTATCTGTTAAACAAAAGGATTTCTCATACTTGGATTATAGTTAATACTTTTTGCTCAGCTTAAAATACATTACGCCACACTGGCATCCCAAGGCACATGCTATTTAACCCTATCTGTTAAACAAAAGGATTTCTCATACTTGGATTATAGTTAATACTTTTTGCTCAGCTTAAAATACATTACGCCACACTGGCATCCCAAGGCACATACTATTTTAACCCTATCTGCTAAAATCATTTCTCATACTTGGATTATTGTTACTTTTTGTTCAGCTTAAAATACATTACGCCACACTGGCATCCCAAGGCACATGCTATTTAACCCTATCTGCTAAAAGCATTTCTCATACTTGGATTATTGTTACTTTTTGTTCAGCTTAAAATACATTACGCCACACTGGCATCCCAAGGCACATGCTATTTAACCCTATCTGTTAAACAAAAGGATTTCTCATACTTGGATTATAGTTAATACTTTTTGCTCAGCTTAAAATACATTACGCCACACTGGCTTCCATAGGCACATGCTATTTAACCCTATCTGCTAAAAGCATTTCTCATACTTGGAATATTGTTACTGTTTGTTCAACTTAAAATACATTACGCCACACTGGCATCCCAAGGCACATGCTATTTTAACCCTATCTGCTAAAAGCATTTCTCATACTTGGATTATTGTTACTTTTTGTTCAGCTTAAAATACATTACACCACACTGGCATCCCAAGGCACATGCTATTTAACCCTATCTGTAAAACAAAAGTATTTCTCATACTTGGATTATAGTTAATACTTTTTGCTCAGCTTAAAATACATTACGCCACACTGGCATCCCAAGGCACATGCTATTTAACCCTATCTGTTAAAAGCATTTATCATACTTGGATTATTGTTACTTTTTGTTCAGCTTAAAATACATTACACCACCCTGGCATCCCAAGGCACATGCTGTTTAACCCTATCTGTTAAACAAAAGGATTTCTCATACTTGGATTATAGTTAATACTTTTTGCTCAACTTAAAATACATTACGCCACACTGGCATCTCAAGGCACATGCTATTTAACCCAATCTGCTAAAAGCATTTCTCATACTTGGATTATAGTTAATACTTTTTGCTCAGCTTAAAATACATTACGCCACACTTGCATCCCAAGGCACATGCTATTTTAACCCTATCTGTTAAACAAAAGGATTTCTCATACTTGTATTAAAGTTAATACTTTTTGCTCAGCTTAAAATACATTACGCCACACTGGCATCCCAAGGCACATGCTATTTAACCCTATCTGCTAAAAGCATTTCTCATACTTGGATTATTGTTACTTTTTGTTCAGCTTAAAATACATTACGCCACACTGGCATCCCAAGGCACATGCTATTTAACCCTATGTGTTAAACAAAAGGATTTCTCATACTTGGATTATAGTTAATACTTTTTGTTCAGCTTAAAATACATTACGCCACACTGGCATCTCAAGGCACATGCTATTTAACCCTATCTGCTAAAAGCATTTCTCATACTTGGATTATTGTTACTTTTTGTTCAGCTTAAAATACATTACGCCACACTGGCACCCCAAGGCACATGCTATTTAACCCTATCTGTTAAACAAAAGGATTTCTCATACTTGGATTATAGTTAATAATTTTTGCTCAGCTTAAAATACATTACGCCACACTGGCATCCCAAGGCACATACTATTTTAACCCTATCTGCTAAAATCATTTCTCATACTTGGATTATTGTTACTTTTTGTTCATCTTAAAATACATTACGCCACACTGGCATCCCAAGGCACATGCTATTTTAACCCTATCTGCTAAAAGCATTTCTCATACTTGGATTATTGTTACTTTTTGTTCAGCTTAAAATACATTACGCCACACTGGCACCCCAAGGCACATGCTATTTAACCCTATCTGTTAAACAAAAGGATTTCTCATACTTGGATTATAGTTAATAATTTTTGCTCAGCTTAAAATACATTACGCCACACTGGCATCCCAAGGCACATACTATTTTAACCCTATCTGCTAAAATCATTTCTCATACTTGGATTATTGTTACTTTTTATTAAGCTTAAAATACATTACGCCACACTGGCATGCCAAGGCACATGCTATTTTAACCCTATCTGCTAAAAGCATTTCTCATACTTGGATTATTGTTACTTTTTGTTCAGCTTAAAATACATTACGCCACACTGGCACCCCAAGGCACATGCTATTTAACCCTATCTGTTAAACAAAAGGATTTCTCATACTTGGATTATAGTTAATAATTTTTGCTCAGCTTAAAATACATTACGCCACACTGGCATCCCAAGGCACATACTATTTTAACCCTATCTGCTAAAATCATTTCTCATACTTGGATTATTGTTACTTTTTGTTCAGCTTAAAATACATTACGCCACACTGGCATCCCAAGGCACATGCTATTTTAACCCTATCTGCTAAAAGCATTTCTCATACTTGGATTATTGTTACTTTTTGTTCAGCTTAAAATACATTACGCCACACTGGCACCCCAAGGCACATGCTATTTAACCCTATCTGTTAAACAAAAGGATTTCTCATACTTGGATTATAGTTAATAATTTTTGCTCAGCTTAAAATACATTACGCCACACTGGCATCCCAAGGCACATACTATTTTAACCCTATCTGCTAAAATCATTTCTCATACTTGGATTATTGTTACTTTTTGTTAAGCTTAAAATACATTACGCCACACTGGCATGCCAAGGCACATGCTATTTTAACCCTATCTGCTAAAATCATTTCTCATACTTGGATTATTGTTACTTTTTGTTCAGCTTAAAATACATTACGCCACACTGGCATCCCAAGGCACATGCTATTTTAACCCTATCTGCTGAAAACATTTCTCATACTTGGATTATTGTTACTTTTTGTTCAGCTTAAAATACATTACGCCACACTGGCACCCCAAGGCACATGCTATTTAACCCTATCTGTTAAACAAAAGGATTTCTCATACTTGGATTATAGTTAATACTTTTTGCTCAGCTTAAAATACATTACGCCACACTGGCTTCCCAAGGCACATGCTATTTAACCCTATCTGCTAAAAGCATTTCTCATACTTGGAATATTGTCACTGTTTGCTCAGCTTAAAATACATTACGCCACACTGGCTTCCCAAGGCACATGCTATTTAACCCTATCTGCTAAAAGCATTTCTCATACTTGGAATATTGTCACTGTTTGTTCAGCTTAAAATACATTACGCCACACTGGCACCCCAAGGCACATGCTATTTAACCCTATCTGTTAAACAAAAGGATTTCTCATACTTGGATTATAGTTAATAATTTTTGCTCAGCTTAAAATACATTACGCCACACTGGCATCCCAAGGCACATACTATTTTAACCCTATCTGCTAAAATCATTTCTCATACTTGGATTATTGTTACTTTTTGTTCAGCTTAAAATACATTACGCCACACTGGCATCCCAAGGCACATGCTATTTTAACCCTATCTGCTAAAAGCATTTCTTATACTTGGATTATTGTTACTTTTTGTTCAGCTTAAAATACATTACGCCACACTGGCACCCCAAGGCACATGCTATTTAACCCTATCTGTTAAACAAAAGGATTTCTCATACTTGGATTATAGTTAATAATTTTTGCTCAGCTTAAAATACATTACGCCACACTGGCATCCCAAGGCACATACTATTTTAACCCTATCTGCTAAAATCATTTCTCATACTTGGATTATTGTTACTTTTTGTTAAGCTTAAAATACATTACGCCACACTGGCATGCCAAGGCACATGCTATTTTAACCCTATCTGCTAAAATCATTTCTCATACTTGGATTATTGTTACTTTTTGTTCAGCTTAAAATACATTACGCCACACTGGCATCCCAAGGCACATGCTATTTTAACCCTATCTGCTGAAAACATTTCTCATACTTGGATTATTGTTACTTTTTGTTCTACTTAAAATACATTACGCCACACTGGCACCCCAAGGCACATGCTATTTAACCCTATCTGTTAAACAAAAGGATTTCTCATACTTGGATTATAGTTAATACTTTTTGCTCAGCTTAAAATACATTACGCCACACTGGCTTCCCAAGGCACATGCTATTTAACCCTATCTGCTAAAAGCATTTCTCATACTTGGAATATTGTCACTGTTTGTTCAGCTTAAAATACATTACGCCACACTGGCATCCCAAGGCACATGCTATTTTAACCCTATCTGCTAAAAGCATTTCTCATACTTGGATTATTGTTACTTTTTGTTCAGCTTAAAATACATTACGCCACACTGGCATCCCAAGGCACATGCTATTTAACCCTATCTGTTAAACAAAAGGATTTCTCATACTTGGATTATAGTTAATACTTTTTGCTCAGCTTAAAATACATTACGCCACACTGGCATCTCAAGGCACATGCTATTTAACCCTATCTGCTAAAAGCATTTCTCATACTTTGATTATTGTTACTTTTTGTTCAGCTTAAAATACATTACGCCACGCTGGCATCCCAAGGCACATGCTATTTAACCCTATCTGTTAAACAAAAGGATTTCTCATACTTGGATTATAGTTAATACTTTTTGCTCAGCTTAAAATACATTACGCCACACTGGCATCCCAAGGTACATGCTATTTAACCCTATCTGCTAAAAGCATTTCTCATACTTGGATTATTGTTACTTTTTGTTCAGCTTAAAATACATTACGCCACACTGGCATCCCAAGGCACATGCTATTTAACCCTATCTGTTAAACAAAGGGATTTCTCATACTTGGATTATAGTTAATACTTTTTGCTCAGCTTAAAATACATTACGCCACACTGGCATCCCAAGGAACATGCTATTTTATTTTATTTTTTTTGCAATATAGTTTTAATTAAATTTTCAAGTGTACACAGAAATTTCACATAGAGAAAAAAAAAACACATACAGATAATGGGACGCAAACAGGGCAAACATAGCATCAGTACAAGGCAATCAATGACCAAATGTGTTATCCAAGGACCCAGGGTCATCCAACCATCGACCTATTACTACTAATAAATGCATATGGGTGGGACATCAGAATAAGAATAACACAGATGGCACCAGATCTATGTCCAGCCGGGATTTTGTGATCCGCACTCGTTTCTAGATGGCCCCTATGGAATGCCCCCGGGTCTGTAATGCCACAGCTACCCTATCCGCCTCCCGAGGAAAGAATAGAAGAAAGGGGCAAACTTGCCCCCAAAGGCTTGAGACGGGAGAAGCAAAAGACGAGAGAGAAGATAAAGAAACTGAGAAACAGAATACCTACCCCCAATGTCCGACCCCTGAACCCCACCCTCCCTGCCCCCGATTCCCTTGAGCCGCCCCCCATACCCCTCCCCACTCTCCACCCACCTAACACTAAACATCTTTTAAAAGATCCTGAAAGTCTGGGGATTTTTTAGAAACTTCCCAAAGCACCCAAGCATCCAGGTACCTCTGGGTCCCACCATCTGTTCTCTCCAGCGCCACTTCCTCCATCCTTCTTATATTCTCCACCTCTCCAAACCATTCTAACAGGGAGGGGGTGATATTAGTCCGCCAATGGCGAGGAATCACAGTCCTAGCCGCTGTAAGCAGGTGTCTCAATAGTCCCCTCCCCCCTGATGCCACTGATCCTGGGATCATTGATAACAGAGTCACCTGGGGAAGATTGGGGACGCTCTCGAGCGTCAGATGTCTAAATACTCCCAACACCTTTTCCCAGAAATTCTTGATCACTGGACATTCCCACCAAATATGAGTAAGTGTCCCCGGGGTTTCATTACACCTCCAACAATCCCCTGAATCTGCCCCCCAAAGCGTACCAGGTCCGCAGGACATCTATACCATCTGGATAGAATTTTGTAGTTCTTCTCCTGGGCCCTGCATGCCATAGAGAATTTATGAGTTAGGGCAAAGGATTTCTCCCATTCACTTGCATCAAAAGTCTGACCCAGCTCCTCCTCCCACCTCCCACAGAACTGGGGAAGCTCACCCCCCTCTTGAAGGATCTTATAAAGACCAGAGATTACATGCTTAGGGGGGGTTGGAGCCTTAAGAATCCTTTCCAGCGCTGTAAGGGGGTGAGACAACACTAGTCCGGGGGTAAATGAGTTAACAAAGGCCTCCAACTGAGCATGCAGGAACCAGGACAGTCCGCGCCCACCCACGCCACGCCCCCGAAGGTCCGCAAGGGTGGGAAGGCCCGAGCCAGAAACCACATCCCCCAATCCTATATCCTGGGATGTGTTCCAGATGAGAAAAGCTGAGGTGCCCACCCCTGCAGGAAATACCGGGTTGTCGAATAGAGGGGTAAGGGGGCCCGGTCTATGTGAAATATTCTTCCGTTTTATGGTCCTATCCCACAGAGCCAGCAGGGGGCCTACCAGATATGGGAGCTCCTGTTTCTTAGGGCGATGAGGTGGCTCCACCCAAGGCAAGGCCGTCAGACTAAGTGGGGAAATATCCCCCTCAAGGCCCACCCATCGCTTGCTTTTTTTATGGTGAAACCAATCCGTGAGCCGCATCAGGACCGCCGCCACATGATACATCTTGAGGTTCGGGACTCCCAGCCCCCCCTTAGACTTGGGTCTACATAACGTTTCCCTCTTCACCCGGGGTTTCTTGTTACCCCAGATAAACTTAAAAAAGGCCTCCTGCATCATCTTAAAAAATCCTCTTTCTGGGGTAATCGGTAGGGCCTGGAATACGTACAGGAAACGAGGTAACACATCCATTTTCAGGATATTAATACGTCCCAGCCATGAGTGTTGTTTCTTCCCATACGTTTGAAGGCTACTCAGCGTGGCTTCTAGGAGTGGGGCGTAATTTAATCTATATAACCTCCCTAAGTCCGTAGGCAGTCTGACCCCTAGGTACTTTATTGATTCTGCCTGCCATTGGAAAGAAAAATTCTCCTCCAATATTTGTCGAGCTTGTTCCTCCAGAGAGACGTTCAACGCCTCTGTTTTGGACAGGTTAACTTTAAAGTTACTAACGCGACTAAAGCGGTCAAACGCAATAATAGAGGGCAGTGAGACGTGAGGCGAGGTAATATATAGGAGCAGGTCGTCTGCAAAAAGGGAGAGCTTGTATTCCTCCTCCCCGCAGGTAATGCCCTTAATAGACGGGTTAGCTCTTAACGCATTGGCAAGATGTTCCATTACTAGGACATATAGTAGAGGGGACAAAGGGCAGCCCTGTCGTGTGCCATTTCTGATTTTGAGCGATCCCGAGAGGCTTCCATTGATTTTTACCCTAGCGGTAGGGTCCCAGTAAAGGGCCATGATTCTCCCCACCATTACCGGACCCAACCCCACCTGGGTTAAGGTGGCCCTCAGGAATCCCCAATGAACCCTGTCAAACGCTTTTTCCGCGTCTACCGCCAACAGACAAGCTGGGATTTTATGCGACTGAGCATAGTGCATCAGAGAGATAGTCTTAATAACATTGTCCCTAGCCTCCCTTCCCGTGACAAACCCCACCTGGTCATTGTTAACCAATGAGGAGAGTAAGGGCTGGATCCTATTGGCGATAATTTTGGCATACAATTTGACGTCGATATTAATTAATGATATTGGCCTATAGTTGCCAGGTAGGGTTGTATCCTTGCCCGGTTTCGGGATAACCACAATGTGTGCTTCCAAGGACTGCCTCGGAAAGGGATTACAGCTGGAAATGGAGTTAAATACTCTAACCAGGAAGGGGGTAATAAGGGGACCCATGACTTTGTAAAACCGTGGGGTGAACCCATCAGGTCCGGGGCTTTTCCCTCCTGGGGTCCTCCTTATAGCTTCCGTCACCTCCTCCCGCTCAATGGGGTCCTCAAGGGCCTCACCATCTTCCAAGGGTATTATTGGTAAGGCAGTTTCCTCAATATAATTGTCAATCAGAGCGGCATGGTCCTTCTGCAACCCACATCCGGCCGGCCCCCTAATATTGTACAGGTCAGAGTAGAAGGCCTGAAACTCACTGGCGATTAGCGGGGTCTTATGTACCTCCGCACCTCCCACAGTTTTAATGGAGGGGATGAATGAACAGCCCTGCCTTGGGTGTAGAGACCGAGCCAGCGTCCTCCCACATTTATCAGAATGCTCGTAGAAATGCGCCCTACATCTATCACGAAATCTGAGGTAGCACTGGTCGTACAAGCCTCTCAACTGCTGCCTGGCTTCCAGTAAGTCTTTCAGCCCTGTGTAATCAAATGAGGACTTGTGTGCACTTTCCAGTGCATGTATCCTATCCAGTGTAACCTTGATCTGCTGCACCCACTCTCTCTTTAGCCTAGCTCCATGTTTAATAAAGATCCCCCGTAACACACACTTAAGCGCCTCCCACTGCATTGGAAGTGGGGTATCGTCCCTACAGTGGTCAAGATGGAAATTGGTCAAAGTAGCTTTGATGTCTGTCAGGCAAGCGACATCCTTTAATAGGTTGTCATTGAGGCGCCAAGTGTTTTGCCTTGG
The DNA here is from genome assembly GCA_027917425.1 of Gastrophryne carolinensis. Taxonomy (NCBI): domain Eukaryota; kingdom Metazoa; phylum Chordata; class Amphibia; order Anura; family Microhylidae; genus Gastrophryne; species Gastrophryne carolinensis. Next base: position 515,557,485 of record CM051234.1, on the reverse strand, counting down.
GGTCGCATTTTGGATTGGGAGGGTCAGGAAGACAGGCGCATGGTCAGACCAAAGAATCTTCCCTATCGAGGTTCCTGGGTCCTGTGCAAGGGCGTGGTGACTGAGAAAAAGGTAGTCTAGACGGCCATACGTGTTGTGTGTGTGAGAATAGAAAGTATAATCCCTCTCTCCCCCATGCAACACTCTCCACTCATCGACCAACTGCAGGGCCTGGAGGGCCCTGCGGAGCTTGTTAAGCGCGGAATGGGAGACCCCCGATCTGCCCTGAGAGGAGTCCACCCTCGGATCAATTGTCAGATTGAGGTCCCCCCCCCACAATTAGGGTACCCTCAGCGAACCCCTCCAACGCTCGTAGCATCCCCAGACCCGCCCCCACCTGCCCCTGGTTGGGCAAGTATAAATTGGCCAGGGTGTATCTTGCTTCACAGAGCACAAATTTAAGAAATAGAAATCTACCCTTCGGGTCCACTCTGGCCTCTAAGTGTTCCAGGGGAACGTTCTTATGCACGGCTATAGAAACTCCCTTAGACTTCTTATCAGGGTTGGGACTGTGGAACCATCTGTCGTAATATCTATTTTTGATCTCCGGCATCTTCCCTATGCAGAAGTGCGTCTCCTGCAGCATGACCACATCCACCCTCTCCTTATGGAAACCATACATAATTTTTGCCCTCTTCTCAGGTACATTGAGCCCCTTAGCATTGAACGTACAAATTTTTAGGTCCGCCATCGAGGTTATGCGTCTCACAGGGCAACCACTCAGTATATAGGACAATGGCTAACCAGATAGTACTACAGAGACCAGAGTCCCAGGGTTGGGGGACGGGACTGGACCCTCCAATGGAGGAAAAAGAGGAGAGTAGACGGAAAGGGGTAAAGAAAAAATAGAAGAAACGAAAGAAACACAGAGAGACAGATAAAAAACAACTTGTCTCCCCCGGCCAAGGCCAGGCGAAACTTGAACTCTAGAAAGCCCTCCCTATAGGGGAGGCAAATTGAGCTAATAGGGGCTAAGGCCCCCTGTCCTTGCGAATCCTGACAGGTCTAGACCCTATAGGATGGCAAGGCAACCTATTGGGGAAGTGGCCTCAGAACGACAGAGCGTGCTCCCACCAGCCCATCACTGGATTCTGGGTATACATCTGGCCCCCGCCCCTCCTGCCAAACAGGGAAGCCCATAACATCACCTACTCCAGCCCGGGGTTCCATGTGGCTCTGCTTCCGTCCGCTACACCCCCCCCCCCCGATACCACGCAAACCTATAATGTAAAAACAACTGTGGTATGACGTACAATAAAACTTAAAGACTTTAATGAACAATGCTCCCCCCCAGAGGCCGAGAACCGGGAAAGCACACAAGCCCGTGCAACCCCAGTCCCCGGGCACCTCAGCCGGAAATGATGGGCCACCCCCCCTCCTCCCTCCGACCCAACAATCAACGGAGAGAAGAGAGAGGACGTACCCCCCGCCAGCGAACAACACCCTCCACATTGGAGTAAGGGATAACCAAGTTACAAGATGTGGGACACGAAGCCAATGTAACTCCACAGAACTGATCAAACATCCCCACTCCATACGTCTCCCTGCCTCTCCACGGCCAAGAGAGTCCAGGAAAATACATTGTCCCCGATTAAGGTCACTTGTGTAGAAACAAAAAAAAAGAAAAACAGGGGGGGTAGGAAGATGAAGGACGGGACCCCTCTGCAATTAATGGACTGGGTATCTCTGGGGCCCACCTCCACCCCGCCTACGATGCCTCCTCGCCCCGCTCTCGGACCCACCGGGGGCGTCTAGGAGCCCTCTGCGGTAGCGGGGGCGGCGGGTCGAAGTCCAACCAATCCGGGATCGGGAAGGCCTCCAGACCCAAGAAGATAAACATGCTGGGCAGGTCCGCCTTACTGCGCAGAGCAAAAACATCATTATCTTTGCAAATTATGAGGTGGAATGGGTGACCCCACTTGTAGGAGGCCCCTATCTCCCGCAGCTTGTCGAGCAGAGGATGGAGCACCCTTCTCATCTGCAGGGTGCGGCGCGAGACGTCGGGTAGTATCGTAATCTGAGAGCTCCTCCATTCAAATCTGCCTCTCTCCCAGGCCCTCCGCAGGATGTCCTCCTTAACGGTGAAAAAGTGTATCCTACACAAGACGTCTCTGGGGGCCTGAGGATCTCCGGCCGGGCGGCTTACCACTCTGTGGATCCGGTCAATAATCAATTCCGCATCTAGTGGCCTCCCTAATAGGTAATTGAATAGCTCCGTTGCTGAGGAGCGCAGCGCCTCCGCTCGGACCGACTCAGGGATGCCACGGAACTTTAGGTTGTTACGCCTATTTCTATTCTCTTGGTCATCCACTTGCAGCTGAAGCTCGGTCATTCGCTGATGGTGTATTTCTTGCATTCTTTCTAGGTTGGATAGCCGGGCCTCGTGGTCTCCACGGGAGTCCTCAAGGGTTGCAACTTTGGTTTCCAAGGCAGACGATTTCTGCTGTATATCTTCGATTTCTCTGCGCAGCACTCTCTCTATTCTGGTCGCTACCACCTCCAAGTCCGCTTTAAGCTCTGATTATGTTGGCAGATATTGTAGAATCGCTTGGAGGCTGGGATCAATGACTGGAGTTGCAAACTGTGGATCAGCGGGGGGGCATCCCGAAGGCGACCCCGGGTTAAAGCCAGTAAAGGAAACCTCCATGTGTCGAGGGGGGTTCAAATCAAATTCCTCCCCTCCCCTGCTCATTAGTAGTGACACCCCCGAAGTCAGCACTAGACCCAGAAGACCACTCCAGGTCGATGGATTTGAGGTGCTGCAGGTGCCCTGTATGGGGGCCGCGGACATCACCATCGGCGGCTGGGATAGGGTGAACGTCTGCATATATCACTCTCGTTGGGGTAGAAGTGGTCATTCCGCTCTCAGGATCAACATGCTGTTTTGACTGGTTTGGGGAGTTCCCCTTTAAGGCCGGTGACTGCCCAGATATGTGTGGAAATGGCATTTTCCTGGTGCCCCATTTATTCCCCCTTGCAGAGCAGGGGCCCACCAGGGAGTCCTCCATGCAGGATGCCAGTACGCCCCCGCCTCCGGCCCCCCGCATACCCCCGGCGTCAGAGGGGGACAAGCAGCTGCCCGCCCTCTGTCCCTGCAGCGCGGGTGGCACCAAGTCCTCTCCTCCACCGCGGCCCCTCCTTCCACTCTGACAGCTCACCTCCGAGCTGCTGCTGACGTCGCTCCCCGAGGCTTCCTCTCCAGAGCAGCCCGAGACACAGCGGCGGCCGGACGCCTCCGCACTCCGCCGCTCCTCTGGTTCCCGTCGCCGTCCACATGCGCCGCGCCTGGTGACAGACCTCCAGCCTCGCCGCCCCGGACCGCCCCGCCGACAACCTCCACGTCCTCAGCAAATGTGGGTCCTGGCTCTCTCCCTGCGTCGGCCACCTCCCGGGGCTTGTCTGGGGACACTCCCATCGCCCCGCGCTCTCCATTCTCCCGCTGCCTGTCCCCGGGAGCCTGCGGCACGCCCGGCGCCATCTTGTCCTCGCGGTCCGCCGGCCCCGGCCGAGTTTTGGGGGTGAAAAAACTGCCGATGGCGGGCTTAGGGGGTCTTTTAGCGCTGCCCCCTGTCTTCCTCTTCTTGTGGCCTTTCATCTGGCCGAACAGGGCAAATAGTGGGGTTCAAATCACCTATAAAGTCCAGGGCTATTCGGGAGCTCTCCTAAACGTGCCCTCACTCTCTCATGCCGAAGCCACGCCCCGGAACATGCTATTTTAACCCTATCTGTTAAACAAAAGGATTTCTCATACTTGGATTATAGTTAATACTTTTTTCTCAGCTTAAAATACATTACGCCACACTGGCATCCCAAGGCACATGCTATTTAACCCTATCTGCTAAAAGCATTTCTCATACTTGGATTATTGTTACTTTTTGTTCAGCTTAAAATACATTACGCCACACTGGCATCCCAAGGCACATGCTATTTAACCCTATCTGTTAAACAAAAGGATTTTTCATACTTGGATTATAGTTAATACTTTTTGCTCAGCTTAAAATACATTACGTTACACTGGCATCCCAAGGCACATGCTATTTAACCCTATCTGCTAAAAGCATTTCTCATACTTGGATTATTGTTACTTTTTGTTCAGCTTAAAATACATTACGCCACACTGGCATCCCAAGGCACATGCTATTTAACCCTATCTGTTAAACAAAAGGATTTCTCATACTTGGATTATAGTTAATACTTTTTGCTCAGCTTAAAATACATTACGCCACACTGGCATCCCAAGGCACATGCTATTTAACCCTATCTGCTAAAAGCATTTCTCATACTTGGATTATTGTTACTTTTTGTTCAGCTTAAAATACATTACGCCACACTGGCATCCCAAGGCACATGCTATTTAACCCTATGTGTTAAACAAAAAGATTTCTCATACTTGGATTATAGTTAATACTTTTGCTCAGCTTAAAATACATTACGCCACACTGGCATCCCAAGGCACATGCTAGTTAACCCTATCTGCTAAAAGCATTTCTCATACTTGGAATATTGTTACTTTTTGTTCAGCTTAAAATACATTACGCCACACTGGCATCCCAAGGCACATGCTATTTAACCCTATCTATTAAACAACAGGATTTCTCATACTTGGATTATAGTTAATACTTTTTTCTCAGCTTAAAATACATTACGCCACACTGACATCCCAAGGCACATGCTATTTAACCCTATCTGCTAAAAGCATTTCTCATACTTGGATTATTGTTACTTTTTGTTCAGCTTAAAATACATTACGCCACACTGGCATCCCAAGGCACATGCTATTTAACCCTATCTGTTAAACAAAAGGATTTCTCATACTTGGATTATAGTTAATACATTTTGCTCAGCTTAAAATACATTACGCCACACTGGCATCCCAAGGCAAATGCTATTTAACCCTATCTGCTAAAAGCATTTCTCATACTTGGATTATTGTTACTTTTTGTTCAGCTTAAAATATATTACGCCACACTGGCATCCCAAGGCACATGCTATTTCACCCTATCTGGTATACAACATAAGCGTTGATCAGCATCAGCTGCTTTATTAAGCTACTTCAGTGTGCACTTGTTTTTGACTGCTTTTAAAAAACCAGACCGCAGGGCACCCCAAAGCTGCACCTTGCACCCTATCTGGTATACAACATAAGCGTTGATCAGCATCAGCTGCTTTATTAAGCTACTTCAGTTTGCGCTTGTTTTTGACTGTTTTCAATAAACCAGGCTGCAGGGCACTCCAAAGCTGCACCTTGCACCCTATCTGGTATACAACATAAGCGTTGATCAGCATCAGCTGCTTTATTAAAGTGGACCAACACCCAGGATTTTGACTATCCTGGGTTTTGGTCCACTTCGGCGGGGCACCCCGATCGGGGGTGCCCCGCTGTGTGAAACCCCCCAGAAAGCCCCAAAATCTTACCTGTCCCCGCTCCCACGTGACTGGACGGTCCAATCCCCGCCAACGTCCAGGCGGGGATCAGGAACGTCCAAGCGGCTGCCGCCGCCGCCGCCGCCTCCCTCGCGTCACTTTCGGCGTGCGCGTGCCCCCGCCGGCCATTCGCAGACGGCCGGCGCGGGCGCGAGCACGCCTACAGGGGAGCGAAGGAGGCGGCGGCGGCCGGCCGCCGCCGAAGATCAGGTAAGGTGTTTGGGGGTTTTTTGGGGGGTTTCACCCCGCGGGACATCCCGATCTCGGATGTCCCGCGGGGTGGGAGGTGATCGGCCCGGGAATCTTATAGATTTCCGGGCCGATCACCTCTCGGTGTTGGTCCACTTTAAGCTACTTCAGTTTGCGCTTGTTTTTGACTGTTTTCAATAAACCAGGCCGCAGGGCACCCCAAAGCTGCACCTTGCACCCTATCTGGTATACAACATAAGCGTTGATCAGCATCAGCTGCTTTATTAAGCTACTTCAGTTTGCACTTGTTTTTGACTGCTTTTAATAAACCAGGCCGCAGGGCACCCCAAAGCTGCACCTTGCACCCTATCTGGTAAACAACATAAGCGTTGGTCAGCATCAGGTGCTTTATTTAGCTACTTCAGTTTGCACTTGTTTTTCACTGTTTTCAATGAACCAGGCCGCAGGGCACCCCAAAGCACCACCTTGCACCCTATCTGGTATACAACATAAGCGTTGATCAGCATCAGCTGCTTTATTAAGCTACTTCAGTCTTGTTTTAAGCACTTGTTTTTGACTGCTTTTAATTAACCAGGCCGCAGGGCACCCCAAAGCTGCACCTTGCACCCTATCTGGTATACAACATAAGCGTTGATCAGCATCAGCTGCTTTATTAGGCTACTTCAGTTTGCGCTTGTTTTTGACTGTTTTCAATAAACCAGGCTGCAGGGCACCCCAAAGCTGCACCTTGCACCCTATCTGGTATACAACATAAGCGTTGATCAGCATCAGCTGCTTTATTAAGCTACTTCAGTTTGCACTTGTTTTTCACTGTTTTCAATAAACCAGGCCGCAGGGCACCCCAAAGCACCACCTTGCACCCTATCTGGTATACAACATAAGTGTTGATCAGCATCAGCTGCTTTAATAAGCTACTTCAGTCTTGTTTTAAGCACTTCTTTTTGACTGCTTTTAATGAACCAGGCCGCAGGGCACTCCAAAGCTGCACCTTGCACCCTATCTGGTATACAACATAAGCGTTGATCAGCATCAGCTGCTTTATTAAGCTACTTCAGTTTGCGCTTGTTTTTGACTGTTTTAAATAAACCAGGCCGCATGGCACCCCAAAGCTGCACCTTGCACCCTATCTGGTATACAACATAAGCGTTGATCAGCATCAGCTGCTTTATTAGGCTACTTCAGTTTGCGCTTGTTTTTTACTGTTTTCAATAAACCAGGCCGCAGGGCACCCCAAAGCTGCACCTTGCACCCTATCTGGTATACAACATAAGCGTTGATCAGCATCAGCTGCTTTATTAAGCTACTTCAATTTGCGCTTGTTTTTGACTGCTTTTAATAAACCAGGCCGCAGGGCACCCCAAAGCTGCACCTTGCACCCTATCTGGTATACAACATAAGCGTTGATCAGCATCAGCTGCTTTATTAAGCTACTTCAGTTTGCGCTTGTTTTTGACTGTTTTCAATAAACCAGGCCGCAGGGCACCCCAAAGCTGCACCTTGCACCCTATCTGTTATACAACATAAGCGTTGATCAGCATCAGCTGCTTTATTAAGCTACTTCAGTTTGCGCTTGTTTTTGACTTTTTTTCAATAAACCAGGCCGCAGGGCACCCCAAAGCTGCACCTTGCACCCTATCTGGTATACAACATAAGCGTTGATCAGCATCAGCTGCTTTATTAAGCTACTTCAATTTGTGCTTGTTTTTGACTGCTTTTAATAAACCAGGCCGCAGGGCACCCCAAAGCTGCACCTTGCACCCTATCTGGTATACAACATAAGCGCTGATCAGCATCAGCTGCTTTATTAAGCTACTTCAATTTGCGCTTGTTTTTGACTGCTTTTAATAAACCAGGCCGTAGGGCACCCCAAAGCTGCACCTTGCACCCTATCTGGTATACAACATAAGCGTTGATCAGCATCAGCTGCTTAATTAAGCTACTTCAGTTTGCACTTGTTTTTGACTGTTTTCAATAAACCAGGCCGCAGGGCACCCCAAAGCTGCACCTTGCACCCTATCTGGTATACAACATAAGCGTTGATCAGCATCAGCTGCTTTATTAAGCTACTTCAGTTTGCACTTGTTTTTGACTGTTTTCAATAAACCAGGCCGCAGGGCACCCCAAAGCTGCACCTTGCACCCTATCTGGTATACAACATAAGTGTTGATCAGCATCAGCTGCTTTATTAAGCTACTTCAGTTTGCGCTTGTTTTTGACTGTTTTCAATAAACCAGGCCGCAGGGCACCCCAAAGCTGCACCTTGCACCCTATCTGTTATACAACATAAGGGTTGATCAGCATCAGCTGCTTTATTAAGCTACTTCAGTTTGCGCTTGTTTTTGACTTTTTTTCAATAAACCAGGCCGCAGGGCACCCCAAAGCTGCACCTTGCACCCTATCTGTTTATACTAAATAAGCAAATACATAAAAATGTCAGGCACACATGTGCCAGGATGTTCAAAGGAGAGTGGCAGAGGCCAAGATTCAGCAGGCAGAGGTCGCAGCAGACTAGGGGCGAGTGGCAGCAGGAGTCACGTGAGAGACCTGATCTGCCAGTATCTGCTAGCGGTCGTGTCTCCACCAGTAACGCATCTGCCGTGGTAGATTGGTTAACGCGCTCATCAACATCATCACAAGTTACGTCTGAGACCCCCAGTCTAGGGTCGGTAGGTTCCTCTGACACAACCCTGAGTTGGCATGCCCCGAGAGCAGTCCCTGTCCTCCCATTGCCTCTGTCCTACGCCGTTCCCTCCCCCAGCGACGTATCCTATGCTTTGGGTTCAGCTCCACTCTTTAGTGAGGAGGACGATCAGATAGAGGACAGTCAGCAGCTACTGCCCAGCCAAGAAATGGAGGTGGCTTCTTTAGCTAGGCAGACAAATAGTGATGTGGACAGGGTCGTGGGTGTTGCGAGCGTTCCAGCTCCTGGGCCAGACACTGTTGAGGAATCCACGAACATCAGTGACGTACAGCCACAACTCGGTGATGATGATGATGATGAAGCCGATCGCACTTGGGAGCCGGGTGATGAAGGGGCTTCATCGTCATCATCAGGAGAAGAGGGGCGCAGGTTGCCCCGGAGTCACCAGCTCAGGCAGCAAGGTGTTAGCAGCATGGTTGGCAGTCAGCATGGGGGCACAAATGAAAAGCCTGGAGCCAAACGGGGCCGGGGTAGAGCACCTGCTGCGCGGCAGGCTACCTTATCGGGAGGTAGTCGAGCAGTGGATCCTGGAGTTGGCGACAATAGCAGCGAATCAGTGAGGCCTGTTGGTGGGAAAAGTAGCTACTCGGCAGTGTGGCAGTTTTTCCTAAAGCATCCGCAGGAGGGTAACATGGCCACATGCAAGATATGTAGGCAGAAGGTGAAGCGTGGCGAGGGCCCAAATGTTGGCACCACGGCTCTGCGTCAACATATGATGCGTCACCATAAAGCGACCTGGGAGAACCGAGGCTCTCAAGGGGTGGTCCAGTCTGCTTCCTCACCAAGTGGCACGCCGCTCCCAATTTCTGCCAGCCAAGGCTCCAGCACCTCAGCCGAAGGCAGCTGTGTGTCATACCCATCCTCTGCCGCTCCTGCTCCTCCTCCTCCAAGTCATGCATCCCGCCAGCAATCCATCAGCGAAACCATGTCCAAGAGACAGCAGTATGCGCCCCCTCATCCTACGACGCAGAAGCTGAATGTGCTCCTGTCCAAGTTGCTGGTGCTGCAGTCGCTCCCTTTTCAGGTGGTGGACTCTGCACCTTTCAGAGAACTGATGGCTTGTGCCGAGCCGAGGTGGAGAGTCCCAAGCTGCCATTTCTTTGCCAAGAAGGCAGTACCAGCGCTGCACACTTTTGTTGAACAGAAGGTGGGCCAGTCCTTGAGCCTGTCGGTGTGTAGCAAAGTGCATGGCAGCGCCGACGTCTGGAGCTGTAACTACGGTCAGGGACAGTACATGTTGTTTACGGCCCACTGGGTGAATGTGGTCCCCTTGCAGCAGCAGCAGCAGCAGCAACTTGGACAGGTCACGCCGATTCGGTCTCCGCGCTCCCTGCCCGTTGGGCCTGTGACACTGTGCGACTCGGCCTCCTCATCCTCCGCCATCTCCTCACCCTCCACTGTAGGCTCAAGTCTCAGTGCCCCTCCAGTCTACCATGTGTGCAGGGCACAGAGGTGTCACGCAGTGCTTCACATGGTTTGTCTTGGCGAACGGAGTCACACAGGGGAGGAACTGCTTAAATGTATTCATCAGGAAATCCAAACATGGCTTACTCCAAGAAAACTTAAAATGGGCATCATGGTTACCGACAATGGGAAGAACATTTTGTCTGCGCTGCGCCAAGGAAGCCTGCATGGCTCACGTCTTCAATCTGGTTGTCAAGCGGTTTCTGAAGTGTTCCCCCCATATGCAAGACATCCTAACAACTTCAAGGAAACTTTGCATTCACTTCAGCCACTCATACACCGCCAAACACACCCTTCTTGAGCTAAAGTGTTAGAACGGTATCCCCCAACATAGAAAAGCCATCACAGATTTCCTGAGGATTACGGGATGAACGCCGTGATTCCACTGCTTCATGTACTACAGCACATGTTGGAAACCATGGCTGGTCAGGGCACTGGAGACATGGCGTCTACATCTTACGGCCACATGAACCCCGTTGGAGCTGAACTGGAGGAGGAGGAGGAAGAGGAGGAGGAGTTGCCCAGCGAAACACAGTTTAGGCTTGGCAAAATGGCTGGTTTATCTAGTCAGCGGACAGGAGAGGAGGAGCAGGAGCAGCCAGAGGAGCTAGAGGGTTTTGAGGAAGGCGAGACAGAGGACCCGGACACACCGTGGCAGTATGCAGTGGAGATGGAGACAGGTAGTCCATCCGAGTCACTTGCGCAAATGGCAGGAAGCATGCTCACGTGCTTGGGTAGTGACCCCAGAATTGTTTCTATTTTTCGGCGGGATGACTTCTGGCTGTCCACCTTATTGGACCATTTCCGGCACAAAATGGGGGCATTTTTTAAACCCGCCGAGAGGGAGGACAAACTGAACTACTACAAAGACATTCTACGTAGGCAGTTGGCCGATGCCTATCTGCGCTATACTCTCGCAGGTCTGACTCGGGGGGACCTCTGCGCTCACCTTCCACTGCCATGGCTGCTGGGGGGGTTGGCAGGAGCAGCAGCAGCAGCTCCATCAGCAGCAGCCTCAGTCTTCAGTCGCTAATGAGTAGCTTTCTACACCCGCATAGTGAGGCTACTCATGAGCAGCAGGAAGACCTGGAGCAGGACCTCAACCAGCAGGTCATGTCATACCTTGACATGACCATGCCAACACACCTTGAGGATCCGCTGGACTTCTGGGCAGCCAAACTTGATTTGTGGCTGCAACTAGCAGAGTTTGCCCTGGAAAAGCTGTCCTGCCCGGCAAGTAGCGTGCCATCTGAGCGGTTGTTTAGTGCGGCGGGGGCCATAGTTACGGTGAGGAGAACTCGTCTGTCAACTAAAAATGTGGAGAGACTCACCTTTGTCAAAATGAATCAGGGATGGATCAGCCAGGATTTCCACCCACCAATGCCTGATGCATGCGACTAGATTCAGCATGGTGCCACGTTTTACACTTTCCAAATGGTGCAAAACATATTTATGGCCAATTTTCTTTAGGCCAATTTTTGGGCTCCTGCTGATGCCAACTTCAGGGTGTGCCTTCCAACCAATTTTTGGCCTCCTGCTGATGCCAACTTCAGGGTGTGCCTTTCAGCCAATGTTTGGGCTCCTGCTGCTGCTGCTTGCAACTCCAGGGTGTGATTCATCCAATTTTTGGGCTCCTGAAGCCAACTCCAGTGTCTCTTTAAAGTAATGTTTGGGCTCCTGCTGCTGCTGCTTGCAACTCCGGGGTGTGATTCATCCAATTTTTGGGCTCTTGCTGCCAACTCCAGTGTCTCTTTCAGCCAATGTTGGGCTCCTGCTGCTGCTTGCAACTCCAGGGTGTGATTCATCCAATTTTTGGGCTCCTGCTGCCAACTCCAGTGTCTCTTTCAAGCTATGTTTGGGCTGCTGCTGCTGCTGCGTGCAACTCCAGGGTGTGATTCATCCAATTTTGGGCTCCTGAAGCCAACTCCAGTGTTTCTTTAAAGTAATGTTTGGGCTCCTGCTGCTGCTGCTTGCAACTCCAGGGTGTGATTCATCCAATTTTTGGGGTCCTGAAGCCAACTCCAGTGTCTCTTTAAAGTAATGTTTGGGCTCCTGCTGCTGCTTGCAACTCCAGGGTGTGATTCATCCAATTGCTGGGCTCCTGCTGCCAACTCCAGTGTCTCTTTAAAGTAATGTTTGGGTTGCTGCTGCTGCTGCTTGCAACTCCAGGGTGTGATTCATCCAATTTTTGGGCTCCTGAAGCCAACTCCAGTGTCTCTTTAAAGTAATGTTTGGGCTGCTGCTGCTGCTTTCAACTCCAGGGTGTGATTCATCAAATTTTTGGGCTCCTGCTGCCAACTCCAGTGTCTCTTTCAAGCTATGTTTGGGCTGCTGCTGCTGCGGCTTGCAACTCCAGGGTGTGATTCATCCAATTATTGGGCTCCTGCTGCCAACTCCAGTGTTTCTTTAAAGTAATGTTTGGGCTCCTGCTGTTGCTGCTTGCAACTCCAGGGTGTGATTCATCCAATTTTTGGGCTCCTGCTGCCAACTCCAGTGTCTCTTTAAAGTAATGTTTGGGCTCCTGCCGCTGCTGCTTGCAACTCCAGGGTGTGATTCATCCAATTTTTGGGCTCCTGAAGCCAACTCCAGTGTCTCTTTAAAGTAATGTTTGGGCTCCTGCTGCTGCTGCTTGCAACTCCAGGGTGTGATTCATCCAATTTTTTGGCTCCTGAAGCCAACTCTGGTGTCTCTTTCAAGCTATGTTTGGGCGGCTGCTGCTGCTGCTTGCAACTCCAGGGTGTGATTCATCCAATTTTTGGGCTCCTGCTGCCACCTCCAGTGTCTCTTTAAAGTAATGTTTGGGCTCCTGCCGCTGCTGCTTGCAACTCCAGGGTGTGATTCATCCAATTTTTGGGCTCCTGAAGCCAACTCCAGTGTCTCTTTAAAGTAATGTTTGGGCTCCTGCTGCTGCTGCTTGCAACTCCAGGGTGTGATTCATCCAATTTTTGGGCTCCTGCTGCCAACTCCAGTGTCTCTTTCAAGCTATGTTTGGGCTGCTGCTGCTGCTGCTTGCAGCTCCAGGGTGTGATTCATCCAATTTTTGGGCTCCTGCTGCCAACTCCAGTGTTTCTTTAAAGTAATGTTTGGGCTCCTGCTGTTGCTGCTTGCAACTCCAGGGTGTGATTCATCCAATTGTTGGGCTCCTGCTGCCAACTCCAGTGTCTCTTTAAAGCAATGTTTGGGCTCCTGCCGCTGCTGCTTGCCACTCCAGGGTGTGATTCATCCAATTTTTGGGCTCCTGCTGCCAACTGCAGTGTCTCTTTAAAGTAATGTTTGGGCTCCTTCTGCTGCTGCTTGCAACTCCAGGGTGTGATTCATCCAATTTTTGGGCTCCTGCTGCCAACTCCAGTGTCTCTTTAAAGTAATGTTTGGGCTGCTGCTGCTGCTTGCAACTCCAGGGTGTGATTCATCCTATTTTTGGGCTCCTGAAGCCAACTCCAGTGTCTCTTTAAAGTAATGTTTGGGCTCCTGCTGCTGCTTGCAACTCCAGGGTGTGATTCATCCAATTGTTGGGCTCCTGCTGCCAACTCCAGTGTCTCTTTAAAGTAATGTTTGGGTTGCTGCTGCTGCTGCTGCTTGCAACTCCAGGGTGTGATTCATCCAATTTTTGGGCTCCTGAAGCCAACTCCAGTGTCTCTTTAAAGTAATGTTTGGGCTGCTGCTGCTGCTTTCAACTCCAGGGTGTGATTCATCAAATTTTTGGGCTCCTGCTGCCAACTCCAGTGTCTCTTTCAAGCTATGTTTGGGCTGCTGCTGCTGCGGCTTGCAACTCCAGGGTGTGATTCATCCAATTATTGGGCTCCTGCTGCCAACTCCAGTGTTTCTTTAAAGTAATGTTTGGGCTCCTGCTGTTGCTGCTTGCAACCCCAGGGTGTGATTCATCCAATTTTTGGGCTCCTGCTGCCAACTCCAGTGTCTCTTTAAAGTAATGTTTGGGCTCCTGCCGCTGCTGCTTGCAACTCCAGGGTGTGATTCATCCAATTTTTGGGCTCCTGAAGCCAACTCCAGTGTCTCTTTAAAGTAATGTTTGGGCTCCTGCTGCTGCTGCTTGCAACTCCAGGGTGTGATTCATCCAATTTTTTGGCTCCTGAAGCCAACTCCTGTGTCTCTTTCAAGCTATGTTTGGGCTGCTGCTGCTGCTGCTTGCAACTTCAGGGTGTGATTCATCCAATTTTTGGGCTCCTGCTGCCAACTCCAGTGTCTCTTTAAAGTAATGTTTGGGCTGCTGCTGCTGCTGCTTGCAACTCCAGGGTGTGATTCATCCTATTTTTGGGCTCCTGAAGCCAACTCCAGTGTCTCTTTAAAGTAATGTTTGGGCTCCTGCTGCTTGCAACTCCAGGGTGTGATTCATCCAATTGTTGGGCTCCTGCTGCCAACTCCAGTGTCTCTTTAAAGTAATGTTTGGGTTGCTGCTGCTGCTGCTTGCAACTCCAGGGTGTGATTCATCCAATTTTTGGGCTCCTGAAGCCAACTCCAGTGTCTCTTTAAAGTAATGTTTGGGCTGCTGCTGCTGCTTTCAATTCCAGGGTGTGATTCATCAAATTTTTGGGCTCCTGCTGCCAACTCCAGTGTCTCTTTCAAGCTATGTTTGGGCTGCTGCTGCTGCGGCTTGCAACTCCAGGGTGTGATTCATCCAATTATTGGGCTCCTGCTGCCAACTCCAGTGTTTCTTTAAAGTAATGTTTGGGCTCCTGCTGTTGCTGCTTGCAACCCCAGGGTGTGATTCATCCAATTTTTGGGCTCCTGCTGCCAACTCCAGTGTCTCTTTAAAGTAATGTTTGGGCTCCTGCCGCTGCTGCTTGCAACTCCAGGGTGTGATTCATCCAATTTTTGGGCTCCTGAAGCCAACTCCAGTGTCTCTTTAAAGTAATGTTTGGGCTCCTGCTGCTGCTGCTTGCAACTCCAGGGTGTGATTCATCCAATTTTTTGGCTCCTGAAGCCAACTCCTGTGTCTCTTTCAAGCTATGTTTGGGCTGCTGCTGCTGTTGCTTGCAACTTCAGGGTGTGATTCATCCAATTTTTGGGCTCCTGCTGCCACCTCCAGTGTCTCTTTAAAGTAATGTTTGGGCTCCTGCCGCTGCTGCTTGCAACTCCAGGGTGTGATTCATCCAATTTTTGGGCTCCTGAAGCCAACTCCAGTGTCTCTTTAAAGTAATGTTTGGGCTCCTGCTGCTGCTGCTTGCAACTCCAGGGTGTGATTCATCCAATTTTTGGGCTCCTGCTGCCAACTCCAGTGTCTCTTTCAAGCTATGTTTGGGCTGCTGCTGCTGCTGCTTGCAGCTCCAGGGTGTGATTCATCCAATTTTTGGGCTCCTGCTGCCAACTCCAGTGTTTCTTTAAAGTAATGTTTGGGCTCCTGCTGTTGCTGCTTGCAACTCCAGGGTGTGATTCATCAGATTGTTGGGCTCCTGCTGCCAACTCCAGTGTCTCTTTAAAGTAATGTTTGGGCTCCTGCCGCTGCTGCTTGCCACTCCAGGGTGTGATTCATCCAATTTTTGGGCTCCTGCTGCCAACTGCAGTGTCTCTTTAAAGTAATGTTTGGGCTCCTTCTGCTGCTGCTTGCAACTCCAGGGTGTGATTCATCCAATTTTTGGGCTCCTGCTGCCAACTCCAGTGTCTCTTTAAAGTAATGTTTGGGCTCCTGCCGCTGCTGCTTGCAACTCCAGGGTGTGATTCATCCAATTTTTGGGCTCCTGAAGCCAACTCCAGTGTCTCTTTAAAGTAATGTTTGGGCTCCTGCTGCTGCTGCTTGCAACTCCAGGGTGTGATTCATCCAATTTTTGGGCTCCTGCTGCCAACTCCAGTGTCTCTTTCAAGCTATGTTTGGGCTGCTGCTGCTGCTGCTTGCAACTCCAGGGTGTGATTCATCCTATTTTTGGGCTCCTGAAGCCAACTCCAGTGTCTCTTTAAAGTAATGTTTGGGCTCCTGCTGCTGCTTGCAACTCCAGGGTGTGATTCATCCAATTGTTGGGCTCCTGCTGCCAACTCCAGTGTCTCTTTAAAGTAATGTTTGGGTTGCTGCCGCTGCTGCTTGCAACTCCAGGGTGTGATTCATCCAATTTTTGGGCTCCTGAAGCCAACTCCAGTGTCTCTTTAAAGTAATGTTTGGGCTCCTGCTGCTGCTGCTTGCAACTCCAGGGTGTGATTCATCCAATTTTTTGGCTCCTGAAGCCAACTCCTGTGTCTCTTTCAAGCTATGTTTGGGCTGCTGCTGCTGTTGCTTGCAACTTCAGGGTGTGATTCATCCAATTTTTGGGCTCCTGCTGCCACCTCCAGTGTCTCTTTAAAGTAATGTTTGGGCTCCTGCCGCTGCTGCTTGCAACTCCAGGGTGTGATTCATCCAATTTTTGGGCTCCTGAAGCCAACTCCAGTGTCTCTTTAAAGTAATGTTTGGGCTCCTGCTGCTGCTGCTTGCAACTCCAGGGTGTGATTCATCCAATTTTTGGGCTCCTGCTGCCAACTCCAGTGTCTCTTTCAAGCTATGTTTGGGCTGCTGCTGCTGCTGCTTGCAGCTCCAGGGTGTGATTCATCCAATTTTTGGGCTCCTGCTGCCAACTCCAGTGTTTCTTTAAAGTAATGTTTGGGCTCCTGCTGTTGCTGCTTGCAACTCCAGGGTGTGATTCATCCAATTGTTGGGCTCCTGCTGCCAACTCCAGTGTCTCTTTAAAGTAATGTTTGGGCTCCTGCCGCTGCTGCTTGCCACTCCAGGGTGTGATTCATCCAATTTTTGGGCTCCTGCTGCCAACTGCAGTGTCTCTTTAAAGTAATGTTTGGGCTCCTTCTGCTGCTGCTTGCAACTCCAGGGTGTGATTCATCCAATTTTTGGGCTCCTGCTGCCAACTCCAGTGTCTCTTTAAAGTAATGTTTGGGCTGCTGCTGCTGCTGCATGCAACTCCAGGGTGTGATTCATCCTATTTTTGGGCTCCTGAAGCAAACTCCAGTGTCTCTTTAAAATAATGTTCGGGCTCCTGCTGCTGCTTGCAACTCCAGGGTGTGATTCATCCAATTTTTGGGCTCCTGCTGCCAACTCCAGTGTCTCTTTCAAGCTATGCTTGGGCTGCTGCTGCTTGCAACTCCAGGGTGTGATTCATCCAATTTTTGGGCTCCTGAAGCCAACTCCAGTGTCTCTTTAAAGTGGACCAACACCCACGGGTGATCGGCCCGGGAATCTATAAGATTACCGGGCCGATCACCCCCCACCCCGCGGGACATCCGAGATCGGGATGTCCCGCGGGGTGAAACCCCCCCCAAACACCCCAACTCACCTACCTTATCTTCGGCGGCGGCCGGCCGCCGCCGCCTCCCTCGCGCCCCTGTAGGCGTGCGCGGGGGCGCGCGCGTCAAAAGTGACGCGAGGGAGGCGGCGGCGGCCGCCGCCGCTTAGACGTTCCAGTTCTCCCCTTGTACGTCGGCGCTGGGAGCGGGGAGAGGTGAGTTTTTCGGGGGGTTAGGGGGGGGTTTCACACAGCGGGGCACCCCGATCGGGGGTGCCCCACCGAAGTGGACCAAGACCCAGGATAGTCAAAATCCTGGGTGTTGGTCCACTTTAAAGTAATGTTTGGGTTGCTGCTGCTGCTGCTGCTGCTTGCAACTCCAGGGTGTGATTTATCCAATTTTTGGGCTCCTGCTGCCAACTCCAGTGTCTCTTTCTAGATATGTTTGGGGTGCTGCTGCTGCTGCTTGCAACTCCAGGGTGTGATTCATCCAATTTTTGGGCTCCTGCTGCCAACTCCAGTGTCTCTTTAAAGTAATGTTTGGGCTGCTGCTGCTGCTGCTTGCAACTCCAGGGTGTGATTCATCCAATTTTTGGGCTCCTGAAGCCAACTCCAGTGCCTCTTTAAAGTAATGTTCGGGCTCCTGCTGCTGCTTGCAACTCCAGGGTGTGATTCATCCAATTTTTGGGCTCCTGCTGCCAACTCCAGTGTCTCTTTCAAGCTATGTTTGGGCTGCTGCTGCTGCTTGCAACTCCAGGGTGTGATTCTTCTAATTTTTGGGCTCCTGAAGCCAACTCCAGTGTCTCTTTAAAGTGATGTTTGGGCTGCTGCTGCTGCTGCTTGCAACTCCAGGGTGTGATTCATCCAATTTTTGGGCTCCTGCTGCCAACTCCAGTGTCTCTTTCAAGCTATGTTTGGGCTGCTGCTGCTTGCAGCTCCAGGGTGTGATTCATCTAATTTATGGGCTCCTGCTGCCAACTCCAGTGTCTCTTTAAAGTAATGTTTGGGCTGCTGCTTGCAACTCCAGGGTGTGATTCATCCAATTTTTGGGCTCCTGCTGCCAACCCCAGTGTCTCTTTCAAGCTATGTTTGGGCTGCTGCTGCTGCTGCTGCTTGCAACTCCAGGGTGTGATTCATCCAATTTTTGGGATCCTGAAGCCAACTCCAGTGTCTCTTTAAAGTAATGTCCGGGCTCCTGCTGCTGCTTGCAACTCCAGGGTGTGATTCATCCAATTTTTGGGCTCCTGCTGCCAACTCCAGTGTCTCTTTAAAGTAATGTTCGGGCTCCTGCTGCTGCTTGCAACTCCAGGGTGTGATTCATCCAATTTTTGGGCTCCTGAAGCCAACTCCAGTGTCTCTTTAAAGTAATGTTTGGGCTGCTGCTGCTGCTGCTGCTTGCAACTCCAGGGTGTGATTCATCCAATTTTTGGGCTCCTGCTGCCATCTCCAGTGTCTCTTTCAGCCAATGTTGGGCTCCTGCTGCTGCTTGCAACTCCAGGGTGTGATTCATCCAATTTTTGGGCTCCTGCTGCCAACTCCAGTGTCTCTTTCAAGCTATGTTTGGGCTGCTGCTGCTGCTGCTGCTTGCAACTCCAGGGTGTGATTCATCCAATTTTTGGGCTCCTGCTGCCAACTCCAGTGTCTCTTTCAAGCAATGTTTGGGCTGCTGCTGCTTGCAACTCCAGGGTGTGATTCATCCAATTTTTGGGCTCCTGCTGCCAACTCCAGTGTCTCCTTCAAGCTATGTTTGGGCTGCTGCTGCTGCTTGCAACTCCAGGGTGTGATTCATCCAATTTTTGGGCTCCTGCTGCCAACTCCATTGTCTCTTTCAAGCTATGTTTGGGTTCCTGCTGCTGCTGCTTGCAACTCCAGGGTGTCATTCAGCCAATTTTTGGGCTCCTGCTGCCAACTCCAGGATGTGTTTCAGCCAATATTTGGGCTCCTGCTGCTGCCAGCTCCAGGGTGTGTTTTTCAGGCAATATAGGGGCCCCTCATAGTGATGCCACCTCAACTCTCTGTAATTGTGCCGCTCTGCGATTCTAATAGCGATGCCTCTGCATGATCTGCATGTTCCAAATTTTTTACAGTATTATTTCAGTAACCCAGCACGCATCCTATGCGTGTTGCAGCAAGGCAGAATGGTTTACAACCCTATTGAGGCTCTAGGAAGCTCAGAAATAGCCAGTTTTAATAGCGATTCGTCGCGAATAAATTCGGGTCAAAGCGATTTTTGTCGGAAAATTCGGCGAATCAGTCGAATCGAGTTTTTCAAAAGTTCTCTAGTATATCTCTAGTGATATTGTATACCATCACTGCTGAGAAGAAAAATGGTATACAATATCACATTGGTAAACTCACATTTCCCTGGTCCTACAGTGCATTCAAGTGCTCTAGTCCAATCAGCAAGCTTGGTTAAGCTCATCAAAGTAAGATTAGACTCACCTAAGGATAGAGAGCGGAGCAGAGCATGCTGGTGCCAGCATCCCTGCTAAGCTCTAACAGGGTGTGTACCCACACCGGCCATTCACAAGTACCTGACACAGGTGCCTGTCATTGATAATGGCCGTAGCTTATGCATGCCCATGGATCTCTTCATCATAACCTTCTTCCTCCTATTTCTCCACCCACCATCATATGCTGTCCCATAAATAACTTGTCTTCCTCTTTGTTTCACTCCCCCCCCCTCATCTCTAGTTTAAATACTCCTCCATCCCCCTTAGTATTCTCTTACCCAGTGCAGCAGCACCCCCCTTTCATTCCGGTGCAAAAGATCTGTAGAATACAGTCCGTACCCCAGTGAAAAGTCAGCTGAGTGATCCAGGAACCCAAATACTTCTGCCCTGCACCAGGACCTAAGCCGTGTATTTAACTCTCCAAACTCTTGCCTTTGTTTGTGTGTAGCACATTCGTTTGTGTGTAGCAATATTTCAGAGAATACAAACTTGGAGGTCCTTCTCTTCAACTTAGTGCCTAGTTCATTAAATGTATTTATATGGATCTTCCATCTCCCATTAAATTCTGTCATTGGTTCCCTCAGACCTTCACCTTACAACAGACCCCATTATAGATCTTTAATGAAAGTAGTTTAGTATCTCTGATCAAGAGTGTGGTCTTGTATCATAATGTGTAAGCAGTTGGGACGGACCAAATTAACCAATTTTTTAGCTTCCCATGTAGAAAATATGGAGTGCCACAAAGAAGATTTTCACTGTTCATTAAAGCTGGTGAACAAATTACGATGTCAAAAGTGATTCCCTTCTACTCCAAAAGCACAATAGGGTTGATTCAGAGCCTTCTATATTCCATCACCTTTTTTTTTCATTCAGTACATGTGCGTTCACATGATTCAGAGCCTTTCATACTGTTTCCGTAGCTGTGTAAGCCGTCGACAACTCTGTGAGTACGGCTCACAAAGCCTATTTCACAGACGATGCTCTCATATATGCGTCTCCTAGCATTTTTCTAGTGTTTTTTCATGTACCTTGCCAAAAAATGTTTCAGTCTCCAACGAGATCCTCCTAGTTCCTATCGGAAAAATCCTAAATTTACCCTAAATTCCATAATATTTTTGTTTTTGTAAAAGATATAATATACACAGACGCTGCCTTTTTTGGTGGCTTGTACACATATGCAAACCTCTTTTTTTAACTGTTTCCTATACCCTGGCCTTGCAAGCACATTGCTGTGCCAAGTCTCTTCTGTTCCAAAGTACTTAGCATGCCATGCTTGCCATGCATTCTTCTTGACTTCTTCCTAATGCATGCCTTAAACCACTTTCATGTATTCTTCTTTATGTATTCCTAATGCATACCTTAACCACTCTCATGCTTGCCATTCTTCTTTACTTTTTCCTAGTTAAATATTTGGGATGCCAATATGGATATAATGTAAACATTACTCTGCTTGTTTATAATATTAAATGAAATACAACACAACGTTATATAGGGCTTCATTACAATTTTCTGTGTGTTGGGGCCTTCTTAAGATGTGTCAGTGTTTCCCCCTTGCTTTTTTTTAGATAATATTTTTTTATGTGACATCTTTTTTTTTTTTTCAAATGTTATGGAAATTCTGCTTCCACATTCCTTGTCTTTTGTTTGTTATTTAATTTGCTACTATTTTTATGTAGTGTAAATCTTTTTATTTGTTGTGTATGGTATTTTAGTGTTAATAATGTAATTTTTACAATATTTTGTTGTGTGATTAAAATGGACCAAAACCCACCAAGCTCAGCTTAGTAATCTATTAGATTACTGGCCCGATTATTTCTCTCCATTCCAGGGCATCCAAAATTGGGATGCCCCACAGTGTGTAAACCTCCAGGTTGCCCATAAACTTACCTTCTTACCCGGTCCCACAGTGCATGTGCGAGCAGAGGCCGCAATCCCCGCTATCCCTCAGAACGTTTGGCTGCGCCAGGCATTTCTGAATGTCTGGAGCAGGCATGCTCCTGGTCAGAGGGTAGTGGGGTATGCAGCTACCAGTGCACTCAGATCCGCTCGCCTTAGATGAAGGCTTAGATGAAGGGACGGGAGGGGATAGTCAAAATGATTGGTTTTGGTACACTTTAAGTAAAGTGAAATACTATGTATTTAGTCAAATCATTTGTGTGTATTAATTTTTTTTCTTTATTTCCTTTCTGTGCGTCTAGGATTTTTGTGTCATGGAATATGACTACGCTAAGGCCCAGAAGAGCAAGATTGTGGAGGAGATGAAGGCCACAGTCTCCCAACGCTTTAAGACTAACCTTCAAGCCTCTGCTGGGCCTAATAGGAGGATCAGAGGCACCACTGCTTCTGCTCATAGCCCTCCCTGGCTTGAGTCCAACACCTCGTCCCCTTGTGAGTCCCCTACATTATTGTATTTAATGTTAAAAGTGTTTGCATAGTAATTTGTTAGAGTCTAATGTGTCAATGTTTATTCCTTGTTGTTTCAGGACACCTTCTCCACAACCCTTGCTCCAGTTGGGCCCCTGTGTATTGTAGGTAAGGTTGAGATTAAGAAACCTCACAACCTCTTTGCATCCTGTGTTGGCTGGCTTTCTTATTAGATAAAAATGTCACATAAAATTTTGTGTGGAAGTGCCCATGTTGTCTCTCTAACAGTGGGGTATCTTCTGTTGTCTGCAAATATCCAACATTTGGGTGCCTTGCTCATGTGTTTAGAGATATATGTTGTGGCTACCACATGGCCAAGTGTGCTCAATTATTGGGCCACATCAAACTCTTTCAAAGAGAATATTGTCTATAAATCAATTAAAAATTAATATTGCAAGGTTTTATATTTTTATCTGTTTTGCTTTTTTATACACACAGATGTGACAACCCAGACTGAAGCAGGCCAGATGTCCCCCACCCAGTGTTTCCCGACCAGGTTTAAGTAGGGTCCAGCAGCATGAGCCAATGCCAGAGCTGTGATGGTGAGTGATGTGTGCCAATGACAGTGTAGACATGCATATATACATGTCCATGACCATGTACCCATGTTAGTCCCAGTTTTGAGTTGCCACTCATACCTGTAGAGCCACTTTTATGCCCACTCAATCATACTTGGGTCATAGCATGCACGTTTCCTGCCCCTGTTAATGTAACAAGTGCCAACCTGATCAAGCCAACAGTTGGTTGTCTACTTTCATTCCTGCTTTTACATTCCTGGTCCATTTGTCACCCTGCATTGGCTATATGGGCCAGTGTTTAGTAACATGATCACTCACTGTTGTATAACCTGGGGTTTAACTACCCTCAGCTGGTATAGGCCACTTCAATCACCAACTTATTGCGTTTGTCAAGTAGCCCTTTTTGTTATTTGCTTTGTGATGTAAGGATATGGTGGTTGTGTTTCATGTATCCATAGGTAATTGTGATTTCTATTCACAAATGAATAAAGGTTGCCCTGTTGTGTATACCCAAAACAATTTTTTGGTACTTTCAGCTAAACATCATTGTTGAACATATATCATATGCACATACCTTAGGTGTAGACCTGTTATACTTAATTATGTTTTCTCTTTCACACAGCTTGTATTCAAGAGCATTACAGGCTCTGGAAATTTGTCCTGGAATGCAGGGATATGCTGCTGGAGCTGCAGCAGAAGATGCAGGGTGGGATACAATAATAATGTTGCTGCAGTGCAGCAGATTTTGTTGGCCTTTTATTTTATTTAAAATATATTTGCTTCTTTTTGCATAGCATTTGTAATTGCATTTGTAAGGAGTAGCTAGGCTTTAAGGCACCCGGAGGAAAGATTTCAAGCCCCCCTTTGGTGCCCCCCTTACCGGGTGCACCAGGGGCAACTCCCCCTTAGCTACGCCTCTGTCCACACATGTATCTGTGTTTGAGGCAAAAAATATTTCACTAAACATACACGTTATGACATGAGACGGTTTGCATGTGAAAATATTTTTTGACCAGACCCAGGAGCAAACCAGTGCTATATATAACTCAAACATATTTTACATTAAATCCTCTTAACCCACTGTATCATTTAGGCCTTCTTGAGGAGGGTGCCTGACTTTTGACACCTTTTCTCAAAAATCACAGGAACTGATTGAATCGATGGGGTCCCAGGTGGATTTACAATCGTTGTTCAAATTCCATGGGGACCTTTTGAATAAGGAAACACGAATCTGGTGGGATATGTCCACCGTGTCAAAATATATTGACAACCGGATGATTCCTTGTGGCCTCAGGAAAAAAAAGTTCCCCACCTTTAAACTTCTTTAAAAAAAGCGTTTAAAACAAGATGGAATAATGTCCTTACTGAGGCGTCTCTCTCGCTTATGTCTATCTAGGTGGAATATCAAGATCAGAGACTTAGAGGCCGATTCATTAATAGCGCCAGGTAGCGACAGATGAGCGACTGTAGTGTGATTTTTTCAGCGCCAGCCAGTATTCGCTGTGCTTGGCCGGCGTTAACTTGATGACAGCGACTCAGTCGGTGTGCGGTAATGTTGAATACAGGCTGGGGGGTCGCTGTTTCACAGGTCCAGCGTTGTATGTGAGCGCCTGACAACGAATGGCCAGAGCGAACGGCTAGCTTCATATTCATTAACAAATCACGCTCCGAATGTGCTGTCGCTGTCCATTCCTTGTTTAAACCCCAGAGCGCTGGCGGCGATGTGTATTAACTAGTTTTTAACCCCTAAACAACCATATTTTTGGAATGTAACATTATACATGTGTTTAGAATCATTTTGTAATATGAATACATTAATCTCAGACCTGTTAGATCAATTCTGCACAAATTTGTTTTTACATTTTTTTTTTACTTAAAAATAAATCCTAACATTGCAGAAGTGGTCTCCGAATTTTTGACATTAAAAAATAAAAATAAAAAGTTAATACCAATTAATTATGATTAATTATAGATTGCTCCATTGAAATGCATTGGACATCGCCAGGGAGCGACAGCTCATACCTGGCGCTGTGAGGGAATTTGCAGCGGCGCTCTTCGGTCCAGGCGGCTTCATGATGAATGCCGCGCTAGCCGTCGCTCTCGCCGGCGCTAGCCTCATTTTGCTTGATAAATGCGTCATTGTGACCGCCGCCGGGCGTACTTGAGTCGGTAGTCGCCGTTAGCTGCCGCTACCTGGCGCTCGTCAGACACTACCTGGCGCTATCGCTTGATGAATAAGGGCATAAATGATCCCCAGGCCTCCCTTGAAAAATCCACCCTTGAACTGGAGACCAGAAAAACCGTATCGGGTTTCAATATTTTATATAGAAGAATGCTTGATACCCAGGAAAAATTGGAAGCTAACATTGTGAGCTCAAAGAAACTAAAATATCAAAGGGACACCAGTGATTACCTGGACAATAAAGTTTATGATTGGAATATTTATGGCTCCAGAAAACAAAGCCCTAAACCCATTCTGAAGCGAGTGATTAGATCTAAACGTGTGACATTCCTTACATCTGACTCATCTGATCTGACAGATCAGCCTGATTGTGACCCGGTGGGCTTCACTGATACCACGCGGAAGCCTAGGGATATGGGTCACCGGCACATTCCCCGTGGAACCAACAGAGTCAAATACACTACTGATGATGTTTTTTTAGAAGATCGCAGTCACGGGCATTCAACCCGTATGATGACACGTTCCAGGCAAAGAGACCGTGCAGGAGGGCAGGCCACAGACATAAACGTGCCCAAGACAAGGCCCTCGGAGAGCCCGATATTAGGGTCCAATAATGTTTTGAATTTATCCGATCATGTGTTATCACCTGCAGAAATCTCTTTACTGTCTAAGGGTTTATACTTTGTCCCTGATACCCACTTAGACCCCTTTCATACCCTTTTAGATGTTAATAAATTCGTAAGATCCTTAACATTAAAACATCATTTTTCTAGTATCAGAATTGATCAGAAGGGTGGCATTATGGGTGACACCATAGGCAATATTCAGGGTCTCCATCAATATGTGGTCATCAAAACATCTGATGATATTCATGTCTCTGAAAATACCACCTATATATCCACAACTTCTAATTTTTCTGAATTGTGCAGAAACACAGATATTGAACAACTTCAATTCGAACTTGGGCAGAGGTAGTTTTCTCATGCGTAAGTGCCCCTCCGGCACCCCAAATCAGTAATTTTGAATTTTACCCTGTGAATTCAAGGGGCGATATCCTGACCCTGTTCCAGGATTCTGTGGAACGGGATCTCCTCGCTCTTAAACCGGATAACTCCCCGGGTCGCAAGAATAACCTGTCATTGCAAGAGGCTAAGGCCCTTTCTGATCTTAATAATAATGATCAGATAATCATTAGACAGGCAGACAAGGACGGCAAAGTAGTCGTCCTTAACAAGCTTATCTATCGCGAGGAGGCATTACGGCAGCTTAGCGATGCCGCCACCTATAGAAAACTAGTGACTCGACTAAAATGTTTCAGGATTTCCTCTTCAAATATGTAGAAGGGCTTGCTCTGGGTGTCCTGTCACCCAAACTAGCCGATCATCTTAAGGTAGTTAACCCTCTTATTCCATTGTTTCATCACTTACCCAAGATTCACAAACAAGATAACCCTCCAAAGGGTAGACCCATTGTGGCGGGTATAGGGGGGCTCAATGGGCCCCTGGGTAAATGGTTAGACACTATGTTACAACCATTGGTGCTCAGACTACCAGGGTTTCTACGCGATACAGGTCATCTCATACAGCTTCTGTCTGGTGTAACATGGGAGCCAGGATCGTTATTCTGTACTATGGACGTTTCGTCCCTTTACTCTGCAATTCCACGTGACCTTGCCATCAGGGCTCTTGAATTCCATCTGCAACATTACTCGGACTTTAATTTTGACTTATGTTTTTTCATTATTATGACTGCTGAGTTCTTGCTCCAACATAACTATTTTGTTTTTGACAGAAACTTTTATTTACAATTGAGAGGAGCATCCATGGGTGCCCCCTTTTCGCCCTCTTTAGCCAATTTATATATGGTGTGGTGGGAACACCACTCCATATATGGGGACAGCAATCAGTGGAGATCCTCAATTACCACTTTTTATAGGTATATTGATGACCTGTTCCTGATTTGGAATGGCACCAAGGATGATCTAACAACGTTCATTGAATATTATAATTGTAACGACCTGAACTTAGAATTCACGGCTCCCATTCATCCAACCGAAATTGAATTTTTAGATCTCAAGTTGATGGCAGATGAACACAATCATGTTATTCAAACCTCGACTTACCGCAAGCCTATTGCAGGCAACAATATATTACGGGCTTCTAGCTGCCACCCTCCGCCAACCATTAAATCCATTCCAGTTGGAGAAATGGTCCGCAGTCGGCGGAACTGTTCCCGCTTGGATTCCTTTCTCGAGGAATCCGTTCAAATACAGTCTAGGCTAGCCGACAGAGGATACCCCCCCGGATGTTGTCCAGGGCCAGAGATATAGCTTTAACTAAGTCCAGGGACACTATTCTAGGTAATGAAAAACTTAGTAATCGTTTGGGCCAATTTGAAGGAGTTACTTTTAGTTCCAACAGATTAGCAAGATTATTAAGAATAATCTACCCATTTTGAAAGCTGACCCCCTCCTTAAAGCGGTGGTGGACAAAGGGGTCCGTGTGGTGAGTTGTAAGTCCCCCAGCTTGGCCAACTCCCTGTCCCCCAGCTTTTTCCAGATGTCAAGCTCTGGTAACTCCACGTGGCTTGCTACCACAGGATTTTTTCCCTGTGGTACTACTTGTTGTGGCCTATGTAAATATGTAAATAGAGGTAATAAGTTTGCTTCTACGGCCTCGGGCAAGAGTTTCCCTGTGAAATCTTTGGTCAATTGCAATTCAAAATCAGTCATCTATCTTGTCACGTGTATGCCTTGCTATAAACAATATGTAGGATGCACTGAACACAAACGAAAAGTGCGTATATCGGAGCATTTAGAGGGCATTGGCAAGTTTGACCTTACAAAAAATTCTAATGTAGCAAAACATTATAATCAACAACATCAAGGATGCGACATTTTAATCAAACTGAACGCTATAGATCGAGTTTATTTGGGACCGAGGGGTGGTGATATCCAGAAAAAATTACTAACCAGGGAAGCTTATTGGATTTTTACTCTCAATACACGCTTCCCACAGGGTCTCAATCACAAATGGGACATCTCATTTATAACTAATAGATGATCCCAGTTATATATATGCACGGATTTGTCACCTCCCTCCTCCTACTACAACTGTAATCCTATTGTATTTGATTTACTTTCTGGGGCTTTGGCTTTACTAAGATATATCTGCCGATCTGTTCATATATGATATATCTGCCCATTTAACATACCCTTTTCTCTTAGACTACTATTCATTATTTATAATGCCCCTTTTTTCTCTCTAGCTAATCTGTGGTGATCTATTATTATTATTATTTTCATCTATCATCTATTTTTTATTTTTTATGTATAGCTATGCATCCTTTTCTAGCCATTATTATTATATATGCCAATGTTATTTTTTGACATACTATAATGTCATCATGGGTCTTTCTTTCCCCTTTATTACATACAGCTTGTTATCGTTTGCTGTAAATGCTATGAGGGGTTTTGTTTTTCCCCCTGTAATTACTATATATATATATATATATATATATATATATATCGCTAATTTTATACTATTATGTAGGGGCATGCTTATTCTGTAGTTATAACACCACCTCTGGCCGCAGCCCCCGAGCTGTTCCTTTCACCGCTGCCTGGCAACCGTGCGCTGCCGGGCCGGTCCTTCATTCTATGACGAGAGGTTCTTCCTCTCTGATTGGTTCCCAGCTCTAGCTCCTTATTGGGGTGCGGGCTCGGTGTTTCATCTGCGACGTCACTGGACTTCTGGCGGCTGTGGGGACGGATGCGCTCTGGGTGAGTACTCACTATTCTATTTAAATGTTGTTAATTTGCCACTCTTTTATCTATGACTAAGGACCCTTTTTGCGTTCGAAACGCATAAGAATGCGTGGCATTTTTTGATCTGCCGGGGTCTTTCACTGATTTTAGGCTGCTTATCTATTATGGAGATTTTTTATGGAATTGAAAATAAAGTCTTGGAAATTTTTAAGGAGTGCTGACCTTTCCAATTTTTGCTGCATGGCTTGGGTATAAAAAATAAAAAAAAAGAATTTACATTTTTCTTTAAGAATAAATATATATTTATATAAACACATTTAACATAAAACATAAAAATAAAAAAGAAGTGGCGAGCGCGCCCTGATCCAGACAGCCGCGGAACGCCACGCCGGCTGGGAGGCGCTCGTTGCGGGTCTTCCAGGACAGGTAAGTTCCTCACAATTTCCTGTCACCTGAAATAGTCACCTGACAGTGAATACACTCCGAAATGGAGAATAGAGATTCACTTAATACACAGAAGCTGGAGAGACAAAATCGGAAATGAGAAACAGTAAAGAAAGAGGAGAAATGTGGGAGGCCATCTGGACCAGTTAAGGGCTTTTCCATCCAAAAGCTCAAGTGAGGGCCATTTTCACTTCAAAACAGCAGAATTTCAGACGAAAGGCGCCTGAAGAGGAATTTTGCGTTTGTTCCGAGCACAAGCCATTTGGCGTACTTCGCAGGTGTGCCATGCACGTGCACAAAACCATGAATCAGGTGCCTAAGCACATGTAGAATTATTGGCACTTGGTTAGGGGGCGCACAACCATGAATTGACCCTATAATATATGAACATGTTTGCTACTAAACACACATTTTTATTCACACTAAAGCAGCAACTGACATACTATGTCTCATATGGCAATGCCATATTTTTACCACAATTTCAAATAATTATTTTTCACGTCTTGATTTTCAGCATATGCAATCTATTGGATGTTTGGAGTGACACAGGTTAATTATAAGATTTTATCACAAGTAAATGCAATGATTTATTGTCATTTTAATTGACAATGTCGGGCTGCAGCTTAGACATTTGGTGTCACTGGGCAGCGTAGTTCGATGATGGTGACATGACAACTTTAGATATGGAGTTATTGCTTAGCAACTGGCAAAGTTCCCTTAATCCTCTGTATGCTTTCCACTGCTGCCAGAAACTATTCAATGGCTAGACAGCAAAACCTTTTTTTTCCAAGTAAAAGAAAACTTTAGGAGTTAAGAAAAGTCAAGGAAAGAAATTCCAGTACTTTTTCTGTTATGAGCTTTGTATTGTATATTTGTGATATTCTGAGATATCTGTACAGTTTTTAGAAATTCCCCATTAACAGATCCGTTACAGAATTAAACCCCCTGCATTGGCAGTTTGTCAAACATGGGTTAGATTAGATGGTAGAGATCATGTCAGTTACAAAATGCCAGTGTCGTCTGCAGCATGTATCTAGAGAAACCTGTTTTAAGAGAAAAGTAGGTATTTGTCCAATAGGGCTTAAAAGCCCTGCTCAGTAAATCTTTGAAAGTAAATGTTTTATCTTTTATCTATTACTATCCCTCATTTGATCACCCCCCCCCCCCCTTGCCTGTTCCCTTTGCCTCATGCAATTACACAACTAAACAATCCCTTTGATATTCCACCTTTTTTTCTTCTCTAGTGAGTGATATTCTCCTTCATTGACTTTACCTTATTGAGCCATTCCACCATCCCCACCAGATTTATTTGCTAAAGTAGCATACCTTTCAACTTTTGAGGGTGGAAAAGAGGGTCAATTGTTAAATTAAGCCACACCCTCTCTTTGATTGCTAGATATGGAATAGGTGTAACAGTTACAACCATATAAACACTTTGAATAGGCAAATGAGTAATTTATTGAAGCAGATCTGCATGTTGAACCTCAAAGAAGGACAAAGAAGAAAAACGAGGGAGAGGGGGACATGAACTCAAATGAGGGACAGTCCCTCCAAATCAGGGATATTTGGGAGGTATGCCTATACTAATGCAAAAAACAAAACTGTTGTTTATGGCCTCAAATGTTGCACTGTGTGCTGAGTCTTCTGACCCACCATCTCACACAGATTCAACCAATACAATGAGGTATAGGCAACAGTGGCAGGATGGGGAGGCCGATATATTAATAGCGCCAGGTAGCGACAGATGAGCGACAGTAGCGTTATTTTCACAGCGCCCGCTAGTATTCGCTGTGCTTGGCCGTTGTTCGGCTGTTGACAGCGACAGTCGGTGTGTGGTAATGTTGAATACGGGGTTAGGAGTCGCTGTTTGACAGGTTCCGCGCTGTATGGGAGCGCATGACAGCGAACGGCCATAGCAAACGGCTCCCAGCATATTCATTAACAAATCACGCTCCAAAAATTCTCGCGCTGTGAAATGCTTGTTTAAACCCCAGAGCGCTGGCGGCGATGGGTTAAAAGTAGTTTTTTAACCCCCAAACAACCATATTTTTAGGGAAAAAAAACATGTTTTTCAAAACATTTTGTAATATGAATACATTAATATCAGACCTGTAATATCAATTCTGCACAATTTTCTAACATTGCAGAAGTGGTCACAGAATTTTTGACATTTAAAAAAAAATAAATAAATAAAATAGCAATTAATTGTGAATATTTAAAGATTGCTCCATTGAAATGCATTGGAGAGCGCCAGGTAGCGAGAGGTCATACCTGTCGCTGTTCAAGGTCGCTCGCTGGCGCTGTGGGGTGAGAGCTGGAATAATGATGAATGATTCGCTATCTGGCGCTCTTTCAGTCGCTAAGCAGGATCGGCTTGATAAATGTGTGATTGCGGAGGGGAGCCGGCGTTCTCGTGGTGGTGAGCGTCATTACCGTTCGCTCACCATTCGCTACCTGGCGCTATCCCATGTTAAATAAGGGCCTAAATGTTTTGTGGCCCCCATTCAAACATTAAATTTGGCCATTTCAAGATTCATACAGTAAACTTCTGTCTTTTAATCCAACTGGATGCAGCTAATCAACTAAAGACTTGAACAGCAGAGACAAATTGTGCTTCCATTCTCTAAATGATTCCAAGTAAACACATATATGTTTAAGTGGAGAAGCCACAATTTTGGGACCTCCTGAACCCCATATGTCCCCTTTCACCAGAGGTGCTTACAATCCCCAAGTATTTCTATTCTGGCTATATAAAGATTCAATCAGATATATTATAGAATGATAATATACAATAATAACACTTCTGCGATGTTAGCATTAGTTACAGTATGTGCTTCAGATCAGGTCATTGTTAATTGCCCATATGGTTCAGGTTGGCCATGCACAAACAGGACGACAGATTCTCTTAAACTACTTTGTAACAGCAAGTATACCATGCTAGACTTGACTGTTTCAAGTCCTTTTCCAGACAGGTAAAAAAAATAAATGGCACTCACCTGTCAAGCCGCTGTCTTTGGCCGCTGTACTGACAGTACGCTTCTACACCTACCTCGCTCGCATCCCCTGCTGACCAGTCATGTGGGAACAGCCTTCTTTATTGATTGGCAGCAGAGGGCGCATTGTAAGACTGAATTAGAGCATTCCACACTGTTTGAATTCAGCGCAGGGCTGAGCGCAGCGGGGAAGGAATCACTGTGTCGGCATTAGAGCTGACAGTGCTGAAACCCTCGGCTAGACTGACATTTAATTAGCACTGCATTTTAGAGTGAAAGAAGACCCCCCCCCCCCCCCATTAATAATCACTCAAACTATTTCATACAAAATTTATTTTGGTTTGTTTTTATTACTTATTTTGATGGTGTTGACAGAACCAGATTATGAAAAAACTTGCCTTAACTGCCTTGGTCATCTAGCTCTAAGCTGGCGGTACAGTACAGCCTTGGACTTTGTATGCCTCCTTCTGCCTTAGAAAGAGTAACACCCTGAGTGTGCGCTAGGGACAACCACCCTGCGCACAGTGAATAGAGCTGCATTTGGCATACTTGAAGGGCACATGTGGAGCCCAAGACTAGATTAAAGCATTATTAAAGAACTTGGACCATGTGTAAACTGACCATTTTCTGGGGTTCTTAAAGTGGGACAGTTTAAAACAGGTTGTGGTTGATGGGCGTGGTAGGGATGCGACTTAGCATGTGGCTTAATTATGGGTCAAATGCTATAGGAATATTTGGTTCATAAAATATGTTGGTGGTTAAGCCAATGCTCAGAAGTCCATACATGAGTCAGAGCAGTTGTAAACCACCCAGACATCCAGCATTTAGTTTTTGTTAGGACAGTCTTCCCAATGTCCGCAAAATGAGACATTTAGATGTTTTCAAAGTTTTTGGAGGACAGTGGGCCTCAAAGTGGATCTGTCCCACCGAAAGTGAGACATCTGGTCAGTTTAACCATGTGCCATGTGCTGTGGGTGATTTTTAAAAGGATGGGCATGCTTCCACTACATGTCAGAGCCCCCCTCTCCCACGGGTATCCTGATTCTGCATATACACTGCCAGAAAAAGTTTTTTTGCCACTATATAACCCCACCCCAAGCCCCCTTCTTATTTTGACCTAGATTTATAAAAACAGTGAGGAGCTGATGTGGGCACAGATAGGAGAGCATGTATTTGCCCCAACATTGATGCTAATAGTAAAAATGATTGCCAAATGGCTTCAGAAGACCTCTATTTGGGCATTAGTAGGTTTTACATAGCACTGGGGAATAAACCTACTTGGGAATCTTTAGGGATGTGGGGAAGGGGGGGGGGTGCTGTCACAAGGTGGCTGTTCTTAGCTTTAAGGTAGGTACAGATTTGCTTTTATTCTACAGATGCCCGTCTATCGAACAGCCTTCAGTTGAGGATAGTATGTTATGTAACTTTAATACACAAGCATTTATTGTCTGTCTGCTTATAATTCACTGTTTTTGTTTGGATAGAGGATGTGAAAGCCGGTGCCATTGTAAATGTGCATTCTCTATGCAGAAGTTGTTTTTGTGTTGGCTGCTGTGAGAGCTTCTCTGAAAGATAATTTCCCTCTGAGCCAATCACTTTGTCAGCTTTCCACCGTCCAAATATTTTCTGTCTATGTCACATCGGCTTACATTATACACAATATTGATTGCTACCCGCTCTGGGGTATGTGTGTTTGCTTCATTCGCTCTCCCCTCTGGTTCTCCTTTCCTGGCATGTTTGTTTTCCATTTTCCTTGCAAAAAGACAGAAGCTACAGTCACAATATCGCCATGCTCAGCTGACTTTGAAAAAGAAGCTGTTATACACTACAAGCGCTCTTAACTCTTTGTGTAGGGTATTGCAAATAGCCAATAGTGGGTTAATTTGAATTGTCTGCATAGTTGTGTTTTAGAGGACCTGATACTCGAGTTGTGGAGAGGAGGAAAGATAATTAATCCTATCTGCAGTATATCAGACTGCGTGCTATTATGTTCTAGTTATTTCCAGGTTATGTGGGGGCAGACTTTCGGTCACTAGACATAAGTCTACAGCTAGCCCTGCCAGGTAATAACTATTGCAGCACTGCAGAGGGAGAAGCACACTGCACTTGTTTCATGCAACATGTTGGTCACAATTTAAAGCAGACCTACAGTCAATAAAATAAAGTTAATTTATTTGCTCTCCTAAAGCCCCCTTTGACAATCAGTGGTTTATGTTGGTTGGGAGGGCTTAACTCCATGCAGATGGTGTGGAATAGCTGTACTCCTATAATTACATGGAAGCTGCAAGACTGGAACACTCCTGAGAGCCCTGCTCACACATGTACCTCGCCACACAGGGCAGGCTGTCTGGCGCTTCAGATTTATCTAAAAAAAGCAATTAGCATGTCTGTCATGTTACACACTCACACACACTCAATCAGCATCTGCTGGAGGGGATGCATGTAACTATGTATCAATGTAATCAAAGTCAATGGCCTCAGCTTCTGCAGAGTTGTTCAATGCTTTGGAAGCTTTCTGAGCAGTGATGAGTCTTTACAGCTAATTGTCTTTTACTTATGGATAGAAACAAGGGATATTATATAGAAACATAGAAACATAGAAGGTTATCAAAGAGATTTAGTGGTACATGGCAAGGCTGCAGACTAATCCCTAGCCTGGTATGCTGTCATCTATGCTTTAACCCTTTAAGTGCCAAGAACGTAAATCCTACATGCTGGCTTGGCAAGGACCTAAGTGCCAAGCACGTAGGTGTTAGGTGCTTGACTTTCCCCCCTGCTAGTTAACAAAAAAAATTAAAAATAATACTCACCTGACCCCTCATTGGATCCGTCCGGGTATCCTCTTTAATTTGGTGCCATTCGATCCCCCGTGGGGGCTCGGATGGCTCCAGGAGATCCCCCGGAATAGCCCCCCCCCCCCGCTTCGGCAGCAGCAGCTGCTAACTGTAAAGAAAAAAAATAAATAAATAAAAATGACATTTACTTACCTGCAATCGTGCTGCCTCCCGCCGGGTCTCCTCTTCACTGGGGGGGCCTCCGATCGCCCCCCCCCCCAGGCTGCTTAGTATTCAGGAGAGGGCAGAAAATGCCCTCTCCCCCTGCCTTCCGATGGGCGCCGCCATCTTGACGACTAGCCCCTTGGGGGCGGGGCTTATGACATCACTCCCGGGTGTCGTCCTGGCTCTCTTCGGCTCAGCTGTCAGATGCCCTGGTGATCGCTGGCCAGAGCAGTGGAGGGGCAGGGGATGCTCTGATCCCCTGCCCCCCCCCCCCCCCCTCCCTCCTCTGGCAATCGAAATTTTTTTTTTTTTTTTAATAAATGACATTTGTGTGTGTTTTTTTTTTATGTTAACCCTTTGTGAACTGGTAAGGGGTCCATGAGACCCCTATATCAGTTCACAAGGCTGGGGGCTGGCAAGTCACTTGCAACTAGCAGGTTACTTGCCATTAACCCCTGCACCCCCAATTACCTGCCTCCCCAAAGCCCGGGGGGGGGGCAGAAGAGCCCGGGCCCACACAGGCTATGTGGGTTTGTAGGCTGCAGGGTGGGGGGCCACAAAAGCTGGCCCCTCCACTCTGTTTCTACAAGCCCCCATAGCTGGTCCCGGGCTGGTTATGACGGGTAGGGGGGACACTATGTCATTTTTGGGGGGATTTTTAAGGGTTAGGGTTAGCCTAACCCTAACTCTTAAAATTCCAAAAAAAAATGGGGACCCCACATCGTTTTTTTTTTAAATTAACCCCTTATGCTCTGTCGCCAGCAGCTATAAAAGGCTTCCAGCTGCAGCAGGAGTGCAGAAGCCAGAGTGATCAGTGTGGGACACAGTGCTCCAGGATGGATGGGAGGTAAGTATAAAAAAAAAAAACAATAAAATATTTTTTCTCCATGTGTCTGTGTGTTTTTCTTTTACTTTTAACCCCCTGTGAAGGGGTCCATGAGAAGCAGAAGAGCCCGGCCCACGGAGCTTGTAGCCGGCAGGGCGGGGGGCCACCAAAACTGGCCCCTTTGCCTTGTTCCTACAAGCCCCTATAGCTGGTGGTCCCGGGCTGGTTATGATGGGTAAGGGGGGCCCCACGTAATTTTTGGGGGGATTTTTAAGGGATTTTAACCCTTAAAATTCCCCCCAAAAATGCCCCCCCCCCCCAGGAGGGGGGACCCTATGTCATTTTTTTTAATTAACCCTTTATGTTTATAGTGTGTAGTAGTATTAAAATAATATATATAAAATAGTAGTATTTTATTTGTAAATGTTATAAAGTGCTCTTTTCAGTTTGGGGGGTCTCCTGGGCAAGAATGGGGAGGCTACCGATACATATGTGGTACCGTTGTAATCAGGAGAAATCGGGCTTTCACATGCAATATGGTTTTCATTAATAAAACAAATGTTTTATTTAAAATAAAGGGGGCAATTGTCTAAAAAATATAATTTTATTTATTTTTTTGTTTTTTTACGCAAAAATATTTAAAAAACAGTAGAAAAAAACAGTAGAAAAAAAACAAGACATTTCATGGTAAAGCCTAAACTCTGTCGCCAACCTTTTCCTGGGTTGGTGGGAGAGGGAAACGGTATTTGTGACCGAGATGAACCTGTACCAGCCCCACATTTGGGGCTGGTACAGGTTCATTGATGACATCCTATTACTGTGGGGTGGCCCGGAAGAATCCTGCATTGACTTTTTAAACATCTTGAATGTTAATCAATGTAACATCTATTTGACATCACAGGTCTCACATAGCCGTGTTGAATTTTTGGACCTAACCATTTGTCTGACGGAGGGGGGCACCCTGGAAACCACCCTGTATAAAAAACCAACGGCGGTGAATAGTTTACTGCACTACACCAGTTTTCATGAGAAGAGGACCAGGGACGCCATCCCCATAGGCCAGTTCCTGCGGTTAAAACGCAACTGCTCCTCACCGAGGGAGTTTACCAATCAGTCTAAGGTATTGAAGGAGAGATTCTACAGGCGGGGTTACCCTAAGACAGTGGTGCGACGAGCGGTGAAAAGAGCTAATGAGACACCGAGAGATGCGTTACTGATACCGAGGAGCAAGTCCACCAATAATGAGGAGGTAAGATTCATCTCACAGTACAACACTAATTGGACACAATTGAGGGACCTCCTCCATCAGTGGTCCCCTACGTACCCATCTAGCAAGCATGGGGTCACTCCTCAAGATCCCCCAATGCTTGCTAGATGGGTACGTAGGGGACCACTGATGGTGGCCCAACGGGCACCTAGCTTACGAGATAAGGTCTGCAGGAGCCACTTCATGGGTCCGAACTCGGGACAGGTGAGTACTACAGTGAAGGGTTGCCATCCCTGCGGTACTTGCTCCATCTGCCCTTTGATTAACACCAGCAGGGAAGTGATCAATAATAGGACGGGCAGGAAATACCCCATCCAACAATTCATCAATTGCCGCACAGTGGGAGTAGTATATCTTATTACCTGTGGCTGCCCAAAGGGTTACGTTGGGGAAACTAAGAACACCCTAAAGGCCCGTATTCAGGCCCATCTCTCCTCCATATGATTAGCCAAGCGCAACAGGGAATTGGGCAGGGTCATACCCCCTGTGGCGGCACACTTCTTTGAGGAACATCAGGGCAATATGGAGGGACTTAGAGTGACGGCACTTGAGAGAATTAACTTGGGGCCTAGGGGGGAGACCTGAAAAAACGTCTACAACAAAAAGAACTGAGGTGGATGTTTGCATTGGATATGCAATCCCCCGTGGGCCTGAATGAGGACTTGGCCTTTACATCATTTCTAGGCTAGGAGTCCTCTTTACATGGGGCTAGGATAATATGGACAGTAGTGTTATAGTCTCTTTCTCACGGGGACATTGAGGGAATAGGTAAGTATGGGTATACACGTTGGTTTTTATTTCACTTGAGCACGTTTTAGTTTTTGCATGTTTTTGCACATTTTATCAGCACGGGCGCACGATATAATTAAGGAGCACTTTTAATAGGTTCAGTGGTGTCGTGGGTATGGTGGCACGTCACCATGTTTATGTTTGATTATTACTAAGATCATTATTGTTTCCACACTAGCTAGTCCATTTAGGAACTGGCATCTTCTTCTCGTCAGGACCAGGAGAGTGGGTTGTTTTGATCCAGCGGTCCCCCCTTTAATTCGAGTGGCTCCCTTCTCAGTACATGGAATGGTGGAAATGGAAGAAGCAAGTCTGGCTACACACTGATTTTGGGGTGTTCAAATAAGTTGTCCATATTCCTGGCCGCTCCAGGTCATACATGTATAATAATGTTGGATCGTGTTGTGTGGCAGCACCCTATAGGCGCTTACAGTATGGGCATTATGCCATCTTTTGGTTTTATCATGGTTTGGTTCATCATTATGTGGGGGGGTGGGGGAAGCCCAATACCTACCCCTCATGTGGAGATATGAGCCTGACCAAGCTGGGGCACCCCGGTATTGTACAATATTGGTAGGATTGTCGCCTCCATTAGCATTAGGGAATGGTCTTAAGGCTCATTTAATGGGCCTCACTATCCGGGTTGGGGTACCTGTCCCCATGAGCAGACCCACTTATCCTGTATGTATAATCCGCATAGACATATGCAGGGTGCATATCAGGCGTGGATTCAGGAGAATCTCATCCTTCTACATAGTCTGGCCAGTCAGGTAATTAGGAGTAAAATGGTTTTTGTACTTTGTTTAGTAACATTGCTTATTGATATAATATTACCAGTATTGTCATCATAAATGTTTAGATTTAAGGATCCATGTTATTGATAATCATATTATGTATGTCAAATTGTTGGTTGCATGTTTTAATGGTTTAACTGTACAGCGGGACTTATGGGGAATACTCTCCGTCGGGCCAGTCCGACGCCGCCGTGTGCTTTGGGGCTGTGTGGCGCTTCTCCTCCCCGGTGTTTGCTGTCCCCTTGTGTTTGGAGGCGGGGACGTGTGTGGGGGGAGTGCCACGCCGCGCCCAGCTTACCCTTGTGTCATCATTGAAGCCCTGCGCTCCAGGCTGGAGCGCAGGATCACTTCCGGCTGCGGCCTGACGCACTTCCGGCCGGAGCGCGTCGGTGCTGTCCAGGGCACACGTGAAGTCTGAGGGCTGACTGATGGTGAGTGGGGTATTTAAGGGGAGCTGTGGATACAGCCCCCTGTTACCATATAGCCTTGAAAAAGAGCCCTTGAGGCTCGGAACGCGTGGGCTTGCCGTAGGGACCCATCCCTGCCAGTGACACAGTAAGGTTTTTGCATTTGTGGTCTCCATGTCTAACACTTTGCACTGTTGTCTTCTGTTGGGCCTGTCTTTAGTTAGAGGTCCTGTTTGCAAATACTGAGGCACAGTAGTTATAGCACTTAGCACTTTATTTAAATTTTTATAGTATATAGGTATGAATTATGAATCACTTTAGCACTTTATAATCATGTATATTTCTGGCTCGGTGGCTCCCTCATGTGGCTTGTTACGGTATAGCACCATGATTTGTAGCTATTTTTAATTATGTTTTTAATGTGATTATCAGCAATAAAAATATTTGGTTTAATATTTTGTATTTTTGTGGAATGCAAGTGTCAGTCCCCAGGGACCCATTTGGGAGTTGTTTGGAGGGCATCCCATCAACTTTGGTTTAGATGATATATATATATATATATATATATATATTTTTTTTTTTTTTTTTTTCCTGAAAATTCCGGCAAAAATCACAGTTAAACATGGCGCAAAATGGGGAAAAATTACCTGTCAACAGAGGGTGACAAAATTTCAAGTAGGCTGGCAATTAAAAGGGTTAATAGTAACCATGCATGTTGGGTGTTGTTCTGCTCGGCAGGCCTTGCGCTTTCAGATTTAGCTTGTTTTTTCTTGTTTGCATATTTATATTTTAGGAAAACATGTTATTTATCCAGTTTTTTTATTCATTTTTTTAGGGAAACCCTGTGCAACCTAAGAATTCTTCGAAAGATTACTTCCAGAAAGGTGAGCCTACTACAACAAGCTGGGTACTGTTAGAAAGCTTAACATGTGTACTTTCAGGGAATATATGGTTTATTGGGGATATTCCAAATGTAAAGGGTTGTTTTGGTTGAAAAATTGCAAGGTGCGCACTTTGTCTGCAGGGCTGAAATTTTCAAGTCAAATTACTTTTATGCGCACACTTTACTTTGTGGTGTTTGCCAACTCTTCCCTTGACAGTACCTATGCATGTTGGGTATCGTTCTGTTCGGGGGAATGTTGCTTTTTGAGATTTTACTTGTTTTTTCTTATTTGCATATAGATTTTTTAGGAAAATGTGGCTTGATTTTTCCTTTATATTCTTTTTTAGGGAAACTTTGTGCAACCAAAGAATACATTGAGGGATTACTTCCAAAAAACTAAGCCCGCATAAACAACCTTGGTACACCTAGAAAGCTTGAGGCGTGTACTTCCAGAGAATATATATAGTTTGTGGGGGGTATTTCAAATGTAAAAGGTTGTTTTTCTGGAAAAACTGCAAGGTGCGCATAGCGCAGTTGTATTTTATCTGAAAATCTCCTAAAGCTCTTTTTCAGTTTGGGGGAGTCTCCTGGGCAGGATAGGGTGTCTACCAATACATATGTGCTACCGTTGTAAACGGGAGAAATGTGGCTTTCAAACGCAATAAGATTTTATTGACAAACTTACATTTTTTTATTACAAAAAATACTATTATTATTTTTTTGCACATATTTCATCCAAAGTATTATACACTAAAATAAAGGCCAAACAAGACATTTCATGTTGAAGCCCAGACTCTGTTGAAAAAAACAATATATAATTTTCCTGGAAAAACCCTGGAAATCCTTTCAAAAATCACAGTTGAACATGTGTAGCGCAAAATAGTGAAACATGGTCTGACAACAGAGGGTGACAAAAGCTGCAGGTAGGCTGGCAGCGAAAGGGTTAATAAGTGCCAATCTACCTAGATTTTTTGTTACACTCTGTTGCCAGACTACGTTTCACTTTTTTGTGCTCCACATGTTCAACTTTGATTTTCGAAGGAATTTCCAGGGATTTTCCAGGAAAATTATATATTGTTTTTTTCAGCAGAGTCTGGGATTTAACATGAAATGTCTTGTTTGGCCTTTTTAAAGTGTATTCTTAATACTTTTGGATGAAATATGTGCAAAAAAAAATCTGTTTTTTACAATTTGTAGTGTTTTTTTGTAATAAACAATGTAAGTTTGTCAATAAAATCTTATTGCGTTTGAAAGCCACATTTCCCCCGGTTACAACGGTACCACATATGTATTGGAAGACACCCTATCCTGCCCAGGAGACTCCCCCAAACTGAAACAGCACTTTTTCAGATAAGCTACAACTATGCTGTTAATTTAAAAAAAACGACATAGGGTCCGCCCCTCCCAGGGACTATAGGTCCCCCATTTTTGGGGGGAATTTTAAGTGTTAAAAGCCCAAAAAATGACGTAGGGTCCCCCTTACCCAGCATAACCCAGCATAACCGACCCGGGACCAGCTATGCAGGGCTTGTAGAACAGGGCGCAGGGGCCAGCTCTGGTGGCCCCCCGCCCTGCAGGCTAAAGCCAGCATAGTGCCTACGGAGCCCGGGCCCTTCTGTCCCCCCCGGCTGTTGGGGAGGCAGGTAATTGGTGAGCCGGGGGTTAATGGCAAGTCACCCGCTAGCAGCAGGTAACTTGCCAGCCCCCAGCCTTGTAAACTGGTACAGGGATCTCACAGATCCCTTACCAGTTCACAAGGGGTTAAATAGAAATGACACTGACAAAGAGAAAAAGTCATTTATTTATTTCTTCTTTTTACTTTACTTACCTCTGGTGATGCTGTGTTCTCTGTCCCTCGGTGATCCATGATGACAGCTGCTGGGTGCTCGGTGGAGAAGGGCTGGAGGGGGAGAGAGCGATCACAACCCTTTCCCCCCTCCAACCTTCCTCTGCTGAGCATCCAACAGCACTGATCATCGGCATCAATGTGGATGGAGATGTAGGCTGCTGAGTGACGTCATATAGACGTCACTTTTCCCGCCCCCAAGGGGCGGGGCTAGCAGCTGACATGAGGAAGGAAAGGAGAGGGCCATCTTGGCCCACTTGTTCAATACAGAAGAGCCGGGGGGGGCGATCGGAGGCCCCCCAGTGAAAAGCAGAGGCAGCAGGAGGGATCGCGAGCGCAGGTGAGTACATTTTTTTTTCTTTACAGGAAAGAAAATCGCCAAATCGCGGGGGGGGTGGGGGTCGCTATTACGGGCGCTCTCCTGAAGAGAGGAAAGCCCCAGGGGGGGCTCGGATGCCCCCTAGTTGAATCGCTGACACTATCAAACAAGGGGCTAGGTAAGTCTGTATCTTTTATAGTTTTTTTTAATGGGGGTTAAAGTCAGCTACGTGAGACTCACGTAGCTGGCACTAGAAGGGTTAACTCTGCCTTTATAAATCTGCTCCACAGAGTAATATAAATATGTGTGCTTTATTGTT
The DNA here is from genome assembly GCA_027917425.1 of Gastrophryne carolinensis. NCBI lineage: Eukaryota > Metazoa > Chordata > Amphibia > Anura > Microhylidae > Gastrophryne > Gastrophryne carolinensis. Next base: position 515,515,204 of record CM051234.1, on the reverse strand, counting down.
GTGTTTCATGCACTTTAAATGGCTCCTTTGTATATTTCCAACCTGGTTTTTAGTTTAGTGAAATCCCATATGTACCAATTAGGTGGCACTTGAGATAATTAGAAAATGGAAAACTGAGAACCCCTGCTATATGCAGTAAAATACCCTAAACCTATAGTTTGGAGAATATGCAACTCGGGATGGTGAGACAATATTATTGAGTCTACTTGGTGAAAGTCCATATACCGACAAAACACATTGGCGATGGCTGAGTGGCGATGTGGAGCCCTTCAGGACATATACAGCCCAGAGCCTGGTGGTGGTGGTCTCTTCCCCCTGTCCCTAGTGGCTGCAGTGGTAGGGGTATTGACGCCAGTGAAGGGTTGAATCAGCTTTGTTACATGAGCAGTTTGCACTAACCTAAGTTGTGTGCATTGTATTTTCTTTTAACACATTTCATTTTAGTGTGCAATACTGGATTACACTATGAGCATCTTTGATATTTTTATGATTAATGTAATGATTTGATTGGAGTGAGTAACTATAATATGGAAGCTTGGATCCTGATTATACTGTATATGTTGCAAAGAGTTATTTTGCTTGAAAGAGCCTATGAGTCTGTCAAATGTTGACCTTTGGTAAGCAGTTTTCCATGTGGTGGAGAGAACACCTGTCCTTGGGATATATGGCACGAGGTGTGCCATATTTTAGCTGAATGCTACTAAAGAGGAAGCTCACCATTTATATTTAACCCTTTAAGTGCCAGCCTACCTGGAGTTTTTGTCACGCTTTGTTGCCAGACCATTTTGCACTATTATGCGCTCCCCATGTTCAAATGTGATTTTTGAAGGGATTTCCCAGGAAAATTATATATATTGTTTTTTTCAGCAGAGTCTGGGCTTTAACATGAAATGTCTTGTTTGTCATTTTTTAGGTGTATTCTCAATGTTTTTGGGTGAAATATGTGCAAAAAAAATATATATATATTTTTTACAATTTGTAGTTTTTTTTGTAATAAAAAATGTAAGTTTGTCAATAAAATCTTATTGCGTGTGAAATCCCAATTTCTCTCGGTTACAGCGGTACCACATATGTATAGGTAGACACCCTTTCCTGCCCAGGAGACTCCCCCAAACTGAAACAGCGCTTTAGGGGATTTTCAGAAAAAATACAACTATGCTATGCAATATGCGCACCTTGCAGTTTTTCCAGAAAAACAACCCTTTACATTTGAAATACCCCCAACAAACTATATATTCTCTGGAAGTACACACCTCAAGCTTTCTAGGCGTACCAGGCTTGTTGATGTGGCCATAGTTTTCTGGAAGTAATCCCTCAATGGATTCTTTGGTTTCAAAGAGTTTCCCTAAAAAAAGGATAAAAAAGCAGAATCAAAGCCACATTTTCCTAAAAAAACTATATACAAACAAGAAAAAACAAGTTTAATCTGAAAACGCAATATCCGCCGAATAGAACAACACCCAACATGCATAGCTACTGTCAAGGAAAGAGTTGCCAAACACCCCAAAGTAAAGCATGTGCGTAACGGTAATTTTACTTGAAAATTTCAGCTCTGCAGACAAAGTGCGCATCTTGCGATTTTTCAACCAAAACAACCCTTTACATTTGGAATATCCCCCATAAACCATATATTCCCTGAAAGTACACACGTTAAGCTTTCTAAGCGTACCCAGCTTGTTCTAGTGGACTCATCTTTCTGGAATTATTACCTCAAAGAATTCTTTGTTTGCGCAGGGTTTCCCTAAAAAATTTATAAAAAAGCTGAATAAAAAACACCTTTAGCTAAAAAATAAATATGCAAACAAGAAAAAACAAGCTAAGTCTGAAAGCGCAAGGTCCTCCGAACAGAACAATACCCAACATGCATAGGTACTATTAACCCTTTTAATTGCCAGCCTACTTGAGATTTTGTCACCCTCTGTTGACAGGCCATTTTTCCCCATTTTGCGCCATGTTTTGCGCCATGTTTTGCGCCATTTAGCTGGAACTTTCAGGAAAATTATATATATATTTTTTTGCAGCAGAGTTTAGGCTTTAACATGAAATATCTTGTTTGTAATTTTTTTTTTTTTTTTTTACAATATTATTAAGTAAAAAAAAAAATAAATAAAAAAAATTTTTTAGAAAATTGACTCCTTTATTTTAAATAAAAAATGTATTTTACTAAGGAAAAGCATATTGCATGTGAAAGCCCCATTTCTACCGATTAGAACGGTACCACATATTTATCGGTAGTCCCCCGTTCCTGCCCAGGAGACCCCCCTAACTGAAACAAGTACTTTATAACATTCACAAATAAAATACAAATACCATCCACACTACAAAGGGTTAAATCGAGAAAAAAAATGACATAGGGTCCCCCCTCCCAGGGTAGGGTGACCCCTTTTTTTTTGTTTATTTTTAAGGGTTAAAAACCCTTAAAAATAAAAAATAAAAATTGACGTGGGGTCCCCCTTACCCAAAGTAACCAGCCCGGGACCAGCTATGCAGGGCTTGTAGGAACAGGGCGCAGGGGCCTCCTCGCCTGACACCCGCCCTGCTCCGATCACCACCGGCATCTGTGCTTGGCACTTTCTACGTGCTTGGCACTTAAGGGTAGGAGAAGCAACCACGTAGAAACTACGTGCTTGGCATTTAAAGGGTTAAAGAAATGTATGCTCTTTGTTATTATCATTTGTTGTTGTTTATTGTCCTTGGGTATTCATACAAGTCCAAGAACACAAGGGAGCAGCTAACTGAAATATTGTTTACAAAAATTTTGCTGTAGCCGTAGTTCGGATAATATTTATTGGATGAAAGCTTACTGCTATTACAGTTCTTGAGAGGTGGGTTTAGTCATGGCTGGATTATAGTGATATTTTACAATGTAATTATCACACAAACTGTATTTTCAATCTTGTAGTCAATCAGTCAGCATTAGGGATGAGGAAAGCGGTTCGCTAGAAGTGAAGTTTGCTCCGAATTTCAAATTCAATTCGCCACATACCCACATTTTTTGGGCTTTGCGTTGACTGAACTTTTCCCTGAAATTCGAACTCACATGCTCTCTTGCTATCCACCATCTGTTCCACACTGCTCTGTCCGATGCCGCTTTCCACTGTCTCGGCTCCTGGCATCTCTGCTCCCCACTGCAGGGAGGGGCTTTTATACCGACATCAGCACACTGTTGGTATAATTAGCCCCTCCCTGAGCCACGAAGAAGAGATGTCGGATGACAGAGCCCAGCAGAAGCCAGACGCTACTGCCGATCTCTCCTGCTCTCAGTGACAGCAGCGACAGACAGGGCAAGACACAGGGGGTTGTGGTGAGGATTAGAGTTAAATATGGTTGGAAACATTTTTTACTAGTGTCAGTGTTTTTTTATACTAACTATTTATGAACTAGTAAGGGGTATATCAGTTCACAGGGCACGAGGGACTGCCAGGAAGTGGTTGACTTGCCATACCCCCCCCCCCAGAGTCCATGGCACATGAGGACTATATAGGCTGATAGCCTTTCTGTCCCCCTCTGCCCCCTGGTCTACCAGCCCCCATAGCTGTTGCCTGGGCTGGTTTTGATGGATAGCTGGAAACCCACACAATTTTTAAAAATATTTTTAGCTATAGAACATAGGGTTCCCTCTCCAGGAGATTCCTCCCTCATGGAGAGGGAACCCTATGTCCTTTCTTTTGTACATTTAACAGTTAAACTCTTAAAAATGTATAACAAAACATAGAAAAAAAAACACAGGGCCCCCCAGGAGGAGGGAATCAGACGCCTTTTCCCTTTTTTAAAAATGTTTGCAGGTTAAACCCTTAGAAATTAAAAAAATTACGTGTGGCCCAGTCCATAAAAAAAAAACAGCCCAGGCAACAGCTATGGGTGTTGGAAGACCTGGGAGAAGAGGCTGAACATCCAGCCCCTGGTCTTGAAGGCTACTGGCCACGGGCTCTTCTGCACCCTGGGTTTTGGGAATGCATGTTATAGGCAGGGTGTTATGGCAAGTCACCCACTTGCTAGCAGGTGACTTGCCAGCCCCTCCTGTCATGTGAACTGGTATTCTGGTCTCAAGGACCCCCCCCCCCAAAAAAAAAAGAAAAACTGTGTCTGCCTGCGCTGGAATTGTTTTATTTTTTGGCCACATCTGTCTGGTTTAGCTGGCCCTTGTCACTGTGTTGGGGAACTTGGAGTACACAGTGCCTCAGTGTTTAATACACTTCAATCTTTTCTACCTGCCACGGATTTTTTTTGGGGGGGGGGCAGCCCTGTTTTAAGCATGCAGGCCCTGTCCCTCTCCAAGTTGAGGTCCATTGTGCCTCTTTATTAAAAGCAATAATTTTTCACCTATCAATGAATATTTTAGGAAACATCTATCTGTTTTAGGAAATACTAAGTTAAATGTCTGGGAAAGGAAGAGGTGGAAAAGGACAGGGTAGAGGAAAATACATCCCTGTGATTTCTTCTGACACTAAGGATAAAGATGTTGGTGGTGGTCAGCAGCCATGGGGCTAGACCCAGTAAAAATACCACTAGACATTTGGTCAGGACCAGCTATAGTAGTGGCAGCATCCATTTGCCCAGGCCAGTCACTGCTAGTAGTAGCAGCAGCAATGTATGTGGTAGTAGTAGCAGCATCAGCAAGCCAGAGTTGTCCATTTCCTCCAGTGGACATGTTATTTGGGACAATTCATCCATTGTGGACTGATTGACCCTCTCTTGCTCATCTCAGGAGGAGGAAAACTCTGGCGGAAATGACTTTGAGCCAGGTTTCAGTGGATTCTTCCTCCACTACGGCTACAGTAAAAAAAAGCCTTTCTCTCACATCATCTGTCTCTTTACTGCCCCCTTTAGTGGGGTGCCACCCTTTCTCAGCAGCCTGGTTGCTACAGTCAGCCTTTGGAGTGTGTTGCGGAGGTGGTGGAGGTTGAAGTGGTGTCCGAAATGCATAGCTGTGGCAGTGTGGTAGACATGGACATACTGGCAGTTATAAAGGTGGTTGTGGTGTGGGGAGGTAAGTAGACCATAATGAAACATCAGAACAGGGAAGTGGTGGGGATCAAGAGGAGGAGTATGAGATTATGATGTTGTTTTGTACAGGACCTGGGAACCAGGCAACAAGGAAGGGATATCATCAGAGCAGAGCCCAGCCAAGGTAGGGCCAGATTATCTGCAAAACCAAACATGGCTAGGTCTGCTTGTATGGTCGGCCCAGGAGTGGGTGATAGCGACACTAATGCTGTCTGGTGGTGATGGTGGTGTTAAAAAAGGCTAGCTCTGTACTGTACTCTGCCATGTGTGTACCTTCCCAGAGGAACAAATACTGGCACAGTGCCAGGTCTGCAAGCAGAAAGTTAGCCGTGGCCAGGGCACAAATCTAGGAACTATGGCTTTATGTAAGCACTTAATCATGACGCTGTCTGGGACAATCAAAATACATTGCAAATGCCCCATTAAAACCTTATTACTCTTGTTGATGCTGCTGCTGATGGTGCAACTCCTATAACCATCTGTCTAGTAGCCAGGCCTCATACACAGGCAGTACAGTCTCAGTCTTGTCATCGTCATCTAGTGCTCCTCCTCCATCTCATCAGTTATTCATAATAGAACCTATATCCACCAGACAACAATATGCGCCCAGTCATCAGGTTGTCATGCAGCTGAACTCGCACCTGGCCAAGTTGTTGGTGGTGCAGTCGCTGCCATACCACCTGGTTGAGTCCATCAACTTTAGGCACATAATAAAGTTCGACCAGCCCAGGTGGCATGTCCCCAGTTGCCATTTCATTTCCAACAAGGCCATCCCCGCCTTGCACAATTTCATGGAAGAGAAAGTGGGGCTGTCTAGGCAACTGACAGTATATAGCACATTGCATGCAACAATAGATACTTAGAGCAGTAGCTGTGGCCAAGGGAAATACATGTGTGTCACGGCAATGTGGTTACAGATAACTAGATGAACATTGTGGCTGCTCTGTGTCTAGGATGCAAGACACATACCTGGCGCATGTGATCAATCTAGTCGTCAAATGCTTCTTAAAAACATGTTGGTCTGGTGGATGTTCTTACCATGTCCAGGAGGGTATGTGTTCGCTATAGATGATCCTATGCCAAACATGGTTCAGGAATTCCACCCTACATATGCTGGGCCACCTCAGCCAGCAGCGCAAAGCGGTGAATGATTTCTTCATGCAGCAAACGACCAGCTTTACCAGCCTGTGTGATTTTCCACTCCGGCATTGGCAGTTGATCAGAGACACGTGTTGTGTGCTGAGGCTTTTTGATGAGGCGACAAGATTTGTCAGCAGGGACAACAGTGGATATGTTATGTTGCTTATATTCATTTTGGGCCAAAGCTCACAGCCATGATTCAGCAAGGGGTGGAGGAAGGATCCCACCTGTCTCCTGGCTCTTTGAATCTACAAGAAGAAGTGGGGGAGGGTGAGGAGGAGGAAATCAGACCCCAGTAGGTGGATTTGGAAATGGAAGCAACCAATCTATTATAGGAAGGGATAGGGTAGGAGGCACACGATAGTGACGACGATGGCCATCATGATGGTGGTGGTGATGACCATGATGATGATGAACAAACATGGCAATATGGAGAATAGGTAGCACAAACCAGGCCCTCAGAAATGCTGGCGAGGATGGCAAGCTGTATGCTCAGGTGCTTGCATGCTGACAGCCTCATTGTTAGCATGAATCATAAAGATGAGTACTGTAACGTTACACTTTTAGACCACAGGGTATAAAGCTAAAATGGGAGAATTTTTTACAACTTCCAAAAGGAAAAATCAAAAATGGCTTATTCCCGAGAGAAGATATGCAACCAGTTAGCAATGGCTTTGAAACGGCACAACTGCCGCAAGCATGTCTGCCCAGGTACCCACTCTTCACTCCCCACATGTTATGAAAGAGATGTTCATCACCAGCAACACCCTCACCTGAACAGCCAGGTGCACTCCAACCTCAACTGTACCCTTTCTCCAGGAGATACACTGATCTCAAATCCCTAAAACACTTGGGTGAGCAGATTGGACCATTGGCCAGAGCTAGCACAGTTTCCCACAGGGCCTGTCCTTTCCAACAAAGTGTCAGAAAAGGGTTTTCAGCACGGCAGGTTGTCTGCCAAAAGTGTGGAAAAACTAACTTTTGTAAAGTTGAATCAGGCGTGGATATGTGATGATTTTAAAACCCCTGATGCTGTCTGATATTACTGATTAGCATGCCACTACTATCACCAACAGTGTCTCCAATGCCAGCCTGCCACCCTTTGCTACTGCCAGGCCGACACACATGCAGGTCAAACCCAAAATGGGCAAATGTAAAAATCCAATGATTCTTTTACAGCTAAAATTTGAAGGTGCCAATCCCGCTGCTACCCCCCGTTGCAAGTTGGACAATTTTTTAAAAGGATTTGCGCACTACTGCCAGGCCTACACAACCAACAAAGGTTTCCTGTGCCACGGCCTGGTCTTTCTTACAACCGCTGTAGCCTTTGCTAATGCTGCTACTAGTACTACCACCAACAGCGCCTCCGCTGCCAGTCTGCCACCCTCTGCTACTGCCAAACCAATACACACGCAAGTCAACCCTGCAATGTCCAAAATGTGCACATTTTTCAAGGCTTGCAAAAAGCCATTTCTTCTTCTTCAACAAAATTGTCAAGCTGCAAAACCCGCTGACAACCCACTTACAAGTGGGGGGACAATTTTTTAAGGGCTTGCCTGCTAGTACCAGGCCTACACAACCACCACAGGTTTTTCTGTGCCACAGCCTAGTCTTTCTTCAAAATATGCAGCCTCTGCTAATGCTGCTACTACTACTACCACCAACAGCACCTCTGCTGCCAGCCTGCCACCCTCTGCTACCTTAATCCTGTGATGCCCAAATTGGGCACATTTTCCAGTGCTTGTTTGAGCCATTGCTTCTTCTTCAGCTACAATTTAAGGGTGCCAATCCTGCTGCTACCCCCTATTACAAATGGCAAATTTTTTGAGGGCTTGCTCACTACTGCCAGGCCTACACAACCACAGGTCTACCCCTGTGGTGCCTAAAACAGGCACATTTCTCAATGCTTGTAAAAAGCTATTTACTAATTACTTTTTTTCACTTTCCAGGAACCCCAACCCTGTTGCTTCTCCCCATTTTCTTCTGTGCTTTGAATTATCAAAATTGAAATTCTATTTAGGTTGCGGGTGAGTCAAATGCTAATTAGGCCACTAAAACATGTTTTTATACAGCCTTGGGTGACAGCCTTGGGTGCTAATTAGGCCACTAAAACATGTTTTTATACAGCCTTGGGTGACTTCAGAGTGTTATAAAGGACTTTTACGGCCATCGTGCATTGTTTTCCATACGTTTTAGACGAAAGTTTGTCCCAAACTAGTTTAGACCAAACCAAACTTTTTCAGAATAGTTTGGCGAACTAATGAGGACATTGTCTGTGGCAGGGACAGTACAAACTCTATTTTTAATTTTTTTTTAGAAAGTTCTTTAAAAGTAGGGTTTGCCAAACCTGAATTCCATGTACAGTACAGTATTTAGATAGAGAAAGTTAGTTAGTCATTTTGCTGTTTAGTATTGATGTGGGCACCAAACTAAACATGGGCAAAAGAAAGTAATGGAGAAAGTTGTTTAATGATATCAGAAAACATTATAGGCCAGCATGTCAAAGCAGCTACATGCTCGATTGATTCTGTAATTAAAGTGATTGGCAAGTCAAAGGTAAAAAAGTAGCTTACCCTTCATTGAGGGGCTCCAGCACTGTCCTTCCTCTCCTGTCTGCATCCTTAGTGAGGAAAATCACTCGCTCATTCTGGTTTCCTTTCCCATCTCGCAGTTGTGGTCCACCAATCAACCTTTGGGGGACTAAGAACAACTCCCCCCCCCCCACTCCCTATCCATATGGAGTGGATGCTTACTCTCTGCAGCTATGAAACCCCTCACTCCTCCCTCCTCTTTGATCTCCGTTGTTGTGAACACCCTGGCAGGCTGGAGAGACTCCCAGCCTGCAGCATCTCTCACCCTCTTTATCTCATCACATGATCACAGGCACAATAATGCACTTCTTTTCTCTCTATGATATAGAGCAGTCTCAGACAAATGCGCTAGAGAGCGCCCATTATGAATTGAATATGTAAAGCATACCATGTGCTTACATCACATTGCTGTTTTCACATCCACTGTTTCTCCTCACTGTTTCGCTGCATCTCCAATGCTCTAATACTTTTACAAATAACAATGGGACAACAATCAAGCTTGCCTTTAGTATAACTTTAAAGTTGAAGTTCATGGCAGGGTATTTAACTTTCCTTGACATAGCCAAAATAGTATCTTTGATCTTGAATAGAAGGATGGTGCAAATGGTAGTAAAAGAACTAAGGAAAACTCAGAAAAGAAACTCACTAGACTCCAAGGTCAAGGTACATCAGTGTCTGATTAAGCCATCCATCTCTTTTTGAGTGACAATGAGCTGAAAGGTAGAAGAACCAGGAGGCTTTCACTTTTAAAAGAAAAACATAAAGCCAGACTGAATTTTTCTATAAAGCATACTGACAAACCATATTGCTTCTGAGAAAATGTCCTTAGAACATATATTTTATACTTCAGTCATGTTCTGTTGTAAAGTCCATAATGGCTGAATGTAATAGCCCCGCTGGTCACCAGTAGAGATGAGCGAACTTTTGAAAAATTCGATTCGACTGATTCGCCGAATTTTCCGACAAAAATCGATTCGACCCGAATAAATTCGCGACGAATCGCTATTAAAACGGCTATTTCTGAGCCTCCTAGAGCCTCAATAGGGTTGTAAACCATTCTGCCTTGCTGTAACACGCACAGGATGCGTGCTGGGTTAGTTAAATAATACTTTGAAGAAATATCACATGCAGATCAGAGGCATCGCTAATAGAATCGCAGAGTGGCACAATTGAATTCAAGAGAGTTGAAGTGGCATCACTATGAGGGGCAGGAGCCCAAACATTGCTTTAAAGAGACACTGGAGTTGGCAGCAGCAGGAGCCCAAAAATTGGATGAATCACACCCTGGAGTTGGCAGCAGCAGCAGGAGGCCAAACATTACTTTAAAGAGACACTGGGGTTGGCTTCAGGAGCCCAAAAATTGGATTAATCACACCCTGGAGTTGCCAGCAGCAGGAGCCCAAATATTACTTTAAAGAGACACTGGGGTTGGCTTCAGGAGCCCAAAGATTGGATGATTCACACCCTGGAGTTGGCAGCAGCAGCAGCAGGAGCCCAAATATACACTGGAGTTGGCTTCAGGAGCCCAAAAATTGGATGAATCACACCCTGGAGTTGGCAGCAGCAGGAGCCCAAATATTACTTTAAAGAGACCCTGGGGTTGGCTTCAGGAGCCCAAAAATTGGATGATTCACACCCTGGAGTTGGCAGCAGCAGCAGCAGGAGCCCAAATATACACTGGAGTTGGCTTCAGGAGCCCAAAAATTGGATGAATCACACCCTGGAGTTGGCAGAAGTTGGCAGCAGCAGCAGCAGGAGCCCAAACATTACTTCAAAGAGACCCTGGGGTTGGCTTCAGGAGCCCAACAATTAGATGAATCACACCCTGGAGTTGGCAGGAGTTGACAGCAGCAGCAGCAGGAGCCCAAATATTACTTTAAAGAGACCCTGGGGTTGGCTTCAGGAGCCCAAAAATTGGATGATTCACACCCTGGAGTTGGCAGCAGCAGCAGCAGCAGGAGCCCAAATATACACTGGAGTTGGCTTCAGGAGCCCAAAAATTGGATGAATCACACCCTGGAGTTGGCAGAAGTTGGCAGCAGCAGCAGCAGGAGCCCAAACATTACTTCAAAGAGACCCTGGGGTTGGCTTCAGGAGCCCAAAAATTGGATGAATCACACCCTGGAGTTGGCAGGAGTTGACAGCAGCAGCAGCAGGAGCCCAAATATTACTTTAAAGAGACCCTGGGGTTGGCTTCAGGAGCCCAAAAATTGGATGATTCACACCCTGGAGTTGGCAGCAGCAGCAGCAGGAGCCCAAATATACACTGGAGTTGGCTTCAGGAGCCCAAAAATTGGATGAATCACACACTGGAGTTGGCAGCAGCAGCAGCAGGAGCCCAAATATTACTTCAAAGAGACACTGGAGGTGGCTTCAGGAGCCCAAAAATTGGATGATTCACACCCTGGAGTTGGCAGAAGTTGGCAGCAGCAGCAGCAGGAGCCCAAACATTACTTTAAAGAGACCCTGGAGTTGGCTTCAGGAGCCCAAAAATTGGATGAATCATACCCTGGAGTTGGCAGCAGCAGCAGCAGGAGCCCAAATATTACTTTAAAGAGACACTGGGGTTGGCTTCAGGAGGCCAAAAATTGGATGAATCACGCCCAGGAGTTGGCAGCAGCAGGAGCCCAAATATTACTTTAAAGAGACACTGGGGTTGGCTTCAGGAGCCCAAAAATTGGATGATTCACACCCTGGAGTTGGCAGCAGCAGCAGCAGGAGCCCAAATATACACTGGAGTTGGCTTCAGGAGCCCAAAAATTGGATGAATCACACCCTGGAGTTGGCAGAAGTTGGCAGCAGCAGCAGCAGCAGGAGCCCAAACATTACTTCAAAGAGACCCTGGGGTTGGCTTCAGGAGCCCAACAATTGGATGAATCACACCCTGGAGTTGGCAGGAGTTGACAGCAGCAGCAGCAGGAGCCCAAATATTACTTTAAAGAGACCCTGGGGTTGGCTTCAGGAGCCCAAAAATTGGATGATTCACACCCTGGAGTTGGCAGCAGCAGCAGCAGGAGCCCAAATATACACTGGAGTTGGCTTCAGGAGCCCAAAAATTGGAAGAATCACACCCTGGAGTTGGCAGCAACAGCAGCAGGAGCCCAAATATTACTTTAAAGAGACACTGGGGTTGGCTTCAGGAGCCCAAAAATTGGATGAATCACACCCTGGAGTTGGCAGCAGCAGCAGCAGGAGCCCAAATATTACTTTAAAGAGACACTGGAGTTGGCTTCAGGAGCCCAAAAATTGGATGAATCACACCCTGGAGTTGGCAGAAGTTGGCAGCAGCAGCAGCAGGAGGAGCCCAAATATTACTTTAAAGAGACACTGGAGTTGGCTTCAGGAGCCCAAAAATTGGATGATTCACACCCTGGAGTTGGCAGAAGTTGGCAGCAGCAGCAGCAGGAGCCCAAACATTACTTTAAAGAGACCCTGGAGTTGGCTTCAGGAGCCCAAAAATTGGATGAATCATACCCTGGAGTTGGCAGCAGCAGCAGCAGGAGCCCAAATATTACTTTAAAGAGACACTGGGGTTGGCTTCAGGAGGCCAAAAACTGGATGAATCACGCCCTGGAGTTGGCAGCAGCAGGAGCCCAAATATTACTTTAAAGAGACACTGGGGTTGGCTTCAGGAGCCCAAAAATTGGATGATTCACACCCTGGAGTTGGCAGCAGCAGCAGCAGCAGGAGCCCAAATATACACTGGAGTTGGCTTCAGGAGCCCAAAAATTGGATGAATCACACCCTGGAGTTGCCAGCAGCAGGAGCCCAAATATTACTTTAAAGAGACACTGGGGTTGGCTTCAGGAGCCCAAAAATTGGATGATTCACACCCTGGAGTTGGCAGCAGCAGCAGCAGGAGCCCAAATATACACTGGAGTTGGCTTCAGGAGCCCAAAAATTGGATGAATCACACCCTGGAGTTGGCAGCAGCAGGAGCCCAAATATTACTTTAAAGAGACCCTGGGGTTGGCTTCAGGAGCCCAAAAATTGGATGATTCACACCCTGGAGTTGGCAGCAGCAGCAGCAGGAGCCCAAATATACACTGGAGTTGGCTTCAGGAGCCCAAAAATTGGATGAATCACACCCTGGAGTTGGCAGAAGTTGGCAGCAGCAGCAGCAGGAGCCCAAACATTACTTCAAAGAGACCCTGGGGTTGGCTTCAGGAGCCCAACAATTGGATGAATCACACCCTGGAGTTGGCAGGAGTTGACAGCAGCAGCAGCAGGAGCCCAAATATTACTTTAAAGAGACCCTGGGGTTGGCTTCAGGAGCCCAAAAATTGGATGATTCACACCCTGGAGTTGGCAGCAGCAGCAGCAGCAGGAGCCCAAATATACACTGGAGTTGGCTTCAGGAGCCCAAAAATTGGATGAATCACACCCTGGAGTTGGCAGAAGTTGGCAGCAGCAGCAGCAGGAGCCCAAACATTACTTCAAAGAGACCCTGGGGTTGGCTTCAGGAGCCCAACAATTGGATGAATCACACCCTGGAGTTGGCAGGAGTTGACAGCAGCAGCAGCAGGAGCCCAAATATTACTTTAAAGAGACCCTGGGGTTGGCTTCAGGAGCCCAAAAATTGGATGATTCACACCCTGGAGTTGGCAGCAGCAGCAGCAGGAGCCCAAATATACACTGGAGTTGGCTTCAGGAGCCCAAAAATTGGATGAATCACACACTGGAGTTGGCAGCAGCAGCAGCAGGAGCCCAAATATTACTTCAAAGAGACACTGGAGTTGGCTTCAGGAGCCCAAAAATTGGATGATTCACACCCTGGAGTTGGCAGAAGTTGGCAGCAGCAGCAGCAGGAGCCCAAACATTACTTTAAAGAGACCCTGGAGTTGGCTTCAGGAGCCCAAAAATTGGATGAATCATACCCTGGAGTTGGCAGCAGCAGCAGCAGGAGCCCAAATATTACTTTAAAGAGACACTGGGGTTGGCTTCAGGAGGCCAAAAATTGGATGAATCACGCCCTGGAGTTGGCAGCAGCAGGAGCCCAAATATTACTTTAAAGAGACACTGGGGTTGGCTTCAGGAGCCCAAAAATTGGATGATTCACACCCTGGAGTTGGCAGCAGCAGCAGCAGGAGCCCAAATATACACTGGAGTTGGCTTCAGGAGCCCAAAAATTGGATGAATCACACCCTGGAGTTGGCAGAAGTTGGCAGCAGCAGCAGGAGCCCAAACATTACTTCAAAGAGACCCTGGGGTTGGCTTCAGGAGCCCAACAATTGGATGAATCACACCCTGGAGTTGTCAGGAGTTGACAGCAGCAGCAGCAGGAGCCCAAATATTACTTTAAAGAGACCCTGGGGTTGGCTTCAGGAGCCCAAAAATTGGATGATTCACACCCTGGAGTTGGCAGCAGCAGCAGCAGGAGCCCAAATATACACTGGAGTTGGCTTCAGGAGCCCAAAAATTGGAAGAATCACACCCTGGAGTTGGCAGCAACAGCAGCAGGAGCCCAAATATTACTTTAAAGAGACACTGGGGTTGGCTTCAGGAGCCCAAAAATTGGATGAATCACACCCTGGAGTTGGCAGCAGCAGCAGCAGGAGCCCAAATATTACTTTAAAGAGACACTGGAGTTGGCTTCAGGAGCCCAAAAATTGGATGAATCACACCCTGGAGTTGGCAGAAGTTGGCAGCAGCAGCAGCAGGAGGAGCCCAAATATTACTTTAAAGAGACACTGGAGTTGGCTTCAGGAGCCCAAAAATTGGATGATTCACACCCTGGAGTTGGCAGAAGTTGGCAGCAGCAGGAGCCCAAACATTACTTTAAAGAGACCCTGGAGTTGGCTTCAGGAGCCCAAAAATTGGATGAATCATACCCTGGAGTTGGCAGCAGCAGCAGCAGGAGCCCAAATATTACTTTAAAGAGACACTGGGGTTGGCTTCAGGAGGCCAAAAACTGGATGAATCACGCCCTGGAGTTGGCAGCAGCAGGAGCCCAAATATTACTTTAAAGAGACACTGGGGTTGGCTTCAGGAGCCCAAAAATTGGATGATTCACACCCTGGAGTTGGCAGCAGCAGCAGCAGGAGCCCAAATATACACTGGAGTTGGCTTCAGGAGCCCAAAAATTGGATGAATCACACCCTGGAGCTGGCAGAAGTTGGCAGCAGCAGCAGCAGGAGCCCAAACATTACTTCAAAGAGACCCTGGGGTTGGCTTCAGGAGCCCAACAATTGGATGAATCACACCCTGGAGTTGGCAGGAGTTGACAGCAGCAGCAGCAGGAGCCCAAATATTACTTTAAAGAGACCCTGGGGTTGGCTTCAGGAGCCCAAAAATTGGATGAATCACACCCTGGAGTTGGCAGCAGCAGCAGCAGGGGCCCAAATATACACTGGAGTTGGCTTCAGGAGCCCAAAAATTGGATGAATCACACCCTGGAGTTGGCAGAAGTTGGCAGAAGCAGCAGCAGGAGCCCAAACATTACTTCAAAGAGACCCTGGGGTTGGCTTCAGGAGCCCAAAAATTGGATGAATCACACCCTGGAGTTGGCAGAAGTTGGCAGCAGCAGCAGCAGGAGCCCAAACATTACTTTAAAGAGACCCTGGGGTTGGCTTCAGGAGCCCAACAATTGGATGAATCACACCCTGGAGTTGGCAGGAGTTGACAGCAGCAGCAGCAGGAGCCCAAATATTACTTTAAAGAGACCCTGGGGTTGGCTTCAGGAGCCCAAAAATTGGATGATTCACACCCTGGAGTTGGCAGCAGCAGCAGCAGGAGCCAAAATATACACTGGAGTTGGCTTCAGGAGCCCAAAAATTGGATGAATCACACCCTGGAGTTGGCAGCAGCAGCAGCAGGAGCCCAAATATACACTGGAGTTGGCTTCAGGAGCCCAAAAATTGGATGAATCACACCCTGGAGTTGGCAGCAGCAGCAGCAGGAGCCCAAATATTACTTTAAAGAGACACTGGGGTTGGCTTCAGGAGGCCAAAAATTGGATGAATCACGCCCTGGAGTTGGCAGCAGCAGGAGCCCAAATATTACTTTAAAGAGACACTGGGGTTGGCTTCAGGAGCCCAAAAATTGGATGATTCACACCCTAGAGTTGGCAGCAGCAGCAGCAGGAGCCCAAATATACACTGGAGTTGGCTTCAGGAGCCCAAAAATTGGATGAATCACACCCTGGAGTTGGCAGAAGTTGGCAGCAGCAGCAGCAGGAGCCCAAACATTACTTCAAAGAGACCCTGGGGTTGGCTTCAGGAGCCCAACAATTGGATGAATCACACCCTGGAGTTGGCAGGAGTTGACAGCAGCAGCAGCAGGAGCCCAAATATTACTTTAAAGAGACCCTGGGGTTGGCTTCAGGAGCCCAAAAATTGGATGATTCACACCCTGGAGTTGGCAGCAGCAGCAGCAGGAGCCCAAATATACACTGGAGTTGGCTTCAGGAGCCCAAAAATTGGATGAATCACACCCTGGAGTTGGCAGAAGTTGGCAGAAGCAGCAGCAGGAGCCCAAACATTACTTCAAAGAGACCCTGGGGTTGGCTTCAGGAGCCCAAAAATTGGATGAATCACACCCTGGAGTTGGCAGAAGTTGGCAGCAGCAGCAGCAGGAGCCCAAACATTACTTTAAAGAGACCCTGGGGTTGGCTTCAGGAGCCCAACAATTGGATGAATCACACCCTGGAGTTGGCAGGAGTTGACAGCAGCAGCAGCAGCAGCAGCAGGAGCCCAAATATTACTTTAAAGAGACCCTGGGGTTGGCTTCAGGAGCCCAAAAATTGGATGATTCACACCCTGGAGTTGGCAGCAGCAGCAGCAGGAGCCCAAATATACACTGGAGTTGGCTTCAGGAGCCCAAAAATTGGATGAATCACACCCTGGAGTTGGCAGCAGCAGCAGCAGGAGCCCAAATATTACTTTAAAGAGACACTGGGGTTGGCTTCAGGAGCCCAAAAATTGGACGAATCACACCCTGGAGTTGGCAGCAGCAGCAGCAGGAGCCCGAATATTACTTTAAAGAGACCCTGGGTTTGGCTTCAGGAGGCCAAAAATTGGATGAATCACGCCCTGGAGTTGGCAGCAGCAGGAGCCCAAATATTACTTTAAAGAGACACTGGGGTTGGCTTCAGGAGCCCAAAAATTGGATGATTCACACCCTGGAGTTGGCAGCAGCAGCAGCAGGAGCCCAAATATACACTGGAGTTGGCTTCAGGAGCCCAAAAATTGGATGAATCACACCCTGGAGTTGGCAGAAGTTGGCAGCAGCAGCAGCAGCAGGAGCCCAAATATTACTTTAAAGAGACCCTGGGGTTGGCTTCAGGAGCCCAAAAATTGGATGAATCACACCCTGGAGTTGGCAGCAACAGCAGCAGGAGCCCAAATATTACTTTAAAGAGACACTGGGGTTGGCTTCAGGAGCCCAAAAATTGGATGAATCACACCCTGGAGTTGGCAGAAGTTGGCAGCAGCAGCAGCAGGAGCCCAAACATTACTTTAAAGAGACCCTGGGGTTGGCTTCAGGAGCCCAACAATTGGATGAATCACATCCTGGAGTTGGCAGGAGTTGACAGCAGCAGCAGCAGGAGCCCAAATATTACTTTAAAGAGACCCTGGGGTTGGCTTCAGGAGCCCAAAAATTGAATGATTCACACCCTGGAGTTGGCAGCAGCAGCAGCAGGAGCCCAAATATACACTGGAGTTGGCTTCAGGAGCCCAAAAATTGGATGAATCACACCCTGGAGTTGGTAGCAGCAGCAGCAGGAGCCCAAATATTACTTTAAAGAGACACTGGGGTTGGCTTCAGGAGCCCAAAAATTGGATGAATCACACCCTGGAGTTGGCAGAAGTTGGCAGCAGCAGCAGCAGGAGCCCAAACATTACTTCAAAGAGACCCTGGGGTTGGCTTCAGGAGCCCAACAATTGGATGAATCACACCCTGGAGTTGGCAGGAGTTGACAGCAGCAGCAGTAGGAGCCCAAATATTACT
Source organism: Gastrophryne carolinensis (assembly GCA_027917425.1). Classification (NCBI taxonomy): domain Eukaryota; kingdom Metazoa; phylum Chordata; class Amphibia; order Anura; family Microhylidae; genus Gastrophryne; species Gastrophryne carolinensis. The sequence continues at coordinate 515,497,517 of CM051234.1, read as the reverse complement.
TTAAAGAGACCCTGGGGTTGGCTTCAGGAGCCCAAAAATTGGATGATTCAAACCCTGGAGTTGGCAGCAGCAGCAGCAGGAGCCCAAATATACACTGGAGTTGGCTTCAGGAGCCCAAAAATTGGATGAATCACACCCTGGAGTTGGCAGCAACAGCAGCAGGAGCCCAAATATTACTTTAAAGAGACACTGGGGTTGGCTTCAGGAGCCCAAAAATTGGATGAATCACACCCTGGAGTTGGCAGCAGCAGCAGCAGCAGGAGCCCAAATATTACTTTAAAGAGACACTGGAGTTGGCTTCAGGAGCCCAAAAATTGGATGAATCACACCCTGGAGTTGGCAGAAGTTGGCAGCAGCAGCAGCAGGAGCCCAAAAAATGGCCTAAAGACATAAATATGTTTTGCACCATTTGGAAAGTGTAAAACGTGGCACCATGCTGAATCTAGTCGCATGCATCAGGCATTGGTGGGTGGAAATCCATCCCTGATTCATTTTGACAAAGGTGAGTCTCTCCACATTTTTAGTTGACAGACAAGTTCTCCTCGCCGTAACTATGGCCCCCGCCGCACTAAACACCCGCTCAGATGGCACGCTACTTGCCGGGCAGGACAGCTTTTCCAGGGCTGTAGTTGCGGCCACAAATCAAGTTTGGCTGCCCAGAAGTCCAGCGGATCCTCAAGGTGTGTTGGCATGGTCATGTCAAAGTATGACATGACCTGCTGGTTGAGGTCCTGCTCCAGGTCTTCCTGCTGCTCATGAGTAGCCTCACTATGCGGGTGTAGAAAGCTACTCATTAGCGACTGAAGACTGAGGCTGCTGCTGCTGATGGAGCTGCTGCTGCTGCTCCTGCCAACCCCCCCAGCGGCCATGGCAGTGGAAGGTGAGCGCAGAGGTCCCCTCGAGTCAGACCTGCGAGAGTATGGACCATGGCGCATGGCGCAAATAGGCATCGGCCAACTGCCTACGTAGAATGTCTTTGTAGTAGTTGAGTTTGTCCTCCCTCTCGGTGGGTTTAAAAAATGCCCCCATTTTGTGCCGGAAGCGAGGGTCCAATAAGGTGGACAGCCAGAAGTCATCCCGCCGACAGATGGAAACAATTCTGGGGTCACTACGCAAGCATGTGAGCATGCTTCGTGCCATTTGCGCAAGTGACTCGGATGGACTACCTGTCTCCATCTCCACTGCATACTGCCACGGTGTGCCCGGGTCCTCTGTCTCGCCTTCCTCAAAAACCTCTAGCTCCTCTGGCTGCTCCTGCTCCTCCTCTCCTGTCCGCTGACTAGATAAACCAGCCATTTCGCCAAGCCTAAACTGTGTTTCGCTGGGCAACTCCTCCTCCTCCTCTTCCTCCTCCTCCTCCAGTTCAGCTCCAACGGGGTTCATGTGGCCGTAAGATGTAAACGCCATGTCTCCAGTGCCCTGACCAGCCATGGTTTCCAACATGTGCTGTAGTACATGAAGCAGTGGAATCACGTCGTTCATCCCGTAATCCTGCCGACTGACAAATAAAGTGGCTTCCTCAAAGGGCCTGAGCAAACGGCAGGTGTCACGTATGAGCTGCCACTGGTTGACATTGAAGTTACACAGGGGAGTCCCCCTATCTGCTTGGATCATCAGGAAATCCATGATGGCTTTTCTCTGTTCATATAATCGGTCCAACATGTGAAGGGTGGAATTCCAACGGGTGGAAACATCGCAAATCAGACTATGTTGGGGGATACCATTCTGACGCTGTAGCTCAAGAAGGGTGTGTTTGGCGGTGTAGGAGTGGCTGACGTGCATGCAAAGTTTCCTTGAAGTTGTTAGGATGTCTTGCAGATGGGGGGAACACTTCAGAAACCGCTTGACAACCAGATTGAAGACGTGAGCCATGCAGGGGGCATGGGTCAGGCTTCCTTGGCGCAGCGCAGACAAAATGTTCTTCCCATTGTCGGTAACCATGATTCCCATTTTAAGTTTTCTCGGAGTAAGCCATGTTTGGATTTCCTGATGAATACATTTAAGCAGTTCCTCCCCTGTGTGACTCCGTTCGCCAAGACAAACCATGTGAAGCACTGCGTGACACCTCCGTGCCCTGCACACATGGTAGACTGGAGGGGCACTGAGACTTGAGCCTACAGTGGAGGGTGAGGAGATGGCGGAGGATGAGGAGGCCGAGTCGCACGGTGTCACAGGTCCAATGGGCAGAGAGCGCGGAGGCCGAAGCGGCGTGACCTGTCCAAGTTGCTGCTGCTGCTGCAAAGGGACCACATTCACCCAGTGGGCCGTAAACGACATGTACTGCCCCTGACCGTAGTTACAGCTCCAGATGTCGGCGCTGCCATGTATTTTGCTACACACCGACAGGCTCAAGGACTGGCCCACCTTCTGTTCAACAAACGTGTGCAGCGCTGGTACTGCCTTCTTGGCAAAGAAATGACGGCTTGGGACTCTCCACCTCGGCTCAGCACAAGCCATCAGTTCTCTGAAAGGTGCAGATTCCACCACCTGAAAAGGGAGCGACTGCAGCACCAGCAACTTGGACAGGAGCACATTCAGCTTCTGCGCCGTAGGATGAGTGGGCGCATACTGCTGTCTCTTGGACATGGCTTCGCTGATGGATTGCTGGCGGGATGCATGACTTGGAGGAGGAGGAGCAGGAGCGACAGAGGATGGGTATGACGCACAGCTGCCTTCGGCTGAGGTGCTGGAGCCTTGGCTGGCAGAAATTGGGAGCTCACTTGGTGAGGAAGCAGACTGGACCACCCCTTGGGAGCCTCGGTTCTCCCAGGTCGTTTTATGGTGATGCATCATATGTTGACGCAGGGCCATGGTGCCAACATTTGGACCCTGGCCACGCTTCACCTTTTGCCTACATATCTTGCATGTGGCCATGTTACCCTCCTGCGGATGCCTCAGGAAAAACTGCCACACTGCCGAGTAGCTACTTTTCCCACCCCCTGGCCTCACTGATTCACTGCTGCTGTTGCCAACTCCAGGAACCCCTGCTCCACTACCTCCCGATAAGTTAGACTGCCGCACAGCAGGTGCTCTACCCCGGCCCCGGCCCCGGCCGGCTCCAGCCTTTGGAATTGTGCCCCCATGCTGACTGCTACCACCTTGCTGCCTCAGCTGCTGACTCCGGGGCAACCTGCGCCCCTCTTCTCCTGATGATGACGATGAAGCCCCTTCATCACCCGGCTCCCAAGTGCGATCGGCTTCATCGTCATCATCATCATCACCGAGTTGTGGCTGTACGTCACTGATGTTCGTGGATTCGTCAACAGTGTCTGGCGCAGGAGCTGGAACGCTCGCAGCACCCACGACACTGTCCACATCACTATTTGTCTGCCTAGCTAAAGAAGCCACCTCCATTTCTTGGCTGGGCAGTAGCTGCTGACTGTCCTCCTGTATCTGATCGTCCTCCTCACTAAAGAGTGGAGCTGAACCCAAAGCGTAGGATATGTCGCTGGGGGAGGGAACGGCGTAGGGTTGAGGCAATGGGAGGACAGGGACTGCTCTCGGGGCATGCCAACTCAGGGTTGTGTCAGAGGAACCTACCGACCCTAGACTGGGGGTCTCAGACGTAAGTTGTGATGATGTTGATGATGAGCGCGTCAACCAATCTACCACGGCAGATGCGTTACTGGTGGAGACCCGACCGCTAGCAGATACTGGCAGATTAGGTCTCTCAGCGTGACTCCTGCTGCTACTGGCCCCCAGTCTGATGCGAGCTCTGCCTGCGGAATCTTGGCCTCTGCCACTCCTCTTTTCACTTCCAGGCATTTGTCTGCCCGACATAGTCTAACTGGCGTGGTAGTAGGTGATATTTAAAGAACCCCCGGGCAGCAGTGGGTCTATATGAAACAGAATATAATGCACACCAAAAGTGAGCAGTAACACTCAGCCTCCAACAGGCCTGCTTAGTGTAAATAAGAGAGCTGCTTAGTGTAAATAAAGAGGGGTATGCTATGTTACAGAATGGGATGCCCCAACAGAAGTGCACCTGGCAGGCAGCAGTAAGTCTATGCCCAGCAAAAGTGTCTTTATCAGGCTAATTTCAATTATAATAAGTGCAAATGGTTATATGGTCTTAAACAGAGGCTGCTGTAGTCACAGAATGGGATGCCACACCAGAAGTGGACCTGGCAGGGTCCAGAAGTACTATGCCCAGCAAAAGTGTCTTTATCAGGCTAATTTCAATTATAATAAGTGCAAATGGTTATATGGTCTTAAACAGAGGCTGCTGTAGTCACAGAATGGGATGCCACAACAGAAGTGGACCTGGCAGGGTCCAGAAGTACTATGCCCAGCAAAAGTGTCTTTATCAGGCTAATTTCAATTATAATAAGTGCAAATGGTTATATGGTCTTAAACAGAGGCTGCTGTAGTCACAGAATGGGATGCCACAACAGAAGTGGACCTGGCAGGGTCCAGAAGTACTATGCCCAGCAAAAGTGTCTTTATCAGGCTAATTTCAATTATAATAAGAGCAAATGGTTATATGGTCTTAAACAGAGGCTGCTGTAGTCACAGAATGGGATGCCACAACAGAAGTGGACCTGGCAGGGTCCAGAAGTACTATGCCCAGCAAAAGTGTCTTTATCAGGCTAATTTCAATTATAATAAGTGCAAATGGTTATATGGTCTTAAACAGAGGCTGCTGTAGTCACAGAATGGGATGCCACAACAGAAGTGGACCTGGCAGGGTCCAGAAGTACTATGCCCAGCAAAAGTGTCTTTATCAGGCTAATTTCAATTATAATAAGTGCAAATGGTTATATGGTCTTAAACAGAGGCTGCTGTAGTCACAGAATGGGATGCCACAACAGAAGTGGACCTGGCAGGGTCCAGAAGTACTATGCCCAGCAAAAGTGTCTTTATCAGGCTAATTTCAATTATAATAAGAGCAAATGGTTATATGGTCTTAAACAGAGGCTGCTGTAGTCACAGAATGGGATGCCACAACAGAAGTGGACCTGGCAGGGTGCAGAAGTACTATGCCCAGCAAAAGTGTCTTTATCAGGCTAATTTCAATTATAATAAGAGCAAATGGTTATATGGTCTTAAACAGAGGCTGCTGTAGTCACAGAATGGGATGCCACAACAGAAGTGGACCTGGCAGGGTCCAGAAGTACTATGCCCAGCAAGTGGCTTTATCAGGCTAATTTCAATTATAATAAGAGCAAATGGTTATATGGTCTTAAACAGAGGCTGCTGTAGTCACAGAATGGGATGCCACAACAGAAGTGGACCTGGCAGGGTCCAGAAGTACTATGCCCAGCAAAAGTGTCTTTATCAGGCTAATTTCAATTATAATAAGTGCAAATGGTTATATGGTCTTAAACAGAGGCTGCTGTAGTCACAGAATGGGATGCCACAACAGAAGTGGACCTGGCAGGGTCCAGAAGTACTATGCCCAGCAAAAGTGTCTTTATCAGGCTAATTTCAATTATAATAAGTGCAAATGGTTATATGGTCTTAAACAGAGGCTGCTGTAGTCACAGAATGGGATGCCACAACAGAAGTGGACCTGGCAGGGTCCAGAAGTAATATGCCCAGCAAGTGTCTTTATCAGGCTAATTTCAATTATAATAAGTGCAAATGGTTATATGGTCTTAAACAGAGGCTGCTGTAGTCACAGAATGGGATGCCACAACAGAAGTGGACCTGGCAGGGTCCAGAAGTACTATGCCCAGCAAAAGTGTCTTTATCTGGCTAATTTCAATTATAATAAGTGCAAATGGTTATATGGTCTTAAACAGAGGCTGCTGTAGTCACAGAATGGGATGCCACAACAGAAGTGGACCTGGCAGGGTCCAGAAGTACTATGCCCAGCAAAAGTGTCTTTATCAGGCTAATTTCAATTATAATAAGTGCAAATGGATATATGGTCTTAAACAGAGGCTGCTGTAGTCACAGAATGGGATGCCACAACAGAAGTGGACCTGGCAGGGTCCAGAAGTACTATGCCCAGCAAAAGTGTCTTTATCAGGCTAATTTCAATTATAATAAGAGCAAATGGTTATATGGTCTTAAACAGAGGCTGCTGTAGTCACAGAATGGGATGCCACAACAGAAGTGGACCTGGCAGGGTCCAGAAGTACTATGCCCAGCAAGTGTCTTTATCAGGCTAATTTCAATTATAATAAGAGCAAATGGTTATATGGTCTTAAACAGAGGCTGCTGTAGTCACAGAATGGGATGCCTCACAGCAGACTTAAGATCAGTTCAGTATATATGCACAGTTAGTTAGTATAAGCAGCCTGAAAACGCTAACAAAGCCTGTCAGGCTGGATGAAAAAAAAAAAAAAAAAACTCCCTGTGTCAGCCTCCGATTTTTCTACCTTTCCCTGTTTTTTGCTGACTTTCTGTCTGTCTCCTGTCTGTCTCCTGCCTGTCTCCAGCCTGTCCCTGTCTGTCCCTGCCTGTCTAACTGCCTCTCTCCCTCAGCTACACAGCGTTCTGTCTCTCACGAATGCAATAGAGAAATGAGGCAGGAAAAGCAAGATGGCCGGCCTTAAATACAGCCTTTGTTTTTCTTGATGGATTATCAATGGATTTTATCATTATACAATAAAGAGGATGTTTTATGGAAGGAGGCTGGCACATGTACTTTATTCAAGTTTATTTGGAGGTGGGAGTCTTCAAGAGCCATGTCTCTAACACAGACTGGGCTGATTAACTTGCTATAGCTTTTGTTTAGGTGCCAACCCAGGTGTGGGATTCAGCAGGTTCCCCCCAGTTCTGCAGAACTGTTTGATAGGTCTGTAGCCAGTTCTCAGCTCACACTGATACAAAAAGCAGAATAATGTGCTTCTACATGTTTTATTAGTATTCCAAAATCTGGTGCTTATTAGATAAAAACATTTATTGATAAAATACAAAATTTCATTTTGTACTTTTGCCAGCTTTATTACTTGTTTACATGATTTTTTTTTACTGCTTTATACTTTTCATATGTTATTACTGAGAGATCTGATTTGTAATTTTAAATGCCCTTTTCTTGTATATTATACTTTTACTTGTTCCCTTTAGGAATAAGCCTATATAATAAGCCCCATGAGACACCTGCCTTCAGGTGAGTCTTCAACCCCCAATTTCCGTGGCAGCTTTTGCTTATAGACAAGCCCTTGTTCGCTGGGATGCTTGATATGTCTCACCAACAACAGTTCCCCCAGGACTTAGGTAGAACAAAGGATGCAGACTTAGGGTGAGGGCAGATGAACCAGAGATTAGACTGGGCAATGTCGTGCTGGCCGAATTCATACACAGGAATTCGCGATACGTGGCACCAAGGGGAGTAGCAAGAGAAAGGTCAAGGGTCAAGACAAAGGTCAAAGCTAGGTGATCAGAGAGCTTGCTTTACACAGGATGAGACAGGATTGGGGTCAAGCAGGCTTTGGTCCAGGCAGCGATCAAAGGAATGGTCAGACAGGGCAGCAACAGATAACAATACACAAATCAGTGGAACTAAAGCACACAGCAGAACGATATAACGGGCAATAAGACTGTGAACTGAGGAGACTTTAATGGGCTAGGGTACTGGTGATTGACCGCTTCAGGCTCATTGGCCCATGAACAAAGGAATGCGATCAAAGAAATGGTCAGGCAAGGCAGCAACAGATAACAATACACAAAGCAGAGAAACTAAAACACACAGCAGAACGCTAAAGAGACCGTGAACTGAGGAGACTTTGATGGACTGGTGATTGACCGGGACGGCTTCAGGCTCATCGGCCCATGAACAACCTGCCTCACATTAACCGTTGGGGCTCATAGGCCCATTCAAAGTGTCCCCCGGTGGGTGGCATAAACAACAGGTATTCATGCATACTCCCATTTAGGTTCTGTATCCTTATTTCTTAACAAATTCTCCCAGTCTATGTCCTTGAATGCAGCTCTGAACCACGTAACGTTGGCCTTTCTAAAATTGAGTTTTTGCCCTCCCAGCCAGAGAATGTTTTTTACAGTTTTCATGTTAAATACAAATATATTGTGGTCATTGCTACCAAGATTGTTTTGGACTGTTACAGTCCCTACCAGGTCATCACCAGGTGCCTCCACCAACTGGCTCATAAATTTTTCTTGCAGTACGCTGAGGAATGCTCTCCCCCTTGCAGTTGAAGCAGATCCATGGCTCCAGTCAATAACTGGGTAGTTGAAATCCCACATCACCACCACTGTACCAGCCTGTGCCGCCCGATCTATATGTTTATGCAGCTGACCCTCTAGTTGCTCAGTTATGTTTGAGGGTTTATAGATTACAACAAAATGTATTCTAACATTGTTTTCACAGCCCCTCACTTTTATCGAAAAGGATTCTACACCTTCACAATCCTCAACTAGTATTCCCTCATTAATATATGCATTGAAATCTTGATTTACTTAAAGACACACTCCACCCCTTTTCTATTTACTCTTTCCTGAAGAGGGTAAATCCTTGAAGATTAACAGCCCAATCATGTGTGGAGTCCAACTTCAAGTGACATTTACTCACCTCTGTGTGTGATCCCTCCCGCCGGGTCTCCTCTTTACTGGGGGGGACTCCGAGCACCCCAGCGGCTCTTCAGTCTTCAGGAGGTCCGACAGGTTTCCGCAATCACCACCGCCATCTTCACTACTAGCCCGGCGGTGCAGATGTTGACGTGACCCCAATCCTGGCCTGACAGTTGTCAGATAAGGTGATGCTGGAAAGAGGGGTGGAGGGGCATGGGATCCTCTGATACCCTGCCTCCCCCCTCCAGTGATCACCGCATCTGTCAGTTTCTAGAGGGATAGAGGAGCTAAGGATCAGAGGTGAGTAAAGAAAAAAGGAGTACACCCCTATACCAGTTCACATGGTGTGGGGGTTCTGGCAAGTCACCTGCGGCTAGAGGAGGGGGAGCAGAAGAGACCAGGGCTATTTGGGCTTTGCAGGTTTGTAGCCTGCAGGGTGGGGGGCTACCAAGGCTGGGCCCTGCACCCTGTTCTACAGGTTTCACAAGGTTTAGGGGGCTGGCAAGTCACATGCAGCTAGCGGGTGACTTGCCATTAACCCCCCGGCCCCCTACCTGCCTCCCCAAACTCCCAGGGCTATTTAGGCTGTAGCCCTGCAGGCTTGTAGCTGGCCCCTGCGCCCTGTTCTACAAGCTCCCATAGCTGGTCCCCATGCTTGTTTTTATTTTTAAGGGTTTTTATCCCTCAAAATTCCAAGAAATGGGGTCCCCCGTAGGGAAGGGCGACCCCATGCCAATTTTTTTTATTTAGCCCTATATAGTGTGGATAGTAGTTGTATTTTATTTGTGAATGTTAGAAAGTGCTCTTTTCAGTTCGGGGGGTCTCCTGGACAGGAATGGGGGGCTACCGATACATATATAGTACCCTTGAAATCAGGTGAAATGGGGCTTTCAGATGCAATAAGGGTTTCTTTAATGAAATAAATGTTTTATTTAAAATAAATGAGACTTTTTTTTTATAAATGTTATTTCAGTTTTTTTACTCAAAAATATTTGAAAAACAGTGGAAAAATTACAAGTAAGATATTTCTTGTTAAAGCCTAAACTCTGCCTCAAAAAATATGTTATTTTCCTGGGAATTTCTGCAAAAATCACAGTTAAACAGCACAAAATGGTGAAAAATGACCTGTCGACAGAGGATGACAAAATCTCAAGTAGGCTGGCAGGTTAAAAAAAAAAAAGGTTAAAGGTACCAATGCATGTTGAGTATTGTTCTGTTCGGGGGACCTTGTCCTTTCAGATTTAGCTTGTTTATTCTTGTTTGCATATTTATATTAGAGGAAAATGTGTTTTTTTATTCTGCATAAAAATTTTTTAGGGAAACCCTGTGCAACCAAAGAATTCTTCAAGGGATTACTTCCAAAAAAGGAGCCCACTACAAAAAGCTGGGTAAGTCCAGAAAGCTTAACATGTGTACTTTCAAGGAATGTATGGTTTGTGGGCGTATTCCAAATATAAAGGGTTGTTTTGGTAGCAAAATTGCAACGTGCACACTTTTTTTAACGTAAAATTACCGTTATGCGCATGCTTTTCTTTGGGGTGTTTGGCACCCCTTCTCTTGACAGTAACCCTATGCATGTTGGGTATTCTTCAGTTTGGGAGACCTTTTTTAGATTTAACTTGTTTTTTCTTGCATATTGTTTTTTAAGGAGAATGTGGCTTTGATTCTGCTTTTTAATTTTTTTTAAGGAAACCTGTGCAACCAAAGAATTAATTTGGATTAGGATTAGTTCTAAAAAACTGCACCCTCATCAACAACCTGGTAACCCTAGAAAGCTCGAGGGAGTGTACTTCCAGAGAATATACAGTTTGTGGAGAATATTTCAAATATAAAGAGTTGTTTTTATTGAAAAACTGCGGTGTGCATAGCAGTTGTATTTTATCTGAAAATCTCCTAAAGTGCTGTTTCAGTTTGGGGGAGTCTCCTGGGCAGGATAGCAATACATATGTGGTACCATTGTAACCCAAAGAAATTGAGCTTTTACACTCAATAGGATTTTATTGAAAAACTTATTGAAAAAAAAATTACCCAAAAAATGTAAAAAAATATTTTTTTTTTATTTTTTGCACATATTTCACCTAAAATATTGCTAATACACTAAAACAAGGACAATCAAGACATTCCACGTTAAAGCTGAAAAACATATATAATTTACCCTACAAAAATCACAATTGATCATGTACAGTACAAAATACTGAAAAATGGTCTGACAAAAGGGTGCCAAAATCTCCAGACAGGCTGGCAGTTACTTTTTAATAAGTAACTCCGTTGCTCTAGTAAACAATTTGGGTGCATGCTCTAATTTCCTAATTTTCATAAGATATTTTAGGGCAAGTTTACTGAATCTAGGCCTTAGTCATCAAGGTCTTCTGCTATTTTTTTCTTTAAGTGCCTACAGAACCACTTTAGGCACTTGTGTAAACCATTGTGCGAATGGGGATCTGCATTGACATTAAATGCAATAGATCAGTGAGCCATTCTTTTTCGTCCTTCAATCCCATTAATATGTTTCAGCCAAACCAAAATGAGTAGGCAGCTACAATAGGAACTCATTAATCCTGTCTTTTAATTCTTCAATCCAACGCTTGCTTGTCAGGTTTTGTGTGTCAAATTTACAAGAAAAGATGTGAAAAATGACACACTGGCTTTCTTAGACTGACTGGTAACAGTCAGTGAGGGTATATTATTAACAAAATTAGCCTAAGCCAGAGGTGAGGGCTGTTAGCAGGCAGACCTAATTGTGACAGTAGCTCCTCTTTCTTCATGTAGAGTTAACAGGGTTTCTGTGTTTGCTACTGGGTCAGCTGAGAGCTAAAGAGGGACCTTCATGGTCTCTCTAGAAACGAAGACAGCGTAGGGTGACACCCTGTATCACTGCAGTTGGTCACATACCTCCAAAGGCTGGCCATGTACATCGATATACAATTTAAGTATGTTTTATTTGTGACCTGAGAAACTAGGGTCCTCGTCCTCTGAAAAGCAGATTTACAGTATTCGGGATTTATATCATAATTATAAAACAAATCACAGATGCTTCTATATAATGAGTGCCTTCTGTTTCATAAATTAGTTAAATGTAATTTAGTCTCCACCAGTTATTCTGGTTTGCTGGTGTTGTTAATGGAGATAAATAAAACTGCTGTGTCTCAGTTGGCATAATGATTTGTGACATTGTGCCAACAGGCCAACTTTTTGGCAAATCATTGCTAGAATGTCTTCATAATGATTAGAACTTTTAGGCAACTTATTTATGATTAGAGATGTAAGAATAATAAATCACTTGCATTTCAGAAACTTTAGATCTGACAGTGTAGTCCTGTTACCCTGGTAAATATCTCTGTGAAGCGGCTGAGTTATTTTCATTAGGGTATAATGGGGATGTAGAAAAGGTGCTTCCACAGTGGCATGGGAACTCATGTGAATTTGACTTTATCTCCAGCAGGTAGCTCTAAATGCAGACTTGGTATTAGGCCTCAGGGACTCAAACAAAGTTAACATATCTCTCCCACCACTCCAAAGCCCCACATCAAAAAGTTGCTTACCTGGAAATGGTAAAAACACATGTAGTCGCACGCGGCCATTTTTGATTCCCCCTTGTAATAGAGCATTGTGCCAGAAATGTTTTTCTTGTGGGGTTTATGGGCAGTGGGCAGTGGGAGGTAGTAGGTTAAGTTTGCTTGGGGTTAAGCTAAGTATCTCCAATCAATAAGATAAACCAATTTTACTAATTAGGCTTGTATTGGTGAAGGTTCTCATTCAACCATGTTGTTGTATATCTATAGTAATAAATCAATCTTATCGTTATCATGTCCAGCACTAAATCAACACCTGTTTCCACCTGTGAGCCTGCTCCTATGGTGGAAGAAGAACCCTTATGACCAACTCCTGCCACTAAACATATCACCACCTAAACACTGCAGCGGCAATCGTCTTGCTCCCTTCATCGTCATTCTAGCCAAATCTACGGTTGCTGATTCAAGTGTGAAAGCAGGTGAAAGCTGCAACTGATTTTTTCCAACAAAAACTGGATGAAGGAGGATAAGGACAGGAGCAGGGAGAGGGGTTGGCCACAAACTTTATGTCAACTTTAACCCCCATGCCATCACACATTAAAAACACACGAAATCTCTAATTATGCAAACACTTCTACAACATTGTACGTCCCTAGGGTCTTTGACTTGCAGATTATAATGACAAAGCTGATTGAAACAACTCTCTACAGCAACTCTCCGCTAATATTTTCAAGTACCAACTGGGTGGTAGGTATAGGTTGTCAGTCATTTAAACTGTCTTAAAAACCTAACACAAAATGGTTCAAAATCTGTGCAGTCTAGGGCTCTGTAGACTTTAGAGCCGACAGCTTGCTTGCCCCTGGGGCACCTGAAATCGGGATGACCCACTGTGTGAAACCCCCAGGTCTCCAGCAATGCCAGGTGGGCAAGGCCTCAGCGGTGGATAAACACATTATTTTTTAAAACCATGACACCACCGAGCCATATGCGTTGACTGAGATACTCGGGCAGGAAGAATGGGTGAGTGAGGGGGTCCCAAAAAGGGTTTTGTGTTGTTTTAAAGTGTACATAATACACAAATATATGGATAAATAGATTTCATCATCATGTGAAGCAGCTTTGTATTTATGGTTCAAATCAGGCTTGGTTACAGTATAGATGGCAGCAGATCAGGTTGGTGTATGGATCAGTCTGCAGCCTTGCTGTGTTACCATCTGATGAGTGTACCACCAGTGGTATCTGTAAAATTGGGTGTGAACCTCTGCTCTACAATATTCAAGTCTGAAGATATCTGTACAAGTCATAATGAATGTGGAAAGCCGATAGGACGACTAGTGAAAAGAAAAGAGCATCCCCTTTTATTATTTAAGAGAGAACTTTTTCATGGCCTGGTCTATAGTGAAGATTTTTCATCAGAGAAAGCATAGACCTATCTATAGTTGGTTAATTTTAATAAGCTAATCTAGGTTTTTTTTTAAACATCAGTGTTATTTTTAGAGTAGGAATCTTATATATAAAATATTTTTTCCATATATTGCTATTCACGTTACAGCAGCAGCCATTTGGAATACATTTGGGGAAAAGTTATTATCCTCACGTATCTGCATCCGAATGCAATGCTCTACTAAATGAAAAATGGTGAGAAAGTGAATTCCTTCACTTCTTATGTCCATCCATCAACATAGGTGACAGTCCTCTCCATCTCTCATTAAATTCACATGAGCCAGGTGTCTCTTTCTCCATGCTCCCGGAGATATGCCACAAGGCAGTCTGCACTGCACCGCTGCAGCTTCAGCTGTCATTTAGGTGAGAGCAACAATTGCTTAAAACACCTATACTTTATAAAAAGGTTAGATTTATAATTTCTTGGCCTACTTATTTTTACATCACTGTTTTATATGGTAGTTTACTTATTGTAGTTAATATCAATTATAAATTAAAAATTATAACTTTAAATCAGAAGCTAGTGTTTGCTCTGCTGTAAAACCTTTAATGCTTTCACATTGTCACATTTTGGTTATAGCAATTACATATGTTGTCTATCCATCAGGGGCGGACTGACAGGCAGGTCCAATCGGACGTCGTCCTAAGGCCCGGGCCTGGAAAAGGGCCTGCAGTCCGCCGCCAGCAGGGGCGGACTGGCCATAAGGCGTACCAGGACAAATCCCGGTAGGCCGCCTCCCCCCTGCCCCATAGTTTGTAATGTTGGACCTCTGCGGCCATAGCTGGCTGGCAACAAGGAGCTGCCATGGTCACTCGGCGCACTGTGCTGCAGCACATGACATCCGGGTGGCAAGAATGAGCTGTATGATAGGGCAGTCGGAGGGTCTACTGACAACTGTCACAGCCAATGAATGATTGGCTGTGCAGCGCAGCGGACGGTCTCCGTCCAGAGTGGGCGGGGCTTCTCTCTGGTCCCCAGCGAGGCTGGAAATGCAAGGAGTCCCAGATCAAGGCCGACATCAGAGGTGAGAGGGGGGAAAATCTTTAAGATTTATGTCATGGGCCCTGTCCATCGCATATATCATGCAGCTGCCCAGCATTGAGGCACCTGGGCCCGCTGCACTGTGAAAGGAGGGAGGGCCAGGCAAGGTGCGAGCAGCTCAAAGCTCCTGATACCGGCATTATGGTGGGGATGCCCCGCTCGCCGGATCTCCTGCCTGCCTGACACGTGACCTCTGGCTTTGTGTCAGATTCCTTTGCTCAGTGAGGGAGACAGACGCCGGCTGCAGCTGTTACCAGTGATAGAAGTAATGCTGCTGCAGTCAGCTTAAATGATTGTATAAGTTTACCTGCTTATGCTGCCTGTAATATCGTATGTCTCCCCTCTGTACCTCATTTATAAGCTGCCCCTGCTGTCACCCACTCATCCCTCCATCCACACTCATCCCCAGCCTGCCCCTGTCACCCACTCATCCCTCCATCCACACTCATCCCCAGCCTGCCCCTGTCACCCACTCATCCCTCCATCCACACTCATTCCCAGCCTGCCCCTGTCACCCACTCATCCCTCCATCCACACTCATCCCCAGCCTGCCCCTGTCACGCACTCATCCCTCCATCCACATTCATCCCTCCATCCACACTCATCCCTCCATCCACACTCATCCCCAGCCTGCCCCTGTCACCCACTCATCCCTCCATCCACACTCATCCCCAGCCTGCCCCTGTCACCCACTCATCCCTCCATCCACACTCATCCCCAGCCTGCCCCTGTCACCCACTCATCCCTCCATCCACACTCATCCCTCCATCCACACTCATCCCCAGCCTGCCCCAGTCACCCACTCATCCCTCCATCCACACTCATCCCCAGCCTGCCCCTGTCACCCACTCATCCCTCCAGCCACACTCATCCCTCCAGCCACACTCATCCCCAGCCTGCCCCTGTCACCCACTCATCCCTCCATCCACACTCATCCCCAGCCTGCCCCTGTCACCCACTCATCTATTTCCAGTTTATTCCTGTCACTAAACCCCTCTTCACTGGACCCCCTCTTCCTTTCTATGGCAACTATACTTAAACATACTGACTGTGTTATTCCATAACAGCCTTCCTGTCTGCCAGCCAGCCTTAGCAATCTGCCAGCCAGCCACAGTATCCTGCCAGCCAAAGCAGCCCGTTTGCCTTAGCAGCCAGCTTCAGTAATTGAGGTGAGTGGTGGCTGAAGCCAAGTTGGACTGGGTATCACAGACAGAGATCCAAGTTGGCATAAAAAGGGGGAAGATAGTTCAGTGTGTTGAAGCTTTTGGTGTAGTTAGGCGGGTTGGCATTGCCACCCCTTGAAGTGCACCATAGCCTTAAATGCACTGCACCCCCCTCTTCTTTTCTATGGCAACTATTCTTATACATACTGATTGTGTTATTCCACAACAGCCTTCCTGCCTAACAGCCAGCCAAGGTAGCCAGGCAGCCATAGTATCCTGCCAATCAAAGCAGCCTGTTTGCCTTAGCAGCCAGCTTCAGTAATTGAGGTGAATGGTGGCTGAAGCCAAGTTGGACTGGGTATCACAGACAGAGATCCAAGTTGGCATAAAAAGGAGGAGGATAGTTCAGTGTGTTGAAGCGTTTGGTGTAAGTAACGTGATTGGCATTGCCATCCGTTGAAGTACACCATAGCTAACTCACTGCAGCCCCTCTTCCTTTCTATGCCAACTATTCATATACATACTGAACTTTTATATGCATACTGTATTATTCCAAAGCAGCCTGCCTTTAACTTGGAAAAAGATTATGCTACAGCCAGATCATATTATGTCCTAGATGGTATGGGGAACCCCTAGTGTTGTTTTTTTTTAAGCCATGATTTCTATTAAAAGGAGATAAAATTTAAACATCACTCATGTTTAGAAAGGTTAAAGGACATCTGTACTGTACACTTTTTCTATATTCCTGTCCCCGGGCTGCAAAAAGGAACAAAATAAACTTTAACTCACCTTCCCATGTGCTGCGATCCTCGTTCCTGGGGACGGTGACGTCACACAGCCGTGCCGTCAGCCTATTACTTGCCGCAGCGATGTTCTGCCCTGGCCGGTGATAGGATGAGAGAACTGTCATGTATAAAGCTCTGGCCGGCTCCTTACATGGCAGTTCCCTCATCCTATGAACGGCGGAGGCGGAACATCTCTGCGGCCAGTGATAGGCTGGCGGCTCTGTGATGTCACCGTCCCCAGGAAGAAGGAAGAGAGGATCGCAGCGCTGGAACTGGAGCCGACTCCGGAGCAGTGGGGGAACGTAGGAAGGTTAGTTATAGTTTATTATGTTTATTTTTACAGCCCGGGCACTGGAATATAGAAAAAGTGTACAGTACAGATATCCTGACCTTTAATGTTTTGCCAATGTTTTGCGCTCATTTAATTAATTTTGAACAAGAACCAAAGAGTTAGAGATATGTAATCTTCATGGCATATTATAGTACATTGTCGTTTCTAATAGCACCTGGACAAGGCTCTTTCTAATAGAGACAAGACTCTCTAATGTATACTGAAGTGGGGGAGTATATGTGTGCAAGGGACTGGTGTCCTTACATGTACAGAATTCTATATTGTCTATGGGGTACTGTGTACCTTAATATTGAGAAGACTGTTGCCAAATTCAACACTACAATGTCTTCATCAGAGTACAAACACAAAAGTGCTGCAGTGAAGAGAAAGGAAAGACTGGAGAAACAGAAGAAAACAGAAGCTATTACCAGCAAAATTGACAATTTTTTTCAAAAGAGAACTGATCCAGGGCAGGATGAAGTATGCGAGATGTCAGAGGAGGCTGGAACTTCTTTTACAGAAGTTGTATTTTCTGAACCGTCCCCTATAGATCTTTACATTGAAAAGGAGATAGAAGAACCACCTATGAAAGTACCAAGAGAGGAGACTTCATTATCTCCTCTGAAGGAAAAATCCCCTTCCACAGAGGATTTCTTTCTCCATTCTCATGAATTGAGAAATGCTGGCATTTCTATGGAAATGTTCTGGGAATTTCACCCTAAACAGCCTAGCCAGGGCATCACATTTAATGGGAATGTTGTTTATTTACGAAAAGGTATACAAGGGGCAAGTGTTAACAGAAATGGGTTACTTATGATGAGAGAAAGCAGACCCTACACTGTTCAATTTACCTAATGTATTCTGCAGAAAAATTTAATAATTCTAATTGGATAAAGGGTTGCAATGAATGGAGACATATTGCAACAAGAGTCACAGAGAATGAGCAATCTTTGTGTCATAAGCTTGCTAGTGAAGCCTATATGGTCAACATTAAAGGCAAATCCATCAAGCACAAACTTTCCGTAGACCAGCTTTCTAAAAGGCACAGCCAGGTACTTCAGCGTCGTGCTGTTATAAGCACCATGCTTGATTGTGTTTTTTTTATTGGTGTTCAAGCGTTGCAGCTAATGTCTTTGATGATGACCATCTTGGAAATCGAGGAAATCTCTTGGAAGTTGTAAAACTCCTTGCAGATTATAGTCCGGTCCTGAAAGAACATTTGGACAAAGTACAGGAAGTGGCAAAAAAACGTAAACAATCTCAAAAAGGGTGCGAGGAAAATGTGTTACTTCTTTTAGCAAGTCCTCTTTAACAAAATTATTCACAATTATTGGAGATATGATAAAAAAAGGCATTGTTCAGGAAGTTACCAATGCTGGGATATTTTCTATACAGATGGACTCTACACAAGATGTTTCTGCACATGATCAATGTGCTGTTGTTGTGCGATATGTTGTAGATGACACAGTTAAGGAGAGGTTGGTGCGCCTTTTAAATGTTGAGGACTCAAGCAGTGAGGCATTACATAACTTGTTACAAAATTCCTTGTCTGAAATTGGACTAAACCTGGAACAGTGTATTGCTGATTCATTTGATGGGGCTGCTAACATGAGTGGAGCATACACAGGATTGGAAGCTTTGATGAAACAAGTGCGTCCTAGTCATATCCATACATGGTGCTATGCTCATGTGCTCAATCTTGTTATATGTGATGCAAGCAGTGTGTGCTTTCCAGCAGTGAGCCTATTTGGACTTCTTGGTAACTTGTCCACCTTTTTCTCTGAGTCCTACAAAAGGATTAAAGTTTGGGAAGACCAGCTTAAGGCCAAAACTGGAAGTTCTAAACTTAAAAGGCTTGATAAAATTGTTACAACTAGGTGGTCAAGTAAAGCCAAGGCTCTTCGGAAACTTTGTGGAACATATACGGACCATTCAGACGAATTATATTCTGTCCTTGTTCTTAAGCAAGTTAGTCATTCCTCTAATTTCAGAAATTCAGTTCGCCATGAGGCACTAAAGTTAAATGAAAACCTATTTAAATTTGAGACCATCCTTGTTGCTTTTACATTTATAAGAATTTTTGACATTACAACTCCAGTCTCAGATTACTTGCAGTCACCAGCTCTCGACATAATGCAAGCGTGGCGAATGGTTGAGGATGCTACCATTTTTCCCATGTTATTAAGCCTGCAACTAATTTCATTGATGACATTAATGGAAAACTAACTGCTGAGAACATTGCCATCAGTAAGTCTTTCACAGAACTTAGATCAGCAAGATGTGTTGATCCAAAAAATCTGCAAAAAAACTTTGAAGTGTCATGCCACAATGTCATCTGTGATGCTGTTTTAGAAAGTATGAAAAGAGGTTTGATGCTCATGGCAAACATTGCAGGCAGATTGCATGCTTTGACCCAAACCATTTTGACGAAATACTGTCTTCTCCTGAAAAAATTAAACTGGATTTAATTTCTGAAGCTGTACCGGAAATTGATAATCTTGCTCTTCGTGAAGAACTAATTTCATTTGCAACTAGCTTCAAAAATCTCTCAAAAGGGCTGTTTGACAGTGATGATGAAACTTGGAGCTCTGCTGAAGAGGAAGAAGATGACCTTTCTTACTTGGAACCATCATCTAGCAAGCTTTCTTTGAAAAAAATCTCCTGCAAAAATTGCATATCTTGTGAATTTAAGTTACTGTTTCAGTATCGCTTATGCTCATCCGCTTACGAAAATGTTTATATGGCATACAAGTACTTGATTACCTTAAGCAGTACACAATGCTCCTGTGAACGATGCTTTTCAAAATTGAAAATTTTAAAATCAAGACTTAGATCAACTCTCACTCAGCAAAATCTGGAGACCTTGATGCTTATTGCAATAGAGAAAGATGTTGCTTTGTAGATAAAGGCCTCGATTCAATAAGGGTAGAAAAAAATTCTCATGGTAGTAAAAGATTCAATTCATGAGAAAAAAGCCTGAGAATTTCACTGTTGTTGAATCACCAGCTAAGAAAATAATGAAAGTCAATGGCACTTTTTTACTCCTAAGAAAAGTAGAGAACTGTTTACATCTTTCTACACTGTAGTAAAAGCTGCCATTGACTTTCATTGTCTTTTTTTTTCTAGTGATTCAGTAGCAATGACATTCTCAGGCTTTTTTCTCATGAACTGAATTTTTTACTACCATGAGATTTTTTTCTACCTTTATTGAATCGAGGCCTTTAAAGAGAGGAAAAGAAAAAAATCATAGACCGTTTTGGCAACACATCTGCTGAACTTCGCTCTCTTCTTCTCTTTTAAACTGCAGATTGGCTGATACTTCTCTGGCTGTTTCAAGATCCTTTATAAATATATTAAACAGAAGAAGTCCCAGGAAAGAGTGAGTACACCACTTATGGGGTGTGCAATTAGTACCACCTGACCACCTGACATATATAGTAGTTTGATGCGGGTAATTTGTTTTTTGTCTTTCACTCAGACCTGCTGCAGACTAGTGGAGCTACATTTCTTTTTTGACATCCATAGTTGCACTATAGTGCATTTGTTTTTGTGTGTTTTTAATTTCTATTGCCCTTTTTTGTGTATTTATGATGTCTATTGCACTTGTTTTGTGTATTTATGATGTCTATTGCACTTATTCTGTGTATTTATAATTTCTATTGCACTTGTTTTGTGTATTTATGATGTCTATTGCCCTTGTTTTGTGTATTTATAATTTCTATTGCACTTGTTTTGTGTATTTATAATTTCTATTGCACTTGTATTGTGTATTTATAATTTCTATTGCATGTGTATTGTGTATTTATAATGTATAGTACATTTGTTTTTGTGTATTTATAATGTATATTGCACTGGTTCTTTTTCGTTCATTTGTGTGTAAAAATTCTGTTATTAAACAGTTTTCAGAAAATGGAATTTGTACTCTGATATGTAGGGGTGGGGCATATGGAGTGGTTTGGGCGGGAACAGGGGCAGGATAGAGGTGGGACCAGGGGTGGGGTCTCGCTGGGGGCTCTTGCTTTTTTTGGTCCGGGGGCCCTGAGTGGTGTCAGTCCGCTACAGCTATCCATACAAACGTGGTATATTCTCTGTGTAGTATCTGAACATGAACTTTGCCAACACATTTTGTATAGCCATCCCAGTAAATTATACTGTAACCATAATAATCAGGATAACATATATTACAATGTTTAAATCCTTATTAAAGGAGCTGTATCACAAAAGTTTATCTTTAACCTCTTATATAGTCCACAAATGGCTGCAAGCATAACACAGAACATGATGTGGGAGATTATCACATTTTGGTGGATTTCCCCATAAGCATTTCCCATGTTTGACCTTTCAAAAATTCCCAATGGACCTCTTTCTGCCTATAACACATGTATAGAACAATCTTTTTGATACAAAAAATGTAAAAAAAATGTTAAACATTCGCCTAGAATTTTTTTTTTTTTTATGTTTATATATTGAAGGATATTACTGTTTTTCCACAAACAGAGGTGTATTAACATTTGTAGCCTTTGTACTGTTACAGTTTAAATTTTAAAGGCTCTTTTAGTTCAGATCCCTTTCACTTTCTCAGAATAAACTGGTCAACTGGCAAGTTTTCTGTACTGCATAACACCCAAACTCACCAGGAACATCCTCCGGGACTTGGGCTCTAAAAATGTGGATTTCCTTTGGAATTTGCAACTGTGAAGAGTGCTTGATTCCCTCCAGTTTACTCTATCTGTAATGGCCAGTCAAGCTTCCCATTTCCATGTCCTAGTTTAAAGTGGACCAATCACCCCTGCGGCCGGCCTGGAATCTAAAATCTAAAAGATTCCAGGACTGGCCACTAGCCTGCCTCCTATATTGGATGCCTCGATGTTTGAACCCCCCCCGGGTTGCCAGTGATCTTGAACAATTTCTGGCTTCTCTGCAGCTGTGCGTACTCTCAGCGCGGGAGCGCACACTCCACAGGGAAGCCGGGATGCATTGAGGGCGTGCCTATGCCGGTGCGAAGTTCAAATCAGCGACTTAGTGGCACGCATTAGTATGCACTGCATAAAGTACTGATTGGACTAGCGCCCACGCATGTGTCATGGGAATGGGGAAAGATGAGGGAAAATGGGCGATCTCGGGGGTTTCACACAGGGGGGCATCCTAAATCGGGATACCCCTCGGGCAAGAACCAATTACCAGGATAATTGAAATCCTCCACTTTAATTTAAAAAAAGCGCAAATGTAGTAAGCTCCTTTACTGAGATTATATGTATCCTATAATTTCCTAATACATTAAAATGTAATCCTTGAACACTGTCAGACTGACAAATGAATGCTTCAGCTTAGGCATTGAAATGGACTTGGTAGATCCATATAAACATACTACCAACATATAGGGGTGTTTCTACCAAGCTATCACTAAGATTTCAATGTCATCAATTGTTTTAAAAAAATGTTAAACTATAAATGTGGTGGATCTTTAATTTTTTTAAGTGGACCCACAGGCAGAGATGGACTGGGGCCAAAAATCAGCATGGGAATTTATAGGCCCTGACCATCCCACCAGCTACTTAGCATAGCCATCTAAGAGGTTCGACTGATAAATTAGTTCATTTATCCACAGATGCTAGCGCACGTGTGAGCTGCGGCAGCATCCTCGCGATCTCTTCAGCGGGGTGCGTGCCCGCACCAGGCATTTGTGAATCGCCGGGATCGCTTGGATTGACCAAGCTCCTGAATGCAGGGGCTCAAGCGGATCCGAGCGCGCTGATTGGACGAGCACCTGCGCATGCGTTGTAGGACTGAGAAGAGGTGAGTTTGTTTGGGGTGCCCTGGGGGGTTTCACACAGTGGGGAACCCCAGATTGGGGTGTCCCGGGGACAAGGACCAAAACCCAGGATAGTCAAAATCCTGGGTTTTGGTTCAGGATTGCCAACCATGTTTGGGTAGGCAATTAATGTCTCTTAGCAAATGAGGTCTTTATTATAGAGGAAGATGGTGGGTTAGATTGGGGGTTGACAGACATTTAAGCAGAACAATGAAACATTTAATACCTTAGATTCAGGGTCCCCAACATGTAGATTGGGAGCCACATGTGACTTGAGGACCCTTACTGTATGGCTTGCCATCTTCCTGCTAGACAAGAACACTTAAGAAGGTATATAAGACTTTTGAAAGTGAAGGGATACACTAAGATAGAGTAGAGTATGAGCATGTTGTGTCACCCTGTACCTGCCAGAGCTTACACACAACCAATGTCATCTGGATGTTGATCATATGTCCGATACACATCACACACAAGATCAGGGTTGCAACTTGCAACATTCATTGGCTTATTGCATGTTGGCTTACCTGTCTCTGCAGATTGTGGCACTGTACTTAGTCCCTAGCCCTGCACAGTGTCTGGGTTTTATTTTGCCATTTAACCTCTTTGGGGCTGAGGGATCCATTTGTGCAGCAGTTATTTTATGGAGAAGGGGGATCCACATGCACACTAAATTGCCAAGGTTGATACCTTCAAATATCTTGCTGCATTGTTTTTAAAACCGTTTTTAGTTACATGGCTTCTAAAGTCTATTTCCCTTGAATTTTGCTCACGTCCTACTGTTTAAATGCAGCACCAAGCAAAGTGGCATGCCCACTGCTTCAGCATTCCTCCCTTCCACATTGGACCATCAATCATATGTGCAAAAATGATTGTTGATCCACTTTAATTGTACAATCTAATCTAATCACAACCAAGACAGCATGCATGTTTCCCACCTAGAAATAATGTGATAGGGAGATCTCTAATGGATAGTGGCACACTATCTCTACTCTACTATTAAAGATAAAAATTAAGCCCCATCCCCTTCTTACCAAACCATGTCCTCTTGTTTTTCATCACAATAAGCCTGATTCAAAGCGCCTCTCGAACGCATACCCGCATGCAGAAGTGGTGTTTAAATTCTGACTGATCCATTTTTAGCCCTCGTGCTATTCACTATTGTCCTTTTTTGTGTGGGTTTTCTATTTTCTGTGAGTTTTTAGCTTGTGTACTTGAGAACGAGTATTTGACATATTAATATGTGTATTATCGAGTTTATGCGTTCTTATTTTCGTTGTGGATTTTGCATGTGCTTGCACATTGTTCTGGGCCCTGCTTTGCCCTTAGTCAGGGTGTTTTAAAATGGAAGTTGCCATTACAATCTTATGCTCCCCTTTTGCTGGCGGGATTCTTCGTGGATGCTCGGATGACGTGTGCGATGGAGCCCCTAAACAAGTATCTGGTAGAGTATGAGCATGTTGTGTCGTGGGCTGCTCACCCTGTACCTGCCAGAGCTTACACACAACCAATGTCATCTGGATGCTGATCTTATGTCCGATACACATGTGTTCGAATTGACCTGACTACTGAACTGCCATTCTCTCGAGAAGCTTTACTCAGAGCTGCAGCAATGGTGGGCACCCATCACATGAAAAGGGGAATGTGATTGATGGCATGACCAAATTGGTTGGCTGCCTTCAATTTTCAGTGAATGGCTCCTTCCAGAGGCTGGAGGCACTGTCTGTTGGCATGTCCCAGCCTTCACTGAGCCATGTCCTGACAGGAGCAGGGAGCAGTTAGGAGATGCCTACACACATGCTGTTGGGGAGTAGCGACATGCGTCGACTCAGTGGTGCATATTCACATACTGGTGAGCTCACTCGCAAGCCAAATGCATTGACCTGCTGCACATAGGGGAGATGTGAGACACAGGTATTTAAAGAGGAAACATTGCTTTGAGAAGTGTCACACCACAATCATGGGAAGGTTAGTGGGCATGTGTAGCTAAACTAGGGCAATACATATTTGGAGAAGAAGCAGCAGATCCTGTGAGAGACTGGTGGGGAACATTTGCACCTACAGTAAAGAGACCTTTTTATTGTGTTTCGGCACTGCGCTTCAAGGCCAAGACACACGCTAAGGGGACATTTGCAATGGAGGTGGTGGCCCAACGGAATGCACAGGAGAAGATGGCCCAGAAAATGCAATATTGGTCGGAACTTAAAAGATAGAACAGGCCCTGAACGAGGCAGTTTTTCCTCCAGAACTTCCCAGGTAAGTGGCTGGTCCATAGATGAGCTGTGTTAGAGAATTGTGCTTCTCTTCTAGCTTTGGAGTTCTGGAAGAGAATCAAGCCCATCTGGGGCCAAAGGGTCCGACCAGTGCCTTGTCAAAGACTGGGTGTGCGAGTAAGACATCACCCCAGGAGACTGGCAACATCCTCATCCTCCCCTTCAGTATCCCCCACGCAGCCCTGCACCATTGCAAAGAGGAGGAGTTCCAGTCAGAGCCCGAGAACTAAGGTAGGACGACAGATAACCAATACACACCTCATGGCAGGGAACTCCCAATTACATGCCTGCAAGTACTCGTGTTTTGTGCTTCTCTGTAGCTACAGACTTATCAGACCTGGGAGAATGCCCGAGGCAGGACCCTCCTAAAATATGTTTTCATGTCCTTACAGACCCCAGCAAAGGCATGGCACCAAGGCAGAGGGTGGCTCATTAAAACAGGAAATGCCAGGGCTGCAATAAGAAATGGGCAATTGATGGCGTTTGTCAGCGAAAACTGGGAGACATGTGTTCAAGCAGATGCCTTGTCTTGACAGGTGCTATGGAGAAAGATGCTTGGCCGAGTCCCATATGGGCCACAAAACGTTTTACAGATTTTAGAGTTTTTTAATATGTTTAACATGTTCTTTAAAATTTATAAAAGACATTTTTTTTACCAAGAAAGGACAAAAAATGCAACTATTAAATACCAAATGTTTTACGAGAAAATTAAACATGCTTAATGCAGGGTGCAGAAGAGAAAACTGGGGCGGGGGAAGGTGATGGCAATCACTAGAGGGAAGCAGGTAAGAATAAGGAGGAAGAAGAAGGCGAGTTACACTGGGGACACACATTGCATGGGATGCCCCAAAAGGAAGTACAAGAAGTACATAGTGGGGCATCCCAAATCGGGATATCCTAGGAGTAGTTGTCAGACCACCTCAGTCCGGTTTTAGTCCACTTTAATATGCATTTTATATGTCAAATGCTTTTTTTAAACATTTCATGTTTTATTGTTTAAAATGTCTGTATGAAAATAATGTGTGTTTTTTTTTCTCAGGAGGCTTTTTAAGAGCTTTTCTCTCACAACACCCAATACAGTAAAACAAATAAAAAGCTTTCTTCTATTTAAAATTTTTATTTTAATTTTTAAATAGAGGAAAACTGCTTTTTATTTCACTTTATTGTATGCTGTATGAGAAAAACTCTGCCTGCCTCTCTAGGAACATCCAAAGTTATCTGGGTAACCACTAAATATGGCATTATTAAAACAATCATTATGCTGTTTCAATATATGTATGGATTGTATTATTAAAGGGTTAAATTATCCTTTCTGTTCTCCTCATGCTGGCTGTCAGGGGTGGCATCTTTCACTTAGCCATCGTTCAGCCTGCTTTATATTTCTTAATAGGGCCTAGTAAGGCCTAATAAGGCCTAGTGAACACTTTTCCCTTTGCTGGGCCTCCTCAGCAGCATATGATGACGCATCTATGCATGTCTAAATGTGACGATCCTCTTATGTGAATTCTGGGAGTCAGCAAAAGGAATCAAGGTCTATAGAGTTATTCAGGGAATGTAAAGAGCTGGTAAATGAAAGATACGGCCTCTGACAACCAGTATGGGGCAAGCAGAAAGCAGCCTAATTTAAAAAGTTGTTTCAGGCAAAGCCAAATGTTATGTCTGGCTACGGTTGGCACTGTCCTTAAAGGAGCACTATCATAAAAAAATGGGCCAATAATAAAAATCCATATAAGTATGCTGGATGGCGGGAGGAGAGTTCACTTAGGCCCTTATTTAACAAGGGATAGCGCCAGGTAGCGAATGGTGAGCGAACGGTAATGACGGTCACCGCCACGAGAACGCCGGCTCCCCTCCGCAATCACACATTTATCAAGCCGATCCTGCTTAGCGACTGACAGAGCGCCAGATAGCGAATCATTCATCATTATTCCAGCCTCACCCCACAGCGCCAGCGAGCGACCTTGAACAGCGACAGGTATAACCTCTCGCTACCTGGCGCTCTCCAATGCATTTCAATGGAGCAATCTTTAAATATTCTTAATTAATTGCTATTAATGTTTTTTTTTTTTTTTTTTTTTAAATGTCCAAAATTCTGTGACCACTTCTGCAATGTTAGATATTTTTTTTTAAGGTAAAAAAAAAAAATTTAAAATTTGTGCAGAATAGATATTACAGGTCTGATATAAATGTATTCATATTACAAAATGTTTTGAAAAACATGTTTTTTTTTAATCAAAAAATATGGTTGTTTGGGGGTTAAAAAACTACTTTTAACCCATCGCCGCCAGCGCTCTGGGGTTTAAACAAGCATTTCACAGCGCGAGAATTTTTTGAGCGTGATTTGTTAATGAATATGCTGGGAGCCGTTCGCTATGTCCATTCGCTGTCATGCGCTCCCATACAGCGCGGAACCTGTCAAACAGCTACTCCTAACCCCGTATTCAACATTACCGCACACCGACTGAGTCGCTGTCAACAGCCGAACAACGGCCAAGCACAGCGAATACTAGCGTGCGCTGTGAAAATACCGCTACTGTCGCTCATCTGTCGCTACCTGGCGCTATTAATGAATCGGCCTCTTATACACCCCACAATAAGAAATGTCTAGCCAGGCTTGTTTTATATTTTTATTAATGGAAGGAAGAGGTAATTGGGTGACAGGTTCTGTCACCCCTAAAACACTAACCCTGTCACCCCTGGATTTTATTACTACCAGGAGAAGAAAACCACAAGCTTGGCAGAAGTTGTATTCAGCTCAAGTTTATAAGTGACCCCTCCACTCATTAGCCAACCTATTTATATGGGTTTTAATATTGCACAATTTTAGCGATAGTGCTCTTTTAAATGTTTACTGCTTTTAAATTGAATAGCAAATATCAAGGCCTACAGTTTTACATCATGATTTCTCTTCTGAAGCATGTGGGCATGGTCCTTGGAGCTGTGATGCTGCATAATAATCAACATTTTGGTTGAGGTGGTGCTGGGAGCAGTAGCACTTGCTAGGAGGAGGCTAGGTGGGGAGGAAGGAGGGAGGGGTTAGCCGGGCTTGAATGGCAGCTATGAGAGTACAGTCAAGCCATTAATACAGAGGGGGGAGTGGTCTGGACTAGCTTCTTGAGATAGTACTGGTGGCTCACATCAGCAGGGTGGTACTCGATGGGAAGATATGGAAGTATATTTTCTTATTCAGGGTGCCGATCTGAGAAGAAGCACAGTGCTGGAGATATGCCATTGAAGATGCTGTTTATTTTTTTTAACCTTTTACATGGCAAATCCCTTTAACCCCCCTGACTGAAATGTCTCTTTAAACATTTAATACAATTTTGAAAAGTAGTAAAAATCTTCAATTTTGTACATCTCCACATGTTCACTTCTCTAATTAATGACACCATAAATAAACACCAAGAGTGGTACAATAATGTTGTTCATTAATTGTTTACACTTTATTTTACAATTTGAAGTAATATTTTCTACTTACTAGTCTAAGATTATAAAGACTGATGAAGACTGAAAAGACTGATAAAGACTATGAATTTCATGAATGTGCACAGTCACAACTGTGCATTTATTAGGTATAGAACAACTATTAATTTAGCGGATAACAAAGCTAAATCAATCCTCTTGATGGCCACATCGACCACAATGAATAAATGATAATAACACAACCTCGGAGCTAGGATATTGAACTGACACAATTCCACAGACACGTCTCATTAGCTAATCCCATCAAACAAGCCTCTCTCATTCCAGTACAAAGAACTTTGACTTCAGAGGCTGAATCTATGTAGACAATACATTTACCCTTCAACTGTAAATTAGGACTTGACTCCTATTCTGATACTTGGCAGATAATACTCAAAGTCCTAACAGCTTCATATACTATACTAAGGACAAAGGTATATATGGACATCTTATGAAATGCAGCCATAATATCCACCTTTACAAACATTTGTGAAAGAATAGGTATTCTAAAGAGCTCACTGAATTTAAAGAGGACCAATTATGTGCTTAGGTGTCCCTGGAGTCTAAAAGACTGCATGGGGCTGCCCCTTTGCGTACCCCTGCAGCTGATGCACCCTCCTGCAGCCCCCATTCAGATAGGCTGGATGCAGGGGAGTGCTGTGACATAAATTCTGCAAATTATGATTAATATTTATTTACTTATTTATAATGCTTTATAATCTTCCACAGCACTGTACAAAGTAGTATTTACAGACAGGTTATAAACATACAGTACATAGACTATTACAGTTGCAGTGTTGAGGAGTTCACAATGTCTATTCTGAATACAAGATACAATAGGAGATAGAGCCCTGCCCCTGCATTTTTACATACTAAACAGGGGTGGGGGGGGGGAGACGAAGGGGAAGGGTCAAAGTCAGTATTGAGCTTTATGGCATCTGCCCTTTAGAGAATTGCTTAAGCCAAATTGTATGCTTGTCTGAATAGGTGGGTTCATAGGATGCCTTTGAAAGCTTTCAGGGTTGGGAAGTTGTGGATTGAGTGATAGGGCATTCCATGAGATTGGAGTGGCACCTGAGAAATCCCGGAGGAGAGCATGAGAGCAGGTGACCAGGGTGGAGGACAGGAACAGGTTGGCGGGATAGAGTGGAGGGTTGATATTGTTGGATTAGAGATGAGATATATGAAGGGGCCTGGCTGGAGAGAGCTTTGTAGGTGAGATTGTTCTAAACAGGATTCACTGTGGGACTGGCAGCCAGTGTAAGAATTGGTAGAGAGAAGCAGAGCTGGATGAGCGAGAGGAGAGATGGATGAAGTGAGAAGTAGAGTTCAAGATAATCCTGTAGTGCCTTCCAGTATGAAAGTTTGTGAGGTAAGAATGGATATGGAGGTGCCTTTATTGGGCATGGAAATCAGAGCTTTTTTGGGGTAGCTCTATCCCTATTTTAACATTTTTTTGTAGCAGTGTGTATAGCTGTCCCATGGTTTAAATATTATCAATAACGGCATTTAGGAGGAGTCCTTGTGAAGCTCTCCTCAATAGGAAGTTGATAAAACTTACAAATGCCCAATTTTATAAGTTTATACTTACTGCTGTCAAACAGATTATAGCCAAAGCTTGGAGGTCACCAATCTTGCAATTCAAAGAGATTAAAGATAGACTCTCTCTATATATGGTCTGTGAGAAAATAGCATTGATCTTGTCCGACTTGGTACCTCTCTTCACTAAAATCTGGGAACCATGGTATGCCCTGTATGACCCAAATCATAAGATCAAGTCTACCTTAATTTGATTGTTTAAATGGAATGTATGTGTTGTTGTTGAATGTCATTAATTGTATGTAGGTCTGTCTCTTTGGGCCTGATTTATCAAGCCAGAAAGTGCCACATTGGTGGCAAAATATAGATGCAGCAACATGCTGAAAAAATTATAAATATTATGCATGTCCCTAATTTTCACTAAAATGACAATAAGCCTGATTCTAAGCCTCTCAAGAACACATTCTCACATGTGGCAGTGGTGTTTAAACCTGGTTTTATCAGTATTTAACCCTTGTGGTATTAACCTTTTTTTGCGGGTTTGCTGGTTTTTGAAACTTTTTGGCTTGTGCAGGAGGAAACGAGTCTTCAGCGTAATTATACGTGTTCTTGCGAATGTATATGCGTTCTAGTTTTCTGAACTTTACGGATTTAGCCTGTGCTTGCACATTATTTGGAGCTATAATGTGCTCTAGGGAGTTCCTGGTAAAATCTTACCCCCTCTTTTTGCTGGTAGGATTGTTGGCGGGTGTTCGGACTATGGGGGTTATTTAAGAAGGGATAGGACCAGATAGTGCCTCATTGCAACAGGCAGCGTCTGGTGAACGCCAGGTGCTGTACGCAAAACCACATTTATGAAAGCGAATCTGGTGAGCGACTCTTAACAGCGCCATGTAGCGTCTGATGTATTATTACAGGCAGCTCAGCGTATAGCGCCGGCGCTCTAGCTTTCAGAGCGCCAGGTATTACCTTTCGCTCAGTGTCGCTCTCCCATACATTTCAATGGGTGTTCATTTTCTTGTGTTTAAACAGTGTGTTTGACAATTTTTTTTATTAAATAATTGGGTGACCTATCCTCTCCTGCAAACAAACAATTTTAGAAACTTTTTTGACTTTTTATATTTTTATGCAGAATTGTCATTACAGGTCTGGCACTAAAGTGTTAATGTCACAGTGTTAAAACAATGCCATTCCATGTGTTTTTGCTTTGTTACAGATGTATTTGTGTTCAAAAATATTTAATCACACAGCGCCTGGGGCTCTATGCTATAGGGACCAGATTTAGAGTGCCGATGCTGTGTGTGTGTCCTTTTTTGACTAGTATGGTGTGGAGCGCCGAGAGTCGGTTGCACTGAGCTGGCACTACCTTTTGCTCGCTGCAGTGCTGTGCTAGTGTTAGAGTGCCCAAGATACATCACATTCTTCAATGCAGACCATGTTACTACAGCGACTGAGGCACTCTGTTACAGTGCCCAATATCCGCTTACAGCGCCTATCAGCAGTTGCTCTAAGTGCCGCTATACAAACGCTCATCTGCTGAAACCTGGCATTAGTTGTGAATCAGCCCCCACGTGTGTGTCAAGCCTTAATTCCAACGGGTAACAAGAGATGGCCGGAGCTCCAGGTGTGGGGGGGCAGCATAAGAAGTGAAATCCAATAAACAATTCTAAGTTCAGGGGCTGGCAGCAAGAAGCAAAGTCAGATAGAAAAATCCGAGTTCAGGGGCTGACGGCAAGAAGCAAAGTCCAATAACCATATCCGAGGTCAAACCAAGTAACCTGTCTGAGAGCCAATCTGAGAGCAAAGCCAGGTCAATCCAGGAAATCAGTCAGGAGTCACAGAGAATGCAGGAAGCAGGAATAAACCAGATCTGGGAACTTATCTGAAAACACAGCAATGCATACAGGCCAGCTGTCCTTTTAGATAGAGCTGTCAATAAAGATGGGATGGATGCCTCGGAGCAGGAGTGATGTCACTTCCGGTCCACTGGGGCCGAAGAAACTGGAAGTAAATGTAAGCCCAAGAGCTTACCGTCTAGGCTTTGTGCACCTGTGGGCTTGTTTATATGGCGCCGGACACCAGGTGGTGCTGTTGAGCAGTGGAGATGACGAGGAGCCTGGTCGGGTGCACGTTCCCAAGCATGCATGATATATCTGTATATATATATATCTGTTTTCCTGACAGCTCGGCAGCCTGGAACGTGGTGAAGTTGGGTTATTTCAACATAGCGAACATACCTAACATCATGCACAAGACTGCACAGTGCCTCCCATGATGCAGGAGTATATGTATAGGCAAGTTTAGGGGCTCATTGTTCCTCTGGCTCCTTCTTGCCAAGTAGCCTATGTTTGACGGGGAGGCCGATTCATCAATAGCGCCAGGTAGCGACAGATGAGCGACTGAAGTATGGCGCTATGAGCGCCGCTAGCGTCAGCCGCGGGCGGTAGCGATTCGCTATAGCAGGCCTCCTCAGTCGCTACCTGGCGTTGTTGGGAACAACGCCTACATTGCTGAATATGATGTTGGCCCTCAGCTTTGTAGGCGCTGTCAGTCAGTGTAACCACGCTATTGTACACAGCGCCTGTTAGCTTTGCTGTGTCCTGGCCATCCAGTACCTTCTGAATAAAACACATTGCAACATTTTTTTATAAATTTTAGAGTTTTTATTTTGTGTTGAAAAGGAAATTAAATTAAACCAGATATTAGAATATAAATGCAAAATAAAACATAATTAAACACATAGCCACATTTTAAATTATTTTATTTATTTTTTAAAGAAAAAGAAAATACAATTAAACCACCAATGAGAAAGAAAATGAAAATAAAAACAGAACAGAGAAAGAAATGGAAAATAGAAAAAGAAAATAAAAACAGAAATGAGAAAGGAAAATAGAAAAAGAAAATAAAAACAGAAATGAGAATGGAAAATAGAAAAAGAAAATAAAAACAGAAATGAGAAAGGAAAATAGAAAAAGAAAATAAAAACAGAAATGAGAAAGGAAAATAGAAAAAGAAAATAAAAACAGAAATGAGAAAGGAAAATAGAAAAAGAAAATAAAAACAGAAATGAGAAAGGAAAATAGAAAAAGAAAATAAAAACAGAAATGAGAAAGGAAAATAGAAAAAGAAAATAAAAACAGAAATGAGAAAGGAAAATAGAAAAAAAAATTAAAAACAGAAATGAGAAAGGAAAATAGAAAAAGAAACTAAAAACAGAAATGAGAAAGGAAAATAGAAAAAGAAAATAAAAACAGAAATGAGAAAGGAAAATAGAAAAAGAAAATAAAAACAGAAATGAGAAAGGAAAATAGAAAAAGAAAATAAAAACAGAAATGAGAAAGGAAAATAGAAAAAGAAATTAAAAACAGAAATGAGAAAGGAAAATAGAAAAAGAAAATAAAAACAGAAATGAGAAAGGAAAATAGAAAAAGAAAATAAAAACAGAAATGAGAAAGGAAAAAAAAAAAAGAAAATAAAAACAGAAATGAGAAAGGAAAATAGCAAAAGAAAATAAAAACAGAACAGAGAAATAAAAGGAAAATGGAAAAGGGAAATAAAAACATAAATCAGAAAGAAAAAGAAAATTACAATAGGAAGTAGAATGCCAAGGAAACTTTCAACAGAATTAAACACATAGCCACATGTATCTATATATAGTAGATTTTATTATTAAAATCTACAAAAATTTTAAAATGAACCGAAGAGAAAAGGAAAATCAAAATTCAAACAGAAAGGAAAAAGCAAAGTAAAGGGAAATAAAGTTTGTAAAGTCCCAAATACGGATCACGGTGCATGTCTTTGTGCCTGAAAAAATAAGAAAAGTGCAGTTAGTATAGATCTTTAAAGTAGTATAGTTGTTGCAAATACAAAAATGCATTACTTGATAACCAACATTGGCGTCTTACACCCCCCTTAGAGTGGTTTGGGTCATCTTACACCCCCCTTAGAGTGGTTTGGGTCATCTTACACCCCCCCTTAGAGTGGTTTGGGTCATCTTACACCCCCCTTAGAGTGGTTGGGATCATCTTACACCCCCCTTAGAGTGGTTGGGATCATCTTACACCCCCCTTAGAGTGGTTTGGGTCATCTTACACCCCCCTTAGAGTGGTTTGGGTCATCTTACACCCCCCTTAGAGTGGTTGGGCTCATCTTACACCCCCCTTAGAGTGGTTTGGGTCATCTTACACCCCCCCTTAGAGTGGTTTGGGTCATCTTACACCCCCCTTAGAGTGGTTTGGGTCATCTTACACCCCCCTTAGAGTGGTTTGGGTCATCTTACACCCCCCTTAGAGTGGTTGGGATCATCTTACACCCCCCTTAGAGTGGTTGGGATCATCTTACACCCCCCTTAGAGTGGTTTGGGTCATCTTACACCCCCCTTAGAGTGGTTTGGGTCATCTTACACCCCCCTTAGAGTGGTTGGGCTCATCTTACACCCCCCCTTAGAGTGGTTTGGGTCATCTTACACCCCCCTTAGAGTGGTTGGGCTCATCTTACACCCCCCTTAGAGTGGTTTGGGTCATCTTACACCCCCCCTTAGAGTGGTTTGGGTCATCTTACACCCCCCTTAGAGTGGTGGGGATCATCTTACACCCCCCTTAGAGTGGTTTGGGTCATCTTACACCCCCCTTAGAGTGGTTTGGGTCATCTTAAACCCCCCCTTAGAGTGGTTGGGATCATCTTACACCCCCCTTAGTGTGTTTTTGGGCTCTTTTTGATGGTAGTTCTAATACATTTAGCCAGTAGTGCAGTACTTGCATTAGAGTGAAGGTTATTTAGTTTACCGCAAAAAAAGAAGTGATCATCCTTTCCCTTAGCTCATCGCCAGTCTGGGTGTCCTCACTTCTTGCTGCGGGCATGTTGGGGATTTCTGGCACCAGTGCTGTCTCCTCGGGGGCTTGGATTCGGTGGGAAATACAGATATTGTGTAGCACACAGCAGGCAAGGATGATTTTGGAGACCTTCTGTGGGCTGTAGAGCATCTCTCCTCCTGGCCGTGCCAAACAGAGAAAGCGTGCTTTCAGCAGGCCGATGGTTCTTTCCACAATGCTTCTGGTCTTGCGATGCGCTGCATTGTAGCGTTCATGGGCAGAGGTCCGTGGGTTCCTGACCGGAGTCATGACCCACGTTCTCTGCCCATATCCCTTGTCCGCTGTAGAAAAAACACAAGGAGAGAGACAGCAATTAGTACTAGTACATGTTTTTTGGTGGTAGTTTGGTTAAATTTGGCTTACTAGGCCACATATTTGCAAAATACATTGACATGGTTAATTTATTACCCAGTAGCCAGCCAGCTGGCATTTCGTTGTTATCAAACTTCCGGCACAGGACTGTCCGCTGCAAGACGTAAGAATCGTGGCATGAGCCGGGGAACCCCGATCTCACCGCCCGCAGCCTCATGTCTGGGTCACAGACAACCATCACATTAATGGAATGGAATTGCTTCCGGTTTCTGTAGGACAGCTCCTGTGCACGGGGAGGGCGGAAAGGGATATGTGTACCATCAACGCACCCTAGCACATTCGGGATCCCTCCCATCAGATAGAAAGTATGTTTTATTTTGGCAACCTCTTCCTCATCCTCAGGAAACCTGATGTAAATTGGGATTAAATCACAAATTGCCAGAACTACCTGGATTAGTATGCGGCTCATAGTAGCCTGGCTTATCCCGCTGAGGAGGGCTGAGGTTGCCTGGAAAGTCCCTCGTGCCAAAATATTGAGAGTGGCACACAGACGTACTATGCCTGGAATGGACTGAGTGCGTTTGGTGGATGGCTCGATTTTGTGCTTAATCTGATCATATAGGGACTGTAGTGCAGCACGATTCAGACGGAAGCGGCTCCTGATCTGCTCGTCACTTAAGTCCCATACTGAAAGGCGGATTGCAAATGAGCGGGGTGCCCTAAGCCTCACAACACCCTGCTCCCTTTCCTCCTGCTCTTTCAGCATACACATACATCCATCCACCCAGACACCATACATCACCCTCTTATCCATCACACACACTAAAGATATATACAAAACCAAAAAAAAACAAAATAAAACACTAACACACAACACACACACAAACAATCACACTCCACACACACCCGCTACAATGCAGCTCACCACAAAACCAGAACTATAGTGGTCCAAACCACCAGCCTGCTGAAAACCAGCTTTCTAAGTTAGGCACAACCAAGAGGGGAGTTGCTGCACAGCCCACAAAAGGCCCCAAAATCAAGCCTCACTTGCTGTATGCTACACAATATTTGCAGATGCCACCAAAACCAAGCTCCTAAAGAAACAGCACTGATGTCAGAAATCACCCAACAAGCCACAGAGAGTGAGGACAGAAACCAGACAGAGGCTCAAATGAGCTAAGGGAAGCGAGCACAGCACCACACCACAGCCTTTGCCACAGTGTAAGAATAGCAGAAGCTAGAAAATTCCTTCCTTTTATACTTCTCTTTCAAAAGGGACAGGTCCGCTTTGCCGCCTTTTGCGTCGCTCTGCTATTTCCGGGCGCCAATTAGCCGACCCAGGTGTGCGTAAAACAGAGTGCGCACGCGCACGCTAGTAGCGCTACTAGCGTACTTGAGCCGAAACTTGCGTGCATTAACGGACATGGCCCAAAAATCAGTGGTGGACCAATGAAAGGTAAGCTGCTGTTTTTTTAAATAGCCGTTAGGCTAACCACATGTCACAAGGGTTTGAGATACATCAGTCCATTGTTGGATTTGGGTGTGTGTTGTTTGGTTAATGAGGTCTGTAATGAGTTAATTGGCTAACACACATGCTTCAGTCAGTGCAGTGGAGGTGTGCCTAGAAGGAACTGGGCTGTATGTGTGAATCAATTAAGTGGCCTGCTTTTTGATTGGCTGTTAGAGCACATAAAACCTGGCCAAGCCTAAGAGATTGCGATGCCATTCTGTAGTCTGCATGCGTGCTTGTTGGGTGTGTATTTGTGTGTGTGTGCAGCTACAGGATGGAGCCAAATTCAGGACATCTGCCGGCCACAGCAGGCCCGAGTAGGAGTTTGGTGGGTGCTGTGCGCAGACCTCCCTTACGGAAAAGGGCACAGCCTGAAGGTGGGGCAGCACCCCAGGCTAAGCGCCCAGGTGCCAAGAGGGAGCCTGAATTTAATTTGGCTGAGAATAATCATCTTGTGCGCCTTACACTTGCTAAATGGGAGCTGATATTTGGCTCCCAAAGCAAGTCCATAGGCAAACAAGAAAGAAGCAAACTGTGGGATGCCATTGGTGTGGAGCTTAGTAGCACTGCTCAACACCCACGTAGTGGCCCATCCTGCAGGAAACGCTTCTACACTTTGCGAGGGGCCCTTATGAAAAAGATGAATCACGATCTTGATGTGGACAGTGGGTTCATCCAGGCTCCAAAGAGTACCTACAGGCCGTATGAGGAGATGCTGAAGGCCAAAATCCCACTGGCTCGGCTGCAGGGTGTGGATCCTGGGGATGACACCACCGGTTGGACTGAAGGTACATATTTTCTGGCTTTTGTACTAACCTAATGTTAATGTATGTGATTTGCATTTTTACATTCTGACCAACTAACAGTAGGACCTGTGAAGTATTACATTAGAGCTCAAACATTTGTTACTTTTCTGTCTGTTGCTTTATGCATAGGTGCACATGCTGCTGTCCGGGATGTGCCTCAGGACACCCAAGCTCCTGCCCTTCCAGCAACCTCAAGGCTACCCCAGTCTGCCATTGAAGGTATTTACCCCTAATTTGGTTGCTGGTTGTTTGGTGAACAAATGGGTGTGGGAGCAGCTCAAACAATTACGTTTTGCACTGTTGAGTATTAATAATATGTGCCTGCGGCCTAATTTCACGCCCACTGTAACACTCACAGCAACTAACTAACAAGGCCCTAACATGTGTAGATATGTTTGAAGCCAGAGATGTGTAGCCATATATCGGCATATCAATGTGGGAGCCACACTGGCCTTGATTAGTGAATATTAGTGAAAGAGCTGCTCACACACCTTAATGCATGTTGTATTTTTGCACGCACATTAACTATGGCTCAATGTTGGCTTTATTTTGGCATAGCTCCCATGCCCTTGGCCCCAGCATCTCCTCCGGATCCCACCTACTCTTTGGATGTCGGTAAGTGCATGTGTCCACCTTGCTTGATCCACTTTTACCCAAGTGCATGTGTCTCATTCCTCTTTTTTCTTGGTAGGCCAAGTGACTGGTTCATCTTTGGACCCCACTTCCGATGTTGCCGGTCAACAGGACCCTGTTGGTGTGTAGAGCAATACATAATGTATCCTTTATGCTGTTTATGTTACACTGGTTCAATTTGGTTAGTCTACTAAGCTACATGTTTGCTTGGTAAACTTGAAGATGCCTCTTGGGAGTGCTTGTTGCCTCCCCAGGGTCAGTCTATTAGTTATTGGAGTGATAGCAATGTATTTTGGCGGACATCTTTTTAACCAAACATTCCCCGTAGTAGTTTGCTGAATATTTAGAGACATTCCTTGTGTTTTTTAGTTGACCCGAATATCGGAAGTGGCTGTCCAGAAAGGGCCCCTCAAGTTCCGGCTGCCAGAGATGAGGTTAAGTTGTTTTGCCTTGCTCTAGTCTGTATTTTGGCTCTACTTTTGTGGCACTTGCTTCTGGCAACTTGTGTGTCCACATGTATTTTCAAGGTCCAAGCTCGAGTGAGGACCCCACTCAAGACATCTGGGAGATTGCGGGTATGTGTAATTTAAGCAATGTTTCTGATGTGATTATCAAAAATTATTGCCTCTTAGTCCTGTACCATACATGTTAACAATCTGAGTTTAACAGATACCTTTGGTCTAGTGTGTATTTTGGCACTTTTTAGAGGTATGGCCTCGATAGCCTAGCCAGGTTACATTAGAGTTTGGGCCACAGACCTACTAACCTGATTTTCCTGTTTAGCATATGCCAACTTGCCGGACATCTCGGATGTTGAATTGCCACTCTCTGGCAGCGAAACCTCGAGCCTACCTGTGCCGGAGGACACGCAGGTAACATGGCTGATGTAGACGACCTCGAACCACATTGGCATCTTCGTGGGTAGTGGAAGAAGCAACATGTCACATTTCCTTTCATTGTTGTTTTTGCAGGAGGCGGAACCAGAACCCCAAGCTGGGACCTCTTCCCAAGTCCCATGTGGCCAAGCTTCCGAGGCTCAGACAAGGGTAAGTTGTATAGTGACTGTTTAGGGGATTTATTTTGAGGGGCATACCTGCATTGGTTCTGTTTGACTAAAATGTGGTTTTCTATTTGTTTAGCCTCAAACCACAGCAAGAGGAGGTGTGGCACCAACCAGTGCAGATTTCTATGAGCTAGGGGTCCGGATGCTGGAGGACTACAGTCGCCAACAGCCGCGTGATGGAACTAATGAGCGCATTGCGGCGTTGGAAAATCAGGTGCTGATGTGTCAGCAACAAAATGAGGCCCTGCAGCGCCAGATGGACCAGTTGCTCCAAAACCAACACCAGAACCAGGAACTTGGTCGGCTGGCAAATCTAATGGAGCAATCTCTCCTGCGCCAGGAACAATCTCTCCAGCGCCAGGGACAATCTCTCCAGCGCCAGGAAGAATCAATACAGCGCCAGGAAGAATGTCTCCAGCGGCAGGACCAAACTTTGTTGTTGATACAACAGCTCATACAACAGCAGTCTATATTTTTTACTGCACTGTTGTCCCCCAACACCGCCCCTAGCAATGACTCCCAACCTCCCCGGCCACCCAGCCAAGAATATTAATTTTGTATATTTTTGTTTTTGTAAATATATTTGCTTCACCCACCTCTAAATTGTGTGTTTCCTAAGACCTAGCTAATAACACAGTCAGGGATGAGTATCTTGATCTACATATGTCAATGTATTGGTCAATTTAGCCCACACATTGGAGACCATAGCTTACTATGGTTAACACCTGAAATGGCTCCAAAGGTATGGCTAAATTGACACACAAATGGGTTTGGAGACAGTTAAACTATGCTTTGCAATGCAACACACTGTAATGATGGTAATCAAAAAAATTTAATTAGAAAACATGGCCAACAGGGCCAACATTGCCCAACAACGGCCATCAAGAGGCCAGCCTTCCCCCCACCCTAACGACGCCGTCGGCGCCTCTTCTTGGCCAGCAGCATCAGCTTCAGGAGCCGGATCTCCCGCCACAGTCTGCGATGCTGGTTTTCACAAGCTGTAGAGATGTAGAAACAACAATTTTTTAATAAATTGGATGTGACCTCAACAGACACAGATGTAGCAATGTAATGTCAGTGTGTCCAATTAGGTGACACTCACATTAACATTGTTGACCACTGTGTGCTTATTGGTTAACATGATATGAGTACTATTGACTGGCAGGAATGTGAACAACACATCCCAAGCATACATTTACTCTTAAAGTGTACCAACACCCACGGGTGATTGGCCCGGGAATCTATCAGATTCCCTGCCGATCACCTCCCTCCCCGCGGGACATCCAAGATCGGGATGTCCCTGGGGGTGAAACCCCCCCCAAACCCCAAAATACCTACCTCAGTTTCTGTGTGGCAGTGCCGCTGGGCCCTCCCTGGCGCCCCTCTAGACGTGTGCGTGCCTGCGCCGGCCGTCTGTGAATGGCCGGCGCAGGCACGCGCGCGTAAAAAGGGGCGCGGGGGAGGCGGAGGAGGAGGCAATTTGCCATGGCTTGTACGTTTGTTGGAGTCACAGTGAGTTCAGGGGGTTGTCACACAGCGGTGACGATCAGGGGTGCCCCACCGTAGTGGAACCACACCCAGGAAAGTCAAAATCCTGGTTGTTGTTCCAGTTTAACTCTTGGGAAGCAAAGAAGGTATAATTCCCAGTGTGTCCATTTTTGTGTTTAGTAACAGCCAAACATCAGGGCCTAAGTCCAAACGAGTACACGAGTTTGCCCTATAATGTTACAGGTCCAGACCTAATAGGGCCCATTTGGTTGTGTCTAACGCAAAAATAGTCTCTATGTGGCCTAATGAAGGATGTGAGCCAACAATCAAGCATGCAAACAGGCATGTTGGATTATTGTGCAAACACATTGAATCGAGATGTGTGTGAAATTAACACATAGGTAAATTTAAATTGTCTGCAGATGTGACTACAAGACATAGGTTTCACAAGTCTTTAGGCATATGAAGTGGGATGTACTCACCATCGCAGCTGTGGCGGGGGCCCATGCTGCTGGCCGTCCCTGGAGCTGGGGTGGGGAGGAGGGTCTCTGGCTCCGTCTGCGTCGCAACATCTGTCAACATAAAGCAAAAGACAAAAACACAATTAGTGGGCAAATGACACCTGACTATTTGACATCCATCTGGTTATTGAGTCTGAAAATGCAAAGGCTTGCATGGTTACATACAGGTTGTCCTAAATTAGCATATTTCCTGGACCATGAGTTAATGTCAATTTGTTAGGCTTGACACATGTATCCCTAAAGAGAATGTGCAAATAACATAGACAGTGCTATGTAAAGGAATCTTTAGCAGTTGTTTGGCTAATGTTAATAGTGGCCCACATGTTGGAGCGGGAACAACTTAACCCAAGAAAAGAAATGAGAACACCCATCATGGTGTTGGCAGAAACATAGGGGTGGTTGACAGTTGGCTAGCACTGTAGTGGGGTTTGTGAGGTTAGGGTACCTTATCAAACCAGCTGTGACAATGGACCAGGAAACATGTGTCTGTTACAAGTGGGCCTATACACAGGATTGGTGCTAATCTGGGTTTGGGTCCACTTTGGCCGAGCCACACAATTTGCATGAGACAACGTACTCCGCGCCCGCTGCCTTCCACACATCACTCCTCGAGTGTGTGCGGACGCGCAGGCCATTTGGAAAAAGAGCGCAGGCGCACACACATCTAGAGTGTCACACAGGAGGCTTGGACGGTGGCTTTGGCAACCCCCAAAGAGGTAAGGAGTTTTGTGGGTTTTTTTTTGTGGGGGGGGCCCTGGGTGAGGGATGTGATTTGTCCTGGAACCTTCCAGAAACCAAGCACCATCAATGTTTGGGGGTACACTTGAATGAATGTAATAACATTGGGAATGTGATGGCTAACCAAAAACACTTACCATGACTATGCCCGTGGAGAATCCTACGTCAAAATGCCATGGAGGTGCCGCCTATATGATGCCCTGCAAATTAGAGAGGAATGGCAAGGGCTAAGGACAAATTGCAAGATGAAACCTGTCACAGACTAACAATTAAAAAATGTACACTCACCAGGGGATGAAGCGCCACTTGAAGCCCAGGGAGGGCTCTGAGGAGGAGGCGGGGAGCCTCGGCTCCTCACACTCTGGTCGGAAGATCCACCAGGCAAAGGGCCACCCTCCTCCCTCTCACTCCCTGCTTGAGAGTGGCCCCTTGCCTGGTGAGAGTCCTCAGACTCAGAGTGTGAGGAGCTGAGGCTTGATCCAGCCAGCCCCCCAGCAGCACACTCCTCTGGGGCGTCATCCCCTTCCTCCCCTGGGTCCTCTAAATAGGACCCGCGGGAGGGACCCTCCCCCGATGACTCCCCCGAGTCCGCCTGCCTGGTTCGGGGGAGGAATCCCTTCCCACGTTTCCCCAGGGGAGGACGCTTATCTGTGTGGAGGGGGTGAAAGAAAATAATTAATCTAAAGAGCACAAATGGACACAGCTTAGCAGATGATTCGGCACAAAGGCTAAACATAACATAAGCTTTAACTTACCTGATGCGTAGGCATCATATAGGCGGTACACGCCTTCAGGGTCCCGGCGCTTGAAATCCGACCACTTTTGTTGGATTGAGCGGATGGTCAGCTCGGTGTGGAAGCGCCGGGACACTGTGGCCTTCACCTCCATGGCTATGCGTTTTTTGCCTCCACGGGCATAGTCATATTCGGCCAGGCAGAAGTCCTATGAAAAAAGAACAAACAAACTAAAATAAATACATGACATCAGAACACAGTCATAAACAGTTATACAGAGACCAGATCAAAGTGGACCCACACCCAGGATTATCACTATTCTGGGTTTGTGTGCACTTTGGTGGGCCACACCAATTGTGGGTGGTCCGCTGTCTGCAACCCCCTTGGAAGGCCACAAATACACCACTGAGGACACTCCCACGTCACTCCGCAAGCCAAACACAGGGCTCCGCGCCGCTGTGGTATGCACATACAAGGCCGTTGGGACGTGCATACCAGCTCAGCTGGGTCTGCACGGCAAAGTACGCATGTGGCGTTTGACTCTAACAGGGAGTGCGCCTGCACCCAAAATTACAATATGTCTGGCGCAGGGGTACACCCTGCTAGAGGTAAGCGCAATAGGCATCCGCAGCTAACGCATGCACAGATGGGACGGGACTGAGGTAATATTTAGGGCCCTCCAGGGGGGGCATCCCAGCAGGACATCCACAATGGGGATGCCCCACGGGGATTGCTCAAATTTGTTCTTAAAACCAAAATTTGTCATAACCAATCCCCCCTGTGTGTTCTGCAACTTTTAAGCTAAAAAGACAAACCAAAAAATACTCACTTTTACCACCTGGCCATTTACTCGGCTATCCACCCGGGTGCGCTTTGGCTTACTAGGCCCAGGAGGGGAAGGGGTGGGAGGGGTGGTACTTGAGGAAGGTGAGGTAGGTTGGGGAGGTGGGGGAGGGGTGGTGGGGTCAGAGTCTGAGGAGGAGCTGGGGAGGCGCATTACTCTTCGTCTGGGCATCATATTGGAAACGCTAAGGAGGAAACAGGAACCGGAAATGACCCAAGCGACATTGGGAAAAAGTTAAAAAAAAAAAAAAACGCTCCGCGCACCAGCAACAAGCTATTCTCAGCTATGTGCAAGCTAAGTGGCGGAAAAACTAAAATGACGCTTGAAAACAAGCTAGTGGCATAAGCGCAAGACAGTTTTACCTTAAGGTGGCGTTGAAACGCAAAGGAGGATCCCGGAACCGGATATGACGCTAGCAACTGTGCTTCAAAATTCAAACACAAACATGCGCGCAACAGGGACAAGCTAATATCAGCTATGTGCAAGCTAAGTGGCGGAAATACATTAAAATGACGCTGCAAAACAAGCTATTGGCATAAGCGCTAGACAGTTTTACCTTAAGGTGGCGTTGAAACGCAAAGGAGGATCCCGGAACCGGATATGACGCAAGCAACTGTGCTTCAAAATTCAAAAGCAAACATGCGCGCAACAGGGACAAGCTAATATCAGCTATGTACACGCTAAGTGGCGGAAATACATTAAAATGACGCTGCAGAACAAGCTAGGGCAAAAGGCGCCACGAATTATTAGCTTGATTTAGCAGGGGATTCTACATACTGTAATGCATAGGTCCTTCTAAAGCATACACCGTTGTGCTTAAATATACAAATCTGATTCCTTCAAAAAGTCAGCACACAATCAAACTAGACAACTACCTGAAAATGTGGCACACATGAGAATGCATAACGGGTTGTTATGAGCTGGTACGACTGAATGTTAATCCTGCAATATGTGGCCAGGCACGCTCACAACTACAGTGTATTCATTAACAACGACTGGGGTCGCGGGAAGTGAATTCCTTGCAAATGGCAGAAGGGCACATGTATGAACAGCACAGCGCCGCACAACGCAGCGCAGCGAGGCACAGCGACGCTCGCGCCGCCACATAGCGAATCTAAACAGCGACTGCACAAACACTGACCAACACAGATTCATCAAGGACAGGGCTGCCGAATAGCTTGGGCGCTGACAATTTGGAAGAGCGAACGTGACCGCCCAACCTGACAGGCTACAAAATAGCTTTACAAGCCTCGATTGTGTGGAAAACCAGCGATTTTGATGCCAATGAGTTTGGGTGGAGGAGATGCAATTCCCATGTCACTCACAACATTACATTGTGAAAAAAAA
This sequence comes from Gastrophryne carolinensis, assembly GCA_027917425.1. NCBI lineage: Eukaryota > Metazoa > Chordata > Amphibia > Anura > Microhylidae > Gastrophryne > Gastrophryne carolinensis. The sequence continues at coordinate 515,452,813 of CM051234.1, read as the reverse complement.
AAAAAAATAATAAATAAATAAATAACCAGCCAGATTCATTAAACAGATCAATATAAACATGTGTGGAATTTTGTAACAAAAGAAAAAAACCCAAAAACCACTAAAAACAATCATTTCAGCGTCTGCCATTGAAATGTATGGGAGAGCGGCAGGTAGCGCCAGGTAATACGTGTCGCTGTGAAGGAATTTGCAGCGGCGCTGTTCGGTCCAGGCGGCTTCATGATGAATGCCGCGCTAGCCGTCGCTCTCGCCGGCGCTAGCCTCATTTTGCTTGATAAATGCGTCATTGTGACCGCCGCCGGGCGTACTTGAGTCGGTAGTCGCCGTTAGCTGCCGCTACCTGGCGCTCGTCAGACACTACCTGGCGCTATCGCTTGATGAATAAGGGCCCTAGTCTTTGTCCCCCCCCCCCAAACTAGCTAATCCTTGTTGCTCATTGGGCACAATGATCCCTGTGTCCAAATTGCCCATATATCTGCTTGCTCTTTGTCTGCTACTGTAATGTTGCTAGTGTATTAACCTGTGTCATTTTTTTACAGGAATCGGAAGATAGAACATTCGATCAATGTTCAGTGTGTGATGTGTCCTGATCTCCATTTTTCTAGCATTTTGCCTGGCTTCCCAGGCACCACCCATGATGCATTCATCTTACGAAGCTCCAGTCTGTATTACCACTTTCAGACTGGTGATCTGAGAGGCGGTTGGCTTCTCGGTAGGCATATGTATTAGTTTTACCTTTCTGCATTTCTGCATTTCTATAGTTAGCCTTGCATTTGCAATGTTGTTGAATGGTCCCCATAGTATGTATTTAGGTGTTTTTTAGTGTGGCCTATTTGGCTCTCTTACCTCACTCTCTAATTGTGCGGTCATGCCCCTATTTTAAATCCCTATTCCCCCTATTCCTAGTTTAACTCCTTTGGCCCTTTGGTGCGCCTTACATTTAGCTGGTCCTGCAAAATTTCTGTTTAAGCAAAATTACATTATAGTTTTGCTTGCAACTATCTCATTAGCTTCTCTTTTTGTATATATTTTGTTTTTATTTTGCCCATTGTGGATCCCCTTCCTTGTTTCTCTACATGTGTATGTGGCGTTGCCTTGTTCCATTTTTGTAATTGTGGTCTTTTTGGTTTGCTTTTAGATGACTCTGGATACCTGCTGTTGCCGTGGCTGCTAACCCCTTTTTTGAGGCCAAAGACTCAAGGCCAGGAGGCCTATAACTGGACCCATCGACGTACCCATGCTGTGGTGGAGTGGGCTTTTAATGTAATTGTGGCCTACATAGCAGTGCTTCACAGTTTTGCTTTGCTGGAGAAGGTACCAGCATAGCTGGATCTGGAAACCACCGCAGCTGCTAAGGAGGTGTCTGGGCATCTCTATTTTGCCACCCAGAGCCATGCTGGCCAGTCAGAATGCCAGCACCTGGTGGACTCTTCTTTTAGTTAATTTTTGTCTACTTTGTTTATTCTTTTGTTTTGTATTTGCTGCTGCCCCCCTAAGTTTTTGACAAAAAAAACATACAAAACAAATTAGATTTTTGTGCAATTTATTTTTGGAACTACAACACTGTGCCCCAAAATAGTGGTCTGTGTATCTTGCATACACATTTCAAAAACAAAATAGTTAGGCCCCCCTGGCCAAAAAACAAAAACAAAACAAGTAAACAAAACAAGTAACGTGGCCCCACATTTGCCTCATTTATTGGTTGGGTCCCATCACTGGTGCTCGGGCTTGGTGCAGGTGCAGTTGTTGGGCGAGGTTCAGGTGTTGGCCACAGAGCAGTTGTTGCTGGTGGTCCAGTTGGTGCTGGAGGTGGAGGCATGGGTGGCGGCTGGGTGGGGGCTGCAAGGAAATGTAAGCCAAATACATTCCTTAGCGGCACTCCTTAAGCTAGTCAACATGGGGTACACAATTGGCGCCACAGGTACGTGTGCTAGCAGTTGTAGATCAACACATCTGTGCACTTGCTTAGCAAACATGTGTGTCCCAGCAAAGAACTCACTGTGCGCGTCTCTGGCCACTCATGTTTGTGCCTAATGTTTTAGGTTTATGGCCTCCCCCCTCCCAAAAAAAGCATTGTAGATTCAACTTTTACCACTGGTGGGCATGTGACGCCTGTCCTTATTGATGGTGCCCGGTATCCCCTGGACATCCTCTGCCAGCAGCTTCTACAAACCTCCACCAGTTTTTAAGCTAAAACAAAACACAAATACTAGAGTACATAATTGGTCAAAAGTGTAAACAATAAACACCCCTCTTGGTTCTTCACACTTACCCCTCATTCCGTTTCTGGGTTATTTTCTTCTGGACCACCGTCTTCAAGTCGTCGAATTTCTTCGACAACTGGTGAGCATCCTTGGCCTCCGGCCCAGCACTACTGACCCCCATGAAATCTTGTGCCAGATTTCATCCCGTATGGTGCTGGGTGTAGTGCGGGACCGTTGCTGAGCCACCTGATCAAAATTGTCAGAGGCACCATCAAGAAGCGCCTCCAACTGCATAGCATTAATGCACTGAGACTGAGGGTGCTCAGATATGTGGACGCCGAGGGGCACAGTTGCAGGTTGAGAAAGGAGAGAGGCCATAAACATTACAATACACTAGTAATAGCAGCCTAGATAGCTGTGTCAGTTTGCCTAGGTGTTTCAGTGATTCACCACAGTGACAGGGAGCAATTAGGAGATGCTTATACACATGCTGTTTTGGAGCAGCAACAAGCACCTTCTAGGTGGTACATATGCACATATTGGTGAGCTCACTCTGAAGGAAAATAAAGCAGGCCAATAAATGCATTGGCCTGCTGCACATGGGGGAGATGTGAGACACGAGTATTTAAAGGAGAAACATTGGTTTGAGAAGGGTCACGCCACAATCATGGGAAATTTAGTGTGCATTTGTAGCTAAACTAGTGCAATACATAATTCGAGAAGAAGCAGCAGATTCGGTGAGAGACTGTGGAGAACACTTGCACCTACAGTAAAGTTACCTTTATATTGTGTTTTTTCATTGCAGACTTTTATGACTGAGAGGTACGACTTCAAGCCCAACACCGACGACAAGAGGACATTAGTACGTGAAGTGGCTGACCACTTGAATGCAGTGGGGCTGATGGCTTAAACGCACACCAAGATAATGCAGCACTGGTCGGACCTGAAAAGACAGAACAGACCCCAGGGTGACGCAGGTCTTCTGCCAGAACTTCCCAAGTAAGTGGCTGTTACATAGATAAGTTGCTCACTAATGCACAGCCGTGTTACATAATTGTGCTTCTCTTCTAGAGTCTGGCAGAGGATAAAGCCCATCTGGACCCTAAGGGTCTGACCAGTGCCTCTCCACAAGACTGGGTGTGTCTGTAAAGCGTCTCCCCAGAAGACCGCCAATGTCCTCATCCTCCTCTTCATAATCCCCCGCAGTAGCCACGGAGCAATCCAGAGAGGATGAGGCCCAGGTGTTAGGCTTGGAGTCCCTGCCAGGGCCTGAGAACTCATGTTGGACAACAGACAACCAACACACACCTCAAGGCTGTTAGAGATACAGTACTTTGCAACAGCTTCTGCTTGTCTCTGAATGTGATTTTGAGACTTGCCAGATTGACTGCAGTTTACAGTTATGACAAGTTATGACAGTAGATGGCACTGTTAACAATGCTTAGCTGTAACCTCTATGCATTTTTCTGTTAGCCACCATGTTAAGGTGACATTACCATACTGCATGCATGTTCCAGTAAAGCCAGGTCCTGTTATACCACATATGTCTAGCTATATTTAACTCTGCTGCACCCACTCACACTTCGCAGTTAAGGCAAGGAACTCCCAATGACTCTGCTAAGTGCTGGCGTTTTGTCCTTCTCTGACTCAGACTCCTCGGCCCAGGGATAAATGGTGCCACCCGAGGTAGGACCCTCCCACAACTCTGGTGGGTAAACCAAAACACAAGCTGCCACCACCAGGAGCATGCCTAACATCACACATGAGCCTAGTTCTAGAATATGTTTTCATGTCCTTACAGACCCCAACAGAGGAATGGCACCAAGGGGAAATAACAGGGCTGCAGTAAGTAATGAGCAATAGGGGGCATTTGTCAGGGGAGATATGGGTTCAAGCAGATGTTGACCTGCCTTTGTTTTGTCTTTACAGGTGCCGTGGAAAATAGCACTGGGTTGAATCAAAGATGGGAATCTATAAGATTCCCGGGCTGATCAATTCCCTCCCCCAGGGCATCCAAAATCAGGATCTCCTGCTGTGTGATCTCCCCCCCCCCCGGGTCGCCCAGGACCACACAAAAAAGTGGTTTGACAGCCACTCTGTCCCTTGGAGCACCCGGCATAAGTGAGCACGGCAACCCCCAGTTGCCCCACAGTTGTCTCTGACCACAGCAGAACATGTTCATGACACGCCCTTCCCAGCTCAGCCAATACCCAGAAACTGAGATGAAAAAAAACAACTTTGCTCAGAATACAGCAAGGGTTAGAAAAAGGTAAATTCATTTTTATGTGCAGCAATCTAAATTGCCCTGGGGAGGGATGCATATGAGCACTGTTTGTTGTGTTGTTCTAGTTTAAGTAATTTTTGAGTGTTGGTCTGCTTTATTTTAATTACTAATTTAATTTAATTTAATTAAGTCACTTTCTTACCTTCAATTTCTGGGTTGTGGTTGAACTGGTAGGAAAATGTCATGACCCAGTCCTGTGTGCGCTCCGCTGTGGTCTGAGATAGCTGGGGATTGCCATTCTTGCTCATGCTGAGAGCTCCAAGGAACACAATGGCTGTTAGACCAATTTTTGGAATAGTCCTGGGGAAATAAAATTTAAAGTAAGAAACACATGGAACAGGTATCAGCTGAGCTACCTGCTGTTGTATTATTGCAATTGGGCTAAAAGTATCTTTAAGCAGAGAATTCTGATGGCACTGAACTGGGGGCGTATTATCCCATCTGTATTTATGCAGTTAATCCCAATCTAGTGACAACATTGAGCAAAAGCGTATAAATATCTACTTAGCACCCACAAATGTTCTGTCTTACGTTGCTTCCAAGTACTCCAAGCAAAATATTATAAACAGAGGGGAGATATATACTGTATTTTTTACCCTATAAAGCGCACATGGGGGGGAAGTCTCACAGCGTCTTAGTGGGCGAATGTTAAAAAAAAATTAATACAAATACATTCTTTATGCTCCCATGCTGCTGGCCTGTGCTTCTGCAGTAGTTGGCCTCCCACTAACATACACACACATACACATACCAACCACTGGCCGCCATGATCACTGAGCCTCCACTAATCCCCGAGCTACCTGGCACCACCCGCCACAACCCCACACTAGAGCCGGTGTCACTTCCTGCAAAAATTACATCAACATAGTGCAACATGATCTGTCAACAGAGGAAAGCGAATCTGAGTAACTTTAACAGCACTGTGTAGCGTCTGATGTCTGATGTATTATTACTAGAGATGAGCGAATTGAATCTGACGAACCCGAATTTGTTATGAATTTCAGGAAAAATTCGATTCGTAACGATTCCGCAGACAGCCTATGTATTTGAAGAGGGTGCATACCAAATACTAGCATAAATATTTGAAGAGTACCTGTCTACTAACTGGTTGCATTTTGTAAAGAAAGTCACTTTTCCACTGTAAAAGCAGACAGCCTATGTATTTGAAGAGGGGGCATCCCAAATACTAGCATAAATATTTGAAGAGTTCCTGTCTACTAACTGGTTGCATTTTGTAAAGAAAGTCACTTTTCCACTGTAAAAGCAGCCAGCCTATGTATTTGAAGAGGGGGCATCCCAAATACTAGCATAAATATTTGAAGAGTACCTGTCTACTAACTAGTTGCATTTTGTAAAGAAAGTCACTTTTCCACTGTAAAAGCAGCCAGCCTATGTATTTGAAGAGGGGGCATCCCAAATACTAGCATAAATATTTCAAGAGTACCTGTCTACTAACTGGTTGCATTTTGTAATGAAAGTCACTTTTCCACTGTAAAAGCAGCCAGCCTATGTATTTGAAGAGGGGGCATCCCAAATACTAGCATAAATATTTCAAGAGTACCTGTCTACTAACTGGTTGCATTTTTTAAAGAAAGTCACTTTTCCACTGTAAAAGCAGACAGCCTATGTATTTGAAGAGGGGGCATCCCAAATACTAGCATAAATATTTGAAGAGTACCTGTCTACTAACTGGTTGCATTTTGTAAAGAAAGTCACTTTTCTACTGTAAAAGCAGACAGCCTATGTATTTGAAGAGGGGGCATCCCAAATACTAGCATACATATTTGAAGAGTACCTGTCTACTAACTGGTTGCATTTTGTAAAGAAAGTCACTTTTCTACTGTAAAAGCAGACAGCCTATGTATTTGAAGAGGGGGCATCCCAAATACTAGCATAAATATTTGAAGAGTACCTGTCTACTAACTGGTTGCATTTTGTAAAGAAAGTCACTTTTCCACTGTAAAAGCAGTCAGTCTATCTATTTGACGAGGGGGCATCACAAATACTAGCATAAATATTTGAAGAGTACCTGTCTACTAACTGGTTGCATTTTGTAAAGAAAGTCACTTTTCCACTGTAAAAGCAGCCATCCTATGTATTTGAAGAGGGGGCATCCCAAATACTAACATAAATATTTCAACAGTACCTGTCTGCTAATTGGTTGCATTTTGCAATGAAATTCACTTTTCCACTGTAAAAACAGCCAGCCTATGTATTTGAAGAGGGGGCATCCCAAATACTAGCATAAATATTTCAAGAGTACCTGTCTATTAACTGGTTGCATTTTGTAAAGAAAGTCACTTATTCACTGTAAAAGCAGCCAGCCTATGTATTTGAAGAGGGTGCATACCAAATACTAGCATAAATATTTGAAGAGTACCTGTCTACTAACTAGTTGCATTTTGTAATGAAAGTCACTTTTCCACTGTAAAAGCAGCCAGCCTATGTATTTGAAGAGGGGGCATCCCAAATACTAGCATAAATATTTCAAGAGTACTTGTCTACTAACTGGTTGCATTTTTTAAAGAAAGTCACTTTTCCACTGTAAAAGCAGACAGCCTATGTATTTGAAGAGGGGGCATCCCAAATACTAGCATAAATATTTGAAGAGTACCTGTCTACTAACTGGTTGCATTTTGTAAAGAAAGTCACTTTTCTACTGTAAAAGCAGCCAGCCTATGTATTTGAATAGGGGGCATCCCAAATACTAGCATAAATATTTGAAGAGTACCTGTCTACTAACTAGTTGCATTTTGTAAAGAAAGTCACATTTCCACTGTAAAAGCAGCCATTCAATGTATTTGAAGAGGGGGCATCCCAAATACTAGCATAAATATTTCAAGAGTACCTGTCTACTAACTGGTTGCATTTTGTAATGAAAGTCACTTTTCCACTGTAAAAGCAGCCAGCCTATGTATTTGAAGAGGGGGCATCCCAAATACTAGCATAAATATTTCAAGAGTACCTGTCTACTAACTGGTTGCATTTTTTAAAGAAAGTCACTTTTCCACTGTAAAAGCAGACAGCCTATGTATTTGAAGAGGGGGCATACCACATACTAGCATAAATATTTGAAGAGTACCTGTCTACTAACTGGTTGCATTTTGTAAAGAAAGTTACTTTTCCACTGTAAAAGCAGCCAGCCTATGTATTTGAAGATGGGGCATCCCAAATTCTAGCATAAATATTTCAAGAGTACCTGTCTGCTAACTGGTTGTATTTTGTAAAGAAAGTCACATTGTCAAATTGCCAGCATCCATTGCCTTTAACCGGGGGGGGGGGGGGGGGGGCATCACAAATATGCTAGCATGTGTCTTTTAAGAGTACACACATTGGAGTTGGCAGCAGCAGCATTAGGAGCACATATATTGCCTGAAAGACACACATTGGAGCTGGCAGCATCAGCATAGGGAGCCCATATATTGCCTGAAAAACACACCCTGGAGTTGGCAGCAGCATAAGGAGCTACCATGCATCAGCTACTACCATGGACTAGCCATTGGTGGCTGGAAATCCTGGCAGATCCATGCCTGATTCATCTTCACAAAGGTGAGTCTCTCCACATTTTTCGTGAACAGACGAGTTCTCTTGAGGACGAGGTCCTCAAGTTGCGTTGGCATGGTCATGTCAAGGTATGACACTACCTGCTGGTTCAGGGCCTGCTCTAGGTCTTTCTGCTGCTCATGATTAGCCTCACTATGCGGGTGAAGAAAGCTACTCATTAGCAACTGAAGACTCAGGCTGCTGCTGATGGAGCTGCTGCTGCTCCTGCCATCCCCCCCCCAGCAGCCATGACAGTGGAAGGTGAGCGCAGAGGTCCCCCTGAGTCAGACCTGCGAGAGTATGGACCATGGCGCAGATAGGCATCGGCCAACTGACTACGTAGAATGTCTCTGTAGTAGGTCAGTTTGTCCTCCCTCTCAGTGGGTCTAAAAAATGCCCCCATTTTGTGCCGGTAGTGAGGGTCCAATAAGGTGGAGAGCCAGAAGTCATCCCACTGACAAATGGAGACAGTTTTGCGGTCACTACGCAAGCACGTGAGCATGCATCTTGCCATTTGTTCAAGTGACTCGGAGGGACTACCTGTCTCCACTGCATACTGCCACCGTGTGTCTGGGTCCTCTGTCTCGCCTTCCTCACAACCCTCTAGCTCCTCTGGCTGACTGCTCCTCCTCTCCTGTCAGATGACTAGATAAAATGGCCATTTTGTCAAACCTAAACTGTGCTTCGCTGTGCCCCACCTTCTCCTCCTCCTCCACTTCAGCCCCCACAGGCTTCATGTGGCCGTGAAATGTAGGTGCCATGTCTCCAGTGCCCTGACCTGCCATGGTTTCCAACATGTGTTTTAGTACATGAAGCAGTGAAATCACATTGTTCATCCCGTAGTCCTGGCGGCTGACTAATAGTTGGCTTCCTCAAAGGGCCTGAGCAAACAACGGGTGTCACGTATGAGCTACCACTGGTTTACATTGAAGTTACACAGGGGAGTCCCCCTATCCACTTGGATCATCAAGAAATCAGTGATGGCTTTTCTCTGTTCGTATAGTCGATCCAACATATGGAGGGTGGAATTCCAACGGGTGGAAACATTGCAAATCAGACTATGTTGGGGAATACCGTTCTGATGCTGTAGCTCAAGAAGGGTGTGCTTGGCGGTGTAGGAGTGGCTGAAGTGCATGCAAAGTTTCCTTCCCGTTGTTAGGATGTCTTGCAGATGGGGTGAAGACTTCAGAAAACGCTTAACAACTAGGTTGAACACGTGTGCCATACAGTGCGCATGGCTCAGGCTTCCTTGTTGCAGCGCAGACAAGATGTTGTTCCCATTGTCAGTCACCATGGTTCCCATTTGCAGTTTTCGTGGAGTAAGCCATGATTTCATTTATTGATTTATGATTTTTAGCAGTTCCTCCCATGTGTGACTCTGTGGCTCAAGGCAAACCATGTGAAGAACAGCGTGAAACTGCCGCGGCCTTGCACACATGGTAGGCTGGAAGGGCACTAAAAAAATAAATAAATAAAGAAAAAAAAAAAAAAAAAAAAATATATATATATATATATATATATATATATATATATATATATTGAAAAAACAAAATACAAAAAAAAATAAAAATGGAAAAAAAAAATTTGTAAAAAAATTACCAAATTATTAAAAAAAAGACATTAAAAAAAATATATAAAAACAAAAAACCAAAATACAAAAAAAAAAATTAAAATATATATATTTTTTAAAAATACAAAATATTAAAGAAAAATGAAAAAAAAAATACAAAATGAACCAAAAAAATAATTTGCTAAATGTTATATTTTATGGTTATTATTAGAGATGAGTGAACTTCTTGAAAGTTCGATTCGGGCGATTCGCCGAATTTCCCCAAGAAATTAGGGTTCGCCCGAATCGAACTTTCACGAATCGCTCATCTGAAAAAAAAAATGCCGGCATGGTGGGAGCGGGCAGGCCAGCTATGCCTGTCAGCGGGCCGCCGCCGGCCCGCTGACAGCGTAGCCGGCCTGCCCGCTCCCACCATGCCGGCATTTTTTTTTTTATTTCTGGGAAAATTCGATCGGCACGAACCAAATAAAATTCGGGTTCGTGCCGAATCGATTTTTCCCTGAAATTCGGAGCGAATTCCGGTTCATCCGAACCGGTTCGCTCATCCCTAGTTATTATGTTATATGTTATTGTTATTATGTTATATGTTATTATATGTTATTATTATAAATGTGTTCAAATAAGATAAATGTTAACAATTAATATGTAATTGACAATTAGGCACCATTGCTAAGTGCAAGTGCACTGTCACAGGCACAACGGCCTAGGAGCGTGGAGGCCACAGTGGAGGGACCCGTCCAAGTTTCTGTTGTGGTTGTGCAGGAACCATAATCACCCAGTGGGCCTTAAAGGATATGTATTGTCCCTGACCGTAGTTACAGCTCCAAACGTAGGTGCTGCCGTGCACTTTGGTACACACTGACAGGCTAAAGGACTGGCCCACCTTCTGTTCAACAAAATTGTACAGGGCTGGTACTGCCTTCTTCACAAAGAAATTACAGCTTGGGACTCTCCACCTTGGCTCGGCACAAGGCATCAGTTCTCTGAAAGGTGCAGAGTCCACCACCGTAAAACACTCCACTGTGTTTTTCAGGCAATATATGGGCTCCGAATGCTGCTGCCAAATCCAGGGTGTGTCTTTCAGGCAATATATGGGTTCCTTATGCTGCTGCCAACTCCAGAGTCTCTTTCAGGCAATATATGGGCTCCTAATGCTGCTGCCAACTCCTGGGTGTGTTTTTCCGGCAATATATTGGCTCCCTATGCTGCTGCCAAGTCCAGAGTGTGTCTTTCAGGCAATATATGGGCTCCAAATTCTGCTGCCAACTCCTGGGTGTGTTTTTCAAGCAATATATGGGCTCCTAATGCTGCTGAAAACTCCTGGGTGTGTTTTGCAGGCAATATATGTGTTTCTTACGCTGCTCCCAACTCCAGTTTCTCTTTCAGGCAATATATGGGCTCCTAATGCTGCTGCCAACTCCAGTTTCTCTTTCAGGCAATATATGGGCTCCTAATGCTGTTGCCAACTCCAGGGTGTGTTTTACAGGCAATATATGGGCTCCTAATGCTGCTGCCAACTCCAATGTGTCTTTCAGGCAATATATGGGCTCCCTATGTGGCTGCCAAATTCAGGGTGTGTTTTTCAGGCAATATATGGGCTCCCTATGCTGCTGCCAAGTCCAGAGTGTGTCTTTCAGGCAATGTATGGGCTCATCATGCTGATGCCACCTCAAGGCTCTCTAATTGTGCCACTCTGTGACAGCGAATCTAATAGCGACGCCTCTGATCTGCATGTCATAATTCTTTACAATATTATTTCACTAACCCTGAATGCATCCTATGCATGTTACAGCCAAGCAAAACGTTCTGCAACCCTATGGAGGCTCTTGGAAGCCCAGAAATAGTCATTTTTAATAGTGATTCGTCGCGAATAAATTCAAACCGAAACAAATTTCTCTGGAAAATTCGGCGAATCTGCCGAATCGAACTTTTCAAATGTTCGCTCATCTCTAATTATTACAGGCGGCTCAGCATATAGCGCCAGCGATCTAGCTTCGAGCGCCAGGTATTACCTTTCACTCATTATGGCTCTCCCATGAATTTCAATGGCCGTTCATTTGCTTGTGTATAAACAGCGTGTTTGACATTTTTTTTTTCTTTTTTTTTTTTTGCTCAAATCATTGTGTGACCTCTCCTGGCTGCAAACAAACACTTTTAGAAACATTTTAGACTCTTTATGCAGAATTGTTATTAGAAATATCCATAAATAGCCGTTTTTTATAGCGATTCGCCGCAAATAAATTCGGACCGAAACAAATTTTTCTGGAAAATTTGCCGAATCTAATTTTTCAGAAATTCGCTCATCTCTAGTCATTACAGGGTTGGCATTAAAGTGTTAATGTCACAGTTTTAAAACAATGTGATTCCATGTGTTTTCGCTTTGTTACTGGTGTATATGTGTTCAAAAACAGACTTTAATCACACAGCGTATGGCGCTCTATGCTATAGCGCCAACTCTGTGTGTGTGTCCTTTTTTGCTAAATATGGCGTGGAGCGACGAAAGTCGGTCGCACTGAGCTGGCGCTACCTTTCGCTCGCTGCAGCGCTGTACTGGTGTTAGGGCACCTAACATTCATCACGTTCATCAATGCCGGCCAGGTTACTAGAGCGACTGAGGTGCTCTGTTACAGCACTCCATACCCGCTTACAGCGTCTACTAGCAGTCGCTCTATGCGCCGCTATACAAACGCTCATCTGCAGATACCTGTTTTTTTATTTTGCTTTTTTTATACATTTTATTTAGGGAGACCCTCTGCAATCTAAGAATTATTTGAGGGATTACTTCCAGAATGATGAGCCCACTAAAACAAGCTGGGTTTGCATAGAAAGCTTAACATGTGTAATTTCTCGTGGAATTCCAAATGTACAGGGTTGTTTTGGTTGAAAAAGTGCAAGGCGCGGACTTTGTCAGCAGAGCTGTTATTTTTCAAATTACCCTTAAGTGCATGTTTTACTTTGAGGTGTTAGGTAACTCTTCCCTTGACAGTACCTATGCATGTTGGGTATTGTTCTGTTTGGGGGATCTTGCTTTTCAAGATTTGGGGGAGTCTCATGGGCAGGAAGAGGTGTCTACCAATACATATGTGGTACTATTGTAACTGGGAGAAATGGGGATCTCACACGCAGTATGATTTTATTGAAAAACTTACATTTTGTACATTTTTTTGACAAAAAACACTACAAATTGTAAAAAATGGATTTTTTACATATTTACATATTTCACTCCAAAATATTGAGAATACAGTTAAATTACACTCAAGACATTTCATGTTAAAGCCCAGACTCTGATGACAAAAAACAATATATAATTTTTCTGGGAAATCCCTTAAAATCACAGTTGAACATTTGTAGTGCAAAATAGTGAAGATGTGGGGGGGGGGGGGGGGGTAGGGACATGGGGGTTCAGAGGGTTTTGTTCTGTTTTAAAGTGTATATTTTTGTACACCAAAATGATGTCCTCAAGGTGCTGAGCCAATATAATGTTTTTTATTGTTATTATGAAATGCAGTGTGTGTTTTATTAATTCAGTTACACAATGTCTGTACGCCAAGATCTATAGGAAGAGAGTAGTGAGCCCTGTACACAAATAAAACCACTTCTGGACATGTGTATGGTTGAGTGAGCACCCTCATTTCAGTAGCGGCCATAGCAGTGTTATATAAGGGTCATGCTAAATATTTTGTAAAGCCAATGTGCCTTGCGGTATGAATTACACCCTGCATCTTGGCGAGCTTTTTCATTTTAGCGCACAAGAAATGGCAATTTTTTTGGTTTCATTTTCCCCCAAATATCCCTTGTACCTTAGGGGCAAATAACAGCACCATATGGGCTATACAGAATAGCTAGGTATTTATTTCTGCACACTTCATATGCCATTGTTATTTCAAAATCCCTGAATAAAATGTACATACCTCATTGGAAAAATGATCTCATCTGTAAAAAATGTCCTCACACGTATTGGTGACTTGGTATTGGAACAACATTTTTTGGAGGTAGTGAAAACTGCTTCCATAAAACACACACATTTGACAACATAAAAAAACAAATACTCAATATTCTCAGCACCTTGAGGACATCCTTTTGGCACACAAAATATATACACTTTCAAAAGTGCCATTAAAAGTGGACTTTACCTTTAACCCTTTAAATTCCAGCTACGTGGATTCTATGTTTCCCCTATTTGCAGCCCCCCAAAAAATGCTCACCTTTGTCCGAGATCCAGTGGTGGTGGTCTATGGGCTATAAAAGCTGGTACTCTTTAGGGCCGGGAGCTAGGCCAGCCCCCCATAGCTGGGGCATGGGCTGGTTTTATAAGAAAGGAGGGCCACACTGGTTTTAACCCTTAAAAATGGGGAAAAAGTGGGGTTTAACCCTTGATCGTGTGCCTAGGAGTTGCATTTCCTTTAAAAATGTCATATCGATAAATATGTGGTACTGTTGTAATAAGGAGGAATGGGCCTTTACATTCAATATGGTTTTCTTGAAACTTACACTCAAAAATATTTAAAAAAAACACAGAGACAATTACAACCAAGACATTTTACTCTAAAGCTCAAACTTTGCCAAAAAAGACAATATAACATATTCCTGGAAATCCCTACAAAAAATCAAAGTTAAACATATATAGCGCAAAATAGTGAAAACTTGTCTGGCAACAGAGAGTGACAAAATCTCTAGGTAGGCTGGCAGCAAAAGGGTTAAACTGGGCTTTATCCATTAAGGTTGCCATGTAATTGATATAGGCTACTGTATGTAGAGGGCCCTTGCCAATGATTCTCTGCATTTGTTACCATGTACATAGTACATTCTTTTACATATGTAAATTGGTTATTTCACTTGCTGAAGCGTGATGTCTTTCGATTCTTCCTGACACAAATGAGCTCAGCCGAATTGTTTTTTGCTCTTAAGGCTTTGTGTGTTTGCTCCAGTGATTTTATAGATTTTTTTGTGTGCTATCCATTTTTAATCTGCCAGCATGCTGAATTATCATGTGTTCTTCCTATTTTGTTTAATCTGTGTCAGTCACTTCAAAATATGTACCTGGCCATAGAAGTAAAATTTCTTGAGAATTAACTCCCTTGCTAGTTCCACATGGCCTGGGGATACCTAGTGCCAAATGCAGCACCAAATAAAGTGGTAAATGATGCCATTATGGTAGTGGTGGATGTTCGGACCTTACCTGTGGGAGATTTGAATCTAATACATTTTAATATATGAATTCATATGAATGAAAAAGTACATAAGGACTTATAACATGCCACCTTGTCAAAATGCTAAAAATTTAGGACTTGCTAACTTATTTTGTAAAGGGGATTTGGTAATGGGAGATATACTAGCAGAAGATCAAAATGTAAGACTCCATTCACAATTACTTGATGTTTTTATTTGCAAATGTAAAATTTAGTTATGCCACTCAATGTTCCCGTAAACAGCACCTTTCCACAGTTGAGGGCGTGTGATTCTTTTCTTGGTGCTCCTGTGCTGCTGCTATACTTGGTGGCCAAGCATCCACTCCCCGCACCTTTTGAACTGTGACAGCTGTGTAGCTGTGCCCTGAGCTCCATGAATGTTCTGCTTCTGTGCCTCTTCTACCACCAATTTGTACAAATGCCCCATCGCTGGTATAAAAAAAGCTCACTCGGATGTATGTTTGTGTTCACACCAAAAATTGCACCCAAAGAGAAACTTGATTTACTAAATATTTTGCATCATCCCTACTGTAATACCAATTCAATTCTAGTTCCGTTTAGGGGGTAATACTAAATATTTAGTGAAGCCAGTTTGATTTGCAGTATGCATTGCGGCATGGATTGCAACCTGCATTCTGGAGAGTTTTTTAATGTCAGAAGTGCAGTGTCAGAATATGCCCCTTTGGCATATTTACAAAAACCTTGCTCTTAACACATTGGAGAGGTGTGAACAGAGCCTAAAAGATCAGATCAAGAGGAACCTCCTTCATAGGAGGTAAGGTAAGTAAACTTTGATTCGATACACTTACCTTCACACCCTTTATTCATTTAAAGTGGACCTTCACCCTGAATAAGAGTCTATCTTATATGTTTCCCACACCCTGTACATACAGATTGTCCACATTAAAAATCATCCTACCTGCATCTACTGCATGTTATGAGCCTTTAAACATCCAAGATGGCGGCTTATGGAAGCCGCCATCTTATCAGGCCGCCTGCAAACAGGAAGTGCCTCCTGACTGTGCTGCTCTGCATTCTGGGACTGCTGACCTTTACCTGACCCCAGCTCTGCTCTGTCTGAGCAAAGCACAGCTATAACCCGCCCCCCTGTACCTTATCCCACTCTCCTCTCCTCAGTAAGTGTGATGCTTCTGAGTCAAGATGGCGGCGCCCATATCCTAAATTCCTGAACAGAGTTGCATCCCAGTGTGGGAAAGAATAATAAGTTAGTGACTAAAAACATAAAATATATTAATTTTAGATCCTGGGGAACCGTTTTTTAAGAGTTTGGGCTTTTCATTAAATCATGGTGAAGGTCCGGTTTAATAATTTGTCCTTATTTCATGAGATATTTATAGAAGGTTTCTTGCATAAAGCCACAGTCAGCTTCTCCTTACATCAGTTTCTTCCTCAAGCATGAAATCACTGAAATGGTAGTACATGCCCTGTCAAAAGACCAGGTAGACTATTACTGACTATCTGCAGTCCACCAAAGAACAGAGACCTCTCTAATCTTTTTGAATTAGCTTTACATCTATTTCTTCTTTTGCTCTTCTGTTGCTATTTGACAATAATATAAATAAGTATATGATACCAGTTGGTTGAGTTGTAGGCTCCTGCCCCATTGATTTCGAGGATTTGCCCCCATCCTGACCAGCCAACAACTGCCCCCTGAAGCTGAGACTATATTGTATGAAAAGAATGATAGACAGTAGTGGACATGGCCATTGTTGAAGGTACTAATGTTTTAGCATATTTTGGTGTCTATAAAGGTTCTCATTCATCTAGATCAATGGTCTCAACCTTTCTAATGCCGTGACCCCGCAATACAGTTCCTCATGTTGCGGTGACCCCAAACCAAAGAATAATTTTGGTGGCTACTTCAAAACTGTAATTTTGCTACAGTTATGCTACAGTTTGGAATGTAAATACCTGATATGCATTATGTATTCTCATTGCTACAAATCAAACATAATTTAAACATAGTGATTAATCATAAAAACAATATTTAATTATATGTTGAGAAATATTTATTACTAATTCCAATAAATAACATTTCACCATAGCATGTGTCGGAAACTGTCATTTCTCCGCCTCTTATTGAAATTAATAGGAGGCTGCGGCGGATTGGGTGGTAACTCGAGATTCTCGGGAGCTCTCTTCCACAAAATCCTCCGCACTCACAATGAAATCAGTAGGAGGCATATTCAATACCGGAAACCGCTGATTTCAGCAGTTTCCTCGTTCAGAATATGGGAAAATAGTGGGAGATATGGGAGATAATTATACATTGGGGAACAGTGTGAACTACATCTTATAGTGGTCTCTTATAGTATAAGACCGATGTAGTTCACACTGTGTAAATGTAAGCTGCTTTGTGTACTGTGTAATGATTACACACAAAGGCCCTTACACCTACACAGTATTGTGTGTATGGTGTGTGTACTGCTTTTACATTATTAATCTTTTTTACACCAGCAGGCTGTCTTGCAGGCTCTCTTGCCTCTTCGCCTCCTCCTGCGCTTGCTGCGTCCCCCACTGATGATGTCAGCAAGCGCTGGGCACACGTAATGTGCTGCTATGGACTGTGGAGCGTTGCCCCCGCTTCCTCCGCCCCTTAGGCCCCGGATCACGTCTGCACATGCACGCAGTCATTCAGTTTGGAACGCGCATCCATAACGGCGTGCGTTCCAGCTGAATAGCGCTGCTGCAGATGGTAGCGCGACTTCTCAGCGGCTAAAGCCATCGGAAATATGTATTTTCCAAAGGCTTTAGGCGACCCCTGTGTTTTGGTCGTTCGACCCCCGCCGGGGTCCCAACCCACAGGTTGAGAACAGCTGATCTAGATCATGATATATCAGGGCATCTGTACTTGCTGTTTTACTTTCTTGAAGACACTTTGCTAGTCATCCAGCTGGCCTTCTCAGTTCAGCATCTCTCAATGACTAGCAAAACATCTTGAGGGAAATCCAACAACAAGTTCAGTTGCCTTGTGGTATTTGTATACATATAGTATTGGAGGAGTTTCTTGGTACAATGGGGCTGGATACAGGGGAGCTGGAGGGGCAGGGATTATGGGGTTGCAGGGATTAGAAACAGCAGTCCCGTGGGCCCCAAAGCATTGTGACCCACTGGTAATTCTCATTGGTCTCCATATGGTCAGTCTGCCTCTACATAATACAGCCTATTTGGCATTGACATTACATAGCAGCCCTAACAACATGCATTTACACAACAATCAAAAGGAGTTGTATAATTGTTGGCTTCAAGGAACAATCAATTTAACAGCACCCACGTCTAAGGAAGACACAGAGGCAATGGTGGACTGGGGCTAAAAATCAGCCCTGAATTTTACCAGACCTGGCCGTCCCGAAACACTCTTGCTGAGCCCCTCCCCAACCATGATGTCAGGACTATATAGCATTGGGGGCTGGGGTCCCTAGGCTTGTGGATAAAGTGGGGCTGGGTACAGGGGGCTGAGAGGGAGACTAAGGGGGCAGGGGTTAAATGTGGTTTTTAAAAGCAGCAGCCCAACTGGCCCCAAAGTAGTGCAGCCCATCTGGCATTGTCCCGGGTCTCCCTATGGCCAGTCCACGCCTGCACAGATGTTTCAAAAGTAAAAGGCAGCACTCGACAAGAAGAGCTAGCGTGCACTGCCTCTGGCCCACTGACAATATGGAGAATAAGATAAAATGCCAGGGTTTACAGCATTTGAAACAGCCCTTCATTTTTAAGGCAGCTTCATCCATAAGTGCCTAAGCATCAAGCACATGACGATTTACAGCATGCAATTATAATATTTGAATGGCCGTATTTATGTATTTAATTATTATTTCCCCTTAAGTCACAGTATTTTCTATCTCTGAATATTTCTTCCTTTTAGCCTCTGTCTTCAGTAAGTTTATTTGAATACTACTCGGAAGTTCAGTTCTCATGCTGCTTGGACTGTAGTGTAAGGGAGAAACACTCTACAATGTTTTTGGATAACAAGTGAATGAGGCAGAATTAATCAAATCATGTACATCTCAGCAATCATTTAGCATCAGCCGATGGCAACATGCTGACGTGTACTGGTGTTATGGAATTTTTTAGGGCCATCCAGGGTACAGAATGCAAGGCAAATATCCACCCAAGGGCAGAGGAGCAGATTTTTACTAATGACGTTTGTAAAGCTATAAAAGAGTACAGAAACCAATATCTTGCTTAAAAGGCGTACACTAGGGATGAGCGAATCGATCCGGACGAACCCGGATTCGATCCGAATTTCAGGAAAAATTCGATTCGGATCGAATCCGAATTTCCCCGCGATTCGATCACTCGAAGTTTTCCTTTAACATCCATTCATTTACATTACAGGCATTCTAAGATGGCGGACGGGACATGTCTGGACATGTATCCCGCGCCAGTGCAAGCTGGGGCAGTCACATGCAGCCTATCAGCAGCCAGCAAGCCCGGTGACGTCACACAGCGGTATTTAACGGCGGCCATCTTGCTTTTCCTCATTTCTCTATTGCATTCGTGACAGACAGACAGAACGCTGTGTAGCTGAGGCAGTTAGACAGGCTGGAGACAGGGACAGACAGGGACAGGCTGGAGACAGGCAGGAGACAGGCAGGAGACAGACAGGAGACAGACAGAAAGCCAGGGAAAGGTAGGAAAAACGGAGCTGGCTGACAGGGAGATTTTTTTTTTTTCATCCAGCCTTTGTTAGCGTTTTCAGGCTGCTTATAGTAACTAACTGTGCATATATACTGAACTGATCTTAAGTCTGCTGTGAGGCATCCCATTCTGTGACTAAAGCAGCCTCTGTTTAAGACCATATAAGCATTTGCTCTTATCATATTTGAAATTAGGCCTGATAAAGACACTTTTGCTGGCCAAAGCACTACTGGACCCTGCCAGCTCGATTCCTGCCCGGGGCATCCCATTCTGTGACTACAGCAGCCTCTGTTTAAGACCATATAAGCATTTGCTCTTATCATATTTGAAATTAGCCTGATAAAGACACTTTTGCTGGCCAAAGCACTACTGGACCCTGCCAGCTCGATTCCTGCCCGGGGCATCCCATTCTGTGACTAAAGCAGCCTCTGTTTAAGACCATATAAGCATTTGCTCTTATCATATTTGAAATTAGCCTGATAAAGACACTTTTGCTGGCCAAAGCCCTACTGGACCCTGCCAGGTCGATTCCTGCCCAGGGCATCCCATTCTGTGACTAAAGCAGCCTCTGTTTAAGACCATATAAGTATTTGCTCTTATCATATTTGAAATTAGGCCTGATAAAGACACTTTTGCTGGCCAAAGCCCTACTGGACCCTGCCAGCTCGATTCCTGCCCGGGGCATCCCATTCTGTGACTACAGCAGCCTCTGTTTAAGACCATATAAGCATTTGCTCTTATCATATTTGAAATTAGCCTGATAAAGACACTTTTGCTGGCCAAAGCACTACTGGACCCTGCCAGCTCGATTCCTGCCCGGGGCATCCCATTCTGTGACTAAAGCAGCCTCTGTTTAAGACCATATAAGCATTTGCTCTTATCATATTTGAAATTAGGCCTGATAAAGACACTTTTGCTGGCCAAAGCACTACTGGACCCTGCCAGCTCGATTCCTGCCCGGGGCATCCCATTCTGTGACTACAGCAGCCTCTGTTTAAGACCATATAAGCATTTGCTCTTATCATATTTGAAATTAGCCTGATAAAGACACTTTTGCTGGCCAAAGCACTACTGGACCCTGCCAGCTCGATTCCTGCCCGGGGCATCCCATTCTGTGACTAAAGCAGCCTCTGTTTAAGACCATATAAGCATTTGCTCTTATCATATTTGAAATTAGCCTGATAAAGACACTTTTGCTGGCCAAAGCCCTACTGGACCCTGCCAGGTCGATTCCTGCCCAGGGCATCCCATTCTGTGACTAAAGCAGCCTCTGTTTAAGACCATATAAGCATTTGCTCTTATCATATTTGAAATTAGGCCTGATAAAGACACTTTTGCTGGCCAAAGCCCTACTGGACCCTGCCAGCTCGATTCCTGCCCGGGGCATCCCATTCTGTGACTACAGCAGCCTCTGTTTAAGACCATATAAGCATTTGCTCTTATCATATTTGAAATTAGCCTGATAAAGACACTTTTGCTGGCCAAAGCACTACTGGACCCTGCCAGCTCGATTCCTGCCCGGGGCATCCCATTCTGTGACTAAAGCAGCCTCTGTTTAAGACCATATAAGCATTTGCTCTTATCATATTTGAAATTAGGCCTGATAAAGACACTTTTGCTGGCCAAAGCACTACTGGACCCTGCCAGCTCGATTCCTGCCCGGGGCATCCCATTCTGTGACTACAGCAGCCTCTGTTTAAGACCATATAAGCATTTGCTCTTATCATATTTGAAATTAGCCTGATAAAGACACTTTTGCTGGCCAAAGCACTACTGGACCCTGCCAGCTCGATTCCTGCCCGGGGCATCCCATTCTGTGACTAAAGCAGCCTCTGTTTAAGACCATATAAGCATTTGCTCTTATCATATTTGAAATTAGCCTGATAAAGACACTTTTGCTGGCCAAAGCCCTACTGGACCCTGCCAGGTCGATTCCTGCCCAGGGCATCCCATTCTGTGACTAAAGCAGCCTCTGTTTAAGACCATATAAGCATTTGCTCTTATCATATTTGAAATTAGGCCTGATAAAGACACTTTTGCTGGCCAAAGCCCTACTGGACCCTGCCAGCTCGATTCCTGCCCGGGGCATCCCATTCTGTGACTACAGCAGCCTCTGTTTAAGACCATATAAGCATTTGCTCTTATCATATTTGAAATTAGCCTGATAAAGACACTTTTGCTGGCCAAAGCACTACTGGACCCTGCCAGCTCGATTCCTGCCCGGGGCATCCCATTCTGTGACTACAGCAGCCTCTGTTTAAGACCATATAAGCATTTGCTCTTATCATATTTGAAATTAGCCTGATAAAGACACTTTTGCTGGCCAAAGCACTACTGGACCCTGCCAGCTCGATTCCTGCCCGGGGCATCCCATTCTGTGACTAAAGCAGCCTCTGTTTAAGACCATATAAGCATTTGCTCTTATCATATTTGAAATTAGCCTGATAAAGACACTTTTGCTGGCCAAAGCCCTACTGGACCCTGCCAGGTCGATTCCTGCCCAGGGCATCCCATTCTGTGACTAAAGCAGCCTCTGTTTAAGACCATATAAGCATTTGCTCTTATCATATTTGAAATTAGGCCTGATAAAGACACTTTTGCTGGCCAAAGCACTACTGGACCCTGCCAGCTCGATTCCTGCCCGGGGCATCCCATTCTGTGACTACAGCAGCCTCTGTTTAAGACCATATAAGCATTTGCTCTTATCATATTTGAAATTAGCCTGATAAAGACACTTTTGCTGGCCAAAGCACTACTGGACCCTGCCAGCTCGATTCCTGCCCGGGGCATCCCATTCTGTGACTAAAGCAGCCTCTGTTTAAGACCATATAAGCATTTGCTCTTATCATATTTGAAATTAGCCTGATAAAGACACTTTTGCTGGCCAAAGCACTACTGGACCCTGCCAGCTCGATTCCTGCCCGGGGCATCCCATTCTGTGACTAAAGCAGCCTCTGTTTAAGACCATATAAGCATTTGCTCTTATCATATTTAAAATTAGCCTGATAAAGACACTTTTGCTGGCCAAAGCCCTACTGGACCCTGCCAGGTCGATTCCTGCCCAGGGCATCCCATTCTGTGACTAAAGCAGCCTCTGTTTAAGACCATATAAGCATTTGCTCTTATCATATTTGAAATTAGGCCTGATAAAGACACTTTTGCTGGCCAAAGCACTACTGGACCCTGCCAGCTCGATTCCTGCCCGGGGCATCCCATTCTGTGACTACAGCAGCCTCTGTTTAAGACCATATAAGCATTTGCTCTTATCATATTTGAAATTAGCCTGATAAAGACACTTTTGCTGGCCAAAGCACTACTGGACCCTGCCAGCTCGATTCCTGCCCGGGGCATCCCATTCTGTGACTAAAGCAGCCTCTGTTTAAGACCATATAAGCATTTGCTCTTATCATATTTGAAATTAGCCTGATAAAGACACTTTTGCTGGCCAAAGCACTACTGGACCCTGCCAGCTCGATTCCTGCCCGGGGCATCCCATTCTGTGACTAAAGCAGCCTCTGTTTAAGACCATATAAGCATTTGCTCTTATCATATTTGAAATTAGCCTGATAAAGACACTTTTGCTGGCCAAAGCCCTACTGGACCCTGCCAGGTCGATTCCTGCCCAGGGCATCCCATTCTGTGACTAAAGCAGCCTCTGTTTAAGACCATATAAGCATTTGCTCTTATCATATTTGAAATTAGGCCTGATAAAGACACTTTTGCTGGCCAAAGCCCTACTGGACCCTGCCAGCTCGATTCCTGCCCGGGGCATCCCATTCTGTGACTACAGCAGCCTCTGTTTAAGACCATATAAGCATTTGCTCTTATCATATTTGAAATTAGCCTGATAAAGACACTTTTGCTGGCCAAAGCACTACTGGACCCTGCCAGCTCGATTCCTGCCCGGGGCATCCCATTCTGTGACTAAAGCAGCCTCTGTTTAAGACCATATAAGCATTTGCTCTTATCATATTTGAAATTAGGCCTGATAAAGACACTTTTGCTGGCCAAAGCACTACTGGACCCTGCCAGCTCGATTCCTGCCCGGGGCATCCCATTCTGTGACTACAGCAGCCTCTGTTTAAGACCATATAAGCATTTGCTCTTATCATATTTGAAATTAGCCTGATAAAGACACTTTTGCTGGCCAAAGCACTACTGGACCCTGCCAGCTCGATTCCTGCCCGGGGCATCCCATTCTGTGACTAAAGCAGCCTCTGTTTAAGACCATATAAGCATTTGCTCTTATCATATTTGAAATTAGGCCTGATAAAGACACTTTTGCTGGCCAAAGCACTACTGGACCCTGCCAGCTCGATTCCTGCCCGGGGCATCCCATTCTGTGACTACAGCAGCCTCTGTTTAAGACCATATAAGCATTTGCTCTTATCATATTTGAAATTAGCCTGATAAAGACACTTTTGCTGGCCAAAGCACTACTGGACCCTGCCAGCTCGATTCCTGCCCGGGGCATCCCATTCTGTGACTAAAGCAGCCTCTGTTTAAGACCATATAAGCATTTGCTCTTATCATATTTGAAATTAGCCTGATAAAGACACTTTTGCTGGCCAAAGCCCTACTGGACCCTGCCAGGTCGATTCCTGCCCAGGGCATCCCATTCTGTGACTAAAGCAGCCTCTGTTTAAGACCATATAAGCATTTGCTCTTATCATATTTGAAATTAGGCCTGATAAAGACACTTTTGCTGGCCAAAGCACTACTGGACCCTGCCAGCTCGATTCCTGCCCGGGGCATCCCATTCTGTGACTAAAGCAGCCTCTGTTTAAGACCATATAAGCATTTGCTCTTATCATATTTGAAATTAGCCTGATAAAGACACTTTTGCTGGCCAAAGCCCTACTGGACCCTGCCAGGTCCATTCCTGCCCAGGGCATCCCATTCTGTGACTAAAGCAGCCTCTGTTTAAGACCATATAAGCATTTGCTCTTATCATATTTGAAATTAGGCCTGATAAAGACACTTTTGCTGGCCAAAGCCCTACTGGACCCTGCCAGGTCGATTCCTGCCCAGGGCATCCCATTCTGTGACTAAAGCAGCCTCTGTTTAAGACCATATAAGCATTTGCTCTTATCATATTTGAAATTAGGCCTGATAAAGACACTTTTGCTGGCCAAAGCACTACTGGACCCTGCCAGGTCGATTCCTGCCCAGGGCATCCCATTCTGTGACTAAAGCAGCCTCTGTTTAAGACCATATAAGCATTTGCTCTTATCATATTTGAAATTAGCCTGATAAAGACACTTTTGCTGGCCAAAGCACTACTGGACCCTGCCAGCTCGATTCCTGCCCGGGGCATCCCATTCTGTGACTAAAGCAGCCTCTGTTTAAGACCATATAAGCATTTGCTCTTATCATATTTGAAATTAGCCTGATAAAGACACTTTTGCTGGCCAAAGCCCTACTGGACCCTGCCAGGTCCATTCCTGCCCAGGGCATCCCATTCTGTGACTAAAGCAGCCTCTGTTTAAGACCATATAAGCATTTGCTCTTATCATATTTGAAATTAGGCCTGATAAAGACACTTTTGCTGGCCAAAGCACTACTGGACCCTGCCAGCTCGATTCCTGCCCGGGGCATCCCATTCTGTGACTACAGCAGCCTCTGTTTAAGACCATATAAGCATTTGCTCTTATCATATTTGAAATTAGCCTGATAAAGACACTTTTGCTGGCCAAAGCACTACTGGACCCTGCCAGCTCGATTCCTGCCCGGGGCATCCCATTCTGTGACTAAAGCAGCCTCTGTTTAAGACCATATAAGCATTTGCTCTTATCATATTTGAAATTAGCCTGATAAAGACACTTTTGCTGGCCAAAGCACTACTGGACCCTGCCAGCTCGATTCCTGCCCGGGGCATCCCATTCTGTGACTAAAGCAGCCTCTGTTTAAGACCATATAAGCATTTGCTCTTATCATATTTGAAATTAGGCCTGATAAAGACACTTTTGCTGGCCAAAGCCCTACTGGACCCTGCCAGGTCGATTCCTGCCCAGGGCATCCCATTCTGTGACTAAAGCAGCCTCTGTTTAAGACCATATAAGCATTTGCTCTTATCATATTTGAAATTAGGCCTGATAAAGACACTTTTGCTGGCCAAAGCACTACTGGACCCTGCCAGGTCGATTCCTGCCCAGGGCATCCCATTCTGTGACTAAAGCAGCCTCTGTTTAAGACCATATAAGCATTTGCTCTTATCATATTTGAAATTAGCCTGATAAAGACACTTTTGCTGGCCAAAGCACTACTGGACCCTGCCAGCTCGATTCCTGCCCGGGGCATCCCATTCTGTGACTAAAGCAGCCTCTGTTTAAGACCATATAAGCATTTGCTCTTATCATATTTGAAATTAGCCTGATAAAGACACTTTTGCTGGGCATAGCACTACTGGACCCTGCCAGGTGTACTTACTGCTGGTTTTTAGGGCATCCCATTCTGTGACTACACCAGCCTCTATTTAAGAACCTAACCATTTGCACCTATTCTAATTGAAATTAGGCATGATAAAGACACTTTTGCTGTGCATAGTCTTACTGCTGCCTGCCAGGTGCTCTCTGGTTTTTGGGACATCCCATTCTTTAACATACCATTAGCCTCTGCATTTACTGTAAGCTGCACATTTATTTAAAGAAATTTGGCCTGTATGAGCCTGCTAACACACTGCTGCTGTGTGCATATATACTGATCTCAAGTCTGCTTGGGGCATCCCATTCTGTAACATAACATAACCTACCTACCATACTAAGCAGCTCTCTTATTTAAACTAAGCAGGCCTCTTGGAGGCTGAGTGTCCACTTTTGGGTGTGCATTTATATTCGGTTTCATATACAGTGGGGTATCCCAATTTGTAAGATAACCTACCCCAACCATGTAAACTAAAGGTTACGTCCTTCCAGAAGGAAAACTTATACCGAACACTATTTTTGTTAGGGGCATTGACCTTTGGATTGATCGGCATGAAATTAATTTTTTTTTTTCAAAGTATGGCGCTGTGAAGAAGGTCAAAATGATGTCTCATACTTGGATTATTGTTACTTTTTGTTCAGCTTGAAATATAACAGGCCACACGGGCATCCCAAGGCACATGCTATTTTAAACCTATCTGTTATACAACATAAGCGTTGATCAGGCTACTTCAGTTTGCACTTGTTTTTGACTGATTTTAATAAACCAGGCCGCAGGGCACCCCAAAGCTGCACCTTGCACCCTATCTGGTATACAACATAAGCGTTGATCAGCATCAGCTTCATTAAGCTACTTCAGTTTGCACTTCCTTTTTGACTGCTTTCATTTAACCAGGCCGCAGGGCACCCCAAAGCTGCACCTTGCACCCTACCTGTTTATACTAAATAAGCATCTACAGCCTCAGCTTTATTAAGTTATTGCATTTTGAATTGGTTTTGGTCTGCTTTAAATACACCAGGCCGCAGGGCATCCCAAACCTGCATGTTGCACCCCATCTGTTATACTAAATAAGCGTTGATCAGCATCAGCTTTATTAAGCTATTGCATTTTGCATTGGTTTTTGTACTGCTGCCAAAACACTAGCCCATATGGGCATCCCAAACCAGCACATGTCACCCTATCTGTTATACTAAATAAGCTTCTACAGGCCCTTTTTTTATTTATTTATTTTTATTTATATAGAGCTGCAATGGCTTATATTGTGAGGTTAATTTGCCATTTTGCAGCATAATATAGAGCAGCCCCTGTGTAAATCTGAGGGGCAATAGCTTATATAGTGAGGTAAATTTGCCATTTTGCTTCGTTATATAGAGCAGCCCAGTTGCCATCTAAATCAACTACTGTCCGGCCAGTACAGCTTTTCCAGGGCAAACTCTGCTAGTTGCGGGCACAAGTCAAGTTTGGCTTCCCAGCAAATCCAGTGGATCTTGAAGGTGTGTTGGCATGGTCATGTCAAGGTATGACATGACCTGCTGTTTGAGGTCCAGCTCCAGGTCTTCCTGCTTCTCATGAGTAGACTCACTATGCGGGTGTAGAAAGCTACTCACTAGCGACTGAAGACTGAGGTTGCTGCTGATGGAGCTGCTGCTGCTCCTTCCACCCCCCCAGCAGCCATGGCAGTGGAAGGTGATCGCAAAGTTCCCCTAGAGTCAGACCTGCGGGAGTATGGGCCATGGCGCAAATAGACATCGCCCAACTGACTACGTGGGATGTCTCTGTAGTAGGTCAGTTTTTCCTCCCTCTCAGTGGGCGTAAAAAATGCCCCCATTTTGTGCCGGAAGCGAGGGTCCAATAAGTTGGAGAGCCAGAAGTCTTCCCGCTGACAAATGGAGACAATTCTGCGCTCACTAGTACGCATGCATGTGAGCATGCATCGTGCCATTTGTGCAAGTGACTCGGAGGGACTACCTGTCTCCATCTCCACTGTAAACTGCCATGGTGTGTCTGGGTCCTCTGTCTCGCCTTACTCACAACCCTCTAGCTCCTGTGGCTGCACCTCCTCTCCTGTCAGATGACTAGATAAAATGGTCATTTTGTGAAACCTAAACTGTGGTTTGCTGTGCCCCACCCCCTCCTCCTCCTCCACTTCAGCCCCCACAGGCTTCATGTGGCTGTGAAATGTATGTGCCATGTCTCCAGTGCCCTGACCAGCCATGCTTTCCAACATGTGTTGTAGTACATGAAGCAGTGGAATCTCATCGTTCATCTCATAGTCCTGGCAACTGACTAATAATGTAGCTTCCTCAAAGGGCCTAAACAAACGGTCGGTGTCACGTATGAGCTGCCAATGGTTTACATTGAATTTACACAGGGGTGTCCCCCTATCCGTTTGGATCATCCAGAAATCCGTGATGGCTTTTCTCTGTTCCTATAGTGCAGTGGTCCTCAACCCTGTCCTCAAGGCCCACCAACATGTCATGTTTTTTGGATCTCCAAATAGCCAGCTCTATTGCTCTGCAGCTGCACTAATTACTCCACCTGAGCATCTTTGTGGAGATCTGCAAAGCCTGGCCTGTTGGTGGGCCTTGAGGACAGGGTTGGGGACCACTGCTATAGTGGATCCTGCATATGGAGGGTGGAATTCCAACGGGTGGAAACATCGCAAATCAGACTATGGTGGGGTACACCTTTGTGACGCTGAGGCTCAATAAGGTTGTGCTTGGTGGTGTAGGAGTGCCAGAAGTGCATGCTAACTTTCTTTCCTGTTGTTCGGATGTCTTTCAGATGGGGGCAAGACTTCAAAACTAGACTGAACACGTGTGCCATGTCAGGACGCATGACTCTGGCTTCCTTGTCGCAGCGCAAACAAGATGTTCTTCCAAGTGTCAGTCACCATGGGTCCAAATTTGCAGTTTTCGTGGATTAAGCAATGCTTTCATGGATTGAGTTCTCATTTTTAGTAGTTCCTCCCATGTGTGACTCTGATGGTCAAGGAAAACCATGTGAAGAACAGCGTGAAACAACAATCACCAAGGGGGCCTAAAAGGATATATATTGTCCACCATGAGTCTATAGTTACAGCTCCAGGCGTAGACAACACTGTGCACTTTGGTACACACTGACAGGCTAAAGGACTGGCCCACCTTCTGTTCAACAACCATGCCATGTGACTCTCCACCTCGGCTCGGCACAAGCCATCAGTTCTCTGAAAGGTCCACCACTGGGTAATGCAGCAGGCTGGACTTATGGTGACGCTGTCTGAGAGGAGAAATCCCTCAGACATCAAGATTAAAAATTCCAAGAATTTTTGAGGGCTAATTATTCAGAGGCAAATGATAGCTAGTTGTTTCTGATTTAATTGCAAGGTGGAAACACACCCTCAAACAAAACTTCACTTTCGCAATACTATTGCATTTGTCTATTCATAATTTTATGTATATACACTAACTAACCTACTTTTTCTCCACAGGATGCTGCATGGAACACTGCCACATCGCTGAGTAGCTGATTTTTCCTACCAACAGTCCGCAATAATTCGCTGCTGCTGCCGCCGCCACCGCCGCAGACTCCAGGGACCCTCTTCCACTACCTCGGCTTGCAACACCTCCTCCCACGACACTCTCCTCATCACTAGTTGCCGGATAGTGGAAGAAGAGGCGAGTGTCTCCTCCACTTCTTGGCTGGGCAGTAGCTGCTGAATTTTATGATTATCAGATCTTGGATATCAGATCAATGGATAGTGGAGCTGAACCCAAAGCATAACAGGCAGACAGTTGACTGGGGGTGTCAGATGCCACTTGTGATGCAGTGGACTGCTTTTGCAGCACTTCCAGACAAAGTTGCTTCATTGGCTGACACAATGACTGGTAAAGCTGTGGAACATATGGTTGAAAAGCAAGAATAACCATTTGTTTTTATATGAAAAAGACCCTGGTTTATACAGACTTTTTTTTTCCAGAGACTGCCCTGCGTGGAAATGAATGGCGCATGGATCAGCCAAGCTTTCCTCCCAACAATGCCTGATGTATTCCAGTAGATTGATGACGGGGCCAGACCAAGAAAGATGGATCGTGCAAAACAGATTTAAGGCGCTGCTCTCCAGTTACAGACATTCCTCCGCATCGGACCACAAGTAAGTATTGATAAAAAATCCTTTACGTTACTCTTACTTTTTATTAATATTCTTCGGATAAGACGGATCAGACATGATTCCAGATTAAAAATTCCAAGAATTTTTGAGGGCTAATTAGTCAGAGGCAATGATACCTTCTTGTTTCTGATTTAATTAAAAGGTGGAAACACACCCTCAAACAAAACTTCACTTTGGCAAACTTTTGCATTTGTTTATTCATAATTTTATGTAGATATTACTAACTAAGCTACTTTTTCTCCACATGACTCTCCACAGGGTGTGATTCATCCAATTTTTGGGCTCCTGAGGCCAACCCCAGGGTCTGTTTAAAGTAATGTTTGGGCTCCTGCTGCTGCTGCTGCCAACTTCTGCCAACTCCAGGGTGTGATTCATCCAATTTTTGGGCTCCTGAAGCCAACTCCAGTGTATATTTGGGCTCCTGCTGCTGCTACTGTCAACTCCTGCCAACTCCAGGGTGTGATTCATCCAATTTTTGGGCTCCTGAGGCCAACTCCAGTGTATATTTGGGCTCCTGCTGCTGCTACTGTCAACTCCTGCCAACTCCAGGGTGTGATTCATCCAATTTTTGGGCTCCTGAAGCCAACTCCAGTGTATATTTGGGCTCCTGCTGCTGCTGCTGCCAACTTCTGCCAACTCCAGGGTGTGATTCATCCAATTTTTGGGCTCCTGAAGCCAACTCCAGTGTATATTTGGGCTCCTGCTGCTGCTGCTGCCAACTTCTGCCAACTCCAGGGTGTGATTCATCCAATTTTTGGGCTCCTGAGGCCAACTCCAGTGTATATTTGGGCTCCTGCTGCTGCTACTGTCAACTTCTGCCAACTCCAGGGTGTGATTCATCCAATTTTTGGGCTCCTGAAGCCAACTCCAGTGTATATTTGGGCTCCTGCTGCTGCTACTG
Organism: Gastrophryne carolinensis; assembly: GCA_027917425.1. Taxonomy (NCBI): domain Eukaryota; kingdom Metazoa; phylum Chordata; class Amphibia; order Anura; family Microhylidae; genus Gastrophryne; species Gastrophryne carolinensis. The sequence goes on along the minus strand of CM051234.1, from coordinate 515,421,890 downwards.
TCAACTCCTGCCAACTCCAGGGTGTGATTCATCCAATTTTTGGGCTCCTGAAGCCAACTCCAGTGTATATTTGGGCTCCTGCTGCTGCTACTGTCAACTCCTGCCAACTCCAGGGTGTGATTCATCCAATTTTTGGGCTCCTGAGGCCAACTCCAGTGTATATTTGGGCTCCTGCTGCTGCTACTGTCAACTCCTGCCAACTCCAGGGTGTGATTCATCCAATTTTTGGGCTCCTGAGGCCAACTCCAGTGTATATTTGGGCTCCTGCTGCTGCTACTGTCAACTTCTGCCAACTCCAGGGTGTGATTCATCCAATTTTTGGGCTCCTGAAGCCAACTCCAGTGTATATTTGGGCTCCTGCTGCTGCTACTGTCAACTCCTGCCAACTCCAGGGTGTGATTCATCCAATTTTTGGGCTCCTGAGGCCAACTCCAGTGTATATTTGGGCTCCTGCTGCTGCTACTGTCAACTTCTGCCAACTCCAGGGTGTGATTCATCCAATTTTTGGGCTCCTGAAGCCAACTCCAGTGTATATTTGGGCTCCTGCTGCTGCTGCTGCCAACTCCTGCCAACTCCAGGGTGTGATTCATCCAATTTTTGGGCTCCTGAGGCCAACTCCAGTGTATATTTGGGCTCCTGCTGCTGCTACTGCCAACTCCTGCCAACTCCAGGGTGTGATTCATCCAATTTTTGGGCTCCTGAGGCCAACTCCAGTGTATATTTGGGCTCCTGCTGCTGCTACTGTCAACTCCTGCCAACTCCAGGGTGTGATTCATCCAATTTTTGGGCTCCTGAGGCCAACTCCAGTGTATATTTGGGCTCCTGCTGCTGCTACTGTCAACTCCTGCCAACTCCAGGGTGTGATTCATCCAATTTTTGGGCTCCTGAGGCCAACTCCAGTGTATATTTGGGCTCCTGCTGCTGCTACTGTCAACTCCTGCCAACTCCAGGGTGTGATTCATCCAATTTTTGGGCTCCTGAGGCCAACTCCAGTGTATATTTGGGCTCCTGCTGCTGCTACTGTCAACTCCTGCCAACTCCAGGGTGTGATTCATCCAATTTTTGGGCTCCTGAAGCCAACTCCAGTGTATATTTGGGCTCCTGCTGCTGCTGCTGTCAACTCCTGCCAACTCCAGGGTGTGATTCATCCAATTTTTGGGCTCCTGAAGCCAACTCCAGTGTATATTTGGGCTCCTGCTGCTGCTGCTGCCAACTCCTGCCAACTCCAGGGTGTGATTCATCCAATTTTTGGGCTCCTGAAGCCAACTCCAGTGTATATTTGGGCTCCTGCTGCTGCTGCTGCCAACTCCTGCCAACTCCAGGGTGTGATTCATCCAATTTTTGGGCTCCTGAGGCCAACTCCAGTGTATATTTGGGCTCCTTCTGCCCCTCATAGTGATGCCACTTCAACTCTCTGCAATTGTGCCGCTCTGCGATTCTATTAGCGATGCCTCTGATCTGCATGTGATATTTCTTCAAAGTATTATTTAACTAACCCAGCACGCATCCTGTGCGTGTTACAGCAAGGCTGAATGGTTTACAACCCTATTGAGGCTGTAGGAGGCTCAGAAATAGCCGTTTTTAATAGCGATTCGTCGCGAATTTATTCGGGTCGAAACGATTTTTGTCGGAAAATTCGGCGAATCAGTCGAATCGAATTTTTCAAAAGTTCGCTCATCTCTAGCGTACACGCATGACACATATTTCATCAGTGGCCTCAAGCCCATGGGAAGTACTAATCAATGATCCTCAGTGATTCAAGATAACAAAGTCTGTTTATAAAAAGTGTTGTAAAATGATAATAAATAAAAAAGCTGTTTCAATAGACTTATACTTATTCATAACCACTTAGCGTCTTTAACACATCTTCAGTCAAAAAGCCAAACTATATCAGCTAATATATTTCTATCTATATATGTTGAAATGTTTCAGTAAAGTGACACTATAGTATGATTGTCAAGTTGAGAGTTGTAATAAGTAATAGGCACCTCCAGATAATTAGGGATGTACTGCCTCTAGATAGCTAGCCTGGATGGTAATGCATTCCCATAAAGGATTTTGTGCCATAGGCAGCTGCTTTATACTATAGAAATCTCTCACTATAGTATTAGAGTTATGAAAACAGAACAAATCCATGCCCTGCACCTCCTGTCACTACGGCAGAGTTTTGTGTGCAGCTGAAACGTTCCTTTTCCTGGCAGTGCTCCATTTAATGAAAGCCTTATATTCACCAGTAGGAGAACAGATCTGTAGGCTATTTCTGTAATACAAAATACAGTGAAAATTCAGTTTATTTCTTTTTTGCCCGTCCCCCCCCCCCCCCCCACCTAGTGAAACTCCTGCCCATTTCCTCTTTGATAGATAAATCTCATTAGAGGGTATTTGCACTTTCCATGGCCTTTTATTTGTTTTCAACTCTTTGTTATAAAAGTAAGCTGTTGTCTGTAGCAACAATGTGTTTATGTTAGCAACATACACCAAAGTGGTGTGTTTGGAGTACATATCAGAGAATTCCTGACTCTGGCTCACTAATCATCTTATTAGCTAAAGCAGATGACAGATTTAACCCTTTCCGGTCTAATCCAAACTCTGCAAATAAGGGGACCACGATCTTGTATTCCAGTAGCTAAAGGGTTACGGCAGTGTTTTCACCTGGGGAGGTCATTACTGCTGCATGATTTTGCCAAAGTAAAAATACATAAAGAAATGGCATCGCACTGCTATATCAATTAAACAATGGTGCTGGCCATAGGAGGACCCTAGCACAATTGTGCATATAACTAAAATAACCAAAAAGATGGGCTGCCAGGTCAGCCCCGTGGGTCCTCTCAAAGAAAATGCAGCACAACTACTGTATACCAATAAATCAATTTTAATCACGAATAAATGGCATGTGCAACAAATATGACAAACATGAACACATACATTTAAAACCACTTAAAAAAGATATTGCCCAAGATGACGGAACCTCACTGGCTCTGTAAATTGCACTGTTCCCTATTGCTTATAATGTGATACTTCTCTCAATGAATACATACACCCTAAGTTATAAACAGTGTACTAACCGCCTTTATATTCAACACTATAGTGCAAATAAGCCGTGCTAGAAAGTGCTCAGTGCCATAAATATTCATAAAAACCAAACCCCAAATATATAATAAATGATATAAGCTGTTTCTCATACAAAACAAAATTAATAGTCCCAACAGAAAAATACTAATCACATTTTTATGAATTGGTGATATATTTTATCTGTTCACTGTTTATCTATATATGTATTTATCTATCTCTCCTGACACTTTGCACTTTAATGTCATTTTGGATTGGTCTTGTTTTTTTTTGTGGGCCTTTCAAATCAGCTTCCCAGCTTGGTAAAACATGCACTGGCACCATAACAGGCAAAAGAAAAAAAGGAGAGATTGTCATAATAATGATTTTCAAAATTAGAGGTCTGGTATGGTAAATTGGACTTTCCTTCCAGTGAGCTAATATAATTGTTCATCTGGGCTATCGTTAGAAAAGAGAAGTTACTCTATAATCTGCATTCATTTTTGATAGGTCCAGTTCTCCTTGGTCTGTTAATATATTACATATTCCTAATAAAGAGAGAAACCTGTTTTTTTAGCCTATTTTCAGGTCTAATTTCAGGTTCTCTGCTACTGATGTCATGAGTTATGGGTTGTTAACTTATTTTTAGTATCTCTAAAAATGTTTTTATTATGCTGTGTGTAATTGGACTTGTGATTTTTCTTCTCTCATGTCCTGTGTTTGTGTATGCCATTTCAATGCTCTTTGCACCTGGTTTGCCTGGTAATAGGAAGAGAGGTTAGCAGTCCCTAGCCCTCCTGATTTAATTGGCCTGCATAGTGTATTGAGTTTAGTTCTGGGTGGTTTATTTCTCCAGTAGAATCTAGTTAGTGTAGCACTGATGGTCTTGAAAAATTAATTTTCCTACTGAATGAGCTCATCAGTTTTGAGAAGTGCTGAGAATAACAGGCATACAAACTAGAAAAGTGGCAGTTTCAGACTAGAAACTATATCAATATTTCCTAACAGTCAGAAGCAGCTTTCTGCCTTAAATCCTTCCAATACACTAAGGGGGTTATTTAAGAAGGGATAGTGCCAGGTAGTGCTTTGTATCGGCAGGCAGTTTCTGGTGAACTCCGGGCGCTGTACTCAAAACCACATTTAAGAAAGCGAATCTGGTGAGCACCTCTAACAGCGCCATGTAGCGTCACATGTATCAATATAGGCGGCTCAGCGTATAGCGCCGGTGCTCTAGGCTCAGGAGCACCATGTAATACCTGTCGCTCTGTAGCACTCATAAATTTCAATGGGCTTTCATTAGTTCTGTAAAAATAGCGTGTTTGCCAATGAAATTTGTTTTTGCTCAAATCATTGTGTGACCTCTCCTAGCCTGGAAACAAAAACTTTTAATACATATATATTTTTTTATATTTTTATGCAGAATTGTATGTACAGGTCTGGCACTAAAGTGTCATTGTCACAGTGTTAAAATGTCATTCCATGTGTTTTCGCTTTGTTACTGGTGTATTTGTGTTCATAATCAGACTTTGATCACAAAGCGCCTGGCACTCTATGCTACAGCGCCCAGCTTTAGAGCGCCGACGTTGTGTGTGCGTAGCTTTTTCTTGAACATGGAGTTAAGCGCTGAGTGCCGGACGCACTGAGCTGGCGCTACCTCTTGCTCGCTGCAGCGCTGTACTGTTGTTAGAGCGCCCAACATACATCACATTCATCAATGGCCAGGTTACTAGAGCAACCAAGACTGTTACTGTCTGTTACAGCGCCGGATACCCGCTTACAGCGTCTACTAGAGGTCACTCTAAGCGCTGCTATATAGACGCTCATCTGGCAATATGTGGCACTAGTAGTGAATCAGCCTCCACGAGTACTTCTGTAGTATTAGAAAACCTCCTAGCTTATTATCTCTAACAGCAAACCGTAAGGAAACTAGTTACAACTTTGAAAGCCAAAGAAGACTGACCCTAACACAGCTTATTTTTGCACCCTGGCTGTGGCCAAATACCAGGTGATGAAGATGTCCAAGAGGATCAATTTAAAAATGACCAAAACTTGGCCTTGTCCTTGGCTGCAGATTGTTTGCTCAATTTATTATGGTAGACCCTGTTCAGATTACTGAAATTTACTGAAAGAGTAAATGACCAGAGCTCATGCTAAAATTTGAATTTAACCCAAGTCTAAACAGCAACAGTCTCCACCAGGAATTCTAACTTTTTAAAATCTTGAGTATATTTGTACAAAGCTATACTGTTTGTATATTTCATTAATTAAAGGAATTAAAACGCTACAATCCTCCAGAAACAGAAAAAAACAACATAAAACTGAAAAACAAATTAGAAAGTGTTTTGGAGATTATAAGAAAAAAATGGCACATTTCATTTTACCTAATTTATAGCATCATATGCCACTTTACACTATTAGATTATTATACCTACCCTGAGTATAAACATGTATATGCAATTTATCTGCTTATTAGTTGGAAATATTGGCACTACAAGTAGCAGTTGGAGGAAATTTACTTGTAAATTGATAACAAGGCTTCGCCCACCCAGTGCACTGCCAATATAAGCCTGTCCTCTATTAAGTAGATAATATGTACTATGTACGGTACTTTGTATTATTTAAGAGCAGTAACATCACTCACTCTCTCTATCTCTCTATATATGTATATACTGTAAAATAAAACACATTATTTTTAGAGATGAGCGAACTTTTGAAAAATTCGATTCGACTGATTCGCCGAATTTTCCGACAAAAATCGTTTCGACCCGAATAAATTCGCGACGAATCGCTATTAAAAACGGCTATTTCTGAGCCTCCTAGAGCCTCAATAGGGTTGTAAACCATTCTGCCTTGCTGTAACACGCACAGGATGCGTGCTGGGTTAGTTAAATAATACTTTGAAGAAATATCACATGCAGATCAGAGGCATCGCTAATAGAATCGCAGAGCGGCACAATTGCAGAGAGTTGAAGTGGCATCACTATGAGGGGCAGAAGGAGCCCAAACATTGCTTTAAAGAGACACTGGAGTTGGCAGCAGCAGGAGCCCAAAAATTGGATGAATCACACCCTGGAGTTGGCAGGAGTTGACAGCAGCAGCAGCAGCAGGAGCCCAAATATTACTTTAAAGAGACCCTGGGGTTGGCCTCAGGAGCCCAAAAATTGGATGAATCACACCCTGGAGTTGGCAGCAGCAGCAGCAGCAGCAGGAGCCCAAATATACACTGGAGTTGGCTTCAGGAGCCCAAAAATTGGATGAATCACACCCTGGAGTTGGCAGAAGTTGGCAGCAGCAGCAGCAGGAGCCCAAATATACACTGGAGTTGGCTTCAGGAGCCCAAAAATTGGATGAATCACACCCTGGAGTTGGCAGGAGTTGACAGTAGCAGCAGCAGGAGCCCAAATATACACTGGAGTTGGCTTCAGGAGCCCAAAAATTGGATGAATCACACCCTGGAGTTGGCAGCAGCAGCAGCAGGAGCCCAAATATACACTGGAGTTGGCTTCAGGAGCCCAAAAATTGGATGAATCACACCCTGGAGTTGGCAGAAGTTGGCAGCAGCAGCAGCAGGAGCCCAAATATACACTGGAGTTGGCTTCAGGAGCCCAAAAATTGGATGAATCACACCCTGGAGTTGGCAGGAGTTGACAGTAGCAGCAGCAGGAGCCCAAATATACACTGGAGTTGGCTTCAGGAGCCCAAAAATTGGATGAATCACACCCTGGAGTTGGCAGCAGCAGGAGCCCAAATATACACTGGAGTTGGCTTCAGGAGCCCAAAAATTGGACGAATCACACCCTGGAGTTGGCAGAAGTTGGCAGCAGCAGCAGCAGCAGGAGCCCAAATATACACTGGAGTTGGCTTCAGGAGCCCAAAAATTGGATGAATCACACCCTGGAGTTGGCAGGAGTTGACAGTAGCAGCAGCAGGAGCCCAAATATTACATTAAAGAGACCCTGGGGTTGGCCTCAGGAGCCCAAAAATTGGATGAATCACACCCTGGAGTTGGCAGCAGCAGCAGCAGGAGCCCAAATATACACTGGAGTTGGCTTCAGGAGCCCAAAAATTGGATGAATCACACCCTGGAGTTGGCAGAAGTTGGCAGCAGCAGCAGCAGGAGCCCAAATATACACTGGAGTTGGCTTCAGGAGCCCAAAAATTGGATGAATCACACCCTGGAGTTGGCAGAAGTTGGCAGCAGCAGCAGCAGGAGCCCAAATATACACTGGAGTTGGCTTCAGGAGCCCAAAAATTGGATGAATCACACCCTGGAGTTGGCAGGAGTTGACAGTAGCAGCAGCAGGAGCCCAAATATTACATTAAAGAGACCCTGGGGTTGGCCTCAGGAGCCCAAAAATTGGATGAATCACACCCTGGAGTTGGCAGCAGCAGCAGCAGGAGCCCAAATATACACTGGAGTTGGCTTCAGGAGCCCAAAAATTGGATGAATCACACCCTGGAGTTGGCAGAAGTTGGCAGCAGCAGCAGCAGGAGCCCAAATATACACTGGAGTTGGCTTCAGGAGCCCAAAAATTGGATGAATCACACCCTGGAGTTGGCAGGAGTTGACAGTAGCAGCAGCAGGAGCCCAAATATTACATTAAAGAGACCCTGGGGTTGGCCTCAGGAGCCCAAAAATTGGATGAATCACACCCTGGAGTTGGCAGCAGCAGCAGCAGGAGCCCAAATATACACTGGAGTTGGCTTCAGGAGCCCAAAAATTGGATGAATCACACCCTGGAGTTGGCAGAAGTTGGCAGCAGCAGCAGCAGGAGCCCAAATATACACTGGAGTTGGCTTCAGGAGCCCAAAAATTGGATGAATCACACCCTGGAGTTGGCAGGAGTTGACAGTAGCAGCAGCAGGAGCCCAAATATACACTGGAGTTGGCTTCAGGAGCCCAAAAATTGGATGAATCACACCCTGGAGTTGGCAGGAGTTGACAGTAGCAGCAGCAGGAGCCCAAATATACACTGGAGTTGGCTTCAGGAGCCCAAAAATTGGATGAATCACACCCTGGAGTTGGCAGAAGTTGGCAGCAGCAGCAGCAGGAGCCCAAATATACACTGGAGTTGGCTTCAGGAGCCTAAAAATTGGATGAATCACACCCTGGAGTTGGCAGAAGTTGGCAGCAGCAGCAGCAGGGGCCCAAATATACACTGGAGTTGGCTTCAGGAGCCCAAAAATTGGATGAATCACACCCTGGAGTTGGCAGGAGTTGACAGTAGCAGCAGCAGGAGCCCAAATATACACTGGAGTTGGCTTCAGGAGCCCAAAAATTGGATGAATCACACCCTGGAGTTGGCAGGAGTTGACAGCAGCAGCAGGAGCCCAAATATACACTGGAGTTGGCTTCAGGAGCCCAAAAATTGGATGAATCACACCCTGGAGTTGGCAGAAGTTGGCAGCAGCAGCAGCAGGAGCCCAAATATACACTGGAGTTGGCTTCAGGAGCCCAAAAATTGGATGAATCACACCCTGGAGTTGGCAGGAGTTGACAGTAGCAGCAGCAGGAGCCCAAATATTACATTAAAGAGACCCTGGGGTTGGCCTCAGGAGCCCAAAAATTGGATGAATCACACCCTGGAGTTGGCAGAAGTTGGCAGCAGCAGCAGCAGGAGCCCAAATATACACTGGAGTTGGCTTCAGGAGCCCAAAAATTGGATGAATCACACCCTGGAGTTGGCAGGAGTTGACAGCAGCAGCAGCAGCAGGAGCCCAAATATTACTTTAAAGTGACACTGGGGTTGGCTTCAGGAGCCCAACAATTGGATGAATCACACCCTGGAGTTGGCAGAAGTTGGCAGCAGCAGCAGCAGGAGCCCAAAAAATGGCCTAAAGACATAAATATGTTTTGCACCATTTGGAAAGTGTAAAACGTGGCACCATGCTGAATCTAGTCGCATGCATCAGGCATTGGTGGGTGGAAATCCTGGCTGATCTATCCCTGATTCATTTTGACAAAGGTGAGTCTCTCCACATTTTTAGTTGACAGACGAGTTCTCCTCGCCGTAACTATGGCCCCCGCCGCACTAAACACCCGCTCAGATGGCACGCTACTTGCCGGGCAGGACAGCTTTTCCAGGGCAAACTCTGCTAGTTGCGGCCACAAATCAAGTTTGGCTGCCCAGAAGTCCAGCGGATCCTCAAGGTGTGTTGGCATGGTCATGTCAAAGTATGACATGACCTGCTGGTTGAGGTCCTGCTCCAGGTCTTCCTGCTGCTCATGAGTAGCCTCACTATGCGGGTGTAGAAAGCTACTCATTAGCGACTGAAGACTGAGGCTGCTGCTGCTGATGGAGCTGCTGCTGCTGCTCCTGCCAACCCCCCCAGCGGCCATGGCAGTGGAAGGTGAGCGCAGAGGTCCCCTCGAGTCAGACCTGCGAGAGTATGGACCATGACGCAGATAGGCATCGGCCAACTGCCTACGTAGAATGTCTTTGTAGTAGTTGAGTTTGTCCTCCCTCTCGGTGGGTTTAAAAAATGCCCCCATTTTGTGCCGGAAGCGAGGGTCCAATAAGGTGGACAGCCAGAAGTCATCCCGCCGACAGATGGAAACAATTTTGGGGTCACTACGCAAGCACGTGAGCATGCTTCGTGCCATTTGCGCAAGTGACTCGGATGGACTACCTGTCTCCATCTCCACTGCATACTGCCACGGTGTGCCCGGGTCCTCTGTCTCGCCTTCCTCAAAAACCTCTAGCTCCTCTGACTGCTCCTGCTCCTCCTCTCCTGTCCGCTGACTAGATAAACCAGCCATTTCGCCAAGCCTAAACTGTGTTTCGCTGGGCAACTCCTCCTCCTCCTCTTCCTCCTCCTCCTCCAGTTCAGCTCCAACGGGGTTCATGTGGCCGTAAGATGTAAACGCCATGTCTCCAGTGCCCTGACCAGCCATGGTTTCCAACATGTGCTGTAGTACATGAAGCAGTGGAATCACGTCGTTCATCCCGTAATCCTGCCGACTGACAAATAAAGTGGCTTCCTCAAAGGGCCTGAGCAAACGGCAGGTGTCACGTATGAGCTGCCACTGGTTGACATTGAAGTTACACAGGGGAGTCCCACTATCTGCTTGGATCATCAGGAAATCCGTGATGGCTTTTCTCTGTTCATATAATCGGTCCAACATGTGAAGGGTGGAATTCCAACGGGTGGAAACATCGCAAATCAGACTATGTTGGGGGATACCATTCTGACGCTGTAGCTCAAGAAGGGTGTGTTTGGCGGTGTAGGAGTGGCTGAAGTGCATGCAAAGTTTCCTTGAAGTTGTTAGGATGTCCAGCAGATGGGGGGAACACTTCAGAAACCGCTTGACAACCAGATTGAAGACGTGAGCCATGCAGGGGGCATGGGTCAGGCTTCCTTGGCGCAGCGCAGACAAAATGTTCTTCCCATTGTCGGTAACCATGATTCCCATTTTAAGTTTTCTCGGAGTAAGCCATGTTTGGATTTCCTGATGAATACATTTAAGCAGTTCCTCCCCTGTGTGACTCCGTTCGCCAAGACAAACCATGTGAAGCACTGCGTGACACCTCCGTGCCCTGCACACATGGTAGACTGGAGGGGCACTGAGACTTGAGCCTACAGTGGAGGGTGAGGAGATGGCGGAGGATGAGGAGGCCGAGTCGCACGGTGTCACAGGCCCAATGGGCAGAGAGCGCGGAGGCCGAAGCGGCATGACCTGTCCAAGTTGCTGCTGCAAAGGGACCACATTCACCCAGTGGGCCGTAAACGACATGTACTGCCCCTGACCGTAGTTACAGCTCCAGATGTCGGCGCTGCCATGTATTTTGCTACACACCGACAGGCTCAAGGACTGGCCCACCTTCTGTTCAACAAAAGTGTGCAGCGCTGGTACTGCCTTCTTGGCAAAGAAATGACGGCTTGGGACTCTCCACCTCGGCTCGGCACAAGCCATCAGTTCTCTGAAAGGTGCAGATTCCACCACCTGAAAAGGGAGCGACTGCAGCACCAGCAACTTGGACAGGAGCACATTCAGCTTCTGCGCCGTAGGATGAGTGGGCGCATACTGCTGTCTCTTGGACATGGCTTCGCTGATGGATTGCTGGCGGGATGCATGACTTGGAGGAGGAGGAGGAGGAGGAGCAGGAGCGACAGAGGATGGGTATGACGCACAGCTGCCTTCGGCTGAGGTGCTGGAGCCTTGGCTGGCAGAAATTGGGAGCTCACTTGGTGAGGAAGCAGACTGGACCACCCCTTGGGAGCCTCGGTTCTCCCAGGTCGTTTTATGGTGACGCATCATATGTTGACGCAGGGTCGTGGTGCCAACATTTGGACCCTGGCCACGCTTCACCTTTTGCCTACATATCTTGCATGTGGCCATGTTACCCTCCTGCGGATGCCTCAGGAAAAACTGCCACACTGCCGAGTAGCTACTTTTCCCACCCCCTGGCCTCACTGATTCACTGCTGCTGTTGCCAACTCCAGGAACCCCTGCTCCACTACCTCCCGATAAGGTAGACTGCCGCACAGCAGGTGCTCTTCCCCGGCCCCGGCCCCGGCCCCGGCCGGCTCCAGCCTTTGGAATTGTGCCCCCATGCTGACTGCTACCACCTTGCTGCCTCAGCTGTTGACTCCGGGGCAACCTGCGCCCCTCTTCTCCTGATGATGACGATGAAGCCCCTTCATCACCCGGCTCCCAAGTGCGATCGGCTTCATCGTCGTCATCATCATCATCACTGAGTTGTGGCTGTACGTCACTGATGTTCGTGGATTCGTCAACAGTGTCTGGCGCAGGAGCTGGAACGCTCGCAGCACCCACGACACTGTCCACATCACTATTTGTCTGCCTAGCTAAAGAAGCCACCTCCATTTCTTGGCTGGGCAGTAGCTGCTGACTGTCCTCCTGTATCTGATCGTCCTCCTCACTAAAGAGTGGAGCTGAACCCAAAGCATAGGATACGTCGCAGGGGGAGGGAACGGCGTAGGACAGAGGCAATGGGAGGACAGGGACTGCTCTCGGGGCATGCCAACTCAGGGTTGTGTCAGAGGAACCTACCGACCCTAGACTGGGGGTCTCAGACGTAAGTTGTGATGATGTTGTTGATGAGCGCGTCAACCAATCTACCACGGCAGATGCGTTACTGGTGGAGACCCGACCGCTAGCAGATACTGGCAGATTAGGTCTCTCAGCGTGACTCCTGCTGCTACTGGCCCCCAGTCTGATGCGAGCTCTGCCTGCGGAATCTTGGCCTCTGCCACTCCTCTTTTCACTTCCAGGCACTTGTCTGCCCGACATAGTCTAACTGGCGTGGTAGTAGGTGATATTTTAAGATCCCCCGGGCAGCGGTGGGTCTATATGAAACAGAATATAATGCACACCAAAAGTGAGCAGTAACACTCAGCCTCCAACAGGCCTGCTTAGTGTAAATAAGAGAGCTGCTTAGTGTAAATAAAGAGGGGTATGCTATGTTACAGAATGGGATGCCTCAACAGAAGTGCACCTGGCAGGCAGCAGTAAGCCTATGCCCAGCAAAAGTGTCTTATAATATAAATATAATAAGAGCAAATGGTTATATGGTCTTAAACAGAGGCTGCTTTAGTCACAGAATGGGATGCCCCCAAAAAAGATCCAGTAGTACTATGCCCAGCAAAAGTGTCTTTATCAGGCTAATTTCAAATATAATAAGAGCAAATGGTTATATGGTCTTAAACAGAGGCTGCTTTAGTCACAGAATGGGATGCCCCCAAAAAAGATCCAGTAGTACTATGCCCAGCAAAAGTGTCTTTATCAGGCTAATTTCAAATATAATAAGAGCAAATGGTTATATGGTCTTAAACAGAGGCTGCTTTAGTCACAGAATGGGATGCCCCCAAAAAAGATCCAGTAGTACTATGCCCAGCAAAAGTGTCTTTATCAGGCTAATTTCAAATATAATAAGAGCAAATGCTTATATGGTCTTAAACAGAGGCTGCTTTAGTCACAGAATGGGATGCCCTGGCAGGGACAAGTAGTGCTATGCCCAGCAAAAGTGTCTTTATCAGGCCTAATTTCAAATATAATAAGAGCAAATGCTTATATGGTCTTAAACAGAGGCTGCTTTAGTCACAGAATGGGATGCCCTGGCAGGGACAAGTAGTGCTATGCCCAGCAAAAGTGTCTTTATCAGGCTAATTTCTAATATAATAAGAGCAAATGGTTATATGGTCTTAAACAGAGGCTGCTTTAGTCACAGAATGGGATGCCCTGGCAGGGACAAGTAGTGCTATGCCCAGCAAAAGTGTCTTTATCAGGCTAATTTCAAATATAATAAGAGCAAATGCTTATATGGTCTTAAACAGAGGCTGCTTTAGTCACAGAATGGGATGCCCCCAAAAAAGATCCAGTAGTACTATGCCCAGCAAAAGTGTCTTTATCAGGCTAATTTCAAATATGATAAGAGCAAATGCTTATATGGTCTTAAACAGAGGCTGCTTTAGTCACAGAATGGGATGCCCTGGCAGGGACAAGTAGTGCTATGCCCAGCAAAAGTGTCTTTATCAGGCTAATTTCAAATATAATAAGAGCAAATGCTTATATGGTCTTAAACAGAGGCTGCTTTAGTCACAGAATGGGATGCCCCCAAAAAAGATCCAGCAGTACTATGCCCAGCAAAAGTGTCTTTATCAGGCTAATTTCAAATATGATAAGAGCAAATGCTTATATGGTCTTAAACAGAGGCTGCTTTAGTCACAGAATGGGATGCCCTGGCAGGGACAAGTAGTGCTATGCCCAGCAAAAGTGTCTTTATCAGGCTAATTTCAAATATAATAAGAGCAAATGGTTATATGGTCTTTAACAGAGGCTGCTATAGTCACAGAATGGGATGCCCCAAAAAAAGAAGTGGACCTGGCTGGGACCAGTAGTGCTATGCCCAGCAAAAGTGTCTTTATCAGGCCTGATTTCTATGAGAATAAGTGCAAATGGTTATTATGCTATTAAATAGAGGCTGGTGTTGTCACAGAATGGGATGCCACAAAAACCAGAGAGCATGCACAGCAAAAGTGTCTTTATCAGGCCTAATTTCTATGAGAATAAGTGCAAATGGTTATTATGCTATTAAATAGAGGCTGGTGTAGTCACAGAATGGGATGCCACAAAAACCAGAGAGCATGCACAGCAAAAGTGTCTTTATCAGGCCTAATTTCTATGAGAATAAGTGCAAATGGTTATTATGCTATTAAATAGAGGCTGGTGTTGTCACAGAATGGGATGCCACAAAAACCAGAGAGCATGCACAGCAAAAGTGTCTTTATCAGGCCTAATTTCTATGAGAATAAGTGCAAATGGTTATTATGCTATTAAATAGAGGCTGGTGTTGTCACAGAATGGGTTATATGGTTATATGGTCTTAAACAGAGGCTGCTTTAGTCACAGAATGGGATGCCCCCAAAAAAGATCCAGTAGTACTATGCCCAGCAAAAGTGTCTTTATCAGGCTAATTTCAAATATAATAAGAGCAAATGGTTATATGGTCTTAAACAGAGGCTGCTTTAGTCACAGAATGGGATGCCCCCAAAAAAGATCCAGTAGTACTATGCCCAGCAAAAGTGTCTTTATCAGGCTAATTTCAAATATAATAAGAGCAAATGGTTATATGGTCTTAAACAGAGGCTGCTTTAGTCACAGAATGGGATGCCCCCAAAAAAGATCCAGTAGTACTATGCCCAGCAAAAGTGTCTTTATCAGGCTAATTTCAAAAATAATAAGAGCAAATGCTTATATGGTCTTAAACAGAGGCTGCTTTAGTCACAGAATGGGATGCCCTGGCAGGGACAAGTAGTGCTATGCCCAGCAAAAGTGTCTTTATCAGGCTAATTTCTAATATAATAAGAGCAAATGGTTATATGGTCTTAAACAGAGGCTGCTTTAGTCACAGAATGGGATGCCCTGGCAGGGACAAGTAGTGCTATGCCCAGCAAAAGTGTCTTTATCAGGCTAATTTCAAATATAATAAGAGCAAATGCTTATATGGTCTTAAACAGAGGCTGCTTTAGTCACAGAATGGGATGCCCCCAAAAAAGATCCAGTAGTACTATGCCCAGCAAAAGTGTCTTTATCAGGCTAATTTCAAATATGATAAGAGCAAATGCTTATATGGTCTTAAACAGAGGCTGCTTTAGTCACAGAATGGGATGCCCTGGCAGGGACAAGTAGTGCTATGCCCAGCAAAAGTGTCTTTATCAGGCTAATTTCAAATATAATAAGAGCAAATGCTTATATGGTCTTAAACAGAGGCTGCTTTAGTCACAGAATGGGATGCCCCCAAAAAAGATCCAGCAGTACTATGCCCAGCAAAAGTGTCTTTATCAGGCTAATTTCAAATATGATAAGAGCAAATGCTTATATGGTCTTAAACAGAGGCTGCTTTAGTCACAGAATGGGATGCCCTGGCAGGGACAAGTAGTGCTATGCCCAGCAAAAGTGTCTTTATCAGGCTAATTTCAAATATAATAAGAGCAAATGGTTATATGGTCTTTAACAGAGGCTGCTATAGTCACAGAATGGGATGCCCCAAAAAAAGAAGTGGACCTGGCTGGGACCAGTAGTGCTATGCCCAGCAAAAGTGTCTTTATCAGGCCTGATTTCTATGAGAATAAGTGCAAATGGTTATTATGCTATTAAATAGAGGCTGGTGTTGTCACAGAATGGGATGCCACAAAAACCAGAGAGCATGCACAGCAAAAGTGTCTTTATCAGGCCTAATTTCTATGAGAATAAGTGCAAATGGTTATTATGCTATTAAATAGAGGCTGGTGTAGTCACAGAATGGGATGCCACAAAAACCAGAGAGCATGCACAGCAAAAGTGTCTTTATCAGGCCTAATTTCTATGAGAATAAGTGCAAATGGTTATTATGCTATTAAATAGAGGCTGGTGTTGTCACAGAATGGGATGCCACAAAAACCAGAGAGCATGCACAGCAAAAGTGTCTTTATCAGGCCTAATTTCTATGAGAATAAGTGCAAATGGTTATTATGCTATTAAATAGAGGCTGGTGTTGTCACAGAATGGGTTATATGGTTATATGGTCTTAAACAGAGGCTGCTTTAGTCACAGAATGGGATGCCCCCAAAAAAGATCCAGTAGTACTATGCCCAGCAAAAGTGTCTTTATCAGGCTAATTTCAAATATAATAAGAGCAAATGGTTATATGGTCTTAAACAGAGGCTGCTTTAGTCACAGAATGGGATGCCCCCAAAAAAGATCCAGTAGTACTATGCCCAGCAAAAGTGTCTTTATCAGGCTAATTTCAAATATAATAAGAGCAAATGGTTATATGGTCTTAAACAGAGGCTGCTTTAGTCACAGAATGGGATGCCCCCAAAAAAGATCCAGTAGTACTATGCCCAGCAAAAGTGTCTTTATCAGGCTAATTTCAAATATAATAAGAGCAAATGCTTATATGGTCTTAAACAGAGGCTGCTTTAGTCACAGAATGGGATGCCCTGGCAGGGACAAGTAGTGCTATGCCCAGCAAAAGTGTCTTTATCAGGCCTAATTTCAAATATAATAAGAGCAAATGCTTATATGGTCTTAAACAGAGGCTGCTTTAGTCACAGAATGGGATGCCCTGGCAGGGACAAGTAGTGCTATGCCCAGCAAAAGTGTCTTTATCAGGCTAATTTCTAATATAATAAGAGCAAATGGTTATATGGTCTTAAACAGAGGCTGCTTTAGTCACAGAATGGGATGCCCTGGC
The DNA here is from genome assembly GCA_027917425.1 of Gastrophryne carolinensis. NCBI lineage: Eukaryota > Metazoa > Chordata > Amphibia > Anura > Microhylidae > Gastrophryne > Gastrophryne carolinensis. Next base: position 515,405,142 of record CM051234.1, on the reverse strand, counting down.
AGGGACAAGTAGTGCTATGCCCAGCAAAAGTGTCTTTATCAGGCTAATTTCAAATATAATAAGAGCAAATGCTTATATGGTCTTAAACAGAGGCTGCTTTAGTCACAGAATGGGATGCCCCCAAAAAAGATCCAGTAGTACTATGCCCAGCAAAAGTGTCTTTATCAGGCTAATTTCAAATATGATAAGAGCAAATGCTTATATGGTCTTAAACAGAGGCTGCTTTAGTCACAGAATGGGATGCCCTGGCAGGGACAAGTAGTGCTATGCCCAGCAAAAGTGTCTTTATCAGGCTAATTTCAAATATAATAAGAGCAAATGCTTATATGGTCTTAAACAGAGGCTGCTTTAGTCACAGAATGGGATGCCCCCAAAAAAGATCCAGCAGTACTATGCCCAGCAAAAGTGTCTTTATCAGGCTAATTTCAAATATGATAAGAGCAAATGCTTATATGGTCTTAAACAGAGGCTGCTTTAGTCACAGAATGGGATGCCCTGGCAGGGACAAGTAGTGCTATGCCCAGCAAAAGTGTCTTTATCAGGCTAATTTCAAATATAATAAGAGCAAATGGTTATATGGTCTTTAACAGAGGCTGCTATAGTCACAGAATGGGATGCCCCAAAAAAAGAAGTGGACCTGGCTGGGACCAGTAGTGCTATGCCCAGCAAAAGTGTCTTTATCAGGCCTGATTTCTATGAGAATAAGTGCAAATGGTTATTATGCTATTAAATAGAGGCTGGTGTTGTCACAGAATGGGATGCCACAAAAACCAGAGAGCATGCACAGCAAAAGTGTCTTTATCAGGCCTAATTTCTATGAGAATAAGTGCAAATGGTTATTATGCTATTAAATAGAGGCTGGTGTTGTCACAGAATGGGATGCCACAAAAACCAGAGAGCATGCACAGCAAAAGTGTCTTTATCAGGCCTAATTTATATGAGAATAAGTGCAAATGGTTATTATGCTATTAAATAGAGGCTGGTGTTGTCACAGAATGGGATGCCACAAAAACCAGAGAGCATGCACAGCAAAAGTGTCTTTATCAGGCCTAATTTCTATGAGAATAAGTGCAAATGGTTATTATGCTATTAAATAGAGGCTGGTGTAGTCACAGAATGGGATGCCACAAAAACCAGAGAGCATGCACAGCAAAAGTGTCTTTATCAGGCCTAATTTCTATGAGAATAAGTGCAAATGGTTATTATGCTATTAAATAGAGGCTGGTGTTGTCACAGAATGGGATGCCACAAAAACCAGAGAGCATGCACAGCAAAAGTGTCTTTATCAGGCCTAATTTCTATGAGAATAAGTGCAAATGGTTATTATGCTATTAAATAGAGGCTGGTGTTGTCACAGAATGGGATGCCACAAAAACCAGAGAGCATGCACAGCAAAAGTGTCTTTATCAGGCCTAATTTCTATGAGAATAAGTGCAAATGGTTATTATGCTATTAAATAGAGGCTGGTGTAGTCACAGAATGGGATGCCACAAAAACCAGAGAGCATGCACAGCAAAAGTGTCTTTATCAGGCCTGATTTCTATGAGAATAAGTGCAAATGGTTATTATGCTATTAAATAGAGGCTGGTGTTGTCACAGAATGGGATGCCACAAAAACCAGAGAGCATGCACAGCAAAAGTGTCTTTATCAGGCCTAATTTCTATGAGAATAAGTGCAAATGGTTATTATGCTATTAAATAGAGGCTGGTGTAGTCACAGAATGGGATGCCACAAAAACCAGAGAGCATGCACAGCAAAAGTGTCTTTATCAGGCCTGATTTCTATGAGAATAAGTGCAAATGGTTATTATGCTATTAAATAGAGGCTGGTGTTGTCACAGAAAGGGATGCCACAAAAACCAGAGAGCATGCACAGCAAAAGTGTCTTTATCAGGCCTAATTTCTATGAGAATAAGTGCAAATGGTTATTATGCTATTAAATAGAGGCTGGTGTTGTCACAGAATGGGATGCCACAAAAACCAGAGAGCATGCACAGCAAAAGTGTCTTTATCAGGCCTGATTTCTATGAGAATAAGTGCAAATGGTTATTATGCTATTAAATAGAGGCTGGTGTTGTCACAGAATGGGATGCCACAAAAACCAGAGAGCATGCACAGCAAAAGTGTCTTTATCAGGCCTAATTTCTATGAGAATAAGTGCAAATGGTTATTATGCTATTAAATAGAGGCTGGTGTTGTCACAGAATGGGATGCCACAAAAACCAGAGAGCATGCACAGCAAAAGTGTCTTTATCAGGCCTAATTTCTATGAGAATAAGTGCAAATGGTTATTATGCTATTAAATAGAGGCTGGTGTAGTCACAGAATGGGATGCCACAAAAACCAGAGAGCATGCACAGCAAAAGTGTCTTTATCAGGCCTGATTTCTATGAGAATAAGTGCAAATGGTTATTATGCTATTAAATAGAGGCTGGTGTAGTCACAGAATGGGATGCCACAAAAACCAGAGAGCATGCACAGCAAAAGTGTCTTTATCAGGCCTAATTTCTATGAGAATAAGTGCAAATGGTTATTATGCTATTAAATAGAGGCTGGTGTAGTCACAGAATGGGATGCCACAAAAACCAGAGAGCATGCACAGCAAAAGTGTCTTTATCAGGCCTGATTTCTATGAGAATAAGTGCAAATGGTTATTATGCTATTAAATAGAGGCTGGTGTAGTCACAGAATGGGATGCCACAAAAACCAGAGAGCATGCACAGCAAAAGTGTCTTTATCAGGCCTAATTTCTATGAGAATAAGTGCAAATGGTTATTATGCTATTAAATAGAGGCTGGTGTTGTCACAGAATGGGATGCCACAAAAACCAGAGAGCATGCACAGCAAAAGTGTCTTTATCAGGCCTAATTTCTATGAGAATAAGTGCAAATGGTTATTATGCTATTAAATAGAGGCTGGTGTAGTCACAGAATGGGATGCCACAAAAACCAGAGAGCATGCACAGCAAAAGTGTCTTTATCAGGCCTGATTTCTATGAGAATAAGTGCAAATGGTTATTATGCTATTAAATAGAGGCTGGTGTTGTCACAGAATGGGATGCCACAAAAACCAGAGAGCATGCACAGCAAAAGTGTCTTTATCAGGCCTAATTTCTATGAGAATAAGTGCAAATGGTTATTATGCTATTAAATAGAGGCTGGTGTTGTCACAGAATGGGATGCCACAAAAACCAGAGAGCATGCACAGCAAAAGTGTCTTTATCAGGCCTGATTTCTATGAGAATAAGTGCAAATGGTTATTATGCTATTAAATAGAGGCTGGTGTTGTCACAGAATGGGATGCCACAAAAACCAGAGAGCATGCACAGCAAAAGTGTCTTTATCAGGCCTAATTTCTATGAGAATAAGTGCAAATGGTTATTATGCTATTAAATAGAGGCTGGTGTTGTCACAGAATGGGATGCCACAAAAACCAGAGAGCATGCACAGCAAAAGTGTCTTTATCAGGCCTGATTTCTATGAGAATAAGTGCAAATGGTTATTATGCTATTAAATAGAGGCTGGTGTTGTCACAGAATGGGATGCCACAAAAACCAGAGAGCATGCACAGCAAAAGTGTCTTTATCAGGCCTAATTTCTATGAGAATAAGTGCAAATGGTTATTATGCTATTAAATAGAGGCTGGTGTTGTCACAGAATGGGATGCCACAAAAACCAGAGAGCATGCACAGCAAAAGTGTCTTTATCAGGCCTAATTTCTATGAGAATAAGTGCAAATGGTTATTATGCTATTAAATAGAGGCTGGTGTAGTCACAGAATGGGATGCCACAAAAACCAGAGAGCATGCACAGCAAAAGTGTCTTTATCAGGCCTAATTTCTATGAGAATAAGTGCAAATGGTTATTATGCTATTAAATAGAGGCTGGTGTTGTCACAGAATGGGATGCCACAAAAACCAGAGAGCATGCACAGCAAAAGTGTCTTTATCAGGCCTAATTTCTATGAGAATAAGTGCAAATGGTTATTATGCTATTAAATAGAGGCTGGTGTAGTCACAGAATGGGATGCCACAAAAACCAGAGAGCATGCACAGCAAAAGTGTCTTTATCAGGCCTGATTTCTATGAGAATAAGTGCAAATGGTTATTATGCTATTAAATAGAGGCTGGTGTTGTCACAGAATGGGATGCCACAAAAACCAGAGAGCATGCACAGCAAAAGTGTCTTTATCAGGCCTAATTTCTATGAGAATAAGTGCAAATGGTTATTATGCTATTAAATAGAGGCTGGTGTTGTCACAGAATGGGATGCCACAAAAACCAGAGAGCATGCACAGCAAAAGTGTCTTTATCAGGCCTGATTTCTATGAGAATAAGTGCAAATGGTTATTATGCTATTAAATAGAGGCTGGTGTTGTCACAGAATGGGATGCCACAAAAACCAGAGAGCATGCACAGCAAAAGTGTCTTTATCAGGCCTAATTTCTATGAGAATAAGTGCAAATGGTTATTATGCTATTAAATAGAGGCTGGTGTTGTCACAGAATGGGATGCCACAAAAACCAGAGAGCATGCACAGCAAAAGTGTCTTTATCAGGCCTGATTTCTATGAGAATAAGTGCAAATGGTTATTATGCTATTAAATAGAGGCTGGTGTTGTCACAGAATGGGATGCCACAAAAACCAGAGAGCATGCACAGCAAAAGTGTCTTTATCAGGCCTAATTTCTATGAGAATAAGTGCAAATGGTTATTATGCTATTAAATAGAGGCTGGTGTTGTCACAGAATGGGATGCCACAAAAACCAGAGAGCATGCACAGCAAAAGTGTCTTTATCAGGCCTAATTTCTATGAGAATAAGTGCAAATGGTTATTATGCTATTAAATAGAGGCTGGTGTAGTCACAGAATGGGATGCCACAAAAACCAGAGAGCATGCACAGCAAAAGTGTCTTTATCAGGCCTAATTTCTATGAGAATAAGTGCAAATGGTTATTATGCTATTAAATAGAGGCTGGTGTTGTCACAGAATGGGATGCCACAAAAACCAGAGAGCATGCACAGCAAAAGTGTCTTTATCAGGCCTAATTTCTATGAGAATAAGTGCAAATGGTTATTATGCTATTAAATAGAGGCTGGTGTAGTCACAGAATGGGATGCCACAAAAACCAGAGAGCATGCACAGCAAAAGTGTCTTTATCAGGCCTGATTTCTATGAGAATAAGTGCAAATGGTTATTATGCTATTAAATAGAGGCTGGTGTTGTCACAGAATGGGATGCCACAAAAACCAGAGAGCATGCACAGCAAAAGTGTCTTTATCAGGCCTAATTTCTATGAGAATAAGTGCAAATGGTTATTATGCTATTAAATAGAGGCTGGTGTTGTCACAGAATGGGATGCCACAAAAACCAGAGAGCATGCACAGCAAAAGTGTCTTTATCAGGCCTGATTTCTATGAGAATAAGTGCAAATGGTTATTATGCTATTAAATAGAGGCTGGTGTTGTCACAGAATGGGATGCCACAAAAACCAGAGAGCATGCACAGCAAAAGTGTCTTTATCAGGCCTGATTTCTATGAGAATAAGTGCAAATGGTTATTATGCTATTAAATAGAGGCTGGTGTTGTCACAGAATGGGATGCCACAAAAACCAGAGAGCATGCACAGCAAAAGTGTCTTTATCAGGCCTAATTTCTATGAGAATAAGTGCAAATGGTTATTATGCTATTAAATAGAGGCTGGTGTTGTCACAGAATGGGATGCCACAAAAACCAGAGAGCATGCACAGCAAAAGTGTCTTTATCAGGCCTGATTTCTATGAGAATAAGTGCAAATGGTTATTATGCTATTAAATAGAGGCTGGTGTTGTCACAGAATGGGATGCCACAAAAACCAGAGAGCATGCACAGCAAAAGTGTCTTTATCAGGCCTAATTTCTATGAGAATAAGTGCAAATGGTTATTATGCTATTAAATAGAGGCTGGTGTAGTCACAGAATGGGATGCCACAAAAACCAGAGAGCATGCACAGCAAAAGTGTCTTTATCAGGCCCGATTTCTATGAGAATAAGTGCAAATGGTTATTATGCTATTAAATAGAGGCTGGTGTAGTCACAGAATGGGATGCCTCACAGCAGACTTAAGATCAGTTCAGTATATATGCACAGTTAGTTAGTATAAGCAGCCTGAAAACGCTAACAAAGCAGGCTGGATGAAAAAAAAAAAAAAAACTGACAGCCTCTGATTTTCCCTTCCTTTCCCTGTTTTTCGCTTACTTTCTGTCTGTCTCCTGTCTGTCTCCTGCCTGTCTCCAGCCTGTCCCTGTCTGTCCCTGCCTGTCTAACTGTCTGTCTCTCCCTCAGCTACACAGCGTTCTGTCTCTCACGAATGCAATAGAGAAATGAGGCTGGAAAGCAAGATGGCCGGCCTTAAATACCGCTGTGACGTCACCGGGCTTGCTGGCTGCTGATAGGCTGCATGTGACTGTCCCAGCTTGCACTGGCGCGGGGTTGATGTCTGGACATGTCCCGTCCGCCATCTTAGAATGCCTGTAATGTAAATGAATGGATGTTAAAGGAAAACTTCGAGCGATCGAATTGCGGGGAAATTCGGATTCGATCCGAATCGAATTTTTCCTGAAATTCGGATCGAATCCGGGTTCGTCCGGATCGATTCGCTCATCCCTAATTATTTTATCTAGATTAATTGGCCAAATAAGTATATGTGCAAAGTGGCTTCTTTTTGTCTATTTAGACATATTAGGGTCGATTTTTGGCTGTGCGCCAAAAACCCCAAAACCGTGCCCATGTGTATCTGCATGCAAAATCTTGCGTATTGGCGCACAATTCATGGCAGCATGCGCAGGAATGCTGCAAAAGCACATCGCACAAAAGTTTCTGCACATGAAATTAAGCTCTTTTTATGTGGAAATGGCTCAGCCCCATTTTGCTGGCATTCACTGGTCCCCACGGCCCCCATGTTTCTCCCCCTTATATACTGTTTAGCAGTGACAAATTTGTCTCTCCACTTCTGTGTTTGATGTGAATCTCTATTCTCCAATCTGCAATGGATTTCCTATGGTGGCTGTTTTCTCCTTGTTTTTATGTGTAGTATTTAATTTGGCGATATTTTGATTCGAGTTGACCTACAGTGTTGTGTTTGGTCCCAGATGTTCTCTATATCTCTCCCTTCCTGCCTTGTTTTCCTAGTGGCTTAGTGCTTAATCATTGAGCTCATAACTTTTTCTTTTTTAGTTTATATAAAAATTGTGGCAAAATGTCCACCTTTTGTCAAATTTTCAACTTAGTAACCAAATTGGTTTTGCCAAAAAATAAAAAAAATAGGTAAAAATAGTGACAACTAATTTTCATGTGTTGAATAAATTAAGCATGTGAGTTAGTGAAGTCTGCATTATTCTCTTGCTTTTTGCTGGAGGAAAATGGCACATGAAACATGATAAATACATTTGCGCACACTTCTCATCCCAAAAAATAATTTCCAAATTGCATGAAAATTTGTGCATGAAATTTTACTCAAAGTCCATGTCCAAATTTAGGTGCAAAAATAGTTGCACAAAAAATTGTCTCATAAATCTGGAAAAAGGGGAAAAATGGGAGCAAACCATTTTTGTGCATATACTTCGGCACACGACCATGAATCAACCTTATTATGTGGACATGGAATTTTAATGTATTTCAGCACATTGGACTGTGACTTTACATTGCTCTAATAGGGCACATTAATTGGTATAATAATATATATATATAAATATATATATATATCTCACATGATTTAGTTACTCAAGCTTAGCTATAATACCGGCAAACAGAGCCATATGTGTAGCAGCAAATGTAAGGAGACCTGACTATGTGCTGACATTTTGCTGGGTTTCCATACACTTTGCCAGGCTGGAAGAGTGGGATTTTTTTACTTCCAAAAAAATGGTTTGGCGCAATCTTGCAAACTGCCACGGCAGATTTAGAGACTTATGCCCTTATTCATCAAGCGATAGCGCCAGGTAGTGTCTGACGAGCGCCAGGTCCCGCCAGCTAACGGCGGCTACCGACTCAAGTACGCCCGGCGTCGGCCACAATGACGCATTTATCAAGCTAAATGAGGCTAGCGCCGGCGAGAGCGACAGCTAGCGCAGGATTCATCATGTAGCCGACTGCAACGAACAGCGCCGCTGCTAATCCCATCACAGCGCCAGGTATGACCTGTCGCTCCCTGGCGATGTCCAATACATTTCAATGGAGCAATCTTTAATTAATCATAATTAATTGCTATTAATGTTTTTTTTATTTTTTTAATGGCCAAAAATTCTGTGACCACTTCTGCAATGTTAGGATTTTTTTTTAAGGTAAAAAAAAAAAAAAATGATTTTGTGCAGAATTGATATTACAGGTCTGATATTAATGTATTCATATTACGGGATGTTTATAAAAACTTGTATAATTTTACAATCAAAAAATATGGTTGTTTGGGGGTTAAAAACTATTTTAAATCCATCGCCGGCAGCGGTCTGGGGTTTATACAAGGAATTCACAGCGCGAAAAAATTCGGAGCGTGATTTGTTAATGAATCTGCAGCAAGCCGTTCGCTCTGGCCATTCGCTGTCAGGCGCACCCATACAACGCTGAACCTGTGAAACAGCGACCCCTAAGCCCGTATTCAACATTACCACACACCGACTGAGTCGCTGTCAACAAAACCCCGGCCAAGCACAGCGAATACTAGCTGGCACTGTGAAAATCACGCTACTGGCGCTCATCTGTCGCTACCTGGCGCTATTAATGAATCGGCCTCTTATTTATAAAGCGTCAGTGCCACAGAGTACAGATGCAGCCACAGATGCTAGTGTCTTATTTAACACTTTATTTAACACAAAAAAGTTGCAGCACTTGGTGCTCTGGTAGAAGCAGCACCAGTTGAAACCTGGTGCTGTAGGTCAAGATCCCATAGAGCACAATGGGCAAAACTGGATTGAAGTGTTTTATGTTTATAAATAATATTACAAACAATTATTTCTACAGAATTTGCATTGCAACTTGTTAATAATGGAAATGCAGGACCTAGATGTTGCCAAATTACATTCTTTTTTCTCATAAAAAAAAAGTTTTTCGTTGCTACTTATGGTTTCAAATGTGTAATTTGGACAACAAATAAAACACAGTCTAAATGCACTGTTTGCCCCCTTTGTCCCCAGCAGTGATTTGTTTTAACTGTAATGATGAAATGCAGACCAGCACCAGAAAAATACAGCGCCAGTCTTGTTAAGGAGGAAAAAATGTGTGTGTGTGGTGCTGTCGAATCACTTTCCCTCATTCACTGCCGCACCTGAGCGTTCCAATGCTGCTATAAACCATTATTGTTTTTAAAATCAGCAGCAGTGTTATTTTCCACCCACATTACGCAAATAACTTTGATGCCCCCTGAGTTATAATGAATATCGTTTTTTTATTGTTTTTAAATGTGGCTATATAAAAATGTATCACTTTTTTTTGGGGGGGGGGTTGGGTTCTTTTTTTTGTTCTTTTTTGTTTTTTTCTTTTTGGGTTCTTTTTTTGTTCATTTTTTGGGGGTTCTTTTTTTTTGGTTTTTTTTTGGTTCTTTTTGTTTTAGTTTTTTTTTTTTTTTTGGTTCTTTTTTTGTTCTTTTTTTTGTTCTTTTTTTCTGGTTCGTTTTTTTTCTGGTTCAATTTTTTTCTGGTTCTTTTTTTTTAAATGTTTTATTGTATTTATTTAACCTAGGTGCAACCCAAAATATCTAAGCGTGTGCGGAGACAGACAATACTATGATAAATAAATCTAAACACAAATGTATATTTAACAATAGATTTTTTTTTTATTTTAACAAACATTGCCAACATGGCGTAAACAAAAAGCCACACAGTGGCAAATTTCATTCCCCCCACCCTGTATCTTGTTGTGCAGCTCCAGCAGCATTTCCCGTGATTCCCAAATTGCCACAGTCTGTGATGCTCTTCAATGCAAGCTGTGGGAAAGAAAAGAGACAAAAAAAGTACTACAGCTCGACAACTATGGTATATCCCTATGATCTTTGTTAAAATTTGATGTTTACCACTACAAAGATGTTGTCACTACAAAGATTTATAAACATACACAACAGGCCATCCTTTCATAATTTGTGATGGCAAAGTAAATTAACCTATGGAGCCATTCATCATAACCAACATAGTGTAACACCACAAAGCAAATAACCTAACCAATAAAGGCCTACTTGACCAGAGGAAGAATTTAGTTAATATAGTGGCCAATAACAGCTGAGGGAAATGAATCAAAATATATGTCGAGCTTTTACTAGAAATATTGTTTAAAATCAAAACAATAGGGAATGCAGATTTCAAAATGTAGCAGGAATGTAAAAGCAGCACATAAAGTACCTAAGCAAATGCTGCCTTTATCAGGTAGCGTCACGTTACATTAGCAGGGGCAGGAAACGTGCATGCTTTGCGCCAATTCTGATTGATTATTCCGAAAAAGGCTCTACAGGTATGAGTGTCAACTCTAGACTGCCACAAACATGGGTACATGGTCATGGACACACACATATGGATTTCTACAAGCTTATTGTCACAAATCACATTACTCACCATCACAGCTGTGGCCTTGGCCCATGCTGCTGAAGCCTGTGGGAGTCTCGTGGTGGCAAGATTGTGTCAGGAGAATCAGGACTGGAACCGTCTGCGTGGAAACATGTGTAGAAAAAAAGCACAAGAGATACAAACATAAGAACAAAGTATGGTTTATTTAATTTGTAATCCAATAATTTAGCTGTAGGAAAGAGTTCAATGTGGATAATTATTGTAACACACTTGGCCATGTGTTAGCTATACCATAACTACTTTACAAAACACATGAGCAAGTCACATAATTGTTGAATATTGTCGGACACCAGAAGATACCCTACTGTTCTAGAGTCGACATGGGCACTTCACAACACAATTGCATGTCACATTATAAAAGAATGATTAAGGTAGGCAACACAGGATGCATATAGGTGTTGAGCATTATCAATGTCAACCTTCCTCTAACATGCCGGTTTCCAGCTAGGCCAACATTGGTGGAGGAGGTGGCGGCTCTATGATGCCCTGAAAAAGTAATTTGGAGAATTTAACTACATTTTATACACAAGACAAATGACAAGACAATCAAAACAATGAGACACTCACCAGGGGATGAGATGTTGCTAGTTTCCCAGGGAGTGGCTTATTTTTTCTCTTTTGTCACTACTAACAGAATGCTAAATGCTGACAGGTAGCTATAGTTGTGTAATAGGCAGATGTATTTATAGGGACTTGTCCGCTTTACACTATGATAAAGTGCACTGACACAAAATTCATAAAAGAAAATTGCCTAACAGTTACTTGCAGTTGTGATATGGTAAAATGTAGGCCCGGGCAGTGTAATTCTATAATAAATGTCTGGAGACAACATATCAAGTGAGTGGATGACATACTTCTCATCCTGTGTTAATCAACAAGCTAACTCTTCACAACCTCCACAAAAGGGACCATCATTTATTTTTAGAAGCACTTGCTCTGTAGTTGACATTTTTAGTGTCACTTTTAAATTGCTTTGGTCAAAACAGAATATTTTTAGTGTGATATTTGATTAATTTATTACTGATATGTTGTATGTGTAAAATTCTATTGTCCTCTCTGAGCTATGCCTGAGATACAATGGCCATGGTAATACAGAGCTTTTCCATGTTTTTTTTGTATTCAAGTCATAAAAGGACAATACAACAGATAATGATTTAGATATGAAAAACATATAAAACAACATTTTATATGTTATCTATTTTATTGGGTTTATTGTGTTATAGTGTATTCATTATATCATTTTTAATGTGCATTCATGAACATAATATATCCGACAATTCAGACTATACTGTAAATATTAGGTAAGTGTATGTATATTTTCTTATTGCATGGCACGGCCTGCTTCAGTATTCATAACAGTTGGGTTATTCCGCCACAAGGTGGCGCAGTGTACTGCAGAAGAGCTGTGGCATCTCCTGGCCCCCTATAAAAACGGGATTAACCATAGAGTTCCCAGTGTTTTCTCTGCAGTGAAACTGCGAAGATAGAAGATGTCTCTCTCTCTATGCGTAGGTGAGTGGGGCAACCAAGCATGCGGCCCTGCATGTCTATTTCCACCCGTTTCTGGACCCTCTCTGCCTCCCAGCCTTGGCTGACAGATCGGATGAGGGTAGAAGAGCACTATGGTCAAGTGCTCCAGGAGCGGTGCTCCAAGCCACAGACCCTGTTCCACAAAGGGTAGCCGGCCATAGGCTTTATGGTGAGCCTACTAGGGATGCGGAGTTCCTGTCCTGGCTTCTAAGGGGGTGAGTTTTGGGGGACTGTGTCTTTTTCTTTTCCTTCAGGTCCCCCCCCCCCGACCCCCCCTCCACCCCCCTGGCCTGGATACTCGCCGCTGTCTTTCGTCTCTCCCCCCCCCTCTGACTTATGTTCGGGGGGAGGGTGCTAGCGAAGAGTGGTGTTAGTTGTGGAGTATTTTGGTGTGTACAGTGTTTTTTTGGTGTTTTTTAGCCACCGCACCGCTTTGTACTGCGCTCCACGGCGGGTGGCGCTATAACCTGTGGCATTTTTGCTTGGTCATGGCTCCGGCGGGGTCACGTGGGCACCGTTTTCGCGCTCTTTGGAGGGGGCGGGGCCGGGAGATGACGCATATCCCGTCTTTCCCCCCGCGGCCCACCCCTAGAGGTACTTCTGCCATTTTGGATTAACTGCGCGTCTGGTTTTCTCCCTTTCTGGCTGTGGCGCTGTATCCTCCTGTGTGTCGCTTCATCCAGCGGTCAGAGGCTTGGTGATCCTGCGATTTCCTTGGTCCGTGAGTCCCCCTTGTGGGTTTTTTATTGGTCTTGTGCATGTGCTGCGGGATGCTCATGTGTCGTTTTTACTTATGTCTTTCAGGCAGGATACCAGTGGGTTGTGGTTTTTCCCGGCTCTACTCCTTCCTCCCCCTCATTCCCCCCCTTTACTGACTTCTGGGGGCATCCCGTGGGAGGGCATCCCGGGTGGCTTTTGTATTAGCCTTTGCCCAGTGCTGGCCTATTGCGCCTGTGTTAATCACCATATGGAGGCTTCTGGGGATAGCGTGCTTGGGGGTCCTTTGGGGCAATCCCGGCTGTGTGTCATGTGTGGGGTATCCCCTGTGAGTGACAGTGTCAAGGTGTGCGTGCCGTGCACCCAAAGTGTCCTTGCGCTCCAAGCTGGTTTGCCTGCATCGCTTCCCAGCTCTGCGCCCCCTTCGGAGTCGCCTACCCCCCACTCCTGCAATTGGCCCCCAGTGAGAGGGATAATAGCAGGGGGTTACACCTGACTTCCACTCCCTCACGCTCCACAGAGGAGTATGAGGAGTTTGATGCCACTGGTGGACGTTATTCCCTAGAGGAAGGGGAACTGTTCCAGGACTCTGACTCCTCTGGGGACCAGCAGGAGGGTTGCAATAGTGACCCTGGGTCTGTGCCCAGGGGGGAATCATGGTACCCTGAGGACACTGATAATCTGCTGTCTCACATTTTTGAAATTTTGCACATTGCTCCCCCTGAGGTGGCTAAGAAAAAGCAGGGTGAGCTCTTTCGCTCTGATAAACAGCATCTTGAGTTCCCTGAGCAGGGACATTTCACTACTATGGTGCTTAAGGAGTGGGAAGTCCTAAAAGGCTGCCCGCTGTGCCCAAGGGATTGGATAAGAGGTATCCCTGTCCTGCTGATTTAGTAAAGCGGTGGTCATGTCCCCCTGAGGTGGACGCTCCCGTGCTAGGTCTGTCCAATACCTCTGTCATGCCTTCCCCTGACACTACGACTCTGAGGGACAGCGAGGACCGGAGCATGGATCAGCTGGCCTGCCATGCATTTACTTGTGTGGGGGCTGGACTGCGCCCGGCCTGTGCTGCTGCCATTACGGCTATTGCCCTTAAGAAACTGCTCAAGCGTCTATGTGATGGCGCTATGGCTGGTAGGAGGTGGGAGGATTATAGGGCCCTCTTGCTTTGCTCTGATTTTGTTGCATTTATCCTTACAGCCATGGATGATGCTGTGAGGCTGGACGGTAGGGCCTCTACACTTTTGGTGGCTATGCGCCGCTCTGTTTGGTTGCGTCAGTGGGCAGCTGACGCTGCTGCTAAGAAGGCTCTCACTGGGCTCCCCTTTGCGGGGCTGCGGCTCTTCGGTGAGCGTCTTGATGTTTTAGCCAAGGATGGCAGACTGCTTCAGCGTCGGAGGCAGCTCCTGCCCTTTCGGGGGCCCTCCGCCTCTTTCCCTTCCCTTCATACTCCCAGAGGAGGTCATGGCTCCCTCTTCTCAGGTAGCCGCAGAGATTCTTGGGGCCGTGGCAGATCCCGTGGTCGTCCCCGTCTCTCCTGGGGTTCCAAGCCCAAACCCCCTCCCAAGGCCCCTCAGGGTGGGGGGACGGCTTTGGCTCTTTGCTCACGTCTGGAGGCTCCACGTCTCAGACCGGTGGATTCAAGAGGTGGTGTCCTCCAGTTACAAGCTAGAGTTTGCAGCCTGGCCACCCTCAAGATTCATCAGATCCCAGATGTCTTTAAACCCCCTGTCAGCTCAAGGGTTGCTTTCGGCGGTTCAATGCCTGCTGGAGTCAGGGGTCATTTGTCCGGTGCCCCCTCAGGAACAGGGTCAGGGGTAATATTCCAATCTTTTTATGGTCCCCAAAAAGTATGGCTCTCTGAGGCCCATCCTGGACTTGAAGGGCCTCAACAAGTTTGTCAGATTCAAGCATTTTCGCATGGAGACGCTACGCTCGGCTGTCATTACCCTTCGCCCGGGCGACTTCATGACCACCGTGGAAATCAAGGATGCTTATCTTCATGTGCCTATCTTCCCAGATCATCAGAGATTTCTGAGGTTCGCGCTGGAGAATCAGCAATACCAGTTTGTAGCGTTACCCTTTGGTATCACCTCGGCACCTCGGGTGTTCACCAAGGTGCAGGCGGGGTGATGGCTCTGCTACGGAACCAGGGCATTCGCGTCCTTCCTTACCTGGATGACATCCTTATTGTGGCCCAGTCCTTTCATCAGGCCGCGCAGGACACCTGGGTGGTGACCTCCACTCTGGAGTCCTTTGGCTGGGTGATCAACTTTCCCAAGTCTTCACTGTCCCCGTCCTTGGTGAGGTCCTTTCTGGGCATGACACTGGATACCTCTCAGGTAAAGGTGTTCCTTCCTCAGCAGAAGGTGGAGGGCCTTCAGAAGCAGGCATGGGCTCTGCTCTTGTGTCCTCATCCCTCCATCCGTCTGGGGATGCAGTTGGTGGGCCTGATGGTGTCCTGCTTCGAGGCGATCCCCTTTGCTAAGTTTCACATGAGACCTCTTCAGTTGCACCTCTTGTCAGTCTGGGATCGGGACCCTGTGTCCCTGGATCAGGAATTTGCTCTGTCTCCTCTGACCAGACAGCCCCGTGCTGGGAGACGGTCACCACAGATGCCAGTCTGACAGGCTGGGGGGGGCTTTTGGAAGTCTCTGAAGTTCCAGGGTTGGTGGGGCCCCCAGGAGGCCCATGCTCCCATCAATGTACTGGAACTGAGGGCGATCAGGTTGGTTCTTTCTCAGCTGACCACACACCTTCAGGTCGGGCTGTTCAGATTCGCTCAGACAACCAGATGGCGGTTGCCTACATCAACCATCAGGGAGGGACTCAGAGCAAGAGAGCCTTCAAGGAAGTGTCCCTGATACTGTCTTGGGCGGAACAGAATGTTCCCTGCATCTCAGCGGTATACATTCCGGGGGTGGAGAACCAGGTGGCGGACTCCCTGAGCAGGGGGACGTCTCATCTGGGGGAATGGTCCCTCAACAACCAGGTGTTTCTCTCCCTGTGTCACCGCTGGGGTCAGCCGGATGTGGACCTGTCTGCGTCCCGTCACAATCACAAACTTCCCAAGTTTGTCTCCCTCTCACAGGATCCTCTGGCCTTCGCCACGGATGCACTGGCAATGCCTTGAACGGAGTTTTGGCTTCTCTATGTGTTCCCTCCGTTCCCTCTACTGGGCAGGGTCATGTGCAAGATAGCCCAGGAGGGGGAGCCAGCCATCCTGGTGGCCACCTGTTGGCCAAGAAGGGTGTGGTTCACAGACGTCCTGCAGTTGGCAGTAGATCGGTACGTCTTGCCCAAGGATACAGATCTTCTCACTCAGGGGCAGCTACCCCATCCCAATTTACAAACGCTGGCTTTAACGGCTTGGCTGCTGAAACCACCATCTTGATGGAAAAGGGGTTGCCTGCCTCTGTTGTGGATACCATGATTAGGGCTAGGAAGAAGTCCTCGTCCTTTATCTATTACAGGGTCTAGCATACTTACATTGCCTGGTGTGAGTCCAAGTCTCTTCCCTGTTGGGTTTTTTCCATCCCCAGGATTCTGGAATTTTAGCAACATGGTTTGGATTCCGGCCTTCAACTGAGTACCCTCAAGGTCCATGTTTCAGCTCTGGCAATATTTTTCCAAAGATCCTTTGCCAATCACCGGTTGGTTAAACCTTTTTCCAGGGTGTTACTCATGTGCGTCCACCTCGTAAGCCTATGCTACCAGTCTGGGACTTGAATCTGGTGTTGTCTGCGCTGCAGGGTCCTCCCTTTGAGCCTATTCGTGGTGCTGCCTTGCCCATTCTGACTCTTAAGGTAGCCTTTTTGGTGGCTATCACTTCTGTCAGGCGGGTTTCTGAACTTGCGGCGCTTTCCATCAAACCTCCTTATTTTGAGCGACATCAGGATAAGGTGGTGTTTCGGCTTAAGCCGGATTTCTTGCCTAAGGTCGTGTCTGCCTTTCATCTCAATCAGGACATTGTTTTGCCTTCATTGTGTCCTAATCCTGCTAATTCCAAGGAGCGGACACTGCATTCTTTGGATGTGGCCAGGGCTCTGAAGTTTTATTTGGTCGCTACTGAGCCTTTCAGGAAATCTGATGCTCTTTTTGTTCTCACTTTTGGACCTAGGAAGGGTTTGCCTCCGGCTAAATCCACTATCAGCAAGTGGATCCGTCAGGCGGTGGTACAAGCCTATTCTGCTAAGGGGAAGGAACCTCCCTTTAGGGTTACTGCTCATTCCACTTGTGCTGTTGGTGCCTCTAGGGCTTTTCAGCACCAAGCTTCTGTTGAACAAGTTTGCAAGGCCGCTACTTGGTCTTCTGTTCATACTTTTTCCAAGTTTTACAAGGTTGATGTTAAAGCCTCAGCGGATGCTGCTTTTGGCCGCAAGGTACTTGAGGCGGTAGTGACTCATTGGGGATCCCACCCTACTTTTGGACACTGCTTTTGGATGTCCCAACTGTTATGAATACTGAAGCAGGCCGTGCCATGCAATAAGAAAAAGACAATTCTGTGAGTACTCACCTGTAGAATTGTTTTTGTTCTTGCATGGCACGGCTTGCTTTACCCCACCCTTGTTATCGTTATTCTTGGTTGCCTCTTTATGGTGATTGTTCCAAGTTAATTGGGGTTTTTTACCTTTTTTACATTTTTTACCTTTATTCTCTCCCGGCTTCTTGTCTCACTGCTTGTCTACGCTGGGAAGTCTATGGTTAATCCCATTTTTATAGGGGGCCGGGAGATGCCACAGCTCTTCTGCAGTACACTGCGCCACCTTGTGGCGGAATAACCCAACTGTTATGAATACTGAAGCAGGCCGTGCCATGCAAGAACAAAAACAATTCTACAGGTGAGTACTCACAGAATTGTCTTATTGTGGTAAAGTGTATGGGAAAGTGGTGGATGGTGTCTATATTTCCTTTGTTTTTTCAGCCAGGCACAATCCATGCCGGGATAACAGAGCTCCAGTCCACACCCCCAATTCCTCTACGGGTTTTTCCTGTACTCCCAGGTCTTTCCAGGTGATTAGACTAATTGAAGGAAGGAAGCCTAATAAAAGGAGCTGCTGAGGCTTCCAGTGGGGAGAAGGAGAGACTGGAATAAGGAGCCTGTGCTTTGCTGATCCCAAAACTTACAGGTCTGAAATGCATCAGAAGGTCTTTATGTGTTATGTTTTTTTGAACCTGTGGATTAGCAGCCTGGGCTTGTATGCCCTGAAAGTAGACCTGTGACTTGCAATACTCTGTACCTATCAGACACTGGACATTGCTAAAGCTGGTGAGGAAACCGCTGACTGTACTGCATTGTATCCTGCATTATACTCTGAATTTAAGATATTTTTATGTTGGACCTTGTCTTCAATAAACCGCTTATTATTTAAACTAAGAACTGTTTTCAGAGTCATTGCCATTAGGACCCCAGATCCTGACTATATATATATATATATATATATATATATATATATATATATATAGTCAGGATCTGGGGTCCTAATGACAATGACTCTGAAAACAGTTCTTAGTTTAAATAATAAGCGGTTTATTGAAGACAAAGTAAGACAGAAAAATATCTTAAATTCAGCGTATAATGCAGGATACAATGCAGTACAGTGCGACTGACTCTCGGCGCTCCACACCATACTTATCAAAAAAGGACACACACACAGTGTTGGTGCTCTAAATCTGGTCACTGTAGCATAGAACACCAGACGTTGTGTAATTAAAGTCTGTTTTTGAACACATATCCACCAGTAACAAAGCGAAAACACATGGAATGACATTGTTTTAACACTGGGACAATAACACATTAGTGCCAGACCTGTAATGACAATTCTGCATAAAAATATAAAAAGTCAAAAAAGTTTCTAAAAGTGTTTGTTTGCAGCCAGGAGAGGACACACAGTGATTTGAGCAAAAAAAATGTCAAACACACTGTTTAAACACAAGCAAATGAACGCCCATTTAAATTCATGGGAGAGCAACACTGAGCGAAAGGTAATACCCGGCGCTCTGGAAGCTAGAGCACCGGCGTTATACGCTGGTGCACCTGTAATAATACATCAGACTCTACATGGCGCTGTTAGAGTCGCTCACCAGATTCACTTTCATAAATGTGGTTTTGAGTACAGTGCCCGGCGTTCACTAGGTGCTGCCTGCCGCTGCGAGGCACTACCTGGCGCTATCCCTTCTTAAATAACCCCCTTAGACTTAAATGCTGGTGCTGCAAAACTGGCACTATAGTGGAGGCGAAGGGCGCACATTGAGGAATTTGAATAGGGCCACGATGGGGGTTTGAACAAAACCAGAGAAACTGATGCTGGAAGAGGTAATGTCCAAGTCCAAGGAAAAACTCCAGGAAAAAATTAAAAACTCTAAGGATGAACTTCAATAAGTCCACAGCAAATGGTTTCAAATAAAGGTCAAATGGAGTAACACGTCACCAGGTGGAGAGACCAATGTTAGGGTTAATATAGGGGGATAAAAAGGCCAAAAAACCCTCTACTCAAAGGTAAAGGAAAAGAGGTGCAATAAGTGAAAATAGATTTGCAAAGCTCTACCTGCTGCAAGGATTGATAGGATTGATGGATAATGCTATTTTCCTTGTGTGCTATGCACATACTTTCTGTTTTAGGAAAGCAACTCTTTTCTTTTTCAAATAAAGGCCAAGTAAGCCCCAATAAAGATTGTCTGCAGATCAGTCCCTATAGCAGGTTACAACAACACTTGTGCACCACAGCTCAGGGCAGCCTAGTTATGGTTGACACTACTTGGGCCCAGGTGCTGGATAATGTAGTGCCCGGGCACTACAACAACAGAGGGATACCTGCTGGTGACCAGATATAGAACATCCAAAGCATAGCAATGGAGAGCAACAAGCAGGTGAACCAAGGGTAAAGCACGGTCTTCAACCTGCAACAGGCTCCCAGATCTCACAAGTTAAACAAGGTAAAACATTTATAATAATAATAATAATAATAATCTTTATTTATATAGCACCAACATTTTCACCAGTGCTGCAATCAGAAACAGTAATAATTACAAACTGGTAAACAATTGAAACAAATGGAATGAGGACCCTGCTTGCAAGCTTACAGTCTATGGGGTTACTTAGCACCACCGTGCCAGGTCCCTGTCAGGACTGGCCGTCGGAAAATTTGTATTTAACAAAGATAACAAAGATAAAATTCATAGCACATGTGATGGCACCGTTTAGCATCCCGTGTATCAACAGCATCTGCGATTGTTAGAGCGTTGGCTTTGTGTTCCCTATAGTGCCACATCACACCATGCGCACACCATGTGCTCTTTGTCATTCTCCCATAGAGTTCTATGGGGCTTGAAACTTTTGCCTTATTTTGTCGCTTTTTTTTTCTGTCTTTTTTTTTTTTGGCTAGTGCATGTGCCATCGGATCCCTGAGCTGTTTGGCGTGCTTTGCACTTTGAGTATGTGCTGTAAACTTGCCTTTGTCGCCCTGCAAATA
Source organism: Gastrophryne carolinensis (assembly GCA_027917425.1). Lineage (NCBI taxonomy): Eukaryota > Metazoa > Chordata > Amphibia > Anura > Microhylidae > Gastrophryne > Gastrophryne carolinensis. The sequence continues at coordinate 515,384,840 of CM051234.1, read as the reverse complement.
ATTTGTCATGTCATTCATGTGTCCCCAATGCTATTCCTTGTGTGTGCGCATTGTGTAGCCAGCCTTTTAAAGAATGTCACCTAACGCTGTATGTTCCCAATTCCTTTTTTAATAGTGCCAGTGCATGTGCCTCTGTTTTTTTTCCATAAATACACTTTGGTTTTCTGTGTGATCCCCTGGCGCTACCTGTCGCTAACCCCATGTGCTCTTTGTCATTCTCCCATAGAGTTCTATGGGGCTTGAAACTTTTGCCTTATTTTGTCGCTTTGTTTTTTTTTCCCCTGGCGCTACCTGTCGCTAACCCTATTTATATGTGAAGTCATGCGCAGTGCCCCGTGCATAGACTTCAGAGCTGGACTGTACAGCGCGGCTGCCGCTGCGACTTGGATTGGACGCAGAGGGCGTCTCTCCGGAGACACTCAAAAGGTGCTAGATGGCACTAGTGTTAAGTTAGGCTGCCAAAGGAGAATGGAGGTAACACCAAAGGAAATAAGCGCTTTTTGCCATGGCCGAGTCATCCTAGCAATAAATAAGAGTGTTGATTGAATACTTTTTGGGTGCAAAGAGTGTGGTGAATAGTGTTTGATAATGGTTCAGAAAAATAATGTAGCAGATGGGTTAGAGAAGAAGCGATAGATTAGGGGATGGGGTAGGCTACCCTAAAAAGATGTTTTCAATCAATCTAATGGCCCATTTATCCCTCATGAGCATTGTGTGAGGCTCAAAGATTTCATGTTGGATGGTTGCCCTATGGTAAGCCACAAGAAAAAAAAACTTGATTGTGACTGCCATATTGATAAAATGGTAGAAAATACATACCTTATGCTTACATATAGTCTGACTTAGTAACCACTTCACTATTTACTGGCATTTGCAGGTCTACAAAATGTGACAAGTTTGCCCAACTACGCCCCCGTTGTCCTGGTATTCGCTGATACATTTGTCACCCTGTTTCGCTAGAACATAGCTCAATTTGCTGCTATGTTCCCAAGTTGCAGCCCACACAGCGCACTCAAGCTAAAAGAAACTAGTGAAAATCATGGAAATCAGGCCCATAGTGATCTGCACCAGATCTTAAAGGAGCACTATCGCGAAAAAAATGGGCCAAAAATAAAAATCTATATAAATATGCTGGAAGGTGGAAGGAGGGGTCACGTATGAACCTCACATCAAGAAATATCCAGCTATGCTTGTTTTTTAATTTTATTAATGGAAGGAAGAGGAAATTGGGTGACAGGTACTGTCACCCCTGAACCTGTCACCTCTGGATTTTATTCCTACCAGGAGAAGAAAACCACAAGCTTGGCAGTAGTTTTATTCACTTTGGGTATATAAGTGACCCCCCCTCCTCTCATTAGCCAACGTGTTTATATGGGTTTTTAATATTACACAATTTCATGATAGTGCTCCTATAACCCTTTAAGTGCCAGCCTACCTGGAGTTTTTGTCACACTCTGTTGCCAGACCATTTTGCACTATTTTGCGCTCCCCATGTTCAAATGTGATTTTTGAAGGGATTTCCAGGGATTTCCCAGGAAAATGATATATTGTTTTTTTCAGCAGAGTCTGGGCTTTAACATGAAATGTCTTGTTTGTCATTTGTTAGGTGTATTCTTAATATTTTTGGGTGAAATATGTGCAAAAAAAAAAAAAAAAATTTTTACATATTGTAGTTTTTTTTTGGAATAAAAAATGTAAGTTTGTCAATAAAATCTTATTGCGTGTGAAATCCCAATTTCTCCCGGTTACAGCGGTACCACATATGTATTGGTAGACACCCTTTCCTGCCCAGGAGACTCCCCCAAACTGAAACAGCGCTTTAGGAGATTTTCAGATAAAATACAACTATGCTATGCAATATGCGCACCTTGCGGTTTTTCCAGAAAAACAACCCTTTACATTTGAAATACCCCCAACAAACTATATATTCTCTGGAAGTACACACCTCAGGCTTTCTAGGCGTACCAAGCTTGTGGATGTGGCCATAGTTTTCTGGAAGTAATCCCTCAACGTAATCTTTGGTTGCAAAGAGTTTCCCTAAAAAAAGGATAAAAAAGCAGAATCAAAGCCACATTTTCCTAAAAAAACTATATACAAACAAGAAAAAACAAGTTTAATCTGAAAACGCAACATCCCCCGAACAGAACGATACCCAACATGCATAGGTTCTGTCAAGGGAAGAGTTGCCAAACACCCCAAAGTAAAGCATGCGCATAACGGTAATTTTACTTGAAAATTTCAGCTCTGCAGACAAAGTGCGCACCTTGCGATTTTTCAACCAAAACAACCCTTTACATTTGGAATATCCCCCATAAACCATATATTCCCTGAAAGTACACACGTTAAGCTTTTTAAGGGTACCCAGCTTGTTGTAGTGGGCTCATCTTTCTGGAATTAATTCCTCAAAGAATTCTTTGGTTGCGCAGGGTTTCCCTAAAAAATGTATAAAAAAGCTGAATAAAAAACACCTTTTCCTAAAATATAAATATGCAAACCAGAAAAAACAAGCTAAGTCTGAAAGCGCAAGGTCCCCCGAACAGAACAATACCCAACATGCATAGGTACTATTAACCCTTTTAATTGCCAGCCTACTTGAGATTTTGTCACCCTCTGTTGACAGGCCATTTTCCCCATTTTGCGTCATGTTTTGCGACATGTTTTGCGCCATTTTTGCTGTAACTTTCAGAAAAATTATATATATATTTTTTGCAGCAGAGTTTAGACTTTAACATGAAATGTCTTGTTTGTAATTTTTTTTTTTTTTTTTTACAATATTATTAAGTGAAAAAAAAAATAAATAAATAAAAAATTTTTTTTAGAAAATTGACTCCTTTATTTTAAATAAAAAATGTATTTTATTAAGGAAAATCATATTGCATGTGAAAGCCCCATTTCTACCGATTAGAACGGTACCACATATTTATCGGTAGCCCCCCGTTCCTGCCCAGGAGACCCCCCTAACTGAAACAAGTATTTTATAACATTCACAAAAAAAATACAAAAACCATCCACACTACAAAGGGTTAAATCGGGAAAAAAAATGACATAGGGTCCCCCCTCCCAGGGGAGGGAGACCCCATTTTTTTTTTGATTTTTAAGGGTTAAAAACCCTTAAAAATCAAAAAAAAAATTGACGTGGGGTCCCCCTTACCCAAAGTAACCAGCCCGGGACCAGCTATGGGGGCTTGTAGGCACAGAGTGGGGGGGCCAGCTTATGTGACCCCCCCACCCTGCAGCCTACGAGCCCACATAGCCCATGTGGGCCCGGGCTCTTCTGCCCCCCCCTGGCCTTTGGGGAGGCAGGTAATGGGGGTGCCGGGGGTTAATGGCAAGCCACCCGCTAGCGCAGGTGGCTTGCCATCCCCCCAGCCTTGTGAACTGGTATAGGGGTCATGGACCCCTTACCAGTTCACAAGGGGTTAAAAGGAAATAATGACACAGACACACACTGAGAAAAAAATATTTTATTAATTTTTTTTTTTTTTTTTACACTGTACTCACCTCCCATCCATCCTGGAGCACTCTGTCCCTCGGCGATCACTGGCTTCTGCTCACTTGCTAGAAGCCTTTTATAGCTGCTGGATGACAGATTACAAAGGGTTAATCAAAAAAAAAATGACATAGGGTCCCCCCTCCCAGGGGGGGCGGACCCCATTTTTTTTTTGATTTTTAAGGGTTAAAAACCCTTAAAAATCAAAAAAAAAATTGACGTGGGGTCCCCCTTACCCACAGTAACCAGCCCGGGACCAGCTATGGGGGCTTGTAGGCACAGAGTGGGGGGGCCAGCTTATGTGGCCCCCCCACCCTGCAGCCTACGAGCCCACATAGCCCATGTGGGCCCGGGCTCTTCTGCCCCCCCCTGGCCTTTGGGGAGGCAGGTAATGGGGGTGCCAGGGGTTAATGGCAAGCCACCCGCTAGCGCAGGTGGCTTGCCATCTCCCCAGCCTTGTGAACTGGTATAGGGGTCATGGACCCCTTACCAGTTCACAAGGGGTTAATAGTAAAAGAAATGACACTGACACACAGAAAAAAAAATCTTTATTTTTCTCTTTTACACTATACTCACCTCCGATCCGACGTCCCTCGCCGCTGTCCCTCGCCGCTGTCACTTCACTGACAGATGCCGGTGGTGATCGGCGCAGGGCGGGTGACAGGCGAGGGGGCTCCGATCGGAGCCTCCTCACCTGACATCCGCCCTGCTCCGATCACCACCGGCATCTGACAGATGCCGGAGCTCGGAGGGGGTATAGGAGGAGCGGGATGACGTCATCCCGCTCCTCCCACAATGGGCGGGGCTAAGCGGCGGCGGCCATCGCCGCCATTACAAGAGGTGAGGACCCGGAAGAGGGTCCTCACCTGAAGACTGCGCAGCCCAGGGGGGGGATCGGACCCCCCCCTGGTGAAGAGGAGACCCGGAAAGAAGGCTCGGGCGCGGAGGTGAGTAAATGACAGTTTTATTATTTTTTTTTTTTTTACAGCGGCGAAAAGCGCTGGAAACGGGGGGGGGGGGGGCGGCTGGTTTCGGGCCCCCCCCCGAAGACGGAGGACGACGGGGGGGCGATCGGATGCCCCCCCAAGGAAGAGGGGACCCCAGGCTTCACAAGGATACCGGAGGTAAGTGATTTTTTTTTTCTATTTTTTAACTGTTTGGGGGAAATGCCAGGCACGTAGTTTCTACGTGCTTGGCACTTAACGGTAGGAGAAGCAACCACGTAGAAACTACGTGCTTGGCATTTAAAGGGTTAAGTGAGGAGCAGGTACCTTCAGTAAAATATTGAGACATATAACTCTATAACCCTGTTTGCTCTGCCATAAAAATAGTCCTGCTGCTGTTTTCCATGGGTTGGCCCATGAATCACCCCCTTAGAAAGAAAAATTGTAAAACCTGCCTACCCTGGATTTTATTGCTTCTCCTACTCTCAGTAGCCAGCATGTTGGTACGGAATTTGATTATTGAGCAATTTTATGATAGAGCTCCATTTACGGGAGGTTTTAAGCCACTTATGATGGCAAAAAAAGCATTCATTTTGCACAACGCTGAGGATGCTAGTTTTTGTTCTGTTTTAAAAACATGTTTTTGATGACTTGAAACTTGTTATTTTAATGAAACTCTGCTCCACTATATACAGCACAACCCTGATGAATACTCATCAAAAGAGTGTGCACTGTATCCAAGCAATTTATACGCACCAAAGCGAAAGCTGGGGACGTCTTTTGATCTGGGTCTTATCTTCCATCTTAGTGCTCACAAGTCTCTTCTCATTGAAGTTGGAACACTGACATGCACTGCCACCGCTCTTTATGTCCCTTGCCCTGAAAAGATGCAGACATCTATATTTTGCCTTTGTATTGTGCAAATGACAATCTTTCATCCAATTTCACCCGTTGTATAAATATTTTGCATTTCACTGAAACATATAACGCAGTGTTTACTGGGTCCTCCAGGTTTTTCAATGCTTTGAACATGAAAACTAACTTTGCTCATCTTAATTAATGTGCCTGTCACCCCATTAGACTGAATCTGACACACACACTATTGCACACAGTAATATAAAAGCTCAATCGCAGCCAAAACATATTTTTAATTTTGTATTACATAGAGATTTCCTTTTGCAGATAGCGGCCTTGATTCACTAATGGTAAGAAAAAAATGTAACACTTGGAAAATCACATGCGAGAATTATTCAAACTTAGGAGCGATTCACAAAGGCAGTTGAATTAAAATCTTGTGCTCAAATGCACTAGAACTTGGATGAATTTTTTTGAGTGTGCAGTCGAAAATCACTTTACAACTGGAAAACTGAAAAAGTGCACACATTTTCTATACCCAAATGCTGTGTGGGGGAATTTTATTCCACTGCTTACTAATTTGTAGCGGTGTGATCCCTTGTTCTGTTGTTGGTGGAATAGTACATGTCATGTTAATGTTTAATTATGTTTAATTTTGCACTTTGCATTCGTTCGGTGCATAATTTTTTGGTGATGGTGGTTTAGGTTCCCTTTTGGCAGTGTTGCTTTTGATTGCTTTACATCTATTGTTATTATACTCATTTATTTGGGTGGTTTGTAGATAACTTTTTTTTAGCTTTGACTTTGCTCCGTGGATCCATTTATATGCGAATGTGAGTGTTGCCATGAGTGTCAACATTAGCATGCAGATATTTGTAACGGTGTTTGGCTGCCCCCTATAGGCCTGATGTACTTACATTTTCAAACCACACTAAATTTTTCTTAGCTGTTGCATCCAGGGCCAGCCCCAGGGATTTGTGGGCCCCTAGGCGACAGAGTCCCAGTGGACCCCTTGTGTCACATCACTTGTGCAGCTCTGTGAATCCCTCTGGGAGGACCGGTATACTCTGGGTTTTGGTACTCGATTTGGGATGACCCACTATGTGAAACCCCCCGGTTTGCCTGTAAAAGATACATGACCGCCAACCCAATGGCACAGGCAGTCAGTGCACTTGGCTATATTCTGCTTTGCTCAGCCATTGAGAGGTCTCATCGACTAAGGCCCACGATGAAAGTCAGTACACCGACGGCTGCATCCCTGTTAACATCCAGCTGAGGGCATACCCATGCCAGCTGTTAACAAGTCCTTTAATGGGAGGCCCCAAGGAGAGGGAATCCGGTGGCCCTGGAGTCTTATAGACTTCATTGCCTCTTTAGGTTCACTTTAGGTTCACTCTTTGTCCACTGATCACGGCCGGTATCCCTGGTCTCCCTCCTACTGATGTGTGTGCCCCCGCACCCAAGCCATCTGTCTGATCTCCAGCACAAACAATGACTGTGATAAATCAGGGATGCGCTGCGGCATCACAGGCAAGGTGAGTATACAGGTGATCCCTGAGGGTTTAACACAGCGGGATAGCCCAGGGATATGGATTTGATCGGATTAGGAGTTTGTTAGACTCCGGAGCCAACTAAAACAGGCGATGTGGTCGGGACCTGGAATCTCAATATTCCAAGGCCGTACGCTGGCTTTCCCCCATGACATCATGAGTTGCGATGTCCAGTTGTGTGAAAGCCCCAAAATGCCACTATTCACTCACCCCATCCTCGTTTCAACGGTGCATGCGCAGGCTCTTGTCCAATGCGAGGCATCTGTGGTGACTCTCACTGACTTCAATGCAGAGCATATGCTGGCACATTTCCCTGGGGACATGTTCTTGCTCCCACTCTAGCCATTCATATAGGCTGAGGTGGGAGCGCGTGCCACTGGGGATGCATCAGTGAACTCTCCCTATTGAAGTCACTGAGAGCCACCTGCCAAATTACATAGTCTTGGCAGACCGCTCCCATTTGGGCGAAAGTCCAGGCATGTGCCATTGGAACGAGAAAGAGGTGAGTGAATAGCGACATTCAGGTCAATTTTACCCATGGGGCATCGCAGGTTTTGTTTTTGTGAACCAGTCACCAGTATTTTTACTATCCTCACCCTATGGGCATCCTGCCAGATCTCCCACTCCAGTCACCTTCCCATGGTGCATGTGCTCATCCAATCAGTGCTTTATGCCATGCATACTAATGTAGGGCATGAAGCCATTGTTTTGGATTCAGCATCTGCATAGGGAACGGCGCCAGCCACATCCTGGGATTCCCTGTGGAGTGCACATTACCCTACATTTGGACTATTTGAATGGATGGGTGTGGGGATGCGCACATCAGAAAGGATACCTGGGATCCTTTTAGACTTCAGGGCCTTCCGTGGTGGTGATTGGTCCACTTTAAAAAGGAAGATTCACCTCTGTGGGCAGCCATGGGGTCTAAAATATCACTTAAAATACAGACGGGCAATTTACAACCCCTGGGGCATCCCTATTAGGGGTGCTCAGCTGTGTGACATGCCCCAGGAGCCCCCCCCAAATACTCATATTTCCGGGATCCAACACCATATTAACGGGTTTCGGTATATCCCTGGCCTCTCTGCAGTCTATTGTGGGCCCACACGCTCAGCCTATCTTAAGTGCTGGGCGCAGGCGTGCGCCTCGCCTCAGAGATGTTGAGGAAGCACCAAGAATAGGCCATAAGACCCCATGAAGGTGGCTGTTTTCTCGCCAGCGAGAATGACGCCAAAAGATTTTGGTCTATTTTCTGTGGGTGATTCAAAGCCTTGCTTTTGTGGCTGAGTTGTCCTTTTTGCAGGAAATTACGGTATGTGTACGCCAAATCCAGTGTTCGCCATATAAATATGGCTCAAGGCGTCTAATTTTACAGGTTGTGCTTGCGTGGGATTCAGTGCCCTGATATGTAGGTTTTTCAAACCTATATAGCTGTAGGTTTCTGATTCAAACTTACGCCATCTTTTTGCTAGTGGGAAAACATAAACGGTCTTTTGTTGCTAGTGAAAATACAGCCTACATCCTTCGCACCTATGATGGAGCCACTTTACGAGTTCTGTGAAGAGTGGGAGCATCTGCTACTGCAGGTGCAAAGTTATATAACCATATAACTTTTAGAGATTAGGCATACCCGCAGTCCTCTGGATATTGATCAGATGACCAGTCAGGTGTTCAAATTGACCCAACTGAACCGTCTTTGTCTTTAGAAGTGAAGCTGCGGCCATGGTTGGCCCTGGCCACAAGAAAGGGGTATGCAGTTGAAGGCATGACCAAATTGCTTGGCTGCCTTCAATTTTTAGTGAATAGCTCCTTCCTTCCTTCCTGCTAAGGGCATTATCGCTTCGCTGAGCCATGCCCTGAATTAATTTCTCGATGGCATGGCTGTCCTGCAGGAGAAATACATCTCTTTCCCTGACATCATGGCAGCCTGGAACACTGTGAGGTTGGGTTTTGTTCAACATTGCAAATATACCAAGTGTCATGGGCGCTATCGATTGTACACGTTTGGATGTGGACCTAGTTCCCCTAGCTGCTCAGGAGTATATGTTTCAGTATGTTAAGGTCCACATTGCTCTTCCTTGTAGGCTACTCTCCTCTCTTGAGGCTAGCCCAGCTTCCCCTCCCCCAAACAGCTTATCTGTGTTCCATTTGGCCCTCGTTTTACTTTATTTTTGCTGTTCATTTGTTGTTGCCAGTCTAGTGACCCTTTTTTATTTGTGGCTTTTTTTTAGCAACCGCAAGTTGAGCCACTCTCTTAATGTCCAATGTGTCGTGGGGCTGGCTTCCCTGGGTTATCCCATGATGCATTTCTCTTGAGGAGTTCCAGTTTATAAACCTGTTTTGAGAGTGGCAAGCTGACTGGCAGTTGGCTTGTGGGTAAGTCTGTAGATTGCTGGAGTGGTTCTGACTGATTATTGTTTATTTCGCACTTGCAACGTGTTGTTCTTTCGTAATGGTCCAAGTTTTTTGTGTTAGCCAATTAGTCTCTCTGCTCTCCATCATTTCAGCTGTGCTCATGCCCCTCTTTGAATGTCAGCATTTGGTGGACTGCTCTTTTTCTTGATTTTTTTCACCACTAATATCATTTGTGATTAATTATATATCTTGCCTTGTCTGGGCGTAATTAAATAACATCCAAAGTTCTGTTTTTTGATATTCATTTTCTAATTACATGTTAATTGTCACAAGTTGTTAAGTTATGGCACAACTGTGAATGCAAGTGAACAGAAAATTGATTCTGTGCTTGTCCGGTGTAACTAAAGTTTGAGGATCCCCCACAACCCATAGCTTAGCATGGCAGGTTAGGGGCATGTTGTCCAGCTTTTGGTGTTTGCAGCTTGCTGTGCCTCAAGTCTCTTCAGCCTATGAAGGTCAAGCTGGTTGGCTCCAGCCTTTGAAAGTTGAAAGGCAACCTGGTTGGCCTCCACAAGAGCCCCAACCAGCATCTCCATCTGCTGGTAGTGGTGCTGCTGCTCCACAACCACTGCAGCCAGATCTTCATGGAGCAAACTGCACAACTTTAAAATATCGATTGGCATTTTTGCCAAAAAGTGGGGCTGTTAACCCACCACTTTGCCTCCATAATTTGGCACCGCCTTACCAAAGACAGGTGATGCATGGCTGCAGTCCGGGGCTATCTTCCTCCTGGGCACTCTGTTGAGCTTATGGGTTTGCTACTGGCAGAATGAAGCTGGAGCTGCAGGGAGGAGTGGTGATGGCCAATGTCTGCGGCACCAGCAGCTGGTGGAGGTATTCAGATAATATTGGGAGTCTTATCCAGATGTTTAGAATGAATAAATGTCAATATTACTGGCTCCAACATCAATGTGGGCCCCCAAATTTTTGTCTGCTTACACCCATGTTAGGGGTTACATTTAAAGGTTGCCTAATACCTATGGTGGGTTTAGTCACACAAGATATGTTGTGCAGGCAAGCCCTCCAAGTTGGCTGTGCATGTGGAAACTAAGGTTGGTGGGTGGTGTGTTTGGTTGGCCTACTCCCCCCTGTGCCAAGATACAATTTGCTAACAAGTCTTACCACTGGTGGGCACATGCCGACTATCTGTGTCCATGGTGCCAAGCAACCCCTGGTAGGGGATGGAGCATCACCAACAACTGCTCCTCACCTCACCTGCTCTAGATTCAAACAAAGGAAATGGTGGCTTTAGTGAGCTATCCAATGTTTCCTGTACAAGCAGCCTTCTGGATATTCAGCACTTACCCCTCAGCCTATCTGGAGTTTCTGATTAACCACTACCTTCAGGTCTTCCCACTTTTACTTGGGCTGGGCAGTCTCCAATCATAACTGCTTCCGCAACACTTTGGGGGTTGAGACCCAGCCAGTCGATCATAATTTTTGGCAACACCATCCAGCAGAACATCCAGCTGGGCATTATTAAATCAGCCACTCAAATTGCCCCTTGTTAGTTTGCCCCCAGGGTAAGTGGCCGATGCTGTGGTCTGCTGAGTGGTGTCTTGGCTGAAGCAAGGCTGTCGTGGGAGCCCTGGTTTACTGACTACCGCTGTGGATGCCTTAAACTGCTGTGGGAGACCTGTGCAGAGTGGCTAGTGTGGGTATCAGCACGGGAGTGCCTGCGGGACAAATGGTGAGTCCTGGGGCTGGGTCTGTGGTACCTGGGCCAGGTGCTGCTGATTGCTCATCCATGCCTGTGTTACTGGCTCTGGGGGCTTTGATGGCACCTATGGTATGGCATAGTGGTCTGCAGCTATTGTAATTGTATTGGAAACTATTTGCTTTTTTTTACAGCCCATCAAAGGCGCAAGCAACCTGTAGGCTACATGTGCGTAACCACGCAAGCACACTTCCAATATCCACTAGGGTGCATCGGCGCTTGTGTCATTCACCGCGTCGTTGCATCATACAGACTACATCCAAAGGTTCAACCTAGCAACCAATGTGTTCACCCGTGAGCAGCAGGAGGACATTATGACGGTAAGTCACACTTTCATGCCATTCGCCTATGCATGTGTGCCCCATTACACTCCTGCCAAGGTGCAAACTTGTAATAGAGTGGCCGTTAAATACGAGCGAAGGCACATGGTGCCACAGTAAGGCAGAGGCCTGGCCTTCCGACGTTACAGGGCCACAGTACAGGGCCACTGTCACATGGAACACTCTGGCATGTTTGTATGCGTCGCAGGGGTGCCTAAGTGATTTGGGTTTGACATTTCTATGCAATCTGCTAATGTTTTGGATAGGAGAGCTGGCTTTGCCTTGTTGATTGCTGTGGTAAGTGAGTCCTATCCAGCAGTAGTAGCAGAGTGGAGAGATAGGCACGCCTTCTTGCCTAAGTGCATCTGCGATTGCAACTTTTTACTATTGTAGGATGGGAGAGCTAGATTACTTAGCATTGGCATACACTAGCACATACCAGGCTTGGGTGCTTGCACTGTCCCTGAAAATTACTTAAAGAGGCAGGGGCATGCATGTGGAGCTAAAGGAGACCCAAACAAAGGACATAAGTTAACAATGCACATCTGTTTGCAGCCTATCATGGTACGATTTCAAGCCCAACACACATGAAAAGAGGACATTGGCAGAGGAAGCGGCAGCCCATGTGAGTGGTAAGGGGACGTCGCCCTATACGTAAGGGGACGTCTACAGCCAGAACTTCCCAGATAAGTGGATGTACAACAGAGAAGGTGAGCTATCAGGGTAATGAGTTACATGTTTTACAAAATATTTTTTCTTTTGTAGCTGGGGAGTTCTGACTGCGGATCAAACCCATGCAGAGGCGAGGGGTCTGAACAGTGGAGCCAAGAAAACAGGGTGAGGATGTAAGGCGGCTGCCCCAAACTCTGCCAATTTCCTATTGCTCCTATAAATCAGTACCACTACCAGCCATGGAGCCCACTAAAGTGGAGGGTGTGTTGGGCTTGGAGTCGCCCACAGCTCCTGCACACTCCGGTAGGCCAATACCCAAAAAAACACACAGGTTGTGCTTCATGTAAAGTCTAATAACATGTTTGGTAAGTGCTGGTGTGTTGTGCTTTTCTGTACCTACAGAATATTCAGAGGGTGAGTATGCAGCGATGGGGCCACCCGATACAGAAGCAGTCAAGTGTCAAGCCAGTGAAGCAGAACAATACCCAACAAGTGATGCAACAATACACAAACAACACATGTCCATAAATACTGACTCAGGTTTTTTCCCTCTACAGACCCTGAAGAAGCGATGGCACCTCGGAGGAGTGTGGCCTCTTAAAACTATGCATCAAACAGTTTGGGTAAGTATGTAAAAATGTGCGTGCATGTACAGGAACACATGTGGACAAACAAGTGGTAATGGATATTTTTTTCTTTGTAGGTGCCATGTTGGTCCCAGGCCAATGGTTAATTTTATTTTTTTTATGTAAATACATTTAAAAAAAAAGTTCCTACCAAAATGTGTTTAATGAACAAAGAGTTATAAGGTTTTGTGCTATGTGGTGGCATGTATTCCATGCAACTACATGAAAGCAGATGCAAACCAAACTAACATCGGTGTAAAACAGAGAGTGGCCGAGGTAACAGTGGGTAGAAACAGACGACATGGCAACCAAGGTACAAAGGTACGTTTGTGCAAGGACATGCAGACTACCTGGAATGCCATAGATACCAGCAGGGGGGGACAAAGGTAAGTATGTTTAAGGACATGCAGACTACATGGGATGCCCTAGATACCAGCAAGGGGAGAAAGGTAAGTATGTGCAGGGACATGGGTACACTGGTGGGGGACAGCAGGAAGCACATTAAAATAGCTTGTATAATCAAAAAAAGTCGTATGCCGGAAAGCCACCAAACGACACACTGAGAACAATGAAATCCACAGCAATTTACGTCTAAAAACTTGGCTTCCGGGACTACTTTGTCTGCAAATACCGTAAATGCTCAGCTAAACAGTATGCACACGCAAAGCAAATACGGTCACTTACACATGAACAAACTTTTCTTGGAATGCGTCTGTGAATGGTACAAATGTTCACAATTTCCCAGTTTCCGAGAAAAGTTCTTAAAAAAAACAAGCATTCAAGGGCAGGCTTTGAAACAGGTTGATTGTCTCTTTAAGTAATTGTGGTACAAACAGAGGCTAGACAGTCCTGGGATATAAAATAGTTAATGGTTAATGGTTTTTGGCTACCCGAACCATTATAGCATAATTAGACCTACAAAATGGCTGAAATGATGCTTGTCATGTCTTTAAATGGTTAAATGATAAGCATATGTGTGGGAAGAAACCATGTGGTGTGCAGGGGTCTCCCCCTCCCCACCTCTGCTGCCATGGGAGGTGTGCAGCACCTCCCTCACAAAGGCTGGATGGAAGTGGGGCTGAGGAGGGAGCAATGCTGATAGAGAGAGAGTGTCCTAGGGTGACAGCATAATTTTCAGTTATTGTATTATGAGTGTGACTTGCATTCAGCAACCTAGATAGCTCAGTTGGTAAAGTGATGGACTCAGTGATGGAATCAGAGAGTCTACCGTTTGAATCCCTGTTTGGGTGAGTTGTTCACATTTTGATTTATTGCCCCTTTGTTTTTATTTCTGATTTTATCCTCTTTTTCTTGCTCCCAAGATTTGTTGTTTTTACAATATTTCTTTTATGTTACCTCTGCTGTTGATCTTCTCTTTCTTATTCTTACAATGCCGTTTTTCTTTTTTTCATGTATTCTTCATTTCAGCTTTGTGTGTTTTAAGCAGAACAAAACCCAGGATTTTCTCGGGATGCCCCGTTATGTGAAACCCCCCAGTTTGCTCGTAAAAAAGTACCTTTCCTCGTCCCATGCACACAAAGAGCTCGGCAATGGGGAGCAGGATCCCTGGGCATCCAGCTTATCAGAATGGCTATCCATGGGAGCACACCACAGCCCAGAGATGCTCAGGATGTTGCCACGGCTACCCAGGTGGTGTTTCACACAGTGGAGCATCTTGATTTGAGATTCCCCAGGGGAAGGCATATATAAAAAAAAAAAAATATATATATATATATATATATATATATATATATATATATATATCTGCACAGTAATTGAAAGTAGAATTATTTTCAGTCAGTTTTATATATTTATTGAGTCACCTAGTGGTCTCAACGCAGAAGAAGCACCTCAGACACACAGAGTTGTCACCGCAGTGTACAGCACATGCCTATGCAAAAATGCTGGAGCAAGTTCACTGCAGCTGTTGCTAAGAGACCAGTGGGCTAAATGCTACGGCTGCCAGATATCACCTCACTGAATAAAACCCAGCAGATCCCCCTATTCAACAAATAGCCTGAGACATTTTCCTTTAAAAAATTAAAAGTAGGGCATACATTTTTTTTTTCTTTAGTGTTACCACATTATTTAAACACATGTTAGAAGCTATTGTGTGGCTATTTAATTATTTATCTTTTTAATGCAAATATTCGCAATAGTCCCCCTTTAAGTGGGTTTTCAGCACAATTTCTTGTTTTGGCAAAGTCCAGCTTTTTTGAAATCCCCAGCTACTTCTGCCTCCCCCTTTGTTAAGCCTAATTTGTGCATTCAAATAATAGCTCACCTGATCTCTGCAATCCTCCTCTGATGCCGACAGCCATGAGCATGAGTGGCAGCTGGACTTGAGTGAGAAGTTCATAACTTCAGCTTCTGTGCAGAGTGCTTTGCTCCTTTATATTCTGCTTTTATTTCTAATGATAACTGAGATTTACTCTAAAGACAGAACTTGCATACAGTAAAAGATGGAAAACCATGCTGTCCAATAATGGCCTTACACAATACACAAGGCAAATGCTGCCTAATGGTTTAACAGATTTGACCAGGAAACTGGATATTAGAGTAATATTAAAGTGGACCAACACCCAGGATTTTGACTATCCTGGGTTTTGGTCCACTTCGGCGGGGCACCCCGATCGGGGGTGCCCCGCTGTGTGAAACCCCCCAGAAACCCCAAAAAACTCACCTCTCAACGCTCCCACGTGAGCGCCGCAGCCAATCCCCGCCAACGTCCAGGCGGGGATCAGGAACGTCCAGGCCGCTTCCGCCGCCGCCGCCTCCCGCGCGTCACTCTCGGCGCGCGCGCGCCCCCGCCGGCCATTCACAGAGGGCCGGCGCGGGCGCGCGCACGTCTGGAGGGGTGCGCGGGAGGCGGCGGCGGCGGAAGGGGCGGCGGATCAGGTAAGGTGTTTTTGGGGTTTCTGGGGGGTTTCACCCCGCGGGACATCCCGATCTCGGATGTCCCGCGGGGTGGGAGGTGATCGGCCCGGGAATCTTATAGATTTCCGGGCCGATCACCCCTGGGTGTTGGTCCTCTTTAAGGCCTGTGTAGAGTGGCAAGTTGAAGATCACTGTCCAGCTTAAATCTGTCACCAAGGAAACTTAGGATGGGAGTATTCAATGTATGAGGGATTACCTAAATCAATAGGTTGGTCTGACATATTTATGCAAATCTGTTTAGAGCGGCGAAGAATCATTTGAAAGAAAAATATAAGCAGAAATATTAGCTTTAAATGAGGTGCCTTTTCAGCAATTTATTCAGAAGGTCAGATCTTGTAACAGAGTATTTAAGGGCCTTATTTTAGAAATGCTAGTACCACATAATGCCACACAGCGGCTGGTCTATTTCAGCAGTGTCATGTGAAATCCATATTCAAGACGCTAAAAATGATTTGTGTCTCACCTAACGCCACCTAGCGTTCAATTTCTCACTTGCGCTGGGTGCATTTGAAGCGCCGGCGCTGTATGGGCATATGCGCCAAATCACATCAGGTGCTCAGTGTCGTTCTCCCATAGACTTGTCCTTGAATGTCCTTTCTTGTATTATTGTTGTGGTTACTTCTTGTTTGCACTGAATGAGTTAGCGTCATGATTTTAGAGCGTGCTACTGTGTAGCTGATCTGAAATGTTGTCTTTTAGCCCAGATGCCACAAGCCATTGCTTTGTTAGCGGTTCTTCAGCCTTCCCTGCTGCCTGAACAGCATTCTTTATCCACCGTGTTTTTTTGATTGAAACAATATAGGGGTAATGTGATTGGTTTCAATTGCTCACTTCCGGTTTACTGCCTCAGCAGTGCGGAGTGCCAAGGTACCCCTTCTGTCAGCAAGGGAAGCTCCCGGTGAACGGACAAAAGAAAGTAAGTTGCTTTGTTATTTGTTTGTGTTTTCTCTGTATTATATTTTTGTGGCTTTGTTAATGTTTTCTTGTATGTCTGTGTGTTTTCTGCACATGTGTGTTTCCTTTGGGCGGGACATACCCTGTCTCTATTTTTTTATGTGTTGTCCTTTTTGTACATTGTTCCAGTATGTGTTTTGGCCTTCATCACTCTTTGTTGTGGCATTTTTTATTATATAGTATGTTTTTTATATTGCTCCCTTTTGTTTTCGGTTTGCATACTTATTTTTTGGTACTTCTTTGTTTGCTTGTTCCAGTTATGTTAGGTGTGTGTGTGTTTGTGGGTGTTGTTATTTTGTTTTGGGCATGTTATGCGGGGAGGTTGATTCATTAATAGCACCAGGTAGCGACAGTAGCGGTATTTTCACAGCGCACGCTAGTATTCGCTGTGCTTGGCCGTTGTTCGGCTGTTGACAGCGACTCAGTCGGTGTGCGATAATGTTGAATACGGGGTTAGGAGTCGCTGTTTGACAGGTTCCGCGCTGTATGGGAGCTGTGGTAAGGTGCAAGGGGCCGTTATTGACGGCAGGTATGTAGCACCAATGTACCTGGCATTGGTGCAGTAAAGTCGTGTAGTCTGATTTCCAGCATCAGCTGCTGGTGGCAGTTTGCTGCTGTTGATTTAGAATAGCCGAAAGGCTAACCTGGGATGGCTTTACTGGGATGGAGTAGAGCAGGGTGGGACTCCATCCCACTACCCAGGTCCGGGTTTTGCGGGCTGTTTAAATAGCCTGGGGAATCAGCTGTGGGGAGTCCTTTGTCTGGAGCTCACATGGGAGTGAGACTCTGTGAGCCTGGCTGAAATCTCCTGTGGAGGCTGTTCATGCGGACCTGAGGCCTATTTGACTGTAAACAGGACATTTGCTCAAGGACTAAAAGCTGTTTGCCTGACTGTATCATTTATGCTGCCGTTTCCTGAAAAGGTGATGTAACCTGTATGGACATATGCTTTTGTGGATTTTTGTGTGAAATAAACACAGACTTTACTTTGAACTGTTTGCCTCCGCCTCTATACTGCTGACACCCGGTCGCCTACCAGAGCTAATCTCCACAGAGCGCATGACAGCAAATGGCCATAGCGAACGGCTCCCAGCATATTCATTAACAAATCACGCTCAAAAAATTCTCGCGCTGTGAAATGCTTGTTTAAACCCCACAGCGCTGACAGCGATGGGTTAAAAGTAGTTTTTTAACCCCCAACCATATTTTTGGAAAAAAAAAAAGTTTTTCAAAACATTTTGTAATATGAATACATTAATATCAGATCTGTAATATCAATTCTGCACAATTTTTTTTTTTTTTCCCTTAAAAAAAATATCTAACATTGCAGAAGTGGTCACAGAATTTTTGACATTTAAAATAAAAAAAAAAAATTAATAGCAATTAATTAAGAATATTTAAATATTGCTCCATTGAAATGCATTGGAGAGCGCCAGGTAGCGAGAGGTCATACCTGTCGCTGTTCAAGGTCGCTTGCTGGCGCTGTGGGGTGAGGCTGGAATAATGATGAATGATTCGCTATCTGGCGCTCTGTCAGTCGCTAAGCTGGATCGGCTTGATAAATGTGTGATTGCGGAGGTGAGCCGGCGTTCTCGTGGCGGTGACCGTCATTACCGTTCGCTCACCATTCGCTACCTGGCGCTATCCCTTGTTAAATAAGGGCCTAAGTGTTTTTTTGTTTTTAATTGCTCTTTTTCTTTTATTCTAGACTATGCTTAGAAAGAAGTATGATTATGCCCATCCCCAGTTGCAAAAGGGGGTCATTGTTGAGGACCAGCGCTTCAAGGTCAAGCTGAAGCCAAAATCAATAAGGCAAAGGTGGTTTGACTTGAAGCGGCGGGAGCCTACAGCTCCCGTAAGTTAGTTAGCTCCAGTTGGGTCCAGCATGTGCCATCGCTAGACCTGTAGTAACTTGGAGGCAAGTTTACACCTGTTGCTGGCTTTCATATGTTGTTTCTAATAACTACCCTCCAAGATGGCCTACATTGTCTGACACCTTGTTTAGTTTTGTGCATGGGGTCACCATCCTTGTGGATGTGCAAGCACTTTAATATAGCTTTGGGTTTGTGGCCAATGCTCAGTCTTCACTAGTTATGTGTCCCCCATTTGTGGTGTTACCACTACTACGTTGGCCACCTGTCCATGTGCGTAATCCGCATTAGTGTGTTTGTTATGTTGTTTGTTGACCCGTATGAACTTCCCCTTTGTATCACCCAACTGATGTATAGTTCAAGGTCGTCCCCTGCCATAGGCTTTCAGCCAGTAAAATACACAATCTTGGTGGTTGTTCTGAGCTATTGCACAGTTGCTTGGCCTCAGACCACACACAGATGTTTGATACAGATTTAGGTTTATACTTTTTTTAGAAACAGAGAAGTGTGGCCTCTTGTTTTGTTGTGTGAATAATATGTTTGTTATTTAATGCCTTTGCTGAATAAGATGTTTTGCTGCTGGTTGAAGAGCTGCAGCAACTTCCATTTCCGTTCTGCTCTCCTGAATGGCAGAAAGAATGGACAGATGTTGCTCCTCTGTCCATGCTGCCTGCTGTTCCTTCTCTGTCTATTGTTCCTGTGCCCACGCTGCCTGTTTGGCCCTTGAATTAAATTCAGCTTGAAGCTGGCTAATTTGGCCCTCCATGATCACCACTCTTTTGGCCAGTTGACCCTGTTGTTGGTGTCTATTGTAGGCTGTAGCTCATACAGCTGGGCACTACTAGCCGTTCTGGGTCAGCAGGATTCCCCAATGGAGCCTGAAAATTTGATACATCACTCAACTGTCTGTGTTTGTCTTCAGGTTATTGTTCACTCCTGAGCTCAACCACAGGATTGGTTTAAATGTGGTTAAAGGTATTGTTCATATACTGGTTAAGCCTGACCATCACAAATGTGTGTGGGTTGCAAAGCAGCCACAACATGGCCCCCCAAAAGGAAATTGCATTGTGCTGGTGAGCAAACTTGGGAACGGAGCTTGAACTGTGTGCATCAGTGATTCCTAGATAGTTGTTCAAAAGGGGATTCAAGCATGGTTTTGACACATTGAACTTACCAAAGTGTATGCAGATGCCTGTGTAGGAGGGACCCCTGAATCCCCGGATGTTGCCTTAGAGATGGGCTTTGTGGGAGAGGAGCCCCCAATGTCTTGGTCAGTTAAGAAGTACATGTGAAACATCTGTTGTGCCAACTATGAAACCAACATACATCTACCAAAAGTGATCACACAGCATTAGAGGACAACACCAAAACAGTGGTGGAGGTGGAGATTGAGGTGCAAGAGAACCATGCCAGATACTGGTTTGAGAGATGGATAATCAGTGCACAAATACCTGTGTGAAATCATCCCCTGCTGCTGTGGGGACTGTTGATCTTCCTCAGATAAGGGTGGACAATCCTACAACGCTGGAGAATGGCAAAATAAAGAACATTAGGCTTGATTCAGAGAGACAAAAAAAACTTCCGTCTTAGTGCCGATCTGTTTTTTTGTGAAATGTTTCCGCTCTCGTATGAGTGTACGAGCAATTCTATGCATGCATTGCAATCCTTCTGTATAGTTTCCCTCCTTTCATACTGCAGATTACGAATACGAGGATGTAATTTTCCAGCGTGACTTTTCCATTTCATTTTCACATGTTACAACGTGGGCTTTCGTTTTTGCCCTTTTCCCATCGTATCCTCCCACGACTCCTTTACGTTTCCCGTTCGATTCTGTTTCCCTTTTTCAATATATATTCATCCAGACGGAACGATCTTGCACCTGCGCACTACAAACTTAACTCATTAAAGTGCTTGCCTACATATTTGCCACCCTCACTTCTACTACAATGTTTAGCTAAATCACTTAGCACTATCCTCCATCTTCCCTTTTGGACCCTTAAAGCTCACTCAAACCACTTAGCACTATCCTCCATCTTCCCTTTTGGACCCTTAAAGCTCACCCAAACCACTTAGCACTATCCTCTGTCTTCCCTTTTGGACCCTTAAAGCTCACCCAAACCACTTAGCGCTATCCTCCATCTTTCCTTTTGGACCCTTAAAGCTCACCCAAACCACTTCGCGGTTAGGTTCTTCTTCCATTTTAGCCCCCTAAAACTTACCCAAATCACTTCTCGGTCATGTGAATATTCATCTTTAAATATTTCTGGGCCCATTAGTTTTGTGTTAATGTATTTTGTAAATGAAATTACACTGTAACATTTTTTTTTTATCCCATCAACCCCCCCCCCCCCCCCCCGTATGGTCCAAACTCCTAAATCTGGACTTCAAAAGCCAGAGGGCCCTCGCCACCACTGCCCGGGTTTTGCATAGTGCCCGATTAGAGAACCCCTGGCCCACATTCTGCAGGCAAAGAACGGGCATCAGGAGCAAGGGCAGGAGTGGATATCCAGAATCCCCTGAAAGAATTTAAAAATACTAACATAAAATACACATTCTAAGCTACAACATTGTTTAACATGTCATCAAGGGGTAAAAACAGCCATAGGTTAAGACATGAGTCATCAACTATATTCATTGCCATACAGTGAAAATGGATTGATGGAATGTGAGCGAACTTACCCTAGAGCCATCCACCAGATAATTCTCCTGACTCAAACTGACGAAATTAGCCCTGGTTGCCCTGCAAGAACACTGAGGAATCGCATAGCTGGACCAAACACTGCTTTTATGTTGTGTGAGTGGCACATCTTGCGGTTCCTGCAACCAAATATAAAATAATTACACAAAGCAAAGGTAACCGACTAAAACAATATCTCCTACAACAAATTAAGACTCAAGTTGAACAATCCAAATATAATTCACAAAGGACATAAGTCTAAAAAAATATAGCAATTATATGAATGTTTGGGAAAATAAGGACATGCTAAGGACTAATTAAGGTCAGCATTAAAATGCTTCTATAAGGCATACATGAAATGTATTGATTTAGGTATGCATTGCTATACAATTTATGGCCTCGGCCATGCTGATACATGCAATGCCTTGGTGCTAAAGACGCGCAGACTCCTCCACATAGCCACAAAACATGTTCAACAATACCAATCCGGGCCCTCAAAGGTCCCGTAAGTGGATCGGAAATTTAACGGATTTATAGGGTGGTGATCCGTCGGAAATCAGCTCTCTGAATCAGACGTAAGCCCATCCCAACAACGTAAGTTATCTGAACGAAAGAAAAATATCAGATTTTGTTTGGAAAATGATCCGACCTAACGGAAATGATCCGATTTGCTTCCGTTCATCGAAAGCGCATTCCCGAACGTTCGTACGAATGAAAAATGAACGAAAAAAAGCAAAAAAAAGGCTAACACCCACCCAAACTTTCACAGACAGCGACGGAAGTCCGGACGAATGTGTATTTGAATCGAGGCTATTATGTGGGATGCCAAAAATACAATTCTGTGATTACTCACCTGTAGAATTGGTATTATGAGTATACAGTACGTCCTGCTCCAAATATAATACTTACACGTGGGATATACGCCGCCAGATGGCGCTGGACTGCAGAGACATCAAAAATTAGCTCCTCCTGGCCCCTCAAATACCCGGGGACCTCCCACAAATCCCCAGCATTGAAAAGCAGTTAATGAGAAGCCGGGAGAATTAAACAATCCAAATTATCAACTATAACAATGATAACAATAACCATACAGGGGATCCAAGATAATGCAAAACCAAGGGTGGGTTGGAGCAGGACGTACTGTATACTCATAATACCAATTCTACAGGTGAGTAATCACAGAATTGTATTATTCTTAGTATACAGTACGCCCTGCTCCAAATATAATACTTACACATGGGACATCCAATAGCAGTGTCCATAAAGTAGGGTGGGATCCCCAAAGGTAACAGCAGACAGTTTAAACCACTGCCACCTGCAGAACCTTTCGGCCAAAAACAGCATCAGCTGAGGCCCTAACATCAACCTTGTAAAACTTTGTAAAGGTATGAACAGAAGACCAAGTAGCGGCCTTGCAAACTTGTTCAACAGAAGCCTGGTGCTGAAAAGCCCAAGAGGCACCAATAGCTCAAGTGGAATGAGCAGTAAGGCAGAAGGGAGGATTTTTCCCCTTAGCAGTGTAGGCTTGAATCACAGCCTGATGAATCCACTTGCTGATAGTAGACTTGGCAGGAGCCAAACCCTTCCAAAGACCAGAAGGGACCACAAAAAGAGCATCAGTTTTCCTGAAAGTTGCAGTAGCCACCAGATAGTACTTCAGACACCTAACCACATCCAAAGAGGACACATCAGGCTGAGAATCCCCACTTGTATGCAACTCAGTAGGAGTGAGATTTAAGCTTGGGGGAATAGGTGAAGTGAAACGAGGTGCAGCCACTGGCAGGCCCGATTGCAATGCAAGCACCTGCTCAGCACAGGATACACAGACCCGTGCCTTGTCAGTGTCAGCATGAGGCTGCCCACACGCTACACACAGCCGGTCTTGTCCCGAAGGGTCCCCGGTCACATTATCCTGGGATGCCTCCATATGGTGATTATAGCGGCGCTATACGCCGATAGGGAATAACGCTATATAGCAACCCCGGATGCCCCAATAACCCGCTAGGGAAGTGGGAGTATTAACAAGGCCTACAAGTTATATACTAATACAGGGCCGGGAGAAGCCAAAAGGGTTTGCCCCGCCTGAAAGACATAAGCATACAAGACCGTAAGCACACAGTAACAAAAGTGAAAAATATAAAGCCGCCCGCGAGGGCACTTACGGACCGCGGTAGGTAGGGGTCTGTCGCGCATGGGCAACCAAGCAGATTAAAGATGGCGTCGGTATACCTCGAGGGGCGGGCCGGTATCAGCGATGACGCAGAGCGTGCCATAGACAGGCCTCGTCCCCCCCCCCCCCCCGAAGAGCTCTTTTCCCCCGAAGGCTACAAGGAGAATGAGGGGGGACAGCGGCCACTTAAACAGGGCCCATCAATGGGCAGGGGCAAGGGGCACTAATGCGGGAGGGCCGCCTACCTTCACCCGACCAGCGCAGCCAAGGCTGGAAGGCATATTACTAGTGGAACGGGTGGAAATAGTCCTACAAGGCCGCAGGCTATTATCCCGCTCACCTGCGAGTAGAGAGCCATTTCTCGTGCTTCGCAGCCAGACTGCAGAGAAATTCTGGGGATTTGTGGGAGGTCCCTGGGTATTTGAGGGGCCGGGAGGAGTCTATTCTCGATGTCTCTGCAGTCCAGCGCCATCTGGCGGAGTATATCCCACGTGTAAGTATTATATTTGGAGCAGGACGTACTGTATACTTAGAATACTGCAAATGTTGTTGAGCGGCTCCATGGTGCCTAAGCACACATGGACACAAAATTTAAAAGAAGAAATGTTGACACAACAACCTTCATGTGGCAAGGCTACCTTAAGATAAACATTGGCAACATCTGCACAAGAATGCACTTACAAACAAGGTCAGGCTGGCTTAATGACAAGCTGGGTGCGGATATGGCATGTGGTGGAATGTGGCCTAGAAACAAAATCAAAAAGAAAAAAGCAAACATGAGAAACTGGGAACGGTAGCATGCATGGACTAAGGCAACAGCAGTAGACACATTTACCCAATCAGCTGAAAAGTGCACTTACAGACATGGTCCAGTTGGGTGTATGAAGAGCTGGCTGCAGGTGTGGTGGGGGCAGAATGTGGTCTAGAAACACAAGGCAAAAGCAGAGAAGCTAACATGAAAAAATTGCAACCAGAGCATGCATGGCCCAAGGCAACAGGAGTGGACGCATTTTGCTAAACGCCTTAAGAGTGCACTTACAGACAGGGTCCGGCTTGGTGTCTGAACAGCTAACTGCAGGTGTGGTGTGGAAAAATATGGCCTAGAAACGCAAGCAAAAAGAAGCAAAGCAAACATGAGAAACTGGAAACAGCAGCATGCATGGCACAAGGCAATATGAGCAAACACATTTGCCCAATCACATGAACAGTGCACTTACAGACAGGGTCCCTGAAGTGCTGTCTGTGGGTGGGTAGCCTTGCTGACTGGTGCTGGCTTTCACAATGAAGTCCTGTAGTTGGCTGGTTGGGATTCTGTGGCCTCTTCCCCCTTAGACCCAAAACAGAATCTGTAGCTAATGGTTAATCAAAGGAAACACTTTAAACACATATTCTAACCAAAAGGGGGTATGTAGGACACACAAAAGCAATCGCTTACCTTCAGCCAAGGCTGTCTAGTCATCCTGCACATTCACATCCTTCAGCCGATATAGGGGGATCTTCGGCTTCAGTATGAGCTCATATTCCCTGTACTTATTCAGCGGCCTTCCTGTTCTCCACGCTCGATGAGCAGGTCCACCTCTATTTTATTCATGAGGGCCCGGCGACGCATATAGTAGCGCTTCCTGGTCGATGCAGTGCTCTGCTAATGTGCAACGGTGCAACTGAGGGCCTCAGCAATCCCCTCCTAGATCTTGGTGTGGTACTTCTTGCTGAGGCCATGACTCTGTTCACCAAACAAGAGTGACCATTTCTCAAGGGTCAGCTGCACCAGCGTGATGTTATCAGCAAGATTGAACTCTGAGTCCTGCTTGGCAGGTGGTTTGCTGAGACCCTCACCACCTCCTTCTGCAACCACACTAGGACCTGGTAGATTGGGCTCCTGCTGATTTAGTGTTGGGGTCTGGCGCTGACTGCCCACCACACTCTGTTACACAGTACCGGGTGCAGGTAAGTCAATCACAGCAACAAATAAAGCCCTGGTGGACACCAGCTGACTAGCCCGGCCATGCCCTCTCCCCACACCACGACCCTGATTGGTACTGCTGGCATGTGCACATCTGGGGCCCACAGACAAATGCCCCAGAGCACGTCTGGCTTGCCTACCACAGGGCATTCTTGCTGAATTTCTCCTCAAGAACAACCTCACAAAAATCCAACACAACAATCTTGGCCTGAAAGAGCTTTAAAGAGAAATTCCGTTAAAATATTATTGTCATTGTCAATGCCCTACATATTGTTTTTAGGAGGAATATTCCTAAGGAGCCACCTTTTAAGTATCAAAAACTGAGGCTATTACTCCATGTACTGAATCACCGCTTAAGTAAAACTTTTTTAGACAAGATGTGCTCCCATGTCTCCAATTAATTTATTTATAATTTGTGAACAGCAGGGGGTGATCCTGACACCTGAAAAATAAAAAAATTAATGTGGGGGCATGAGATATGGTCTAGTCTATTTACTCAGGGTAAATCATTGTAAGGCTTTTGTACATCAAGGTGTCATAATAACTGTGATGAGGAAATCCTTTCTGGGTGGGGGGCATGACGCGGGAGGAAAGGGGAGGGAGGTGGAGGTAGGGGCTTGAATGGTGGAGGGAGGAGGTCCTCCTCGGGAACTCCCACCTTGGCAGCCTCTTTGCTTGCGCTCCAGATGGTGGAGCGCAACACTGCTTAGTGCAGCGTCATGCTGGGAGGACGTCAGAGGCGAAGGCGGAAGGAAACGGGGCGCCAACGCTTGCTGTTACTATCATAATGGGGATTATGACATGATTTTAGCAGGCTAATGGTTGTTTCCACAATGCCTCTGGGATTTTGTTAAGATGCATTGACTTGCACTTCTGTGTGCAAGTGTGTGTGTGTGTGTGTGTGTGTGTGTGTGTGGCTGTTGTTTGTGTTTAGCTGTGCTTGTTGTGTGTTTGGTCATCTGTTTGTGATGTGGCAATGCAGTGCATTGCAAAACCAAATTTTGGTGTGCTTTTTGGTGTGTGTTTGATTTGTGTGGCTGGTGCAGAGGAGAAAAAGGAGGCTGAGGAAGGCACAGGGGTGTGACTCAAGGCTACCTCAATTGAGCCCCACTTATGTCACTGTACCAACATACCCGCCACAAAATTGACCCTGCAACTGGCCACAGCAAGGTCGTACCAGGCATAGTATGGCTTTGTGCCTCATTAACCATTCTTGTGAGGGGTACCTATCAGGCCACTGCCGTAAAAGCTTCCACTCTCTGAATGTGATGGTTGTGTGCGATCATGAAATGTGGCTGCATGCAGTGAGGTCGAGGTTCCTGGGCTCCTGCCATGATTCTTATGTGTGCCAACAATCAGCCATGGCCAGGAAATTTGAGAATCAAAAAACGCTGTTGGCTACTGGGTAAGGAAGGGTTCAAAACACTTGACCGTTGTGTGAACAACATTAAGATGTGTTTGTATTCAGGTGATAAGGGATTTTTGGTGTAAGTGACACTAATCATGCCCTACGAACAGCAGGGAGTTATTGGGGCCCAGTTAAAGCATAGCTAAAAAGTACTGCAAACGTTAACACTAGCAGTCCAACAGATATTTAGTAGAGACATAAGGGTCGATTCAAAGAAACATGTAACAGCTTTGATTTTGGTGCCGATCATCCTATTTTTCCCGTACGCTCGTGCGTTCGTATGAACTTGCGAGTGATTCTATAAGCAAATACGTTTCTATCCTAAAATGTACGTCCGTTCGTATGGCAGTTCGGGAATCAGACCTATGTCAGTTTCCATCCTGAATTTTCCGTTTCATTTCTCAGGTTGCAACATTGGTTTTGCCCTTTTTCCTTTTTTGTCTGGACGTAAATCCTTCTGATCTTGTGGCTGCGCACTACAAACTTACCTCATTAAAGTGCATTCTAAATATTTGGTCTTTTATTTTTCTTTATTTCATTCATTTTGTAGTAACCAACCATTAATGAATGCATTTGCATAAGTAAATCTTACTTTGTTTAATTTTTAGTTAACTTGCATTTTTTACTTGTGGATTTAATTTTAATATTTTGGCTTCAAATGGTACAACTTAAAATTTTGGGTGTGGTTACCCACACCCTCTCCATACAGATTTGCTCTCAAAAATTAAAAAACACCCAGCAACTTCAGCATGTTATGAGCCTAGAAGCAGCCAAGATGGCGGCTCAGGTATTCTCGGGCAGCCTGCAAACAGAAAGGGCCTTGTGACTGTGTTGCTCTGCATTCTTTGATTTCTGACCTTTCCGTGCCCCCAGCTCTGCTGTGTCTGTGCAAAATACAGCAGTAACCCACATCCTGCACTTTCCCGCTCTCCTCTCCTCAGTAAGTGTGATGCATCTGACCAAAGATGTGCTTAAATAATTAAACAAAGCAAAGGTAAACAACTACACCAATAAATGCAATCTAAAAATATTACTCTAGTACATCAATTTAAAAATAAATAACAAAGGACATAAGTTTCTTTAATTAACGCAAATATATTGCAAAATAAAGGTTTACATGCAAAGGACTAATTAAGGTCCACATTAAAATGCTTTTATAAGGCATACATGAATCAGGTATGCATTGCCATACAATTTATGGCCTCGGTCATGCTGATACATGCAGTTCATTGGAGCTCAAGACGCGCAGACTCCTCCACATAGCCAAAAAACCTGTTCAAGAACAGCAATCCGACTGCTAAAAGGTGTCGGCAGTGGCTTTCTTTTAAAACGTATTTAGAGGTTTGAAAACTGTTCTCTGAATCACACCTAAACACATTCGATTATCCTAAGTTTTACGTTTTGATCCTAAGTTTTAGGATTTGATCCTAAGTTTTACGTTTTGATCCTAAAATTTAGGAACGAACTTGCGATGATCGTAAGAGCATATACGCATTCGTACGTAGGCTCGTGCGAGTCGGAAATGGCCAAAAAAACAGGAAAAAATGACTAACACCCACCCAAACTTAGGATTCTCGATCCGAAATCAATTAACTTTTGCTCTTTGAATCGAGGGGATAGATGGTGAAAGGGAGTGAAAAATGCACATTTGTTAAAAAATAATAGGCACCATAAAGAAATCACAGCACAGACACAGTCTTAAACAATTTAGGAAAACAGGTAGTTAATGTTTTTGTATTGGTATTTTGATTATGTTTTGCTGTGGTTTCTGCATCGTTTGTTTATTTTTTAGTTTGAACAGTACAAAAAAAATTAATAAAACTGAGGGTAACTTGGTCTGTGATGTACACTATTGGATGAAGAATGCTGCTATGGAATGCCGAAAAACAACAAAGCTGCAATCCCCAAAAAATGCAAAGTGTAAAACAGGGAACTCGGGTTATGAGCGCCAATCGCTCATTGCATTTATCAAATGAACAAAAACATACAGCGCCACTTTGGCTGCAGCTCAGAATGATAACAGCGCCATTTGCTGGTTTGGCGTGGCACCTTGGGTGCTATCAGTGCCTCACATTAGCGGCCAAAGTGATGCTGAGTGGCACTAGTAATAAATGAGGTTCTAAGAATGCATTACTTTGTTAAAGCAAAATCCTAGCTGTTCATATATATGTTTTTTGTTAAAGGGGCTTCCTGAATATATACTAAAATTAAGGGGTTATTCTATCATATTGTATTCCAAAAATATACCCCATTTAGTCTTTTTTTTATATAACAAAATGTATGCAATATTTTGTTTGGATGAAGTAGAATCCAATTGCCAATGTCCACTTCAAATATAATCTAACTTGAAATAATAACAACAACTTTGCTTAACAACTTGTTAGTAAGCTCAAAAATGTGCACAATGAGGATGAAAAAATAACAGGGGGACATTCAGTTTATGAAGGTCATAAGGGACAAATGCTGATTATTAGCTAGTGGAATGAGATAGGACAAGGTATGAAAGTTATCATGGTAGACAGGCGGTTAGTGCAATGAACTGGTCAGAAGGCATCTCTGTCCTCATTAGTGGTATATGTTCTTTGCTGGAGGTGAATGAGGTTCTGATAGACTATGCCTTTCCTCTTCATTAATAGAGTTATATTTATGAGCACATATGACAGTTATGTACCCTTTGATAAGTAGGTGAGAAGTTTACTGTTTATGGAATGTATTACAATCTGCAGAGCGAATAAACAGCTATTTATGTCAGTGGGTGATTTATACTTGTATAATTTCTCATTATCTCTCTGCATCATCCTAATTTGTATGACACACATATATATATATTCAATGTTAGATCTCATTATCTGGAGGCACCTGTGCATTTGTTAAAGAGATATGAGAAAATTATACATAAAAACAATCAGAATTATGTATAATGCTTGAGAAAGTGTTGCTCCTCTGAGTTGTTGCCAAGAAACAAACTTTCAAGCAGCAGATTTGCGTGCAATTATTCCCAGATCCTGACACTGTGATCAGAAAACAATGGAACTGTTTGCACACTATGTTGTTTGTATCTAAAATAATATATTATTTTATTCTTAGAGTTATAGTATGCAAAAACAAAACTGAAATTTTTGTAAACAATAAAAAACATTTTAAAAAGCCAACATTAAAGTTGACCAATCATCAGGATTTTGACTATGCTGGTGATTGGTCCCTGCCACAGGGACATGCCAATTTACGATGCCCCCCTGTGTGAAACCACCCAGATTGCCCACTTTAGCTCCCTTTTCCAACATTGCCACATCACTTGCATGGACGCTCATCCAATCAGAACTTTATAAGCCGCATACTAGTATGTGGCATAAAGTCGCTGATATGAACTTCGTGTCCGGCATAGGTGCAATGGCGGGGCATTCCTGGCTCCCCTGTTTAGTGTGCATTACTGCTAGCCCAGTGTATCTGAATGGGATTCGGCCGTCAGTGGATCAGTTAAGTTTGCCAGTACCCAAGGGGTTTCACACAGCGGGGCATCGGGTATAGAGCTGGCTAACGGTCGGCCCTGGAATCTTTTAGAATTCAGGAGAGCTGCAGGAGGGTGATTGGTCCACTATAACGGCTGGAGTGTGGGGGCACTATATTGCTTCAGATGTATAACATCTCTTGGAGCCCATTCATCTACTATTTTGACCCCACCTGGGCCCAACTATTCCTTCTGATACACTACAGTAGTTTACCTCTATTACTAGCATACCCAGCATACTAGTTCTTGACATTCTGCAACTGCAACAACCATCACCAATTTGAGAAAATTTGGACTTTCAAACCCAAATATCGGGACAGATGTCGTGGACGCATCTACTATTAAAGGTATTTATTTATCATTGGTCAATTTTCTCTTCATCAAGTTGCAGGGAAATTATTCTCTGCTTTATTCATAACTCATATATACAAAGCATTTCTGATGGGCCCCACTACCACTATGCAAACATTTGCACCAGAAGTCCTAAACACACTGGAGTGGGATGTTCAGAGTCACAATCATTTGATGGGGGAAGGGTCTCGAGGGGAGGGTAGAACCTAGCCTGAATAAAGCAATTCTGTGAGTACTCACCTGTAGAATTGTTTTTGTTCTTGCATGGCACGGCCCGCTTCGGTATTCATAACAGTTGGGTTATTCCACCACAAGGTGGCGCAGTGGTACTGCAGAAAGCTGTAGCATCTCCCGGCTCCCTATAAAAACGGGAATAACCATAGAGTTCCCAGCGTAGACAAGCAGTGAGACAATAAGCCGGGAGAGAATAAAGTAAAAAATGTGAAAAGGGTAAAAAACCCCAATTAACTTGGAACAATCACCATAAAGAGGCAACCAAGAATAACGATAACAAGGGTGGGGCGAAGTGGGCCGTGCCATGCAAGAACAAAAACAATTCTACAGGTGAGTACTCACAGAATTGCTTTTTTCTTTATTGCATGGCAGGGCCCGCTTTGGTATTCATAACAATTGGGACATCCAAAAGCAGTCTCCAAAGTAGGGTGGGATCCCCAAAGAGTAACGGCCAGCAGTTCAAGTCACTACCGCCTGAAGCACCTTGCGGCCAAAAGCGGCACCCGCTGAGGCCTTAATATCAACCTTGTAAAACTTGGAAAAAGTATGAACAGAAGACCAAGTAGCGGCCTTGCAAACTTGTTCAACAGAAGCTTGGTGCTGAAAAGCCCAAGAGGCACCAATAGCACGAGTGGAATGAGCAGTAATCCTAAAGGGAGGTTCTTTTCCCTTAGCAGAATAGGCTTGAACCACCGCCTGACAGATCCACTTGCTGATAGTGGATTTAGCCGGAGGCAAACCCTTTCAAGGTCCAGAAGTGAGAACAAAAAGAGCATCAGACTTCCCGAAAGTCTCAGTAGCGACCAACTAAAACTTCCGAGCCCTGACCACATCCAGATAATAAATAAAAGGCTCGATTCAGAGAGACAAAAAATAACTTCCGTTTTAGTGCCGATCTGTTTTTTTTGTGAAATGTTTCCGTTCTCGTATGAGTGTACGAGCGATTCTATGCATGCATTGAAAACCTTCTGTAAAGTTTCCGTCCGTTCGTACGGCAGATTACGAATACGAAGATGTCATTTTCCAGCATGACTTTTCCGTTTCATTTTCACATGTTACAACGTAGGCTTTCGTTTTTGCCCTTTTCCCATCGTATCCTCCAACGAATCCTTTACGTTTCCCGTTCGATTCTGTTTCCCTTTTTCAATAAATATTCGTCCAGACGGAAATCCTTACGATCTAGCGCCTGCGCACTACAAACTTAACTCATTAAAGTGCTCACCTACATATTTGCCACCCTCACTTCTACTACAATGTTTAGCTAAATCACTTAGCACTATCCTCCATCTTCCCTTTTGGACCCTTAACCCTTTTGTTGCCAAGCCCGTAACACCTACGTGCTGGCTTGGCTGGGCCTTAAGTGCCAAGCCCGTAGGTGTTACGTGCTTGAATTTCCCCGCTTCTGGTTTAAAAAATAAAAATAAAAAATACTCACCTGACCCCTTGTTGGATCCGGCCGGGTCTCCTCTTTAATTTGGTGCCATCCGATCCCTCGTGGGGGGTCGGATGGCTCCAGGAGAGCCCCCAGAATAGGCCGCCCCCCCCGCTTTGGCAGCAGAAGCTGCTAACTGTAAAAAAAAAAAAAAAATGACATTCACTTACCTGCATGTGCGCTGGCTCCCGCTGTCCCTCCTCTTCACCTGGGGGGCCTCCGATCCCCCCCCAGGACTTACCGATCTTCAGGAGAGAGCCAGAGAGGCTCTCTCCCCTTTCATCCTCGATGGTAGCCGCCATCTTGCCGCTTATGACGTCATCCCGGCCCCGATCGATCACCGGCTTCAGCCTTGTCAGCTTCTCAGATGCCGGTGATCGGTGCCCTGGAAGGAGGTGACAGGAGATCCTCTGATCTCCTGCCTCCTCCTTCTCTGGATGCCGATCACCGGCATCTGTCAGCAGAGCGGCGAGGGACAAGAGCTTGCAATCGGAGGTAAGTACAGTAAAAATTTTTTTTTTTTTAAATAAAATACTTTTTATTAATGTGTGGTGTTTTTTTCAACATTTTAAGCCCTTGTGAACTTGTAAGGGGTCCATGAGACCCCTTATACCAGTTCACAAGGCTGGGGGGGTGGCAAGTCACCTGCCCTAGCGGGTGACTTGCCATTAACCCCCGGCACCCCCATTACCTGCCTCCCCAAAGCCCGGGGGGGCAGAAGAGCCCGGGCCCACATAGGCTA
This sequence comes from Gastrophryne carolinensis, assembly GCA_027917425.1. Taxonomy (NCBI): domain Eukaryota; kingdom Metazoa; phylum Chordata; class Amphibia; order Anura; family Microhylidae; genus Gastrophryne; species Gastrophryne carolinensis. The sequence continues at coordinate 515,352,004 of CM051234.1, read as the reverse complement.
TGTGGGCGCGTAGGCTGCAGGGTGGGGGGGGCACAAAAGCTGGCCCCCCCACTCTGTGCCTACAAGCCCCATAGCTGGTCCCGGGCTGGTTACTTTGGGTACGGGTGACCCACGTCATTTTTTTGGGGTGGATTTTTAAGGGTTTTTAACCCTTAAAAATCCCCAAAAAATGGGGTCCGCCTCCCTGGGAGGGGGGACCCTATGTCATTTTTTTTTTAATTAACCCTTTGTGTTCTGTCATCCAGCAGCTATAAAAGGCTTCCAGCAGGTGAGCAGAAGCCAGTGATCGCCGAGGGACACAGTGCTCCAGGATGGATGGGAGGTAAGTATCAAAAAAAAAAAAAAATAATAAAATAATTTTTTCTTTTTGTGTGTGTGTGTTTTTTTTTTACATTTAACCCATTGTGAACTGGTAAGGGGTCCATGACCCCTATACCAGTTCACAAGGCTGGGGGAGGTGGCAAGTCACCTGTGACTAGCGGGTGACTTGCCATTAACCCCTGGCACCCCCATTACCTGCCTCCCCAAAGCCCAGGGGGGGGCAGAAGAGCCCGGGCCCACGGGCTATGCGGGTTTGTAGCCTGCAGGGCCAGGGGCTACAAAAGCTGGCCCCTGTGCCCTGTTTCCACAAGCCCTGCATAGCTGGTCCCGGGCTGGTTACTTTGGGTAAGGGGGACCCCATGTCAATTTTTTGGGGGGATTTTTAAGGGTTTTTAACCCAGGGAGGGGGGACCCTATGTCATTTTTTTTTTCTCGATTTAACCCTTTGTAGTGTGGATGGTAGTTGTATTTTATTTGTAAATGTTATAGATTACTTGTTTCAGTTAGGGGGGTCTCCTGGGCAGGAACAGGGGGCTACCGATAAATATGTGGTACCGTTCTAATCGGTGGAAATGGGGCTTTCACATGCAATATGCTTTTCCTTAATAAAATACATTTTTTATTTAAAATAAAGGTGGCAATTTTCTAAAAATGTTTTTATTTATTTATTTATTTATTTTTTACTTAATAATATTGTAAAAAAACAAAATAAAATTTACAAACAAGACATTTCATGTTAAAGCCTAAACTCTGCTGCAAAAAAATATAAATATAATTTTCCTGAAAATTACAGCAAAAATGGCGCAAAACATGGCGCAAAATGGGGAAAAATGACCTGTCAACAGAGGGTGACAAAATCTCAAGTAGGCTGGCAATTAAAAGGGTTAATAGTACCTCTGCATGTTGGGTATTGTTCTGTTCGGGAGACCTTGCGCTTTCAGACTCAGCTTGTTTTTTCTGGTTTGCATATTTATATTTTAGGAAAAGGTGTTTTTTATTCAGCTTTTTTACACATTTTTTAAGGAAACCCTGCGCAAACAAAGAATTCTTTGAGGAATTAATTCCAGAAAGATGAGCCCACTACAACAAGCTGGGTACGCTTAGAAAGCTTAACATGTGTACTTTCAGGGAATATATGGTTTATGGGGGATATTCCAAATGTAAAGGGTTGTTTTGGTTGAAAAATCGCAAGGTGCGCACTTTGTCTGCAGAACTGCAATTTTCAAGTAAAATTACCGTTACGCACATGCTTTACTTTGGGGTGTTTGGCAAATCTTCCCTTGACAGAACCTATGCATGTTGGGTGTTGTTCTGTTCGGGGAATGTTGCTTTTTCAGATTAAACTTGTTTTTTCTTGTTTGTATATAGTTTTTTTTAGGAAAATGTGGCTTTGATTCTGCTTTTTTATCCTTTTTTTGGGGGAAGCTCTTTGCAACCAAAGAAAACATTGAGGAATTACTTCCAGAAAACTATGGGCACATCAACAAGCCTGGTACACCTAGAAAGCTTGAGGTGTGTACTTCCAGAGAATATATAGTTTGTTGGGGGTATTTCAAATGTAAAGGGTTGTTTTTCTGGTAAAACTGCAAGGTGCGCATAGCGCATATCACAGTTGTATTTTTTCTGAAAATCCCCTAAAGCGCTATTTCAGTTTGGGGGAATCTCCTGGGCAGGAAAGGGTATCTACCTATACATATGTGGTATCGCTGTAACCGGGAGAAATTGGGATTTCACACGCAATAACATTTTATTGACAAACTTACATTTTTTATTACAAAAAACAATTTTTTTTTAAAATTTTTTTTCACATATTTCACCCAAAAATATTGAGAATACACCTAAAAAATACAAACAAGACATTTCATGTTAAAGCCCAGACTCTGCTGAAAAACAATATATCATTTTCCTGGGAAATCCCTGGAAATCCTTTAAAAAATGACAGTTGAACATGTGTAGCGCAAAATAGTGAAACATGGTCTGGCAACAGGGAGTGGGAAATGCTGCAGGTAGGCTGGCACTTAAAGGGTTAAAGCTCACCCAAATCACTTCTCGGCCATGTGAATATTCATCTTTAAATATTTCTGGGCCCATTAGTTTTGTGTTAATGTATTTTGTAAATGAAATGACACTGTAACAATTTTTTGGGGGATTCCATTATAAAATATAAAATGTTTAAAAATTTAGAAATTTTCGAATTTTTACAACTATAAAAAACAAATTACATAGCAATGGCAAAATTTCCGATTTTGTTTGGAAAATGATCCGAACTAACGGAAATGTTCCGATTTGCTTCCGTTCATCGAAAGCGCATATACACATTTTCCCGAACGTTCGTACGAATGAAAAATGAACGAAAAAAAAGCAAAAAAAAGACTAACACCCACCCAAACTTTCACAGACAGCTATGGAAGTCGGGACGAATGTGTCTTTGAATCGAGGCTAATGTCCTGATTGAGATGAAAGGCAGACACAACCTTTGGCAAGAAATCCGGCTTAAGCCGGAACACCACCTTATCCTGATGCCTCTCAAAATAAGGAGGTTTGATGGAAAGCGCCGCTAGCTCAGAAACTCGCCTTACAGAAGTGATAGCCACCAGAAAGGCTACCTTAAGAGTCAAAATAGACAAGGCAGCCTCACGGATAGGCTCAAAGGGAGGCCCTTGCAGAGCAGACAACACCAGATTCAAATCCCAGACTGGTAGCAAAGGCTTACGGGGTGGACGCACATGAGAAACACCCTGGAAAAAGGTTTTAAACAACCAGTGATTGGTAAAAGATCTTTGGAAAAAAATTGCCAGAGCTGAAACATGGCCTTTTAGGGTACTAAGTTGAAGTCCCAGATCCAAACCATGTTGTAAGAATTCCAGAATCCTGGGAATAGAAAACACCCGACAGGGAAGAGACTTGGACTAACACCAGGCAATGTAAGCATGCCAGACCCTGTAGTAGATAAAGGACGAGGACTTCTTCCTAGCCCGAATCATGGTATCAACAACAGAGGCAGGCAGCCCCTTTTCCATCAATATGGAGGTTTCAGCAGCCAAGCCTTTAAAGCCAGAGTTTGTACAGTGGGATGGCGTAGCTGCCCCTGAGTGAGAAGATCTGGATCCTTGGGCAAGACGTGCTGGTCTACTGCCAACTGCACGACGTCTGTGAACCAAACTCTTCCTGGCCAACAAGCGGCCACCAGGATGGCTGGTACCCACTCCTGGGCTATCTTGCGCATGACCCTGCCCAGGAGAGGAAACGGAGGGAACACATAGAGAAGCTGAAACTCCGTCCAAGGTATTGCCAGGGCATCCGTGGCGAAGGCCAGAGGATCCTGAGACAGAGAGAAAAATCTGGGTTTGTGATTGTGACGGGACGCAAACAGGTCCACATCCGGCTGACCCCAGCGGTGACACAGGGAGAGAAACACCTGGTTGTTGAGGGACCATTCCCCCAGCCGAGACGACCCCCTGCTCAGGGAGTCCGCCACCTGGTTCTCCACTCCCGGAAATGTAGACCGCTGAGATGCAGAGAACATGCCGTTCCGCCCAAGACAGAATCAGGGACACTTCCTTGAAGGCTCGCTTGCTCCGAGTCCCTCCCTGATGATTGATGTAGGCAACTGCCGTCTGGTTGTCTGAGCGGATCTGAACAGCCCGACCCTGAAGGTAAGTGGTTAGGCGAGAAAGAACCAACTTGATCGCCCTCAGTTCCAGGACGTTGATGGAAGCATGGGCCTCTTGTGGGCCCCACCGACCCTGGAACCTCAGGGACTTCCAGAAGCCTCCCCAGCAGGTCAGACTGGCATCTGCGGTGACCTTTTCCCAGCACAGGGGCAGGAAGGACCTGCCCCCCAGAAGGTTCCTTTAGTTCAGCCACCACGAGAGAGACTGTCTGGCCAGGGGAGACAGAACAAATTCCTGATCCAGGGACACAGGGTCCCGTTCCCAAACTGACAAGAGGTGCAACTGAAGAGGTCTCATGTGAAACTGAGCAAAGGGGACTGCCTTGAAGCAGGACACCATCAGGCCCACCAACTGCATCCCCTGACGGATGAAGGGATGAGGACACAACAGCAGAGCCCGAGCCTGCATCTGAAGACCCTCCACCTTCTGCTGAGGAAGGAACACCTTGACCTGAGAGGTATCCAGAGTCATGCCCAGAAAGGACCTCACCAAGGACGGAGACAGAGAAGACGGGATAGTTGATCACCCAGCCGAAAGACTCTAGAGTGGTTGTCACTATTTGAGTGTCCCGCTCGGCCTGAGGAAAAGACTCGGCCACAATCAGGATGTCGTCCAGGTAAGGAATGATGCGGATGTCCTGGTTCCTTAGCAGAGCCATCACTCCCGCCAGCACCTTGGTGAACACCCGAGGTGCAGAGGTGATACTGAAGAGTAGAGCCACAAACTGGTAATGCTGATCCTGCAGCTCGAACCTTAGAAATCTCTGATGACCTGGGAAGATAAGCACATGAAGATAAGCATCCTTGATGTCCACAGTGGTCATGAAGTTGCCCGGGTACTGACAGCAGAGCCCAGCGTCTCCATGCGAAAATGCTTGAAGCTGACACATTTTTTTTGGGAACCGTGAAAAGATTGGAATAGTACCCCTGACCCCTTTCTTCATGAGGCACCAAACAAATGACTCCGGATTCTAACAGGCAATGAACCTCCAGAAGCAACCCTTGAGCAGACAGGGGGTTTAAAGACATCCGGGATCTGATGAATCTTGGGGGGGGCAGGCTGCAAACTCTATATTGTAACCGGAGGACACTACCTCCTGAATCCACCGGTCTGAAACATGAAGCCTCCAGACGTGAGCAAAGAGCTGAAGCCGTCCCCCCACCCGGATGGGTGAGGGCGCCCCTTCATGCCTGAGGGGGCTTGGGAGAGGGTTTTCCAGGAGAGACTGGGACGACCATGGGGTCTGCCACGGCCCCAAGAATCTCTGCAACCACTGGAGAGGAGGGAGCCACGGCCCCCTCTGGGAATGCGGAAGGAAGGGGGGGGGAGCAGGGGATCCACCGAAAGGGCAGAGACTGCCTCCTACACTTAGGTAGCCTTCCATCCTTGGCTAGAACATCAAGACGCTCCCCAAATAGCCACAGCCCCACGAAGGGGAGGCCAGTGAGAGCTTTCTTAGCCGCAGCGTCAGCTGCCCACTGGCGCAACCAGACAGAGCAGCGCATAGCCACCAAGAGCGCAGAGGTCCTACCACACAGCCGCACAGCATCATTCATAGCAGTAAGTATAAAGGCCACAAAATCAGAGCAAAGTATGAGAGTCCTATATCCCTCCCCACACTACCAGCTGTTGCGCCATCAATGAGACGCTTGAGCAGCTTCTTAAGGGCAATAGCAGTAATGGCAGCAGCACATACCGGGCGCAAGCCAGCCCCCACACAGGTAAAAGCATGGCAGGCCAATTGATACATGCGCCGGTCCTCACCGTCCCTCAGAGTGGTAGTGTCAGGGGAAGGCATGACGAAGTATTGGACAAGCCTAGCACAGGAGCGTTCACTTCAAGGGGAAATGACCACCTCTTAACAAGATCAGCAGGAAAGGGATACCTTTTATCCAAACCCTTGGGCACAGCAGGCATCTTGTTAGGATGTTCCCATTCTTTAAGCACCAAGGTGGTAAAATGTTCCTGCTCAGGGAACTCTAGATGCTGTTTACCAAGGCGAAAAAGCTCCCCTGCTTTCTCTTAGCTACCTCAGGGACAGCAATGTGCAAAATTTCAAAAATATGTGACAGCAGATTATCAGTGTCCTCAGGGTACCATGATTCCTCTCTGGACGCAGAGCCAGGGTCACTATCACAACCCTCCTGCTGGTTCCCAGAGGAGTCAGAATCCTGGGAGAGCTCCCCCATCTCAAGGGGGTGACAGCCACCAAGATCATCAATCCCCACATATATCTCAGTAAGGGCAGTGGGCCTGGGATCCAGGTGTCTCTTCTTGCCAGAGGCCTTCCTGGGAACAGTCCTGACAAGCTGCTTTTCAATGTTTGCCACCCGCAGAGCCAAATCAGAATGTGACTCCCTGCCAACATTCCCCTCACTGGGGCCCAATTGCAGGAGCGGGGGAGTAGGTGAAGCCGAGTGAGGCACAGAGCTGGGAAGCAAAGCAGGCAAACCAGCTTGAAGCGCAAGGACACTTTCAGCGCACGGCACGCACACCGTGACACTGTTACTCACAGGGGATACCGCACACATAGAACACAGCCGGGCTTGCCCCAAAGGGCCCTCCAGCACGCTATCCCCAGAAGCCTCCATATGGTGATTAACACAGGCGAAATAGGCCAGCAGTGGGTACAGGCTTAAGACAGAAGCCACCCGGGATGCCCTCCCACGGGATGCCCCCAGAAGTCAATAAAGGGGGAATGAGGGGGAGGAAGGAGTGGAGCCAGGAGAAACCACAACCCAATGGTATCCTGCCCGAAAGACATAAGTGAAAACGCACATGAGCATCCCGCAGCAAATACACCCCAATTCAATAAAACCCACCCCAAGGGGGACTCACGGACCAAAGACACCATGGGGTCACACAGGCACAGACCCCTGGATAAGGCGACCCACCGGAGGAAGCAGCGCTGCAACCAGGAAGGGAAAAATCCAGACCCGCAGCTTGTCCAAAATGGCGCCGGCAGAGGTATCTCGAGGGGGCGGGCCGCGGGGGGAACGACGCGATACGCGTCATCACCTGGCCCCGCCCCCCCCAAAGAGCGCGAAAAACGGCGCTCACGTGACCCGGCCTGCGCCATGACAAAGCAAAGTCACCTCAGGTTATAGCGCCCACAGCCGCGGAACACAGTACAAAGCGGCGCGGCAGCTAAAAACACCACAAAATACACAATAAACGTCAAAACACCACAGATATTACCACTCGCCGCCACCTCCCCTTCCCCCCACGAAGTCAGAGAGGGGGGGAAGAGAGAGAGAGACGAGAAGGCAGCGGCGAGCAGCTATGGCCAGGGAGGGGGGGGGGACCCAAAAATGAAAATAAGTGGACACAGTCCCCAAACTACTCACCCCCTCAGAAGCCAGGAAAGAACCTCCGCATACCTATTCGGCTTACCATAAACCCTATGGCCTGCTACCCTTTGTGTTACAGGGTCTGCGGCTTGGAGCTGCGCTCCAGGAGCACTTGATCCTAGTGCTCTTCTACCTTCACCCGATCTGTCAGCCAAGGCTGGGAGGGAGTGAGGGTCCAGAAACGGATGGAAATAGACATGTAGGGCCACAGGCTTGGTTGCCCCTCTCACCTGAGCAAGAGAGAGAGCCATCTTCTAACTTCGCAGTATCACTGCAGAGGAAACACTGAGAACTCTATGGTTAATCCCGTTTTTATAGGGAGCCGGGAGATGCCACAGCTTTCTGCAGTACCACTGCGCCACTTTGTGGTGGAATAACCCAACTGTTATGAATACCGAAGCGGGCCGTGCCATGTAATAAAGAAAAATATCAGTGGTCGCTAGCAAGTCTTTTCTACAACAATGGATATATGTAGAAAACCTTCCATTGACACTATAAGCCTCTCCATGATTGCTCGGAAACAGGAAAGTTGAGAACGCTCATATTGTTCTCTACCGCGTCTGCTGAGATTTTCTCCACCAGGGATACGCGATCGTAATTGCTTCGCCTAAGCTTTTGATTTAGCCAAGCAATTGCGGGTTTGGCCTGCAAATTAGCTTCGGAAGCTGAGTTTGCACCTGTTTCCAGATCTCAGTGCTCTGTGGCGCGGCCATCTTGCTGCACCCCATCTTGGGGGCATCCCATGTTTGTGTTCATCCCTGCAGTGTGACTTACCTTCTCCCTGCTGGTTCCTTGAGGGGCATCCATGTAGTCTGCAGGGCTGCACTCTTGCTCAACTTCTTTTTCCTGTTTCTCCTGGCTCCTTGAGGGGCATACCATGTAGTATGCATCCCTGTAGCGTGTATTACCTTCTCCTTGAGGGCATCCCATGTAGTCTGCAGGCACTCACCTTCTTCTTCCTTGTTCTAAACTGCTGCCCTCTAGTGTTTTCCGCCACCTTCCCCACCCCAGAATTACCTTCTGCACTCTGCCTTAAGCATGTTTGAAAAAGCACACCACACTGCTTATTGTTTATTTTTTAACATTTTGCTTCTATTTAGCAAAAATATTCCAAATGTTTTTTGTCAGTTGACCTACCTGATTTCTCTTGCGCTGGGCCTAACTCCAAGCCCAACACCTGGGCCTCCTCCTCTTCAGCTGGTTCTGGAGGTGGTGGTGGTGAGTCCGAAGAGGAGGATGAGGACACAAGCAAAGGTTGGGCAACGACTTACTTGCACACCCAATCATTGCCACGCCACTGGTCTTCCCCTGGCCATTGAGATGTGCGGACAGCTCCAATGTCAACATCCTCTTGACATGGGTGTTGGACTTGAAGCCATGTTCACTAAGGCACCTATGGGTGGCACACTAATGGTGGTGGCCTGTTTCATGTATAGGCCTTCAACAGGCACATAGTGTTGTTGTTGGCACATTTCTACACTCTAAAGCGTAGAAATAATCTAGATGTTGGTGCGTTTGTATAAAGCGCTAAGGTGTAAAATATGAGGACAAGGCGGGTAAAGGATATGAATTAATACAGTGCAGACATAGCCCAAATATGCATCTTACATGTCCAGGATTGAAAGGTAAGCAGACACCCCCCGACTCCACGTCAACACGTTCCGTGATATTACGTGTCACTTCTTCAGGGCGAGCTATTTAGATTATCTAGATTATTGCTATTTGCACATATTTTTTGCACAGACATTATTTTTGGTAATAATCAATTAGGGATTTGCGCGTTATATATATTTTTTGTTATTGCCCTTCCAGCATCAATTTATTATGGGAATAGGTGGCTTGGCAGCAGCACCCCCCAGTGTCTGTTTGTGATTCTTTTTTTTTAACTTGTGATGTGTTTCTGTATATCTTGGCTCATGGTTTTGAATAAAATTTCCATTTTTATGCATTAATATAGTGTTGCCGCTTATGTGGGGATACCATTGAGGGGAGTGTGGGACCCCTCATTAACTTTTTCATATATATTGGTTTTGTGTCCCCCAGCGTGCACACCAACATTATTTTCAAGCTGGTGCAGCCTCATCATATATCCTTGTGTATAAAAGCACACACCTGAGACCTGGACTTTGATGGCAGTGCTTACTCCGGCCTTAACCATGCCACAAGGTTGATGCCACCACAGCCCCCAGAGCCCAGTAGCCAAACACAGCAAATGAGAATGCAGCACCAGGCCAAGGCACTCCTCTGCTGCCAGCCACTCTGGCTGGGTTTCAGCGGGGGACAGCAACGGGGGAGCCACACTGAGGACTCCCGCCACACCCCACCATGCTCCAGGACAACAGAGCCCAGTACACACCCCAGTGCAGGTACCACTACGGAGCCCACTGCAGAGACCATGGCAGAGTCCGGGGTGGAATAGCAGAACCTCTGTCATTGCTCGTTCTCCTGCCAGCCTGGCAACATATTTCCTGCTTGGTGACTAGTGTGGGGGCCGAGCAGATGGGGTTACCAACAATTGCCATCCCAAACAGCCAATTTAATTCTTTGCAAAGGCGTGGTGGGCACATGTCTTTGTGGTGCCCAGTATGTACCCTCATGTTGAGTAGCTTAAGCAGTGCAGCTAAGGAATGTGTTTAGCTTAAATTCTTTCTCCCTTGCCTTGCAGCACCCAACCAGCCACCAGCTCTGACTCCACCTCCATCACACACTGGGCCTCCGACCACGTTGCTCAGCTTCCTCCACTGGAAACACTTACCAGACCTGGACCATCTACCAGCACAACACACAGTGAGGGGACTCAACCCTTAAATGAGGCCTATGTGGGACCACAATGTGCTGATGGAAAGGAACATGGGGGATATAAAGACTCAGGCTAATGAAATTTAGTCATGTTTTTTCTCTTTTGGAGCATGACCACAAACACTAATGTTGACATTTATCACAGACCCCACCTCTCCTAGAAGCAATACAGCTGAGTGAGGAGATGTCCCCAAATTGCCTATGAGCATCAGCAACCACTCCACCACTTCGGAAACCCAGGCCACCTCTCAGCTCCAACACCCCGGAACCGTGAGCAGTCTTCCAGCAGCTTAAAGACCACTGAGCACCCCGGAGGCAACCAGCCACTCCCTGCAGCCAGACGCCACCCCTGTATGGCATGGCATATCCAAATGATGGAGGCAGACTGGCGGGCCAACTGCACCACTTTTCACTGCAATTACACTACCATTTTAAAGTGTTGCAGAGGACTGCCAGTCTGCTCCATGAGGACCTGGTTGCATAATACACGCACTTACTGGAAGCCAACCACCAATCAGATCGCCAGTCTCAATGTCACAATACACTTACCTGCCTGATCCCACGGGGTCCTTGGCCGGCATCCCAAGATCTCTGTCGGCCAGTAGCTGCATCTGGCTTGAGTGGAGCCTTCCTTCTTAGGTGTTCCCAGCTGATAGCGTGCTGCTGGGTGCTATTGATCCTGTGTTTGTTGATTGTTATACTGTTGCCGACCTAGCTTGGCTGACCATTCCGTGACCACTGCTTGAACCAACCTTTGCCTGGATTGTGACTACGTTCCTGCCTCATCCCTTGTACAGCGAACTCTCAAATTACCCAGTTTGACCTTTGACCTTTCTCATGTTTCTCCCTTGGCACTGTGTATCGTGAGGACTGATTATTCTGTGTATGACCCCGGCTTATCTGATAACACCCAATCTTACCTCTGGTTCATCCGCCTTCACCCCTGTAAGTTCACAATCTTTGAGCTACAAAGTCCTGGGGGCAATAGTGTCTGGTGAGGCTTTTAAAGTATCCTGGCAAATGGGGGCTTGACTAGCTGCTGCAGAGATTGGGGGTTGTGAACTCACTAAGAAGGTGGGTGTCCTAGGGGTTCGACGCTCAAAACGAGTATAGAGACTTGAGCTGTGCAGGATGAAAGCGTCATGCCTTTAGCGGGGGCCAAGATGCTAAAAAAAGCATAGATTAGGACCCACCCTGCACTGGAAATTCAAAAAATGTCCCATCTTAGGTTTCCTAGAAGAAAAGAACAACAGACACAGGTTAATACACTAGCAACATCACAGTAGCAGGCAAAAAGCAAGCAGATACATCGGTATCTTGGACACAGAGATCAGGGGGCACAATGAGCAACAAGAATTAGCTAGTTTAGGGGGGCAGGACAGAGGCTAGGATAAACAGAGAAGACTTGGCAAGAAGGAGGACCATTGAACAACTAAACATACTGATACATATACTCCTGCACTACAGGAGGCACCAAGGCCATGTGCATGCAGTTGATGGTGCCAGGTTGAAATAACTCAAATTCACTGCATTTCATGCTGCCATGCTGTCATGAAAAGAGAGTATTTCTCCAGTAGGACAACCGTGCCATTGATAAATGTAGTCAGTGCAGTGCCCCAAGCCTCTGGAAGGAGCCTTTTGCAAGAGATTGAAGGCAGCCAACCAATTTGGTCATACCCTCCATCACATGCCCCTTTCTTTTGGTGGGGGCCAACCATTGCCGCACATCTGAGTACAGCTTCTCAAGAGAAAGATGGTTCAGTGAGGTCAATTTGAACACCTGTTGATCGGACATCTGATCAATGTCCAGGCGGGTATGCCTAAGCTCTGGAAGGTTCAATGGCAAAAGTCATGGTCGTTGCTTATTAAAATTGGTTGGCCTGAAACATAAATCACATAACAATAATATATGGTTATACTAATGACAACAATGTGCAAAGTCAATCTGTAACCAGAATATCCTTTAGAGGCTCTGTTGCATTTGGCAACAGGTATGCACCCATTAGGCATGACATTGATGTAAAATTAAAGGGTGTGGGAGCTCATTAAAAAAGAACACACACACAAAGACTAAGGCCCTTATTTAACAAGGGATTGCGACAGGTAGCGCCTGGTGAGCGACCGGTAATGACGGGCACCACCACGAGAACGCCGGCTCCCCACCACAATCACACATTTATCAAGCCGATCCTGCTTAGCGACTGAGATAGCGCCAGATAGCGACTCATTCATCATTATTCCAGCCTCAGCCCACAGCGCCAGCGTCCGACCTTGAACAGCGACAGGTATCACCCCTCGCTACCTGGCGCTCTCCAATGCATTTCAATGGAACAATCTTTAAATATTCATAATTCATTCATAATAATGTTTTTTTTTTTTTTTTTTAAATGTGAAAAATTCTGGGACCACTTCTGCCATGTTAGATATTTTTTTTAAGGTAAAAAAAAAGAAAAACTTTGTGCAGAATTGATATTACAGGTCTGATATTAATGTATTCATATTTCTAAATTATTTAAAATACTTGTTTTTTTTGGTTTCCAAAAATATGGTTGTTTGGGGGTTAAAAAACTACTTTTAACCCATCGCCGCCAGCTGGGGTTTAAACATGCATTTCACAGCGGGAGAATTTTTGGAGCGTGATTTTTTGATGAATATGGTGGGAGCCAGTCGCTCTGACCAGTCGCTATCATGCGCACCCATACATTGCGGAACCTGTCAAATAGCGACTCGTCACCCCGTATTCAACATTACTGCACACCGACTCAGTCGCTATCAACAACTGAACAACGGCCAAGCACAGCGACTACTAGAGGGCGCTGTGAAAATACTGCTACAGTCGCTCAACTGTCGCTACCTGACGCTATTAATGAATCGGCCTCTAAGGCCCTGATTTATCAAGCACTTCTGCCAGACCAGTGCCACATTGGTGAAAATTAGAGTAGTAAAAAATTCAGTAAAATATTTTTTTTCACATTTGCGCATATTGCTGCACTACAAGAAGCACATTTACTGAAACATTAACATTCCAAGTTGAATAAGCAACAATAGCTCCCTGGATGAGTAAAATGTTACTAGTAAACTGCTCAGTAAATGTAAATATATTTAAAAGGTGTGCAATCAGCCTGTCTGTTTCTTTAATTAATTAATTTTGTTTATTGCTCTAGAATTTACCAACAGGACCAATGAATAAAACATCCAATCAATCTCAGTTGTGTGTGTAAGTGCTGGGTGCAGCGGAGCAACATCCAGATGCATTTGTGGTGTAACAGGAACTGGCTAATGGAACATCAGTGCAATAAGAGAAGGTCGCCTTACATGGTGAATCACATAGGGACATCCTATATTCTATACCAGGATGCCCCGCTGTGTGAAACCCCGGGGCTTGCCAGTAACCAGCTTTTACCAGCGGCTCCCGCAGCGCTGTGTCATCCCGTGGCCGAATCCCCAGCTTCGCTGCAGCAATGCATGCTCCTGTGACCAGCTATTCAGCTATTCAGATAGGCTGGGCGTGCGCACTTCACAGGTTAATCAGGTATACGACCAGCTGGCACACATCACACATCGCAGATTTGAGATCAGCCAATCGAGAGCCACCGGTGAGCTGGCAGCATTGCTGGGAGTACCCAGACAAAAAGGGTGAGGGTTTGGGGGGGACAAAAATGTGTTTTCATCTACTTGAAAGGGTTGCACCTCAACAAAAATGACATTTGGCGGCACAAACAGGCACAGAAACACACAGCAGCATCCATCAGCCATTCACTTAATTTGGTGTCGGGAATACCCATAGAACAGGGGGATGTCACTTTATGTCTCTCTGTGCGGCATTCCACACTGAAATGAGGGAACAGCGCTGGTAAGGGTATTATTTTTGTAACCCCCCCCCCCGGTCTGCGGGTGGGAGTACTGCTGATGAGGAGGGCCTGTGCTGATGGGGGCGTGGTAGGGGTATGTATGCCAGTTGTCTCTGTTTTACAGTAGAGCACAGCATATCCACTTATTCGGGGAGGGAGTAGTTGTGCCAAACTTCTGTGACCATTATGTATAATATTATTTTTATAGCAGCCCTGCATACATGTAACCATGGGGTTTCTTCTACTTGTAACCTAATCTAGGTGGGGAGATGCCTGGAAGTCACGGGCCCAGTTCCCAAAAACCATTAGGTTTCTGAGCACAGGAGACTGCATTGGCTGCAGGAAGCAGGAGATGAATACGTGTCTTTTATGTTTTTTCAAACCGGGGGGGATCGGACTATGTGGTTGTTTGAGAGTGGCCGTTAGGAGAGGGATTAGGAAGCAGGAAAACTATACATAAGTACTCGGGAAGTGAAACATTTACAAAAAATGGCAAAAAATGCTTAACATCCAACTGCACTTTTCAACTGATGCTTTGTTTTTCATTTGTTTGAAATTCATCAAAGCCTATAGAGCAAATATGACAGACTTCAAGGTGCCATATTATATAACATCAGGCAGTGTGCAATTGCCAAGAAAAGCAGCTGGTGCCACCAGCTATGATATGTGCCACCTCTCTGTGCCAAGTCAATTCTAAGCCCCTGACTTGTCAGTGTTAATCACTTAGAAACACAGAGGGTGGGCATGGGCACCACGACAGCAACCAACAAAGCCATGCTAAACTCTGGAATACTTAGGTTCAAAATTAGTTTCATTGCTCAGGGAACATCTCTGTGGCTGTGGTGATATGCATTGCATGCAAACTGGTGAGCATCTTTGTTTTTTATTTCATGCATTTAATTATTGGGAAAAATATCCAATATCACATCTCTGTGGGGGCAAAATGTATTTGAATCTTTAGAATTAGCAAATAATTTGAAGGTGAAATTAGGTCTCAGGTGTTTTCAGTCAATGGGGTAATCGGATGGGAGTTGATGACCTGTTTCCTGGGTTCTATCAAATCCGGATCTTCCAATCAAATGCTTGTGGCAGTGTATCATGGCATAAGAGCCTTAGAAGAGCTGTTGATACTTATTAGGCTTCAAAAGGTTGCAAAACCATCACTTACAATTTGGCCCCACAGTTAGATAGATTGTGTACCAATGAAGAAATTTCAAGACCATTATTATCCTCTCTGTGTGGTCATGCCAAAAGCAAGACATATAATAGTCCACAAGGCCACAAAGGAACCCAGGGTGAATGCTATGAATTTGGCAATTCAATAAAATGGCATTTGACATAAAGGAATAAATCAAGGCAACTGGACTTGCAGATTTAGCTTCTTAAAGGTGTTTGGCTAGTCATTTGACTGGCTTTCTCAATTCAAAATGACTTGTACAGAAATCTGACAGCAATAAATAATAACTAGCCACATTCTCTGTCTACGTTAAATGATAGGAAGGTCAGGTGTTGGTTGCATTAGCATTATTAGAGTTGTTAGGTGTTAGTAGCTGTCTTCACTGTTAAGATGGCATTGTAAGTCTCAGACAATAAGTGTCACCTTTTTTTCTGGTTTGGTGTGTGCATTTTCACACAAATGACTTCTTTCAACTGAGAAGAGGCCTTGAAATCTGCTGCTACCAAGACTGGGCCTTTATCAAAACAGCAAAACCAGAGGAAGGAACACAAAAACCCAACGCAAAACTAGGAAGCAAGAGAGAAGAAGGAATATGATCATCCCATATGTAGCCAGGTTGTTACAAAGGTTGCAACACCCATTGCCTGGGATTTATGATGCCATGTTAACAATAAATACTAACACATAGTAACCTCAGTCATGCTAATGCAATCAACACCTCCTCTCCCTACTCTCCTCATTCTTTATGGTAGGCAGAGGATGATGTCTATTGCTGCCAGATTCCTGTACAACTCACTATGAATGGAGAAAGCCAATTAGATGACGAGTAAAAAGTCTTCATGAAAATAAAACAGCAAGTCCAGTCACCTTGGTTTAGTCCTAAAGATATGATTAATCCACAGTTACTTATTGAGTCCTCCATTTTCGCTTTCTGGCCAAGAGCCTCCATCACACTTAATGTGGTCCTATGTGGTCCAAGACATTGCTATAGGCATGATTTAACAAAATGGTTGTTGTTCACTACATGGGGGCATCCCAATGGCCGGGGCCGCCTGCACCTTAACGCCCACTTAATAACTATTCTTACCTTTTAAGTCCCCCCCCCCCCCGGCAAAATCGAGCCCCTGGTGGCTGGATACACCTGTGCTATGTGATCGTGGCACCCATTTGTTGCATTCAATTTTTCCAGTGGGAAATATTAAAAGGATAATTATTTATTGCACAGGGCACCAGCAATCAGGATGCCCCCCTGTGCAGGGAGCAACCCAGTAATAATAATTTAATAGTGCCCATATCCACATCTGTCCATTATTATTGTCTTTGCAATGTTATATCCTTTGCTGTATATCAGGCTAATTGACTAGTTTGTGATGCACACTGATTGCAGGGCCCAGAAAAGATGTTGTTAGCTAACCAGTAAAATTCTAGCATACATTTTGGCCCCAGACATCACTTGTTCAGTGAAACATTAGCAACCCTCTTACTTGCTGACTCTCTTCTAATGACCAGCGCAGTACAACTATCGCCTTCTGTGCTATTGTGTCCTGCAGCCACCATGTAATGGTTAATTTTCATTTTCACTACCCATTTTCTATCGAGCAGGGAATTCACCTTGTGCATAGTAAAAGGTGTCAATGAGCTTTCACCTTGGCAAATTAATCCCTTTCTCTCCTTAAAGATCACATTCGCCTACACAGCTGCCTGTCAACATGGACAGAAATGTTAGTGAGCAGAATGCCAAGCAGCCATGACAGAGGAACAGCTGATAGGCTAGCTGCCCTTGTGTTTGTCAAAAAGAGCACAGATACAGGACACATACAGACAGATTGAGCTCTCATTCTTACCAGACAACCCCCACAAAGCCTGCAAGGGCCAAACTACCCTAGCAATCAAGGGCTGCTAAGGTCAGTATAAAAGTTGTGTTTGATGTGTATGCTTTTTGTTACATAATCAAATTAACAAACAGGTGCTTTCTGTAAGGTGTACAGTATTCACTACAGCTCACAGTCATATTAGCTAACTTATTAGCTAATGTACCCCAAATCCAGTGGTGATTAATCAACATACTGTATTCATAATGATGTAACAATATATCTTCAGAAAGGGTAGTCCATATATGTATATATAATATAATCAGGCAATGTTCTCATTCTTGGGCAGGTCTCCAGAGTCTTTAATGGAACAGAGGACACAGATTCGCTGCCCCATCTGAGCTCTCTGCATCTCATTTCCTGCTGCAGGGAAGGGATTTTTATACTGGTAGATTGAGCTGATGTCAGCTCACTCCACTGGTATAAAAATCCCCTTCCTGCGGCAGCAGTGAGAGGCAGAAGCCGCGAGCGGAGCAGAGGATTTGTGCCTTCTGCTCTGCTAAAGACAATGGAGCGACGGACACACACAATTTTTTTCTAGTGTGTGTGTGTGTGTGTGTGTGTGTGTGTGTGTGTTTTTCACTTCACCATCTGTCCTTGCCTATAAATAGCCCCTCCCTGCAGTGGGGAGCAAAGTGGCAGGTAGGATTACCTGGTAGTAGTAAATTCAGAATCGTGCTAAATTGATTTTTCCCTGAAATTCAGAGCGAGGGGTTTTCAATAAATTATCTGCCTGAAAAAATGTGGAATATATTTATATTTTCATATTTCTATGTTTTAATTTAATCCCCATTTATTACATTTATTTTTTTCTTTACTTATCTCTGATCCTGTGTCCAACGCTGATCAATATCCCATGCCGTTCCGATGATCGGAGGTGGTCAGTTTAAGGCAGTACCAGTAGCGACGGTGGAACTGGGGGGCCCTGTTTGGGCTTAAAACAGCTCATTGCTGTTTTTAAACCCTGTAGATGTCAGTCCTCATTTCCACCCATTTAAAGGCGTATTTCAGATGCCTTTTTGGAACCTCTTGCATGCTAACCTTTTTCTGGTTAGTTGAGGAAGGAAGCCTGAGCAGTGGATATGTGCTTAGAGAATATCAGGGTAAAACAGCTGGGTGAAGAATTATACCCAGTTGGGCCGACTTTGAAACAACAACACACATATTCCATTATAACTAATAATTGTGTTTTGTATTGCTATTGATGTCTGCTCTACGACACCTAAATCATGCAGTACATTCATTAAATGTACTTTGCCTTTGAAGTGCAGCAACTTATTAGATATCCTTTTTATTCTAGAAAGAGAAAATGTGATTTTGGACAAATTAAAAGTGAAACAATTAGGGTCTACTGTCGTCATGTCAAGTCAAATTATCTTGTCACCCACCGTAACATGATACACAACACATATCAATGCGCCTTAGTACAACACTTCTAAATAAAATCCATGTCTGTAAAAACATGCCCTAAAGGTGAACTTATGGAGAAAACAGCACAGGATAGATTGACTTACATAATTCCATTATCTGTATTATCTATAAATAGCCTTCTATGCCTTAGTTGCCAAGATAACTGCAAGTCTCAAGAAATTGGGAAAGCACACCAACATGCTGCCTTGTTAACCTTATCTGATGGATGATGAAGCATACAGCTGTGTTTGTAGAACATTTAAAAAGATTTGCTTACAGGCATTTAAATCCCTGGTGGATTCAGCATCAAAAGCAATGATTGTGTTCTCAAAATTCCCCAAGTCACAATACATATTTTGCTCTTGAGTGCTTTTAAAGTTTTCAGATTCCCAGAATATATTCATCAACAATTTTATTTATAATGTAATCACTGAGGAAATGAAATCAACATTATCCCCTATAAAAGGTGACACGCTTTTAACTTCAACACAAGGCTGAAAGCGAGCTTTGATGAGGGACAATTTCATATTATTTAGATTATGTTTCGTGCCCAGGATTAGAAACACGACAACAAAGAATGGACGTTTATCACCTACGTCTGAAGTTACAGTGCTCCAGGCTTCTATCACTGAGACCTGAAAAATCATAAAGTTATTAGGTTAAATGCGATATTAATTGAAATGCATTTGGCATATTAATGTGTTTTTGATCTTCTCCTTTAGCAATGATATGCCCATTTGAAGGCAGATGTCCTAATTATTTTGATCCCTGCTGCTTTTTGTGAAGCTGCTGAGTTTTTAGTGAAAAGTTTCTTTCTACATGCTTTCCAATGTTCAAAGTCAAATAGGCCATGCCATGCTCACGCTGGATGTTTTGAAACACTAAATTACTGGGAAGGTCAAATAACATCTAAGTGAAAGCTATAGTGATAGCTCAGATTAGCTGAACTTGCTTTATTTTCTGTAAGATTTTTTCCACTGACCCAAATGGCTTTCTCAAATTTCTCAAGTTTTAAAGTTCATTCATGAACTGAGAATGTCATTTAGATATCCAGTCAGTTGCTTAAATTCACTTAAACCGGGTGTTGGTCCTGCTGTCTGTTCATCACAACAAGCTTGGGGGGGCATCCAGAATGCTGGCGCCTCCCTCGCAAATAACCTTCCAGACTGCTCCTCTCATAATATTCACCTTCATTACGAGCCAGCACCGAGAAAGGAGCCCTGCAATTTACCACCAGGCGGTCACGTGGGCCATAGTCACGTCCTCTGCGCCGGCCATCGACAGGCTCCTTTCCTGATGCTGGCTTGTAATGAAGGTGAGTATTAGGAGCAGTCTGGGAGGTTATCTGCAAGGGGGGCCTAAAAGGGGATAAAAGGATTCCAGCAGCAGCAGGAAAACAGAAGCAAAAGTGATCAGCATGGGACACAGTACTCCAGGATGGATGAGAGGTAAGTATTAAAAAATATATATTTTTTTTTCTCTATGTCCATGTGTTTTATTTTACATTTAAGCCAACTTAAGTGAACTGATAAGGGATCTATGACCGCCTATACCAATTCACATTACCTTACCTGTCTCCCCAAAGCCCATTGGGGGCAAAAGGGCCCAGGGGCCATTTAGGCTGTGCAGGCTGGCCCCTGCGCCCTGTTCTACAAGCCCCCATAGCTGGTCCCCAGGCTGGTTATGCTATTTTTTGGGGGTTCTTTTTTACAGTTTTCATTCTTTAAAAAATGGGCCCTCACCCCATGCCATATTTAAAATGTAACCCTTTATAGTGTGGATGGTAGTTGTATTTTATTTGTAAATGTTATGAAGTGCTGTTTTCAGTTTGGTGGATCTCCTGGGCAGGAACGGGGGGCTACAAATACATATGTGGTATTGTTGTAATTGGGAGAAATAGGGCTTTCACATGCAAAAAATAAAATAAATGTTTTATTTAAAATCAAAGAGACAATTTAAAAATATATATTATTTTCTTTTACTCAAAAACATTTTTATAAAACTGTAGAAAAATTACAAACAAGACATTTCATGTTAAAGCATAAACTCTTCTGCAAAAAGTATATATATATATAATTTTCCTGGAAACTCCTGCAAAAATCACAGTGTTGGGTATTGTTCTGCTTGGGGGACCTTGCGCTTTCAGATTTAGCTTGTATTTTCTTATTTACATATTGATATTTTAGGAAAATTTGCTTTTTATTCTGTTTTGTTATTCATTTTTTAGGTAAACCCTGTGCAACCAACAAATTCTTCAAGGGATCACTTACAAAAAGATAAAGCCACAACAATAAGCTGGGTATGCCTAGAAAGCATAACATGTTGTACATGTAACATTCTGTTATGTGTTATGTGTGCTGAAATTTTCAGCGCATGCTTTACTTTGGGGTGTTTGCCAACTCTTCCATTGACAGTATCTATGCATGTTGGGTATCATTCTGTTCATGGGACCTTGCTTTTTCAGATTTATCTTGTTTTTTCTTGTTTGCATAATGTTTTTTAAGGAAAATGTGTATTTGACTCTACTTTTTTATTCTTTTTTAAGAAAACTCTGTGTAACCAAAGAATTCATTAACCAAACAATAGATTGAGGGATTACTTCCAAAAATTTGCACCCACGTCGACAAGCCTGGTACAATTGAGGTGTGTATTTCGAGGGGACTAATTTAGTTCCAGGAAAATCCTGGAAATCCCTTCAAAAATCACAGTTGAACATGCGTAGTGCAAACAAAATTCTAGGTACACTGGCAGTAAAAGGATTAATGCTTGCTTTTTTTCTTTTTCCCCTCAAAAATTGCTACTCCACAACTTTGTGTTTATAATACCATACTTTTGCTATTTCAAAACATTAGAGATGAGCGAACTTTTGAAAAATTCGATTCGACTGATTCGCCGAATTTTCCGACAAAAATCGTTTCGACCCGAATAAATTCGCGACGAATCGCTATTAAAAACGGCTATTTCTGAGCCTCCTACAGCCTCAATAGGGTTGTAAACCATTCAGCCTTGCTGTAACACGCACAGGATGCGTGCTGGGTTTGTTAAATAATACTTTGAAGAAATATCACATGCAGATCAGAGGCATCGCTAATAGAATCGCAGAGCGGCACAATTGCAGAGAGTTGAAGTGGCATCACTATGAGGGGCAGAAGGAGCCCAAATATACACTGGAGTTGGCCTCAGGAGCCCAAAAATTGGATGAATCACACCCTGGAGTTGGCAGAAGTTGGCAGCAGCAGCAGGAGCCCAAATATACACTGGAGTTGGCTTCAGGAGCCCAAAAATTGGATGAATCACACCCTGGAGTTGGCAGAAGTTGGCAGCAGCAGGAGCAGGAGCCCAAATATACACTGGAGTTGGCCTCAGGAGCCCAAAAATTGGATGAATCACACCCTGGAGTTGGCAGAAGTTGGCAGCAGCAGCAGCAGGAGCCCAAATATACACTGGAGTTGGCCTCAGGAGCCCAAAAATTGGATGAATCACACCCTGGAGTTGGCAGGAGTTGACAGTAGTAGCAGCAGGAGCCCAAATATACACTGGAGTTGGCCTCAGGAGCCCAAAAATTGGATGAATCACACCCTGGAGTTGGCAGAAGTTGGCAGCAGCAGCAGCAGGAGCCCAAATATACACTGGAGTTGGCCTCAGGAGCCCAAAAATTGGATGAATCACACCCTGGAGTTGGCAGAAGTTGGCAGCAGCAGCAGCAGGAGCCCAAATATACACTGGAGTTGGCTTCAGGAGCCCAAAAATTGGATGAATCACACCCTGGAGTTGGCAGGAGTTGACAGTAGTAGCAGCAGGAGCCCAAATATACACTGGAGTTGGCTTCAGGAGCCCAAAAATTGGATGAATCACACCCTGGAGTTGGCAGAAGTTGGCAGCAGCAGCAGCAGGAGCCCAAATATACACTGGAGTTGGCCTCAGGAGCCCAAAAATTGGATGAATCACACCCTGGAGTTGGCAGAAGTTGGCAGTAGTAGCAGCAGGAGCCCAAATATACACTGGAGTTGGCCTCAGGAGCCCAAAAATTGGATGAATCACACCCTGGAGTTGGCAGAAGTTGGCAGTAGTAGCAGCAGGAGCCCAAATATACACTGGAGTTGGCTTCAGGAGCCCAAAAATTGGATGAATCACACCCTGGAGTTGGCAGAAGTTGGCAGTAGCAGCAGCAGGAGCCCAAATATACACTGGAGTTGGCTTCAGGAGCCCAAAAATTGGATGAATCACACCCTGGAGTTGGCAGGAGTTGACAGTAGCAGCAGCAGGAGCCCAAATATACACTGGAGTTGGCCTCAGGAGCCCAAAAATTGGATGAATCACACCCTGGAGTTGGCAGGAGTTGACAGTAGCAGCAGCAGGAGCCCAAATATACACTGGAGTTGGCTTCAGGAGCCCAAAAATTGGATGAATCACACCCTGGAGTTGGCAGAAGTTGGCAGCAGCAGCAGCAGCAGGAGCCCAAATATACACTGGAGTTGGCTTCAGGAGCCCAAAAATTGGATGAATCACACCCTGGAGTTGGCAGGAGTTGACAGTAGCAGCAGCAGGAGCCCAAATATACACTGGAGTTGGCCTCAGGAGCCCAAAAATTGGATGAATCACACCCTGGAGTTGGCAGAAGTTGGCAGCAGCAGCAGCAGGAGCCCAAATATACACTGGAGTTGGCCTCAGGAGCCCAAAAATTGGATGAATCACACCCTGGAGTTGGCAGGAGTTGACAGTAGTAGCAGCAGGAGCCCAAATATACACTGGAGTTGGCTTCAGGAGCCCAAAAATTGGATGAATCACACCCTGGAGTTGGCAGAAGTTGGCAGCAGCAGCAGCAGGAGCCCAAATATACACTGGAGTTGGCTTCAGGAGCCCAAAAATTGGATGAATCACACCCTGGAGTTGGCAGAAGTTGGCAGCAGCAGCAGCAGGAGCCCAAATATACACTGGAGTTGGCTTCAGGAGCCCAAAAATTGGATGAATCACACCCTGGAGTTGGCAGAAGTTGGCAGCAGCAGCAGCAGCAGGAGCCCAAATATACACTGGAGTTGGCTTCAGGAGCCCAAAAATTGGATGAATCACACCCTGGAGTTGGCAGGAGTTGACAGTAGCAGCAGCAGGAGCCCAAATATACACTGGAGTTGGCCTCAGGAGCCCAAAAATTGGATGAATCACACCCTGGAGTTGGCAGAAGTTGGCAGCAGCAGCAGCAGGAGCCCAAATATACACTGGAGTTGGCCTCAGGAGCCCAAAAATTGGATGAATCACACCCTGGAGTTGGCAGGAGTTGACAGTAGTAGCAGCAGGAGCCCAAATATACACTGGAGTTGGCTTCAGGAGCCCAAAAATTGGATGAATCACACCCTGGAGTTGGCAGAAGTTGGCAGCAGCAGCAGCAGGAGCCCAAATATACACTGGAGTTGGCTT
Organism: Gastrophryne carolinensis; assembly: GCA_027917425.1. NCBI lineage: Eukaryota > Metazoa > Chordata > Amphibia > Anura > Microhylidae > Gastrophryne > Gastrophryne carolinensis. Next base: position 515,328,136 of record CM051234.1, on the reverse strand, counting down.
CAGGAGCCCAAAAATTGGATGAATCACACCCTGGAGTTGGCAGAAGTTGGCAGCAGCAGCAGCAGGAGCCCAAATATACACTGGAGTTGGCTTCAGGAGCCCAAAAATTGGATGAATCACACCCTGGAGTTGGCAGAAGTTGGCAGTAGTAGCAGCAGGAGCCCAAATATACACTGGAGTTGGCTTCAGGAGCCCAAAAATTGGATGAATCACACCCTGGAGTTGGCAGGAGTTGACAGTAGCAGCAGCAGGAGCCCAAATATACACTGGAGTTGGCCTCAGGAGCCCAAAAATTGGATGAATCACACCCTGGAGTTGGCAGGAGTTGACAGTAGTAGCAGCAGGAGCCCAAATATACACTGGAGTTGGCTTCAGGAGCCCAAAAATTGGATGAATCACACCCTGGAGTTGGCAGAAGTTGGCAGTAGCAGCAGCAGGAGCCCAAAAAATGGCCTAAAGACATAAATATGTTTTGCACCATTTGTAAAGTGTAAAACGTGGCACCATGCTGAATCTAGTCGCATGCATCAGGCATTGGTGGGTGGAAATCCTGGCTGATCCATCCCTGATTCATTTTGACAAAGGTGAGTCTCTCCACATTTTTAGTTGACAGACGAGTTCTCCTCGCCGTAACTATGGCCCCCGCCGCACTAAACACCCGCTCAGATGGCACGCTACTTGCCGGGCAGGACAGCTTTTCCAGGGCAAACTCTGCTAGTTGCGGCCACAAATCAAGTTTGGCTGCCCAGAAGTCCAGCGGATCCTCAAGGTGTGTTGGCATGGTCATGTCAAAGTATGACATGACCTGCTGGTTCAGGTCCTGCTCCAGGTCTTCCTGCTGCTCATGAGTAGCCTCACTATGCGGGTGTAGAAAGCTACTCATTAGCGACTGAAGACTGAGGCTGCTGCTGCTGATGGAGCTTCTGCTGCTGCTGCTGCCAACCCCCCCAGCGGCCATGGCAGTGGAAGGTGAGCGCAGAGGTCCCCTCGAGTCAGACCTGCGAGAGTATGGACCATGGCGCAGATAGGCATCGGCCAACTGCCTACGTAGAATGTCTTTGTAGTAGTTGAGTTTGTCCTCCCTCTCGGTGGGTTTAAAAAATGCCCCCATTTTGTGCCGGAAGCGAGGGTCCAATAAGGTGGACAGCCAGAAGTCATCCCGCCGACAGATGGAAACAATTCTGGGGTCACTACGCAAGCATGTGAGCATGCTTCGTGCCATTTGCGCAAGTGACTCGGATGGACTACCTGTCTCCATCTCCACTGCATACTGCCACGGTGTGCCCGGGTCCTCTGTCTCTCCTTCCTCAAAAACCTCTAGCTCCTCTGGCTGCTCCTGCTCCTCCTCTCCTGTCCGCTGACTAGATAAACCAGCCATTTCGCCAAGCCTAAACTGTGTTTCGCTGGGCAACTCCTCCTCCTCCTCTTCCTCCTCCTCCTCCTCCAGTTCAGCTCCAACGGGGTTCATGTGGCCGTAAGATGTAAACGCCATGTCTCCAGTGCCCTGACCAGCCATGGTTTCCAACATGTGCTGTAGTACATGAAGCAGTGGAATCACGTCGTTCATCCCGTAATCCTGCCGACTGACAAATAAAGTGGCTTCCTCAAAGGGCCTGAGCAAACGGCAGGTGTCACGTATGAGCTGCCACTGGTTGACATTGAAGTTACACAGGGGAGTCCCCCTATCTGCTTGGATCATCAGGAAATCCGTGATGGCTTTTCTCTGTTCATATAATCGGTCCAACATGTGAAGGGTGGAATTCCAACGGGTGGAAACATCGCAAATCAGACTATGTTGGGGGATACCATTCTGACGCTGTAGCTCAAGAAGGGTGTGTTTGGCGGTGTAGGAGTGGCTGAAGTGCATGCAAAGTTTCCGTGAAGTTGTTAGGATGTCCTGCAGATGGGGGGAACACTTCAGAAACCGCTTGACAACCAGATTGAAGACGTGAGCCATGCAGGGGGCATGGGTCAGGCTTCCTTGGCGCAGCGCAGACAAAATGTTCTTCCCATTGTCGGTAACCATGATTCCCATTTTAAGTTTTCTCGGAGTAAGCCATGTTTGGATTTCCTGATGAATACATTTAAGCAGTTCCTCCCCTGTGTGACTCCGTTCGCCAAGACAAACCATGTGAAGCACTGCGTGACACCTCCGTGCCCTGCACACATGGTAGACTGGAGGGGCACTGAGACTTGAGCCTACAGTGGAGGGTGAGGAGATGGCGGAGGATGAGGAGGCCGAGTCGCACGGTGTCACAGGCCCAATGGGCAGAGAGCGCGGAGGCCGAAGCGGCGTGACCTGTCCAAGTTGCTGCTGCAAAGGGACCACATTCACCCAGTGGGCCGTAAACGACATGTACTGCCCCTGACCGTAGTTACAGCTCCAGATGTCGGCGCTGCCATGTATTTTGCTACACACCGACAGGCTCAAGGACTGGCCCACCTTCTGTTCAACAAAAGTGTGCAGCGCTGGTACTGCCTTCTTGGCAAAGAAATGACGGCTTGGGACTCTCCACCTCGGCTCGGCACAAGCCATCAGTTCTCTGAAAGGTGCAGATTCCACCACCTGAAAAGGGAGCGACTGCAGCACCAGCAACTTGGACAGGAGCACATTCAGCTTCTGCGCCGTAGGATGAGTGGGCGCATACTGCTGTCTCTTGGACATGGCTTCGCTGATGGATTGCTGGCGGGATGCATGACTTGGAGGAGGAGGAGGAGGAGCAGGAGCGACAGAGGATGGGTGTGACGCACAGCTGCCTTCGGCTGAGGTGCTGGAGCCTTGGCTGGCAGAAATTGGGAGCTCACTTGGTGAGGAAGCAGACTGGACCACCCCTTGGGAGCCTCGGTTCTCCCAGGTCGTTTTATGGTGACGCATCATATGTTGACGCAGGGCCGTGGTGCCAACATTTGGACCCTGGCCACGCTTCACCTTTTGCCTACATATCTTGCATGTGGCCATGTTACCCTCCTGCGGATGCCTCAGGAAAAACTGCCACACTGCCGAGTAGCTACTTTTCCCACCCCCTGGCCTCACTGATTCACTGCTGCTGTTGCCAACTCCAGGAACCCCTGCTCCACTACCTCCCGATAAGGTAGACTGCCGCACAGCAGGTGCTCTACCCCGGCCCCGGCCCCGGCCGGCTCCAGCCTTTGGAATTGTGCCCCCATGCTGACTGCTACCACCTTGCTGCCTCAGCTGCTGACTCCGGGGCAACCTGCGCCCCTCTTCTCCTGATGATGACGATGAAGCCCCTTCATCACCCGGCTCCCAAGTGCGATCGGCTTCATCGTCATCATCATCATCATCACCGGGTTGTGGCTGTACGTCACTGATGTTCGTGGATTCGTCAACAGTGTCTGGCGCAGGAGCTGGAACGCTCGCAGCACCCACGACACTGTCCACATCACTATTTGTCTGCCTAGCTAAAGAAGCCACCTCCATTTCTTGGCTGGGCAGTAGCTGCTGACTGTCCTCCTGTATCTGATCGTCCTCCTCACTAAAGAGTGGAGCTGAACCCAAAGCATAGGATACGTCGCTGGGGGAGGGAACGGCGTAGGACAGAGGCAATGGGAGGACAGGGACTGCTCTCGGGGCATGCCAACTCAGGGTTGTGTCAGAGGAACCTACCGACCCTAGACTGGGGGTCTCAGATGTAAGTTGTGATGATGTTGTTGATGAGCGCGTCAGCCAATCTACCACGGCAGATGCGTTACTGGTGGAGACCCGACCGCTAGCAGATACTGGCAGATTAGGTCTCTCAGCGTGACTCCTGCTGCTACTGGCCCCCAGTCTGATGCGAGCTCTGCCTGCGGAATCTTGGCCTCTGCCACTCCTCTTTTCACTTCCAGGCACTTGTCTGCCCGACATAGTCTAACTGGCGTGGTAGTAGGTGATATTTTAAGAACCCCCAGGCAGCAGTGGGTCTATATAAAACAGAATATAATGCACACCAAAAGTGAGCAGTAACACTCAGCCTCCAACAGGCCTGCTTAGTGTAAATAAGAGAGCTGCTTAGTGTAAATAAAGAGGGGTATGCTATGTTACAGAATGGGATGCCTCAACAGAAGTGCACCTGGCAGGCAGCAGTAAGCCTATGCCCAGCAAAAGTGTCTTATAATATAAATATAATAAGAGCAAATGCTTATATGGTCTTAAACAGAGGCTGCTTTAGTCACAGAATGGGATGCCCTGGGCAGGAATGGACCTGGCAGGGTCCAGTAGGGCTTTGGCCAGCAAAAGTGTCTTTATCAGGCTAATTTCAAATATGATAAGAGCAAATGCTTATATGGTCTTAAACAGAGGCTGCTGTAGTCACAGAATGGGATGCCCCGGGCAGGAATCGACCTGGCAGGGTCCAGTAGGGCTTTGGCCAGCAAAAGTGTCTTTATCAGGCCTGATTTCTATGAGAATAAGTGCAAATGTTTATTATGCTATTAAATAGAGGCTGCTTTAGTCACAGAATGGGATGCCAGTGCCACAAAAACCAGAGAGCATGCACAGCAAAAGTGTCTTTATCAGGCCTGATTTCTATGAGAATAAGTGCAAATGTTTATTATGCTATTAAATAGAGGCTGCTTTAGTCACGGAATGGGATGCCAGTGCCACAAAAACCAGAGAGCATGCACAGCAAAAGTGTCTTTATCAGGCCTGATTTCTATGAGAATAAGTGCAAATGTTTATTATGCTATTAAATAGAGGCTGCTTTAGTCACAGAATGGGATGCCAGTGCCACAAAAACCAGAGAGCATGCACAGCAAAAGTGTCTTTATCAGGCCTGATTTCTATGAGAATAAGTGCAAATGTTTATTATGCTATTAAATAGAGGCTGCTTTAGTCACAGAATGGGATGCCAGTGCCACAAAAACCAGAGAGCATGCACAGCAAAAGTGTCTTTATCAGGCCTGATTTCTATGAGAATAAGTGCAAATGGTTATTATGCTATTAAATAGAGGCTGCTTTAGTCACAGAATGGGATGCCAGTGCCACAAAAACCAGAGAGCATGCACAGCAAAAGTGTCTTTATCAGGCCTGATTTCTATGAGAATAAGTGCAAATGTTTATTATGCTATTAAATAGAGGCTGCTTTAGTCACGGAATGGGATGCCAGTGCCACAAAAACCAGAGAGCATGCACAGCAAAAGTGTCTTTATCAGGCCTGATTTCTATGAGAATAAGTGCAAATGTTTATTATGCTATTAAATAGAGGCTGCTTTAGTCACAGAATGGGATGCCAGTGCCACAAAAACCAGAGAGCATGCACAGCAAAAGTGTCTTTATCAGGCCTGATTTCTATGAGAATAAGTGCAAATGTTTATTATGCTATTAAATAGAGGCTGCTTTAGTCACGGAATGGGATGCCAGTGCCACAAAAACCAGAGAGCATGCACAGCAAAAGTGTCTTTATCAGGCCTGATTTCTATGAGAATAAGTGCAAATGTTTATTATGCTATTAAATAGAGGCTGCTTTAGTCACAGAATGGGATGCCAGTGCCACAAAAACCAGAGAGCATGCACAGCAAAAGTGTCTTTATCAGGCCTGATTTCTATGAGAATAAGTGCAAATGTTTATTATGCTATTAAATAGAGGCTGCTTTAGTCACGGAATGGGATGCCAGTGCCACAAAAACCAGAGAGCATGCACAGCAAAAGTGTCTTTATCAGGCCTGATTTCTATGAGAATAAGTGCAAATGTTTATTATGCTATTAAATAGAGGCTGCTTTAGTCACGGAATGGGATGCCAGTGCCACAAAAACCAGAGAGCATGCACAGCAAAAGTGTCTTTATCAGGCCTGATTTCTATGAGAATAAGTGCAAATGTTTATTATGCTATTAAATAGAGGCTGCTTTAGTCACAGAATGGGATGCCAGTGCCACAAAAACCAGAGAGCATGCACAGCAAAAGTGTCTTTATCAGGCCTGATTTCTATGAGAATAAGTGCAAATGTTTATTATGCTATTAAATAGAGGCTGCTTTAGTCACAGAATGGGATGCCAGTGCCACAAAAACCAGAGAGCATGCACAGCAAAAGTGTCTTTATCAGGCCTGATTTCTATGAGAATAAGTGCAAATGTTTATTATGCTATTAAATAGAGGCTGCTTTAGTCACAGAATGGGATGCCAGTGCCACAAAAACCAGAGAGCATGCACAGCAAAAGTGTCTTTATCAGGCCTGATTTCTATGAGAATAAGTGCAAATGTTTATTATGCTATTAAATAGAGGCTGCTTTAGTCACAGAATGGGATGCCAGTGCCACAAAAACCAGAGAGCATGCACAGCAAAAGTGTCTTTAGCAGGCCTGATTTCTATGAGAATAAGTGCAAATGGTTATTATGCTATTAAATAGAGGCTGCTTTAGTCACAGAATGGGATGCCAGTGCCACAAAAACCAGAGAGCATGCACAGCAAAAGTGTCTTTATCAGGCCTGATTTCTATGAGAATAAGTGCAAATGTTTATTATGCTATTAAATAGAGGCTGCTTTAGTCACGGAATGGGATGCCAGTGCCACAAAAACCAGAGAGCATGCACAGCAAAAGTGTCTTTATCAGGCCTGATTTCTATGAGAATAAGTGCAAATGTTTATTATGCTATTAAATAGAGGCTGCTTTAGTCACAGAATGGGATGCCAGTGCCACAAAAACCAGAGAGCATGCACAGCAAAAGTGTCTTTATCAGGCCTGATTTCTATGAGAATAAGTGCAAATGTTTATTATGCTATTAAATAGAGGCTGCTTTAGTCACGGAATGGGATGCCAGTGCCACAAAAACCAGAGAGCATGCACAGCAAAAGTGTCTTTATCAGGCCTGATTTCTATGAGAATAAGTGCAAATGTTTATTATGCTATTAAATAGAGGCTGCTTTAGTCACAGAATGGGATGCCAGTGCCACAAAAACCAGAGAGCATGCACAGCAAAAGTGTCTTTATCAGGCCTGATTTCTATGAGAATAAGTGCAAATGTTTATTATGCTATTAAATAGAGGCTGCTTTAGTCACGGAATGGGATGCCAGTGCCACAAAAACCAGAGAGCATGCACAGCAAAAGTGTCTTTATCAGGCCTGATTTCTATGAGAATAAGTGCAAATGTTTATTATGCTATTAAATAGAGGCTGCCTTAGTCACGGAATGGGATGCCAGTGCCACAAAAACCAGAGAGCATGCACAGCAAAAGTGTCTTTATCAGGCCTGATTTCTATGAGAATAAGTGCAAATGGTTATTATGCTATTAAATAGAGGCTGCTTTAGTCACAGAATGGGATGCCAGTGCCACAAAAACCAGAGAGCATGCACAGCAAAAGTGTCTTTATCAGGCCTGATTTCTATGAGAATAAGTGCAAATGTTTATTATGCTATTAAATAGAGGCTGCTTTAGTCACAGAATGGGATGCCAGTGCCACAAAAACCAGAGAGCATGCACAGCAAAAGTGTCTTTATCAGGCCTGATTTCTATGAGAATAAGTGCAAATGTTTATTATGCTATTAAATAGAGGCTGCTTTAGTCACAGAATGGGATGCCAGTGCCACAAAAACCAGAGAGCATGCACAGCAAAAGTGTCTTTATCAGGCCTGATTTCTATGAGAATAAGTGCAAATGTTTATTATGCTATTAAATAGAGGCTGCTTTAGTCACAGAATGGGATGCCAGTGCCACAAAAACCAGAGAGCATGCACAGCAAAAGTGTCTTTATCAGGCCTGATTTCTATGAGAATAAGTGCAAATGTTTATTATGCTATTAAATAGAGGCTGCTTTAGTCACAGAATGGGATGCCAGTGCCACAAAAACCAGAGAGCATGCACAGCAAAAGTGTCTTTATCAGGCCTGATTTCTATGAGAATAAGTGCAAATGGTTATTATGCTATTAAATAGAGGCTGCTTTAGTCACAGAATGGGATGCCAGTGCCACAAAAACCAGAGAGCATGCACAGCAAAAGTGTCTTTATCAGGCCTGATTTCTATGAGAATAAGTGCAAATGTTTATTATGCTATTAAATAGAGGCTGCTTTAGTCACAGAATGGGATGCCAGTGCCACAAAAACCAGAGAGCATGCACAGCAAAAGTGTCTTTATCAGGCCTGATTTCTATGAGAATAAGTGCAAATGTTTATTATGCTATTAAATAGAGGCTGCTTTAGTCACGGAATGGGATGCCAGTGCCACAAAAACCAGAGAGCATGCACAGCAAAAGTGTCTTTATCAGGCCTGATTTCTATGAGAATAAGTGCAAATGTTTATTATGCTATTAAATAGAGGCTGCTTTAGTCACAGAATGGGATGCCAGTGCCACAAAAACCAGAGAGCATGCACAGCAAAAGTGTCTTTATCAGGCCTGATTTCTATGAGAATAAGTGCAAATGTTTATTATGCTATTAAATAGAGGCTGCTTTAGTCACAGAATGGGATGCCAGTGCCACAAAAACCAGAGAGCATGCACAGCAAAAGTGTCTTTATCAGGCCTGATTTCTATGAGAATAAGTGCAAATGGTTATTATGCTATTAAATAGAGGCTGCTTTAGTCACAGAATGGGATGCCAGTGCCACAAAAACCAGAGAGCATGCACAGCAAAAGTGTCTTTATCAGGCCTGATTTCTATGAGAATAAGTGCAAATGTTTATTATGCTATTAAATAGAGGCTGCTTTAGTCACGGAATGGGATGCCAGTGCCACAAAAACCAGAGAGCATGCACAGCAAAAGTGTCTTTATCAGGCCTGATTTCTATGAGAATAAGTGCAAATGTTTATTATGCTATTAAATAGAGGCTGCTTTAGTCACAGAATGGGATGCCAGTGCCACAAAAACCAGAGAGCATGCACAGCAAAAGTGTCTTTATCAGGCCTGATTTCTATGAGAATAAGTGCAAATGTTTATTATGCTATTAAATAGAGGCTGCTTTAGTCACGGAATGGGATGCCAGTGCCACAAAAACCAGAGAGCATGCACAGCAAAAGTGTCTTTATCAGGCCTGATTTCTATGAGAATAAGTGCAAATGTTTATTATGCTATTAAATAGAGGCTGCTTTAGTCACAGAATGGGATGCCAGTGCCACAAAAACCAGAGAGCATGCACAGCAAAAGTGTCTTTATCAGGCCTGATTTCTATGAGAATAAGTGCAAATGTTTATTATGCTATTAAATAGAGGCTGCTTTAGTCACGGAATGGGATGCCAGTGCCACAAAAACCAGAGAGCATGCACAGCAAAAGTGTCTTTATCAGGCCTGATTTCTATGAGAATAAGTGCAAATGTTTATTATGCTATTAAATAGAGGCTGCTTTAGTCACGGAATGGGATGCCAGTGCCACAAAAACCAGAGAGCATGCACAGCAAAAGTGTCTTTATCAGGCCTGATTTCTATGAGAATAAGTGCAAATGTTTATTATGCTATTAAATAGAGGCTGCTTTAGTCACAGAATGGGATGCCAGTGCCACAAAAACCAGAGAGCATGCACAGCAAAAGTGTCTTTATCAGGCCTGATTTCTATGAGAATAAGTGCAAATGTTTATTATGCTATTAAATAGAGGCTGCTTTAGTCACAGAATGGGATGCCAGTGCCACAAAAACCAGAGAGCATGCACAGCAAAAGTGTCTTTATCAGGCCTGATTTCTATGAGAATAAGTGCAAATGTTTATTATGCTATTAAATAGAGGCTGCTTTAGTCACAGAATGGGATGCCAGTGCCACAAAAACCAGAGAGCATGCACAGCAAAAGTGTCTTTATCAGGCCTGATTTCTATGAGAATAAGTGCAAATGTTTATTATGCTATTAAATAGAGGCTGCTTTAGTCACAGAATGGGATGCCAGTGCCACAAAAACCAGAGAGCATGCACAGCAAAAGTGTCTTTAGCAGGCCTGATTTCTATGAGAATAAGTGCAAATGGTTATTATGCTATTAAATAGAGGCTGCTTTAGTCACAGAATGGGATGCCAGTGCCACAAAAACCAGAGAGCATGCACAGCAAAAGTGTCTTTATCAGGCCTGATTTCTATGAGAATAAGTGCAAATGTTTATTATGCTATTAAATAGAGGCTGCTTTAGTCACGGAATGGGATGCCAGTGCCACAAAAACCAGAGAGCATGCACAGCAAAAGTGTCTTTATCAGGCCTGATTTCTATGAGAATAAGTGCAAATGTTTATTATGCTATTAAATAGAGGCTGCTTTAGTCACAGAATGGGATGCCAGTGCCACAAAAACCAGAGAGCATGCACAGCAAAAGTGTCTTTATCAGGCCTGATTTCTATGAGAATAAGTGCAAATGTTTATTATGCTATTAAATAGAGGCTGCTTTAGTCACGGAATGGGATGCCAGTGCCACAAAAACCAGAGAGCATGCACAGCAAAAGTGTCTTTATCAGGCCTGATTTCTATGAGAATAAGTGCAAATGTTTATTATGCTATTAAATAGAGGCTGCTTTAGTCACAGAATGGGATGCCAGTGCCACAAAAACCAGAGAGCATGCACAGCAAAAGTGTCTTTATCAGGCCTGATTTCTATGAGAATAAGTGCAAATGTTTATTATGCTATTAAATAGAGGCTGCTTTAGTCACGGAATGGGATGCCAGTGCCACAAAAACCAGAGAGCATGCACAGCAAAAGTGTCTTTATCAGGCCTGATTTCTATGAGAATAAGTGCAAATGTTTATTATGCTATTAAATAGAGGCTGCCTTAGTCACGGAATGGGATGCCAGTGCCACAAAAACCAGAGAGCATGCACAGCAAAAGTGTCTTTATCAGGCCTGATTTCTATGAGAATAAGTGCAAATGGTTATTATGCTATTAAATAGAGGCTGCTTTAGTCACAGAATGGGATGCCAGTGCCACAAAAACCAGAGAGCATGCACAGCAAAAGTGTCTTTATCAGGCCTGATTTCTATGAGAATAAGTGCAAATGTTTATTATGCTATTAAATAGAGGCTGCTTTAGTCACGGAATGGGATGCCAGTGCCACAAAAACCAGAGAGCATGCACAGCAAAAGTGTCTTTATCAGGCCTGATTTCTATGAGAATAAGTGCAAATGGTTATTATGCTATTAAATAGAGGCTGCTTTAGTCACAGAATGGGATGCCAGTGCCACAAAAACCAGAGAGCATGCACAGCAAAAGTGTCTTTATCAGGCCTAATTTCTATGAGAATAAGAGCAAATGGTTATTATGGTATTAAATAGAGGCTGGTGTAGTCACAGAATGGGATGCCACAAAAACCAGAGAGCATGCACAGCAAAAGTGTCTTTATCAGGCCTAATTTCTATGAGAATAAGTGCAAATGGTTATTATGGTATTAAATAGAGGCTGGTGTAGTCACAGAATGGGATGCCACAAAAACCAGAGAGCATGCACAGCAAAAGTGTCTTTATCAGGCCTAATTTCTATGAGAATAAGTGCAAATGGTTATTATGGTATTAAATAGAGGCTGGTGTAGTCACAGAATGGGATGCCACAAAAACCAGAGAACATGCACAGCAAAAGTGTCTTTATCAGGCCTAATTTCTATGAGAATAAGTGCAAATGGTTATTATGGTATTAAATAGAGGCTGGTGTAGTCACAGAATGGGATGCCACAAAAACCAGAGAGCATGCACAGCAACAGTGTCTTTATCAGGCCTAATTTCTATGAGAATAAGTGCAAATGGTTATTATGGTATTAAATAGAGGCTGGTGTAGTCACAGAATGGGATGCCACAAAAACCAGAGAGCATGCACAGCAACAGTGTCTTTATCAGGCCTAATTTCTATGAGAATAAGTGCAAATGGTTATTATGGTATTAAATAGAGGCTGGTGTAGTCACAGAATGGGATGCCACAAAAACCAGAGAGCATGCACAGCAAAAGTGTCTTTATCAGGCCTAATTTCTATGAGAATAAGTGCAAATGGTTATTATGGTATTAA